>OW386166.1:10000000-11250000 GCA_936431705.1 Cheilosia pagana | reverse complement strand
AGATAAATAAAAATCTCAATTTAATAATATCAAAAATCACTATGTCAGGTGATCCGCCGAATATAATCGACAGACTAATTAAAAATGCTAACGACGACGCAGTTCGTATATTCATTGATGGTATGAGTGACAACTTTACAAGAGGATCATTATATTCAGCTACAATAAATGATCTAGAACACGCATTCGCAATTGCTCGCAGAATAGAACATGATAATGTGCACAGGCATTTACATCTCACTCAAGATAAGCACCACAAAAATATGCCACATGAACGCAGAAACGAAAGAAGACCAAATTATTCGAGCCAAACAACGAATTATCAACCCCAGAAGCAATACGATAATATGCAGCAACACAATCAAGGACCACAGCCGATGGAGATAAACTCGAGACAAATTGTACATGCACAGCGACAAAATTGGAATCAATACAAACCCGATGTATATAATCCACCAGCGAAACGTGAACACAGCGGGAGTTTCAACACACACAACAGACCGCAACGATCTTATCAGCAGAACTTCAAGCAGCAGAGAGTAAATAACTCCCGACAACAACGCAGAGACGATGTCAGCAGTACATATGCAGAAGCAGATGAAACGGAATGTATGGTAAATAATAACATAAGAATAGATCATTTAAACTAGTAGACGGGTTGCCCTGCTTAAATTTAACTAGTACTATTTCTAAGGAAATTTATAAAATTCTTATTGATACTGGTGCAACCCATAATTACATTAATAGAAAATGCGATTCTAGCGAAAAAATTAAAATTAAACCTATAAAAATAAAAACAATGCATGGTTATTCTATGGTAGATACAAAGAAAGTAGTTAGGATATTAAAGAAAAATATAACATTTTTTGAATTAGAGGATATTCAGTCTTTTGATATGATATTAGGATATGAAGGACTTAAAGTTCTAAACGCGGAAATAAATTTCAGTAATATGACTCTAACTACCATAAGCAGTGTCGAATCTATTCAGAAAATTAATTACATAATTGGGGAAAATAATATTTATAAAGCAGATATAGATAGACTGATGAAGATTAATAACAGCATAGGACCGTTACCCTTTACAGATACTATAGAAGCAAGCATTAGGACGACCAATGATAATCCGGTTTATGTTAAACAATATCCATATCCCATAGCAGATAACGGTAAAGTAAACAAAAAACAAAGTAAAAATATTAAGTTAAATCTGAATGATTCAGCATTAGAAGCGATTAGAATTTAAAAAAATTATTTGAAAGAACAAGTCGAACTTTTTCAACCGGATTATAGTAAACCATTCGAGCTTACTACTGATGCATCCAACATAGCTATTGGAGCCGTACTAAGTCAGAATAAGCAACCTATACACTTCTTGTCAAGAACACTGAGTAAGACAGAAGAGAACTATAGCACAAACGAGAAAGAGCTATTAGCGATCATATGGTCCTTACAAAAACTCAGAAACTACATATATGGTATAGCAGACTTAACCATATATACCGATCACCAGAGCCTTATATATTCTGTATCAGAAAAAAATCCCAACACAAAGCTGAAACGTTGGAAGGGAATCATTGAAGACTTTGGAGCAAAATTAGTTTATAAACCAGGAAACCTAAATCTTGTAGCTGACGCATTATCACGTCAACGCATAAATACTTCTACCATAGAAACAGCACATTCAGCTGAAAGTTCTTCTAATGATATAATAAAAACTGTGAATCAGCCTTTTAATGCATACACTGCACAGTTCGAACTTATTGAAGATATAACAAATAATATCGAAACACAAATCTATTTTAGTAACAAAATAAGACTCATAATAAAGTTTAAGGACAAAGACTCTTTACTAAGGCAGATGAAAGAAGTTATACAACCCCAAAAGATTGTAGCTTTGCATACGAAATTTGAAAACATATACAAATATGGTGAAAACATAAAAAAAGAATTCCCACTAGTAAGATTTATATTCACACCAAGAAAACTTCAAGACGTGACAAATTTGGAGGAACAACTAAAACTTGTAAGGGTAACTCACGAAAGAGCACACCGAGGGTTACGTAACAATATACAAGAAATCTCAGAGAAATATTACTGGCCCGATCTAAATAAACAAGCAAAGAGTTTCAACAGAAAATGCATAGCATGTCTATTTGGAAAATATGAAAGAAAACCTATCAGAGAACCTCTGAATAATTCAGAAATACCAACACATGTGGGAACACACATTCATATGGACATATACTTCAACGACAAGTATACTTTCCTTGTAACAGTAGATAAGTATTCTAAATATACAATCCTTCGGGAAATCGAAACTCGAAACAGACTGTACGACGTTATGGAAGAGGTCTTATCTAATTATTTCCCAAAATGTGAACGACTCATGACAGATAACGAGAAGGGATTCAAAACAGAAATGGTGAACCAAATGTGTTTGAAATACAACATAACTAAAGTAGAAACTCCAGTATACAGATCGACAGCGAACGGTCAGGTAGAACGTGTAAACGGTACAATAACTGAACTGTCTAGAATATTCACAATTCAGAATAAAACAAGACTTATCGAAGAAATATTTAGAACAGTGCGTGAATTAAATAATTCTATACACTCAGTTACCGGTTTGAAACCTAGAGACATTTTCTTTAATCAAAATAAATATAGCAATAGTGAAATTATAATAAATAAACTAAACTCAGCATCCAAAAAAGTGATCGAACGTCTAAATAAAGGAACTCGACACAGAGAGTATAAAAAAGGAGATAAGATAATGGTAAGAATCACAGGTCTTAGAAAGAAATCTAACGCCAGATACATAACAAGAATAGTAGAAGAAGATAAAGGAGACACTGTAATCTCTAAAGAAGGAATAAAAATTCACAAGGATAACATAAAGAATTATCATTTTTCAGATGACGAAAATATTAATATTCCTAACATTACTAGGAATTGTACAGAGTCAAGAAGGGCAAGGAAACGTTCAAATAACTGAGTTACTAAACAAGAAGTTTATACTTACGCAAACAGATGACGTGTATTTATTCAAAGAACAAACTTATTTGTTACATGCCACCAACCTGACTTCGATATTTCAACCTTACGTAAATATCGTAACTAGTAAATATCAACCTACACAAGAAGAAAAAATTTGGTTAAGTAAAATTAAGAATTTAGCAGACCAATTACAAGAACATACTAGGCATACTAGACCAATTAACTTTTTAGGAACAGCTTTCAAATATGTGTTTGGTAATCCTGACCATTATGACTTAGTTAACATAGAAACGAGTATAAATAATCTCATAGAAAACAATAATAAACAAAAAACTATAAATTCTAGATTTGAACAAATTTTGCAACAATTCGAAGGTCAGAGCCTTAAAGAACATTTAGTAATAGAACAAGTGTACGAACAATTATTATTATTGACCAGAACAATTAATGCAGCAAAAAATAATGAATATTTATCAGAAAGCCTAGACTTAGATGACATTAAAAATATTATTCAACATGAAATAATTCAAGTACCCATAATAAATATACTTGAGTACTCTAAAATATTATTAGCTAGAACTGATGAATTCTTCATCACAATATATAAATATCCAGTTCTAATTAAATCATGTAAATTGTATAAAGTAACACCTTTAAATTCAAAACATGGAAAAATCATTACAGATAAAACAATTGCCTTATGTAACCAAACTTATTTAAGAACAAGAAATTGTCAAAATCATCTAAGTAAAAACATTTGTGAAATTAACTTTGAAGAAGAAAATTGTCTTATTCCACTTTTAAAGAATATAACTTCAAAATGCAACATTAAACAAGAATACGATTACGACTTAGAAATTGAATCCGGTGTTATGTTATTAAGCGGTAAGCATAAGTTAAATAATCAAACAATTAATGGTATAAACTTAGTTACTTATGAAAATACTATAAATCTAGACGATAAAATATACAAAAACATGCATAAGCAAATTAAAGAAGTTATATTAAGAAATCATAATTCAGAGTCTTACATCGACCAAATAATTAAAGAAGATACAATGTACAAATTCGATAACATAGATACTTTAAAAAAACTAATTATTCCTTTTGAAGAAAAACCGATATTATCAACTATATACACAATTGTAACACTGATTGTTATTCTAGCATTTACGTACGTAATGATAAAAACTATACAATGTATAACAGATCGTCAAAAACAAAAAAAGATTGACGCATATAACAAAACTTATGAAAGAGAAATGTTAAAAATAGCGTCGAAAAATCGGGACGATTTCGTTTAACAAGGGGGGGAGTTAAGTATCCATAGCAAAACATATTGAGAAAAAAGATAACATTATTTGTATTCAATGATATCTTTAGTCTCTAGTACAGTCTTGCACACAACGCTACAATGATAACATATGTAAAAGAGATAATATCGTTTGTATACAATGTTGGAATATTATCTCTTCTTCATTATCAAGCAAGACGATTGTACGCTTGGGTCTCCTTGTAGATAGATAAGAAAAGTATATAAATACGACTGTATGATGAATTTATCAACAGTCTTATTGTAACTACATAGTAGCCTTAAGCTCCTTTTAGAATTAGTAAAAAGTATTTCAATAATAAAGGACATAGTTCCAAATAAATATTGTTTAATTTTAAAAGTAAGAAACAAGTGTTTTAATTCGCGCTTGGAACTTGAAGAGTAATCGAATTTTGATTTCATTGCTTTGCCATCAGTTCATCGTTTGGCAAACAGAAAGTAAAACGCCAAAAAGGATGAGTTCCTCTTTTGACAACGACAGAAGCAGAAAGGATACGTACTCCTTGGGAGGGGGAGGGGAGCGTTTTGTCTCAAATCGTCCGGAACTCAAGTGCATTGCTTTGTGGTTTGGAGGGGCACACGTTTTTTTTCTAAGGAGTAATCAATTAAAATTATTTACTGCTTCGTTCGTTTGTCATCGGTTTGTCTGTTTTAGAGACTTTTCTCCTGATAATCCTTTGAAGTGATTTGAGGATGATTTCAGCGTTTAAGTGGGCATTCAAGTTGGAGCAAGAGTGGGTGTTGGTTTAGGCGGCGAGTCAAAGCATCAGTTGAATAGTCACTGGTGGACGGATAATGTTTACTTTACCCGGTTGTCAAAGGAAGTATTTAAAAGACCAGATTTATCTGTGATTGACTTCCTTCTAATGGGATGGAAAAAAGTAATGAAAGAGAGGGGTATAGAAGGACTGCGTTGGAAGTTTTAAAAATGGAGTAGGTACAGAAATTGATGACCCAAAAGGGATCTGTTTGAACAAGCAAAATCGAGACAATTTCAATTTAGAGTTTACGGTCTTGAAATCTTAAAGACTAAGGAGACATTTCTTAGCAAAATAAGGTGGACAATGCTGAGGGACTTTCTTCAAATCAACATCTGATAAAATTCTACAAACTTGTAATTTTGGTGTAGGTATGTCTCGACTTTTGGTTCTTGTCAATGTTCTCCTATTAGTCGCCAGGTAAATGTGAATGGCGCTGAAAGCAGTTCGCCAGAAGAAGCATGAAGTAGGTATTTGCCCTAGCACCAGAAGTGTCAAGTAAATGTCTTTTTTACATAGTTAAAAAGATGAGCCTTTACTTTGCATTCAGATGTCAGGTTTAATAGCTTCCGAATTTACTATACGAGCATACACATCGGGGTGATTAAGTCTATTCCCATCGCAACACACGAAGAATTATCCGAAGCTTGTAAGAAGGTACGCCATAGAAAGGCTCCGGGACTGGACGGTATCCCAAATAGAGCCCAAAAAAACCCAATTAAAACACGTCGTGACTTATTTGCCGAAAAGTTAAACGCTTGTCTTCAGGAGGGAAAGGATAGGGTAATCCAAACGAACCATCCTCCTATCGTCCTATTTGTTTACTAAACACGATTGGGAAAATTCTCGAGCGAATTATTTACAACAGGCTCCAGCCAGCAATTGAAATGGCGGCGGGAGGCCTCTCGGAAAACCAGTACGGTTTTCGTAGATCAAGATCTACGGTAGATGCAATCAATGCGGTAATAACGAGAGCCCGAGCCGCTATAGAAGGAAGGCGTTGGAAAGGAGGAACCAAAAAATACTGCGCCGTTATAGCGCTTGATGCAAAAAACGTTGATTCGGCGCATTGGGAACGTATCATGAGCTGTTTATACCGGATTGGAATACCGAACTATCTTCGTAGGATTATAATGAGTTACTTTTCGAATATAGTTCTTCTCTACGACTCTGATGAGGGAATAAAAGACACGGGCGGTGTACCACAAGGTTCAGTTTTAGGCCCCCTGTTGTGGAATGTTATGTATGACGAAATTCTGCGTCTACAGATTCCAAGAGAAGGGTCAATTATCGGCTTTGCAGACGACATAGCTGTGGTAGTTGTGGCAAAAACAATAGAAGAACTACACTGTAACGAGACAGTTGCAAATGTTAGTAGATGGCTATCTAGCGCAGGTTTGAAACTCTACGACCACAAAACGGAGGCAGAACTTTTTACGAGTAGGATACGTACGATAACGATTAAAGTAGGAGGGCATGAAGTAGTTTCCCAACCGTTTGTTAAGTACCTCGGAGTAATTATCGACGCTCGCCTGAGCAACACCATCTTGAATATGTATGCAAAAAGTCGTCAAAAACTGTTAGCGAGCTTTCAAGGCTGATGAGTAAACAAACAAACAAAGAGAATTCTTCTTGCAGGAACTACCAATTCTATTCTCATGTATGCGATAGAAATATGGTCAAGTGCAATGAAAGTTAAGTCTTACGTGAGGGGCGCCAAATCCATCCACCGTCTTGGCGCATTGAGAGTCGTCTGTGCGTTTCGAACGATGCCATACTCATCGTATCTTCAATGTTACCTATCGATATACTTGCTGAAGAAATGGTTAAATTAAAAACCGAGCGAGTCCGAAATGGTCGGGTAGATAACGACATACGACAAAAGAAAATACGAAAGGAGTCTGAGTATAGCAATCTGGCAACAACAATGAAATGAATCGCTAAAGGTAAGATGGACGCACAGGCTTATACCAGTGATCGACGTATGGATCAAACGAAAACATGGTGAAACAAGCTTCTATCCTCAGTTCTCAGACTCAGTTCTTGACGGGTCATGGCTGTTACAACTGTACCAAACCGAGAGGATCTCCCTACGGGACCAATTCGGTGAGTGGCGGCCCACTCCCGATAACATCGTAAACTATATGCTTCAGAATGACGAAAACTGGAACATTGTAAGTAACGTGGCGGTGCGTATATTTAGCGATCTTAGACGCTTAGAACGCTAACGGAAAGCTAATAGTTCCAACAATTGAGCAACAAGCTAAGTCTTTATACCGACCCCCGCGAAGTAGTGTCTTACGGCGATTCAGCGGGAAAAACAAATGGGCCTGTTCGGGTAGGGAGGTGCTTTAAGCCGGTAAAAATACATCGCAAAAAAAGTCTTTTTTATTAAAGACTACTATCCATTTTGTGCAAGAAGATTACTGTCACTTTTGACAGTCAAACGCAATTCTTTACAAATCTCTGTACCTGTGACTTTGAGGAGATGATTAAAATAAGTGCCTTGCCCTCTTCAAACATCAAAGCAGCAAACAAAAGAAAAGAATGCGACTCACTATGCACAATCCGATATGAGAAACACAAATTGTGAATTAGAACGCGTTATCCGATTGCGATGAAATAGAAACTAAATGTTGCTCCATGTAAAGTCCTATGATTTTCTAAGTAGTTTTAAAGTGAAACCTAAACAAATCCACACGTCGGCGCAGTGGCTTAGTGGTAGTGTGTTGGGCTACTAAGCGAGGGGCTCAGGTTCGAATCCCGAGAGGGCCAAATTACATCTTAAGGTTTTTTTCCACTGCGCCACCTCTCGCGAACGTCTGACAAACATCCGAGAGTAAAACTGTCATGAATGAGCTTCTCAATTAGCCGTTTGGACTCGGCGTAAAATTGTAGATCCCTTCCATTCGTCCTAAAAATTTAAAACCCACACAAAGCGAATGGTTGCGAGAAGCTAGGCCTTGGGTCCCATAGACCTGTCGCGCCAAAATATTTATTTATTTATTTTTAAACAAATCCACATAGGTACAAAATACAAACTTTACATTTTTACTATTATGGTTATGCAAATAAGAGTGGACATCGTGGCTTACCTCAATTTCGGTATCATTTTTAAAGAATGCGCGGTTTAGTGACAATGTTCCTTCATTATTAAGTCGCTAGTTCCTGACAGTTTCCTGGTGAAAAATGTAGCACATTGCGTAGGGGTCACATCCATCGAAGATGTGATGAGACGACAGATCTGGTGAATCGATCTGTACCATGAAGCAGCAGTTGGCACGCTTACGGGTTGTTGAACTTGGGGTAGAAATGTATGTGCGTGAACGAGTAGGAACGTTTTGGAGTAGGGTTACTGCAATTTTTCTGGTGAGATGAGTTGGTGTGATTTTTGTTGTGATTGTTGGTGTGCTTTGAATCGAGTCTTGGTTCAGGAATTAACGCACTGTTTGGTCGTCTGTACACGAGGTTTGCGTGGATTATTTGTGTGTGTGACAGGGACACACATTAAAACCGATTCGACAATTTCCCAGGTATGAAAAAAAGTCGTACGGATGCCCTGGCAACTGTTAATGGAGCGATTTCTTTACGCACAATTTTTAATGCTGCGCTGAGATCTTGGGGACAGTTAACACAGGTCATCCGTACCACGTGAACTTTCAAGGTTCGTGGGTTATTGTTGACGATATTTGGATTTCCAAACTGGTATATTCCCTTTCTGTGGTCTGCTTGATATAACCACCAATCTACCCTAGAAATTCCGTTGAAATATAGGCAAGTGGAACGAAAGTGGAAGACAGTAGTAGGTAGAAGGTAGTAGGTAGTCGGCAGTAGGTCTGAACTCGTGGAAGGCGGAAATGGAAAAGAGCGAATCTAAGAACTGCAAACTAGCATAAATATGTAGTTTCTCCTCTGTTCTAAGTTTTCGTTGAGTTTTCATTATCAATATGGCGCAGTGGTCGACTGTCTTGAGCCTAAAAGCGTGTTCAGTTAACTTTTGAGTGCGCTGCCACTGTCGGTAAGGTAGGTATGGATGCATTTCGAATTAAAAGAATATTTCGTTCTCTTATTTTTTATACAAAAATATATTTAAGGAGCTAATGTTATAAACTTAACCAACAAGTTCCACTTTGTTTGTAATGTAAAATTGTAGATCCCTTCCATTCGTCCCAAAAATTGAAAACCCACACAAAACGAATGGTCCCATAGACCAGTCGCGCCAAAATATTTATATTTATTTATTTATTTAATTATTAGTCTTGTCATTTGTTAAAGTTAAACTTTAATTGAGTTGTTTTAAGAACTAGCTTGCAAAACCTCTTGTAAATTTTCAACGTGTCCATATGCATTTATGTGTTCAATTCTAGGAATGTATTCCTCTTTCAAAACAATTCCGTCTCAGATTTGAGTCGTTCCTTTTTCCGTCTTTAACGCAGAGAACCACATCTAATATTAGTCCTTTGCTACCCAAACACAGCTCTCTTCCCCACACGTCATGTCTCATATGCCGAAGTCTATTTACATTTACAAGGACAAGATCCTTGTAATAAGAGACCCCGCATAACCATTAGCGAAAATAAATAACCAATTCCTCATGTAATGGCTTAACAAATTAAAAATAAAAATAAAAATAAAAATATACTCAGTTGTCCTGAAATGGTGTCCCATTTCCTCCCGAAAATGTAAAACAGGATGGTGGCAAACCCGCACAGGAGTACATACATAACAAAGCGAAATGAATTTATTATTATTATTATTTTCGCAGTAATTGTTTTCATTCTGAACCTGGTCCTTGTTATTTTTTGTTTTTTTTATACCAACATCATCTTCATTGCCCAAAGGACTCGCGCACGCCGTCATTTCCTATCTATGTGTGTGTTTATGCGCATACAGCAAGAACAAACGGAAATTTATTACATTCCCATTTGCACGATTCAAATGAAACAAGTAAAAAGGACGATCAGATCCAGGAAAAATAATTCGTCCAGACCCAGACCACCCACCGACCGCCTGCCATTACACACAATTTTGCTGGTGTTATGTGTGCCGGAGTATTGTTATTACGATGATGATGATGATGATGATGATTATCATTACAATCAGGACGAAAATAATCAAAAGGGATTTTTGTTGGATTTTTTTTTTCGTCATTCGCGTGTTGAATTGTTAGCGGAAAGTCAAAGGAGCGGCAAGTAAGCACCGCAGAAAAAAAAAATAAACAGAAAAGAACCGCGACAACAGGAAATGATGGAGAGCCGCTGTAGCTCGGGGGGAGGGCCAACTCGCTAAAGTCCTTGCCAAGTAATCAAAGGCGAAGGGCATCCTTAAACGAAATCATGGAAATATGTTCAAAGGAGGTGGAACTTCTGAAGGGATGTCAAATGTAGGACGCAAGTTTACTTTAAGTACTGAACGAGTCAGTGAGGGTGCGACATTGGGATGGATTGGATTTATGACGAACACCTACCTGCATCGATAACCCTAATAATGGTTTCCTTCACATACCTGCTCGACTCTCTGTATCCCTGTGTCGCACCCAGTGGGAAGTGGAAATTGATTGGACCCGACATACAAGTCGACCTGCATTCTACGCTCGAACTTGTACATTGGCAATTTGTTTGTCGCCCAAAGGCATACGAATACCAACCTCCGCGCGATATCCCTTGCGCTCTTCGCATCTCACACTCAATCACCGATTCAATGATTAGCCCCATCGATTAGTTAACAAAATTGCACAGAGTCCTCGTCCACGAGCTGCTGAGTGGGCGCAGCATCGCTCACAAGAATGTCCGACCAATTATTCGCCGAACCAAGTCCCTAGATCTATGGCAAGATCGCTTTATTATTATCACTGTGTGTGTGCGCGAGCAAATGTGGGCAGAAGGTACATTGCCACACACTCAAGACTCAACTGCGCTGAGAGCCTACAATTAAAAGTCAAGTCAAACGATTTCACATACAATCCCTACGTCACGTATGTGCGCAAGTTTAGTACAGGAGTCACTTGTTGTGTGAAGGGCGCACCTTGTTCACAGCCTTATTCAAAAATCGAGTCAGGGAAATGCAATCAATGCGAGACTGTTGAAAAATAATTGGACACTCAATACAAAGTAAAAGCGGAGACAACAGAAAGGGATCGTGGAATCGATTTAATAAGGAACCCAAATCGAATTGGAAGCCGGAGATTCTTTGCGATTTGCAATTCCAATGCATCGGGCTGGGAATCCTTTTGCTCATTATGCAGAAGAAGAAATTTCAAGGAGATGGCCAAGATCATGGCAGTGGAATGGGCAAGGACGGAGATGACATCGCCGAGCAAATGGTCATTGCGGACCTGTGTTTGGGTTGGTAATTTGTTTGTTGCAGCGGTCACATCGGCACCGTTCGGTTATAGCACTTGCACCGGTGGCAGTTGCAGGTTGGAATATTTTAATAATAAGCGGAGTTTTTTTTTTCATTTTGGGAGGGAGCCCTTTTCCTGCGATTTGAAGCAGCTGTTTTAGGAGTGCCATCGTTCGATGGTGATGCTCAATTTTGTGTGGGGAGAGGAGAAAAATATTTAATTTGAAAGCGAAACTCTAAGAGCTTGGTAGCTTGGTATCATGTTGAAGGCAAATGGCACCTCAAAGGCTGTTTCTTGCATTTTCTGCTGGAATAATTTTTCTGTTTTCAATTTCAATGCATCTGAATCTCCTTCAAGAAGAAGGGGTCATCTTCTATTGAATTTGCTGACAAACTCTGTCCTTAAATTTGGTTTCAAAAACACCTCCAGACATTCGTCAGAAAATGTGTCAAATTGGAGTCAAAAAAGCGGTTTAAGCATCAAGAAACGCTGCGCAAGCGAGTCCAAAAATTCAACAAAAAAAATCGTCTAAAAAAGCGTCCAAAAGAGCATTAGGAAACGAGTCAAAAAAAAGCGTCAGGAATTGTCAGAAATAAGTCAAAAATTCTTGAATTCGTACAAAAACGCGCCCTAAAAGTCATTAAACACTTGTGAAAAAGGCACAAAACGTTTTCAAAAACGTATCAAGATCGATCCAAAAACGCGTCGAAAAATGCGTCAGAAATCGCTTTAAAAACATAACCACAAACTACGAAATGCGCTCAAAAAAGATTTGAAAAATGATCCAAAAACCAGTCAAGAGTTAAGTCCGGAATCGCATCTGAATATCCGTCCAATTATGCACCGATAAACGCCTTTTAAGTCTCCTCCAAAAAAGTGTCGAAAAAAGGACTTAAACCCCCCAAAAACTTGTCAAAAAGCGTGCCAATCACGCCAGAAAATGATTCAATACGAGTAAAAAAGAAACTTAAAATTACGTCGAAAACCCATCGAAAAACAAGTACAGAAACGTGTTCAAAAAGTTGTCAAAAAAGGGTCTAAAATTCTTTTCTAAGAAAACGCTCAGATAGTTTCAAACAAACGTTCAAAAATGTGTAAAAAACTCATCTTAAAGCGAGTCGAATCACATGTCCAAAAACGGCTCAAAAACGTGTCAAAAATGAGCCTAAAAACACGTTAAAAAACGTGTCAAAAAACAACGGCCAAGTGTCAAAAAACAAGACATAGCTTTGAAAACGGTCAAAAGCGTCAAAATATAAGTCCGGAAATACATCCGAATATCAGTCCAAAAATGCGTCGATAAAAGCGTTTAAAATCTACTCTAAAAAAGCTGCCGAACAATGTGCCCAAACCCAAAGACTTGTTAAAAAGCGCACCAAAAAAAGCGTAAAAATGCTTCCGTAGGTAAAGGAGTCAAGAAAAGTGTCTTAAAACTATTTCGGAAAATCTGTCGAAAAACTTGTGGACAAACGTCTTCGAAAATGTGCCAATAAGGGCTCTAAACAACGGTTCCCAGAATGCGTCAAGATGGCATTAAAAACGCGTTTAAAACTCATCCAAAAACGCGTCGAATTTTTGTTTAATAACCTCCTTCATAAACGTGACGACAGCCCTCCAAAGACTCTACGAAAACCGCGTCCAAAAAGCTTCGAAAAGGGTTTAAAAACGCCTTAAAAATTATGTCCGAAAACACTTCAATAATCAAATAATCCAAAAAGCGCAAAAATGCGTCAAAGACCGATTAAAAAAAGAGCGGCAAAAAATTATCTCCGGAAAACCGTTGAAAAACGTGTTCAAGAAAGGGCCTAAAAACGCTTCTTAAAATGCTTTAAAAAAACGTTAAAAAAATTGTCAAATAACGCGTCAAAAAAGCTTTGAAAATTAGTAAAAAATTGCGTTCCTTCCAAAAATACTGAAAATGAGAACACAAAGACTCCTTGAAAAACGCGCCCAAAATCGCTTCAACAAAAAAGTCAAAAAAACGCAAAAATGCGTCCAAGAGCGAGTCAAACAAAGTGACTTTAAATTAACTTGGAATACCTTTCCAAAATCTCGTCCAAAAACTTATTCAAAAATATGTCCAGAACTGAGTAAAAAACTCGTCCAAAAACGCGTGGAAAACGAGTCAAAAAACTTCTCGTTTTGTATACGACAACCTTTTGCAACCATCTTACTATGTTTTCGCACCACCCATACATCAAGCCACCCTGAATACCAGATGGCACTACGCCGCGCCACCATTTCCTGGCTACTCGCATTTTATAAAGAAACATGTTCACCCATAATGACTGGACCGCCAAAACTTTGTCCACAACGCCTGTCCAATTTAAACTTCAAATAAAAGAAACACTACCAAATTAGGAAAATGCCTCCGAGCCACTTTCTAATTACAAAGACCATCTTCTGTGCAGTTAGATTATAAGTACAAGGGTTTCCCATACCCTCCCCGGGTGATCCTTTTATTTTTCACAAGACTCTCCTTATTTTTTTTGTGCCACAGGCATTTCCAGCTTAATTGCGACGAATTGTCGGTGGCGTCTGTTCGTAATCATATTTGCACAGGACGCCAGATACACCATTCCAATCACGACAACATCTGCGGACTTAAAATCCGTCACACCATCGACCCACTGACGGACGCACCTCCTATACAAAAATGTCACATCACCTATTTTATAATAGCTTACGATGTAAGCGAAAACTAAACGCAATCACGCCTTTTAAAAAGAGCCCCGATGGTAGGTGGACCGTTTGGATACAGATACTGCAAGAGTAACTCGTCTGTTCTCAGATTGTTGCCTGTGAATGAAGTTGTCGCGGTTATAGGTGCGAGTACGAGTGCGAGTACGAGTATTGTGACCGCAACAACGACAAATGGGCGTTATACAAGTGCCAGGCCCCATGAGAAATCGCTGCAATTAAAGGCTTTGTATAGTTTCGGGACTGTGGCTGTCAGAATAGAACTATTTAATGTCGTTTTCCATTGGGCAAAAAGAAGCGTCCGGAAGAGTCCGGAATCGAAAAAATCACTTCTGAAACCGTTCCATTGGCACAAAAAATACTCTTCTGGTGATTCTGAGAAGAGAAATTCGCTTCTCGATTTGAAGTCAGAATCCACTCAAGAAGCACTAACACAAGTGTGATTTATGTATTTTACACAAGCCAGCTGACGGCAGCCGTAGATTATTTTTTGGCATTTCACCAATACATTTGTGGATTCATCCAGAAGCATTTTTCTTGTTCCATTGGATTTCAGAATGAGTGAATCCCCGAGTGAAACCAATGGAAAACGACATAACTGTGCATGTAGATTACCTGGCGAGATGTGACGCCCGCGTATAGTAAACCTGTGGATGTGGACTGTCAGGCTCATTTATAATTTATTTGCCTCTCTCTTTCGAATTGTCTAGCAGTATGGGGGTAGGGTTGGTTGCCGTGTGCTGATTGCAATGGGCTTGACAAAAGATTATACGGAGGACGACGCGCATCGCATCGCATATTGCAATTGAATTCAAAGTGGGATTAGAAGGATTAGCGGCAATTTGTCATGGCTGTTAAGGTAGCCGTAGGGAAATAGTTTTGTGTTGCTCTGTATATTGAATGATTTATGAGCTTCTGTTGGGGTTGGAGGTAGTGTGATACTGATACCGGTCGGTGTGGTGCTATGCGGAAGTAGCAGATGCTTCGGGAGATAGCTAGATTCGACATAAGCTGCAGACGGCACAATGAAGAAACAACGCCAAATGGGGTTATTAGTGCAAAGGTGATGGAGGACTTGATCAAGGGATGGTGAAAATGCATCGCAAGTGCACATGCCAAGAGTTTTCGACCGTCTAATGGAGTTGTCCCGTCCCGTTTTCTTAAAGCCTTTCTGGCACATTTCCTGAAGGGATTTTCGAAGAGCTTTCACTTATCCACTCGTTTTTAATGCCTTTAAAAATTAACATAAAAATGACTGCTATCACGTTTTGACTCATTATTTGTTGACCAGTCTTTGAAAGTGATTTTTAGAGCATTTTTGACAAGTTTTGATGCGATTTATGGAGCATTTGTTATTTTCACTTCCTTAAAGCACAAAAATCGGTTCAGTTATCAGTCTTCTGTTTAAAATTTCAAATAATTTCAGTCAGTTTTGACCCAATTTTTAAGAGTTTATACATTTTATGCGGCATTAATGAGTCTATAAAAATCATTCCAACTGCTTTTTAAAACATAGTCGCCCCAACACCAACAGTGGGTTGCCGTAAACCCCATTTTAATGTTTTTTGGGAAATCGCATTTAAAGTTTTGACAGCTTAAAGCATGAAAATCAACGGCTGGGACTTTTTTAATTTTGGAGACGATATTCACACGGAAGATCTCTTTCAAAAAATGTAAGAAGTTATTCCAAAACGCTTTAAGTTTTTAAAATATGTAAAAGTTACTAAAATATGAGTTTGCCGTATACCTAATACCACTAAAATCAATATTTTCTTTTACTCATACACATATCTACGTCAAAAATTGTGCTCACACGAATAAATAGCGATACCTTGAATTTGCAGGCACATAAGTCAAAACAATACTGAACAAACCTTTGAAGTTGTATGGCGTACGTTTTTAGGACAATGGGGCTTACGTCAAAATAATTCTGAATATATTTGCAATTGAAAAAGATAGAGAAAAACGAATAAAAGATTTGGAAAGTGCTACGCCGAAAACATAAGACTGCATACCAAACTCTAAAAGTGATTTTTGACGTTTAAGGTAGGTAACCCAATATTTAGGGAGACGACGTTTTTAATGCAGTATAGGGCGGTTTTGATAGCCATCTTTTTTTTATCGACTTTGTTGCGTTTTTGATCGTTTTTAAGAAGTCACTGATTATTTTTGTAACTCGTTTCTGAAATAGGTTTTTGACGCATTTTTTGAAATAGTTTAAGATCTAAGAAAGGTTGGAAGGTTTTTAAAAGCGCTCTTTTTCACCAGTTCTCGGACAATTTTGAAAAAGTTTTAGACGAACGTTTTCTAAAGCGGTTTGACAACTCTTCAATTTTTTGTTAAACAGCTCTTATAAAGAAGGAAACAATCTAACTAACTTAATATGGAGCACTCCTGCAGATAAAATATAAATTTTTTGCGGCATACATCAGGGGGCAAAAGTCAGTAAGAAAAATTACATAGCTTGTACCTTTTTATGCTTGTTTTGAGACAGTCTATTTATGAGAACGTAAATTGTATAAGGTCTGATAAAGAGTTTCCCTACCAAAGCATGTCAGAGATGTCTACTAAAAAAGCTGTCTGTATACGCATTCATGCAGATTTGTCACAAGAGCGAAGTAGATTTGCTTTTCAAAAGAACGCTAGATGTTAAAAACGAAGAGTACCCACATTAAATTTGTAGAAAAGGCCCTGTCTTGATATTTATGACAGAAGAAGTTTCACTTTATAGCGTTTTGTTTATTTTGGCTCTTTTCGGAATAGGTCAATGATGTTCTAGAACTCATAGAGTTTGCTGTTTAACCTACTCAGCAAAATTTTGGACCGAAAATGAGTCGAAGAATTTTTCCCTTAAAACGATGTATAAAGCCTTCATCCTACGTCAACATTTCTGCATGGTACAACTAAAATTATAAGGTTGTTATAGGTGTAGAGGGCTTTGACCATATAGGAGGTCAATTTTTAACCCAATTCCAAGCAGTATTGTTAAAAGTTTCAATACTAACAAACCCATTGGTCATACAACGAGTTTTTCAGAAGCTGTATAGACGAGGTGGAAGATGAGTCCTTTAGCCCCCATCTCTGCAGCTGCACTGCCCCATCCAACTTAACGAAGGCTTATTAGGAAAATACCTTTTCAGTGATCTAAGTCACCTAAGCTATACCAGAGCTGCTAATATTCTTAGTAGCCAGAAAAAGGACCCCTACCAGTGGGCGGACTAATGGGCTAATTGTTTCTCTCACCAAGAGTCACTTAACAAAAGCAAAGTGTCGCAGAATAGGCCCAAGCATTTAGTCTGCCGGCATCTTAAGTACTCAAAAACAACCCTGGTAGCAGGAAGAGCCAGACTACGTTTAGGTCCCGAGAGCGAGCGGAGAACCAAAACCAATGATAGGTGGACAGAACAAACTAGGTACCTGCGAAGTAGTTTGACAGGTCATCGATCTCTATGCTGATAGGGGCTTTAACGGGTGATAACTTCCTAAGAAACCACGCGATGAAAGATGACGATATATGTAGAGGCTGCGCTAACCATGGGCTAACCTTCTCTGACACCAACAATGGGTCCAAAACGACCTAAGTGCAGCATAGTAGGGCTCACCCTTCTCCAAACCCCCCGAAAAACACTCATCACTGACGTTTAATCAGAAGCAGTTCAATAAAGGCATCCTTATTTAGGGTAGAGGCACTAGTATCTGGACGGTCTTAGTATCCGGACACTATGTTGTTTATTTGAGAAAAATAGGTACATCACACATAAATCAAATATCTCAAATATCAACAATAAATACCTAATACTATACGGACAATGGCTTAGTGGTAGTGTGTTGGGCTACTAAGCGAGGGACTCAGGTTCGAATGCCGAGAGGGCCAAATTACATCTTAAGGTTTTTTTCCACTGCGCCACCTCTCGCGAACGTCTGACAAACATCCTAGAGTAAAACTGTCATGAATGAGCTTCTCAATTAGCCGTTTGAACTCGGCGTAAAATTGTAGATCCCTTCCATTCGCCCCAAAAATTGAAAAACCCACACAAGCGAATGGTTGCGAGAAGCTAGGCCTTGGGTCCCATAGACCTGTCGCGCCAAAATATTTATATATTTATTTATTTTATACGGACAATGTGTCCGGATACTGAAAATGTGAGGTGAGATTAAAGTTTCAGTTTCCGGACTTGTTTTTTTGCAGTTCCGTTTTTAGTTTAACTTTTAAGTTCTTTTTTAAACAATGAATGCAGAAAGTATAGCTAAGGCCTTAGATGATATAAGGTCAGATTAATTAAGTATTCGTAAAGCAGTAAATAAATATATGGATTATATCGCTTAACATTACATGACCGGTTAAAAAGGTACGAAAATTTGACAATTGAAGAGGAGGAATGGATTGTTCAGTGGTGTGCCGATCTTTGCAAGTGTGGATTTTGCCTTGGAATCGACGATCTGTTAAATACGGTGCAAAAAATCATAAAGGATTCAAAAAGAAAAACGCCTTTCAAAAACGATAGTTTTAAATCGTGACGAAAACAGTTATTGCCTCTGTTCAAAAACTATCAAAAACATAGCCACAAAAGTTACAAAAAAAATAACCAAATTGCTGCTGCAAATAAGAAAGAGACGCTACCGGTGCTAATTGTTTTTTCAACAGACGCCACACAGGCGGATTTTCCCAAAAACATGGCCAAAACTATAAAAAAAAATTCCACAGTTTTTTTTTTTATGCCAAGTTGTTAACATATTACATGAGCATATAATATGATAAATCCCGCTATTTTTGTTGCAACCGTTTCGTCAGTTGATGCTTCCAAAGTGGAAGCTTTTGTGAAGCGCGTGCAGTACTCAGTTTGGTGTTTGATAAGTGGTTTACTTTCTTTGCTGTTTTTTCAATTTTTTGTGTGAACTTAATAAAGTAAATTATTATGGAATCTGTTGCTAGTAGTAAGTAGAATATTTACAATGCAAAGTTATTATGTACTTTTGAGTTTTACTTATATTTGGAAGGTGCCAAAAGCAATACCTTTTGAGTCTAAAAAAAAATGTACTGTTTTGTTTCATAAAGAAAACAGTTTGTATTTTGGTGCATTCGTGTTATGTAAAATAGCTTGAAATTTACCTTAATATATGCTTAATAAGGAATCACCTTAAAAAGTTGCGATATTTTGCGATCTTGCAAGATATCGTCAAGTAAACCTGTGAAAACGCTGAAAATAAGAGTTCGGCTCAATAGGTACGTTTTTTTTAATCTCGTTTTTGATACAGGTTCACAATCAAATTTTATTTTGTTGTCAAGAAATCAGCTTACTGACTTCCTAAGAAGTTGTCCATCTCATGAACTTAAAGAAAAAATATTTTTTTTGGCAGAAAATTTAAAAAAATTGACTTGCATTGATGCTTCAGATTAAACAAAGAATATGTTAACTAATTTTGTCGATGGTTGGCTTCCTCAAGAAATTATCAAGCTTTAAAAAACAAGAACAAAGCCTGGTTAGAGCTTGAAATTCCGTTTACTCGGCGAGCCTATGGATCTGTTGGACGGCCACATACTGATTTTGTACGGCTAAGTGAGAGACCAAAGAGGAGGAAAACTAAAGTTTTGCGTTCGGAATTTCAACCCGAAGAGTTGTGCTATGCTGCTCAAATGCAATTTCAAGAATAAGTGAAATTGGATTCTTCCACTGTGATGAAAAATATAGCTTTACGGTAAAGAAGTTTGTGCACTTGTATCCGTGGTGCAATATGCCAACAACAGTACACAAAATTTTAATACATAGCCCTGAAATTGTGTCGGATGCTATTCTTCCAATTGGACAGCTTGGAGAGGAAGCCCAAGAAGCCCGAAACAATGATATCAAGCGTTTTCAAGAAAGTTTTTCAAGAAATTTTCAAGGCAACAAAATGGAGGATGTTTTCCATAATCTGTTGGTTTCTTCTGATCCATACATTACTAGTATGAGAAAAATGTATCCTAAAAACGTTTAATCGTATCTTTTTGAAGTTTTAAATTTTTTAAAAGAAACAGAAGTCGATGAAACGGAGTTCGTATCAGTTTCATAATAATGTCCTATGCATAAGTTAAAATATTTTACTGAATTTTTTCATTGTTAGCGATGAAATAATTTTGTTAATATTTATTATTTACTTAAATCAAATTCTACTTTTTTTTATAATATATTCTTTCCTTTTTCCTACCTTCCATAGAATTTAAAATCTTTATTTTCTGTGAATTTTACTGAAAAAAATTATTTTTCTTCTTACTGTCTTTTTCTGATGAAGTCATGAAATCTATATATATAAAAATGGATCTTGGTTTGTTCGGATGCTTAAAACTCGAGAACGGCTCAACCGATTTGAATGATCTTTGTTTTGTTTTGTTTGTCTTACATCAGCGATGGTTTAGAAGAAAAGAAAAGTTGGAAAATTCTCAACAGGTGGCGTTGTAGGCACACATTACATTTTTCATGGGGAAACGCACTTTGAAAAAAAAAAATTGACTGGATAGAAATCGAGTAGTGACACTTCAAATATAAAAAAAAAATATTTTCAAAACCACAGTTTCTTGATCTTTTGTGATAGAAACACTTTACTGCTAAGTGCGAGAGAATCAACATGTGGCGCTGTGGTCGATCTTCAGAGCCGCTCAACCGATTTCAATGAAACTTTGTGAATGCGCATGGTTGATTCCAACTTGAAAGATAGTGTAGTTTTGGGCCCTAATGGAAACAAAGTGCAATCAAAAACAATACAAATAGAAAAGCTTGGATTAAAAATAAATAAATAAATATTTTGGCTCGACAGGTCGGTGGGACCCAAGGCCTAGCTTCTCACAACCATTCGTTTTGTGTGGGTTTTCAATTTTTGGGACGAATGGAAGGGATCTAGAGCTTTACGCCGAGTCCAAACGGCTCTTTCATGACAGTTTTACTCTCGGATGTTTGTCAGACGTTCGCGAGAGGTGGCGCAGTGGGAAAAACCTTAAGATGTAATTTGGTTCTTTCGTTAACAAAGCCATTTGCAAAAAATAATCGGGATAAAAATCGGGATATGGCACTTGCCATATAGCATATAGGTAACAAAATAATTAAATTACTATAGGTATCTGGACATTTATGAAGCCTTGAATTTTTGTAAATGGTGTTCAACACAATGGGGCAGTAATCAAAAAGGGCGCCGTTGCACCTCCCTTAAAAAACGACTCTGCGAATTGTGGCGGGACTTAATACGAAAGGCACGGGCAGCGCCGTGGGAGTACAGCTAGTTAGCTATAAAAAACAAAAAAATAATTTTGGCCATGTTTTTTGGAAAATCCGCCTGTGTGAGACGGAACCATTTTTTAACCCATGGTGGTGTTTTGATACAAGCGTCCGCCAAAAGACATCGTTGACAGCATGCCAAAATTATGGTTTTTGGGAAGAATCAAAAGCAATTGGATGAGAAGCGAACAACAACCGGTTGCTGATAGATAGATAGATAGATAGATTGGCACAAGTCGCATTTATATCTGGTGATTGAGGCACTGTCAGAACAATTGAGAAATTTTCAATTTCATGCAAATCTCGTTTTGGAAGTAATCCAAACCGTAGCGTCAAAGTCGTCGAACAAGCCTCAAACAACTTCAAAACTGAACATCACAGTGGACGCTAAACTTGGAGGGTTTCAAGGAGGACTCATATGTACTGAATAGTCACTTTAACAAATATATTAATTTTTGCGTATTGACAAAACTGTTGGAAGTCAAAGTTATTAAATAAGTTAAGTGTCCGGATACTACTTCCTTTACCCTACTCACCTCTCGTTTCGGAAATCCCACATCAAGCTCCTTAAACAAAACTTACAGAAACCAACGATCCGAAGCACATTTAAATAAAAGCCCATTCAACCCATTACCGTTCACATGTTGAAGCGATCCGATTTCCACCACTCATTAGGCATAGCTCCAATTCGCGCAATTTGATCCTTAAAGTCTCCTCTCATTTTGATTCGTTTGTGTATCGGTATGTTGTTTCTTGTTTCCTCTGTGTAAATGTACATTTCCGGTGAAATTGCCGCCTCGAGTTTCCTCTCATTTTTCCTCACGGATCCGCTTCCATTTTTTATTACACAACATTGCATTAGGATAGGAACCACTACCGGTGGTGTCAAAGTGTCATACACTCGTACTGTTCCCCTTCACGGCTGACGACACTGGTTGCTACAAGTTACATGTGAAAAGTGATTAGGCGCCAATCTTGGTGTTGTTTTTTTTTCACGACTCCTTTTCCGTTCTTTGTGTGGTTCTTTCTGTTTGACATTAAGGGTGGCATCATTGACAGATTGCTAGGTATACAATATCCCCCACACCACTCCATGTCCTCGACTAAAAATTGAAAAACTATTTTTAGGCCTTCAATTTTGTGGTTTGTGGTTTGTGGATATCCGCCTACCATTTGAAACAATTTCTGGAGCACTGAGGAGAGAACAGGTCGTCGCACTTGTGAGAAGTGTGCTACACAACGCCATCCAGCATCCTTCAAAAGATTTTTTTTTTCTTCTCTCTGATTGATTGAGTGGACGCATTTCAATGGAACGCTAAGAGTAACAGTAGCAACCAGAGAATTGAAACAACAAAGACACGGCCCATATGGAAGAAGGTCGGGGAAAAGTATATCCTACTTGGTGGGTCCCCGCATGTTTGTTTGTTTTCTTAATTCTTCTTGTCTGCCAGGCGTCGCTGTCAAAATCTCTTGAAATAGATTTGATTTTTTTTTGTTTTTAAATTTCATGTTCGAGTGTTCAAGTGATTTTTCATTACTTGGGAGGTCGAGAGAGGCAAAAGTGGATGGGATTGGGATGATGATGAGGTGTCACTAGTAAATTGTGAGCGGCGAAACTGGAACAACAAAAAAAGTGGTTAGCCAAGCCAGTTGAGCGGTGTTATTCGTCATTCACATTGTGGAGGTATGTATAGTCATAATTGAAGCACGTGGGGTGGCAATGCCAATTAGTTCAAAAAGAGGTTTAAAAACTGTCATTATCCGGATGTGAACTTCATACATAGGGACTGAACATTTTGGAACTGCTAAAAGGTTTTTGTGTAGGAATTCATTTCAAGTGAAGACCGCCATGAATATCACATTCTCGTGCTCAGTGAAGGTGAAGGTGAGGCACTAAGGAAGGGTGAAAGATTCCACTATGTTAAGCTGTAGAAAGGGTATGATTATACATCGATTCAAGCTCACTTTCACGCGCAACGAAAACGAATACTTTTCTACATGTGTCCTAGCCAATTCGATGGCAAATACCTAGATTTTGCTGTTGAATCCTCTTATCTAGAGCCCGTCAAGATGCAAACGGGACCGAAAATTTTACGAATAATTACGCGTTCGACGTTTATACGACTTTGTTAGTGTTGATGCTTCTGCGCCATAGAGCAGGACTTGGATGATGAGTGTCTTTTATTTAGTCTAATGAGTATTTCTTGACAAGTTCTATTTGTCTATCCATATGTTCCGTTTTCAAACACGGCTTCCAGAACGTGTCATATGGACTCGGCGCTACAAGAAAGCCCCGGACTGATATGGTAGGGAAAAGTCCAGTCTAGTAACCTTACCTGTTTTAGAATTGCCTCTGGCGGCTTAGAGTCTGTGGCAGAAGATCGAGAGTTAAGCACCGTCAGGCCTTGCAATGGACAGAGTAGATATGGGATGTGATGATGATGACAAATAATCCTTATACCCTTAGTAGCATTGCATGCTAGTTGTCAGTAATTTTGAATGTCACTTCCTTGCCGACGCTGTCATTCTGAGCAGCTGATAAGTAAGTTCCTCGTATAAATTATATTCGAATTGTTCGAATGGAAAAAATGTAATTGAATTTATAATACTAAAATGTTAACAAATAACAATAAATTAGACTGCATTTTTTTAATGACTGCAGCAGTAATTAAGACACCGTACTTTGACCCATTGCTGCAGCCTAATCAGCCCCAACTTGTTATTGATAGCCACCATCCCCAAGCACATTTAAAGTTGCAGTCAATTGAAGGGTGGGTGGAATATGAGTTAACCTTATTTCAGTTGATAAATCAAGCAGTCCCAAAACAAGCATAAACGCTTCTTTTGATAAGCGAAAGTTTTTCAAAAATGTAACAGACACAATAAATAAAGACATTCAACAATGAATTATTATGTAAATACGTAAACATCAGAAGTTTCCGTACACTTTTTAAGTATTTTTCATGAAATGAGGACAATGAAACTTATATCATTCGAAAGGTACTGTGCCATAGATGTGCACAAAAATCGTAGGTATATGTCGCCACTAAGACTGGTAAAATGAAGTTAAGAATTTCCCATGCAAAATGCTTAGCAGTTAATCGAAATGGGACGAATTTAATCATCTTAGATTAAAACCTGTTGGAGAGTCTCATTTCCCCATAAAGGTATGCAATTTATTTATCCCTAAAAGTAAGCAAACAAAAAATCTTTAGGGGCATCTTTAATCTTTAAAAGGGGCATTGCAGAGTTATCTGAGAGGTGTTACTATGGAATCGAAAATTCATGTTTTGAGATTTAGCATATAAATAAACTAAAATAAATAGTAAATAAATTATGTAAACAACAAGTTGGCTTTCGTTATTTTATCTACAGACAAAATTGGTCGAATTTCGACCACGGCGGTACTAGTGTTTATAAATATGCATTCTTACATCCGGTTTGGAAGTTCCAAGATATTAGTTATATTTCTCAGATTTGTTCTTAATATCTGGACATTTTTGAAATTATTTGCTTTATTTTCCCACAACCATATGCAGTCGCTGTAACTGCATTTCAGAAAAAAGTCAATCCATCTTAATTCGCAAGTTAAAAACACTTGTAGGTACTGTGTACCTACCCCAGTCTTGGGGATATTCACAACATCCTAGACATTCGCAAAACGCGTAAAACGCGCGCCCCGTAGGCACTCTAAAAATTGTAGACTCGGCAGTAGGGGACTCCAGTTCTAGGAACATTCAAACTTAAAAGAACCTCTACATATCCCCTTGAGTCGTCATATACACATAACCAACGCTAATTTAAATCCCATCATGCCAAGGCTGATCTTCAAAGTTTACTCAGATAATTCTAATAAATTCAAAAGGTCGTCAAACCACGTGCTCTCGCCGCACCTGGCATTTACATCCAGTGCCACGTTGTAGTACCTCCGTCATTACCTACTGCCATAATTTGCAATTTCATATTCTTTGCCTATTAAATTGGCAATTTGATATATTATCCTCGCACATACAACCCAGAACGTTCTTCTTCTTTGTTTTGCATCATTTATTCCACATGTTACATCTTAGATGGCTTTTCACTCACTCCCTTCGTCAATTTTTCAAAATTCGATTTACAACGTTGCCAGCAACAACAACAACATCAACCAACTGTGGTACTATTTCCAAATCTCCATCTGGATTGTGTGTAATGTGTATACGAAAACGAATCCCTTTGTCACCATCAAGCCGCGCATCCTCATCAGCAGAGGGCGCACAACCCACACCCTCGCTGCCGCATGAAATACGATACAATCCCAATTTTGCAATTTATGAATGAATTGGTTTCTTTTTTTTGTCGGTTGTTGTTGCCATTGCCATTTTCTATGCCTTAGCGAACGAACCGCATCTTCAAGTCTTACAAGACACAATCTAATCCTGACAACCAACTCCAGGAAGGCGCATCAGTCTATAAAGGGTGGCTGCAAACACAACCGCACGGTGGATGTATAGTAAATTGGAAAAATGGAACTTTTGCACCACCACCATGTCAAATTAAATGGAACAGGTTGCCATGGAGGGCAAAACCCTCTTGGGCCAGCACGTCGTCGTTCTTATGCAGAAAAGGGATAATAAAGAAATGTGATAGTCCCTGCGTATACGGGTGGAGTAATAATAATAGCAACCCACTAATGGGCCATGAAATTAGATACCATCCCGATGCTGGGAGGACTCTAAATAACTTTGGCGAAAATGTGCGATGCCAAAAAAAAAAATATGTATGCGGATGTTACTATGCAAACGCAGTCGAATAAATTGTGGCATTCTCGCACACTATGGAGCCATAATGGGGCGGTGGCGGTGCGAGTCCATAACGAAAGTGCGTTGAACTTTTTTTTTTGTATCTGCTTCCTTGGCAGTGCTGTGATGGACCCCCCTGTGATGGTGACGTTGATTCGATTTGATTTGAATGGCAGTGTATGCTGATGGTGATGCCCCCTGTTGTGAGATGGCAGACTTTATGGCGGTGCCAAGAACCGCAGGGATTGTTGTGTGCGATATGTCATTGACGCCTGCTGGAATGGTGCGGTTGTAGGTCGGAGTATGGCTGTCAATGAGTTGGTAGAGAAATGTAGTTGTCTTAGGTCGTTGAAGGAGGAGGAGGGTGTGATGAATGTAGCCCCACATCGAATAATTAACGAAGTGTCTATGTTCCGCTTGGGCTTTTGGGCCATGCACAATTTTTGAATCGCAGTTACATTCGTCCACATCCACATGCATTCAAATTGGGGGAGGGTTTGGTGGTTATAAAATCGAAAGACGCTGATGGTCGGTCGTTTCGTACTTTACAGAGTGACAGAAGCACAGTGTCATATCTCGTCGGTACAAAATGGCCTTACAAAAGATCAAAGTTTGGAAATATTGTAAACATATTTTCGAATGGATGTTCTTTTACAGAGAGAATTCAAATTAAAGTAATATTCCAACTTCCAACCAGCCTTTTATGTGAACTGGACTAAGTACATAAACTATCCTCGTATTCGTCCTGTTCGTTCAGTCGAAAATACGGCTCCTTTTGTTGAAATTGCGCCGAGAAAATCAACTCGCCATCGCTGAGTTCATTATGCTCTAAAAGGTAAAACGCCAACGTGGTAAGTGTTAGTAACTGGTGGGACATTTATTTTTCTGAAAAATATTCATTAAATGCCGCCCAAAACTTGCGTAATAAAGGATCGACATAAGGATGGAGAGAGCATTCGAAATTACAATGAAAGAACAAAGAACCGTCTCGTGGAAAAGTGAAATAAAAATAAATTGTCCAGCTGCGGATATTTTTAGAAAAGTTTTAGGGAAAAAAATATTCATTCTCTTTTTCAAAAAACACAGTGACTTTTGTTCGATAATTTTGTGTAAAAACAGGTGACAATTATCAAAAATACCCAGGTTGGGATAAATTTGTGGTGGAAAACTAGAAAGCGTCCATAGGGTACTGTTGATTATTCAATATGTATATTCCTCCGGCAACTTTTTGGAAGACGCCAAGTATTTTTTGTAACTGGTTACGATAATTTCCTGTTGGGAAAAATAGGGAAGTCATACCATACCAGTGGGGAATAAATTAAACATCAGAGGGAAAAATCATTCCACTGATATTAGAACACTGTCTTTGGTCCAAAGAACAAATTTAAACAACACTCAGTGCTAGAGGCAAGCCAACAAACTTTTGGAGCATTATAAGTAAGATTTTAAGCTGCACCAGCATGATCAAAAACAACATTCAAAGTGGATTAACACATAAAATATTTTAATTCTTGGGCAAGACCAAACAGATGAACGATCACTAGAGCCTTCTCTTCTCCATAGACCCCCATAGACAACTGGATTAGAGAAAGTGCTATAAAACTAATTTCTTCCACCAATTAAGGTCCTCAAAATTTGTTTCCAAGTGCATCCTAGTGCAAGAGGAATTCTTATGAGGTGTTATATCTCCAAGACAGTGTTGCAAGCTCATGGGGAATTCCTCCTTTTGTGGGGAACAATTTGGTGAAAAGGGAAAAGGTGATTCTTCCCTTCTAGAATGAAATGTGGGGAATATAAAAAATAAGGAAATGTCAATACTCTAATATTACGCTTTAAACGGGTTCCAACTTTTTCGCGCCTGACATGACTGACATGCATGCGTTCCTGTGGGCAAGAAGCAGCTGTCATTATAATCGTTTGACTGGGGACGTTCATTTTGCTATGTAAATCTTGTACCCGACGAATCTAATTCAAATTAGTGACTGAGTTGTGACTTGTGAGTACTAAATTGACAGTTCGTATACATGGCTTGCGAAGGACAATTTACATTACCGACCAATTAAATTTAACTTGGCGGCTTAAGAAAACCAGATTTTTGAATGTGACCACAGATTGCATGTGTCCATTCCACTGCATATGAGATTTTGCACTCAATCTGGAATGAAAAATTTGTTCGTAATTATTTTCTACTAACTATCCATATTTCTTTTTAAAAAAGCATTGTGGAAAATCTATGGGCAATTCCACCACGCAGATTGGGAAATTTTAAGGAATATGATGGGTAATTTTACTTAAAGCACCTATTAACACTGCTCCAAGGTATAAGTAGGGAGTATATTTATCCAAAAAGTCGTAGGACAACATAGCCGTTCCCCAAAGAATTATAAAGTCACAGGAGATCTCTTAAAAAATTACAGGTTGTTGATAAATTAGAATTGAATGAGCACTGTTTTTCACAGGATGGCCCTGGTAGGTACATGCGTTGTCAATTGGCCTCTTACGTGACTAAGTTGGCTATAAAATAGTCAACCACTTGGGTTATGTTGATCTCCGTTGAGGATTTGAAGCTGTTGGACTTTATTTTGGCCGATTCTTAACCAAAATTAAAGCAACGAGTCTTTAAGCATTTAAACTCAATATTGAATTTCCTTCATTCCAGTTACATTTGAAACCATGTGTATTTTTGAGCAATTTGAAACCTCACATGTTTTCTTTTTTTTTTAGAACTCTTCAATTCTCGTTTAGGCATCTATTCTGGTACGATCAAGGATTTGTTAATATGCTCGTGCTATAAGGAGCTTTTACAATCGCAGGTATTTTAATAGGTCGGGAGCCTGATAAAATATTGAGAAAAAATTATACCAAATCCAGTCGTCCCTTAGTTCAAGTCGTTCCTAGTCTAGCGAGCTTCATCTTCAACTATAGCCAACAGCTCTATAAGGGTGCAATTATAGCGACACGAAAAATGCAACAGAAAACAATTTCTTTTGCTTTTTTAACCACTTAAACTTAATTGTTGAACTCAGTCTTAAAATGTTGCTTTAAAATTGTAAAGTTAGTTTATCAAAAAAAGTAAGTAAGACAATTTGCTTATTTTTTTTCTTGATAAACAAACTTTTAAATTCATAATCATCATTTTTAGACCAAGATTGAGTTCAACAATTAAGTTTAAGTGGTTAAAAAGAGCAAAAGAAATTTTTTTTCTGTTGCATTTTACGTATCGCTATAACCGGCCCCTAACCCAATGCTTCAAAAATTGATTCAAAAAATTCCTGTATCATCGGTGCTCACTAAATGTAGTTACGTACTAGCTATAAACAGAGGTGGACCTGGACCTCAACTCAATCCAACTCTATCTGATTCAGGCGACGCAAGTTTGTTGAGGTTCCTTAGTTAAGGTCGTCCTACATTGCATTGTTTAAGTAGAGTAGAGTTACAGATTCATTTGTCTTTCATTCTTCATACCAGCCGAATTAAGTACGTATTTTCTGGGCCTATACAATTCTTCAATGTACCTCCTCCTCCATAGGTCCACGAGATACAAACTGGATCAAAGACTGTGCAGAGAACTCTTTCCTCGAAGCAACTAAGTATCTTTACATCCGCTAACAGCACCTTTAACATTAGTTATGAATTTTCTACGCCTTATCTTTGCTTGCTACGTAACACAGAACATAGTCAAAAGAGAAAAAATACGCATGACGTTGCTTTATGTGTAAAATTCCGCCACAAGTGCTTTGCAGGTTCTTTTACCCCGCGCAGAAGTGTCAAAGCGTAGGACTTTATACATTTCGTTGTCGACAAGCTGTCAACTTTTAAAACGAAACCAAAAAACTTAAGAAAATCGTAGATATTCTCGCTTTTCGTTGATGGATGGGAGTAAGTATTTCCCACGAAGGTCGAGTTCGGCCAAAACTTCACTTGATCTTGTCCGAAGTTGCACATCTAGTCACTGTTTAAAGGGATATAAAAATGAAACCATCTTCATAACTGGAAGAAAAATTGTATGACAAGGACGACGTACCTGCATTTACCCAAAGATGGCGTTTTTTTTTAGCTTTACACAACGAGCTTCCAAAACAAGAATCCCGCTCATTTAAAACTCCCCAAAACCGTCACGAAACGTCACCATTCATTTTGAAGTTGTACTCCTATGTCAGTAACAGCGGCTAAGTTCCATAATCTCGACAGCGAACCAAATCACGTGTATCCTTTCAAGAGCACTCAGTATCAGGGCGATGGTAAAGTTGTTTTGTAAACAACTTAACAAAAAAAAAACTCTCCTCAGCTATACTTTCACCGAAAAAACAACCCAGAACCCACGTCGCACACTCACAGTTCAATAAATCAATGCGCACCAAATGCCATTGTCAACCAAACAAACCAAATGTCGCATTTTTTGCCGAACGTCCTTCCTATGGAGCAGGGGAACTCCTTCACTCTCTGTAAATGTTGCCAGTCGTCTCCCGTCATGGAATTCAATTACCTCGCTCTACTTGCGTTCGAATTGATTTATTCGACTTATTGAATTTTTATCAATTAGGACTCACACAACCACCACCATCATCATCGTCGTCATCATCTCAGAAACAGGATGCACACACGTTTTGCACTAATTCCAGCCATCTGTTTGCACATAGAGACACCGAGAGTCCTGCCTTTTGATGCGGGGGAAATATTTTAAGCAAACATTCATTTGATTCAAAGTGCACTAGCAGAAAGGATAACACGGTATATCCCGCTCCTTGTGCAAGAGATGTCAATAAGGTGTTTTTTTTTCTTCCTATTTTTATTAAAACGATTATTTGTAGTTTTTATTTATTTGCGCGAGAGGCGAAATCATCCCTTTTTGGGTCGCGTACTCCAGCCATAAATTCACATCGCAACAGATGTCAATCTAGCAGCATCAGCTAGATGGATAGATGGATGGACGGGTGGTGGTGGTGGTGCTGCTGCTGCTGGGTGGCGGCAAAATGGAAACGACAACGTAGCGCATAAACCTAACAATTTGTATGCTCTGCGATTTCTCTTTCTTTATTTTATCATCTAGTTGCGCATATATCGCGCTCTAGTAAGGATTGCGAAGCAATTTTTATCTCTTCCTTGCGTCTCGGCCCTCTCGGGGCGCGCCTTCACTTCGGCGAGCGTGTGTCTGGGAATAAATAGTGGAATAGAATGAAGGAAGAAATTGCGACAGATTGCAAGTATGGCATGGAACGACATCCTCACGTGATGCTACTGTGCTGCCAGGGACAGATATGAATTGAGGAAGTAGTAGTAGTTAAAGTTGGAACTAGAGACAAACCCTTTTTGCAATAAATAACAGTTGGGGGTGGTGGTGGTGGTGGTGGTGATGGCTGCTGCCGTGGGGCCACAAGTGATGTTATTCTCTGCGCGGGGGTGGACAAAAAAAAAAGGAAAGCTTTACATGCAAATATTTACCGTTTGTTCATTTTGACGATAAATGTTGACAAGAACTTCAATCTTTCTCGAGAGCGGGCGAGAGAGGAATGAACATTTTTTATCCCTCGGGTGGGGTGGGCGAAAATTGGGCGTATGTGGTGTGAATGAGGTAAGTAATTGCGGAATGTCCTTGTTAGGATATATATATTGAAATGAAATTTATTTCCCTTGCATAAATTGCACCAGACAGGAAGGATGTTTTAAGATGTTTCGTTGGTATAGGATGTCGTTTCAAAACCATATAATGTACCTACTCCAGTCTTTGGTGTACGTGCAGAGATTTGTATAATGAGCAGGGAATGTTCTGTTATTTTTTTTCCCCCATGTTGTATGAGATACGTGAATGGGACATGAGGTGGGAAGGTACTTCATACGTCGGAAGGTAGGTACTTGGTGTGGGTATTCATCTAAGTGATTTATGTGGAGACTGTCATTAAAATATTTCATTTGAATGGAGAGCAGTACTTTGGGACACCTTTTCAAAAGGTCCGTCGTTTTTAGAGCAACGAAAGATAAGCTGGAAGAATGGGACTCTGACTTTTTTTGAAGCAGAAATTGATTGCTGGCTGTACGGTTTTTCCACGTCGCAAACAGTGGATAGTTGGATAGTCTGCTGATGCCCTCCATATTCCAATACCTACGTCAGTAAATCTGAAGCCTGGTTGAACAAAAAAATTGATGCAAGGCGTGGTTTCGATAAGTTCAGCTCATTTTGACTTTAAAGTTAAGGGCACTAATTTTTGGATAAGGGAAAACTCCCATTTATTATGAAATCGGCTTAAAGCAACTTAAATAAATACCTAAACTTATAACTAGGGTTTGAAGCTAAGGACGCTTAACGTCATCGAAATTTAGGAAGGTAGGACTACGTTTAAAGTCGAAATCATGTACGTTTTAAGTTAACCTTTTGCAGGATACGAGAGTTTGGTTGGAAAAATGAAGAGACGGGAGCAACGCAGACTACGAGGGTACCTATCAGTGTTGAAACAGATAGAATTGCAAATATGCGTGCATTGGACAGATCCTGAAAGGGGTCGGTGAATGCTTATAATGTCTGCTGCGTCCCTGCGTTCCTCAAGGTTAATTATATTAATAAGTTTGAGACGGTCGCGATAAGGAGATAAGATTAGACGATCGTTCCAGGGAAGCCCAAGAAGAGGAAAACGAAGAAGACGACGTTTGATGCTCTCGATTCCAAAAACATAAAATTTCGGGAATATAAACTTATCATCAGTATAGTTGAAAAAATAAGTCTTCTCAAAGAGGACCCTCCGATCCAGATGGTCTACCTGCCATAGTGTTAACGAAATATGTTAATAAAATAGCAGTGGCAATTTCTATTGCACAAGGTATTTTTCCTAAATAGTGGAAGGACTCATTTATCATTCCCATCCACAAAAAGGGATGCCTGAGGGGTGTAAGGGCGATAACTAATTAACTTTCTTTCATACTTAAGCTTTCTGAGCGCACCGTTTACGATACAATGTTCTTCCGTTGCAAATCAATTCTCTCCTCGAAGCAACATGGATTTTTCAAGGGTATTTTTACAAATGCAAACGTTACGGATATTATCTCAAAAATTTTATATGTCATGAAAAAGCTAAGGACGTGGAAGTGAATGTTGCTATATTCGTTCCCGTTTGCATCTTGACGGGCTCCAGAGGAGAATATTTACAACAAAATCTAGGTACATCGATCGTCTAAGATGGCTAGGACATGTAGAAATAATTGCCACCAACGCTCCGGCCCACAGTGTCCGTCTTAATGGCGCCCGAAAGGGAAAACGGTTCAGTTCAGGCAGGGAAAAAAATTGTTTGGCCCGTGGGACCCTAGGCCTAGCTTCTCTCAACCAATCTGCAATTTTAAGCCGAGTCCAAGCTTATTGAGAAGCTCTTTCATGACAGTTACACTCTCGGACGTTTGTCAGACGTTGACTTGCTTGCGCAGTGGAAAAAAAACCTTAAGATGTATTTTGTGTTTTTCCGGGGATCGAACCTGTTACCCCTCACTTTGTAGTCCAACAGTGGGGGTGGCAATGGTGTAGTGGGTAGAGTCATTGCTTATGTTAAGTTTAGAGTGCTCGCTTGGAGCCAGTAAGCTAGAATTAAGATCAATGTTAGTTTTTAATTAGATTTAATCGTTTTTGTGTAGAATTAAGCTTATATTATGAATTTAATAAAAATGAATTAAAAAGTAAAAGAGTCATTGCTTGTGACCCGGTCGGCTCAGGTTCGAGCCCCACCGGGGGCCAGCACTACTCGGCCACCCAAACATATAAGAGAAACGAATAATATCAGAGTTTCTCCCCCACTACACCAACATACCACTAAGTCACTGCGCAGGCAGAGAAGGTGCCCTTTTAATGTAAGAACCGTGGCGGTTACCAAAATCTTGTCCTGTTGTGATGACCTATTTTTATTTTTATTCGAGATTTTGACCTATTTTTCAGCTTAGAAGGTTTCAGTCCTGAGATTCAAATTTTCGACGCCTATCCTTAGGTGTATTTAGCCCATGACCAATTGGGGGTCTTATACCGCAAAATGCCAGAGAAAAAGTACACCGATGTGAATAAAGAAAACGACTGCCCCCATCATAATGAGCACCGTACGTCCAATAAGCTGGTACCGTCCATATACGCAACGGGATAACACCTTCATAAAAGTACCCAAGTGACTTAGTTTTTAATTTTTTAATTAGGCCCTAGTTTAGGTTAGGTTAGGATTAGGATGGCAGGCAACTGCAGCGCCACTTAAGCCAGAGTAGTTCCACGTGATGCTAAGAGCTTTTGCCAAAAGGCTGATGTAAGCTTGTAGGATCCAAGGTTGCCCCAAATAAACACCAAAACTTGGGTCCATCTATAGCAGTATGTTCCTATTATTTATTAAAAGAAACACCAACTATCTGATAGTCACAAAATGATGGTTCATAACTACTTACTTAAATCACCTTTACTCTGCTACGGCTAACCTAAAGGAAGCTATTCATGTTACGACGGTCATTCATACTGCAGACTGCACTACATTTTGCCAATGAAGTCTTCAAGCCTCTTTGAATAAAGCCCCCAGATACCTACGACAAATAACCTTTAAGCGCACTAAAAGCATTTCGTAGAAGGTTCCACTTGAATCACCTTTCCAAATATCAGCAGTAAAAAGTCTCCAAACTGAATTCATGACACCTACCCAAAGTTTTACACCTTGCCATGTAAACGAGTGCGCGCTCTTAAAAAACGGGACATTGTTCAAAATGTTTTTATGTGCATGGCATCAACGAAAAACTCAACTCGCATATTGTCACAATAGAGGATTGCTTTTCTTGAAATGTGACCGGCAGTAAAATGAACTTTAATAACGCGCCAAAAGGACACACTCCGCTGCAGTACTGAGGCCACAATAAACTGATAAACCTCTCCCGCCGCGCGCCGGCCGTCAAGGTGTGTTTGGATAATAACAATAAAATTCTCATTTCGTCCTTTCTTTTGGGTGGACTTGTTATTCTTTTTATATTGTTTCTGTTTTTATGTAACACCTGCAATAATTTGTCACACCATCGGGGGCTATTTGGCCTTCTTTGGAAGCTGAAAATAATTATTCGGCCATCGTAGCAAATTGCTACATGAGTCTTGAGGTGTGCGGTCAAGATGTTATCTTCTTTATTTGCACCAAAATGAAGACCTAAATTGTTTTACTACCGAGCTTATAAAAGCGACTACAGATAGGGCTGACAGGCAGGACCTGCCAGCGCTTTGTGTGTTCACAGTGATTTAATAAGTCTCTAATAGGCAATAGGAGTTAGGAGCTCTGCTACGTGACATAAAATGGGAAAGTGCGAGAGCTAACAAAGGTGGATAGGTGTTTTAAGGGAAAAACCATAGGGTATATGAGTGTAAGTGGAATTAATGAAAAAAAAACATTGCATAGCGAGAGTCGGGTCTTTTAAGTTTATGCAAGCAATAGATGAATTTCTGGAGATTTGGCTATAACTTGTCAAAAGGACTTTGTGTAATTTGACAGTTATCCGAGGAAAATACATGAGGACAATGTTCGCAAAAAATCTTTGAAATATTGATTCTCCACAAACCAGCTTTATAGTCGTACAACATGGGAAGAGGTGGCTCAAAACTATCAGCGACTATCTTCAGGTTTTACACTCATCAGCGTCCTTTTGAGTGTCCCGTCAAGTTGACTCCGTTTTCTCTTTCTCTATGCGACTTTGAATCATTTGTGGCAAAATCTCCAAGTGGCATAAGGGAGAAATCGGTCTAGATCCAATAATCTAGCCATAGATTTGGTCTGCTTTATACCACTTATCGGACTTAACAACAGGTTTTCTTAAGGCTTTTTATGCGAGCAGTTGCTTGAGTGGAAGTGACAGGTGGAGGCATTTTCTGTTCACTTTTGTTTTCTGGAATGAAATGGGGATAGATGGATCAGTATTGCTCGCTGATATTCGCTTATTTTTAAAAGTTGACGAAGAGATATTGTAAGAAAAGGTCATATTATTCGGATAAGAAGAGGTTGTGCTATTATTGAACCACGAGGAGTTAACGCTCATTTAAAAATTCCTTATAAGAAGAAAGTTTAAACAGCAAAGGTTGTAAATGGCTCCAATATACAATCACTGCTTGCACCAAGCGGCCAGGGTGTCTGGGCTCAAAGAAAAATCTGGGTTGGTCTGCTTCGCTCTTCAGAATTTGGCAAGCCCACCTTTCGTATGCTACCATAACCTTTGTCCACAGTAGGTGCAGTGGCTTAGTGGTTAGTGTGTTGGACTACTAAGTGAGGTTTCCCAGGTTCGAACCCCGAAAAAAAATACATCTTAATGCTTTTTTAAACTACGCCACCTCTCACGAACGTCTGACAAACATCCGTGAGTCATGAAAGAGCTTCTCAATTGGCCGTTTGAACTCGTTCCAAAAATGAAAAACTAACACAAAACGAATAGCTGTGAGAGGCTACGCCTAGGGTCCCACGGGCCACGGACCTGTTGCGCCAACTAATTATTTATTTTTCTAGAAATATCCCAATCAAAAACTGCTTTGGCCGACATATATTGCAGTCGGGTCCCGGAGTCTTAAGAGGTTTGAAATTATGCATTTAAGTCTGCGAGTCTTGTTAGAAGTGATGAACGTTTAAAGGTTGCTACAAGTCGGGATTTTCAATCCAGGTTTGTTAGAAATTGGTTTCGATTTTATCTGCCCTAGCGAACGGAACGTACAATTTTCTGATTTTATACGATTCGGACAGCTATTCCTTATATTTTTCCGACAATGAAGTGCATTGTTTTTGTTAAATTTTTTACAGCTTTATTCCGATATCTTCCGACAGAAGTTGGTTGCGGAATTTATTTACGATTTGTAGTAAATCGTTCTCTTTTCCGAAAGCGGATACCTCGAATGTAATTTGAGCCTCCGAGAGAGTATGCGTTGCGGAGATTTTTCCGTTCCGACGATTAGGGTTCTCTAAAACATTTGGAAATCATATCCAAAGAATTAAGTTTCGATAAAGATTAGAATAGAATTCTAAAAATATGTTAGATCTTAGGAAAGTTATTGGTTTCGATGAATCTTCTTGCTCAGAGCGGAAGCTATCTATCTTACTTATTGAGGCTTTATAGACTAAACTAATTTTATATGCTATGTTATATGCATAAGGATGAGATGTGGCCTAAAATGAATCGCTTTCATACAAAGAATAGGGGAAAAATGTCAAAAATGTATTTTTAAATAAATAATTTCCGCTCAGAAATAAATTAGAATACACTAAATATCTGGCTTACAATTTTGGTCGAGTAAGCTATGGGTCCAGTTATAGCGATACGTAAAATGCAACTGCAAAAATTTAGCTTTTTTTGGCCACTTAAAGTTAATGTCGTAAAATGTTGCTTATGATTTATAAAGATAGTTTTTAAAAAAAAAGTAAATTATGTTTAAATGTTCTAGAAAAAGAATTAACTCATTTTTCCGGACGAACAAGTTTTTCTGATCAACATCTCAGTTAATTCCACACAAAAAAACCGAATCATTCCAATAAAATGTGTCATTTCATTACTGTTCCTTCTGTCAGGATTGTTTTTTTCTGATGGAATCTAATCAGTGGGGGTTGGTTTGTTTGTATTGAGAACACAGTGACAATCATTTTTTCTGAAAGGCTTTGGCTATGAACGCCTAAACGAAGAAAAAAACTCTTTTCATGCTGTTCCAACTTTTTCGGTTGCATTTTATGTATCGCTATAACTGGCCCCTAACAGTTAGTTGCAAGTCTTAGTAAAACTCTTAAATATATCACGTTCCTCAGATTAACTTCAAACCGCACTGCGATAGCATAGCATATGACGAATTAGCTTTTGGATAGGGTATTGGAAGAACAGGACCCATGTTCCTCTCTCAGTGCAACCCATGAAGATAATAAAATAAAATAAAATAAAATGTTAATATTTACGAGTCTGTAGGTAAATGTAAAATAAATAAATAAATATTTTGGCGCGACAGGTCTGTGGGACCCAAGCCCTAGTAGCCTTAGTAGCCCAACACACTACCACTAAGCCACTGCGCCGTAAATGTTAACTGTATAAAAATTGCAAGAATTGGATAATTTTTATTTATAAGATAAACAAAAAAATTAAATAAAAAAATTTAAAAATAAAAATTCAAAAATATAAAAAAAAAATAATAAATGTTTTTTACTTTTAATATTTAAAGCTTAGATTACATTTTTGTTTAACCCTACCTACGTACTACTGATAAATGTGAGATGCGTCTTTCGCGAAGCAAAAGCCTACCACGGGTTTTAAATGCCTTCCAAAAGAAGTATAAGTTGTATTTTCTGTAAGGTCTGTCCAAGCTGTTCAGGGAATCTTATACGAGAGAACTGCGGCATTAAAGTACACTAGTATTTTCCTATGAGGCACGATGTCTATATTGCGGTCCTCTTTACTTTCAGTTCATTTTCACCTCCTTAAGCAAAAACAGGTTCTCCATATGTATCTCCTAAAAGCTTTTTGGTGTGTCGATGTGTCATTTAAATGCAATCAAACTGTGCCCCGAAAACAAGTTATTTAAGACACCTTCCAGTCCTTAAAAAAAGTTTATCAAACTTCTTTTCTCAGCCTCATTCCTGCACGCACTTTTGATTCTACCTACCGAAGAGGCAAAAGAATAGGACTTACAATTCAAATCATTTTCCTGATACGTAAATCAGATGATGTCTTTTAAAACGATTTTTAACTGTTTTAAATAACATTTCAGTAGATTTGATTTAAAGAAATCATCAATTGTCCATCACCATTCACCTGATTCCCCACTCAAACTCCCAACACCCAAGTCATCATCTGTTGGTGCTAGTGCCCCATAAAACTTCAAGTCCACCTTTAACCATAGCACCATTTATCATACCAACTATAGGTCACTGCCACTCATACATTCATTGACAGACATTTGGATTAAGTGTCCATAGACCGGTTGTGTAGTCCTAAAGTACTAACTTCTGTTCACCTCTCTCCCAACCGTGTTTGAAGTTCACCTTATCCGCTTATGGCCACCACTCGGTAAGCCCAGCAACTATATTTTCAACCTCCACTCGTGCCTGGGTCTGTTCGCTTCATCAGGCACAAGGATCTCTAACTACCTTAACTCACGGGAAAAGGAAAAAAAAACTCATCCTCGGAAAGGAATGTGCAATGAAAATCATAAACTAAACAGAAAGAAAGAGAAAAAAAAACCCGAAGCACGGTTATAACAGTAAAAAAACGTGGAAACAAATTGTTTGTCTAGAAAGACGGACAAGTTCTGTGTTTTCTTCCGTTCGGTTGCAACCTTGTTGCCAGGCAGACAACGCCAGCACTCCCCCACATCACTGCAGTCTTTTGCCCACTTTTTTAGGGGTTTTTCTCCGCCGCCCTCCTTGAAGCCGGGTTAATAGTTTTTCGGGCGGCCGGCGGTAGTGAGTAGAATTCATTTAACTGATGCACAGGTAAACGAAGGGTGGACCAACTGTACCTCTATCAAGTGGAAATAAGAAAAAGCACAGAAACCAAACCCCATAACCATTTTGCAACTTTGCCGACAACTCCTCGGTATTTCCAAGTAGTTGTGCCACCCACCCCCGAGCCCAGGTTAAGGGGTTGTATATCTTACGATGCATTTAACTTAATAAAAAATTAAAAGCATCCATTGTCATCGTCGTCGTCGTCGTCGTCGTCCTTGCAACGGTCCGTGTCCGTCTGCAGCCAGACAGCAGCGTGCTCCAGCTCTGCCTCGTAATAGTCTGCCGGAGCACACGTAGAATGTATAAATGGACGGTCCAAAGGTCTTGGCAGGTCATTTCTGGGATAGGTAACAACATTTAGTTGTTTTGTCTGCCCCACGCTCACACCCTCCGCTCCGGCATGGGGCGGAGAAACTTTTAAGTGAATTTTTGATTAGATCGTCGTCGGAATGCCTCTGTCTGTGTCTGTGTCTTTTTGGGCGAATTCGTCGTCGTCCTAGTCGTAGTCCTCCTTGGGAAGTGCAACTTTGCTGTGGTTAACTTTGCCATAGTTAGTTGTAGTCGAGTCTCTCGTCGGAGTGAGTAAATAAACTTGACGAATGTATAGGAATGGCTTCTTAGCTTTTACCTGGACCATGCAGCTAAGTGATGTGGAAGTTGCATACGGAAATTTAAGTAGAATGTCATGTCGGTCGGCTGGGGGAGGAAGAGTATAAGGAGTGTGTTTTGATAGCCTATGCTATGAAATTTGAAATTAGTAAGATAGCTCTATGGTCCTCAAGGTATTATTTATTTATGCAACTATTTGAAGTAATCCTGTTAGAAGATCACCACATGTCCCATGTTACTTTGTTAAAACAGCCTGTCCCATGAGCAGTCAAAATCGCACCGATGAGTGTAGTAGAGCTAAATAGGGTACTCGGTGACAGCATTAGGAGAAGATGATACTACATAAATAAAGTGCATGACTGGGTCGCAAGAAACTTACTCGTTTATATCAAAAGTTTATTTTAAAAAACTCACAAGCGATACCTACTAGATAAAAAAAAAGAAACCAGACATAAGATTTAGTTCTTTTGACTTAGACATATTCATTTGAGATGGCAGTAACACATCAAATAACAATAATAGGTGAGGTTTAAGCCCTCAGTAAAAAACATTTTTTAAAAGTTCTGCTTAAAACGATTTCGGTGCCAAATGCCTTACAAGATTTGCGCTATCTATGCTTCTCTCACAATTATGTTTAATGCCTCTCTAAAGAGAGGTATTTTTCTCGATAGATGGAAGGTGTCATATATTGCACCAATTCATAAAAATGATTCTAAGCTCGACGTCGAAAATTATAGAGGGATCTCAAAGATCCTTAAAATCCCAAAATAATTTGAGTCCATCGTCAAAGAAGAACTATTTTTTCTTGTTAAAGAATTAATTTTACCAGAACAACATGGCTTTTTAAGAGGTAAATCACTGCAACTAATTTGATACAATTTTCTAACTTTCTGCATTGCAATATAGAAGCCGGGTATCAAGTCGACACAGTTTACACCGACTTCTCAAAGGCTTTTTGATAAAGTCTATATTTGTTTATTAACATACAAATTAAAATCGTTTGGATTTCACGTAAGTTTGTTGAATTGGGTTGAATCCTATCTTTCCAACAGAAAACAATGTTTTGCAATAAATGGGATCTACTCCAGATATTTTGATGTCAAGTCGGGTGTTCCCCAAGGAAGCCATCTTGGACCACTTCTGTTCCTTCTTTTTATAAATGACATCGTAACTTACTTATCATTTTGCAAGTATCTACTCTTCGCGGGTGACATTAAGTTGTTTGCCAAAATTAAATCTCCTGTTGATGCAGTCGTATTTCAAAATGCCTTAAACTTATATGGTGTGGTAATAATCAGTTGCTGCTTAACCTTAAAAAGTGTAAACAAGTTTCATTCTACAAATATTGCTCTCCTATTCAAAGTCAATATTTCCTTCATAATTATGCTCTTACCATATGTAAATATGTTAATGACTTGGATGTAACGTTTGACGAAAAACTTAACTTCAGTATGCACATTGATCAAATCATTCGAAAAGCCTGCTCTATGATGGGATTTATTAAGAGAACTAGCAAGGAATTTTCGGATCCTTACACTCTCAAATCTTTATATATTTCTCTTCTACGACCAATTTTGGAACACTGTGTTGTTATATTTAATCCATATTACAACATTCATATCTTAAGAATTGAAAGAGTACAGAAATCTTTAACTCGATATATGTTACGTAAATTTCATTGGGGGGTATTTTTACCCCCTTATAAGCAAAGATGCCTTCTCATTGATTTAAAAATGTTGATAGTAAGACGGAAAAATATTGAAATTCTCTTTGTAAGGGATATTCTTAATTATAAAATTATTTGCCCAGAGCTTCTAACTAATTTTGGTCTCTCTGCTCCACAGAGATCATTACGCGATAGATTCTTACTGTTTACGGTCAAAATGAGGCAATTAATGTTGTTGCAAATCATATAATAGTGTTTGTAATGTAATTGATATGTCTGATACCAGAGATGCTGTAAAAAAGAATAGCTGAACATATAGCTGAAAGTTAATTTAGTTGTAAGTTATTATTGTACTTTAGGTTATTGTAGTCTGTAAGAATCTTGTATTTGGTAGACGAAATAAATAAATAAATAAATAAGATATTTTAGTAAAAGGAGAAGCGAAGCAGGAGTTTCTGATCTTGTGTTATATCAACTAAATATTATGTATTTTGGTCAAAGGGTTGTTATGCAAACGTAATGGTAAGAAATATTGCAATATATAAATTTTTCGAAGAAATGCTCTTGCTGAAATATTTAGCTATAAACTAAATACAAGGTATTGTTTAGGATGTAAGCATTATCTACTTGGTTTTTTTAAGTTTTATACAAATCGGAAATGCAGTTTTCGAGATGCGAATATTTATAATAAGTAGCGTTTTTGGTGATTCCAATAGAAAATGAAGGACTCAATCATTTTCCGAAACATCAAGTATGTGTTTTGGTCAAAATCGTTATAGCCTTTTTCATCTAGGAAAGCTATATAAACCCAAATTTTAAAAATATGCCTATTTTCAAAAATCCATTGTACGATAATTTAGATGAAAATGAGTTTGCCATCAAGTTAGAAATCTTAATATTACCCTAAGAATTAATTTTTGTTAAAATCGTATTGACCGTAGGTATATATTTTAGTTAAAATCGTTAGAGCCGTTTTTAAGTAGGAAAACCATAATCAACTAAATTTTTAAAAAACGACATTTTTCCAAAATAGTCCGTTGAACGATATTTTAGGGAAAAACTGAGCTTGTGATCATGTAAGGAACGGCCATATTACCTTAAAAATTGGTAAAATCGTATAAACCGTTCTTGAGATATGTAACATTTTCAATATTACTATTATTCGATTTTTTAGCGAAAAACAGGGTATGAACCAACGTTAACCTCACCTACTTAATCCTAAATATCAATTTTGGTTGAAATCGTTAGAGCCGTTACCGTTAAAATCTAGCTTTTTTAAAACCGTTACATCGGAAGTACCCATTAATAATAGGGTTAACGTGCAAAAAAATGGTGGCCGCGAACTGTAAGCCCATAAAATCTAAATCCGAAGTTTTAAAGAAATCCGTCCATCCGTTTAGGCCTCGGGAGAGGACGGACAAACAGACATAATTACTATTGACCCACGTTTTTAAGCCTTGTGTTGCATTGCATTGATATGTAGAGACATTAGCAACTATGTTTTCAACTCAGTTTCTTGACTTTTTCAGACTGATAGGTAGGTACATGGGGAATTTCAAAAGGACTAACTCCACAGGGTTCTTTCCCAATTTAAGTGAAAAACACTTTTACTCCTCCCTTTCCCGCATTATAAATATTATTTGCAAAAGATACTGCTGTTTTCTATAAGCAGTTAGGTACATAGGATTTTTACTGGCTATAACTTCCACTCTTCTTAATCAGCTTCGTTACGACCGTGCTCCAGCTCTTCTAGAAATATTACCACAACTAATGCTATATCGTGTCCGAAGCCGATTATCTAAAACGACATAATTCGTTGTTTGCTTAAAATCTCATTGTTATCATAGACAACGAACGTGAAGTCAAGGCCACCAATTGACTTACCTACCATGAATTTCTACTATCGATTGGCCATTCCCAAATAGCATTAAGAGAAATTAATTTTTGAATAGCTTTTTCTTTGGTAGCCCTTTGCCAGTGATTGCACTATAATGTTGTCTTAAAAACAGTTTCCAGATTCCACATTTACATCGACTTCAGCTGATTGCTTCCCTTGCCATTCATTTGTATATTTAAGGGGTTAAAGAGGTATATAGATAGAGCTACTACTTAAAGTATTGCTAGCTAACTAAAGACTGCAAGTCGCCTTAGAGCTTTTATTGACGTCATGTCCGTCGTGTAATAACCGGAGATAGATAACTATGTGCAGAGTATTGCTGTAGAGCAGTGATTCCCAAAGTGATCCAGGTTCACGGAAGACTCGGCGGGGGTCTACGTTGGCGTTGGGGTTCACCAGTAGTTGTAAGTGACGAAAATTTTTCTGGTTTCGGTAGCATAGCGACAAATTTTCATCGTTAGATCTAATCTTTACATTTTTTGACGAGTTTTGGGAATATGGTAAAAATGTAGCAGCAGGGGGTCCACCGAAACCAGGTTAATTTTGAAATTTAGGTCTACGAAAAAAAATTGTTTGGAAACCTCTGTAGAGGCCCCACCTAAGCAACAAAAATCTGTTCAAAATCTTGTTTCTTATAAGTGTCAAATATGTGGAACTGACAGAGAGAGGATGCGAGTCTGCGATACCTAATTATTCAGCGAAGCTTCCTTCTTGTTCAACGCTCTAGGATTTTTAAAAAACTTAACGCTTTCTCATTTCAAACACTGCAACTGCACCAAAGCTAGCCTCTCGATTACCTCTACCCAAAGACCCTCTCCATTTCCATTAAATCGAAGCGGCAAACCCCACCCAGTGATTTAAATGTTCCTTCAAATGGCACCACCCTTTTCCATTAACAACTCCAATGGAGGTGAAAAATCCTTTAAAAGTAACTCAAATGTCAACTGCAACACCAACATAACTGGGCGCACCAACACCTTGCCGCCCCAACCCATCCTGGATCCTGCCATTAAATTGAAAACCAAAATTGCAAATAATTTTCAAGCCATTTCCGATTTCCAACCACAATCCCTTCCCCCAGAACTACACTCTTATAGACCATCAAGGATTTAAAAAAAATACACACACAAACAACCGGTAATGGTAAGTAACGATTTTGATATGTATGTCGTATATATATGCGTTTTAAATGCAACAACACAAACCGCAGTTCAACACTTACATCATACGCGACATAGTGCCATCTGAACTCAGATAGAGTGAGGGAGAAAAAAAATACAACAAAATCGCTCCACAGATGAACAGATGAAATAAATCGAAAGGAAGTTGTACACAGCCACGATCCACGAGTATAACGGTAGTGCAGAGGAAGCAGGATATGCAATTCGAGAATGGAAAAAAACACCATGCAGCACTTCGCGTAATATCCTCGTCGTCGTCGTTGGAACATGTTTTCTTTACCAATAAAATTTATAGCCCGCCATAAATTTTTGCAGTTTCCTTGTTTCTTTCTTTTTTTGTTGTTGTTGCTGTTTGCTCTGCGTAAATGTATTCGTCTCTTTCTGGTGCAACCATTCGGATGCTGGGAGATTTTCCGGAAAAATGCAATTGACGATGGGCGGGGGTGGACTATTAAGAGCGACATTGCATTCGATTGCGAAATGATAATAAACGACGAGAGGTGCGGCGCAAACTGCAATAACTGCAGACGTAAATGGTTTTAAATGGTTTGGGTATTGGATACGCTGTGTGACGTTGGTGTTGTTTAGGAGCGAGGTTTACCCGAGAGAATGTCACAGCCTATATTTGCTAGGTTTTGTAAGCAGAAGCAGGGTTATGAGGGGAACTGTCACAAGACTTTAGGCACCTTAGTGGGACCATTACGATCCTTAGTAGAACAAAAATTAAATACCTACCTTTGCTTGGTCGTTAAATCCTTTCCCTTTTATGCTGTTAAAGAAAAGAAGTGATTTTAATTTATTTATATAAATAAGATTTTATGATTGCTTACTTTTAGGGATAATTAAATTGCATACCTTTATGGGTTAATGAGACTCTCCAACAGGTTCTAATCTAAGGTGATTAAATTCGTGACTATGGAAACATGACGGCGACAAATTGGATGCCAACAAAATGCTTTCGATTAACTGCTAAGCATTTTGTATGGGACATTCCTAACTTCATTTTACCAGTCTTAATGGCGACGTAAATACCTACGATTCTTTGTTTCTGCACATCTATGGCACAGTATCTTTCGAATGATATAAGTTTCATTCTCCTCGTTTCATGATAAATACTTAATAAATGCACGGAAACTTTTGATGTTAAAAACTAATATGATTTAATGTATTTTTAATATTGATAAATTTATTGTTTATATGAGTCATGTAAAAATAATCCGTAGCCCAAAATACCGATAGGTACCCAAAAACAACGTATTAAATTAATATGAATAATGTAAAAGGCAGTTGCTAACAAAATAAACGAGTCTGAAACTGAATTTTAAGTTGCACTTGCAGTGGTTTAAGCGTAGTGATCGGTTCGTTTGAAGAGTTGGTTCGTGTTGAATTTTAATTTAATGTGCAAATGTGTAAAAATATTTCTGTAAATAAAACAGTGTTTATTTTCACTGTTTGTGCAGGTATCGTGAATTTGCGACCAAAAAAAAAACAAAGACCTAATGGATGAACATTAAGACCAGTTTATAATAAAAAGGGATGATGACCTCGGAAACTCTCATATTTCTCCGGATTCTTTGGAGGTTAAATCCGTATAAACTACTTGAATCCCTTCCGAAATAATCATGCAATTTCTGCAAATACTATGCCAAATATATAAAAAATAACCACTATCAGGAGTTATTCAAGACCTTGAGTGACGAAAATCTAAATAAACGTAAGTTCACAAATTGTACGCACATATGTATTTACATTTGTTAAAAGAAACACTTATTTATAGACTCGAGGGATTGCATCATTGTAATGTTATTAAACATTGTGTTGAAGTCGACTTCGAGATTTGCGACGAAAAAAGATGGCAAAACAGTGGTAAAAAAAAACACATTCAGACAATAAATGACTTAGAACTTGCAAGAGAAAGGAAACTAAAATATTATGAAATCATTAAATTTATAGAACACCATCGGTCATACTCTGTAGGTTTCAAGAGTAGCTCCGTGAAAATAATAGCTAATGCTGACTTTACAAGTCCTTCAATTAATGTATACTATATTCCAGATGGAACATGTTTTATAAGAAATAAAATATTTTCAAATAAATTGTAATTTTTAATTGTTTTATTACAAACTCTTCTAAAATTATTTTAGAATTATCAAAAAAGGCACAAAATCTTAATTCAAAATAAGTCAACTTAAGAAATAAAGTTTGAAATAACTAAGTAAAAATTAATATTGATTTTACATTTCTAATATAAAATTGATTACATTTAGGTATTTCATATAAATTAAAAATGTTTAATTTCAAAATTGAAGTTATTCTTATCGGAAATATATGAAATCAATATTTGTTTTACATTTTTATCATATCGATAACACAATTTTAATATTAAAAATCAAAGTACTTAATATCAAATGAATATGTGTATCGTATCAATTTTACATTTTTAATAACAAAATTACATTTAAAACACATCAAATTAATAATAAAAATTGATATTTTCAACATTAGCTGGATTTTGTCAATAAAAAATTTCAATGTTACGGCTGATTTTCCATTTTTTTGAGTGATAGACCTCGATGATTGAGTCAAGTTAAATTTATGTCCCCAACTCGCTTTCTTAAGCCTGTTACGAGGCGATGGTGCTTCAACTACATCAAAAATCATATGGATCAAGTCCCACGTCTATGCTCTTTCGCGATGAATTTGACAATTGCGAAAGACTGAGAATTATGAAGACTTCAGACGAGCTCGCACCCTAAACCAGCGATTCTTAATAACAGCCTTAAAGTTTGATCGGCTTTTCTTTAAGGACTATTAACTGCGCTCTTAATGCTCCAACAATTTGCCTTCTCACACAACGTTTCCCTTGAAAACCCGGCGCCTACTACTTTAAACTTTGCAACAAATGAAGCAGAAAAATGCTGCTCGAGCATTTTTCAAAATTCGCCCCCATTTCTATTTCCAAACATTCTGTGCTATTTCCGATAAGCCCGTGACCACAAGCTGCCTATACGCACTAAATTTACGATCTGTAACTTTATTAAAAGACTTTCCATTGAAAAATGTCCCTTTCTGCCTACAGGATATGGGTAAAAAAAAATAAAAAAAAAATAAAGAACTCCTCATCCATAACGCCTCCCGCTTAACTACCCCTAATTATAACCCTTACTTATCATCATCATACCAGCTTGTGTCGAATCCATTCAAAACTGTTCATCCTTACGTCAATTCATCCATTTTATCCTTTGAGCACAGAGTATTTTTTATTTTTTTTTTGTCAACCCTAATCCGTCTAGGACCGTTTTTTCGGTGATTAGACAAGATGAGTATGGCATCAACATCACCATCACCAACAGTTCCAACTATGACCAAACACAAAATCGGATACGACACTTTATTTCGAAGGATGAAAACCATAAACGAACACACCAAAGGAATGAAAGAGATGGTTAGCCGATATCAGCACACCACAAGACATACACCATTCCCATCATAACAAGGACTACCTACGCTTACATGGCTTCGCCAGTGCTGTGGAAAATTCATAATTACTTGTGAGGAGGGCATGCCAAAGAGCGCAACGTATTAGGCCATGAAAAGAAGTCCTCTTTTCGGGGTTAATTGCAGGTAATGTGTCAGTGTGATAGTGGGCTGGGGAAACCTTCAAAGGGATAGCTGTTTAATTACTGTGAAACAAGCAACACTAGACGATAATGAAAAGCATCAACCCACCATCTCCCATTGGAGTCCTTTCGCTATAATAACCTGATTACGTTACATGGGGTCTAGGTCTAGGAAGGGGGGTGGGGATGTATAACTGAATCGATTTCCTGGATGAAAACTATTCTAGCGATAATTACGTGATACCTCTACGAGCCATTGAACATAATCATTTACTGGAAATAGAAAGGGATACACGAGGATATGCGATATAGTTACCTATGTGTGGCATGAGAAGGTGCTGCGGCTGGGATAGTAAATTATTCACCATCCTGACTGGGCAGGACACCAATTTTAATTCATTTGAATACCTTTTGTTTCGAGAAAACACTCAAAAGGAGTTGAATGGAGATCCTTTCATGGCTATAATTCATTGGACGAGGGAATTGTGTACAGTTCGCGTATACCAGTTTTCAGACATACCATCGGCCATAAATACAAAAGGATTCCAGTGGCGAGCCTTGCGAGTGTATAAGTATATCCTTATCCCGTGGGTGATATGAATAGGTAAGATTTCGTTGTTATTCTTGCTGCTACTTTGGAGTTTCCGTTTCCGTTTTCGTTTTCGTTTTCGTTTTCGTTTCCGTATGCAAGAAGTACACCTGCAGGAGATTATAGGTTGTTTTATTTTCCTCCCTCCGTATAGGTTGCATATGGGGTATGCGCTTTTGGGGGCGCTGGGAATAAGCAAGAGGATTACTTGAATCAAGTGGGGACACAGTTCTTTAACTGGGGGTGGTTTATGGAAGGGAGTAGTTGTTTTTAACGGTGAAGGGGTAAATTACGATCGAAGGCGTGCTAAAAAAAACCGCTTACAAACCACCTTGACAATTAACAAAAAGCTTATGCTATGTCAAGTTGGAAGACGCGGTCTTATGTCGAGAGTGGTCTCTTTAGTCTGTACTTGAAAAGTGGCTTTGAGAGGCCCTACGGAATGCGGCACAACAACAAGAATAGGTCTGTGAAAGCAAACGACTAGGTAAGCGTTTACGGGTGGCAAAAAGCTGTTCTACAACATGCGTTGTTCTTTATGGCCTGACGTAACTCCTGAGCGTTGGTTACTGGTATCAGAAAGCGGTTCAACGATAAGAATGGCTTCGTTTACGGCGGTTAGAGCGGATTTATGGCTGTAAAAATCGGTCCAATATCAAGCGTGTTTTGTTTTGGCCCTATTCGAAGTAGGACACTTCCTGAACCGCAGAAAACGGTCCAACGACGAGCAAGGTTCTATGGCGCCTAACGTTCCCTGGGCGCCAGAAAGTGAAGCATTTTTCCCGTGGGCCCTGCGATTAATGCGATTAAGATTTGGTCACGGGTATTGGAAAGCGCTAAAATCACACCAACGCCTCCATGCGGCCCTACAATTTAGCACGGTTTCTGGGGAACAATGAGCGGTAGGTACAAATGATTTGAAGACGAGAACGGTTTTATTAGGCCCTACAACAACGCGTGGATCACTTGTATCTGAAAGCGGCAACACGATCCTCATGACTAAACGTGATTCCTATCTAACAGAAGACTTGGAATGGCTCCTGTGCGAAGAGTGGTTTCTTTAGACCCTTCGACGTCATCCAATTTTGTTTGGCTCTCATTTTTGTTCAATGAAAAACTTCGAGTCTGTTTTTCGATTATGTTTATTTGAACCTTTAAAAATTTTATTGGTCAAGTCGAGAAGATGATATCGGCGAAATGGGCGCCGTCACAATTGATTGCCACACGGGCTCGTTTTATTGCATTTTTCATCACTTCGGCGAGAACTCCGGGCGACTTGAGGACTTCTAGGGTCTCGGGCTTGTTCACGTTAATACGGGACTTCAAAAAAACCCACAAAAATCGGTTAAATCGGGCGATCTCGCGGGCCAGTGCAAATCACCAAAACGAGAGATGAGGCGACCCGGGAACGCCGCCTTCAAAATATCGGTTGTGGGTAAGGTTGCCAGACGGCCGGGACTCGCTGGGATTGTCTACATATTTTAAGCGGTGTCCAGAGTCCCGGTTAAAAATTAGTTGTCCAGTCAAAAGTCCCGGCAAAACTTATTTTCAAATTGCATCATTCATTGAAAAATGTGTCTGTAATATGTACCTTTGTATTTCCAAATTCAGCAAATTAAAAAATTTAAAAAAAATTCAATCACTGTGAAATATTTTAATTTAAAAAGGTATGAATTTGACTGAACTCAACCACTTAACGAAAATGCAATCAATTTCAAATTTAAGTTGAATCCTGTCATGTTTTGTTTTGAATTTTCAATTTGCGCCCCTACGTTTGACGTTTGACATTCAAATTAAGGGGTTTTGACGTTCGGATACGAAGTTTGTGTAAAACGTCAACTAGATTTGTCTGGACTAGGTATCCGTACGCCTGAACTAAGTAAGTTGAGTTGTTGTTGTAAACGTGTGGTTTATTTTTGAATTTTGACACTTTAAAATGTCAACTGAGTACGCAGGCAGGATTTTATTGATTATATTTTTCGGCTACCCCTCCATAAACGTCAACTGCAAAAACTAATCACGTGAACAATCTAAGCCAATAAAAACTGAAACACATCTAGTCATCCAGTTGTCAGACTTACTAAACTAGGTATCCGAACGTCCTCTTTGACTGATGTATTTTTAGACCCTTGGAGCGACTGAACTTCGATGTTTGACTGTGACATAATAAATGTAAATGTCAATATGTAACTGAAGAGAAATGTGATTGAAAGCTTAGTTTGCTTTTGTTTTTGTTATTTATTGAAATAAATACGTTTATTATTAAAAGAAATTATTTAAATTTTTTGTTTAATAAACAAAAATAAAAAAGGCGAACTTTGAAATGTCCAGACGAGTCCCGGAATTTCAAAATAATGTCCAGATATGTACTGATTTCAAACTGGCAACCCTAGTTGTAACTCGCGCAGTGTGTGCTGTAGTTTCGTCCTGTTGGAACCACATGTCCTCCAGTCCTAGTTCGTCCAATTGCGGCAAAAAAAACTCGGTTAACATGACCCTATAGCGTCTGGTCGACATCCTCCTCAACAGCGGCGATATTCTCGGCACAACAGGCGCTCCGGGGCCGGCCACTCTTGACAACGTCTCGTGTGGTCGCATACTCTTCAAGGTTGGTGGCCAAACTGCGCAGTGTTTGCGCAGTCGGTGTCGGACGGCCGTGGCGATGGAATATAACTCCATGACTTGTTCACTTGTATTCTACAATTGTCTAGTCCACAAATGTCAAAACAGATTTGATATTGGCGGCCATTTGCAAAAATAAGAGCATCTTTCAATAGGGTGATCTCTTTTGGCGAACCTGTTAGAAAGCGAACCAAATAACAAATATGATTTTGTGAAGTCCTGTAAATAAGCGCTGTTCCTTAGTAGGTCCAACATCAAGCATGGATTTGTCAGGTTTTAGGTTTTAGGACTACTGTGGCTGGGCCCTGTTTAACAGAAAGTTGGTCACGCGGTAGCCAACCTTTAACCAGAGAGTGGGAGGACCACATACTGAAGTTTGACGTTTGCTCATCGCGGTTTGTGATGTCAGTTGACCAAGTTGTTGCTTTTGACATGCATCTTGTGGAACAGGATTTGATATTATGTTAAATCGACCATATTCTTTTTCTGGTCCTTGGGATGCCGAATGATTTAGCTGAAGACTCTGCAAGCGAGTGGGAATTGTACGGACAGATGAAAAAAAGTGTTAAATTCCCTGTTACGGCGGGGGAGCATGGATAGCTTATGTCAAATGCAAGTTTTACAAACGTCAACTGTATGAAATTTGCGGTAGTCCAAAATGTTTCGAGGAGAAACGTTCCGCTACGAAATATAGCCACTGGATGGTATACGTAAGTCCACTCTCCATCCCCACTTGACAGGTACCTACTTTAAGACACTCTGTCAAGAAATTTTGTACCTACCCAACTTCACCTGTCACTAAGTAGAATTGCGTAAAAGCGGCTATAAAAGTCAACATGACACTGGCACTATATGACACAGCACATCAGGCCAATAGGTGTAAGTAAGTGGAGTCGCCATCGCCATACGCCATGCATTCCAACCCCCCCAACCCCGACTCAAAAACAAGTCGATACAATATTGAAAACTGTCAAATCGTGTCAAATTGTGTCAAATTGACTTTTCTCCTTTACGGTGTCACGCAATAAAAATGGGAATGAATTCCCCCTCTCTATCTCACACCCTCTCACAATTGGAGCCATCGAGCATCCAAAAAGGACGAGGCGAGTACCCATTTTATTTTCTCGCCATATTGACGTTTTCTCCTGTGCACCAACTTTCTTTGCGTTCTCTCATTTATGATGTTTTATGGCAGCCATTGCAGTTCGAGGGGTGCAACATCATTTGGTTCAAAATGACAGCCACCTAGCTGCGGGGTAAAAAGTCAAAAGCAATAAAGTTTAACATTAAGTGCGGGCGGGAGATATCTCTGATTGAGGATATTGCTAACAGTGGTGGATGGTGGTGTATTGGTAATAGTTGAGTCGGTGTCGGACCTCCGAAGGAGTGTGTTGGCGATTTAGTTGACAGGAATTCAATTGGCATGGTTACCGTTCGGATGGCTGGTAGTCACTTGGATAAGCCAAGTAGTGACAATGGACGAGGATGCGGTCGGTGGTCGAGGAATAGCTGTTACAGTTCAATTCATCGAGAGGAGTGGAATGGTACGACTCGACTTCAAAGGACAGAATGTCATGAATTGTCGTGGAGTGTATAGGTATGTCTTTCCATTTGTGGTGGTCACATTAAGTAAATGGATGATATTGCTTAAGGGATCAGTGAATTAGCTGATTAGTTACAGGGGAATGGATAAAAGAAAAATGACAATGGTGCCAGTGAGCAGGCAATCCACTCGCAAGATTACCGTGTAAATTGTGGTCGTCCTTTGTAGCTGTTTTAGAGAGGAACAGGGTAATTTGTGTGTTTACGCAGGAACAATTATTGTGATTATGATTTAGTTGTTGGACAGTGGACATCGACTGTGGCAAGATTTTGAAGGTGTACTTTAAATGTCCACATCATTGGGTTCAAAAAATTGGTGTGCTAGGGCTTTTTGACAAGAAGGCACATTTTTTCGATTATAGAAGGACCTCGGTTAAAAGTGGTGTTGATTGGCATTCCCAAGAAATTGGATGAGAGTAATCACATGGAGAAAGTTGAAGGCTTCACCATAACCCTGTGGAGAAATATTAAAAGGGCCATCAAGCAAAGCTGCATAAAAGGACCAAAGTGAATAAAATAAGCTGATTTTGTAACCAAGGAGAAAGAAGAGGACACACACTTTTCCAACACCGAAAACAGACTGTGTTCGTCTTTGGAACGATAGCTGCTGAAGTGAAACTACTTGTGGCGTTGTGTAACGAAAGGTTGATACCTATGGATAGGTTAGGGACATGTAGTCACTGTCGGTTTTGTTGGCGAGTTCTTATGAGAATACTTAGGTATATGTAAATGGAATTTTTTCAATTTGCTTAGAGGATGTTTTATGAGGTGATCATTTTGAAGAGGTCCTTGTATTCGTTAAAAATTACTTCTATCAAAAAAATCCATACATTTTATTCTCACCATAAACATTTGATTTTTCCCAAATGGTCCTTAAAATCCGTATAAAGGAGATTCAACCACAGCATTTTTAAATTCGCGGTAGAACTTAATTTTCATACATATTTTATTCCAGATAAAACCCCAGATCTTGTCGACTTCTTTATATCCAAAAATATATCCTCAAATAAAATAAATTTGTAAGAAGGCCCAGATCTTCAATCAGATCACTCCTCAGTACTTCTTACATTTGGCGATGAAATAATGATAAAAGAACAAAGCCCAAAACTAGTTAATAGACCGACTGACTGGAATTACTTTAGACAGAAGTTAGAAGAAAGTATCCAACTGTCTTCAGCTACTCAAACAGAAGACCAACTAGAAGAACCAGTGCAAATATTAACACTTAACATGCAAAAAGCTGCAGGGGCTGCAACTCCTAAAAGAACAAACAAGATTAAGCGAAATACGTACCATCGCGAAATATGTGAAATCATTACAGAAAAGAGGAAGGCTACACTGAGGGAAAATCCACGACCCGAATTTAAGTACTTTTAAGATTAACTTTAGAAAACACACATTATTAATTCTTACATTAAAATTGATTTTCCTTACTTCAATAAAAAAAATTTAATGTAAAAACGTGCGAAGTTAAATTAACGCAGTGATTCTAAATCTAACAACATATAGGTTCAAAGTAAGAAATAAAGTGTTACAAACAGATCAACTTTCGCCATATATTGCATACTAGATTTAAGGTTTTTCAGAGTTAATATTACTCTTATTCATTTTGATGTTTACTCGGTTTTGTAAGCTATTACAGTTCGTACATTCTCAATCTTAGAATGTGCAGAGTAAAAAAAGTAATCTGAAGTACGTACCTAGTCACATTAAGAAAACGTGGATTTAATATAAGAAAAAAATGTCTTGCCCATAAATTCTTGTCTTTGTTAAGTAAAGTGTTCGTGTCGCTTCGGTTTCTTCCCAAGGCAATGGAAAATAATAATAATTTTTGTGAGGCTGGTGATTTTGTGTATGTAAGGTATTTATTCTATAAAAGTGATAAAAATAACGAAGACAACAATGAGAAGATTTTTTATTTTGTGAAAGAGCTATAAGTATTTGCTGGGTAAGTATTTTTTTTTCTTTTTTATATATTATACATACACATACAGTGTACTCTCAGTTTTTGCAAACCTCGGTATTTGCAATTCACTTAATGAATTTCCTTTTTTTGTTTTTTTTTTCAGAATTCCCCTGCATTTATCCGATTAACAACGGGTTTTTATATACTGTGTATAAAAATGTATAAAAAATAGGTTCTATGTAGGTATCCACACTCAAAATTATTATTTTTTTTGTGAATACGTATTCATTTTTATGTTAAAAAAAATTGTTAATTAAAAAAATTGGTCATTAAAACAATAAAATTGTTTCTAAAACGAATGTCGTGTTTCTTTTTTAATTCACGTAGCAGGTCCATTTATGAAAGGTCAGTATCAATCAATAATTCGTCACAAGAAATATAGTTACTAAACTGAGAACGTCAGATCAATCAAAACTTCGATTGATATTAACTTAAACTAAGAAAAAAGCGTTCTGAATTCAATAGCACACGGTGATAGTAATAATCAAAATTAATTTCAAATTAAGAATGCCTAGTCAAATGATTAAACTTAAATTAAGCACCCATCGTTCTTAATTCAATAATATTGCGATTAAGAAATAAGAAAATTCGCTATCAATTTAAGGACTCGTAATTACTACAAAAGTTCTTAAATTAATCATGCGAATTCTAAAAGAAAGAATGGCATATTACCAGTTTCAGACCGACGTGCTTGATTTAAGCACAGATCGGATAGCGATGAATATGACTTGAAAATTGATTAATTTAAGCGTGTTTTTGCTTACTATTACTCTATTTTTCTCTCGGTGTAGAAAGCATTGGCAATAGACAAGGGCGCCAAGCAACAAAACCACACTTAACAAATTAAACAATAAGCTCAGGAAATCTGTAAGAAAATTCAATAATGAGTCTATAAAAACTTACATTCGCAATCTTACGAATGATGCTAGTACCGACTACTCACTTTAGAAGGCAGCAAAGAAAATGAACAGGCCAATAGCTCATATTCCTTCAGTAAAACCCAAAGACGGTAGCTGGGCAAAAAACAGCCAAAAGAAAGCAAACACTTTTGCAGAGTATCTTGAGGACGCCTTCAAACCCTATGAAGACAAAAGCTACCAAGGAATCGAAGAAAGGTGCGATGAAGACCGACCTATCCAGCCAGTAACAGCTAAAGAATTTGCCAAAGAAATTAAGGAAAATATAAATATGAAAAAGGCCCCAGGGTTTGACTTAATCAAAGGGGAAATCTTAAAACAATTCCCACGAAAAGGTTTAAAAAAATTAGCGCAGATTATAAATGCTGCAGTTAAGTTTAGGTATGTACCAAGCATGTGGAAGGTTATAATGATACCAAAAGCAGGCAAACCACCTAGCGCAGTAAAATCTTATTGGCGTTTGAAAAAATGCTAAACGTCTGCAAAAAATAATTGATTTAGAAATAAATAAAGAAATAAACACTCTACAATTGCATAAGATCACAGATAAGGTCGATAAAGCATTTGAAGAGAAAAAAGTCTGCTCTACAATATTTCTTGATAACAAGCTTTCGATAAAGTCTGGCACAAAGGACTGATCCACAAACTACAAAAGCAACTGCCGAAGCAGTATTCGTCAATTCTGGAGTTATACATATCTGATAGATTCTTCAGAATTAAACAAGACACAGATTACTCAACTCAACTCAACTCAAGAGAAATTAAAGCTGGTGTACCACAAGGCAGTGTTCTAGGTCCAGTGCTATACCTCTTATTCACTAGCGATCTGTCTGTAAGTGTAGAAACCACTATAGCAACATTTTCAGATGACACTGCTGTACTTGCGTTGGGAGCAACTGTCGAAATTGCGACAAAAGAGCTTGAACAGTAGTAGCGATAAACAGTATATCAGAATGGACTAAAATATGGCAGATTAAATTAAATGACCTAAAGTCAGTTCATATAACCCTTACGTATAAAAACGTATCACACATTCCAGTATATATAAATGACAATTTAGTTGAATACTCAAATACAGCAAAATATCTAGGCATGAATCTTGACGCTAAACTGCGTTGGAAAGTTCATGTAAAAAAAAACAGACGAGTAAAACATGCGATACAGTAAAATGTATTGGCTTATTGTGATATATTCACCCCTATCCAACTACAACAAGTTATTGCTATACAAGCATATTATGCTAAAACCAGTATGGACTGGACCTATGGGCTCCAGTTGTGGGCAGGGACAGGCCAAACAAATATAAAAAAAATTCAGGCCTTCCAAAATAAAGTACTAAGGAACATAGTCAATGCACCTTGGTACATACGTAACGCTGATCTACATAGAGATTTAAATATTGAAATGGTTGAAGATGAAGTCAGAAAAGTTGCTCAAATGCACAAAAGTAGGCTTCTCAACCACGTTAACTTAGAAATTACCGAATTATTAAATTCAGACAATGCAATTAGGAGATTGAGACGGATAAGACCCATTGATCTATAAAAGTAGTTGACAAATACATTTTCCAAAAAAAATTCAGAAATCCGACAACCGGCGGATTTTACTTTAAATTTTTCAAACAATTCCAAAAATAAATTGCCGATTAGTCGAACGACTAGGTGCAATCCCATTTGGGATGACGCAAGTAATTACCGCAGGGAGGATTTTAAGATGGGTTGAAGTCGGTCACTATTGCAGAAGCATCCCTCGCGTTTTAGCTCTGCAATGTCTTTCGATGATTTTCCCTTCCAGCGAAACCCTAACATAAAAAAATTAAAAATACATATTTTATTCCAAGGTCCCTCAAGACTCAAATCCCGAAATTTTGGAAACTGTGAAACAAAGAAGTATTGTTATTTTTAAGAATGTCTAACCAAGGGGCCCTTTCAAATGATAATTGATTTTAACTGAAATTTCCTAAAAGTCCTTTAAAATTACATTTTACCAAAATGTTCTGAAAAAACCGACATACACTGATTTTCGTAAAAATCTTACTTTGAGGTCCTTTAAAACCTACAGATAACACGACATTGCTCACTGAATTTTCCTCAAAACAAAAAAATTGCAGTTCTTTTTAAGAATGTCTATCTAAGAGATTCTTGAAATTTTGATTTTTATCGAAATGCTCTTAAAATCCCTAAGAAGGAAATTTTCCCAAAGTGGTTTTAAAATAACAGGAGACTTTAAATTACATGCAGATTTTACTCTGATTTACATTGATCTCAATGGAGGTTTCCGGTTGCAAAGTTGTGGCCTATGCGTACGGAGTCGCCTTACTTACTTCAGGAAAGTATCCTCAGACACTTTCCGATATATACTGCAACTCGTTTTACGCAAACCAGTCTCCTGGACCAAAAGCTACTGTGTAAGCGTTAATCCGACGAAAACGGAGCTAGTTTTATTCAGCAGAAGGGTTAAGACACCTGTAGTAACCCCTCCTAATCTCAACGGCACTCCACTCGTGTTCTCAAAAAGCGCCAAATACTTGGGGCTAATTTTAGACAGCAAACTTTTATGGAGAGATAAAATTGCCGAAAGAGCTAGGAAATACCTGGTGGCTCTGAACTCCTGTAGAAGGGCTGTAGGCTCGAGATGGGGCCTCCAACCAAACATAATGCACTGGCTTTACACCGCGGTCATTAGACCGATTATCCTATACGGCATAGTGGCATGGTGGCCGGTTTTGGAGAAGAGCTCCAATCTGAAGGTCCTCGAGAAGACTCAACGCTTGGCTTGTGTTAGCACCACTGGCGCATTGCGGGCTTGTCCCACCACTGCTCTACAAACAATGCTCAACCATCTTCCTTTAGACATCGTCAGTAAGGAATACTGATTACCTGCCTAGGAAAATAGACTTCGAAAAAGCTTCACAACCCAATGTGACTCACTGAATGTCCTACACGAAGGAGCACTGTCAATATTCACGGATGGTTCCAAAACAGTACAGGGAGTCGGAGACGGGTTCTTTTCAGAAGAACTGAACCTGGGTCTATCCTTCTCCCTCCCATGTGTCAAGCCACAGCGTGGCTGTCGATTAATACAGTATTACGTAGGGCTATAGTTATATACATAGACAGCCTGGCTGCCATGAGATCCCTAGTATCCAGCGTATTAAAATCTAAGGCGGTGGAAGACTGCCGCGTATCTCTCAACGAGATAGCCAAACAGAACAACCTCACCCTTTGCTGGGTGGATACTGCGAAGTTGCTGGGCTTACTTGGTTAACCCTGGACACTAAAAGAACCAAGGCGCTTCTGCGAATCAACAGATCTAGTATCTCGCTAGTCGCTTACGTCATTACCGGGCATTGTAACGCGCGTAGACTAGGACTGCCACACAATGACTTTTGCAGAAGTTGCATGGATGAGGAGGAAGATGAGTCTGTCACCCGCCACCTCTGCAGCTGCCCCGCCTTGTCCAGTTTAAGGAGGGTTTACTTAGGTAACTACTTCCTCAATGATCTAAGTGATCTAAGCTAAGATCAGCGCTGCTAATATTCTTAGCTTTATTAAGGGTAGCAAATGGTTTACATGAGTAACCGGTTAAGGAACCCCCAACACCAGTGGTATTCACAATGGGCCGACTTACGACCTAAGTGTTTCTCTCACCAAGAGCCACTTTAACATACATACATAATCTGAGGTGCTTGAAGCTCTTAGTTCATCATTTTCGGGTCACCCTCTCCATGCTTCCAAGGCACTTCTTCTAAAAATGAAGCCTATGGCAGAAATCACCTTGTTTTCTAGCTGCTAACCAATGAAGACGGCACCTCGGGGTGTAGAAGATGTCTTTTTCCTGATCACGTACAAGAACAACGTTGAGTCGTTATATCGTATGATCGAGACTGATCACACTTCAGTCTATCTTACTGCTATACTCAAACGTAATGGGCTTCCGGAATGTTCTATATAGTTGACGACTGGTGCCCACTTGAATCAAGCTACTTGACTTGAGCCCAACAATAAAAGAAGTGAATGGAAATGTTAATCACAGCTAGAGCAAGAAGAATCTAGAAACCTTTCATTCAAGTAATCCAAAGTCGTATCAAGATTTTATTAGATCCTGCCCAAAAAAATACCCCCAACCATATCTAGAGTCTACATCCCCATTGCACGTAAGGAACACCCTAGAGGATTGAACTCCTTGTTACCTTTCCATCCAAAGAGTATGGAATTAATTAGTTTTTCCAGCTTCCCCACATCGTCCTTAGCCGCAGGACTTAATTTGTATAAACTTATAAAGAAAATTAGCAGAATGCCCCCTTAAGGCCTAAAAACCCCCGAAAAAGTGATCCTTTGAAGTGAAAAAAAATATTTACACGAACTCACCGGCTTAATCCTTTTTGCTATAAACTATAAACATCAACATTTCCAATTTTACCTCCAGCCGAAGCACATTTCTGATGCCTGAAGTAACACAATATGTCGGATAATGAGGGTGCACTCGCTCTCTAAATGCGGGCAAATCAAAGTAATAAATCATCCCCGGGGATACGTCGCAATTGCTTAACTGGCAGCAGCAGGTATTACGAAATGTTGGCGAAATAATTAAATCCTATTTGCATTTGGTAACCTCTTTGACATTGCGTATCAGGGGAGATGAGTTCCTTGAAACTTCATCGTATACTGACAGGGAAAGCACTTAAAGGACTCAATATATAGAAAATCGGTCCGTCTCTTAGGATTCTTGTTGAGCGAAATTTCCTTCGAACTCTATCTGCATCCATAAGCCGTCTGAGGACTGAGTCCTCAATGGATGCCATGTCGGGGGGTATTAGCCTTTGAAAGGTTGGCCGTGTGGGTGCATTTATCAAAATCCGTATAGTCAAACAGAATCTGACAAAATGGGCACACACTTCACCAGAGCTGCGGTGAATCAATCATTTTTATTTCAAATACACGCGAAAGTCCCCTGAAGTATTCGTTCATTAGTCATAAAGGATTCCATCCTTCCATCTAGACCTATAGAGGGTGGCATGGCGACTTACACAATGGGCTTACGTAGGCACGCATTACTTTGGTAAAAAAGAAAAATAAGGAAAAACTGTAACAATCTGTTGTTTTCGTATAAGGAAAATAAACAAAGTAACTGCGCAAGGGATTAATTGAAAATCAAAATTAAGTATTTGTCTAAGGGAAATAAATGATTCTCTGGCTGGTAAGGGATGGCGGATATTTTTTTATGGAGGGATATAAATTTTTTTCTTTAATGGAAGTTGACAAATATTGATTTGTTATGTTGGAAGGATATTTATTTTTAGGGGATGAATTTGGTATTAGGCTGTATCGATATTGATTGGCAGATGTGGCACACAGCGGTTGTCCCTCTCGCTGTTATTAATTGGACGTAAATGCGGTATTTTAGAGCGCACTAAGAGAGGAGATTTGCGGAAGCGAGTGTATTGTTCGAGATGAAATAATTAGGAGGAAATTTGAGGAAACTAGTTAAATGACAGCGAGGAGATTAAAATTGAGGATCGAATGTCGTTGTCGGAGGATTTAAATCGGCTCTTTTGTAAGGAAAATGCGTAGTAGCGTAGTTGGAGACGTTTTTTTTTTTTTTTTTTTTTTTTTTTTTTTTTTTTTTTTTTTTTTTTTCCGAGGGTAGGTGAAAATCTTCTAAAGACACTATGAGAATAGCAAGCGCGTGCTCATAGTAGTGTCAGATTTTTACTGACTAAAAACACCACCCTTCGATCAAATGTTAGATACTGCAACTAAGATATAACTTATCAAGCAATTTTTCTATCATGAAATAATAACTTTTGGCAGGTTACTTTCCAATGAAAGGACCTGCATGTTCCGCAATTTAGACGCGGTTAATTTTATCGTGCCAAGTCGAACGGTTTCGTTCTTTGTAGTCGGCGCAATAAATTGCTCTCATCCAAAATTTGTCGGACTGTATTGTTGATATGTCCGATTAGTCGGTTTTTATGCTTTCTCGCGAAGCTTCTAGTTTCAGCTTCGATTGTTGGAATTCCGAGATCCCTGTGGATATCGTCGTTTCTAATGTACCATGGTGCTTGTACAATTTCTCTAAGCACTTTATTTTGGAAAGTTTGCAAAATATTTGCATTCGTTTTCTTGGTACAACCCCAAAGTTGTATACCATAGGTCCACACAGGCTTTAGCACTTGCTTGTATAGAAGCAGTTTGTTCTCAGTACTGAGCTGGGAATGTTTTCCAAGTAACCAGTACATTTCTCTATATTTGATATCGAGTTCTTTACGTTTCATTTTCACGTGCGAATTCCATTTCAGCTTTGCGTCGAGTGTCATTCCCAGGTATTTGGCTTCGTTTGCAAAGGATATTCGTGCCAAGTTTAGAAAAATTGGCAAGTCATTAGTTTTCTTATACGTAAAATTCACGTGAACAGATTTCGTTTCGTTGAGGGCGATCCGCCAGTCCCTCGTCCATGCGTTTACCTTATTCAGTGCGATTTGCAGTTTCGAAGTCGTTTCTTCGATTGTATTACCAACTGCAAGGATAGCGGTGTCGTCGGCGAATGTAGCAAGGGTAGTGCCATCTTCTCTTGGTATATCGCGAGTATATAACAGATAGAGAAGCGGCCCAAGGACGCTTCCTTGCGGTACGCCGGCCGAAATTTCTTTGAGCTCCGAGTATTCGTTTCCGTTTCTAACACGGAAGAGTCTATTCCCGAGATATGATTCTAAAATGTCATACATGGGTACGGGGAGAATTTGTCTTAATTTAAGTTTTAAACCGTCGTGCCACACCTTGTCAAAGGCTTGTGAGACGTCAAGGAATACGCTTGAGCATATCTTTTTTTCTTCAAATGCCTTCTCGATTACGTCAGTAATTCTATGCACTTGGTCAATTGTCGAATGCTTGGTTCTGAACCCAAACTGGTGGTCGGGGATAAGATTATTGTCTTCTATAACCGGTTGTAGGCGCCTTATTAATATTCTCTCGAAAACTTTGGATATGATTGGGAGAAGGGAAATTGGTCTATACGATTTAACTTCATTTGGCGGTTTTCCTGGTTTTAAAACCATTATGACCTCCGCAACTTTCCATTGGCTCGGCACGTGTTTTAGTCTGAGCGCGGCATTTATAATATGTAGAAGCTTAATTAATGCTATTCTTGGTAGAACTTTAAGAACTTCTCCGGTGATCAAATCATACCCAGGTGCTTTCTTAGGTTTTAGAGATTCGATTTCTCGTTTAAGTTCCCTTAGTGTTGCACTTGTGAGTGTTAAATCGTCAGATATAAATTCCGTGCTGTTAATATTATCGTGGACCGCTTGACCATCGTATGGTTTAAAGGTTTTTTCTAGATAAGCGGCAAAAACATCCGCTTTTTCCTTATCTTCCCTTGCCCATTCATTTTGATTTATTTTTATTGGCGGTGCGGGGATTTTGGGCCTTTTGGTGCCTTTTACTGTTTTCCAAAGTGAATAATTGGAATCTTTTTTCGCTGTTAAACTTTCTAGGTAAGAACCTATCGCACGATTTTTAAAATCCTTTAAAGTTTTCTTCAACAAATTGCACAAATAATTCAAATGTGCTTTATGTTGCGGAGCGCGACTCTGTTGCCATTTTTTACGCGCCTTCCTTTTTTCGTTAACCAATTCTTTTATTTCAGGAGGATATCGTAAACCGTTTTTGGCCGGCGTTTTCCTTGGATTTGGCGTATTATTCCAGGAGGCTAGCTGTACGATCTCAACGAAGCGATCAACTTCAACCTCAAGTTCATAGGGTGTCGTGAGAGGGACGCTCAGTTCAATATTGTCTTCAATTTCGTTCCTAAAACGTTCCCAGTTAGTTGTTCTACCAGTCAATCTCGCTGGCTCCAGGTTATTGACTAGTTTTACGCTCCATGTTAAAATAACCGGTGAATGATCAGATGATAGATCAAAGCTCTCCTCAACTTTAATGTGGTTGGTAGATATTCCTTTCACGATGAAAAAATCTATCAGATCAGGTGTTTTTGAAGTATCAGTTGGCCAGTAGGTCGGTTTGCCCGTCGAGTGGAAATCGCAACTGTACTCCATACCTGCTCCAAAGAGCATTCTACCTTTTCGCGAGATGTATCTAGAACCCCAGAACGTGTGTTTCGCATTAAAATCGCCACCAATAATGAAGTTTGGTTTGAGCGATTTAAGCAAGTTAGTAAAATCACTTTTATCCAGCGCGGAACGTGGTGGACAGTAGATAGATGAAATTCTAAGAATGCGCTGACTATATTTTACTCTAATCGTGCAGACTTGCATAGTTTCGAGCTCTATCTTCAGGTCTTCGTATTGTTCAATGCATTCTTTAATGAACAATGATGATCCACCTCTCGCGTTTCCCGAAGGGTGACAAGCGTGGAAATCATTATAGCCTCTTATTTTTAAATTCGATCCCTTTTTCACGTGAGTTTCAGTAATCAAGCAGATGTCAAGATCTTTCTCACGTATGAATAACTCCAATTCGTCGAGTTTTTGCAAAAGTCCGTTTGCATTCCAAGTGCATATTTTTAACATTGGTTTTTCATTCATCTTGTATTTGAAGTACGCGTTTTTAGTGAATTATTTTCGAGCTTAACTAACCTATCGAGAATAATTTTATTTATTTTACTTTGTTCCTCAAGTTTCTCGAGAATAACCGAGAAAACATGAGAAACAGGGTCCGGTGAAGTTTCGACGTTTTTCGCTCCTTGCACTGCCGCTGCCTGAGCGTAGGTCTGCACTCTGGCTGATAAAGGGGCACTATTCGACGGCTTTCCAGGTGGTAACTTTTCGGAAGCGTTTCTTTTGACAACAGAGGTCGCGGGCTTTTCTATTGTCTTTCTTTCTGTGACATTTTTGGGCTCTTGAACCGGAGGTTTTATTTTGTCTGCTTCCTCCATGGCGGTCTTACGTTTTGTTTTGGTTAGAGGTTTTATTTTTCTATTTTGCCTTTGAGGCTTAAAGAGCGCATCTCTCCGTTTTTGCAGCTCCTTAGCTACTTCACAACCTCTATAATTTGCCGGGTGCTTTCCCTTACAATTAGCACACGTAGCGGAGGATTGCTTATTTGCTCCACAGTCTTGGGAGAAGTGACTTCCGGCGCATTTTACACATCGCGGCTCTTTTTTGCAATACATTTGCGTGTGATTAAATTCTTGGCAACGTTTGCACTGCGGAATTATTTTCAAATTTCTGCGCATGGGCTCGATTTTTACCACAATATTTAATATGGTTTTTATTTGGTAGATATCTTCGATTTTGTCGGACCTATCGAAGGTGAGCATAAAGAGCGGAAGTCCACGTCTTACCAGGATATCCTTATTTTCTTCCGTCTGTTGCTTCTCTTTCTTGATGATATTAACGGCATCAAGAATTTTAAAACCTTTACCTTGGAGGTCGTTTATAACCTCTTCTTTGGTACACGATGGATGGAGACCCCTTGCTACAACGCGATGTGGCCTTTCTGATTTTACTTCGAAAGTATACCACTGGATCTTTTCGGTATTTAGCTTTAGGGACATTGCCCGGTAGTCTTCGTGGTTATCGACGTTAATTTTCCACGCATTATTCCTCAAAGATGTAACCTTAAATTTCGATTTTAATGTTGCTTTAAGGAGGCTGTGCAACTTATTATACTCCGTTAACCCAACGACGTTTATTGGAGGTGGTGCGCGAATTTGCGCTCGGAGTTGTTTTTCTTGCGGTACTTGAATCTTTTGTTCTTTTTGGGGCTCGACTTCGGGCGAAGAACCGGCACGCCTTTTCTTACTAGGTCTTTTCTTATGGACCGGATTCGTTTCTTGTTCTAGCTCTTCTTCGTCGGTGTGGTATTCCCGACTAGCTAAGCGTGATGGAGTACATTCGCCTTGTTTCTCCAAATGAGTGTCCCTTAGAACCTTATTTTCTTGTTTTAACAGATCTATCTCTTTCTTAAGATCTTGATAGAGTAGATCCATTTCCTTAAGTTTGATTCGGAGTGCTTTATTCTCTTCCTCAATACTTTTGTCTTTCACTGAGTCCTGTTTTTCGCGCGCTGGCGCTCCCGGCGGACTTCTTTTCCCGGTGTTGTTCGATCTTGATGGAGGAGATCGAGATACCCTTGAACTTTTAGTAAAAGGGTCGATGGATTGCAATAAGCGGCTCTCCCCAGAATCCGTAGAGCCGACCTCCGAAGAGGGTGGATTTTCCAGTAAAGCTGGACTGCCACCTGGGGTAGTTAATCGTTTTGTTTTGTTCATTGCATTTTTGTGTATACGCCACATGCTCGGTATACGGAGGTTGGATTTTAGTCGCCTTTTACGACAGGCATGCCTACCTCGGGTATATTCTAACCCCTACCCGAAGGGGTAGACGTATTCGCCATAGTCAGGGATGTGGAAGGTAAATTCTTTTCCTATTTATTTGGAGGGGATTGACTTTTATGTCGTCACAGTATATACCATCGATTTAGATACATTTATTAACGAATGCTTATATTTTTTAAGTCCAAAAATCCCGGGAAATTAAGTCTCCGAAGAGATAGCCAACCAAGTCTCAGGGGATGCTTTCTCAGAACACGAACATGCGTTGGGACTTTCTGCCAGGGCCAGAACGATTTGGGTCTTTAACGAACTCAGTTATGTATGGCACGACTTCCCAAGATGCGGGTTGACTTGAACATACATTTGCTCCCGAAGTTCCGTAAGAAAACAGCACCAGACTGCAAAAAACTTATTGGCGTTCTTACGGGACACTTTTCTTTTGTCAAGCACTTTAATGTGCTGTGCTTAAGTGCCACCACTGTCTGCGACGCTTGAAGAGAGAGGGAGAGGGCGACAATAGCATGGATCACCTCCTTTGCTACTGTCCTGCCTTTGCTCGAAACCGCTGGCTTTCTAAGAAAGTCCAGTAAATCGGTGATACCTGATACTGGATCTGCTTCCTGAATGACCAGCTGCGTCTGAGTGCTCCAATGGAGTGCTTCGTAACCCGAAAAAAACGAGTCGAAAAACGTACATAGTCTACAATGCATCTGAGGCGTGCTGAAAATTACGTCGAAGAACGCGTGGAAAACGGGTCAAAACGCACGTCTAAAATCGCGTCCAGAAATACTTAAAAACTATTCAAAAATGCGTTGAAAAGGGCTTTCAAAACACGTCAAAAACGAGGACAAAAACGTAAAAAAAACTTCAAAATATAACCAAAAACACATCGAACGCCTTGAAAAAAGCTATAAAAAAAAACTATTAAAAGAGCCCAAAACCGCCTTCGAAAGACGTCGAAAATGGGTCCAAAGACGAGTCGAAGAACGCATCCGAAAATGTTACAAAAAATACACCAACAACACGTCAAAAACGACCCTAAAAAAGCCTTAAAATAACGCATAATAATACACGTCCTGAATAAGAACAAAAAGAAACATCGGTCGCATCCAAAAATGCTTCAAAAAACGCTTTCAAAACACGTCAACGAGGACAAAAACGTGACTAAGAAAAGAGTTGGAGAATACATCCAAAAACCGTAAAAATAAGTCAAATAAAAAGAACTAAAAACACATCGAACGCCTTGAAAAGGCTTTAAACACGACTATAGGAGCCCAAAATCGCCTCCAAAAAGATGTTGAAAACGGGTCCAGAGATGAGTCAAAGAACGCGTCTTAAATTTTTTTAAAAAATGCGCCAAAAACAAGTCAAAAACGACCTCAAATAAGCTTCAAAAGACATGTTCCAAATAAGTACAAAATTTAATTTTGGACGCATCCAAAAATGCTTCAAAAAACACTTAAAACCCATACCAAAACCCGTAAAAAAGACTCAAAAAAAAAAAAAACATCAAAAACGAGGCCGAAAACGTGCCAAAGGCAAAAGAGTTGGGGAATATATCCAAAAACCGGAAAAAAAGTCAAAAATAACCAAAAACACATCGAACGCCTTGAAAAAAGCTTTAAAAAAACAATTAAAGGAGCCCAAAATCCCATCCGAAAATACGTCGAAAATGGGTCCAAAGATGAGTAGAAAAACGCGTCCGAAAATGTTTCAAAAAATGCGCCAAAAACAAGTCAAAAACGACCATAAAAAAGTCTCAAAAAACGCATCATAAGACACGTCCCAAATAAGCAAAAAAAATGACTTCCGACGCATCTAAAAATGCTTCAAAAACGCTTAAATTAGTCCCAAAACCCTTCTGAAAAAAACACCAAAAACGAAGCGAAAATACTTCAAAGTCAGAATACAGCTTCTCTTAAGCCTCATCAGTTTAACTGAATAAATGTAGTAGGGTCACTCGTTTTAATGTATGTATTTGCAAGCCTTCGCGGGGTTAATGTGAAAAAAGGATTCGAACCTAGGGCAAAATTCGCAAAAAGCCGACTGCTTGTCAAGTTCGCTCAGAAGTTAGTAGTTTTGATTAAAAATTGTTGTCAAAAATTGCAGCTTGCAACTTGTTTCGACAACTCTGTCTCGAAGATGGTAAAATTTGTCACCTCAAGCTGTAGGGCAGTTGCGAAAGCAAAAAGAAAATACATAATGCTGTGATAAATTGGAAATAATCTCCTATCCCCTTTGCTACAGCCAAAATCCAGAAAACAAAAATTTAAACACCACGCCAAGGCCGATAATCCTCGCCCAGCACGTGGCTCCCAATAAAATCAACTCCCAGCTACAAAAATCCAACCATTCGCACATCGTTCACAGGCCAGCATCTGAATTTAATTTTAAAAATGTTTACCGAAAGATTACAATCACATTAAGCTCCGGCAGCAATAAAGTGCATTCACCGCGTGTCCTTAATATTCAAAATCGCACCCATCAGTGTCCCGTCTCTGCCCAATAAATCAAGCATTCACTTTGCAATTTAATTAAACAACCAAGAACCGAATAGAAAAAGACGCGCTCGTAGGAGCTATTAAAACGAATTACATGGAAACGCAATAACAAGATGAAAGTAGATATACTCCCAGCGTGGTAACAATGTGCGGTTACCAGGACATCAGGTATTTAATTGAATGCTTCGTGTGCTCATCGATGTGCATCAAATAATTTAACCAAAGAGATAGGAGGGGCTTCAAAACTTTGAGTGCTGCACGCGTGCAAGGACATGCGGCACGAGGAATTTGTCAAAAGCCGAGATGATATGGACGAAAATTGAGTAAATTGGACAAACAACTCTTGCACATATAAACAGGGGATAATACCCTGCGCAATATAGTGCAATACAATGTGATTGAAGGACAAAGAGGTAAATGGAAAAAGGATGTTTTCATTGTAATAATAGAAGCGTGCCATCGCAACCACCCCTCAATCACCCTTTTAACGATACAAAAAGACAAACTCATGCATCCCTTCATTTGACGATTATTTTACTACGGTGCCGGGATATTAAAATATTTAAGGACACCAGCAATAAAGGTAATTTCTATTCATCCAGCGACTAACACCATGGCAACACAATAATACTGATCAGCGATAAGATGCATTTTTTATTCCACCCCCCAAGGAGCAATAATTGTCGGCGAAAATAAGGGACACAAATAAATGTGACAATTATTAATGCCGAAGGATAAAAGGACGAGGATAAACTTTTGTGAATTGTGACAATGTTAATTTGATGTTTGCATTTTTTTCTTTGTCGAATTTCATTTTTCGTTGTTCGCATCGTCAGTTTGGGGAAAGTTGCATTTGAGCAGAAGCGGATGCGATTGTGTACATTTTTCGTTCTCCCTTTTAATATCCTTAAAGAGCAAAAAAAAAAAACCATCAAACTCTGTGTGATTTTGACAACGATTGTAAGTTTTTTAATGAAATTAAAAAGTTTTCCTCTGATCATTGTCACGAACTCTTCGAGTGAAGAGAACGCTGGGCGGCGTTTCTTTTTATAAATGTCAACTTTGTGCTGTGTGCTGTACTATTGTCATTTCATTTGCAGTGTGATCGTTTGAGTTTGCGAAGGAATAACAGGGATAATTTCATTAGCACTTTGCGAGGTTCGAGTGTTAAAGTAAATGTTGAAGGAGACTTTTTTTTTATTTTTTATTTTTTTTGCAGAGTCCTGTTTAAATTGGGTGGCATATTTAATGGGCCTTATTTTGAGTGTTTGCATTAAATTTGTATCGGCGGTTGCGGTGGTGGATTTTTGTTGGTCTTAAATTGCAAGGCGGTTCAAATATCGAAGGGCGGTTTCATTTTTGCCACACACTGCAGTTTCTCGTCGCACGTTTTTTTTATGCAAAACTGGTTTGGAACTATTTTAGTAAACCATAAATAAAAACATTAAACAATATAACGCTTTGCTACTACTATTTGTTCTTTTTTAAATTAAATGTTGAAAAAATATTTCAGACTGCTGAAAAATTTTGACGAATCGAATATTTGACTAGATCTGTCGACAATTGAAAAATTCATCAACCGATCAATCCACACCAACATAAAAGTGCTGCCAGACTGACTGCTGTCGGACTCGAACTCCGGACTTCCAATTAATCAATTCATAAGCTTGCAAGCTTGTAAATAGTAGAAGTTCTTTTTTATCATTTAATTGTTACAAAGTGGATGACAAGCTGTGTCTATTTTGGTAAAAACTGGGTTAACCACACAATTATATAAGCCAGTAGCTCTGTTCTGTTCTTAAGCCCCATTATAAAATTTTGTGGGCTAAAACTTGTCTAAAAAGATGCACAAAAAATTCACCAAAATTTGGTCAAACTCTTGAAGTGGACTAACCAAACCAGTGTTATTTTGAGTACGAAAAAAAAATTATTTAAGTGCGATTGTACATCGGCTTAAGCTAGATTAATGTCAGGCAATCCAGTATCAAACAGTGTATGCTGTAGTCAATTGGTCGCTAGTTTCGACAAATTCCGGTACATTAAAATTAATTTCAATGGTGTTTCCATTTTTGGCAGGCGCCGATTTGTAGATATACCTTGAGCCTTCTGTCAAAATCTACACATTCTTATCGTAGATTGTCTAAACATAAGCCTCCTGATCTGAGTTGTCTCACAATTCGCTTTTGAACTTCGAAAATTATACTTTCCTTCCTGTGTTTATAGAGCTGAAAACCGAACTGTCACTTCCAGCTAAACTTCCAGAGTTAAAATGTGAAATTTGCTGTAGATACCGGACTCTGAGTAAAATTATTTCTGGCGTGACTTTTAAGGATATTTTGAATGAGATTATTTGCAAATCTTTTGACGAATTTTCAAAACGACAAACGATGTCTGAAATTCGCTGCGCAGCAATGTTTTTTGAACAATCGTAGATTTTGAGATTTTGACAGGGTAGTAAAAGCGTTTTATATAATTTTCAAAGCGATTTTCGAACAGTATTTGAACGAAGCATTTCAAAAGCGAGTTTTTTTTTTAATTCTTACAAACGATTTTTGAACCAGTGCATTGGTAATTTAGTTTTTTAGCAGCATCTAGGAAGCGCCTTGCCCATGAAAAATAATATGAACAATTTTTATTTTTGACATGATTTACGGCGAGTTGACGGGTATATAAGGATCCATTGAGGAGGCTTTTACATGAGATTCTAAAGTTTATTGGAAACAATTTTTAAGGGGCTTCCACTGATTTTTGCTGTGCCGTTTGACTCGATTTTAGAAAACTCATTAAACACTTTAACGCTTGAGTTTTTCCAGTATTTTTACAGGTTCTAATGGAAGGCTTGTTAGCCGCTGTTAACATCTGAAGTCGTTTTTATTTATCATTTCTTGACTAGTTTTATACATATAATACCAATTTCCGTACCTGTTCTTTAACACGATTTTCAAACTGATGTAACTTTTTACTGGTTGCTTGTAAGCAGGTTGTTTTTATTTATATAATTTTTCATGTGTTTTCCTAGGAAAAGAGCTTAAAAATCTATTTTAAATGTTCAAATAAGTTCTTATTATGTTATTTTGAACTTATTTTCTTGATTTTTAAAGACTTATTTCTAAGCATTTTTTTTTTTTCAATTTTGACTTAAATCACAATTTGGAGCAGTTTTGATAACATTTTCAAAGCGATCTGGCAGTTTGATGCGGCATTTAAGACCCCTTTTTTTATAACGCATCGAAGGGCTTCCTAAAACGCACTTCCAGCACTGTTGACACAATTTTACGATAAGTTTCAACCTTATAATGAATTCATACTTCATTTCCAAAAAGAAAAATGTGTAAAATTTTGCAATATTCTAAAAGTGAGCATAGTATTTTAATGAATTGCAAGCTTAGATCTTAGCTGTTCTGACTAAATATTCGCACTCAGACGAAATCGCACGCAACATTTTTTGAATTTGGCGATGACTCTATAAAAGTCCGCAAGATTACGAAAACGTAGCCAAAAGGCAGTGAGTTTAAAATGTTCTACAAGACTTCCGCTAGCTTAACACAGTCTCACGAAATTTTGAAACTAAATTTGCAGCTTATACTGAAAAGATGACATTTCAATTATTAGGTTAATCTATGGTAGAGCTCTTAATTTTTTACTTTTCACGACACAAATTGCTCTCGATGCTATCCCTGAATCGTCTTTGTTCCCTGAGCCCTACCAATTATCTGAACGCCGTTTGGAAAATACTGCTGACTGAGTTAAGTGCAAGGGCACCAGGAGCATACTCTGTTTATCGAGCTTCATCAGTTTCATTCTCTTCCAGACAGGATTAACATTTGATTTGTTTAATAAATGGTTGTAGCGTAGGGTACACTAACCTGTCGCCCCAACTATTTTTTAATCTTCTGACACCGCCTCTACAATTTTTCAACGGAACCTAATAAAAGACCAATGGATACATAAACTTATCAAAGCTTTGTCTATTTGCTTTTCTGTCGTGAATGCAGAAATTTGAGTACCGCCTCTTTGATACTAATATAAGATAACATTGTGTGATTTATGAAGAACTCCTTTCAAATTCGAAGTGATCATCAAAACTCCAGCAATTCACATGTCATAATTCCAACCCTATATTCAATCAGAATGCTTTCCTTCCAGTTCGTATATCTACTTAACGTTGAAGCAAAAATATTCAAGACTAGTTACCCTACACCGGGTATAGTTGTCCTTGCCCCCCCTCGGATATCCGCAAAACTAAAACCAGCTCCTTCGTTTGTCTTCTCGATATCTTCCGATTATGATCATAATTCGAAAACTTTGCAGACAATTTCGGAGAGCATTTCCCATTCGACACTATATCCATCCACCCACCTTCAACACACGTCTAATCCGCAACAGTCGAAAACTCGAAAGTCCAAAAGTTTATGTTATGTTGGGCCTCATGAAAGCCAGATGAGGAGAAACATAAATTGTAAGCGCAAGGATACCACATCGTAAAATCGCACAATATCCTCAGCCACCATTTACACATATGTTCCGCAGCAGCAGTTGGCAGTGTAGCATTTGCTCGGCCCCGTGCGCCGCCATACCATCTGCGACCCCAAGGATGTGTACCTACATTTATGCAAAAGTGAGAAACTGTGTCGGCTTAGTTTCTCCTCTTGGAATGGTCCTCCATATGGGATGGTGAGTTCTTTTCCTTGTTGCTGTTGTTGGCATTTGTAGAATTTTACGAGCCCACACACATGTACTCGCGTACATGTATATAGTCGGCAGCGTGTCCTTTTTATTAGTAAAAGGGATTTTCTTTTGTGAGTTTGATATGCCAACAATTTCCGGTTTTTACTATCGAACAGTGCGGAAGTGCGGAAACTTGTGCACACCGTTATAATATGGTGGATGTTGAATACATTTCGGTCTTCCTTCGGACATTAAATGAAGACCATTAAATGAAGGGTTTTACTTCTGTTCCATCGTCGTCTTCTTCTTGATTTCTAGGGCAAAAGTACCGAGATGGGCGATGTCCGAGTCCGATGTGTGTGCATGCAGGCTGGAGGCCTGTATTAGGTTAAATTTGATGATGGATTAAAAATGCGGAGGTGTGCAAGATGTGGTTGGGGGCACATTTGCGTTCACACATACAGCAGCGAGGTGCTCGTATGGGATTGAGTTTAGGGAGAGCGGAAGTGGTGAAGTTTGTTGGTTTTTATTATACCACAGCGGGAAGTTCTTCTGTTATGAAGGGCATTTGTTTGAGGGGTTTTCTTTTTTGCGTCTACCATCTTAACTAAGAAGTTCGGACGTAAAATTTACGGATTTCGGATAGGCGATACTGGCAGAGGAAGTTCATATACTTATTCAATTCCACTGAAGAAGATGGGAAGCATGGAGTTGGGGGTACCTCATAGTTTAATGATAACTTTCTCCGTTTCAATTACTTCGTATAGAAAGTACTACCTACATGTATCTGGATAAATTAGAACCAGTAGAAATATAAAGGCTAAGTTAGGCAGTGACAGAATCAGCGTCACGGCTGCTAAGGGTGCCCCAGGGTAGTGTTCTATCCCAATACAATGCAGTAAATGAGAAGAGATGAAAACCTTACTTGGAACTCTCACCTCAGACAAAGCCTGGATTCCTGTGTGGACCAACAGAAGTCTAGTTGGTAAGAGCTGATGTATAAGCCCCAAAATCATGTTATGGCTCTACACAGCCTTGACCAGACCTCTCGTCACATTTGCAGCTCCAGCATGGTGGCAATAAACGAAACAAAAGTCAACACCAGACAAGCTCAATAAACTTCAAAGACTAGCTACGAGCGCAATGAGAACGACTCCTACTATAGAGCTGGGCGTTATCCTCAACCTTCCAACTCTCCATATTCAGGAATATCTACTGAAAAAAGCCATATCTGAAAATACAGAAAAAAATTCAAACTAACCCATCCAGAACCTTCCATCTGGAACTGCGAAAGGATGCAATACTTGGAATCACCATGAATTCTCAAGTATAGTACACATGGATCGAAAACAGATGAAGTTGTTGGAGCTGGAGTATACGGTGTTAACACAAAAACGTTCATCCCCACAAGAATGAATAAATATAACAGCAAAGCTGCATTCCTAGCCATAAAAAGCTTTGAAATAACGTCTTAACTAGGTTCCAGGACACAGCGGACACATGGTCAATGAAATAGCAGACATACTATCCAGGAAAGGATCGGCATCGACCTTTATGAGGTCAAGACCATTTTCTGCATTACCCATCAGCAGCAGCACTGCAAAAAGTTGTAAATAACCTGGCTGAAAAATGAGACCAGTCACTACAGGACTTATAAATAAACTGAAGCTAACCGACAACCTAAACTATTCATGCCAAACACATGCCACACAAGAACAAAACAACTTCTAAGCTTAACTATAGGACATTGGACATTATTAAGTCTAAATTCACCTCATGACTATGGGAAAAACTGCATGTTGGGTCACGCGGTTTATCACGATACCTAAATAAATTGAATTGTATTTTTAAAATCCTATCGAAAAAATTGTAAGCCACTGTACTTAGTTTATACAAACAGAAAAATATACCTTTTTTTAATTTTTGCATACAAATCAATTTTGCTAGTCACTGCAAGCTGGGAAGTAAATTTTCATCTCTCTACAATCTCTTTGCATACTTGCTGGGTCGAGGAGAAAAGTAAAAACTTCCCAAATTACCGGTCGTAATTCGTGCGATCTTACACTGCATATAACACATGCAGACTATGCAACGAGAACGAAGAATCATCATAGCACTTTCTGTGTCACTGTAACTGCCTAAACAGATCATGGCAACACCATCCAGGTAAACACTACCTTTATGCAGTGGACATATCTGACAGCCCACTCAAAGATCTAATAGGATCTCCAAGTCCGGTATCATTGATCTAATTGGAAGAAATCACAATAGGACCACTTGTGGCCGCAGTGATATTAGAACTTGCTTCCACCGCCCGTTTTACCTCATCTAACATTTCAATTACGTCACGCATGTCTGTATGATGACAGGGATACCAAACAAAAAGCATTTGATCTTATATTCGAGCTCAATGAGGTCTGCTCAGGCTGGCGATAGAAGATTTAAATTTACTACGTTTTAAATGCTCCGTTGGAGCACGGTCTTTTATTGACTTGGAGTTAAAACCTCCAGAAAATTTACTATGTCGTTTGTATATAAGACTGACGTTCGGACCGTGGCGTGGCCCGCTATCGCGTTGTCTCAAAATAAAAAAAGCACTAGTATTACGGGTCGCGTGTCCCGTTTATTTCGGGATTTTTCGAAGCGAGAGCCTACCGAGATGTACATTTCAAACACCCTACGCAAACGATTTACTACCACTTTATACGAATTAGAGAGCAGACCTTGTTGCGGTAAAATTTAACGCAACAATATCGCTGTTGACTGCATTCATCGCATCTTTTTTCTTTCGTTCCGCTCCAACACAGAAAACGACACAAATAATAAGCTAACAAAAAGCTACAACCAAAAGTTAATAACTAAGAGAGGTTTTAACTGCAAACATTCGAGTGTATAACTGTTATGAAAGAGCTTCGGACTCGGCATAAGCCTAAAGAATGTATACCCCTTCCATTCGTGTCAAAAATAGAAAATAAAAACACACACAAACCGAATGGTGGTGAAAAGTTCGGCCTAGGTTCTTCTACGGACCTTTTGCGCGAATTATTTTTAAGAACTATTTGAGTAATTGAAAGTTAAAGGCTCTAAAGTCAGCAAAAAGAAAGTTTTGGTAAAAAGTGCACCCAAAAAGTAGGCGTGGCAATTAACGACTTGGCCTATGATTTTCTCAGGGTGTTAAAAAATTGCTGAAAAAAGTTTTAGCGATATTTGTTTAGAAGTTTTCACGCCAACTGGTAACAAACACGTAACCCCTGAAAGTTTTATAATATTTATGACCCACCCTGTGAAACATAAGCTGCCTACAAACTTCAGTTCAATTCAAAACTGCCTGTCCGCGACTCGTCAAGTTTATTATTCCTATTAAAAATAGACAGCGAAAACCCCCGAAAAAAACAGAGATGATCTCCAGACATATGGACCTTTAAAATTTGCGCAATTTGACAGACTGTAGCGTAGACAGACGGATGCGGTGGAAGTCATTTCATAAGAATCGTTTTCTCTCTCTCTCTACCTTGCAGTGATACCTGTCTTCATGACCCGTGTTTACTATAGCAAATTATCAACTATGCATGAAGCCAGACAGCCTTTAATCATCAAAAGGGACATTTTTAACCATCAGCTACCGTAGGTACTTACCTATCCAAACAAGAGAAAACAAGAATTCCTAATAAAGCACCCCAGCACAAAGTAATGCCGTTGAAAAACGCCAGAGTTCAAAGTCAAACCGATGATGAAGACATGCGGAAAATGTCATTATATGCACTCAAGTAGCAAACTCGCGAGTTACATATTTGTATGGTGACCTCCATCAGTAAGCATACATAGATTATTTATACATGGAAAGCAATGACCTTAAGTCGTTGCCCCATTCATATTTCCGTTTGCAATATCAGCATTTCCACTTGCAGGAAATGCACTTCTATTACTTTAATTAATCAGCAAATAAACTTATTGTATCTTTTAATTAATCAGCAAATAAACTCATTGTATCTTTTAATTAATCAGCAAATATATTTATTGTATCGAAAAATCGAAAGAAGATAATAAAGAGCAGTCAGCGATAGACACTTAAGCAGATCACTTGGCTTTTCATTTAACTGGCGCAGTCGTTTTTTCGAACCTTTTTGTTGTTTGCCATTTACGTCCCCTTCTCCACCCGAACTAAATAAACACTACACGTCGGGAACTAAAACAAAATTGTTCAGTGATTGTTACGAGCTAAAAATCAGCCGTAGCAAACAGATACAAAAAAAAAAAAAAGTGCAAGTGATCGCTGCAGACTAAAAATCAGTCGCAGCATTAATATAAAATAAAAAAAAAAAGTGTCTGTTAGAAGTGCCATTCAAAAAAATACCAACATTTCGCGGCAAGCAATCCACGATTCCAGGAGGAATTTATCCGAAATGGCAGCTGACCCAAATGCAATATTGGCTACGATGGCGCAAATTCTCGCTAGACTAGAGGCCAATACTCAACAAGCTGATAGCCGAGCCCTAGTTCTAATGAGAGAGATTTCCTATATAAAAGAATTCTCTGGAAATAGAGAAGAGCTGACACAGTTCATAAATGTGGTGGACAACCATATTAGCCTAACACCTGAGGAGAGAAGACCCGCTACATGGACCGCGATAGCACAATGCAAGGTGATTGGACGAGCAAAGGAGCTACTACTGTCTAATGCAACAACAACGTGGGATGAAGCGAAGAAGCTGCTAGGATTGACATTTAGACCAATAATCGACCAAGGAGAAGTAACAAGGAAAATTAATAATTTAAGGGTAAGTTCAGTTTTAGATCTTAATAATAAAATCGAATTCTTATTAACAGATATTCATACGATAATAATGTATGAAAATAAGAAAGATAGTCTTAAGTCTCTGTTGTATAATTTAGTAGTGAATAAGATTAGGGAATTAGCAACAGGGAACTTAGCTAGAGAAATTCGGGATGAATATGATCTACATAAAGTAAAAACGATATTGTATTCATATGTAGGATTTGATGAAGGGAACATTCACACAGACCGAAGCAATAATCGGACATACAATAACCAACAACGACGAAATTTTAACTCTAGTAACTCTGGACAAACAAACCAAGAAATTCAAAATAATAATTTCAATAACCCTGGACAGCGACGAACTACTAACGCCAATAACTCTATACAGTTCAATCAAGAAGGGCAACAAAATAATTACAACAACTCTAGACAGACCCACCAACAGCGACGAACTACTAACGCCAATAACTCTACACAATTCAATCAAGAAGGGCAACAAAATAATTATAACAACTCTAGACAGACCCACCAGCAGCAACGAGGTACTAACAACTATAGTTATAGTAACTCCAGGCAATCACAAAATAGGCAAAATATTGAACCAATGGATATCGATAACATAGCTCATCTAAACTCAGGACAAAACCAGAATAATTTTGAGGAACATATTAACATTCCAGAAGAATCTCATTCAATAGAAGCCCCGGTTTTTCTGAATCCAGCCTCAATGGTAGAAAGACACAAATAGCATTCTCGTTAGGAATTGAAAAACATATATGTCTAATAGATACAGGATCCACGATGACTATAGTTAACACAAGTAAAATAGATTGCAGTGCTTTTAATATTCTTAACGAAGTAACGATAAAACTTTCGACAGTAAATAATCAGACAGCTGAAAAACTAAAGATCTATCAAGTCCCAGTCCCTACTGAATTTGGATATGGATCCAATGTATTTATCCAAGCATATGGCAAGTCATTGGGAGACAAATCATACAGTCTTTTGTTAGGTATGGATGTCATAGGTAATATGGTAGAAAGCATAAATATAAAAAAAGGAGAAGTGTTGTTACAAAATAAAACCATAATCCCAATTATTTTTGAAGTTGAACCATATATAGAATGTTACGAATTAGGGGGAAACGATGAAGTGAAATTAGACCATTTAAAAACTTTTGAAAAACAGGAAATCCAAGAGCTGTTGCAAAAATATAAAAGCCTTCTATACCAAGATGGAGATCAACTTACAAATTCCGATAGTATAGTGCATAAAATAACATTAACCACAGATCAACAAATAAACGCCAGACTGTACCGCCTCCCTCAAAAACATGAGGAAGAAGTCAGGAAACAAATTAACGATATGGAAAGGCAGGGCATAGTTCGAAAATCAAATAGTCGATATGCCTCACCAATCGTAGTTGTGGCCAAGAAACCTGATAGTGAAGGGAAAACTAAGTTTAGAGTATGTGTTGATTATCGAGCACTTAATGATATAACGGTGGATGATAAATACCCACTACCAAATATAGAGAGTATTCTTGATAAGTTAGGAAGGTCACAATATTTTTCTACCCTTGATTTAGCCAAGGGATACCATCAAATAAAAGTACATCCTGATGATATACATAAGACTGCATTTGTTACACCAAATGGTCTATATGAATATACCAGAATGCCTTTCGGGCTTAAAAATGCCCCAGCGACGTTTCAACGTCTAATGAATGATATTCTCAGAGAATACATAGGACAAATTTGTACAGTATATCTTGATGATATATTAATCTTTTCAACTTCCCTAGAAGAGCACATATCATCATTAAATAAAATATTTCAAAGATTAGCAGACCATAATCTTAAAATACAATTAAGTAAATGTTCTTTCCTTAAGAACAACACGGAATATCTAGGTCATATACTCACTTCGGAAGGAATGAAACCAAATCCGAATAAAATTGAAGTTATTCAGAACTATTCTTTACCCTTGACGACAACTCAATTGAAAGGATTCTTAGGCAGCACTGGGTATTATAGGAAATTTATTAGGGATTACGCTAGAATAGCATACCCGATGGTTAAATACTTAAAAAAGAATATGAAGATCAATAGCAATGACCCTGAATATATTCAAGCCTTTGAAAGATTAAAAGAAACTCTGGTTAAGCATCCTGTACTTAAATTCCCAAACTTTAATAAACAATTTTCACTTTTTACGGATGCAAGTAATTTTGCTTTGGGAGCTGTACTAACTCAAGAAGGACAGCCAGTATGCTATGCTTCTCGAACACTAAATGACCATGAGAAAGATTACTCAGTAACCGATAAAGAGTTCTTAGCCGTAGTTTGGGCTACCTCATATTTTAGACCATATCTGTGGGGGCAGAAATTCAAAATAATCACTGACCACATGCCCATTAAATATTTAACAAAAAAATATAATGGAAAAGAATTCAGTCAACGAGTTCAAAGAGGACTTCTTAAATTACAAGAATTCGAGTTTGACATTGAATATATAAAAGGCAAGGAGAATAAAATTGCAGATTTCCTAAGTAGAATTCCAAACGAAATAAACGAAACATCAGGAACTGCACACTCAGTAGATGAACAATTGTTAGATCATATATCAATCAAAGAAGGAATTATAAATACATACCAAACTCAGTTAATACTGACCTACTCAGTTCAAAGTGAAATAAAAACGCTGCATGGTAAAAGAATTATTCAGGTTGATATGACGAAAGATAGCGAACACTGGAGGGATCTGTTTAGTAGAACAATTACAGCAGGGACCACAGGTATCTATTCCGAAGTCGAAGATAGGGAATATAATAAAGTACAAAAAGTACTAATCGAAATGTATGGACATAATAAAGAAGTAAAATTTTATAAGCTTACACAGAGAGCAAAAGATGTAGAAAAAGCTGAAGATGTTCATAGACAAATATCTTTTTATCACACCGAAGAAAGTAACCACTCAGGAGTAGTAGAAACATACTATCAATTAAAATCTAAAATATATTTTCCAAAACTAATTACTGAAATATCAAGAGTAATAGGAAATTGCCAGACTTGTCAAGAAGGGAAGTATGACAGGAAACCAATCAGACCTAAATTCAAGCTGACCGAAACTCCGAACAAAGGAAATGAAATATTGCACATGGATATCTATCATTTTAATAAATTAATATATCTGACATTTATAGACAAATTTACTAAAAAAGCTTACGGATATAGTTTGAGTAGCAAAAATTGGACAAGTAAGTTAGAATGCATAGATCAACAACTGACAAAATTCGGAAAGCCAAGAAAAATAGTTTGTGACAATGAATTCAATTCGGAAAACATAAAAGAACACTTAAGGAAAGAGGGAATAGAAATGCATATGACAAAAGCCAACTCTCATACAGGTAATTCGGATATAGAGAGATTTCACTCGACCTTACTTGAAATTTTACTAACCATTAAAGACACAGAGATTTCAACCAGTAGGAAAATATATAAGGCTATTCAAGTATACAACAATAGGTATCATTCTACACTAGGCATGACTCCAAATCAGGCCGAAATGGCAAATCCAGCCAACTTAAAGAATAAAATTGAAGAGAAAAAGAAAAATATAATAAGTAAAAGGAATAAGTCACGGGAAAATTATGTAGAAAAACGCAATGAAGGTTATATAAGAAATTACAAGCACTTAAGACATAAGAATGAAACATATTACAGAAAACATAATTTAAGAAATGTACATGCCACAAATACTAAAAGACCAAATCAATTTGCAGATAATCTATTGGCTGACGATCATAATGGCAATGTTGACGATAGCAGAAGCAACTCTGATAATAACACCAATTCAAACCGGTAAAGGCTACACCACGCTAAATTTAGGGCCAGTAGAAATTATAAATAATAGCCAAACCATTTTACATATAATTGACACTAAACAAATACAATCAACAATTGCATTGATAGAAGTAAATTTACAAGCTCTACAGTTAACAAATAATACAGAAATACAGAATGAAATATTTAACATCAAAGCAAAACTTCAATCAATTATTCCATTTAGAAGAGAGAAAAGAGGACTTTTAAACTTTATAGGAACTACACACAAATGGTTGTTTGGTACAATGGACGATAATGACAGACAAGACATCCTTGAACATATGAAAGTAGTAGACACTAATAATCATGCAGCTATAACAAATCTTAATCAACAAGTTAAAATTAATGCACAGTTTATGGACTCATTAAATAAATTTAAGAAAACAGTAGAAACAGATAGGGAAACATTAGCATACACCTACCAAAGTATTGCATCTAACCAAAAAGACATTGTTAGGAAACAATTGATTACCGACCAACTTCTAAAACTGCAAATATTAGAGAGCAAAATAGATAGCATTATAGATAATATAGCATCTGCTAAACAAGGCATACTCCATCCAAGTATATTGACGGGTATGGAAATAAAAATGTCACATATAGATTTTTATAAACTTGAATATGCTAGAATAGGACTTTTGAAATTTGACCAGGACAGGCTAATAATAGCTGTTAAACTACCGAAAGACTACATTACGACCCAACTTAAAATGATTATACCCATTCCAAATGAAAAGAAAAACGAAATAGACATTGAAACTTTACAACTTATAGAAATAAATAACTTACAATATGAATACAATATTAATAACATCTATTTAAAAGAACTAAATTTAAGCCGTTCATGTATTACACAAAATTCATGTACTTATCGCTATAATGCAGTTAAAAAAATAATTAAGATTGACGATAACACTATTATATGTACGAACTTACAAAAAGAATCTGTAATTAATCAATGCGATGATAGACAATTAAACCTTACTGGAAACTTTATAATAAATATCAACAATTGTTCTATTAATATATTAAATGTAACTATTATGAACTACCAATTAGAATTTATTCAAAAATTTCATTATGAAGATGATGAAAAAATAAACATAACGGAAAAATTAGACTTTAAAGAAATTGAAGCAATACAGCAAATTGAAAATCTAAAACATATTGAAGAATTGAAATACCATAGAACAATTAATTATGCTAGCAACATTACAATGTTTGTAATACTCATAGTAGTAATAATTGTAATTGGTTGCATAGCTAAAACTAATCGTGAATTAAAAATAAAAATTAATAATGTTAATAAGCTAGAACCGAAAATTCACAAAATTAAGATTCCAACGATTCAGGAGAATCTTAAATCTAAGGAGGGAGAAGTTACATATTTGTATGGTGACCTCCATCAGTAAGCATACATAGATTATTTATACATGGAAAGCAATGACCTTAAGTCGTTGCCCCATTCATATTTCCGTTTGCAATATCAGCATTTCCACTTGCAGGAAATGCACTTCTATTACTTTAATTAATCAGCAAATAAACTTATTGTATCTTTTAATTAATCAGCAAATAAACTCATTGTATCTTTTAATTAATCAGCAAATATATTTATTGTATCGAAAAATCGAAAGAAGATAATAAAGAGCAGTCAGCGATAGACACTTAAGCAGATCACTTGGCTTTTCATTTAACGACGGTCTCCTCTCACAGACTCATCCATCTGCTGCAACTATACCATTTGGAAGTAAATATGAATGAAAACAACTTGCCAACCAACTTGAAACAAAATATCGCGACTCACTGCTGGGAAAAAAAATTTGCAAATCTCATGAAAGAGGATAGCGTCGTGCAAGGAAAAAGGAAAAGAATATAATATCTGAAAGGGAATAGCTATACCGAGTCCTTTCAGACATCTTAACGACCCCGTAAGACAATGGACGAATTAAGTTCCACCATCTAGTGACTGACAGTAGTGGCAGTGAACTCATGCCCGCACGACTGGTCCATCGTCCACCCTCGTCACCGATTTGAACTCCTTACTTTGTATTCAAATTATACCAGTCAAAGGTAAAAAGGATATCCATAACAACCGAAGATAGTCTTCCTTGTGGATGCCTGGCCGCCCCCATAGCCGAACAATCGCTCCACGAAGACGATCATTTCCTTTTGCAGCTTATTGTCGGTGGGTCTCGTAGACATTGCGAGGACACCGAACCAGACACAGACGGAATGGAATATAATGGAATTGTTTCCTTGTAGAAGAGTAGGACACGGGGGCCGCAGGGAGTGGGGGAAAACTTAAATTGAGTTCTGTTAGTTTGAGAGTGTCAATATTAATATTGGGTGCAAATTGAAGAGGATAGATTCTGGCCAGACGAATCGACCAAAGACGCGGTGCAGTCCTTCTTGGAACCAAAAACGATGAGAATGTAGGGCGTGGTCAGACAAAAGAAGCGAGCCTTGGCTATGATACGACTACAATGACAGAGGAGGGAATCGAAATCGATGGCGAACGAACTTCCTTTTCAATGTTCGACTGTGCGCTTTTCAGGAGTATCTATATATACCAACTCCTTTTGTGCGCTTCTAAAGAATATGGAATTGAATTTGGAATTCAAGGACGAAAAGGAGCAGCGTTGCGCAAAATTGCTTCCGGCCTGATGCGGGCGGGAAGGGAATTTTTTATTTTTATTTTTATGAAGAAGTGCGCTATCGATTTTCATGAAAGGGATTGGGTAGGTTCTAAGACCCTATACGTAGGTTAGTCTGTTTGTATCCCTTTCATTAAGTATTCCGGGTTCAGTGGCCCCTATTTAGCTGCCAAGGGGAGCCGGTTCAATGGGACATTTAAATTTGGCTTTCTGGCCGTTACCTGGAATGCTGTCTAACATGAGATGCAAGGATGAAGGATAATTTTATTTAAATTAAGCTTTCAGTCGGTTTGGACATGGTATAGATGTTTGGACCCTCGAGTCTACTATAGAGTTATCTTGCAAGCTGTATGGAACCGACGTAAATGCAGAACCATGTGTGGATATGAGAAAGTTCTTTGGCTGTCTTTTTCTTACGAATCAAAAATTTTGGTCCTGCTTTTGCGTTATGTTTGTTTGGTGCCTTAAATTTGTTTCTATTAAGTCGAGGAAATTATATCGGTCAATTGGCCGCCGCCAGAATTGATGACCATTCGGATCTGTTTTATGGCATTTTCCATCACTTTTGCCAGTACTTCCGGCGATAGGTCCTCGCCTTATTTACTTATATTCTCTTTCAGAGCTTCAAGTGTCTGAGGCTTGTTCACATAGACTCGTGACTCGTGAAAAAACCCCATGGGGTGGTTAAATCAGGCGAAAATCACCGAGAGATAAGGCGACAGAATTTCGGTTGCGGCTCGTGCAGTATGCTCAGTTGCTCTATCGTGTTTGAACCACATCCTATTCACTTCCGATTCATCCAAATAAAGAAGGAGAAAGTCGTTGAGCTATGTTCTGTAGAGCTTTGTCCTCTGCGACGTACTTAGCGACAGCTGCGGCAAGTGCTTAAGCCGTCGTGTACCTACGGTATACAAATTTGGGGTTGTATACCAAGAAAACAAATAAAACAATATTTTACAAACTTAGTGCTTAGAGAAATTGTACAATCCATGGTACATAAGAAACGACGATATCCACAGGGATCTCGGAATTCCAACAATCGAAGGTGAAACTAGAAGCTTCGCGAGGAAGAATAGAAACCGACTAATCGTACATATCAAAATTACAGTCCGAAAAATTTTGGATGAGAACAATTTATTGCGCCGAGTACAAAGAACGACACCTTTCGACTTGGCAAGGGAAGATTAACCGCGTCTAAATTGAGATAATTGGCAGAACACAGCGCGTAATGTTAATGGCGCGTTTATGAGTATTTAGACTGAGGCGGTAAAGATGGGTTTGGCGGTTAATGAGGTCAAGACGAAGTATATGCTGTACCTAAACAAAAAAGGACACCCAACACCGACGGCTCGGACAGAACCTAGTCAAAAGAGTTAAGGTCCAACGACTGAGGTGGCTGGGTCATGTAGAGCGAATGGACACAAATGCTCCGGCCTGGAAGATCTTAGAATCCATACCCGAGGGAAGGCGCAGTAGAGGAAGACCGCGACTCAGGTGGCGCACGCAAGTGGAAGGGGACCTAAACCAACTTAGCGTGCGAAACTGGAGACAGCTAGCAAAAGATCACGCTGGCTGGAGATGCTTGTTGGTTGAGGCCCAGGTCCACCCCGGACTGTAGCGCGACCTTAAGTAAGTGAGTAAGTAAATTGCGGGACATGTAGGATCTTTCATTGGAAAGTAACCTGCCAAAAGTTTCTATTTCGTGATAGAAAAATTGTTTGATAGGTAAGTTAAATCTTAGTTGCAATATCTAACATTCTATCGAAGGGTGGTGTTTTTAGTGAGTACAAATCTGACACTACTATGAGCACTCCCTTGCTATTCTCATAGCGTCTTTTGAAGATTTTCACCTACCCTCGGTATAAAAAAAGCTGCGATTTTCTCAAAAGAATGGCTTCTCCGCTACAGGCCATACCTTACCTGGCAGCATCTCGTGTCGTTCCATAATCTGCTAGGCGAACACAGTTGAGTGATGAGACACCAATAGATACTTAAATTAATTAGATTTATCCGTCAACATTTTCTATATTTTATATGGAGAGGTCTTCTAGCCCTCATATTCCAAAACCTAAGGCTGGTACGCAATCGTTTAAGGACGTCATAATTAAATCTCGCAACGTTTCAAACATCTGCGAACCCTTGCATTTTAAGCCTACATTCCTAATAGGGCCCATACACTACACATGCCTGCATGCGCATACAGTGCTTGCGCATGCAAACTGCCAGTGTATGGTGTGAACTGTGTGTTTGTGCAAGCGGCATGAGCAATATCAAAAATAGTTTGCGCATTTTTGTGCTTGTGCATGCAGGCATGTGTAGTGTATGGGCCCTATAACAAAAATTGCCAGGAGGCCCAAGAAAATAAACCTGGAACGACTTTTATCATTTGGATCACATAATCCATCTTTGAATCCCATCCTATGTCTTATTGGACACTTAAAGGGGCTATCTCTCCTATTTCTGCGGCCAGAGAGATAGCCATGGAAGTGTCCAATAAGACATAGGGTGGGTTAGGCCAAGCCAGTGCCAATAACATCCGGCACTTCTCTGGGACGGGACGAACCTCACCGAAGAGCGACCGTGGAAAGCAGTGGATGCAAGGGAGTAGATTAGGTTAGTCTTAAGTTAGAATAGGGTTGTATGGTAGCTTATGATTTAGGTTAGCTTAGGTTTACGTAGTATAGTTAGGGTATTTTAAATGCATCTGATTTTCCGTACTTTCTCCTTGGTGAGGCATAGGTTGTTGGGTTCTTCTTTTCTTCTTTTCTTTCAGTCTCTTCTCTTCTCTATCCTATCTTTTGTTTGTCCGTCCGAGGTCTGGTAATTTTAGTTCTCTCTCTATCCTCTTCTTGGTTTTTATTTTGGCACGATATTTTTTTGTTTGAGCAGGTGGTTTAGTGTGAGGGGCGACAAGAACTACCCCGTCCGACGAGCAATAGCCGTGCAACCGCGAGCGTGCCACCGTCCTCCTCCACTACTTCGAAGATGCCCTTGTGGCCAAGCCTAGACTCATAACAATGGCGCCCAACGTGGGGCCCGAACCCACGACCCTGAGATTAAGAGTCTCCTGCTCTACCGACTGAGCTAGCCGGGCTAGTGCCCGATATTTTATTATCCATTTAAGTTTCGGAATTGCCGATAGTATTCCAGGAATAATGTCATCTTTGGAAAGATAGAGTCAAGCACTGCTTGCTTACGTTAATTAGAGAATTAGATCGGTATGCTCACAGTGGTTCTGGGTACTGTTGAGTGGTGATACATCGTCGGTTGGTATCAGCATATCCAGTGGTGGCGATCAGTGGTGGTGATCAGTGGCCGCAAGTCCTGAAAATATTTATCAATGCTCGAAAAACACATGGAAGCCCCACTTTAAACGAGCGAGTTTGAAAATAATTGCGAAAGGTCTGTCAAATTGTTTGCCAACGGGTCACAGCGGAGATGGTGCGAAGTTCTAGAGACGTACTTTTTTATCATGTAAGTCAGGTCTTTGTGAGTGAATCAGTAACTTGAGCTCCTCACCTCGTAACGTTTTCTCCACGAGCTTACAAAATAGGGTACCGCTTATACAAAACCCCGGTACCGAATGCATTCGAAATAACACCCAAAAGACCGCACAAATATCAACTTAAAACCCCAGGTGTATCTCTGCTACCTTACTACAAATTTTTTAAGTCGAATTTCCTCTTAAGTAACCCAAGCTAAACGTTGTTTGACACCTAAAGCACCTCGAGCCCCTCAAACCCATCAAACAATTACCACTCAATAGAAATTTTTCAACAATCCAACAACGCAGTGACATCCCGCCCCCTGTTTTTCCAACTCCTTTCATCTACCCTGTACCACAGACGCTTTTATCTCGAAGAATATCCATTTCATATATCAAAACCTGCCCCCAGGGAGGTCGCTTTCAAACACAAGCACTACAACAAAAGTCGTGGACTACCTATCCATAATCCACCGCCTATGCTCTGCTTTCAGAGAGTTATTATCCTTCGGGGAATTTTCAGAGGCTCCCATCTCCCATGTCCCATGTCCGCATGTAGTACACCTACTCCTCGCCCCCTCGCCTATAGGAGCCTTATTGATTCACACACACTTCTGGTAATTAAGACCGGACTGACCACCTGAAGCCAAAAACAAACACGCCAACAACACAAAAGTAAATCATTAATCGATTTTCCTTCAGTCAAAGGATATTTATGTTTGTCCTTCAAGCAATGAATATTGTTATAAAGCCACTTCAAGGAAATTATTATTCGCCTTGCACAGGCGACATTGTATAGGTGAGCCAAACAGAGAGATATATACAATCAAAAAAAAAAAAAAACTCTCAGGTCTTAGTCAGTTGCAGGTCTCAGCTCTCAGGACATGCAGTATACAGAAAACGCATCATAGAGGATATTCTGGGAAAATGGAAATTTTCCCTTGCAGCCATTGTGCCATTAATTACTTCTGGAGCAGGCACAGTGCACACCGCACATCCTATATAAATATCCTTGGAGACTTTTCGAGTGCTCGACGCTCTGGCTGATGCTTGAAAATGTCAGAAACCATGTTTCTTCATCTATATGTGGGCGGGGAGGGGGGTCATGTGTGTTTTTAAGCTGCAACATACGTACTAATACTACTAATAGAGATTCTACCATCATTCTCGTCCTGACCATAGTGCGGAACGTCGTCTGTCAGATGTACAGGGTGTCACGTAAATTTTTGTCTTTCAAGCGAAAGGTGTGATTTTACGAAATTTGCTCTGACTGTGCCCCAATTTCGAGGGATTTTGTTACAAATAACGGGGAACTGTCAATCTCTGAATTTTTGTAAAATTTCGTGCATATTTCGGTACCGTTGTCGTACCAAAAACGAGCCTGAATTTGTAAAAACTTTTGTTTGGTAGACTATTTTCCATAAAAGTCGACCAATTCGTTCAAAATATTTGACTTTTTGGATCAATTTTCTATGCGTAATTTTGTCCTAAAAATAAGGCGATAACTTTTAAGGTCTTAAAAGTAAACAAAAGATAATTTTATTTGACTAACCAAAAGTTGCCCACACATTTTTAAAACTCATGTTTTATGTAGTTCATTTTAAAGGTCAAAATTGTGGCGCTCAAAATCTGTACCGGTCAATTATGTAAGAGCGAGCAAAAAAAGTCGTTATGGGTAAAATCTGAAAGTTTTCAATGTCCGGTTCAATGATATCTCTGACAATTTTGTTCACTTTTAAGGTTGGAACGGTTCAAATTTTCAAACTTCTGCACCCTGTATAGAAAACTGTACCATCTCGCTTTTGAACAAATTTGTTCAGTGTATCCTCTAACACAATTTTACCTGCAAACTAGCATCAAGCCAGAGATTATCCCTTAAATAGGAGGAGGATATGTGTGTGTGCATGAGGAGCCACTATTCTTCTTTGGCTGCATTATAAAGCTGAATTGGTTAAGGGTTAACATTACGTGGTAGAGAGGTAATTTTTTGCCCTTTGCCATCTTCATTTCGGACAGTTTTGTTTTATTAATGGTTTCGGTTGGTGGGTGTGGGGTTTTTGGTTTGGGATTTGAATGCACACCGTGTATGATTGCGTTGTCTTTCAAGTTGTATGTCACACATGATTGACTATGTGGTGGCTTACTATAGTTAAAGTGGTTTGTTGCATTCGGTTAAAATGAGTCGGTGCTTGATTTTTTATTGCGCTAAAAAGACGATGGAATGGAGCGGATTAAAGCAGTCTTAAATCGGATACCCTAACGCCGCCCTCGGTTGACTTAAGCTAAATGCCAGCCCACCTACTGAGCATCCATCACCTACATCCTTAAGAAAGACATATTGACTGTCAGAGTTTGTCGTTTGCAGTTTCTAAGAATCATCATCACCTTTTCCAGACTCTTACTGTACCGTCTTCTCAAATATATGTACTTTATTAATGGAGCGAACCAGACGATCTTGCTGACATAGCCTGAGAGTCAAAGGTGCAGGATACCGTTTCTACCTACCGGTGACTGTTTGCCTTCGAAAGAGAAACAGACAAAGAGTTACAAAAACAATTATATTCTACGTCTATGGCCTCTGAAAGCCTATCGGGTTTATATTGGATGTAGTGATTAGTTATAGAAGTTTCGCCCTATTAAAATTTTGGCCCAATCGACGTAGTTGTTGTCAAAAGTTTCCTGGCATTGCATTTTGCGGACAACGACTCAAGACTTTAAGTCATTGCCAGCTTATCCGTAGTAGTGGAAGTCCTTCTTTAATTCGATCCGATGTTGGAACGAAACGGATGTGGGGTAATGATTAAGATGGTTCGATTGCTTCCATTATTTTCAAATCGACTGCCAACATTTTGTTCGATTATACCTTCGATCGAAGTTGGCATTCCTCCATAGTAGGTATACCTATAGAATATCGAGGAATGGAATGCAAACTTCGGTAGTGCCTTGCGAATTGCGATAGGCAATTCAAGTGAACACCCTGCTGATCGGCTTTTGAGAACTATACGAAAGGGGTGGCCATGCTATTGCTTTAGTATTTTGGGAATCAGTTCAGGAGTGGAAAGAGATCAAGGCTATGGCTTACCGACTCAGCTGATCCTCGAAGTAAAATGAAGAATAGGTACTGCTGTTTGAGTTATTACTATGCGTTATTTCGAAACCGGTTTTTATTAAAGTGTGTGTGATTAAATGGCGAAAACCTTTATAATTCTTGAAGACGTTTTGCATTCCAGAAAAATTTGTAAATGTTACGGGTTAAGTAGAGAGAAATCGAAGCCAAAAGATATCAACAACATTTATTCACAATTCGTTAATTTATTGAGTATATTTTTGTTGAAGACAACTATTAAAAAAATCGTGCTATAAAAGACACCAAAAGGCAACTTGAAAGTTTCAACAGCGCAAAAAGATTTCAATTAATCACTTTGGAAAACTATAAAAGGCACCAAAAGGCTCAAAATCCTAGCGACGCTAATAAAAATGAAGTTCTCAAAGGCCTACCAAGAAAAGCATCAATTAAGCTTCTTCCAGTAATATCCAAAGTTTTCAAAAGAATATTGCTAAGACGTCTGCAACCGGTTTTAGAAGACAATAATCTTATCCCTGACCACCAGTTTGGATTCGGAACCAAGCATTCGACGATTGTACAAGTGCATAGAATTACTGACGTAATCAAGAAGGCATTTGAACAAAAAAAGATATGCTCAAGCATATCACAAGCCTTTGATAAGGTGTTTCATGACGGTTTAAAAATTAAACTACGACAAGTTCTCCCCGTACGCCTATATGATATTCTAGAAAATAAAGTGCTTAGAGAAATTGTAAAGCACCATGGTACATTAGAAACGACGATATCCACAGGGATCTCGGAATTCCAACAGTCGAAGCTGAAACTAGAAGCTTCGCGAGAAAGCATAAAAACCGACTAATCGGACATATCAACAATACAGTCCGACAAATTTTGGATGAGAGCAATTTATTGCGCCGACTACAAAGAACGAAACCGTTCGACTTGGCGAGATAAGATTAACCGCGTCTAAATTGCGGAACATGCAGGACCTTTCATTGGAAAGTAACCGCCAAAAGTTATTATTTCATGATAGAAAAATTACTTGATAAGATTTTTACCTACCCCCGGAAAAAAAAAAAATATTTTTAAGAATCGTGCAGAGATTTCTTTTATACACAGATGTCATTCAGGGTATCGATGGCTTTCACAATGCACACATCTTCCTGTTTGGTTGTTCGGACAGCTGTTGGTTTTTGATAGTGTTCTTAGTACAAAAGCCGCTGAACCTAATGGTACAAAATATCTATATGTATTGGCACAAGCTGTATCCTCAGTTGCCATAATCTGCTGCGTGGATGTATATTTGTAATATTGGTATATGGGTAATATTCGACAAAGGATCGCATCTTCCGTCATATAAAATACAAGTTGAAACTGTAAATCTTGGTATTTATAGAAGCCTAAGCCTTGATTTCTTGTTTGGGACTTATATTGCCTACATTGGAAGCATTTATCAAAATATGGGCATTTTCGGCAAAGGAGTATGGCACATCCTATTATAACTTACTTAAAATTTCTATATATGACAGTCGAAAGATCCAATTAGGTTAAAAGTAGTAGAAGATTGTTCTGGGCTATCACTTGAGTCTGACCTTGCAGCTTCCCATGATTTTATCTGCAGTATTGGCAAGGGCTATGGTATTATGCCCTTATAAAGAATGCAAAATACATACTTGGAACAAGTGTACTACGATTTTAAAAACAGTCTACCAAAAACCTTTCGCTTAGCACTATTGCCTCTGCAGGAAGCACTTGTCCGATTTAGCTGCTTTAAATATTATTCAATCTTCCAAATTGATTATAGTTACGGAGAGTCTTAAAGGGCTTATGGCCTGAGTTCTGTGGCGTCTACAATTTCCAACAAATATGCTTCGAAGGGGAGATGCATCATACCACAGATTTTTGCAATCAGAGGGAACTCCGTAGACAGTCTTCGGCGGCAAAAGTACGTTTATAAGTTTGTTCTATTAGGTACAAAAAATATACACAACAAAAAGCAACGACTGTCATTACAGTGTATCTACCTACACGTTGATTTATGTAAGTGTATCGGATAAAGGTGTCTTCTGTTTCGAGAACCCATTTACCTACCGACTGTTCGAAATGACAGACATGCCAGTGGATCGTTCATAATTTCCGAAAGGACAGCTGTTTTAAAGCTTCTCATGCTGCGCAAATGCAGCATAGCTTGTCGGCGAGAAACTGAAATTGAGTCCCTACTTCGGTCAATTGAGGAGCAAATTGACAAAAAGCGCTCGAATCATCATCAAAGACTATCGAAGGTTTCCACGCAACAGTCAGACTACAACCCACACAAACTGTACAAGTGACAAGCGATCAAAACGAACCCCACAGCCATAGCAAATTTGAAAGAGAAAAAAAAAACCGCATCCCTTTCACGTCTCGTCTTATAACAGAAAATCCTAGTTTAACGTTCACACCTCCCATACCTCTATACACCTCGTCGACGACGACGACGTTGCAAATCCTTTAATTATTTCTCCAATTCACCCTGCACCATTGTCATTGTAATCCACACGCCATCTTAACCCTCCAACCTAAATCCTTTTAACATTTTTTTGCGCTTTCGTCTCCTCGTCAAACTAATTACACAGTAAAGTGGATGCAAAATGGCAGCAACTAAAAAAAGAGAAAAGAAACCAACCTCCGAACAGAATGGAAAAACCTGCAGTAAATCCGGTTGAAAACAAAAGGACATCCCTGTCGTCGTCATCGTATAAACTCAGTCAACTAACTCCAAGTGTGTCCTTGTCCTTGTCATCATACCCTAATCCCATGAGACAGAATGAACACCTCACCTCCTGGGAAATTGCTCCTGCACTAATTTAACTTTTTTTTTATTTTCTCTCCCGTCTCCACCCAGCACCCACTATCCTGGATCCAATACTACACACTGGGTTCCCTGTTAATCTTTCGCTCTGAATCGGTTCGGACGACACGGGGCGAAACAAATGCAAATCCTTTCTGATTCTATACACGTTTTTTGTCTCGCTTTTGTTGGCGGCCAAAGAAATAAAAAAAACGCACAGGCCAGAAGAACAGAGGTTGCAGTTCGAGACTTTTTCTCTGTTTTGTTTGTCCTTTCGGGAACTGAACGCTTTCTTTCTTTCTTTCTGATCCTGCATACTCTTTTCAGTGGAAATTAGTTTTTATTTTTTATTCCCGAGTTCTTTTCACCTTTCTGTGGAAGAGAGAGGGACATTCTTTTTCATAATCATGATCCCCTTTCGTCATCGTCAGGCGGGGGCTCACCTCGCGCCTCATTCGGTGCAGTGTGGGTGGCGGTCTTATAAAAGATCCCCATTCAACGGTGTGTCTGGAAGTTCGCTCGACATTGTGGGGATGGAAAATGTCATCACACGTAATAACACGTTGCAGAGTGTGGGGGCGGCAAGACGCGAAGGATTTCGCTTTGCGGCGCACGTCAGAGAGGTAAATACACTTGCTAAGTAACCACTTTGTAAGTGAATGTGGTTACAGTTCATGAGTGCGCTGCAGAAGGGTGCAGGAAGCTGCTGGCAAAGCGCATAAAATTAATCGGGATATACTTTGCAGGGTATCTACCTATACTCTTTTTCGCTTTCTGATGGTAGAGAGGACGAAGCGGTCCTCGGCTAAGTAAATGGAATTATTTTTGTGGGATATTTACTTCTGATGCGACTTGCGACATTGTGTGGCATTTCTTTCTTCGTTGTGGTATTCGCTTTGCGCAGTTTGGGAAGTTATTCGGAAGTCCTAAATGAAAGGATTTAACGAGATTAGTTATTGTCCGTGTAATAAGGTGGGAAAACAAATCAGAAAACTGTGAGTAATGTGGTTGGATGTGTTTTTTTCGAAGGACTTGCTGGATGGAAGGATAATAAATAAGGAGTAATAAAAGAAAGGGGGCCAATTGGAACGTTGTTTCACTTGCTCTTGTTTGGGGAAGTCTTGTAAAGGACGCGGGTTGGTCTTACGGGTGGAAATGGTATCAGATGATCGGTTTCACCTATGCAGATGCGAAAAAGGTGTTTTTTCTGAGAAGGGTTCAAGACATGGAATTTATTCTTCAACTGTCCGAAGTTTTGAAAGGGATTTTTTTAAAGAAACCGAAGCCGGCTCTATGTTCGTTATAGGTAGATCATTTGGACTCATTTGAGCTCTTGAGTGTTTGCCGGTTTATTTCAGTTCTTTCGCAAAAACGTCTGCGGAGTCTTCTAAATGTCCTATTACAACCTAAGACTGCACAGTTACCTATGAAGTAGAACGCGGTCTGAGCTCTAATTCTGCACTTTGGGCGCCACCTAGGCCGAAGCTTTCCTGCACTGCGTTGTTCCTCCGGGTTGGGTTCGAAGGCTCTTTCGGACTGAAGCCTTTCATTTGCTCTATATATTCTAGCCATCCAAGACGACTGAGCACTCAGGCGTACTTTCCTCACTAGGTTCATGTCGCTATAGAGTTTGCTAGGATGTCTCCTCCTTCAGCGCAAACGGGACCGAAAATCACTCGCAGAAGTTTCCGTCCGAAGCGATCAAGGCGATCTTCATTCGTCTTTGCTAGTTGATGCTTCTGTGCCATAGAGCAGGAGTGGAATGGCGAAGGTCTCATATAAATCACCTCAGTCTCAGTTCTAATCAACAAGGCCTTACTATTCAAGTGTATTTTTAGGCCAAAGTGATTGGCAAGTGAAACTCTTAGCATGATTTTAGTCATTTTTAGAGATAAAAAAGTCCCTAACTACCTCAAAGTTATAGCTATCGATCGTGAAGTTCATTCCGAATCGTCGATGTTGGCAGCTGTCACATCGAATCGCCTTGTCTTAACCTTTTTTATATCAAATGTTTCGGTAACATAGTTTCCGACCCTTATGAAAGCGAGCGTTCTCCATCGACATTGTTTAAAATCTGACAAGTTTGATGGTGATGCCAAAACTAAATGTGCCTCCCTATAGGTCGTTTCTATAAATGTCATAAGCCGCCTCAAGATCGATAAAAGTATCGATCTTGAATTCTGGTCGAATATTTGGTCGGTTGTTGACTTACCGGGCCTAAAACCGCACTGGTAGGGTCCAATCAGTTAATTTCCAAATGGTTTCAGCCGATCACATAGTACAGCCGACAGGACACAGGATCTTGTCTGTGATGTTTAGAAGACTGACCCAGTTGGCCCAGTTTAGAGTGGATCGGGCAAACAATGCTGAGGCTTCATTTATCAGACATTTCTACTTTCCTCTGATGAAATCCTGGGGACGAGTTGGTGTATGCTCTCTCTACAAAATCGGCAGTTAAGCAGTTCGGTACAGCAGCCCAGTTGGACCTCAGCTTGAATATTGCTCACCTCACTTAGTTTTTGTTGAATTAACAGAAGTTTTGGCTTTCATTGCTTAGGTTGAATTGGTCAGTCTGCAGAAATAGTTTTTCTACGTCCTCTGAACCGGCAGTGACTTCACTACAAGGTTAAATTATTCTTCTTTATATAGGTCTCAGTTAAAAACTTCCGAAAATTGTTCCTGGAGTAACACTTCTCTATTTCCTAGCGATACTTGCTGCTGGCTGGATCACACTTCCCGAAAGGTTGCAAAAGTTCTTTTGGGTTGCTGCATTTGTAGCTTTTCCTCGTTGTTGTGGCGTATGGTATATCGGAAAGTTTATCCACCAAAAACAATTTTAACGTCGTTTTTAAGACATTCCTCATTTGGTTTTGTCGGGGAGCTCGATAATCTTTGGGTAGCATCTTCTCTGTGGTCATGAGCGCATATTATCCGTTTACTACACGTATCGAGAAGTCAAGACTTCGTGCTGAATAACAAGCCCAGCAAACGTTGACAAATTGAATTAGGGCACAAAAGATAACTTGTTATACTTTGCAGTCATCGTAATACTCGATGAGTTTAACCACTCATTATCCTTGATATGGAGGATCTCTAAAACAGCATTAGTATATAGCCGTAAAGCTTATACGAGAATTAGTGAGTCTCCAGTTAGAATTGACAAAGCACGAATTTTTCGAGGTATTTGCTCAAAAGGTTTGAAGTTTTTAATATAAACAAGGCCTCCATGAGTCGGCGCAGTGGCTTAGTGGTAGTGTGTTGGGCTAATAAGCGAGGGGTTCCAAGTTCGAATCCCGAAAGGGCCAAATTACATCTTTAGGTTTTTTTCAACTGCGCCACCGCTCGCGAACGTCTGACAAACATCCGAGAGTAAAACTGTTATGAAAGAGCTGCTCAATTAGCCGTTTAGACTCGGGTTAAAATTTTAGATCCCTTCCATTCGTCCCAAAAATTGAAAACCCACACAAAACGAATGGTTGTGAGAAGCTAGGCCTTTTCGAAAGCGAAAAGCTGTGAGTTACGCCCAAAAATAATATTAATGATCCCCGTTGGGGCTGAATGGTCCAATGCATCAGGAATAAGTGATGTTCGAGAAGGACCGAAGAAAATGTTGTAAAAATATCACTTCTTTGGTTGGCCAGTGAACTAAGAGCAGGCAGTGCCTGAGTTATCATTATCAGTATACGAGTTTTCTAATCAAGAAGCTTATTTTTGCTAGTTGCAAAAAAGAGTTTTAAGTCCGAAGTATTCCGACATAGCATTTTTGTGGGGCAAAAGGGAAAGAAAGGAAAAGTATTGGGGCTTAAGGAAAGAAAATGGGAAACGCCAGGACGGCAGATTGGCTTCTGGTACGTCAAATTCGACCAATTCCCTTGTTATTTTCATTTTTTTACGACAAAGCGACAACGGGCCAATTCCCAACGGCTAGAATATTCGTTATCGCAAATAAAAATTAAATTTATAAGAAAGCTTAAATCCTCATAGATAATTAATAAAAATAGCCCTGCTCCCATTGAGCTTTTATAACCAAACTATCATGTTTTTTATTATCTTTCTACCTTACCTTTTCTAAGGTTTAACAATTCCTTTCAAAGTTTGTTTGTCACCCAACCTTAACATCGTTTCTATATATTATTCTTGAACCCACCTTAGGCCGACGCGCTGCTTTGTTCGCCCATTCCTCAGTTTGCCACAAGAAGCTTAACAGCACTCAGTTTATACGTCTCTAGCTAACTTCAGCTATGGGTAGGTACCTATCTTTTCACTACTGAAGTTGTGCGTCGTGCCCTTTTTTAATTCTTTCCACCACGAGCAACTCTTGCGCTTAACTAAGATTAAAACTACAGTGAAAGTCACTTATAACGACCTCGCTTATAACGTCTACTTTCCTTTCATTTGGTTGGTTCATCATATTTTAATTCTACTGTCGGATATAGACAAGGCCGTAACTAAGGGGGGGATCAGGGGGGTTTGATGATCCCTTTCCCGACATTTTTAACAAGTCCAATTTTTTAAAACAAGAATAGAGAAAATCCAAACAAAAATGAACCATTTTAAGTTTTATAAAAGATTTTTGGATTGGGATAGCTTAACGGCTGAGTTTCTACTGTGGAAGACAAAATGTCATGAAAAACCCGAGGCACAGCGTTCACAGAATGCCATAAAAGCTTTAGGAGACTGCAGTTAAGATTTTTTTCCCAACATACATCGACTTTTAAAAATGTTGGCAACCAGTGTCACTGGTAGTCAATTCATTGGGAGATAGAAATAAATAATGATGAAGTAATTGATGTATTTGCAGCAAAGAATGCCAGGCGATTAAATTTAGTTTTATAAAATAATTCTTTACTTTGTTATGTTGAATTTCAAGCGATCATGAGGTCATAAATGCCACGTTGAATGCACCCACTAAGGATAACGGTTTCAGGTGTCCTAGGTTACTTTTTGGCATCCATTTTTGGGATTGAGCTTTCTGTTCCTTTATAGAATTAAAAATGATCTTATGCATGCCTGTTTATTTACTGAGGGATGTGCAATAATATGTTCATGAGGCGTAACCAAATTCATTAAGGACAGGCTATGATTTTGGACTACCGAGTTTTTTAAAAGGAAGATCACAAAATTCGTTGCAATATTAAGGCTTCAAAATGTTTAATGAATTGCCTATTAGTATTTTAAGTGAAACAAGTTTAGTATTTCTCAAAAGAAATATTATTGATTATGTTAAACTAAATTATTAACTCTTATACAAATTTAAAAACAAAAACACAATTTGAAAATGTATTTATATATATGGTTAAATGGCTTTTTAAAAAAGCTAAATAAACAAACTTATGTATCTATTTATGGCTGAGGGTTCTTTTGCAACTTTACGACTATATTAACAAATGTAAATTTTAAAGTCAAAATAAAGTTTAATTGTTTGCATACATCAAATCACGAAGGTCTTAAAGATTTCAACACGTGTGCAATAAATAGTGCACCGGATTGAAAAAAATCTGTAATAGCTACTTTTTTTAAACCTTTTTTGTTATATGTATTTACTAGTTAATAAAAAAATTAATTTTGAAATTTAACATTATTTTATTTTCCTCAATCGCTTCCAACCAACCCTTAAAATAAAAAAAAATATTTTTTAAAAATCATTATGTGATTTTGTTTAATTAATTCTTGAATTTTTATGAAATGCAGTCGGATAGAGCGACAGCCGGTTAACGACCTTTTTACCTCTGTGCCTTCACTGTCGGTAGAAGTGGTTTCTACTGTATTTTTAAACTAGTTTTCATGCGAGGACCAGCCCTAGTAAATCGCTGCCATGCTCTGCTTCTACTGTCAAAAATGTAACTCCAAATTATAGCCGCAGTCTTGTCCAGCTGTCAAAACTTTTAAATGCAACCCCCCAAACCATCACCCTTCAAACTATTCGCAATCAAAAATGTAACATCAGCTACTTACTTAACTGTTATAGAAACATCCCAGCAGTTAATTAAATACCCGTCTCTGAGAATTCGAATTATTTTTGTGAATATGAATTTTCGCATTCTTCTCACGTGATCTGCCAGCCCGCCACCATAAGCCAACCACCTGCACATAACAATATGCTGAAGAGTACAGGTGAACCACTTGCCCTTTTGGGGTACCCGGTACCCTTTTCCCTCGGCGCTCTTATTACCAGCGGTTTTCCATTCGTTTTAATTTTAAACTTTTCGTTAAACTCTATTCCTGTCATAATATCCTTTTATTACGCGTCACAAACAAAAAAAGAACAAGAACTCACCATATAAGCGGGATATGCTAAATATACCTATGGTGTTGTTTTTTGCAATTTCCCCTCTTATCAGTGTATGTGTGTGTTCAAATACAAGAGTGTCTATCCGGCATCACCGTCGCGTCGCATCGTAAACCGAAGCCCAAGTCCTTGTCGTTTGTTTTATTTATCATCACACACAGAAATATAGACACTCATTAAGCTCATTATAATGTTATCCTTTTATGATCTGCCGTTAACAAAACTCCAGCTTTTATTTTAGAGGCGAGCGCTCTGTGTGTCCTGTCTGTATATATCCAAAGTACTACTGCTGGTTGTTGTTGTATTGTATAAGCACATCAAGCACTATGCCATGCAGAGATGCTGATTATGCAAAGCAATGTAAGTGTAAGTAGGTAGGGGTTGGGGGTGCGGATGGTAGGTATATGGAAATCCTGCAAAACGGGAATGGGAATTTATATTAAAAAGCAACTCAACTCAAAATTATTTCAATTTAATTTCACCATTCGGGAAGAGCCCTCGCGGTCTTGGCTGTCTCGCACTCTCGGCTCTCGGGTATATCTGCTGCTGCTATATAGCTGCTCTCGCTCTTATGCTAATTAGATTTAAGAGGAAATCGCATAGCTGTACACACAGCCGCACACACGAAAACAGACGACACACATAGGTATACCACTGTGGTTGCTGAAGTTGATCCTGATGCCTCCTGCTGTCGTTTAATTCGAATTGCCACGTTTTTCATATGCAAATCGTTGCCGGTCTTGCACTGTAAAATGTCAAAAAAAAAATTACTTACCGCCCGCTCTCCCTTATTCAGAACAGGAATTTAGTAGGGGATGGTGCGTGAGTGGATATTGTTTGGTTTGTTTGCCGTTTCGAGTATAGGTATGTGGAGGAAGTTTGTACTGTGATTGGAAGTTGGGAGTTGCGACTGCGATTGTGATACCGGTGTAGGGATTTTTTGTTTGAGTGGCACACCGCACAGTCGAGGAGCGATTTAGTGAACTTTGGAGCATTTGGAAGCTTTTTATGTAATGGGATAGGTACTGGGTAGGTACATACTGCGCCACCTATAACGACTGTCAATCGCTAATGTTTAGATCTACGAAAAGTCAAAATAGGGGTAGTAAGAGACTTTCCCTTGGTTTACCTATGGACTGAAGGACTTGGGGACTTATGGGGCTCCTACTGTAAAAGTATTACCTTACAATTTGCGAAAGATAGCCATGGAGAAAGGGCAGTGGGCTCTTCTTGCTCACAGTACGGAAAGAGTTGGAAGTGCAATGTGCAATACCGAAAGAAGCAATCTTCAAAAAGTAAAAATAAATATATAAAGGACTATTTTAGGACAACCACAGTGCTCTAATTTCTCTCTACTTGCACAAAGCAAGTCTGAAAGTTGTCGACAACCATTAGTCTGATGGGCAATTGAGCGAGAGGTATAAGCGTTAAAATCAGACTTCAAAGTGCTTACCACTCTCATGAACGTCAGGCAAACGTCAAGGAGTATTACTGCTTCAGAAAGATTCTTCTAAATTCAACTGAAGACACAATCGAAGGCTAAGGTTTCCAATGGACATGTTGCTCAAGTCTTTGATTTGTATTTTGTTTAATGTAGAATTCGATTTTATTTAAAGTAAGTTATAATTAGGTTTAGAAATTCATAAAAATTAAACAATTCAAAGAATGGAGTGAGGAAAAGGTGATTAGCAAAAAGAAGAAATCACAAGTCCCCGTCGTACGTCGTGTTTTTTCTTTCGCCGCTCGTCTTCGACTGCCTTCGTCTCTTCGAAACATCAGAGACCGTTTGACAACCAGTATAGGCGTAGAATTGGCGTGGAGAGTTTACATATAGGGTGACCATGAATCCCACATTAATGCATTGCAATTGTCAAATCAGCTATCCACCTTTAGAAGGTTAGTTAAAATGGTTTTCATAACAAAGATTGGCATGTCTAACAACTCTCTCGTAAAGACTATAATGCACTCTAGGTATGCAGTGGTGGAAACAGTCTTACAACAGGTCTAAATATTTCTCGGTAGGCAGTAAAATATTACAATTATCAAAGCTCAAGCCTATGCGCACGATAAAGGTGCACTATTTGTTGGTCTCTACGTCTTCCTTAAGCACATACGGATTGGGGTATATACCTACTCTAAGAAAAGTACTCCCTCTCTTCACAAGGAAGGCAGGCAATATTGTAACGATCCGTCATAAATGGCGGTTACCACTGATCACCACCACTGGTTGCCACCACTGGATACGCCGATAACAACCGACGATGTGTCACCACTCACCCATACCCAGAACCGCTGACCGCCATAAAGGGAAATCAACACCAACCCCAGCAGCCGAAACAACAACAACGCATTCGGCAGATTTTCATAACGCTAACAAGTCACACTCACTACTCCTCGCGGAAGTCATGAGTACCAGTGGGCAAAAGTGATTCGGGAGGACAGTACACTCAACGCCTGGCGCAATACACTCATTGCCGACCCTGTTCTCTAGAGACTTGCACTATTCGCTTTATATAAAGAATCTGATATTGTGATTGTGAGCATTCAGATCTTCTGCATTCTTTCCTTTCCTCTGTGGCCTGTGGGTGTGTATTGTTTGAATTCCGATCGACCACAGGCTCCACCGTAGTTAGAGGCTACGTATAAAATGTTTGTTAAGGTCGAATAAGTAGATTTAAAATTGTTAAATCCAAATTGTTAAGGAATAGTAAAATAAGGAAAAAAGTGTACAACTCTCCAAAGTTCGTGTTTCTTTGGGGGCAACCCTGGAGCCCGGAGCCTGGACCCGACGAGTATACCCCGACCGGAGATAAAAAGCACTTCACAATACTGATAAAATTTTATTACCATGTTATTGCTATATGCTATATCGGATTTCGGATTATAAAAGGCTTTGTTAACTTAGAAACCTCTCAGAGCTGTAAGAGTGCTTTGAACGAAGCCATGTGGGATGTGGCTTGCCGGTTGCCGCATGTTTCCTTGATCTATACTACGAGCCATTATATTTTTCAGCTTTTCGGAGGAACAGCCCCTTATATAAAGGTATTGAAAATGTCTATCTAGGTCCTTTTGCTATATATATAGTCTACCATTGGCTATTAGTTCCAAGCTCTGTTCCGATTACAGAAATATATGGCTTTTTGTATGCCAAGCATTAAAGTCAAGTTGGCATCTAGCGAGGATACCTACTATATAGATATTGCCTACTGACACCGAGTATATTATTGTGCGGAAAGCTTATAGTCTAAATTCCTAAGGTAAAGAACTGGATTCAGCGGGACCATCAGCTTGGTGAAGTTATTCCCAAAGGTATTTCTATTGATACTGACTAAACTATACCCGAACTCATCTCTCATAAAAACTTCTCTGTAAGATTATAATTAGAGGAGGTATTCGGCATACCCACTTCATAGAACTGTGGAGTAGGAGCGTGCGTATTCTGAACGGAATTAAATATTTCTAATTTTTTTCAATTAGGGACACGTATAGACAGCTCAAGAACCTAATGTCACGCAGAAACAAAAGAGGTGTCTTCGTCGACAGTCAGTCCGTAAATTAAGGCTATTGAGTCTATCAAGTCTACGTCCGAGCTTGTTGTGGACTGCAGGGAGACACTTACCAGATCGTTTCCTCGGTTTGAAACCAGTCTCGTCTGGGTTCCCAAACACAAATTTCAAATTTCCCAACTTCACAGACTGATTATAAGCATCTATGAAATATCTCTTTCTCTTCATCTGCAGGGTCTCGTTGCACCTGGAAATTCGGCGGCCATTTAGAACTCCTCCAATTGACAGATGTCATCATCAGTTTAACCCAGTTTTACCCAAATGGCTTTTCTTTGAAGGATTTGGGCATACACATCCATCCTCAGAAAAGCCAAGAATTTAGTGAAATATCGCCTCCGTATGTGAAAACCTCCAGACAACTTTTTGCGGTGAAGGGTTCTGAAAGCTCCGGGCTGATGGGAAGTGTGGCTTATTTTCGTTCTATCACTCTCTCGGTATCGACCTTGGCAGAAAGTCACTACCTAAGCACTGCATCCCGTCTACTAGGTGAACTCTGGCTTCCGAGAAGCTGAGTCTTTGAAATAAAGGTTCGATCCTAAAAAAGGAAAAAAATTTAAAGCGGTCTTAATTTGATTTGAGTTTCCTAGACGCAGTTCTCTACGTTCTTCCACTTAGAGGGAGCTTTAGTTGAAAGGTTTGAACGATTTTGCTCGTAACAAGTCCTAGTAGAGAGAGTCTTAGCATGATGCTAGCCCTGGCCGTTTCAGAGTGTGTTGGGTACCCCGTCAGTCGTAACTATGATATTGAGGTCAACGAGTAGGGTGACGATGATAAGACCACCAATTGCCCTGGCTAGTCGGATTTTTATTCATAAAATCTTCAAAAAGAATAAAACAACATTTCCAGATTCATTTTAGTCCGTCCTAAATCGGAAGGTCTCTCAACCAAAAATGATACTACTGGTTCTGTAGGGATATTGAACTTTTGGTCGAACTAGTTTTGACCGTGCCTTTTCTTTTTAAACGATTTCACAACCGTGCACAAGCTCACCTAACCTTAAGGTCTTAGAAGGTAGGTCTTTTCAAAAAAAAAACTGCAAGAACTGTACTAAGTCTATATAGCTCGCCGTCCAGCCCCTTCCCATTTTTGTTACTATGTCCGAAAATCCAGAGTAGAGTGACATTCTACCGCTCAACAAACTCCGAGGAAACTTTAGTCCTTAATACCGCATTGGTTGTCAAAAATAGTTCGCCATTGTCATTAGTTATTGTGGGCTTAGGTTTTTTCGTTATTCATGTTCAACAAAAGTCCTTAAACGGGTCTGAGAGACCATATGGTATGACTCTGAGATTTTTAAGCCCGTCTCCGTTCTCCGTTTTTTAAAACGTAGGTTTATATCTTTTGAATACTTCTTGTAAAACATTTCGTGTTGGTATGACTGGTTCGAAACCGTATATCATCCGCAAGTGCTCAATAAGTAACGCAATATGTTTTGGTTTCTTTTGTTGAGTATCGGCATCACTTTTTGGGCATGTAACTCATTCCCTGATACAACTATTCGACTTCAGTCCTACAGCGATGGCTCGTTTTAAAAGTTTTTCCCACCAATTAAAAAATGTACAAACCCACTCTGACGAAGGTCTATCAATTTCAACCCGCTACTGTGTACAACAAGAATTTATTTACCATGGTTGACAAATTTCTTATTTTTTTTTCAATTTCCTCTATTGTTGCGTTGTGCTTCTTGTTGGGCTCCCCTATATTTTTTTACGCTTCATAGCATTAACACCGCTTTATTTTCCTTTTGTCGTTCGCTGTTGTGCCCCCCACCCACCACACCGCACCGTAAGGACTCGTCTCGAAGTACCAAGCAACAATAAATGCAGTTGTTATGATTAGCTACAATATAAAACGTCTCAAAGGGGACTACAAACAGTAGATACATACAACAACTTGTCCCTAAGACAAAGACCCAGACGACAATACTCCTTGGATTCATTCAGAATAACTTTCAATTTCGTATCCTTTTCTTATAGAGAATTTCAACAGATTTAAGGGTGTGCTCTTGTCACAACAAACACTCATATTTTTATACAGCTTTCACTTGTTAGTTAGGGTGGCTGAGTTGTTGTCCCATGTAACTAAAACTATACGAAGGGTAGGAATAAATGCGAGCATCACCCGATTGCCCTGCGTTTCTAAATAAGAAAATCCTTGAAAATAGTAAATTTTGATTTATGAAGGATTCATTTGAATATTAAGTGGCTTAGCAGCCGCCGCCGCCGTCGCTGTTGTTGTTGTTGTCGAAATTATAAACAACAGTCGGCAGATTTTAATTAAATTTGATTTACGACAGGGATGCAAATTTACTATAAGGACACGAATGGCGGGGGAACGACGACGACGACGACTCTTTGATATCTTAAGGTTGTTAAGGGTAAACGCTTTTTGATGCTAGTTCAGCTTACTAATGAACTTTTGTGTCATCATAGTCATTTAGTGCAGAATTAGGGGATGCCTTTACTTGCCCCCTCCCCAAAAAGCATATCATTCGGGATTCGGAACCGGAGTCTGACAAATGAGGGTAGAGTGTATACGCACGAGCTATATACGGTCGGCAGTTTGTTTTTGGTCTGTTCATCATTATTCCTTTGGAAAAGGATTGCAAATTCGCAAAGATGCTCAGAAAGCAAGTACACAAATTTAAAGGGAAGGATTAAGTCAACAACAACTGAGGGGGGTGGTGAACGGAGATTTTGTCTGATGCGGGGATGGTTAGGAGGTAGCACTAACTGATTTTTGATAGTTTTAGTGGACTTTGTCGCTCGTGTTGGACTCACTTTGCGGTGGGATGCGGGTTGACCCTGATTCAAGTGGCGATTTATTTGAACTCCATCGGGGTATAGATTTAGTTCCTAAAATTTTCAGAATTTGTACGAAACATCGACCATTATAATTGAAGGAAATGTTCCACAATTTTTAGAAAAGCCTCGTATTTTTTTCAATTCCTTTAAATTCCTTTTAAATTTGAGAAACCACTTGGGTTCATTTTATTTTCCCTTGCAGTTCAATGAGTTTACACCTTACCTTACTGAGCTGGTGGCCTTACAGGTGCGTCGTGAAGGAAATCAGCGAATGTGAGCAGCGCAGACATTGACTAGCGTCGTGGAATTCCAAGTTTTCAAGTTTAAAAATATATCACTACTAGCGGACCCGGCAAACTTCGTCTCGCCCCAAATTAACGCCTTCAGATAAACACCGGACTCCAAATTTCGCTGTCGCTGAATTCTTGATCATTGTGCACGTTGGCTTGTCAACTGTGAGAAGATTCATCTGCAGCTTCAGAGCGGAATGTGCAGTTCGACCGCCTTCCAACAGTGTGGCAGCAATGCCAGAGAATGCAACAGCCAAAGCAATATCATATCTTGACCGCATTGTTGCCAGTATCAACGAAATGACGAATGTCTTGCCTGTCCCATCGGGAGCATCGAGAAAGTAAATGCCTCCCGTCAGCAACCCTTCTCAACGAATCGTACACGTACAGCAGAAGAACTGCTCGGCACTCAAAAACGGCACATTTGTTTGGACTCTTTCGGCCAGCTCATACCGATCATAGTCTTCCTCCCGTTGCAATTCGCGCTTGAATGCATCGTGCATCGAACTATTTGGCGTTCGCATTCCCAATTTCGACAGCAGACTGCCGCACATGTCTTTGATTAGAACTAACGCTTCGTTGCGCATCCCGTCGTTAATTTCAAGATCAAAATTCGAAGTTGTCGTGCGAACTCTGTGCAAAATGTCGTCAGCCACGTCGCGGTCGGGTTCAAGGGATGAAATATCGCTATGATGATCGCAAACAATGTACCAATTTGATTCACTGGCGTAGAAAAAGTTGCATCGGCGAGCGTTGAGTTCCAATGTGTATCGTTTTCGAGCAAATTTAAACATTGGTAATCGTGCGATAAAATGAAAAAAATCGTCAAACAATTTCAAATTTTTGTATCTTTCCGAAATTTTCCACAACGAAATTTCTATTTTTTCATTCGAAAAGCCATTCCGGAACAATTGCACAAAAAATTCCATACAAAAAATCAAAATTTCGGTTTTTCCAATTTCCCGACTTTTCTGGAGGGTTTTTCCAAAATTTTCTTTTATAACAATATTCTCCGGGTAATTACGAAGAACTGAAAAGAAATTTGAGCCAAATCGGCCCAGCTGTTCTAAATTGATGATTCACTATACATTTTTCACACCATTTTTATATACATAGATTAAAGGACGATGAGTTACCAAGAGGATATAAAAACTTTAAGCCTCGGAGTCAAAAAAATTGGATCTAAGTGGACTTATTGCTTCCAGTTCCCCTATTTTTTACTATCTGGGTCTGTGAAGCGCACTTTAGGTCAATGGAAAAGCTTCCCTTTAAACAAATAGAGATTTTCTGCTATAAAATTCGAATGCATATGAATTTAAGGATTTTCTATATAGCTTTTGGGGACTAACCTGATGGGGCTAAAAATTGAAAGACATGTTTTAACCATGGTTTATTCCAATAAGGGGTAGACAAAGTCATCTTCTGAAAACCTGCAAGTAGGAGCCTAGTAAACTCATGACCGATGGAAGGCTAAAAGTTCAAGGATCACCTAGACCACATTCAATCATCACTCTCGCGCTGACTACAGTAAAAATGTTAACCAACAGTGGATCCATAATGTAGGTAATCGCAGAATGCAAGTGTTAAACATAAAAACCACCGCTCAACTATACGTTGGAGGTTGGCTCAAATTTCTAGATATTTATTATAGGTTGGTTGGTTTAGGTAGTTGCTTTCCCTGTTCACCTGATGAGGGAAAAACACTAGTAGCGCTTGAGCGCCGTTTTGAAACCACAACTTACTGAACATGATATTGTTGAAATGGATACCTTGGGTTGGGTTGCCGATAGGTCATTATAGAAGGGAAAGGGACTACCCAAAGAACCGTGTTTATTGTAGATACTATGTATTTCCCTCGAAGTCATATCAGAGAAAAAAGAGCTCTCGGACTTGGTGTCTTGGACTTGGTCCGAAACTAGCTCACATTCATACCTTGTCTCTCTAAGTTAACCAGTTCCTTAGCTAACTACCTAAAGTTACGTACTTCAATTTGTTAAAGGTCCCTAGTCCACTTGTTCGTGACAATTATGACGCGGTCTTCCTCTATTGTTTTGTCCCTCTGGGTTTGAGAATTTGCATCAACTCTTAACAACCTAGCCTACTTTAGACCACTTTCGCCTTCGCTTGACGATTAGGGCCGTAAAGCAGGACCGGGGCGAAAAAGGTCTTAGGCAGAATTTCCTCAGGTGTTGTGGACAGGATTTTACTAATCAATGGCCTTTTCAGCTGAGATAGACAAAGTCCCTTACTACCTCAAAGGTATTTTGCATTTTTAATTCATTTTTATTTATTTCTTATTTAAACTTAATTCTAGACAAAAACGATTAAATCTAATTAAAAACTAACAATGGTCTTAATTCTAGCTTACTGGCTCCAAGCGAGCACTCTAAACTTAACATTATGCTTAAAACTATTGCCTTTTGGCCTTAAATCTATTTATATTTAATTTTGTTGGTTTTTTATTTTTCAAGAAACTTTGTAAAACTGGAATTCTTTATTATTTGTTTTATTTAAAACTACTTAAAACTACCTAATCTACTTAGCCTACATTACCCATAATCAGGGTGGTGAGCAATCTTAAGGATTGATTGGGACTCGAGAGAGGCGATAGGCGTCGGTCAAGTCTCGGAGGCACTCATCATATTGACGAGCCCGGCCCCTCCCAAAGACTCCCTAATCTAAGCCTAACTAACTTAAATCTACTTAAAACTAAGGAGGATGCTACATAAGTAGCGCACCGGCCCTGGAGAGCGTATCTACCCTCACCCCTTCCTCAAGCCACCAAAATTCGGTGAATTGCTTTTTGGTATCAATTTTGTCCCGAACCGCAATTGCGGTAATAAATCGGAGGAGCTACCCGTCGTGGATGAGCCGCCTATCCATCGCGCAGCGGTGGCTGTGGTAAACTACCGGCACACCATCTCTTTGCTGCACTAAGCTATTCATGTCTGCATGGAGAAATGCCTCAGGCGGGACAAAGCCAGACCGTAGCGTACTCTCGTGGTACATTAAGTTGGGGTAGTATATGTTTGTTAGGGTAGTAATATGTTTGTCAAAATATAGATACTGGTCAAGCCAGATGCCAAGGTACCTGACCACGTTTCTCACCGCCAATGGCCGCCCATGCTGTCCAATAATGGCCAATTTTCTCCAGTTTTTTCTGGTATCCCTAGAGGCCCCAGCCAATGGAGTTCTGAACAGGATTGTTTCTGATTTTTGGAAATTGATTTTCAACTTCCAATCATCACAATACCTCTTAATTTGTTCGAAGTCACGCTGCAAAAGCACGTTGATGACCTCGATTTTAGGACCTGACCTGTACGCCACCAAATCGTCTGCGTACGCTATAGCATGTCTGAGGGAACCCACCAGATCGCTTGTGTAAATATTAAATAGGATCGGAGAATTCACCGCTCCCTGTTGTAAGCCGTTTTTAATTTCGAAGACCCTGCTCGAAGTCACGTTGCCAGATTTGACAACAAACTTCTTTCCCATAAGCATGTCATAAATCATATATAGCAATGGCTTTTGGATGCCCAATCTGGTAAGCTTATAGAAGAGCCCCTCCAACCATACGGTATCGAAGGCCTTCTCAAAGTCAACCAGACAGGCACCCGTGCAATGGTTCTTGCTTTTATTCCACTGTATGTCGGAGACCAGTTTCGACGCGGCATGAATAGTGTCATGCCCCGCTCTAAAGCCAAACTGATTTTCCGGAATTATCTTGTTTTCTTCAACCCATCTTAAAAGAGATCTATTGACAACTTTTTCGAATACCTTGCTTACATTCGGGAGCAAACTAATTGACCGAAGATTAGCAGGGTTTGTCCTGTCCTTATCCTTTTTGGGGATAGGATGTACCACCGCTGTCTTCCACTGCACCGGATAATATGCATTATTCAGCGCATTGTTAAACAGCGTGGTAAAGATATCTATCGCCTCTAGTGGCAGGTGTCTTAATACGACGTTTGGGACACCGTCAACTCCCGCCGACTTTTTATTCTTAAGTGACTCAAAGATGCACCGTAGTTCATCTTTTCTCACGAACAGATGAGAATTTACATCGGCGATTGTGCCATTTGCACTGTTGTCGTCATTGAACACGGTGAAACCGTTGTTCTCGGATCGCCAATTTTGAATTTCGGTCCGCAGGTAAAAATGGTTGAGAAAGGCTCTCTCCTCGAGATCGCGGTTACAGCGAACAGGATTGTTCACCGTATACACAGTCTCAAAGAAAGCTCCCATCAAATCCACCCCCTCCTGCGGATCTTCGACCACGAAAAAACCGTCGTTCGAGGCAGCACTTTCCGGACTTATGCCAGCAGTCAGTAGATAATGTCTGTCTGTTTTCGTTCGTCTGAGGTATTCGGACACATGAAATGTCGTTATGATCCTTCCGCCTGAACTGTTTATTTATTTGTGGGAACATACTCGGACTACTGGTTTTTATAGCCCGAATTTTATTGCCCCATATTTTTTGTAATTCTCGGTGATCAACTGTTTCAAGTTTTTGATCATCGACTTCAGTGTCCTTAACTCAGGGTCGTTCCTGTCAGTAAACTGTCAGTGTAGCCGTTTAGGCCTCGAGAGCAGTCTACTTTTGTGTCTGTACAGAGCATCAATTGTCGCGTTACGATACTTTTTAGTTTGTTCTTCGTCGGTGGAACGTCCTACCCTAGGGATAGTCCGCTCCATTGTCTGTTTGATCACGACATTCATTTGTAATAAATGGCTGTCGATCTCATCGTTTTTTAAGTTCCTGTTTGTCGCACTAGAACGTATATCCCGCTTAAGAACTCTGGAGAAGCGCGACCACTGCGCTCTTCAACAACAAATTTATGCCGTTTATGAGCGCAAGGTTCTTTGGAAACAGCGAAAAACCGGGAATGGGAAGGCGGATAAACTGGCGAGAACTGGGTCCGCAATGGACCGTGATAGGGCACTTCAGTCGGTCATACCACCGCTTTGCAACCTTAGAGAGAGGGTGGAAAACAAAATTCGTATGAAAACCAACAACAGGTGGAAAGAACTTACCTACTGCCTGTAAAATTTCAAAGTCGGCCTAATAAACTACTACAGTTTAACAGGTCATCGCTATCTAGGCAAGTAGGGGCTCAAACTGGTCGTAAATTCCTAAGAAACTACACAATAAAACTTAATCTCAAAGAAGACGACATATGTAGAGGCTGCGGAGACGAGAAGTCCACGAGGACACACCTCACTTCCTTTGTCACTGTCCGAGTCTCAGTCACTTGAGAAACAGAGTACTTGAATGATATTACTTCCAAGACGTACAAGAGCTTTCTGAGTTCTCTAGGTACCGGGTATATAAAGAAAGCATAGAAGTTACTACTTACTACACATGACGTCTTCTTAAATCCTAGAGAGTAAGTTGTGATTTTTGCCGATCGTTTTTAAATAATTAGGAAAACCTCCTTTGAATCTTTTTAACGATCATACTTTCGGTGGCGGTACCCTCAATTCACATGGCATAGCTAAGTTTTATACTCTCTACCCATGACACCCAAATTGATCAAGAATGTGAACGGTCCTATAGCTGTAGAAACATTCTTAAAGCTGCTGTTTGTATCAGCCACCATTCAGCAAGCCTCTGAGCGTTTTTAATAGACCCCTTGTGCGCCTGAACGCCAAACTTTCCACAATGAGAGCCTGCGCTTGATTTCGACTGCGTTGAAAATTTGTCTATACCCGAGCCTTCTATGACTGCAACCATCGTTCCCGTAAAGGTGCGTCCACTTTCCGTCTGAACTGTATACCTACTCCTGAAGCTACTGAAAACTTGAACCACTAGCCACCCGTTTGCATCGTTTTCGGTTGAGCAGATAATGGATCCAAATCACCCACGACGCAAACTTGACTACCCTCTAGTTGCGCAAATACAGCTTCAAGACCCAATCTCCTAGGTGCCCACTGACTTTGCTCGGGCCTGTCCTGAGTCGGACTCGAGAATCTGAGACCTACTGTGGACCAGTATCTTAGGAAAGACACAGAAATTAATCACCCACTCCAGCTTCATACGAATCAAGGGCTAATTACCCCCAATTTGCCATTGCCATTGTCCGATGGCTGTCATTTTAAATGTAAAAAAAATCCCCACACACCATCACCTCCCACCCACCTGCCTCGCACTCCACTGAAACCATCATTTTTAATGTCGATATCCATCGCCGATTTAATACGTCCTGTCCAGTCGGGCACATAATACCCACTACTGTCAGAAATAAATGTCCCATTAACGTCTAAATTAAGTGAGCCAAGCCGGGGACTTAATCACCAGACGGTCACAATTCGATTTCAATCGTCGCATCGGTCCTCGTCTGTGCGAAACCCCAACACATCTTCTTCTCAGATCGTGAGTCTTAATTCCTCAATCCCCATTCATACACACAACGAACCGACCCCCGCCGTCGTCTGCCCCACAAAATCATCATCTTCATCGTCTTGACATCCTTTGGATGTGTCGCCTCTATGCAAATCGCTTGCGCTCACATGTCAGATAATAATCCATGGCCAACAAGATGAGAGACCCCGCGCATCCCCACCCGATCCCGATCCGTTGTCGTTGTGCCACTTTACGCTTTGCGAAGGGATTAACTCGCACTTGACTCTGACAGAAATCAAAGCAAAAGATGACATATTGACAAGTCGGCTGTCAGTGCGGTCGGATTGGTTGGTCTTGATTTTGTTGGCGGCCACACTGTCCCGTGCAATCACTTATGCAGTGATGCATGTCCCTATTAATCCGGCCATATCATAATTAAGGATTAAACAAAAGCGAAACGTGTTTCATCGATTTATCCGTTTCACTTTCCCATGGACCAAGTGTTAATAGGCGCAAGGAATCCTTTCAATTGGATCAGCTCCTCATCCTCCACTCAATCCATTCTTTTGGGCACAAAGGAAGCCGATTTTCTATGATTAGCGCAATTAAGGGGATTCTTCCCGAGTCCCTGTCAGAATTCACACTTCAATAATAAAATACAACAGAGATTCAGCGCCAACGTTCACAACGCCACCCATACAGCCGGAAAGTCGCCTTGCAACTAAAGTCCAATCGGAATGAGTACCATTTTCCATTTGATGTTGCGCCGCATTCAAAAAATTCCAATTGGAACAGAGAGAGGAAGAAAAATTGAAGCGCAACAATGTTGTCAATCTATTTGTTTTGCAAGGCGCTCTCAACATCTGATTGGATTGTTGTGTGAGTGTCAACATGTTTGCCAGTATGTTGCTGCTTGCTGGCACAATTTGAGTCAGTTGGAATGTATTTCGACATTGTATATAGAGACCATTGTATATAAACATGTTGTTTATAAACATAGTGTTTATATACAACGATTTCGAAAGATTCACTTGTTGGGGAACATAATTTGTTGTTTTCTGTATTGGATTCATGTTGCAGAAGCAACAAGGTACTTGAAACAACTTGTTGCAATTCGTTAAATATGTTTCTAGGCAATGCTGAGCAGTGGAATGTTAATTTGATCTGTTAAAGCGATGTTAGTTACAGAGGTTGGTGGGTTTGGAGTTTCGAAGGGAAATTAGTTGACAGTATGTGCGGAAGACGTCAAACAAAGAACAATTGAATCAGTCTAACCAAATGATTTTTGGTTTTGTTACTGCTTACACCAGCTTGGTTTCCATGCGCTGCATAAGTATTTTGACGGAACCTTTGAGTAAATATGTTCGCACTTTTGAGTACGTTAAAGCCGAACAACTTTTGTATTTAACTTTAATTGATCATAAACGCTGATAAAAAAACACATATTGTTTAAAAGGTGTTATAAACCATGGGTAAAACGGCAGAGTTGAGATTTTAAGACACTTAAAGCTAAGGACGTGCCATATTATATCGAAGGCAAACAAGCTTAAAAGACTGGCCTTCGCAAAGGAACATCTGCACAAACCAAAGGTGTTTTGGAAAAGCGTTCTATGGACAGATGAAAGCTCCTTTGAGTGTATAACTCATCAAAAAACTTTTTTTTTTGTAAGATTGCCAAAGGTAGTAAAGCAAAAGAAACGACCCGTTTGTCAAAAAGTAAGCCATGGTGGAGGCAGTGTCATGTTCTGGGGATGTGTGGCGTATAATGGACTGGGTGACTAGGTTCATATCACCGGCTCAATGAACCAAAAGCCGTTTAAAAGTCAAACGTACAAATTTACTATATTTATTTCGTCAAAATACTTATGTCAACTAGCGCAGTTGCAAATTTTATTGTCATCGTTTTGCGCAGAGGCTTATAGGGTATATTTGCGTCTTAGACGATACCAACAAATTTGGGATTTCTTCAATATTGTCCTTGAAAATTAGACGAACTTCTGTTTGTAGAATTCTGCTGTAGTTTTAAAATCAACTAGTCTCAGGTCTGATGTAGATACACCCAACATCGAATCGGGAAAAACGTCATAATGGACAACTGTGATTTTGGGGTTATAAAGTGCTTCGTATGCGTCGGCTCTGCTAGCACATCTGAAAACGACATTTACCCAGAATAATAACTCCTGCTAAACGCTGGCAATGATGGTAGGCCGAAGAAATTTTATATGAGACCGTCAATGCCGCCTCAATCCTCAATATTCCAGTTCTGCAGTATGGCGAAGAAGCCATGCAAAACTGATATAAAGGGGTTTTCAACAGGAACGCTACAAAAGTAGAGCGACACTGACAGCAAACGACGCCGAATTTCTTGCCGCTCTTTTGACATTTTTCTTCAGTAAGGTTTGCCATTTCATGATGGAAAGATACACGAGCCAAGAACGAGTCGAAATTATTAAAATTTACTTGTCGAAATTCGGAGTCAGTGGCCTCAACGTTAAGAGTCTCTCATACGTCGTTCTCAAGCTTTGGGCATCTCTGTGGCGAATTTTGCGGAAAGATCTTGGCCTACATCCTTGCAAGATTAAATTGACGCAAGAACTGAAGCCGCTTGACCACCAGAAGCGTCGTATGTTCGTGAATTGGGCTGAGGAACAACTTGAAAATGATTCGAGTTTTCATCGAAAAATCATCTTCAGCGATGAGGCTAATTTCTGGCTGAATGGCTTCGTCAATAAACAAAATATGCGGTATTCGTCAGGCGGAGTCATCATTGCATCCCGAAAAAATTACGGTTTGGTGTGGTTTATGGGCCGGCGGCGTCATTGGGCCGTACTTCTTCCGTGATGATCAAGACCGGCACGTTACTGTGAAAGGGAATCGCTACCGTTCAGTGATATCCGAATATTTTTGGCCACAATTGGATGATATGGTCTTGGAGGACATGTGGTTCCAACAGGACGGCGCCACAAGCCACAAGCCACACAGCGAATGTCACAATCAATTTATTGGAAACCAAGTTAGGAGAACGTGTTATCTCACGAAATGGTCCAGTAGCTTGGCCGCCTCGGTCGTGCGATTTGACGCCGTTAGACTATTTCCTGTGGGGCTACGTCAAGCCTATGGTCTATGCCAACAAGCCAGCGACGATTGATGAACTTCGTACGAATATCGAGCGTGAAATTGCAGCAGTATCGGCCGATTTATGCTTGAAAACCGTCGAAAATTGGGTTCAGCGTCTGGACTTCTGCAAGCGTGCCCGTGGTGGCCATGCAAAAGAAATCGAGTTCCATACATAATGGCATCTAACGTACCTACTTAAACAGGAATAAAGAATTTCATTGATATCCAAAACCGTTTTTGTTTTATTTAAAAAAAATGTTGTAGCGCTCTTATTGAAAACCCTTTACATAATAAACTGATGAAAATGTCCTCGGTCATCATAGGAGCAACTTAGTATTTTCCGTTCATAGGTGTTTTAGATGTGATAGTAGTCCAGGTGCAATATTGTTTTTCCAGCTAGGCACGCACCAGCTACTAGAACTTTGTAAAAGTTTGAACATACTCCTACAAAATCCATGATTTAGATCGGTGGGGTTTTCGGAAAATATTGCTTCCCTGTCAAGGATCAAGACTGAAGAAACTATGAATATACGAGCTACAAATAACAAAATTTCAAGTGCAAGGTCTAAAGGCTGCTATCGATGGAGATCTTTATCAACCGCTTTTCTACTCAATCTCTCACGTAGACCCTTGCCGTCAGATTTAATTAGTAGTTAACTAAAAACTCGACCACGAAGAGGAAGCCCGGAAAAGAGCCAGGACCGAGAACCAACCTTGTTTGAACTGATTCTCTAAGGGTAGGTAGGTTGTAAGGAAACCTGCTTTAGACTTGATGTAGAGTTGTTCCTTTAGGAAAGTTTCAAGATAATATAAAAAGGACACATCAAGGTTATAAGGCTCGTATAGAAGACTGCAAAGATGATCAATGAAACACTTAGAGTCACAGTCGGTGCTGAGAATTAGGAGGGACCACTTCTATATTTCACACTTGCAATAATAAACAGGAAACCCATCAAACTCGTTGAAAATTTAGGGTAGGGGTATATAAAGTCAAAAATCTACAAACTATTTATCGACTTTATAGTTACCTTGATATCGTTTTCAGAGACGATCTGGAACAGAGCCAATGCTCAGCAATGGCATCGAAGCCAAACTCGTTTCATTATAGGGTGCCACCGAAACTTTTAATGTCAAAAAACGTCACAGGTCTTAGAGGAAGGTATTATAGTTACTCTTTAGGAATTGTACGAAACTCACAAGCCAACTCTGGAGGTAAAATCTTCCAATTAACTATTCAATGACTTGCATTCGCCTAAGGGATATCGCCATCTACACTGATAGTCAGGCTGCACTCGAAGCACTGGAATCCTTTAACATCACTTCCGAGATTGTCAGAATCGAGTAAGACCGTGTTTGGTGCCAGGACACTGCGATATAATTTGAAACGAGCAAGCTGATGACCTTACGAGGAAAGGAGGGGACTTAGGTACAGAAGAGGGAGGTGGTCAAACATCACCGGGCAAGGTCCAATGCACTTTGGCTGCAATTTGACAGTAAGATTTCTATGGAAGTTTAAAAACTAGGTACGGAAAAACTCAGAATACTGGTAGGAGTACTATCAGGGGTGGTGAAAATATCACAAACAAACTGTGTGAATGCGAAGTTTCTGTGTAGTTAATTTTTTCAATATCTAGAGGCGATAGACCACACAAAATACAAAGTGCTGCTCGGTTTCTGTAAGGTGCTGTTCTCCATTGTAGTTTTGTACTATTGGTTCCTTGGGGATCGCGATGTGCCGTTTTGGTGCCAAGTGCCGTATGAGACCTTAGTATTACATACCCCGCGAGCAGATGCGGCAAAGATAGGACAAGTTGCCCACAAAAAGGACGTTTGTCACCGGAACATGTGACATGATGTAATTTTTGTTACAGGGAAAGACTTTGTCTTCTTATACGCTTGGAAATGAACCCAACACTTGACATCAGCGTTAAGGCTATAACGCTACGAGTCAATTGAGTCTCAAAAGTCTTTCAGACGTATTTTAAGCCATTAGTCCATTCTGCTATACCTATACAGAAAATTGGACCTAGGCAAGTCCGGTATGATGATCAGCTTTACCGCCCAAATACTTGTCAAATGGTGTTTAATAAAATTGATCAGCTACGATGGCTGGGACATAAATTGGGCATATGGATGGCAGTTGAAAGGGGGCTTCAAGCGACAAGACATGCGCAATTGGTGGCAACTTACAGTGGAACGAGCTGGATGCATGTGCGATTGGATTGAGGGCATGGTCCATCCGGGTTATACTGCAATCAATCCTAAGAAAGTTGACATAATTAGGGGTTTTTCAGCTCTTATATCTATACTGCTTCGAAAAGGTTGGGAGTCTAAACTAAACTTCATTTATTTCCATAGTTGATTTTTAAGGTTGTTATTATGTTAAAGGGCTTATTGTACTGCGACCTTTTGGTCTATTGTATCTCCTGCTTGCGCTTAAGAGATGTATATTCCTTCATAAGAGGTTCACTCACATTATATTTCCTTTCAAAATTATATTAGAGGTTATTGTACTCTTGTTTATCCTTTATCCTTGTCGGAAGAAATCTGTCCTATAGCACTCTCTCTAGTCCAGTTTCCTTTAAGAATCTAAGAATAAGAGGTGGCTCCAGTTATAGTATTTCCTCATCATATAATTGGTACTTAACCAAGTATTTCAATCTTTTGTGGGTCAGTGCCCCACATGATCCCAACACGTGATCTGGGAATTCATTGGACTCCTCGTAGAATCTGCAGAGACCTTGTTCAGATATACCCAGCTTCCTATGGGGTTCCTTGAGACTACAATGCCGCGTTAGGAAGCAGAGGTTACTTTTACTTATGCCGATGCAAGCTTGAAATCTTTTTCGGTTGCTTTATCCGAGAAGTTTCTTTGTCTACCTCATGCCCTGAGTGCCTTGCTTGAGTGTCTTTCTCTATTTTCCTAAATTCTTCTTTGGGGGCGTAATCATTTTTTTCGCAGAACGGTTTAGGAACTACGAAAGATGCTCCCGTTCTTGCTAGGGAGTCGGCCATTTTTAAGGTTATAAGCACAGTGTCACCTTTTCCTTTCTTCAGACTTCTGCTTCGACTTGAGATTTTTGCCTTTCAAATAAGAATCCAATTTCTGTCATTTCATTTCTCCAGGTCTCAGACTCTAAACGTGCTCCTCCCTTGCGTTTCTCAGATATTAGATGTCAAAGTTCTCCTTTTACTTGCCTTGATAGAGGTGTCACTGTTTAGTGCCCTAAGACTGATGGGTGTTACCAATTTTCAGGGAAAACTACTTATTTTGACTGCATAGTTAATCCAACTCGAGATTCACTTTGAAATATGTCATCAGTGCGGTCCAAAAGTCCGAAAAATTCCCCCACACGCATATGGAAAAGAGGATTGTTCTTACTTTTTAAAGTTGGTGACGAAGATCGAGGAGTTATCAAAAAGTTGGTCAGTTATATCTTAGCCCACAACTGAATACCAAATGAGTTGCCATTCCGCAACCAAATCCAAATTGGAAGCTCGTCTCTGTGCACTCCAGCGCAAAATTGAGTTATACCAAACGAACGCTCATCCAAATAGAAATCAAAATTGAAATCTCAATCAAGAAAACAAAAAATAAAAGTATATAATCCCAAAGTCCATCGAAGTGAAAACGTCGCTTTTTTTTTTTTTTTTTTGCCCTCTTGTGAAAGAAAGTGAACACACCTCTTTAAAACGCCTAAGGACGACCAAATCATCCTCTTCCTTCTTCTTCGCCATCTTCGGTATGACATCTTGATTGAAAGAGCCAAAGTAAAACAATCACCGCCGAACGCACATGCACAAAACAATTGAACCTTTATGATTATTATTTCTTGAATCATCTCCCCAAACAGGAATCATCCTTCCTTAAGATTTGCCATCAGATATCCGTGCGCCCACTGAGAAGGACTCCTTTAGTCCATTGATTTTCGATTTCAATTGCCAGCCAAAGGAGTTTACAGAGTCTGAGCGAAATTATCTCTTAGGCCCTGAGGTGCCGACGCCGCCGCCGCTATGTAACTGGTGCGAGTGGAGAAGGACCGGTAACAAAAAATTGAAAAAAAAAAATCCCAGCCATATCCGAAAGGAGGTGGTAACGAACGAATTCATTTTCTCGATTGTTTGTTTGTTCGTTACGGAAATTAAATCAGTCCAATCTGAGATTGGAGTTCCGTTTGTACCCTTTTTTGGGGATTTCAGTTTTTTTTTTTTTTTGGTCACTTTCGGCATCGTCTGACCATCCCGCCATCTGTTAGTGGAGTACGAAAAACAACAGAGCTTCATTTAGGTTGGCGCACAATTTTAATTGGGATGGTGGTACTGTAAAAATTCCTTTCTTCTTGAGGGACGGAGGAACAAATTGATTTACGACTCCTTCGGCTACAATAGCAATTGACAGTGACAGGCCGCTGCAGGTCGGCTTGTTTGCATTCAAGTGAGTGCGCGCCTGAGGAGCATTTCGCTAACGTCTTCATTCGAGGAACTATGAGTAGATAATGTATTCGTTGATGAGTGTTGCGAGAACTGACAGGGAGTTTGTGTTTTTCTTCTGGTTTATTACACCCAGGCTGTGTTGGCAATTAGCCCAAGTTGGCAGTGAGGCTAAAGAGAGGCAAGAGAGCAAAAAGTGTAGGATTATGCCAAATGACTTTGGTAGTTTTGAGGTAGGTTCTTGAACGTGGTTTGTTTTGGTTGCACTTTAGATGGTTGATTTGATTGGTGTGAAGTAAATTAGTGGGATATACTTCGATGCTTAGAAGGCATGCCTATAGTGCAGGAAGGAAATTTTTGTTGCAATTGCAATGAACGCAGCTAGTAGCTAAAGGTAATCACTATTGGGCAAAGCAACAGATTCTATAAAAATTATCAATTAACTAATTAACAATTAAAAAATGCGCAAAAAAAGGAAAGAATGCACCAAAAAAGCGCTGTTAAACACGTCAGAAAACCTGTCAACGAAACGGCCCTAAAAAACGTGAAGATACAATTCCAAAAACGCGTCAAAAAATGCAACAAAAATTTGTAACCAATTTGCATTTTCCAAGAATTTGTTAAGAACGCGACAAAAATCGATTAAAAATCTCGTTAAAACGAGCCAAAAATCCGTGTCAAGAAATGCAACGTCAAACAAATCTCAGAAAAGACGTAAAAATTGCATCAAAAAGCTCGTTTAAAACATAATAAAAAACATCGTCTAAAAATCCACACAAAAATGCGTCAAAAATCCTACGTCTCGAAAAACCGTTTAAGAAAGCGGCAAAACCGCGTCTAACTGCCCAAAAATATGTCAAAAAACTTCTCAACAAAAAAGCATCACATACCTACCTACGGGTAAAAAGATCGACAAAAAACTTCGTCAAAAATGCTTTAAAACCGCGACAAAATACGCATTTAAAACTCACCATAAAATGCATCGAAAAATGTACTGTAAAACCCGTCAAAAAACACCTCGAAAAAGCACTAAGATACCCTTTCGAAAACGCGTCAAAAATGCATAAGAAAACACGATAAAAAAATTGGTTAAAAATGCTACAGAAATCAATTGAAAAACTTGTCGAAACGTGCTAAAAATCCGTGTCAAGAAAAACACCCCCAATAGAAGCGTCAAAAATGTTCTCAGAAAACGCGTAAAAATTGCGTCAAAAAGCACGTTTAAAATATAATAAAAAACATCGTCTAAAAATTCACACAAAAATGCGTCAAAAATCCTATGTCTCGAAAAACCGTTTAAGAAAGCGGCAAAACCGCTTCTAAGCGCCAAAAAATATGTCAAAAAACCTCTTAACAAAAAAGTGATGCTTGTGATAAGGGTAAAAAAATCGACATAAAACTCCGTCTAAAAATGCCCAGAAAAACGCGACAAAATACGCATTTTAAAACTCACCATAAAATGCATCGAAAAATGTGCTGTAAAACCCGTCAAAAAACACCTCGAAAAAGCGTCAAGATACTCTTCCGAAAACGCGTCAAAAAATGCATCAAACAAAATGGTCAAAAAAATCGTTAAAAAAAAACAAAAAGTCATTTAGAACTCGTTCAAAAACGCGTCAAAAATCCGGATCAAACGTCAAAAAACTTCTTGAAAAACGAACCACAAACGCTAAAAAAAAAAACACGAAAACTTCATCTTAAAAGGAGTTGAAAGATGTGTCAAAAAATGTCGCTTCAGAAAATCGCGTAAAAAACCCACGTCTCAAAAAACGCGTCGCAAACGAGAAAAACGAGTCCAAAAGCATGCTCAAAAAAGCTGCAAAAACCGCGTCAATCACTAGCCCAAAAATACCTCCAAAAACTTCTAAAAAAAACGGCTAAAAACTTTTCAGAAAACCCATCTTAAAACGCCTCATACAATGCGTCGAAAAAGTCTCGCAAAATACGTAAAAAAAAACACCTTCAAAACAGCGTCAAAACACGGTCGAAAAACGATCCTAGAAACGCTCCAAAAAAATACCTGAAAAAAAAGCTCGCCAAAAAAGCCTCGAAAACGCGACCAAAACGTCTAGGATTTTCCTTTCGTATCGACAGTAGGTAGGCCAAGTCGTCATCACTTCCAAGGCTCAGTAAGAATGACCTCCCGAAAACACGTATTAATCAAAACCCTGAAACTTAAAAGGCAGCCTCTATGTACTCCCTCTCTACTATTTATAGCATCCCAGATCCAGCTCACAAAGAGCCAAAGCTTGGGCGAACAAAGAGCAGAACAATCTGAATTTGGCTACCTAATGGAATTTGCAGAAAGACTTCTATCGAACACATCCAGTTCTAGGAAACAGAAATTCCATCCATTGTTCTCCCCACCACCCGTTCCAAATCCAAACTCAGTGTGTGGCCAAAAGTTGCTACCATAAGCACATCGATTCATCTTCATTTAGAAAAACACTGCCAATTCTCGTGCCCAGCTCGAAATGCCAATTTATGTGTAATCACGCTTCCTCCATCTAGAGGCCACTTTCACTTGACTATTCCGCAGGTATAGGCATGCGAACCTCTTTCTCCACGTTCGACCAATGCACCATGCATCGCCACACACAATCGCTCCCATCAATCGGGACAATTCCGTTTAAGGCGAACAAATGATGCTACACCACGGCGAACCGAGGCGAACCTCCCGAAAGCTAGAGAGACCCACCAAGACGATGATGTTCTAGTGGCCAGCTACTCTACTCCACTCTGCAAACAAAAGGAGTCGCAATCATAATCTGCCAACAAAGGAATAGGTAACTCCTAACCTGCCGACGACCAAGACTACTCCTCGCACTACATCAGCACTTCGGTGGGCAACTCTATCCACCGAAGGACAGCAGCATTAAAAGCAACAATAACGCGGGGAAAAAAGTGCAGGAGCTACTATGCTGTTGCTGGTACGAAAGGCAACACCCACTCGCACAGAACACTCTCGCACCAGGCAGGTATCTCGACGCTCCACCTGAGAACGTCTCGTATATACGTGCACATTAAACTGATGCCTCACGGTGCTGGCTTTCCGCTGAAACAAACCTAATTGACTTGTCCGTATGGGGCTCTCTCTCGCTCATATCTCCTTGATAACTTAATCATCGTCATCATCGGGATGGACTCCGCAGAACAAGTGATCCAACTTGAACAACAATCACGAAGGTCCGTAACTACAGGAAGACATCCAACTCAAGTGGTTGTTGTTTTTGCCTGAAACCACCAGCGCCGGCCGCCATCACCACCAGCACCTTCGTCCACCTCGCATGATTGAGTGCAATAAATATTAATGTGGCTGTCCTGTGCGCACCCAAGACCACGATCACGCCGCGCCGGCCGGTTTCCGTTGTTGCATTGCATTCACATGTGCGAAACGTCATTTTACATTGAACGTGGCCAGGCCAGAGACTCCAACTGGCCAAATGGATGTTCCCGTCCCGGGTGCCCGACGCTTTAACTAGCAACATCGTTTCAGCCTCGAGGGGATAATAATTGTGGAATTGAAAAGCGGTCTAATGAAAACACTTGTTCGGGGTTGTTGTAGTCTGTTCGTTGTTGTGCATGTGGAAATAGGTTTTGAAAGTTACACGCCGAGCTTGGTCGCAACGTCGGATGCTTGCCACCCAAGTGAAGGCGGTCAGGATATGGTTTACAAGTGTTTTGCACGTTAGAATGTGGGCTAGGTGGAGGTGGATCTTGCTTAGTACCCACCAAAAATGAGGCAATTGTTTTGACAGTTTTTTTTTTCGAAAATATATTTTTTAAGACACAGTTGCTGCAATTTTGGTCAATGGAGCGAATATTTTTGTGGCCTGTATATAAAATTCCCTCAGTCTTGTGAAGCGGAGGTTTTTTAAGTGGTCCAACCTTACTGCGTACAGCTTCAAAACAAATCGTTTGCAGTCAAGTTAGACTTGATTAACCAAGGCTCCACATTTGTAGAATTAATGTAAAGGGTGAATAGGTTTTTTTGTCAGTTGTCGATGGTATTTGGCAGCATTTTTTTTTAAGAATCTAAATAGTGTTTGAAACTAAGACCATCGTCAAGACGTATGTCAAGTAATGTAATAAACGTGTTGGATTCTTGGTACGCTTTAGACTCTTGCAAGGATCATTGAAGACGACTCTATACAAAGAGTAGCTCATAATCATTTTATTTAAATTGAGTATTTGATCCATAAAAAAAGAGAGCTTACCTAACATAAATTCCCAATCATTACATCAGAAGTTTCCATACACTTTTTAAGTATTTATCATTAAATGAGGAGAATGAAACTTATATCATTCGAAAGGTACTGTGCCAAAGATGTGCACAAACAAAAAATCGTAGGTATATGTCGCCATTAAGACTGGTAGAATGAAGTTAAGAATTTGCCATACAAAATGCTTAGCTGTTAATCGAAAGCATTTTGTTGCCATTCAATTTGTCGCGGTTATGTTTCCATAGTAACGAATTTAATCATCTTAGATCGGAACCTGTTGGAGAGTCTCATTAACCCATAAAGGTATGCAATTTATTTACCCCTAAAAGTAAGCAATCATAAAATCGTATTTCAAAAACATTTCAGAGTTATCTGCGAGGTGTTACTATGGAAACGAACATTCATGTTTTGCCCTTTTCCGTTCTTTTCTCATAGCGGAAAGGTAAAGACTTTTCCAATAAGAGGTGTCATTTTGAATAGCCCGCTATTTCGGCAGCTGTCACTTTTGAAGCTGTTATTTTTTGACATTTGACAAGTAGAAACGCCATTACAAAAAATGAAACGACACACGCTTTAACGACGCATTGAAATTATAAAAATTCACTACAAAAATGGTGAAATCACTTCCATCGAAAAATCATCTTGACTGATGAAGCCCATTTCCACCTCGGTGGCTACGTCAACAAGCAAAATTGTCGTATCTTGGGCTCGGAAAACCCAAGAGTTATTGTTGAGAAGTCTCTCCATCCTCAACGTGTGACTATATGGTGCGGTTTATGGTCCGGCGGGGTCATTGGACCTTACTTTTTCGAAAATGAGGTAGGATCAACAGTAACGGTAAATGGATTGCGCTATCGAAAGATGATTAATGATTTTTTTATGGCCGGAGTTGGATGGTATTGATCTGGACAACGTTTACTTTCAACAAGATGGCGCTACGTGCCCACACAAGCAACGAAACCATTGATCTTTTACGGGAAAAGTTTCCGGACTGTGTTATCTCTCGAAGAGGTGATCACAATTGGCCACCGAGATCGTGCGATTTGACCCCATTTGATTTTTTCTTGTGAGGTTTTCTGAAGTCATATGCCAACGTAAACCTAAAAATATTCGCACAAAGTTCATAACAACACCCCGATACGTCAAAATACAATTTTGCTTTTTTTCTAGATGATAAATAGAGAAGGAAGTCACAAGTATACCCATTTAAGGCTGATGGAAGATTCTTCGCCAATTAAAATGTCCCAACCCCAAATAAGGTTAAAGCATCGACGTCTTAGGCCAGAGAAGACTCACAAGTCGCCGTTCTTCTTTAAAAAGGGTTCCACTTGGATGTCATATACAAATGAATTTCGGGGTTGTTTAGAGGCTGTAAACGGCGAGAGTTTCATGGTAGTCAGACACACCGAGTTGTTATGTCCCGTTCTACACAGTTGAAAGGTATCTGGAGATTTTAAAGTCCTGAATAGAGTTCATCAGGGTGTGGTCCTGTCACCGCTATTGTTCTTGATCAGCGATGTTATTCGTGCAGAATTGATTGGTGGTAGCTATGAGTAGGGATGCCAGATTAAAAAATACGAAAAGGGGGACAACGTAAGTTTTCTAGGGGGGACAAGTGTTCAAAAAGGGGGTCAAATATTTTTTTTTATTATTAAACACCAAAATCAAAAATATATGAAATAAATGATGCCAGTAGGTTCAAAACAAAAACGTACGGGAGAACAACTTTAGCACGTGAAAGTTTTCTTGCACTTCAAATGGATGTGTTCACAAAGAATCTTGTTAAAAATATCAAAAGAAAGAATTTTCAAAATTTTCAAGTGAATGTTTTCTTTTACTGAATTTTGACTTATTAAGGGGGACAGTAGTTTGTGTTAGGGGGGACAAACAGCATTTTTGTATGAAAAAGGGGGACGTCTGGCATCCCTAGCTATGAGTCTAATAGGGCCTTAAGCACTTAGATTTTTCTGACGATGTTTGCCTACTTTCACATCAGACAATTGACATTCGTCTGACGGATCACGCAACCTAAAAGCCAAGGCGGACAAAGTGAAGTTCAAAATAAATATACGACCAAAAGAAAACCCTCCGCAATTCTAAAACCCGCGTTGAAACTGCCAGTCAGGAAGTCAAAAAAGTTTACAGCTTAAGACAGTTTGGTCTATACGCGGCGGATCCGAACTGGATCTCGGCAAAGCCTGAAAAAGAGTCCGGAATTTTATCAAAATCTGCAGAAGTAAAGTTTAATAAACTCAAGCACCAACAATTTCAGGTTTAACTTCCAGTAACGTAACAAGCCTAAGAAGCAATCCGTCATAAATAAGCGTTTAAGTATCACCTTTAGGGTCGTTTTGCCGGAGCGTATCTCCAAGGTAAAATTTTACCAGAGAACGGGCCAAGAACCTCTAAAGTGGCAACGGAATTGCCACACCCTACGGTGAGGAAACAACCCCTTACAAGGACAATGTTTTCGTTCTCACCCCAGACAGACAGAAAGTGGGACGTCCTACGAAATCATGGTACAGAACAGTTCAAGAAGAACTGACCTCTTCAGGAATGAGTTGGAGACAGCTCAAACACGTTGCAGAGGTGTCCACTAGATGGCGCTCAGCCTTTTTGGCTACCGAAGGATATAAAAATGTACGTGCGTTCAGCACTCGCATATGCCCCTTAACACCTTTTCTAACCAAGCCCATGGCTACAAATGCCCGTCAGACCCCTCTCAGGCTACTAAAAAAATTTAAAACTTTTCTTGCATCATCTTCAAAGTTTATTGCATTTTACTTGAAAATTTCCCAGCCACCATGCAAAAATCTCCTTCAAACTTTATCTCCAACACCAAAACAGTTTCATATCCTGAAACTAAAGTTATTTTTCTTAGTTCTCCGCTAGACCATCTCATTTAGAAAAAAACCTATTAAACATAAAAAACAACAACAAAAAAAAAGCAAATTGCAGCTTCCAAACTGACCACTGACTGCCGACAGATGGAAAAGCGACCAACAAACAAAAAGAAAAAAACTCAAGAAAATCGAAAAATTCCATCTCATTACGAAAATCCTCTCAAGGATAACAAGTCGAAGAATGGAGAGCTAAAAAAAAAAATGCAATACCCCCACCATCTCCACGGAAACTTTTCAATAAACCGCAAGCGAAGAGAAAAACCTCCAAAACACATTCGAAAGTATAAATTTCAGTTTAGCGTATTGAGAGAAAAAATAAACCGCTATTTCGCAAAGAACTAGAAACCGGAAGGAAGGCAGTTTTTTCTTCTCTTTCACAGAATTGCCAGCAAATTTCCATTCAATTCGCTGTCAGAATTTTTGCCTCGCTAACAGATAAAGACGAAGCCCACGAAGTTAGGGAAAGTTAGTCCTTATAGCGAATCAGGAGCTGTATCTTGTTGTTGCATCTTCCCCCCCCCTGGGATGGAGTGAATTAAAAACAGTCGAATTGAATTTAATTTAACAACAACACATCCTGTGGCGTTGCAATTGCACACGAACCGCACCGCAAATGGGATGGGGAGAAATTAATTCCTGCGGGGAAAATGCGAATGAAGTGTTTTTCTGTTGTTTGAAAAAATAGCTAAGCAGAAAAGAAAGTATCCTTGCTCGATTTCGAAGAATAATCCTGCAGAAGAATAGCTACTCAACTGCAAATGATGCGAAACCAAACAATGTCGCAGCTAATTACATTACTCGAGAGAAAAGGATTAAAGAATGCAAGGACATTGACATTTCTTTTCACAGAGCCAGTTAAAGAAATTAGTCTTGTCTCGAAAGTTGTGCGCGTCTTTCACTGCCATTCGCCGTAAACAACGACTGAGGTAGTCGAAGTTTTCGGTTCATCATCAAGGACACAACTTGACTGTGAAATAATTTGAATTTATTTTTGTCTAATTAGCAGAGTGGACATGAAAGTGAAGGCGGCATAAGTAATCCAGGTAGACCAATAGATTGGGAGTGCTGTAGGGAATAGAAGGACAAAATTGTAGGCAGCCTGCAAAATATCCTTCCCCAGCAATATGGACGAGTGTCTGACTCTCGACTACCCAGTTATCTCGACTTCACCACATTGACTGAACACTGCAAACATACTCTCGGTACCCAAACCGATCATTGAGTTTAACAAGGTAGAACTATCGTTCTATGTCGGCTACACTTCTTTACAATCTACTGTCATCTTCTGTACCAGCATTAAGAATATTGGCTATCATAAGTCTGTACTGTACACTGAAATAAAAAACTGGTTTGTTCAGTAACGTCACTTTTGCTATGTCAGCCAAACATATGAAATGTCAACTCAGTCACAAATTTCTTGACTAGACTTCACTCGTCCATAAACGTCAACTGAAAAAGCTCTTGACGTGACCCATCGACGCCAAAAAACTGAAGCACATCAAGTAAGACTTACTTAGTTAGATTTTTTAACTTCCCCATTCAAAATGCTGATCACTCTGCAATCTTTAGTTAGCTGCCAAAATAAACTGTGCTCACTTAGATAGCTCAGTCAATTTATTTTAAACTCATACACTCAGAGAAAAATCGCGAGCTAAAGTTCAGTATGATCAGGCTTGTTTCTACAATTTCTTATTTGCACGTAAATCATAGTATGTCACTCACAATTCTTAATGTTATAAGGTTAATTTAAAACCAAATTTTAATTCTTAAATTAAGAACAAAAAACTACAACCTTATTGTAGAAAAATAAAAATAATAAATTAAGTTAGAAAACTTGAGTTCGATTTTTGTTGTCAAAATAAGCCGAAACAATCTTTAAATTCTACATTTAAACACAAATTAAATTACTAAAAATATTGACACAATTGCTTGCGCATCAAATTTCATTTTTCTTAGTGATAAACAAATTCGTGAACAAGATGATGAATAACAACTTAGGGAATAATTAATATAAGAATTTGCGTAAACAAAGTAAATAAATTGTAAGTAAGGAATAAGAAATTGTTTCTTTAATTGTTGACTGAAATTGCGTGGCTTTTTCTTTCTTTTGATAAGATTTGTTGAGAAACAAATTTTTATTTCCTAATTTTCATAAAGTTGTAAACTAGTTACAGATACCTATGCAAACAAATTAAATTAAGACCCAGATATTCTTTCTAAGGTTTAGATCATGAATACTAAAAATAAATTAGTTTCAGACGTAATTTAAGTACAATATTCGTAAAATAATCATAAAAACAGTACTGAAACAAGCAGTCTTTGCTTACTTAGGAAACATTCTTAGATTTCAATTTTTGCACATGTTTAACGAACTTCACTCATTCCCGACTTTTCGAGCTTAATTTAAGTCAACAATGATCCAAAGTGAAGTTTTATTATTCTTAAAACATGTAAATTTCTTTTTGGTTTATTTTAAGAATCACATTCTAAAAAATATTGCAAAACAGTATTAAACGAAGAACTCTAAGCTAAATGACCTGAAAATAAGATTTTTGTACTTGATGGGATTAGATTTTTTGAGCTTACCAGACTTTCGTCGATAATAATAGATTTGAAGTATTACTGATATTAAATAAATAAAATAAATATTTTGGCGCAACAGGTCTGTGGGACCCAAGTCCTAGCTTCTCACAACCATTCGTTTTGTGTGAGTTTTCAATTTTTGGGACGAATGGAGGGGATCTACAATTTTACGTCGAGTCCAGACGGCTAATTGAGAAGCTCTTTCATGACAGTTTTACTCTCGGATGTTTGTCAGACGTTCGCGAGAGGTGGCGCAGTGGAAAAAAACCTTAAGATGTAATTTGGCCCTTTCGGGATTCGAACCTGAGACCCCTCGCTTAGTAGCCCAACACACTACCACTAAGCCACTGCGCCGAGCGTTCTGAATGAAGAAGCAATCAAATAAATTCTGAAATTTTTTTTGACTGTTCATGCTGTGAATCAAAAAAGCAAGGCGGACATATCTATTTAAATGGAAGCATTTCCCACCATTTTTTATACTCTTTAAGGCATTTTCAGCGACTTAATGTGAGATCTTTATCGAATTTAGAAAACAGAGTGTTAAGAAGAAGCCACTGAAGCGCAGACTAGTCAATGAAGGCGCAGAAGTGGAGCTCCTAACTGTTGAAGGTGAGCATGATAAAAAAAATCACCTCATTTTTGGCGCTGCAATCATACAAAAAGACCCAGTTAGACGCAGTGAAAATATTTTGCTATACATTATAATGTCAATCAGAATGCTCAAAATATTCACTAAAAAGCTTCACACCGCAAGGAAGCTAAACTATGAAAGCAAAAGCTAGGAATGTACCTACTTATTTGAGAATCTCATAGAACATCTGCAGCAGGAAAGTAACATTAAAATGTCAAATGGCCAGGCCAGTGAAGCTATCGAGAGTAACTTGTTTGGATTCAGCCCGAAAATATGCAACATATTTGTGAAAAAGTGCTATATACTCTCATATTATTTTGTATGAGTCTTGAAATTAGATATAGCACGATTATCTATTAAAATAAGTTCTTTTATGCAATAGCAGATTTATGAACACAGCCCTTTTGCTCAGAATTGAGGTGATCAAATTCAACTTGGGATTAATATTTTGTTTGAATCTTTAAAACAGAAGTGTGGACAAGTGGACCAGTGTTTGGAAGAACATTATTTTGTACTTTAGACAATTTACTTGAAAAAAAATGTTTACTCAAAATCACTCAATAAGGAACTTTCCAAACTACTTTTTTTACCAAATATTGAAAGTAGGTAGTTACAAGTTTATGCCAAATTCGCACGTATGAATTTAGAAGTATTTTCAAGTCTGTTAGACTGATGCAAAGGCATCATGTGTTTTTCTTGGAGGTTCAACCGCAGACCCATTGCTCAGGAGTGCGCCAATAACCCCTTAGCTACTACGGTTGCACTTTTCTACTATTAAATCCATCGGCAGAACTCAACAAGTACGCATTGGAAATGTCTGAGGGTGATAAATTACTTACATGAAGCTATGGGGCTCCCCAGGGTACTCAGACACATTAAGGTAAACTGCTCTTCATGCTTTACTCTCTCTGTCTTTACGTTTCTCCTTTTATAAAGTCATGAGATCACACTAGTACATAGTTGCTCACATCTCGTCTATCTAATGAGTTTGTTTATGATTTATGGCCCGTGCTAAATGTCCTTCCATTATGCATGCTTTCTAAAAAAGCGGTGTAACCAACTAACAAGTGGTAAATCATAAATCCTCCTAATTATCCGCTGATGGTTTTCCATTTATTGCCTTAGCCCCAGCCTTGTATTACTAGCGAATGTTAATTGCCCTGCCAAGACAGGTAATACAGTCTTTCACGGTGCATCCAATGCCATCGTATAATGCCACTGTAATCAAACAAAAGTTGATGCAAAGTTGCTCAATGATATAATGGCATAATATTTCCAACTCGTTTCGTATTTTTATGACAGAATTTAAGACTCGAAACACTTTCTCGTAAAGAATAGGTAGCCAAACCCAAAGCGAGACAATCGCAAGTGACAGGTTGGTCTTTGGTGCCTTCTTTTGGAGTTGTTAGTTAAGTGCCAATTTGATGGAATGTTAGTCGTTGCTTTTGAACAAGGAACTCTCAACAGTGGTTTTGGACTTGGGCACTCGTTTTATTTATAAAATAGGAAAGTGCCTTCCCGGGTATTAGTAGGACTATAGAATTTTACGGAGCAAAGGTAAAAAAGGTTGGAAAAAAATCCACACCGAATTTAACTTCTGAATTTAGCTTCGATATAAAAATGTTTAAAAAATCGGGCTACGTTGTCAAACTGCTTTCCTTTTACATTTTTTTTGTTGTCAACTCTTCCCGCACTTATAGGGGCAAATTCAAGTCTTGCATTGATTTTGAGTCACCTTTTGTAAGATCCGGACAAATGTCTTTAGCCTATAAGCTTGATATTAGTCTTCGAGCTTGTGGTTCATCAGTTAACTCCATTAAAAAAAACCTCAACATTTTTCCTCACACCGATGGAGTGGAAATGGCTCAATGTTGATCAGTGCGTTTAATAAACACCCACCTGACTTATGTACCTCAGCTAAAGCTACCTAATTTTTGCCTAATGAGATTATATAATTGCTCGATTGACTTGAGACAAATTGCCTCAAACTCAGTATGACCTATAATATACCAAAAGAGTTTTAAGGGCCATATGCTTGTGCAGGGAAATAAGTCCCCGGAACTAAGTCCACTGAGGGACTTAGTTCCCACCTAATGGGAAATTAAACCACTTTTGTGGAGTGGACTTAGTTCCCATGTAAGATGGAAACTAAATCCACTTTCTTATGGGAACTTAGTACACATTCAAAATTATAAAGAGGGTTGGACAACAAACTGTAAAGTGCAGTTAGTTATCAATTATCACATTATTTTAACAAAATCTTTGGCTTATCTTGGGAAAAGTTTTAGAGTCTTGCAAACTGAATTTCGAAAGGAGTATTTTGTCCAACAGAATAAAAATTTAAAAATTCAGTTCGGTTTGCAAGACTATGAAAATGTTTAACAAAATACTCCTTTCGAAATTCAGTCTACAAGACTCTGAAAATAATCAAAACAAAATAGCTCGAAATTTTAAAAATTTTGTTAATTAAATTTGGTATACATATATTACTCTGACCAGTTAAAAGATAATTTCTTTTTCGTTAATAAAAGTTGCAAAGTTCCTTCATGACTCCTTCGACTGCAGGAAATAAGGATCCAAAAGAGAAAACGAAATAAGAACTCAAATTTGGTGTGTTATTTCATAATGGAATAACACCCCAATTTCAAAATGAAAAAACACCCCAATTTTTTGTTGTTTTTTGTATATTTCATTGCTTATTCAAAATATTGGCTTCTTATAATTAAATTAACAATCTTTATTTATACATTTTTAATTAAATAAAGACTTGCATTTTCTTTAATATATTGCAACATTTCTTTTGAAAAATAGACAGAAAAAGACACCTAAAAACAAATTTCTAAATATTTTTAAATTTGAACTAGGTATCTTTAACATTAAGAAATAATGAAAATTTGGTACAAAAAATCGGTACAATTTTCATTAGGAAATAAGGCCCCAAAACAGGAAATAACACCCCACATTTTGTTAAAAATCTCGTTGTTGTTTCCTGTATAAATTTTTGGTCCTTATTTTATATCTTATTTCATTGGGGCCTTATTTCGCTGAGCCGACTAGGCTAAAAAAAAATTCAATACTGAATGTGAGCCATAGAACCTTCAAATGTGTCGGCGGGGGACATGGTTTTTTCGTAGGTCTCTAGAATCCCATTTTATGGACTGTCTGCAGAACTATTGTGAATTTTCACAGCAAAATTTCTCTCGAGGGGAACTCATCTCTACCCATAAAAACAGAGTACATATTAAGCCTTTTAAGTCTTTCTTTAAATGATATTTAAAAAAAAAGTAGTCTATGTCGCTGTTCGTGTCCGTGCCACATTTTATCCCTGTGCGTCATTTCGTAACGATCTGTCAACGGGTTGAGATGTGTAACCAAGACAAAACAAAAAAAGTTCTACATAGCTGGACCAAAAAAAAATTCAGCCTATGCCCATGTCCGTATTATATTTGATTCCTGTGCTTTATTTCATTAGGCTCTGTCAAGGCGTAAGGATTTATAAGCAAGACAAACAACAAACTTCTCATTCAGAAATCCATATTTTTGCAGGCATTCGGTATCAGCCGGAGAAATTTCCTGGCAAATGTGGTTAAAATCGAATAAATAGGCGTGGCACCTCCCATTATATTTTAAACGCTGAGTCTCAACACTCAAGGAAGCTGCAGTTGTAAAATTTGAGACTTTGAGGTTCACTATCCAAACAAAGTACCGGGTTTGAAAAACATGGTGTGGCAATTCTCATTCAAAAGTCAGGTGCAGCAACGCACCCCGAGTACCCGCTATCAGTTTCTTAAATTTAGCAATAGCAAAGCACTGCGGACTGATTTTCTTTCTGCGCATTTTAGGTTACCGACGTTCAATATCTCTTCGACCCGAAGGACATAAAGCCCGATAAACCCGAGTTCCCAATCAATCCGCCAAAATGTCGTTTGTCATACCTACTTACACATAAACGTCAACTCTTTTTGTTATATCTCCTACAAAACAAATTTATGTGTGATCCTAATAATAAATTCTCAAACTACAACCCCGCTTTGAGTTCGTGTTCCAGGTGTAAACTATCCCCTCGTTATCCCTAATCGAAAATGTTAAAACTTGTACTCTAGCTCGCCTCCTTTCCACAATGATGTAGGACACTCATTTCGAATTAAGGACCCATTCCTCAAACACACAAAAAAAAAACACATGTGCGAGCATACGAGAGCTGATCACGTAGAACACGTTATATCCTTTCATCCTTTCCATAGATTTAAACGAAACTTTTGCACTTTCGAACCGAACAGAAATTTATTATTGAAAAGCCATAAATTTTATGTTTTTTTTTTGTTTGTCCGCACAAAACTTTTAATTACGATTCGTTTAAAGGATCTACACAAATTGCACTCAGTTCCGTTGCGGAGAATGGACGAAATTCCATTCCGCCCGCATACCAAGCACTGAAATGCACACAACGCGACCTCCTGATTTAAGGTACCTATGTGTGCTTGTTTGTTGCACCTTGTAAAAGGATTGCAAACGGATAACCATGGTTAGGATCCTGCCATAGCAGCTTGCCAAAGCGGGCAACACTTCGCCCCATTTTCTCGATAATTAATTGCGGGCAATTAAAATAAATTTTCTTTTACAATGATCGCATCCACAAGGAGCAAACACAGGAGCAGCGGGTAGTTTGCTTGCAATTGCAGTGTAACCAGGCGATTGTATTTTATAATTCCCCTCATCGCAGATTGTAATCTTATTTTTGGTATACGCTGCTACACTGCAACAACGCCGACGCCCCGAAGGAGTTATTCGGAGGAATGCTAAGGATGCCTCATAATGGTTACGTTTAATTGCTTAGTGCGGCGTTGGTGTATGCGGCCCGCACCCGAAATTGCAGCTTGGCCAAAATGAAAACGAATCCTTTTACGAGGAAGTGCGCTCCGATGCTGCTGCTGCTCTTGGTCTGTGTTACAATGAAGTTAATGGCTTATGATGGGAGGTCATTTATTTGTTTTGATTGCTTGAGAAATGAAACGCGCGGAACGGAACTATGTTGCTACCGTACTTTTGTATAAATAGTTCTGCTACATAAATTTTTGGCTTTTCGATTGGAGATTTATATTTTTTTGGGGGTGTTGCGGTGCGGGGTCGGCAATGAAGGCGCGAATGAAGGTCGTTAAATTTAATTGAATTTGGGAAGGGCCTTTATGGAGACTAGCTGGTGGCTGGGTAATTGGCAATTTTAAAGCTGATATGTTAGGAATGTGGCTTGGAACTTGAGGTGAGCTTGATGAGCATGTAAATCTATAAACGTTTAGGTGAACTGCAGGATTTCTAGTGCATAATGGGTGTGGGAGACAGGCGATGAGCTGCGGGATTTTTAGGGCATTTAGGATAGAGGTGACTTCTAAAGGTTCCGCAAAGTGTTTCCATTAGTCCTTACAAAAATCCTTGTTGGTAGCGGAAGGCAATACTTGCTACAGGTTAGTCACTAAAAAGATCCATTTGTCGAGCTTCCAAAGTTATGTACCTCGGCTCATTTTAACAACATCACACTATGTTACCGTCGAGCTCAATGGTGCCCCAAAGAAGATGGCCTTAATTTTTGATAGATTTAGAGCGACCTGTCCTTCATAGCATATAACATAAACGTCGTTTATTATTTTCATTTGTGCATCACTTTGTACCGGGCAGCTCAATTGCCCCCTGGAAATGTCGTCTTTTACTATGGCTTCGCTCTCAATGAAGTAGGTAAGTTAGAATCTTTTGAGTTAAACGAAAAAAACGTTAAAAGCTATTAAATTGTAAGTTTGAAAAGATCTTGATCTATTTCTTTCGGTTTTAAACCTATAAGGTAAACCTACAAATTTTAAAAAATCAATTTAATTTGGAAAAGAAGAGTTTTGGAAATAACGATGGGTATAGTCGACTTTTTGTTCAACCTATTTAGGAATAGAGGAGTCTTAAAAAGAAAGAAAACAATTTCATCTATTCAATTTATTTTGTTTTATTTAAAAGAACATATTAAAAATAAATTATGTAAAATAAAATATATGAAATATTAAAATTGAACATTAAACTTAAAAATAACGTCACAGCAATGTATTTGAAAAAAAAAAAAAAGAAACAAAAAACCAATAAAAAACTAACTTCAATCATACCGAAGTATTTAAGGAACATAAAAAGATAGAAGATCTTTCATTTCTTCTTGTTCTTCACAAACTTGACTTATTTCAGGTTCTGTATCTTTCCAGTTCCCAATAGGCCATTCGGAACTTCCCAAATGAATGATGGTTTCATGTATCTCTTTTCTTCTCTTCTCTTCTCTACATATAATGAAACTGTAGAATAAAAAATGATGGACCACGCATCACGCGAAAACTAATGAACGGATTTTGATTAAACTTGGCATAGTGATTGCCTATGTTCTGAGTCGGGACTTAGGATACTTTTTATCCCGGAATATAACGTGGTTCTTACAAAATAGTTAAAACATTGTATATCTTTAAGGAAAATTCTAATTATATCAACCTAGCCTTGAATTTAGTAAATTTTCCCTTGATTCAATTAAAATCTAAAACATCCTTCTGTTTTGTCCTAAAGCTGAGCAATGTTCAAAACAATTATTCAAAACATCGCCCACAATTTGAATTCAGTTGTTCGTAGTTGCCAGGAGAAGTTTTTTACTAAAGAAATTTTTGGGAAACCACTCTGGAAAAGTCGGGAAATTGGAAAAATCGGGAATTCATTTTTTGTATGGAATTTTGTGTGCAATTGGCCTACCGAAGAAAAATGTTTATATATAAATAAGGCGTAGCAAAACTGGCGGGAGTCCTCTAGTTTTAAATATAATTTCTTTCTCTTTGTTTCCAGACACCCTATGTGGGGGATTAAAAGTATGCCCGGCAACAGATAAAATAAGTTGCAAATGATGAACATTGGCTGGGGCATGTTTTTTCAGCCAATAAAGACAAGCCGCAACCATGGCGGAGTTCTTGTTTTTTTCCAGCACAACCGTCACGGATCAGACTGACAAGATAGTCTTACCGGTGAAGTCCAGATTAAGATAAGTCTATGAAAAATTACAGACGCTATTTCGTTGGATCCTTTCGGTCGATCATTTAGGCTCACGTATACAGAAATCCGTTTTTGGTATGTTCAAAAGTTCAGGCTTTTCTTCTTTTGCCATCTGAAAAAATGCTGCTGCACGCTTTTTGTGGACCGTGGTAGAAAGAGACTTCAGACGACTTGGAGTGTAGCTTGTAAGTTGCAGCCTCATACGAAGATCCATTACCCCGCATACCCCGAATGAAGGTTTTATATAACTTGGTTAACAGAATTGTCAGTCAAAGCTAAAAAAGAGTATCTGACTCTGACATGCCTTATAGAACCTTCTCAGTTTATGAATATAGTAAAAAATTACATGAATTTAAGGCTCCTTATCGCCTTTTTGGCTTTAAGCTTGTGTGCACCCTCAATGGCTTGTCGGATTAATAGCAAACTGTTTTCTGACCGCTCTAAGTTCAGAACTCAATGAGAATTCACGGTTTTTAATTCTGACCTTCTTAAAGAAATGATATTTCTCATGCAAGTCCGAAACTAAAACGGAACAAATTATTTGCGACCCAGTCGTGCACATTTTGTTTAAGTATAACATATTTTCAAAAGAGCTTCATCTGTACACAAATTTTCGTAGCTTGCCTGATTTATCATAGTCGATACCTAAGTAGCCGACCTGCATTTTTCCACACCCGCCTGGTGTTTCTGTAATGGTTTTGAACATTGGTTTTAAGACTTGAAGGCTTGAAGCTACTATCTAGGTAAACAGATGTCGAAATATATGAATATAGTTTTAGAGCTTTTCGCGATCAATTTGGGTGAGTTCTAATTAAGATTTTTATTTATTTATTTTTAGGATTAGCGATATCGATACCTAGATGCACATACGGTGAGAACCTCCAATTCACATAGAATATAACCCACCATCTTGCAACGGAGAAAATGAACTACCAGATGGACAGATATTTTTAACACCTAGAGCACCTTTTCGACATCAGACAAAGTCTCTTGTGGATGATAAAAAGCTATAGGTACCTACCTTCTGAAATAAATACCTAGTCTCCTAAAAATGGAATGTTTCATTTGATGGAGTCCTAACAATGGAAATGCCCAAAAATAAACTGGCCGACGATACCTAAGATGTCCTAAATCAAGTCATGAAACGCATCTTATCCTTTAACGCCATGTCCTTAGCCTACCAAGGCTCAAATACGCAGTGACAGCATTTAACGTCAGAAGGTCAGCAGAAAAGGTTGCAAAAATCAATCGAAGGTTCGTAACCACATAGCTTTCCAAACGACATTCGTTGAAACGATAGACCTTCAAAACTTACAGCTTATAGTGTTAAATATACGACTTAGAATATCACCCAGTTCTGTATCCACAAACTAACCTAAGACGTTTTCTATTAGCCGTTTAAAGTTCTTACATTTGTATGGCCCTACAGACTAATGGCGAATTTAAGACAATTTGGCAAGTCCATCCTTCTGTATGTGTGTCAGATCTGAGCTCAGATTAAAATATTAAAAGAAAATGTCATGAAAGATTACTAGACAATGCAGGGCAACAGACTCCAGGGGAAGATGTACTATACGAGGCTGATAAGAGACATTTAGTGCTATTAAAGGGCAAACTGTCGCTGCAAGGGAAACATGTCTAAAGCTCAAGAATTATGCCTAAATTTGATAACGTCCTTATGAACACTTCTCCTGTCCTCTATTGTAGCCTTCAAAAAACCTAGTTCATTAACAATAGATACAACCATAATGTCATGTATAACAGCAGATGCATGACGTTCGCCGGTTTTTTTTATAAACCTCCGTCTTAGCCACATCTACGACCGCCCATCCATTCCTTTATATAAAGTAGGTACAAGCAATCCTTCCCCACAACTAAAAGTCCGAACAAAACATCTGCAATTGCCCAATACACCACTTGAGCAGAAAAGTTGTGGCCACTTCCTGAACTATAGACTATCCCAATGTAAGCCACTTCCTATCACTCGATTAACCACCCCCAATCACAAACGCTTCCCGAGGAAGTCCATCATTACTATATACCACGACAGACGGCACAGCTACACAGCTGTCCCCTTTCAAAAAGGGTATCCACATTAAACCGAAACTGACCATAATCATTCCACTCACATAGCGTTCACTTTGATTTATGCTTATCATCCTTAACCCTCTTCGAATCGAAACGACTGACTCTCGTGCCGTTGCTCCATAGTGAAAACCTATCACTTGCTCATCCCCACATCCGGTCGAATAAGCTTTAATGATTTATAAACTTTTTAACGATCCTTAATGTGCTTCTATAACTATTTACTGTCATTTCCCGCCGCCATACCGAACATACACAGGCACATCCTTTTCTTTATTTTTAGTTAAGATTAATACACGATTGCGGTATTGTCCTTTTTGTTTAAGACCCCACATATTATATAGGTGAAGGCAATCACAACCACATGTACATCCTTGTCAGAGGTTGAAACCTGCGGTCCTCGAAACGAAAGAAAACGCAAGGCAAGGAAAATTTGTCTTAATTTGGATTTTATTACTCGTGGGACCGGATGTGCATTGTGTCCACAATATATATATGCGAGAGCACCGCCCCTCCTTGGCTGTCGAACCGAAAAACTGACTTTGTTGACGTTTCGACCTCGAACTTGTCGACTTTTGTGAGCTTTCAGCATCACTGGAGAGGGAGAAAAACTTTTTGTCATTTAATCAAAGTTGCAGGAGGATGGTATTCTTTTTTTTTGGTTCGTCCTTTTCGTCGTTTTTATTATTTCGTATGTCGTATGTCGAATGTTGAATGGTGAATGCTGGATGTCCTTTGAATGCCCTTTTCTGGTCCTAATACCACCTATCCCAGCCGACCCACCCGACACAAGAAAGTTATTTAATTTCTTCTTGTTCGTCCTGGCACACTGCATTGCCATAAATAAGTATCCTCCATGAGAGTGGGGCTGTGTGTGTGTTTCTGTATTATATGGCTAGATCAGGTGGATGAATGCCATTGCTGTCATATAAAATTGATGGAACAAAGTTCTTCGGTCATAAATGGCCAGTTATGGCGGGGCCTTCTACAGGAGGAAAAAAAAACCGCACAGAGGTAGATAGATAATACGCTGTGGAGATAAACTCTCGTCCTGGCATATCGGCTTTTATGAGGTTGTGTTATTTCGCTATTTTGCGTTTAACTTGAGGTATTTATGGAGCGTCTTGTTTTTACTCCTTAAAGTATGCAGTAAAATGGAACTTTATTTGCGTTGGCATATTGTTGGCATTTTTTAAAATAGCCAAGAGACTTACTCGCCCACAATGGGGACTAATGCGAGCGATATAGGTAATAAAGTCAAACATTTTTTTAAGGAGGAAGGATAAGCTCAAGGTTGTGGTAAGATCTTTTTTTTTGGGACGAAATGAGGCGACTTTAAAATATGTAAGGTATAGAGTCTTCTGGTACTCTTAACTAGCTCAAGTGAGACTGCCTAGAAATCAGTGGTGCGAAGCATGTTATTGGCTTAGGTTAGGTTAGGTTAGGTTACTGGGTGGGTACAGCAGAGCGAGCCCTGTCGTACCCCACTTGGACCCATTGTGATGCCCTTGGTGGGGGATCGTCCGATGTTGTTGGCGATAAAAACTCTTCCCTTGTTTGCAGCTACTCGACCTTGTCCAGCCATCCCGATGTACTTATGAACCTGTAAAGATTGGTTAGTGAGACATCAGAGAGCTCCTCTATATCATGGAAGTAGTAACTTCCAAGTGTTCTATTCCTCAAGTGACAGAGACTAGGGCACAGCCAGAGGAAGTGAGGTGTGTCCTCATGAGCATCCTCGTCTCCGCAACCCCTGCATATATCGTCATCTATGAGATTTAGTTTCATTGTATGGTTCCTAAGAAAATTGTGACCTGTTAGGGCCCTTACCAGTTTGTATAACGCCGTTCTATCAAACTGCATTAGCAGGTAGTTAATTCTTTCCACCTATTGTTGGCTTTCATACGGGTCTGATTTTCCACTCTCTCTCGGAGATTGCAGAGGGGTGGCTGACTGAAGCGCCCGCTCTTGATCCATTGCAGATCCATTTCTGGCCAGTTCATCAGCCATTTCGTTGCCGGTTTTGTTCCTGTGTCCAGAGACTCAACAGAGATGCGTAGTATGCTGCGAGCAGAGAACCTTAAGCTCTTCGCGGCAGCGGTGAACTAGCTTTGACTTTATTTCAATAGCAGAACCGCCGCCTGACTGTCAATGAATATGGTAATATCGTCCTTTGGTATTGCCAACATTGACACCATATGGGCAGCTTCGGCGATTGCCAGAACTTCTGCTTGGAAGACACTGCTATGATCCGGCAATCTTATTGATCTGCGTATGTTTAATTCCTCACAGAAAATTCCGGCACCGGTTCCACAGTCCATCTTCGATCCATCCGTATAGATGGAAATTGATTTCCTTTTTGTGGGTTCATCTGTGTCCCATTCGTCTCTGCTGGGGAAATAGCAAGAGAATGGTATATCAAAGTATATGTGGGGGGACGTGTAGTCAGAGGTGACAGTATTCGCCACGTAAATATCCAGAATCTGCGCGTGTCCCGGTCTGTAGGGTTTCCAGCTCTTGGTTTGGCTGATTCTTAGGGCACATTTGGCTGCAGATTCTTGCATGAATAGGTCTATAGGTAGTAGGTTGAGGATTGCCTCTAGTCCAGCAGTAGGTGTTTTCCTTATCGCGCTGGTTGTTCCTATACATGCCATCCTTTGTATTTTTTTCATAAGCTTAAGATTGGATGACTTGTTCGTGGCTTGCCATATGTCAGTATAGGTTGCACAACAGCCGTATACATCCACAGAATAATTTTAGGTTTTGGGCCCCATCTTTTTCCGAAGACTCGGTTGCATGCGTAAAAAGCATTAGCTGCTTTCTTAACTCGTTCATTAACATTTAGTTTCCAATTAAGCTTCCTGTCAAGTATAGTCCCCAGATACTTAGCACTTTGTGTTATTTTTAGGGGGGTACCCTCAATATTTGGAGGCTCGAAGCTTGGAATTTTCCTTTTGTTACTGAACAGAACTAGTTCAGTTTTCTGTGGGTTGACTCCTAGCCCGCATTGTTTGGTCCACGTGTTAAGTGTTATTTCCGAATTTTACAAGTATTTCGTTAATGACAAGGACCCAGAGTAAGGGGAAATTACTCCACCTTGTGGTGTGCCACTTGAGGCCATCACTCTTAGATCACTGTCACCCAGCTTGGCATTTATGTTCCTTTCGTTAAGCAAGGAAGCCATGTTATTGGCTTAATGATCCTCAACTTGCCTCAGAAGCAGAAACATTCCAGGCGAACTTGGACAACCACTGTAAAGCTGTTATCAATTTATTCAAAGATGACCCAGGAATCTAATACCTTAAAACCTGAACACGGTGATAGATGAGCCTACCTATAGTAGTCAAGGCTCAAGGTGGAAACAAAGCTCGAAGCCGAATATCGTGAAAGGCAACTACCGCATATAAAGTTTGATGAAGTTCATGATCAAGTCTGAGGATCTGCTCGTTCAGCTTGTGGATTAAGAATTTCACAAAAAGACGGCAAGCTGAATAATAGAGGGTCTTTCATTAAGCGCTTCCTATCTTTAAATTTAAATAAAAAGTAGGTGTGAGGTATCATCGAAATTTTTTACTCGTTTGAAAGGCCTATCGTCTGAAAGCCTTCATGTATGGAGTATATCATCGGCCAATGTCCGCCGCGGCTGCCTGGGTGGCGCGCATCTAAAATGACCCATTTTCCATGACTCTGGCACATAAATCGGGCTGAATTTGACCGATCACATTGTTTCTGTTAGTTTTGATTCAGGACTCAAATTTATCCACCACACGCCAAATAGACCTCTCGGTAGGACGATTATGTCGACTGTAAAATGCAAAACAGACTGAGTAAATGACAGCCAATTTGACAGATGTAGTTTCAGCAATATAGCCGTTTTCAACTGTCAATGTTCGGAAGTCCTAATTGGAAGACCCTGTACATTCAAGGTACCCTCGTTCGTTGTTAAGTTGCTGTGGCTGCTTAATTTTTTCCCCCCGTAGTAACGCATTAATTAGCGCATAAGCGCTGCCTTAAGGCCGCAACGCAAGGGACCTTTAGATATGGGATTTTTTTTTCATTTGGGTGAGGTCGATATTGGGAGTCGTGGCGGCCATGTTATTTTGTTGAGGTCTCTCTAATGCATGTGTTTATTATTTAGTCTCTGATACCAAATAAGCATGGCAATGCAAGTTTAAAGGAGAACCCGAGGCAGACAATTGATTGGTGCACAAGAAGTCGGTCATTCGCCGACTTCAACTTGGTGAATTTTGCGTCAGAATTTGGGCTTAGGTACGAACGTAGAAGATCCAACTGACCTAGGGACTCAAAGTAAATGGTCATAGACAATAGCATTTATTTGCTGACTAGACTTCGGAGTTTTTGGAAGATTAGCACAATTTTGGCCTAAAAATCTTTAGCTGCGAGGCGCACTTTTGAGATGACTCCAACAGTCACCTGCTGTTACTCTTTGGTATACGGATTTAAGGCCGTTTATGAGGTTATCATCATCATTGGCGAGTATGCTACAGAACAATGCAAACCGATTTCTTTTGGCCCATGTGAATCGATAACTGCTGTGTATAGGTTTTAAGTGGCATACTGGCCTTAAAGTAGCATTTACTAATATCTGGTAACATCTTTCTCATGTACATAAAACCTACGATGTGGTTGACAGAAACAGATATTTCGGGGAACTCAAATTGAAGTCATCTTAGAGGTCAGACGTGTATCCGAACATTGATTAGTTTTAATTTCCTTTTTTGATTATAAATATCCTGAAATAAAAACCGAGTGCAGTCTTTTTATTACAAACATAACAATAACAAGTGGTTCGACCACTGCGGTAAATATCTTTACGAGCTACGTTGATCTTTTCCACGTTCCACAAGTAAGGTGGTTCGCATACCCAAAGCTGGTAAATGCTCCCATGTACAACCAAAAGATCTTAGATCCATTAGTCTATATGTATTCCTTCTTAAAACACTAGAACAACTGATTGATATCAAGTTACGTGACAAACTGTGGCAATGGTGTAGTGGGTAGAGTCATTGCTTGTGACCCGGTCGGCTCAGGTTCGAGCCCCACCGGGGGACAGCAGTACTCGGCCACCCAAACATATAAGAGAAACGAATAATATCAAAGTTTCTCCGCCACTACACCAAATAAAGAAAAGAGAGACGAAAAGAGACCCGACATTGGTGGTCTGATTCGAATATCTCTCTCTTCTTCTTTATAATAATATACGTGACAAACTGTTTCTGTCTACTGGGGAACTGTAAAGGAAAATCGATGGGAACAGCTTCTACGGAAAATCGTATATTCAACGCATCTTAAAGAATACATAAATGGCTTTCTTCGGCGCAGTGCCTTAGTGGTAGTGTGTTGGGCTACTAAGCGAGGGGTCCCAGGTTCGAATCCTGAAATTGACAAATTACATCTTAAGGTTTTTTTCCACTGCGCCACCTCTCGCGAACGTCTGACAAACATCCGATAGTAAAACTGTCATGAATGAGCTTCTCAATTAGCCGTTTGGACTCGGCGTAAAATTGTAGATCCCTTCCATTCGTCCCAAAAATTGAAAACCCACACAAAACGAATGGTTGTGAGAAGCTAGGCCTTGGGTCCCATAGACCTGTAGCGCCAAAATATTTTAGCAATATAGTAATCTGATTGATACTGCTTTCCGCGCTATACAGCTCTGATAGAACTCTTTTGCTTGACGACATGTTCTTGGTGAACTCAAAACCTACTGCACGTAGTAATAAGATCATTTCGTTGCCCAACGTGATGGCTCCTTCATCTACATCTGCTCCATTCAGCATATCGTCAACATAGAAATTTTTGGTGATTGTCTGTGTTGCTCTGTCTGCATGGAAACTGCTGCTCGATGTGACCACTATTATCAAAAATTCTCTATGATCATGGCTATGGCCTTGGCCTATTAATTTCCTAAGCTCGCCGCACTCGGAATGATGGGGATTTTAACGACGTATCGTAAGGATGGGCCTGTTCAGCCTTCTCTCTACCAAAATCTTATATGATGTGCTCGTTCTACAACGCATCTTGTGGTTCCTCTGCCTCGACCATTGCTCTGAATGCTCGTTCATCGTTGACTCGCAATTGCCCAAATTAGATCCATCATAGATGCGTGTCGTGTGCCTTTTGACGGTGTCTTTGATGACATCTGCCCACACTTGAGCCCCTAATAGTAACACCTCAACTATTACATTTTTATCGAAATCAGGGTCGGCCAATTACATGTGGATTAGATCGACTAGGAGAACTTGTGGTATATTCATCATCGGAAGGCACGAGGTGAACATCTCGCAGCTCAAGGCATACTTTAGATAGTATGTCAATTTTACTGACGCCTGTGACCCTTACCTACTTTTGTTTGTTGGATTCCACTTTCAAGTAGAGATCTGGCTTATAATGCTCGTCCTGGACCACCTCTTACTTTGACCAACGCTGTTGCCAACAACACACTGGTTCGACCTGCACTGCTCTGGTTTTCCGCTCTATTTGGTTATTCTTTGCTTTGGCGCTGCCCTGCGCTGCTGCTCTGCTCTGCGTTTATTATTTTAATGGGTATGAGTTGGTTGGCCATGTTGGAAGGTGGGCTATATAAGCCTGACATAATTTTCCCTGAAACATAAAATTAAATGATAAATTCATCAAATATCCTGCGTCCGGATATTGCACCTAAAATCAACAAATAAAAAAGAAACTTACAAAATAATGCCACCCTCTTTCAGATTATCTCCAAATTAAAATCACACAACTGGTCCCCTAATCGTCACCATCAGCATCACACCTTCTTCTATCAGCAGAGGGGCTTTTCAGAGAGTATAATTTGACAGAAATATTGACTTTCCAACCCCACAGGCTAATGTCAATAAACCAAGTCCTCTAAACGGTCTGTTAAATTTAACTTATCAGATGCAAGTGGCACATAAAAAACAATCACCAACCTTCATTAGGCACCCGCACCGAGAAACAAAGGATACAAAAAAGGACAACCCATATACAAAATCGTGTCATTCGATTCGAGGAATCAATTTATCCAAAACTAGAACACGAGCTACAAAGCCGAACCCACACAACGACAAAAGCACACACTCGATAAGAAGTGTTCCATCTGCCGGAATCCATTCCTTTGACAGAGATTTTCTCTAGAATGGCCTGCACCCCATGAAGTGGTTGTTCCATCGAGCTTTCATCGTCCTTATCAGCCATGGCCGGTACACATTTCTTTTTTATTATTTTGTTTTTCTTTTTTCAATTAGGGACACGTTAGATCAAATTTCGCGATAAAAAAAAAGAGTCCTTAAAACTGAAACAATTTCCGTTTTAATCCCAGATAGTCCTTTCCGCATGTGAAGGAATTTTCTGTCAGGATATGAAACCTGAAATTTAGTTAAAACGGCAACAAAAAAAATCCCATTCTCGAGTTTACGCTTTGATGAAAATGTGCGCGCCTAAGGGAGAACTTTGAAAATATCCTTTGGAGAGATTTTTTTTTCCTTTGCTCTACGTTATACCGCTATACACCTACATGGAGTGCAGTGGAAAAATTGGCGGTCTATTTCGTCGCTCCATGAAAATGACAAAAACCAAACACAAAGGCGCAGCGGCGAGGGCAGAATATGTTTGAAAATTAGGTCGTCCGTGACAGAGCATTTTTTCTGTTGCTCCTGATGATTTTTACGACGACAAGGCTTGTTTTGAGCGCACACAATTTGTTAAGGATGATAAAGAGACCACTCGCGTACACCCAGGTCGTTTGTGTCTAACTAAAATTAACTAAAAAACATTTTCTTTTTTTATTGAGAAAGTTTTTTTTTGTTTGCCCTGTTTATTTACCTCTGCGGGATTGGATATAAAAAAAAAACAAACGTGGTCCTGCATAGAGTCAAGGAGGGAAGAAAATTATTCACATTGCACGTTTTTTCCGGTGAGAGTCAAACTTATTTATTCCATATGCGCTACACCGACGACCGTAAGGATAATTAAACCACATTTGGGTAAATTAAGTTCTCCAAGGATAATGACGTTGAGCTAATTCCATATTTCACGCAGCACTAATTCTGTACTCAATTACTCCTGGTGAACATGAGTTTTGTGTGCTGTCCTTCCTTATGCGAGGACGCCAATTCAACTAGATACACCGCAAGAGCATGTGGTGCTCTCGTGACATGTATGTGTGTTTTGTTATTTGCCGCAAAATGGCATTCATCGGCACAAATAATGGAGCCAGAAGAAGTTGTCAACACATTTTTGGGCGAAGAAAATAGGATTCTGCAAAAGAGGGAGGGGGAACAATTTTTAGAAATGACACGATGAAAAAGGACAACGAAATTGACTTTGGTAGCAAGTATTTAAATGTATAGGACGCGTTTTTTTAATCGTTTTAGGACTCATTTCCTGACGTGTATCTGTACGGGTTTTTTGTACGCATTTTTGAAGCGTTTTTGCTGAGTTTTTTGACTCGTTTTAAACTAGTTTTTTTTGGCGCATTTTTTTAAACGTTTTAAGTCCGTTTTTTGAAACGTTTTTGACGCGCTTAAGAACGTGTATTTTGACTTGTTGCTATGAAGCATTTTGTTGACGCGTTTTTCAAAACGTTTCTTGACATGTTTTTGAAGCGTTTTTTATGCTTTTTAGGCACTTGTTTTGATTAGTTTTTTGAAGCGTTTCTCGGTGCTTTTTTCACGTGTTTTTCGGCGCTATTTCTGACGCGTTATCCGAATCGTTTGTTGACGCGTTTTTAATGTTATATTTCATGCACTTTATGAGGTTTTTTTGGCAAGTTTTTTGACGCGTTTTTCAGTGCGTTTTTAGATGTTTTTCTTGTTCTTTTTTGAAGATTTTTTTCTGCGACTTTGCATTTCTGTGAGCTTTTTAAGCGTTTCTCTATTTGTTTTTTTAGCATTTTTTTGACGCATTTTGTGAAAAATTTTTGGAAGTGTTTTTTGACTCGTTTTTCGAAGCGTTTTTGCCGCTTTTTAGCTCGCTTTCTGAAGAATTTTTAGAAGCGTTATTGAAGGTTGTGTTTGGCGCGTTGTTCGAAGTGTTTTTGAATAGTTTTTGTACGCGTTTTTAAAAAGTTTTTTTATCGTTTTTGTACACGTTATTTAACGTGTTTTTGGTTCGTTTTTTGATGCGTGTTTTTGAAACGTTTTCCAGCGTGTTTTTTGATGTGTTTTAAATGCGTTTTTTATGTTTTTAATGCGATCACGCATTTTTCGAAAGGTTTTTTAACGTTTTTTCTGTAAATTTTTTTGACCCGTTTTTTGAAGGGTTTTTTGACTCTTTTTTGAAGCGGTTCCTTTGGCGTTTTGTGACTGTTTTTCTATCGCGCTTTTCGAAGCGTTTTTGACGATTTTTTTATGCGTTTAGAATGCTTTTATTAACGCCTTCCTTTTTTAATGTTATTTTTTATGAGCTTTTTGGCGTTTTTTTCGGCGAGTTTTTTGATGTGTTTTTAAATGCGTTTTTGTACGCGTTTTTTATGTTTTTTATGCGCTTTTTGACGATTGTTTTAAGCGAGTTTTTTACGAGTTTTTGGACGCTTTTCAAAGCCTCGTTTTTAAGCATTTTTTATGTGTTTTTGGCGCGTTTTTGGGCAATTAAACTTCTAGTTAAATTTTGAAATTTTGTTTTCCAAACATAAGATATAAAATAATTACAGTTTCCGTTGCGTTAAGTGGTACACATTCATCTGCCGTTGCCGTTGCCCTGAAAATATTTGTCAGTTACTGTGAAAACAAATTCGTACCACGTGACACAAGCACTCGATTTAGAAATAAGCTAATGGCCGTAACCAGCCTTATCCACGTTGCGAATAATTAATATTCCCCGACTAATCGCAATTTCTGTGCCACATCTTTCTACTCACATGTCACATGTCAGAGATGTCACTTCAATCAGTATCCGCCCAAAAGTCACACTTTTATCTGGCGCAATTAGCAAGTCAATTCTGTTCGCTCACGGAAGGACATTGTGCCGCACAATTCCGATCCAAAACGATTGACATTTCAGTGGTGCATAATTTATACCCTGCCTGGACTGAAAAAGTCCTGTCAGTTGAGCTGCGTAGTTGTTCGTGTGCTTTCCACAAATCATTAGCGCTTAATGGACAATAAACAATTTGATTTGTACTTGTAGTACAGACCTCTAACCTGCTTCGGCAATAACTCCTCGATCCACTGTATGAATTTATGAATGCGCGCCTATATCCCCCCCGCCCATGGCCTATACCCACTTTTGCAGAGGAGAGCATCTTAATGGGCCACTTTATCATCAACTCGAAAACAATCTCAGAGCGGCACTCCCGTTCATTGCGTCTGCCATGCGTTTAACACATTTTACATGATGAATTTCAGCAACTCAGTCCTAGTCAGCAGAACGCTTTATGGTTATCACGTATCTGTATATACTTCCTGCGTCCTGGTTCGTGCAGAATGCAAATAGCAAAACAAATTTCCCCATCGCCTGTGATTTACGCGATGGCAAATAAATAATAAAATCACCCCCTCCCCCCCGACTCTGGAGTCCGTTTCGGTTTTTATACACCTAACATATACGCATCCTTCAGCGCACTTTCGTCTCGAGTGATATACGAACATGTGCGAACAGCCGAGGTGGGTGCACGGAAAAGTGATGACAAGCGACCCCATTGACTGATGAAAATTTCATTTACTCGTAAAACCCCATATAGACCTTCTAAGCGAATTATTCAGGTGAACGTGTTGTTGTTGTTCTTCCTCGGTGGGGGAGAGAGTATCCTTGATTTTGGTAATCTGTATTCCTGGGAGTGTTTTTGACAAAATAAAAAAGCGATTGGTAGGTTGCCTTCCTCATCCTCGCATGCAATTATTTATTTTTCAAAGTGCGGTGCGTTATGCGAATTTACTTTTCTTTTTTTTTATACCTTCCTGACACAAAGGTGAAGGAAGGTGCTGATGTCAGGATAAAAGATGGAGCACTAAACAACAAGAAACAGGACAAATGGGGGCAACAAGAGAGAGAAAAAAAACAGAAAACTCTTCATTTGTAATCCCGAACGCAATTATGGTTCTTATTTTGACGATGAAAATTGGAAAAATCGCTGGCAATAAATTTTGCAGGGAGGCAGGAAGACGTACGTTAGATGTTGTTATTTTGGGTGTTCACCTCCCTCCCAGTCTGGGTGTAGAATGGGACAAATCACAACAATCAGGATTGTGTAATGGGAAAATGATTGAATTCGTACAACGATGAAATTGATAAACGAGTGACAGATGGATTGATGTTTCCTTTTTCATTCTTTTGTTGGATGAGATGATAGACTGCGCCATGAGGAATGGGGATTGGGGAGAGCTGGCGAATTAAATATGCTGCTGGAAATTGGGACTCTGTTGAAAATGGGTATTTATTGATGACTGAGGGCGAACTTTTGTTGGCTCAGCGGGGGTTCAAAGTTGTTGTCGAAATTTAATTCGACTCCACGAGGTTTTCAGGTAGTTGGCGCAACAGGTCTTTGGAGGACTCACTGGCATATGTTTGGGTGAATTGTTATTTTTGAGACGAATGGAGCCGATTTTAAATGGCTGAATTTAGAAGCTTAAGCGGCACAGGTCTGCTCTCGCGCATTGGATAAAATTTTAAGACGCAATTTGTGGTATACATGAATCAAACCTAAGACGATTTGCTTAGTAGTACAGCACAGTAATCACAATTCTTTTGAGTTCTTTGGGTATGCAACTGGAGGGTAGTAACTCGACTCCTCCCTCTAAAAACTTATATAGGGTCAACATTTTTGAAAACGTTGTCAACATCTTCAAGTTGGGACTTACGGGCGTGTAGCTTCCAAGTCGACTGCAGTCACTCTTGCTGTAGATAACAGAAAAGCCGCTAAATATCTGCAAATATATGATCACATTGAGGTTAGCGGCAGCATACTCTAAAAGCATAAGCGACCTTACACACATGATTTTGCCTCTAATTCGTTTAAATTAGTTTTTTTTTCAGATCAATATGGACATCAATTTTATAATTTGAACTTCCAAAAATGGCAAATATTTACAACATTGCCATAGTTCTATTCACCGATCGAATCGAAGCCAATTTTCTGCAAAGCTTTCTAAAAGATCTTAAGGCAAATACATATAACAAAAATTGACACCTGTTGGTAAAAAAGGTTTCACAAAGAAAATTTATGTTTTCTATTTCCAGATAATATCAACATTGCACTCTAGGCTACTTCACAGCATATTGCTACCTACATCTAGGAATTTAGGAGGAACCTGCAAAAAAGCACCATTGAAAATTCCAAATAATCACTCACACTTGAAGTTTTCTGAAGTGGCAGTCACGTCAGTTATAATTTATGTCAAAAAGGGAGGAATCATAAACAGCACCTATTATAAAAAAAACAAGTTAACAGAAAAAAATAAAAAAAAAATTCTTATTAAAAACATTTCTTTAAATTCTTTAATATTTTCTTAGGTCCTTGGTATACTAAAAATTGGGTTCCTTGTTGTTCTCGGTCTGGTTTCTGGTATTGATGTTTATGGAATTGAGAACATACATATGTGGAGTTGACGTTACCAGTCAGAACGCAAAACAGGAATATAACATTGGATGTCTCTCTTCGTTTTCCAAAGTATGAAGGTTCAGCACATATGTAGGGTGGAAGACGACCTTCGGGGTTCCAAGGCAAATCATGTAATTCGAAAAGATGAAACTGCTCTTGAATACTTTCAATTCTTGCGATTCCAGATTCGTAGGATGGACACCAAACAGGACTACGTATTCCAAAACAGGTCGAACGAGAGAACAGTATAGAGTTTTGGTTACATATTAAATTCTTAAATTCCTTTAAGAAACCATGTTGTTCATCAGCAAACATTTAGAGCAGTTTCAAATATTTTTTTTAAAGAGTTTAGGTATACAAGACAGTTTTGCGATTCCTCTATAATTTTCCATGTGATATTTGTTACCATTTTTATGTAGAGGCACGATAAATGACGATTTTCACAGAATGGGAACGAATCCTCTGGACAGCGACAAGTTGAATAAATACTTTAATGGTTTACAGATGAAATTTACAGACGATTTGACAAATAAACTTGGAACGCCATCAGGACCAGGGCCCACAAGACAACTTATCAACTTTTCACTTTGCGCTTAGGTATAAATCATACTTTTTGGAAAAGTGGTACTTTTTCTGTTCCAAAACATTCTTTGCAAAGTTAGTGTGCAAAGTATTCCACAAAGCATTTAAACATCTTTGCATTTCTGTTATATCTCTTTTCACTTTGCATTGCTAAATTAAAAATTTAAAATGAGCCGCAAAATAAAAATAGAAAAAAACTTGCGGTGTTACATTTAATAAAAGAATAAAATAATATTTTATTTTCTAGTTTTCAAAACAATAAAATAAGTATTTATAAAACTATTGTAAATATTTGGAACATATTTAAGTTAACATTTCATTTTGAAGGTTAATAAATTAGATAAACAGGCTGCCTGGGAGGAAGTTTTGAGAAAAGTTCAATCCTGTCATCGGGCCACACCGCGGAAACAAAATGTCTATTAGGTTGCAGTTTTTGTGTAAGGAAACAGCATAGTTATTTGCAATTTCTTTGCAAATTACACTTTTCAATATTAGCTTTGCACTTTGCACAAGAGAATGTACGTGGAACAGAAAATGCAAAGAGAATCCGAAAATTGCAAAGAATTTGGAAATTACACTTTCAATTTCAACTTTGCGCTTATGAAATTTTACAGTTCTGAGCAACACAAGGTTTTGCATAGTGAAAAGTTGATAAGTTTTTTTTTGTGGAATAGGGCCCAGAAACACAGTTATCATCTTAAGTCTTTCTATTTTGCACAATTTCATTTTCAGTCAGTCTTATGCTCGGAATATCACAGTTTGCTTTTATAATACAACCGGAATAACTCTGAGTCAACGAATCAGGCCTTGAATAAGTTGTCTGAAAGAAGTCATCATACATATTGTGCGGGTGCTTTGTGGTAGACCCTGGGATAGGCGCTGTTACTTGAAGATTTCCTCTAGAAGGAAATTGTATGAAAAATAAAAGATAGATTTTAGATTTCGGAAGTCTTTATTCGGAGCTCAAGTCTTACCTCGTGGAGGGTGATATTCAAAAAGAGACAGAGTTTTGGTTGGATGCAAAGAGGAAGTTAATAGGTTGACGTTTAAGATGTAAGCCAACAAGAAGCGACCTCTTACATTAAATTTAAAAACGAATGCAAGTTATCGAAATAGCAACGAGTAGGTAGCACATATTACATATTTGATTGTCACTAGACAAACAACTATTATTATATTCCATATTCTTTGGAAAGAAGAACTCCGCTTAATATATTTCCAAAACATTTTTGGATTATTTTTAATATTTTGTTTAGTTTTTACGATCTAGCTATTTGGTTTTGATTCAATCTGTTCCATATAAGCTTCACTGTCCTAAGCGTGACTGTATATTTAGCAAGATAAACCTTGTTTAGCCAATTCGTGTTAGCAAACAGGTCTTAGACCTGTTGCTCGGAATTAATCCTTTTTGGGGTTGACACTGATGCCACGTTCAGTCGTTCATTTAATTGGCTTTGCTAAGAGGAAACTGCAGGACGTCGAGTCGGCAGTAGTCTGTGGTTATAATTCTGTCTAAAAAAAACTGACGAATTTGACCTACCAACTGACGACTTTTCGGCATTCTACGTACCCAATAGTAGGCAACTGGTTTAGTACTTAGCACCCGATTGCATGACAACCTTTCATTGCTCAAGCTTTCTTCGTATCATCTTCGTGTGGCGTGTTGTGCGTAGGTAGGTATACCTTCTGTCATCCATATTTCGTGGAACACGAAAATTGATTGCATGTCATTAATTTGACCGAAAACTACGACTACACCCACCGCAAAGCCAACAAAGGCAAATTAACTCCCCGCTCGTGCCCACCACGATTAAGATCCGCCCAAGAAGCAACATGAACTAATAACACGTTTCCCGTCCGTGCGCCACTGCACCCTTAAAGAAAAATTATAAATTGATTAGTCGCCCCCAACCAACAACGTTGGCTATGATTTGCCCCGCAAAATTCCTCAACAAATTAACAGAGTGCCAGGAAAAACTCAGTCCACCACCCCCTTCTGTGTGTGCGGTAGTTTTTTAATTTCCCGTCCATTATCGCCTGACATATAGCTTAGAAAACTGTCAGCGGGGCTGCAACTATTTGCTAGATGTTGATAACTTAATTCGGTTGTGGCACCAGGAAGTGCGAGTGGAAATGAATGAGCAGCGCCGATCCCTGTTTCCGGTTGTAATCTATCCAAACTTACAAAGAGATGGCCATCGCAGATAAAGGTAATTGAGAGAATGGCCCCGAATAACAGTTAAGCGTTTCTGTGACACAGCACTGATAGCTGTTGGGTCATAATTCCGGGAAAGTGGCGTGCAATGATGCGACGAGGTCACGAACTCGACTATAGGGGTGGCTCCAAAGAAGGCCTAAGCTGTCGGTATAGTCGATATTTATTAGCCAGTGCGTCCACCGGGTTGACAAGTTTTCGTTTTGTTCGAATTAATGGAGCGGCATGTTTGCCGTCACAAGTGTTACACAAAATACCACCCATATACAACCCTTGTGTGTCGGAGGGTGCGGAATGCACAAGTCCGTGCTATGGCTTTATTAGTGCGCTATGGCACACATTAATTTGTTGCTGCGAGGTGGACAGTTTGTTGCGCGGAATTAATGACTACCCAGTACCCACATGTAAGGCTAAGGTTGGAGGCTGAAATTTGAATTCCTAGAATGGACCGTTGAAAAGAGTATTCAATTAAAATTCTGCAACGTCATACATGAGGCCGTTGCTCATTATGAGCCCTGTACCGACTTCATTTCATGTTTGCCGTAGTTTTTATTTTAATTTTATTTTTTAATTAAATTCCTTTCTAATTAATTACGCTGCATAATGTATATCCATTTCAAATAAAATATTCACCCATGTTAAAGATTGTTTTTTTTCGTTGGTTGGTTGTTTCTATAACAGATAACCGAACGTGGATAGTGATTAGAAAAGGACCCTCCTCGTACCTGACCTTCTTGTATATTTTCAATTCATTAAAATTCCATTTCGTATTCACATTCGAACTGGATACGGAGGGCTTTGTCGGGTCGGATATTAAACAGACAAGGGCCGAAGAAAAAAACAAACACATCGCACACTGTATATTGGGAATGCAAAGACCCAAAGGATCAGTTTAAATTCCAATATGATTCGGTGTTCTTTGGCTGTTGCTGATGACTTTGCAAAGTCATCGCAGCCGTGGCGGTAATATCGGGTTTCTTCTTTTTGGGGGCACAAATGATGGCGTCATTAATTACTCAACATAAAATGAGTTGCGATGCAAAAGATGGTGGGGGGAAGACGGGGGGGAAACGAAGGAACAAATAATACTGTGTACATTGATTAATGTGCGCCCTTATCTGCGATTGGATAATTACTTGTAATTAATTGGATAATGAAACCACGCCTCGGGTGGTGCGATGTCGATGGAAATTGAATCTCACCTGTGTTGAATGAGTTAAAGCCGGATGAGTTTTTTTTTCCACCTTGGAATTGTCTTGGGAATTTTCTCACAAAATATATAGGAAGGTATAGGTAAACAAAGTAGCGGGGTTGGTTTGTAGAAGTGGCACGTGCAGGTGGAGAAATGTGCCCCACAGGCAGTTGGCAGTGATGTTTTGTTGAAATCAGAGTGATGGAAGGAAAGACGATAGTGAACCTGGGGCGGAATAATGCGGGGCGATTGGGAAGAGAGTCGACATATTTTGACGGGCGACGATTTTCTGAAGACTATGCACGTAATGGGAAAGGCGCAATAAAGATTGTTGTGTTATATGACAATCGCACTAAGGAACAGTGCTAGAAGAAAAGAACCTCTTAGCCAGAAAGCGCGTAGATGAATGGCCACATGCCAGTGGAAACTCACACAGCCAAGCTGAATCTGAGCGATGTCATTGTTTATGTTGGCAACGATCTACTTACTTACATACTTAGGAGCCGCTACAGTCCGGGGTGGATCTGGGCTTCAACCAATACTCCCCTGCAGTTAGCGCGATCTTTGGCTAACTGCCTTGAGTTGCACACTCCAAGTTGGTTGAGGTTCCCTTGCACTTGTGCGCGCCACCTAAGGCGAGGTCTTCCTCTACTGCGTTGTCCCTCCGGGTTGGGATCGAAGACTCTTCGGGCCGGAGCGTTGGTGTCCATTCGCTCTACATGTCCTAACCATCTTAGACGACTGATGCGTATTTTTCTGACCAGGTCGGTGTCGTTGTACAGCTCGTAGAGTTCGATGTTAATTCATCTCCTCCAAAGCCCGTCAACGCAAACGGGACTAAAAATCACTCGAAGAAACGGTCGGTGGCGGTTTATTGGCATTGACCAGCTACTTCAGGAAATCGCACAAGAAAAAGTGCAGGCATTATCCACCACCTCTGCGAGATATAGGTTAAGTTAAAGCGGCTGCCGGCAAAGAAAGCCAGCCCAGTCACAGTCAGACCAATAATAGGTCCATTCTGATCTGGATTAAAAATCACAAATCCTCAATCGCGAAACCAATTTGAGCTTCTAATGAACCGAAGAAGACTTCTAACGTCGGTGTTTAACAGATCGCTAGTGTCGTTAAAGTAAAAAGTCCCCAGGTAGAGTTTTCTCCTCTGAGAGAGAGTGGAGATGGTATAGATCCCACTTGTTCACTTCCTATGGATAACTTTCGCAGAATCACGATTTTTTTTAAGCAAGATAAGTCAGCTTTTATCGCCGTTAGTTCCGCCTGGAAGACTGATATTGAATCCATTAGAGACTACCATCCAATCCTTCGTCAGTTTTTGATCCGTCAGTGTTAAAGTGAACCGACTTGTTGTCCGGAAAAACTACACCCTCCCAGTAGAATCCGGATGGAATAGTTAACCTGTCATGTCATTAGCGAAGCGCATTAAAGAAAGCTTCATGACGGAGTGCAGTAAATTCTCATGTCGCAAAGTGCGTGGTCTGTTTTCGACAGAATGATGCTGTAGCAAAGCAGCTAATGGGCTCAGTCAGAGGATAGCAAGCAACGAGCAAGGGCTTTTAAGCACCTGTTCAGATCAAGGGCAGAGCAGGGTAGGTCGTTCAAAAATTATGGAAAAGGGCTATATAGAAGTTTTTGTGTGCATTGTGACCAGAGCGATTCATCTAGGAGCTTGTGAGCAATCAGTCATCGGAAGCTTTTCTCACGGTTTTCCATCGACGAGGTGGAGTAATTTGGAGCGACAATACCACAACTTTTGTGGGCGCAGACCACATTGGGGAAACCAGCTTCCCCTGTAACAAATACGAGGAATGGGTGTACTTAGGTGTACCTCAGGGATCAGTCATTGGTCACATACTGTTTCTTATCTACAATAACTTTTAATTTTAAAACGTTAAATTTTAAAAGGAAAGTTAAAGCTTTCGCAGCTGATCTTTGCACTGCATACCGCTTGGATAATCCTATGGATGTAAGTCATGATATTCATTTACTGGGGCTTCAGTTTTCGGAATAGTTGTCAATTAAACTAAATCAATTCACTTCAGTCTCTATGTTAATGAGTCCTTAGGCTTTAACATTTTCTTTTGCGCAAACCATTCCAAAATGTTATGTGTTCTGATCTGTGTTGAAAATATTACAATTTAATGGCACCCTGTACTTGTAACGCAGTTTTAAAAATTGAAACGATAGATCAGTTTAAAAATGTAGCTACTTTTGACCAGCATTAAAAATGTTTTCGATCTACGAAGCTTAGAAAAATCTAAAAAAATTGTGCGAATGCTAAAAACAGTATGTTGTAAAATATTTCAATCAAAACCGTAGTAAGTTGCTGGGGTAAGTATGCATAGGACAGTGGCGTGGCGTGGCGTGAACATTTTAAAATGGGCAGTCCAAGCAAAATCAATCAATCGTGTTCTGTGTACCTTGAAACAAAATTATAATATATTGCACATTTGCTTTCCACATGAACTAAGAAAAAATCAATCCAAGCCATCTTTTTTATACTTAAGGTCATTAATATTTAAAATTTACAATGAGTAAAAGTGGCTTCGATATTATCCACAAAATGAGAAAACAAGAAGTAGAAGAAAATCGAATAACTTGAACAAAAGCGGGTTTTTTGTAGATAGTGTTGACTGTGGAAATTCAAAAAGGGAAGTCGGTAGAAATCGGGTTATAAAGATGCTACGCCACTGGTATATGGACAATCGCTTAGCTCCTTCTATGGTTTTCTTCAGGTCATTGTTAAGAGTTTTTCGAATACCTCAAAAAATTTGTTGGTTGACCAAAATAATTCTTATAATCGACCCAACAGCCCACACAAAAATGCCGTTCCACCTACTTTGTGACGGCAGGGGCTTAGTGATTAATATGCTGAACAACTAAGAAAGGGGTCTCAGGTTCGATTCACGGAAGAATAATAATTCCAGCAAAACTATCCTAAAAAAAACGTCTTAATTCAGAAGTATAAATTCGACATAAAATTGTAGGTCCCTTTCATTCGTCCCAAAAAAAGAATGATTGTAAGAAGCTAGGCCTTCGGTGCCTATGTGGACCTGTTGTACCTTACCATCAGTGTTATCTCTCTTCGAGATATAATAATGCTTGAAGACTTCTACAGTAGGTATCCCTGATCTAGGCTTTGCTAACACAACTCAGACACCCTAATCAAAGACCTTCGGGACCTCCTGTGACTAGTATGGTCCCCACCCATCAGACAAACATAATAGCCCCAACAAAACCGCAGCACGCAAAACCTCTGTGCAAGTTGAACCCGCTCAAACGGAAACCCTAATAAACCGCACAATATCCTTGTGAACCCACCCAATATACAAGATTCCTCCTCGAAAACTTTATATCTGCAACTCCTTAAAAAGAATCTGAAATTCATTCATCACAGATAGATTACATTTATTCCCACACGTACCTGTCTCCATACACATCAAGCTGCCGAAGTGAATGCTCCTTGCTGCCAGCTGCACGAAGAAGGAATATTATATGTAATATCCTTCTGTGCGAATTTTCGAAGCGAAAACCAATTCCTACTAGATACTGGTATCTCTTGTTCAAATAAAAAAAAAAACCGCACCAATGTACCCCAAAAAGGATTATTCTTCCCAAATCCATAATTTTCTTTTCGGATAAAAATGGATGGATATCATCTTAGAAGGACGACTGAGCAAGAAAATAAAACCAACGAGTTACTATATATATTATACAGTGCGATTTCCAACCAAAAGGAAATCACAGCATCTGAATAAAGGATTATATGGCGAAAGGACAGGACGACGACGGACGAGCCATGCAGACAACCAGAAGAAGAAGCAGAAAAACTAACTGCACCATAAGAAAATATCGAATAAACCTTAGAAAACGAAGTCAACAGGATGAATTTCAAGAATGCATGGTTTTTTTTTGTCTCCTCCATCTTCACAACTTCTATGTGGATTATCGTGCAGCGGTGCATTCGTGAAAGAAATCTAAATGCAGGGACAACGCCGACAGAGTCACCGGCGGGGGAAGGAGACGACACATACAGCATATATTGCACATCCTACCTACACATTTGAATTTCTACAAGAGATGTAAATCCTTTTTTGATCATCGAATTAGAAAAATGAAGGTACGAACGAGTAAGACGTATAAAAGTCCTTTTCTTGTTGATATCCAGATTTGAATCACATTTACGAATGGCTGTATGGGGTTGAAGAACGGGGGCTAAGGATATTGAATGTGTTCACAGCAGTTGAAATGTATTTAATAGGTTTTTTAAGCATTTTTTTTTCTACCTTTGTATACGGAGAAATTGAAAGGACGCAATTTTGCAGCAGTTTTCGTAAAATTTCCATATTGAAAATAAATTGGAATCGACGTCCGATTCAGTGGTTGGAATGATCTGTTGACAGGTAAATGCATGATTTGAAGGTAAAACGTCACTTGACAGGATGTGCAGCCAATTGGTCTTGGTGAACCGCAGGTCCTTGGGGTTTTTCAACTACGACACTGATTTTTTAGTAAGCAAAAACCAAGGAGGGGAGTTTCGTTGAGTCTGTTCTGCTTGAAATCGTTGCACTTATGTACTTTTTACCCACAAGTGCGATGGGGGAGGATTTTCTCAGTTGAATGTATGAGAAGAACTGCCAAAATCAGTTGTGCATATTTGAAATCAATCGGGTTGGGAAGTATGCATTTTTAAGCACCCTACAGCGATACAATTACCGTAACCGACTTCACGTTTAAGCACCCCCCCTAATACCCCACAAAATTAAGTGCCGTCACGTCCTCCCATTCAGCCGGTAGTCGCCCTTCGCCCATCAGACCAGTAATAAACTCCTCACAACGTGGTAATTAAGAAAAAATAAAAACCAAATTTGCATAAATTCCACCATCCTTTTCGTTATTGTTTGGTTGCCGGTGGTCACAAAACTCTCCACACAAACAACTAAACAAATTGAATTATACCCCGAGCCAGAGTTTGCGGGTTAACTTAACAGGAAACAGGTACTTTGCAGGAACATATCCCCAAAAGGACCTTGTAGACAACAGAATACTTTTTCATTTTCTTATTTAGAGCTAAATAAAAAAAGGAAACAAGAACATTGTTAACGTTGTATACCTACTTCCATAATATCTTAACCTCAAACTTTTCCACTCTGAAGTTTTCCACTCAACGTCCGAGGAACGGACCCTGGGCGGGGGGAAGGAAAAAAATGTTTTTAATTTAAAATATCACCGCGACCCTTTCATACTGAACCTGCCTCCGCTATACCGTGTCCAGTATCCAGTGTACACAGCAACAGCGCAGTATACAGGCGGACAGTCAACATGGAAGTTAACTCAAAGATACTTAAGGAGTTAAAATGGGCAGCATTTCCCATTTGGAAAATTTGTTTATGTTGTTTCTTTCCTGTTTGTTTTTAACGGGACGTTTCCTGTGCAGTTTTACCTGTCAGTTAATATTTTTTTATTTTTTCTTACTTAGTTGTAAGTAGACAGGTAAAGTCCTGCAGCTGGCCAAAAAGGATATGGCGATTTTTTTTGGCAATTAAATAGAAAAACACTTTTGCCTGCAGTCGGGCGGCTGAACCTGATGTGACAGTGCAAGTGGGGAAGAATGTCGGGGCGGAGCTCTCTGGACAAACATAAAATCAAATTAAGTGCTAAGCGAAATGGCAAACGACAGAGACATGAGAGAACATGCGACAAAGTGAATTTCACCGTAAAATGTAACGAGTTGGTTAAGACGCGAGCTCCGCGTAAATGGACACTTGAACGAGGAGGCGACAGCTGTCAGACCGCGTGACATAGGTATAGGTATGCGTTGCATTGTTTGAGGTGGCAGTGAGTCTGCGGTTTCATTCAAATGCAGGTAATCTTTACATAAGGGGGCGTGGCACTTTCCATACAACAGGAGCTATCTGAGGTACAAAAAACGATATATTTCGGCAAAAGTTGCAATATTCTTTACATGGATGTATATTGTCTGTGGGAGACAAGTTGAATAAAGTGGGCGGTATTCAACAAAGGGGCGTGGCGTTTTCCCAAACAAAACGAAAAATTCAAAATGATATTCCTCGACATTTCTAATAGATAGGGTCACACAATTTGGAATGTTATCGTATATGTACTCTGGGATGTTTTGGTGAAAGGGGCGTGGCAGCTGCAATTTAACGAATTCATTTAAAATACTATTTCTTGTGATTTCTAAACTCGAGGTCATGACAGATGGACGCATCGCATCCCTCGATTGATTACTGCAGTCTGGATGGACGGTTCCTTTTTTTTTTAATTTTATGTAAGGAAGAGATACAAAAATCTAATCACTTCTTGGTTGGCCTGTGGTTTGAAAGGAAGCAGTATCCGAGTTGCCAGTGCGCATTTTAAAATCGAAAAGTTTTCTTTTTGCGAATAAAAGAATAGAGGAGAGTTTTAAGTCCGGAGTGGACGGACATTAATAGTTAGTAAAATCAAAAAGTAAAGAAAGGAAAAGGGATGAGAGTAAAAGAAAGGATAAGTAGTGGCAGGACTAGATCGAGGAAGAATAGGAATCGCCAGGACGGCAGAAGAAAGAAGATAAGTACAGTGAAATAAAAGTAAACGTTAGTTAGGGAATTTGTAGAACTCGAAATATTTCCGTTGGCTTTCGCTAAGTAAAATTCCCGGAAAAGAACGGGACGCGCGATCCTTTCCATTGTTATTTTTAACCGTTTCGACAACGCGATAAGGAGCAAATCCCAACGGTTAGAAAATCTTCATCGAAACCGTACATTCCATTTGTTGCATCCGACAATTTTCTTTTGACATAACGACCTCCTGGTCACACAACTTAGTTAAACACCAAGTGATCATATTATTAATATGTAAACATCAGAAGTTTCCGTGCACTTTTTAAGTATTTATCATGAAATGAGGAGAATGAAACTTATATTATTCGAAAGGTGATGTGCCAGAAACAAAAAATCGTAGGTATATGTCGCCATTAAGACTGGTAAAATGAAGTTAAGAATATCCCATGCAAATGCTTAGCAGTTAATCGAAATCATTTTGTTGCCATTCAATTTGTCGCCGTCATGCTTCCATAGTACCGAATTTAATCATCTTAGATTATAACATGTTGGAGAGTCTCATTAACCCATAAAGGTATGCAATCATAAAATATTATTTCAGGGGCATTGCAGAGTTATCTGCGAGGTGTTACTATGGAAACGAACATTCATACTTTGCCCTTTTCCATTCTTTTTTCATAGCGAAAAGGTATATGATTAAAGACTTAGCATATAAATAAATTAAAATAAATTATAAATAAATAATGTAAAAAACAAGTTGGCTTTCGTTACGTTATCTAGCGTTAGTCGATGTAATATGCCACACTTAACTTAAATGACAAGTTTAGTACAAGATTTTCTCAATTTCATTAGAGTATTATTTTATTTCATAAATAAACAAGGAAAAACATAACAAAAACCCTTATAAATAATATTAAAATAAGATTTTTTTAAAAACCTTAAAAAGTGTCATTTTACCCACAAGTGAGGGTAATACGCCACTTTTGAAGGGGTGAAATGCCAACAAACATGGTAATCAATTTTCATCGATGGGACATATCGGGCAGCTTCCATTTTCCAAAAAATCCTCGTGCATCTATTTTTGACATTTAGAAGCATTGGTCCCAGTCACATCTTGGTCCCAATTTGTCGTAAAAGTACAGTCAAAAATGGTGGGTAAATGGGCGGAACATATGACGTCTAGACACGGAGGAACATTACGTATACAAAACGAGTCTTACCTTTTTTGAAGAAACCTTCCAATATCGTATTGAAAAACCCGAAAAAATACGTTTCAATTCACACTGAATTTAACAAAAAGCCATTTGGATTTATACTTCACGGAATATTTGCCAAAACAAATAGCCTAATAACTTGCGTATCTCTCTGCCAAGACAATTTGTCGCAACTGAGCGAATTTCATCGTCAGCATTGCCAATATCAACGTAGGAGTATAAATTATTGATAGGTGGCATATTACCCACACTGACATATACGACCGACTTACCCTACAGACAAAATTGGTCGAATTTCGACCACGGGCGGTACTAGTATTAATAAATAGCCGTGCTCTCACTGAGCTTTTATAACGTAAACCTTGTCTTTGATTTATATTTTACCCAAACATATCGTCGGCATCATCTCCAAAAGGTTTAACAATTCTTTTTAAAGATTGTTTGGCGCCCACCCTATTGCAGCGTTTCTGCATTTGTTTTTGTAAACCCACCCCAGCTGAGTGGCCGAGAGTGGCAGCGACCAACACGCTGCTTTGTTGCACACGGTTTCCCTTTTTTGCCTTCACCATCGGAAATTCGTCCACCTATCATTCTCGACTTGTAACCGCCGGGGGAAATTTTGCAACATTATGCTGCTTGCTAAAGCTTAACTTTTTCCTAAATGCCCAATTAAGCCTTTTCTGACAAATTTCAAATTTAAATTCAAAAAAGATATTAAGATCAAATTTTAAATTTAAATGAGATATTAAGATCGTGACGAGAGATTTAATTGTAACATGGTAACGCTTTGCTAAATGGTAGTGAAAATAAAAAAAATAAAAAATAAATATTTTGGCGCGACAGGTCTATGGGACCCAATGCCTAGCTTCTCACAATCATTCGTTTTGTGTGGGTTTTCAATTTTTGGGACAAATGGAAGGGATCTACAATTTTACGCCGAGTCCAAACGGCTCTTTCATGACAGTTTTACTCTCGGATGTTTGTCAGACGTTCGCGAGAGGTGGGGCAGTGGAAAAAAACCTTAAGATGTAATTTGGCCCTTTCGGGATACGAACCTGAGACCCCTCGCTTAGTAGCCCAACACACTACCACTAAGCCACTGCGCCGACAGTGAAAGTAAACTCAGTCTCAGAAAAATTAGGACAAGCAGATATCATATCTTAAAGACTTTTGCCCTTATACTGCTGAAACAATCTTCGAGTACAAAACCTCTGCCTTATGATCGGCTGACTATTTACAAAAAGGCAGCGAATTTTTAACCAGATCAGTTTTCATTCTTGTTCTCATTATCATGCTCATTCTCATGCTCATTCTCATTGCCATTCTCATTCTCATTATCGTTCTTGTTTTTTTCTTCTGAGTCTCATTTTCGTTCCCGTTCTCATTCTCGTTTTCATTTTCGATCTCTATCGCGATCATTTTCTTCTAATTCTCATTCTTGATCTCATTCTCATTTTCATTCGCATTCTCATTCTCTTTCTCATTCCCATTCTCATTCTCATTCTTATTCTCGATCATATTCTCGATTTTGTTATAATTCTTGTTCCTTCAATTCCTTCAAGTTAAACGGACAAGATGCTACACAACATGGCAGTATATCCTTAAAAAAAAAACTCGCAATCAATACCAAAAACGGCGATAATAAAATTCCTCGAATCCAAACATCCTTCGCCAGCAATGACAAATTTTAAATTAATGACCTCCCAGTCAGCACACGTGTCACCCCGTGGCGCAACAAATTCCCAAATCTCCTTAAAAAAAAGAACCCGCAAGTAGCTTACTTTACTCAACCATTATCCGACCACATCAAGCCCAAAGGAAGAGACAAAATCTAAAAAAAAGGATAAATCTCCGCCCATTAGGACTGTCGTTGAATTCAATCAACATCAGCAGCAGCACCCACTCGGCCACAGTTTAAATGATCCGGAAAATTCAATGTACTCGTCAAATCACACGCCCCAAGAGCACCTCGAAATTGTGCCTAAGGGCGCAATGTCCACTATTCAAGGGCTATTCCCGGCCACTGCTGCTGCAAAGATTTCGATAGAAAGAATCGGTGATCCATGCTTTTCTATTTCTTTTGTCCGCCACCACACACCGGTTGTAGTTGAACAAAAAAAAAACTGAGAAGAAAAAACCCTGCTTTCGACATATCCCTGCAATTCAATGATAAACTTATTTTTGTGCAGGCAGGCGCTTTTCTGGAGCAACCCAGCGTTGTATGGGAGTGTCCCAAATCACTCAAAGCAAAAGGCCAATATATTCGTCCTTCTGCCACTTTTCCAAATTGCCATTGTGCTATCTCAGTGAGCGGGATATACGAGTGTACTTTTGTATATGTGGGAGGATAATGTATGTGAAAGCGTGCGTGTGTTTGTGCGCTCCAGAAACCCAATGAAGTGCAAATGCCGCTCCATTGAACTACTTGTGTTGAATTGGCACTGGGACTGCGGTCAAAATGTGAATTTTCAAGTCGTCGTCGTGTTCTACACTGGACTTGCGACACTTTTCTTCCAGTTGTGTGATTCCTTCGTCCTTATTTCAAGCGTGCACATAAACAGTGTACCGAGGCGAGTATATATATACGGATGTTGGGTTTTGGCGTTGGCCATTTCGGTGCGGAGTGTTCGAATTCCTATTGAAGGAGGAAAATTTATGGTTTTTCATTTGAGTGCTATTACTTTGCGGTTATCCGGCGTCGTCAGATGGAGCATGGTGACCGGCGCGCGGCGCAAGGAAGGGGCGAATTTTACACTTTAAGGAACAGGATCAGGATAAGAAGACTGTGCCGCATTGAGGCAAACGGTTTCATGTTTATTTACTCGCTCATGTAGATGGGGCAAACATTTCGATATTAAATTTGTGGTTTTCCAATTGAAGGGGGTGGACCATCAGAGAGTTGGGTTGACTTTGTTTTCTGTTTCAGGACATTTGTTCTGCGTGGTGGCATGTGTCCCGCTGAGATTATGATTTATCGTTTAAGTAATTGGAATGATAAAGTTACAGTTTGAAGTTTTATTGATGAAGTAGCGGGTGTAGTTTTTGATGGACATTTAACGTGCCGCGAATTTAAGTAGGTCGTGCGAATGGCATGACATGAGACTGAGTTCAAGAACGAGTATTGGAGTCTAAAAATTCAGTAACTATGTACCTGCAAGCCACGATGTGAAAGATGTAACTGACTTGAGATATTCGCCGAAATGTTATCTATGAATTTAGCACTATAGATACAGTATCCACATGTGCTCAGTTCACTGCCTGCTTTTGACTACAGATAGTAGTGGTGTTTGTTGTCAGTTGGCGTGGAAACTACAGAACGGATTTTGATGAAACTTTTCCTAAATATTTATCAAGACTCCGAGAAGAATATAGGGCATGGCATTTTTTGCCACCTAAAACTTTGGGGCGTTTTAGACCAAAAGTATTTTTTTTTTCTGACTTCTGTGGGCTATACAGAAGTATTTTAAATACTTTTTTTTTGTACCTATAGGAAGCACCACTCGTCGCTTATTTTTTGGAAAGTTCTTTCTTTAGGCAATGCCCATCAAAATTCTTAAGTTTGAATTTTTGTTTGCAATTTGTGCGATATATTAAAAATAATACATAATGGTAATGCAAGTTATGTTGCACATCCTTTCAGAAATAAGGGTGAGATCCCATCGGGACCTACACCCTTTTTTCATCTAAATCTGTTAAAGCACAAAAAACATCCGCTGGGCTTAACTGCATATTTCCTACAGTAACCTGATTTAGAAAACTAAAGCCTTGAAGAGTAAATCGAGAGGATGAACAATAAACGTATTTGAAGTAATTCGCAAAAAATGTACAAATGGTGGGCAGGTCCAAAAATGTTTACTATTTTCTTTGACATTAGCCTCAGTTGACAAAACGTAAATATTGTAAAGAATTTTATTAAGATAATCAAACTCTTTCAGAGACTGCAAGTATATAATATGATATATGTATAAATAATTTATATGCCTTAATGTTCCGATTTTTTTAAGTTGGATAATCTTTTATTAAACCAAGCAGGATTTGAATTTGAACTTATTTGCTTCTTTGCATATTTTACACGGTGACTAAAAACTTCGTATGCAAGCTCCAGGTTATTTTCTGTAAGCAAGTTATGCCACGATACAGCAGTAAAAAACTCATTAGTTACATTAAAATTAGCGCGTTTAAAATCAAATGTTTGAGTAGTACTTACTTTTTTTACAATTTTAATATAGCCAAAAAATGTGACTCCTAAAAAAACACTTTTATGTTAAATGACTGGAATTTTAATATTTTTATTTAGACCTTCAATGCTCAGTTTCCTTAAGTGATGAGTAATTTTTTATACGCTTAAACCTTCTCTAAGAAAATCAGATCATAACAGTGTAAACCGCATTGAAATCCGTTTATTGGTTCTCAAGATTAGCGGCAACAACTCTCTGTTGGACTTTCCTTTATACTATGTTTGGATACTGAAGGAATACTGGTTCACAAAATTTATTTTGCCTACAAAGCTAGAGAAGATTTCCCCGACTTATTTTAGATACCTTCCAGAAATACATACCTTTTCTGTTTTGCTATTTAGGATCTGTAAATCTACCACAAACTACCTCTGACCGGTGATGACTTTCACAGAGCCGATTCGTCAAAAACTGAAAGAAATTCGTGAGGCATTAGTCTCCATATACAATACTGCGTGATTATTTCCAAATTGGAATACTGTTGCCAAAAATTCATTATGCGAATCACCTATATGCCCATCAGGACAATCAGTTTCTAATTGACAACCAAAGTGATGCCAGATGCCACCCAAATGCATACTCATATAGGTACCGCTGCATAATTATCCACCAGGCATAATAATGCAAACATTTAGGTGCAAATTAAATACAAACATTTTTACAAAAGTCTATCAAAATTCATCGACTTAATTGCAAAACAAAATTTGTTTGCAATTCAAATAAATTTTGATTTATTTGGAGAACAAAAATTTATCAACACTTCGCTCGCGTCAATCTGTGTTAGATGAATATTCAGCCAGATAAAGCTTCGATCGCATCCGATGGGAATCCGACGAAAGGGGGTCATTGCAATATGGCCCGGCTCGTAAAGTTAAAATACATATAACAATAAAAACGAGATAAACAAACCAAAACAATGAACTGTTTATTGCATGAATAATTTATTTAATTAAATATTTTCTCTTGCTCTATCTGCTTTTTTGTTATGCTTTACTTTAAACAATTGCATTTAGTAAAATGTTTTGGAGAGTGATTTCCAAAAATAAACTGAAATCAACAAATAATTTTAATTTTATTGCATTTTTATTTTTTATTCATTTTTTTGCTGTATGTACCTTTGTCTGATGTTAATAACTGCAAACTCGTTACAGCTTTGTTCTGTTGTTAATATTTGCATTTGACTAGCAACTCTTATTTGCATTTAATTTGTTTTTGTAATTAAATTACCACGGAAATATGTATTCAAATCGCGTATCTGTGCGAAACAGATTTCGATTTGGTTATTGCATACAACATTTTGTGACATCAGTGTGTGGCTGATGAAAGTAAATTTGTGCAATTTTTTATTAACACATGAATGAAGGATTTAAATTGAGTTTGATTGGCAGTAGATATATGGCTCTGCAATAAATTGCACAAAAATTATACAATAGTGCATCATAGTATGAGCAGTTTCAGGCAATTAATATGGGACAATTTAAGTAAGAATCGACTTTACTGTATGCAATTAGAAATTTCTATATACAAAAGTAGTTGCACTCTTTTCCGTACAAAAATAGAAAAATATGTTTTGTTCAACATTGTGTTAGTAGGCATTGGTTTTTTTCACGAAAACTTTCTTAACTGATACTAAATCAAGTATTTCTTCCAAACACATTCTTAAAATCATGGAAAATCTAGTTGATAGACACATAACAGATTAAGCCCTGAAAAAACTTTCCGCTTAGCAAGTCTTAGCATGCCTATGGTAAATCCACTGAGTCAGCACTGAATGACTTAGTAACAAAATTGAATCCGCCATCAATCAAAAGGAAATCTGTATCGTTGCTTTCCTGGATATTGAGAAGCTTTCAACTACACATCCTTCGAATCTGCCAATAGGGCTCTTAACAACATGAATCTTTCTCCAATCATAGCAAGATGGAAAATGTCAATGCTAAATGGTAGATTAATTAAGACCCACATCGTGACGTGGAAATTTCGGCACTTACAACTTAAGGATGTCCTCAGGGGGGCGTCCTCTCACCCTCTCTTTTGGTGCCTTGTCATTGATGATCTACTTCGGTCCTTGGCAAGTCAAGGGTTTGATGCCATCGGATACGCAGACGAAGCAGCGATCTTTGTCAGTGGTAAATTGGAAAGCACGGTCTCAGAAAGACTGTAATACGCGCTATCCACTTTTCAGAGATGGTGTAACAAAGAAGGTCTTTCTGTTAATCCAAAAAAGACAACTATAGTCCTTTTTACCAAAAGAAGGAAACTAGACCTCCTTATTCGCCCCACTATGTATGGCGAAACTATCGAATTCTCCCGGAAAGCAAAATACCTGGGAACCATCCTGTAAACTATAATGAAACCAGAAGATAGAACGAACTATAAACAGGGCTTCCAGATCGTTATGGATCTGTCGTCGAGTCTGCGCTAATAACTGGGACCTTAGACCCCGGATGATACATTGGCTTTATTAGCTTGTGGTTAGACCAGCGATCGCTTATGCTGCCGTGGTTTGGTAGACAAAAACTTACGAAGTCACCACCGTCAAAAAGCTAGAACAGGTTCAACGTATAGCTAGAGACTGTATGACAGGCTGTATACGCTCCACCACGGCACTAAATGTCATCCGAGGCCTGATGTCGGTCATTTATCTTTGTTTAACGCTATGGAGTCCATGCCTTTGGATGACATGCTACCGGAATGTGGCTTCCATTAAAACTTCCTCAAAGTTATCGCTCCATGGTAAGACTGGGAAAAACTCAAACCCAATCCATCAAGTCTTGACATCGTCTGTTATACAGATGGTTTTAAGATGGAATCAGGGACTGGGTCTGCCATCTGTAGACAGTCACCTCCAGTAAGCTTGTCAGTTAGCCTTAAAAATAATTTATCTATATTACAAGCTGTAGTCTTTGCATTCAACCACTGCGCTAGAATAAATCTAAGTTCTAATAGACGTGGAAAAATAATATTTATCTTTTCAGACAGCCAAGCAGCTCTCAAAGCTCTGGAGTCATCTGTAATGAAATCGAAGCTAGTCTTAGAAACAATCACAGACATCTATGAACTTTCCAAGAAAAAGCTAGTCATGCACCGGACAATTTTTCCCCAAAATTCTATCCCAAAAAAATCCTAATTCCTGAACTTGGACGAAAATACCCTGAGAATATACTTACAGGAATAATCAGTGGCCACGGCACCATGGAAAAACACCTATAGCGCATGCATCTCTCCGGATCCAACATGCAGACTACGTCTTGAGAGTGATAAATCCTCTCTTCACATACTTATGGAATGTCCGGCTCTACTCATACTTAAGAAATAAATACTTGTCGAGGAAATCTTCACTTTTAGTCCAGTTTACTCCTTTATTGATATGATGAAAGGATGTCATCAATATAATGAACACAGTAGATAAATTATAAAATGTTTTTATCATTCATCAACTATTTTCATCAATACGATGAACTGAAATTCCCCTTCTATTTCAATTCCATTAACAAATAAATATTTTTATAGGTAGAGTAAGTGCTGCAAATATAACCCATCCTTAACTTTTTTCGAAATAAACCCATAAATTTAAGTCGAATTAATTTATAATTAAATTAAATTAAATTAAATAATTAAATTATAATTTATAATATAATTTTTTATAATAAAATTAAATTTAACAAAAAGATAAAAACAAAAACTTAAGGAAACTCAATTTTTCTCAATTTTTATTTTCAAAAAAGTTCGGCTAATATGGCCCACTGCAATAATTTCTCGCACCATGGTTTCTTAACCCATGTCGGTCGTTTTTTTGTGTGTTTTTTATAGAGAACGAATCGATTCTATCACGTGTCAAATATGGCCCACTTGGTCATACGTCCACAAATGGGGTTGACCATATTTCACACACTGTGTTTTTTTTTTACTGAATTTCATTTTTCATACTGTTTTAAATTCTGAAAGCACAAAAAATAAGAAAATTCTTAACGTTATTCTGACTTCGAAAAATATTATCAAATTTAAGGAAAATTCAAAATGATATCAATTAACAAAAGTATCCATAAAATTATGTGGAAAGTCATTATTAACATACTTATACCATAACACTACTTAAATACAGTATGGACACTTTATGACGATTATGTCCCTTTATCCAAAGCCCCCATTCTAATCGTTATATCAAATATAAGAGGAAAAAAAAATCGTTTGAAATGTATTTAAATTTTTTTGTTCGGCTTTTTTTTGTTTATTACAATTTTAAATAATAATATAGCAAAGACTGGGTTAATTTAAAAAGGGAGATTTTATTCCCCGAAACGATCAAACTGCGAGAGTACGAGATAGATAAAAATGTCCCGCAAAGTAACTACAACCGAATGTAGTTCTAGACGAGAAATTTTATTTGTCGTACCGATTAAGACCTTATTTCAACGCAGATTTTAATGAATTATGAACCAAATAAAAGGTTAATCTCCGAAGAGTAATTCGTACGTTTGTCTGATCCAGAATCGCCATGAATGAGGCCATAATTTTGTAAGCCCGAAACGAAATGTCAAATTTGAACTCCTACCTTTTCCAATAATTTGTAACAGCTGACGTGGACGACTCCAATTAATTTTACTGAAATATAATATAAACAATTAAATGACCCAACTAATGTCCTTCAATGCATCATGTCCTGAAATTATATTAAGAAAATCGCCATCAAAACAACTATTAAAGACACAGCCACTCTAAAGTGTCGCCCTCCTCTCTGATCTTTGAAATCGGAAAATTCAATTCAGGCTCATTGGTCATTTCAAAATCCCTCAAAAAAAAAAAAACTGAAGCCCAATTACCCAGCAATCAGTACGGTGTAACCAGCTTCCATCAATCGTTTACCATCCATCATCTCGACCCACCTTCGGCAGCAAGATATGAAATCATTTCAATTTACCTTCGGCCAGAGAAATTTCTCCAAATTGGTTCTCTCCTTCATGGACCAACTATTGAAAGGACCTTTCTCGGTTTTCGTCTCCTTCTTGCTGCTCGCTTTCTCTTCAGTAATTTCAATTCAATTGTGATTTATTGATGAAAAGGTCCCCTTCAAAAAGCGGTAGACAAAATTCAACGGCTTTGCGAACGAAGAATGATGAAAGTCTTTAGACCGGTGTTGGCACGTTCTACGTGCGCTCCACCACCCAATATGTGTGTGTGACTACGTGTCTTCAATGAGAAAAAAAAAAACGAAGGATAAATCCCAAAACTGTATAAAAAAATTATCTACCTACTGGTTACCTCATATTGACACAGGGATATCCCATGGAATCCCTCCGTGCCATTCTAAATCAGCCAGCCGATTGCAAAAATGGATGAAAAAAAATAGAACAGAACCCCGAGTGGTACCGGTCGGTATGCCACTTGATTTATGTTTGCATTTTAATGAAAGGATATCTCAACTGGATTCCAAAACGAAATCCCAAAAACGAGCATTTCATATTCCATCTTCAAGGGTAGGTGCACTATATGCGCTGATGGGAGAGAAGCTACTATTCCTAGTCCGTTGAGTGTAAGTCCATGACGAAGGTAGATTGAGGAGAAAATATGAGAAATCCCAATTCCCAACTCAAAACTATGATTGTGTATTGAAATTTAATTCGAATGATGGATGGCAAGCAACTTGTTTGGGGGGGACGGAATACCAATGCCAGTATGTTTTCGAATTAAGTAAACTATATGTTTTGTGGCTCAGATAATGGCATGGGTGTTTTTTTTTCGGCTGTAGGGGTAGGCCTGGTCGAGGAGTGTTATTTGAATTTTGCATTTGAAATTTGATGTGGAAACTGGTAGGCATTTATTGTGATTTCTGGGAAAGTAAAATCATCCAGAGATGGGTCTTTGAAAATTGTCTATAATCAAGCATAATAAACACCAGTTGGTCCAAATAATATACATCGAGAGTTAAATTCATTTAATTGAGTAAAATTTCAAATGTGCATGCAATGTGTTTGAACTCTGCCTCACCAGTGGCAAGAATTATTTAATAATATGTACTAGGAAATCCTGGATGTCAAAACTCACATTCTAAGGAAACATAATATGTTCACACCTTTGGAAGTCTTTTGATGAGATATGCCTGCCATCGGGAAATTGGTTTAATTGCCCAGCTTCTTGTGCATTTCTGTTGAATTTGAAAAAGGATAAAAGCCCCTTCTGAAAATTTTAAAATAGGACATCAGTTTTGGTTTTGGATGGATTACCAACTGCAGCTAGCTATTTTAATTTTTATATTGATTTTTGAGAGCAGGTAGCCTATAGATATGCAACGAATTTTACTTTTTGTGCAGATCAATCAACAGATGAATGTTTAGCTAACTTTTGTCATTTGTTACATGATTTATAAAAAATTTGGATACTTCTTCCCTTATTTGAAACATCTCCTTTCATTTGGTCCATATTTTATAAAAATCGGTTTTGAAATAACGCCATAATCGGTACGACTAAAACTTGTCCAGTACAGTAATATCTAAGGGGTTTTTCAATAAGAGCGCTACAAAAGTTTTTTTTTAAATAAAACAAAAACGGTTTTGGATATCAATGAAATTCTTTATTCCTGTGGAAGTACGTTCGAAGCCATTATGTATGGAACTCGATTTCTTTTGCATGGCCACCACGGGCACGCTTGCAGAAGTCCAGACGCTGAACCCAATTTTCGACGGTTTTCAAGCATAAATCGGCCGATACTGCTGCAATTTCACGTTCGATATTCGTACGAAGTTCATCAATCGTCGCTGGCTTGTTGGCATAGACCATAGACTTGATATATCCCCACAGGAAATAGTCTAGAGGCGTCAAATCGCACGACCGAAGCGGCCAAGCGACTTGGACGTTCTCCAAACTTGGTTTCCAATTCTCGCACATACGACGCTTCTGGTGGTCAAGCGGCTTCAGTTCTTGCGTCAATTTAATCTTGTAAGGATGTAGGCCAAGATCTTTTCGCGAAATTCGCCACAGCGACGTCACAGAGAAGCCCAAAGCTTGAGAACGACGTATGAGAGACTCTTAACGTTGAGGCCACTGACTCCGAATTTCGGTAGTAAATTGTAATAATTTCGACTCGTTGTTGGCTCGTATATCTTTCCATCATGAAATGGCAAACCTTACTGAAGAAAAATGTCAAAAGAGCGGCATGAAATTCGGCGTCGTTTGCTGTCAGTGTCGCTCTACTTTTGTAGCGTCCCTGTTGAAAAACCCTTTATTAGTTAATTGCTTCAAGTTGTTTAACCGAGGTCGCTCTCCAATTGTGAGTGGCACCCAAGGTGAGGCTATCATAAATTTCTAAAAAAAACTCGTCAGGCTGATGAGTTGAATCGTGATGAAAGAGAGCTTATGAGATACCGCCTTTGGTTCTTTGGTTCTATGAGAAGGGACTTTACTTCTTAGTTTCCTTCATAGTCCGATGTCTTTTTGCAATTTAAATGTAGATTAAATTATGTATATCTGGCTACGGTTATAATTTTTTGCACCAGCCGATAGTCCCTTCTCGATGACAGCGTATACTTCGTTTTGTTCGCGTCACCTTGTCTTAAGCCTTTCTGTCATCAAAGAGTTAAGTGATTTTCTTTCCAAATTTGTTCGAGGAGGCATATTTCTCCATCATGATTTTAAACACTTGAAAGAGCTTGATGCGCTATCCAGTTCAGAACTCCATTGGCTGGGGCCTCTAGGGATACCAGAAAAAACTGGAGAAAATTGGCCATTATTGGACAGCATGGGTGACCATTGGCGGTGAGAAACGTGGTCAGGTATCTTGCATCTAGCTTGACCAGTATCTATATTTTGACAAACATATAGATGCTTGTCTTACTGGGGCTAAGAGGGCTTACGCTCTGACAAGGAAACTGTTTCCCAGCAGTCAACTTAACGCCAGGGTGAACGTCATTTGCTACGTGGCCCGATTCGGGTGTTTGAGAGGCAATGCCTCAGGGCCTGTCTAGGGTTGTTTAGAATTCATGAATCTGAGTACATGCACTATTATCCCAAAAAGACCCTATCGAAGGCATGTTGCAAGGGTGATGGCCAGCGAAAATAGCCTGATCTCTGGGCTTACAACTTGAGAAGGGGTGAGGGTAGATACGCTCTCCCGGGCCGGTACGCTACTTATGTAGCATCCTCCTTAGTTTTAAGTAGATTTAAGTTAGTTAGGCTTAGAATAGGGGGTCTTTGGGAGTGGCCGGGCTCGTCAATATAATGAGTGTCTCCGAGACTTGACCGACGAATACGGCCTCTCTCGAGTCCCGGTGGCGCAGATGAACCCAATTGGCGACTGCCAGGCACCCTTCGACGCGATCAGCTTATATAGGTTAAGTAGATAAGGTAGTTTTAAGTAGTTATTAAGTAGTTTTAAATAAAACAAATAATAAAGAATTCCAGTTTTATAAAGTTTCTGGAAAAATAAAAAACAAACAAAATTAATAGATAGATTTAAGGCCGAAAGATAATAGTTTTAAGCATACATAATGTTAAGCTTAGAGCGCTCGTTTAGAGCCAGTAAGCTAGAATTTAGATCAATGTTAGCTTTAAATTATAAATTATCTAAGCTTTGCCGAAGTATAAGCACTGTAGCACTGAATGCCAGGGTACGTTGTTAGATGCATATACTAGCTCTCTCCGCTTATTAAACTAGGGATTCCGGTTTCGTCGCCAAAAGAAACCCCAGCACAAAGGCGCCCGCATTTTTAATGCCGCGTTTGCTGTGCTGCCCCTAATCTTCTGGCGTTTGAATCGTGAATAACAATTTAAATATCGTATTTCGGACATTTTTTAAGAATTTTATCAATCGTCATGATCATGAAGTTTTTAAAATAAACCCTTATCCGGATTATGACCAGAGGATACCTGGAATAGGACTTAATTCAGATCGTAACCTTGGCAATTAACATAAAAAAATAAAGCCTTCCTTATGCTAACTGCAGTGAGGATCTTTTTGGGCAGTTTTCCAGGCAAAGCATTTTATCTTTCCTTAAAATGCACGTCAGCTTGTCGCTGAGTACAAGATTCGTTGTTAACCCAATTTACACGACTTTGTGATGATTATCATGATACCTTCCGTCTGCCTCTTCAACATCTTGGCATTCTTTCAGAACAGCACAGTCAGGGTTAGATTCAGCTCTGCTTTTATAGGAAAAAAAAACTATTTATATCAAAACGCAAAACAAACAACCTCTTATACACACTCCATTAAAATAGTCAAGAAAAAAATGTTTGGTAAAAACCGGCCGGTAAAATGGCTCGTTCAACACCAAGCCCTGAAAACAATCAAAAGCCACAAACCTGAGCACCCAGTCAATGACTTTGCTGCACTTAATTTGGTGCGATAAAAATCTTACTCATTCATTCAGTAAAAATGAGGTTCACCATCATCATCATCATCACCATCGAGTTCCCAAACAATAATAGCCACTCAAGGCTGTCTAACAGCTCTTACGGTCGTATTTCACCGGCCGTCTAAATTCTACTCGCCGGAATGTGCTTTAAAACCCGAGATAATAATAAAAAATATTTATTTTAACAAAGGCCTCGCGCTTCATTCCAGTTTAATCTACTACACCAATTTCTATGCAGATTTATTAGATCCACACAAAAGTGAAGCCGCCACTTCAGCGCCCAACCATGAGGCGTTCATTAATCATCATCATGAGCTGTAAAAGAAATTAATTGTACTATCCAAGTTGAAATTATTAATAATAATTGACAATAAATACACAAGCAGTTAAAAATCTATCTTGGGTTGAATAACTCCAACGGTTTATTGAAAAATAAAAGTATTAACCAAAATTATAACCAATAGCATGCTGTTGAAATTAATTCATTTAAATATTTGTGGACAGTCAGCTGAAATGTTAATTAACCAAACCCAATCGATGGCTTATACGTTGCATATGAATTGGGAGTTTGTTTATGGTTACACACTACTTTTGTTTGCTCTAAATTAATTAATATTCTTTGATGGCTAAGGCATTTTTGTTGGATACTCAATGTTGTGGAAGTCAGCGCGCCGCCAGTTTCTGTCAGATCACATCATTTAGCTGTAGAAAGTAAAGTTAATATAGACTGTTAATTAGGGTTGTTATTTTTGGTTGCCCTTTTAGTACAATTGTGAAGATTTTTGGAAGCAAATTCTCTGATCTGATGAATTTTTTGTTTGTACTATCTTTTTTAATTTCGAAAGAAGTGAAAAACAATCAGATTATTTATACCTGTCGTAAATTAGCAGCCATCCTTGGCTTCGCTTACGTTTTGTTTTGTGATATACTTATGCGTCAACTGCAACAACGTCCCTGGATTTAATAAAAGAGTTATTTCCCTTTTCCGTGAAAAAATTACGTACCATATAATATTTTCCATTATCCGACCTACACGATTTAGGTCGATACACGGCTTAATATTTTTTTTTAAATTATAAAAACGCCCCTCAAGAACTTTTAAAATTGATTTTTTAACCTTTTAAGGTGAAAGAATATTGGAAATGCTGTGATATGTGTATTTATAAGTAGTACCTATACCTACAGACACATAATTCAGATTAAATCCGACAGCGAAAAAAAATTGTGAAACTGCCCCCCTAAAAAGTGGGCTTGAATCAAAATGCCCTGAAATACGTGTCTAATAATTTTCTATTCCTTTCTAATGTGCAAAACTGAATACAGCCAGTGGTAAGCGGATAGAAACCACAAGAGAGCTTTTATCATGAAACCCCTTAAAAATGGTAGTGGGGGTCATTTTTAAATATGAAGAAACGACTGTTTAATCTCTTCAATTACATCGATTTCTTTTCGAAAATGTTAACTGGCAAATCTGCTTGACTTACGGCATTATAAAAAAATATTTAAAAAGTCCTTTTAAAAGGAAAAGGTCGATCTGGACCCATTAGGGAGGGGCAACTATTCTAAAAAATGCTGAGATATGTTTAGTAATTTGCATTGTAATGTATCATTACTAAGTTTTAAAAAATATAGGTATACGTAGAAATAAATGTTTATGTTTAATCATAGGGTTACTAAAATGGAAAATCGGGCTCTTACCAAAATCTGCTGAAAGACGTATCAAATTTTCAACGTAAAAATTGCATATCATGTGGTAATATGCTAAAAAAGTTGTAGTAAACTATACCCCCTCAACGGGGAGTAGAGGGTCTATTTTAAGGAACTAATTAAATAATTTAAATTTCTCCGTGAACGTATTTCAAGATTATGCATAAGTTACAAATATAGGTCGCAGAGGCAAAGAGCTTAATATCCAATAACCCAATCTTAGCGCACATCTATACATAAATAAAGCGGAATACTCGCTCAAATTTGCATGACTCTACGGTTAGTGACATTGACTGCCCGTTGCCTGTCAGTTCCGAACTGTTGAAGAGGTTTTGAGAACTAAAATTCATGTGGAGTACCTAACCTGCGACCTGACAAGCTTAGAAATACTTATAAATATAACTGGTGAGTCACCCAATGCTTTACTTATATAAGTTATCTTCATGATATTTGATGTTGAGTGGATCAGTTTGAGCTTACTTACCTAACTAGGCGCAGCTCGAGCTCTAGCCTACCCAAACGAACATGCCTTTTTACTAAGCGAGGTTTTTCTAGTTGCAGAATTGAAGTTGATTGAGGCTACCAAAGCTTAGGCCTTCCTCTATATCATTGGCCCTGGTCTTACATAGAGCTTCATTAGTTTTTTTGACAAAGCACTACTACTCAATTGCCATCAGCGATTGCCGAGTGTAACTCTTCTGTTGATTTTTAGTGAAACCAGCAGAGACCAATTGGTCATGGACAAAGTCAAAGTCCTTAACAACACCAAATTACAGCTTGTTATTGTGAACGTATCCTGTATATTTCGTGTATATGTTCTATTCCTTTCCATTGACAGCACAAACTTGGTTTTGTCATCATTCAGCAGTGCTAGTAAGTCGAAGGAAATTTATCTTTTTGTGGGAATTTTAATATGACCTACAAACGAAAAAAAACTGTCTAGGGGAACAAATGGAGACAATGTTTTTAATGGGGAATAATGGGAAACATTTTATTAAGTTGTCACAAAACTCACGAAATGTTCACCTAAATTACTTTTATTTTACTGTTTTCACACTTTTTTAAACACAACAATTTTTGCCATTTGTTGTAGGTGTGGTGATATTCAAAAAAAGAAACCTTTCAAAATTCCGCTCTGAGATTTAAGGAGTTATAAAGTGGTTCTTAAAATGTTTTCTAATCTTCAGTCTTTTTTTTTTCTCAAATATTACTCTGTCTGAAAATGATGGAAATAATTTAAATATGCTCAGCAACATAAGCGAAAATAGGTGAATATTCAAAGGAAAAATAATGGCAATAAAATATTAACACTAACACCACAATTTACACCGCTTTCTTAATAGTTTTGCTATAGATAGAAAAATGTCCCTTTCAGTGCAGTTTAACTATTTGCGATAGAGCTGTTGCGAAAAGGGTTAAATTGTCAATATTTGTATATGAAGTTTAACATGTTTAACATCCATTTGAAAGCGGGTAATTCTTGCGCTTGGGGTTACTAGCCACACACTACCATGTCAATATCATCAGCTTGTACCAGTGGTTCCACTGGAAAATATTGTTGCCGAGTTACCTATTTTGGTAAAAGTTCATCAGCGTTATGTTGAGGAACTCACATGGCAGTGTATCACCTTGCCTAAGTCCTTTTTTGACCTTAAGGATCTTAGTAAACGTGTTTCCGAAATAAATTAAGCAATGACCGTTTTTCTCCGGATCCTTACAACTTTGGTAATCGGCGCGTGTCTATAAATGCTGTCTTCTTAAGTTGATGATCTTGCGTTTTCTTCTGGACCTGTTGTTTCTTGTATATAAATGTTTTGTCGGTAAGGAACCTCAAGGGACTAGGCATAAGACTTAAAGTGGCATTTGTCATGTACCTTTCTGTTTTTACGAGGTTGGAAAACAATTTTTGTACAGCAACAGGGATATGTTATATCTATATGAGTGGTACTTATTTTGTCTGGTGCCGTGATAAACACCCTATACACCCATTCCAACAAATTTAAGAACACCCATGGAACCAACTCCTTGTTCCTTGATGTATTTATACCTACGTCAAAGTTTAAAATTCTTGAAAATTAAATTCTGACATCAAGAGACCACCCTCCACACATCTTAGGTGTCATCTTCAGAATATATAGATGTAGATACTGTGAAAAGAAAACATAACACCCCCTCCCCCACATTCCCCCCTATATTAAACACTTCAATTACAAATTTCCACAAATTATGTTTATCCTCAAGAGGGACTTGAACAAACTTGTTAGCGTTATAGTAGAGAGTTCTTATTAAAAATTCCTCACCGCACTTTGGCACTCACTTATGCGGTGTTAATTAATTTTCCACAATATGTCTTTAGTCTTAACACACCACCCTGTAGCCCCAGCCGCTTACCTAAAGCCTCTGCGCTTACACTATAATTCCTTGTTAACTGTTGTTACAATGTGTGTACTTAAACAAATCGCTCCCCTTTGAGTGCGTAAATAATTCGCAGAAATCGTGATCCACTTACCGTTGCCTCCCAGCCGCATCCACCCATTATAAAAATATACAATGCGGCTTCTCCAAGCCGCGCCAACCTTATACGTCTATATATACATGCGTCTCAGGCGCTCAGGGAGAAACAAAAGGAAAAACCCAAAGGAATCGATTTTGATTAGGTTTCTTAATCTTAAGGTATATATCCGTGTGTGTGTGTACTTACCTACTTCGCCCCCACAAGGATGTGCGTAGATTAACCACGTGCGCAAATAATATTTCCATGTCTGTCGAAATAATAAATTTTCCAGCGTAGAATTTTCTGCACGAAAATTTTCATCATCGGTATACACGTGTTGGAGTATGTTACCAGCGGAGATGAAGTAGGTAGGTAGAAAACTTGGATGCGCGGATGTGACTTTATTGAGTTACAACTTACAAGTGGAGGAGATACGGAAAATATGACGGTAAACAAATGACTTGCAATTATCTATTCCCTTGGAGGAGCTTTCTTTTTCCGGTGTAGGGACCGAGGACATAGGTACTTATTCATATGGGAGTTGCAGAGAGTGTTTGGTGGATGGGAAAAGACTTTTATTAAAATTGCTTTAACAAAAACGCATTCAAGTTTAAAATCGACTTTGTTTTTAATGATTTGTAGAGGCCGATCAAAGAAAAAATATTCGACCAAACTTTCCCTGCCAAGATATTCACTGAACCTTCTTGGAGTCAAAGGCAAATTCGGGAATATTATGAAAAGAACTCTTACCCAATATCGCAAGATCCCCGTCCTGAAAGCTAAGTGACCTATTTGGAGCAAAGAGTGGAGTACCTCGCCTAACGCAGTTCCTTACTATCAATATAAAGTGCATGTTAGACCGCGGTGTTGCCAGGTTAAAATGTGAAAATCCAGTCAAATTTGACTAGCTGTATTTTTTCTTTCCAAATTCAGTCAAAAAACACAGTCGAACATATAAAGAAATATTCCGGTCAGAAAAACAGTCGAAAATAAAAAATAGGAGTCTAATCCTCTAGCCACTAGATAACTGTGACGACCAGCTGAGGTTCATATGGAACTTTCTTCTTGGGAAAATATTTCAAGAATCCAGGGGACTACAAACTTACAGCTCTACAACTTTTAGGCGTTATAATTAAGTTGACCTTCCCGAGGGAAATATTTAAAAAAAAAATGGTTTGGGGTTTATTGTTGTCTCGAAAAGTCCAGACTTCTTGGTTTTGCCTTTATTTCGCAGCTTAGAAAAGTTCTTCTTCTAAATAGGTTATGCATGTTATGTTGCGTCAACTCGTGTCTTCATTTCACAGTCTGTTTTCCTAATAGCTGTTCTACTACCACCTTCATTTCAACATTCTCAGAGACCCTTAACTCAAAATACTTTGAATAAGCTCTCATAATAAGGGTTCTCTCATCCTGACTGTTGCGTTGCGGATGATAGTTGATTTTATCACATGCATTTTTCAACAGTATATAAGTTTTTCATATGGGAGCGGGCAGTTTTACTATACTGAGACTCGTACAGTCCGTAAGTTCGAACAGTTGAACAACTATTTAAAGCAAGAACCCTGTATGGTCATATTTTTAGACAACTGTTAGTTAATTTCGTTACTAAGTTACTATAACTATACTATACTATTACTATAACGGCAAATGGCGACAAAAGTCAATTCTAAAATACACGTCAACCATGTATTAATCGCTATATACCTACTTCTAAGGAAAGTGGAACATTAGTTTTTATATTTTTTGCGGAATAATCCGTCGGTGGTGTTGGCGCAGCGTGAATTTAAGCGCAGATTACCCAGTCAAAACCAGCTGGGCTAGATGACGAAGTGTTTCGACATTTTGCCGTTCGCATAGGAGAGTAAGGGACAATGAGGGAAGTAGCCAGGTCTGGCCGTACCAGAAGCAGCTATGGCTGAAGATGTCGCAGCGGAGCATAGAGTAGCGACCAGACGAGGTGCCACGCAGTTGGCCATCAATCGGTGGTCTTCACAAAGAATTTTAATGAAAGTCGTACAGATGTTCCCTTACAAAGTGCAGACAGTGCACTTGTTGTGCCGTGCCAAAAAGTTGTTGGAGGAACTGGCGATCGCTTCCAAGCCACAACAATAACATGCTGAAAGTCATTCAAACGAATCTACCTCCGAGAGGAAGACATTGACTTTGGCATTGTACAGGAGCCCTGGGTCAGAAAAACGACCACAGCGAGATTCTCAGACAGCAACTACAACCTTTTTTACAAAAAAGACTTCGGTAAGCTTAGAAAATGAATTTTAGTTAAAAAATACATTAAAGCTTTCCTTTGTCCCAATTTTAGCTCGGGTGATTTAACAGTTGTTAAATTCTAATATGCCCAGGGTCACACATTATTCATATCATCATTTCAAGAAAGATTTGGCCAACATTCGACGAAGCCAGAACTAATAACCTCCTTTCCAGAACGCGTGCGGATGTCGCTAGACTTACGGCAATAAGTAGGGGGCACTTGCCTCTAGGAACTCACGCAGCCAAGCTAGACATCCCACACAACACCCACTATCGAAGCTGCGCTGACACTAACAACAGTGAAATAGTGTTCCATCTTCTTTGCGAATGCCAGTCTCTAGCTAAAACCAGATACGGTCTTTCTTTGACGACCTATCAGCCATCCGAGGTATCCATTTCAAAAACATCATCAAATTTCTCAACTCCTCAGGCTGGTTTTGAGCTCCCATAACATATTATGTCTCACTTTTTATCTCTAGGTTCTACTAGTTGTGGTTTCAAAACGGCGGCGCTAAGTCTGTACTTGTGTTTTTCCCTCATCAAAATGGAGGGAAAGCAACCACCTTAACCAACCAACCAGCTGTTAGCTGTTTACCGCCAACCTGCTCAATCTCAACCACGAGGGAGACATCGCTTCTGGGGTACCAGAAATCCGTGTATAAACCACGAAAAGCCATTAAATCCGTTCAATATGTTTATAGAAAAATTAAATGTAATTTGTTACATATTGTTTATTGGAGTACTAAATAAAAATAAAGTGCACGACTGGATCGCACGAAACTTTCTCGTTCATATCATCAGTTTGTTTGGTTTATTTTTCTTTTATTATTATTTATAGGCTATAAAACCAGATTTTTCAAATTGGTGATGCTGGTTGGTGGCCATGACTCCAAGTAGGGTTTGTGATGTAAGAATTCAGTGATTTGTTTTTGAATTTGCACGTGTTTGGGGGTAAATGAAGACTCCAATTGGTTGCAATTATTTTAAGGTTCATGATTAATATGGTTGGAAAAGGAAGCAGTGGGAAATATTTGCTAAAAAGGAGCTTCTAGTACCTAGTAATTGCATTTTTACTGGTAGTACGGTAATTCTTAAAACACGGCTTTAATTCCATTTTTTAAGAAAAACTAAGTAAGGGGTCCTATTAAGAATACTTATGTTATCATAAAAAGGGGGTTTTGGGCAACACCGTTATGGCGGTTTTTGGAAAATAAAACGTACAAAATAGTAATAAATATTGCAATGTTGAGTTCGAAAAATTATCTTGCTCAACTATTTAGCTAAAAACTGAGTATAGGGTATTGTTCGGGATGTTAGTATTACTTCGTTTTTAAAGTTTTATCCAAATCGAAAATCGTGTTTTCGAGATTTGAGCAGTTTTCCAAATCAGCGTTTCCGGTGGTTAGAATCGAAAATGAAGGACGTAATAATGTTTAAAACGTCAATTTTACTCCAAGTATGCATTTTGGTCAAAATTGTTTTAGCCGTTTTCATGTAGGTAAAACAAAAGAAAACCAAATTCTCAAAATATGCATTTTTTTAAAAATCTATTATAGACAATTTAGAGAAAAACTGAGTTTTCTATCGTGTTAGGATTGACCATATATTACCTTAAAAATTTGTTTTTGTTGGAATCGTATTGACCGATTTCGAGATAAGGCCCCTTTTCAAAAGTACCGTTATTCGTTATTTTTAGCCAAAAACTGGGTATGCAGCCATGTTTACCCCATGTAGCGTAGAGCAAGTATACATTTTGGTTAAAATCGTTAAAGCCGTTTTCAAGTAAGCCATAATTAAATAAAGTCTTAAAAAACGACATTTTTTGAAAAAAGTCCGTTGAACGATAATTTAGAGAAAAAACTGAGTTTGCCATCATATTGCGAATGACCATATTACCTTAAATATAAATTTTTAATCGAAATAGTTTTAACCGTTTTTGAGATATGACCAATTTTCAAAATTACCGTTATTCGATTTTTCTGCGAAAAACTGGGTATGCAGCCATATTAACCGCACCTACATAAGCCCAAATATCAATTTTGGTTGAAATCGTTAGAGCCGTTTTTGAAAAAATCAAACTTGTTTAAAACCGTTATATGGGAAGTACCGTTAATAATAGGGTTAGCATGCAAAAAAAAAAAAAATGGCCCCGAACTGTAAGCCCACAAACTCCAAATCCGAAGTTTGAAAGAAATCCGTCCAGCCGTTTGCGCTGTGGAGCTCAGGAAAGGACGGACAGACGGACAGACGGACAGAATTGCGAGACCCACTTTTTCGAGTTCCTCTATCATCGTAATGTCAGATTTGATTAAAATCTCGAGTTCGATTTTTTGTACGATTACAATACCTTTCTCTTACTACGTAATGCGAGAAAGTTAAAAATAATAAATTATTATTATTTTTAAAAGACTTATGTGGACGGCGAACGCTGCAGAGAGCAAGCTAAATTCTGAGGGCTGCCTGACTTGAAAGTTCCAAACTACTTTTAGAAGTCACCAGTCTATGTCAACAAGCTTCAGACTCTTGAATCTCAACGAGAATATCCGTCAAGAATGGAAGAACATACGGTAAAAATTCTGGCAAAAGTGGTGCAAAATGCCATAAATCGGGATCAAATGGTATTAATTAATACCATAATAATTAAGTTATCGAGATTGGATTTCAGTAGCCATTTTTTTTATCAATATAACCCTTATCTCTACTTGACGAAGAAAAAATGCAACAAATCAGAACGACATTCACGTTCTTTTTTCCACTCTTCAATAGATCATGTAGGGCTAACGCATTACCTTGTTACCTTGTTAGCGACCGGTAATCTCATCGAGAGTCTACAGTCGCAGTAAAAACCTCCTCCGTGTACTCACTATTTAAAAAAAACCCTTTACCAAATCGACGAAAAGATATGAATGTCCCCAACAGCTCTCAAGCTGACTCAAACTTCTCTAAGCTAAAAAAACGAGCTCCAAGCCGATGCAATTAAATCAAATTGCTCACCAATTATGACAACATTTCAATTCAAATGATCAATTTGCTTTATTAGCATAATCCTCCATAAATTACACATTTCAATTCTCTCATTGTTGTTGACTAGTTCTTCAATGTCAACACTATGTGCGGTACATATTCAAAACGTCAGTGGAATAATTGTCAACGCGTTTTAAAATTTATTACTTATCGCCACCACCGGATGGGTTATAGGTAGAGCTACCTCCTGCAAGTAGAAATTCAATTACAAAAGAAATATTTTAATGGGCACTCATTTTGCCCAGGAAAAAATAATTTCTGACAGCCATCGGCCCGTTACGATATCACTCTCGCTGACACCCATCACTAACCAAACGGGGGAAAATTACGTTCCAACGAATTTTTAATTGAGCCGAGTGGTGTTGATGGTCACTTGATTTGGATGCGTGCATAGATTCAGTTAATTAGACGCAACATACAACACACGTGCGACCATTTGACACCGAGTGTCAATTCGATGTGAATGGGTCAACTCGACGTAGGGCAATATCGATAAAAAAGAAAACCGTCCCTTTGGTCGTAAATAAAGAGAAATTCATGGAAATTAATTTCTTGTGTGTGTGTACACTCGTATTGCATCGATTGTCCTTTCAAAAATGTTTGACAGGACATTACGATTTGAGGATATTTTATGGCAACTCCTGTGCGTGCTATGAATTGGTATATCCAAAGGAGAGTTCTCTGGTTGACCCACGACAGTTGGATGAGGTATTAAAAATCGGATGGGGGAAAAAGTCGAAATTAATATTTATATACCAAGTCAGGGACGCGTGTTGGGAATTTATTGGATTTTTTTTTTGATTCTGCTCGTTGGTTTAAGAGATCGTCAATATGAGGACATTTAATTGGTATTTTGTCATAACTCAAGTGATTTTATGACTGGTTTTTCTTATTTGTATTCTTATTGGATTAAAAAAATGTTTTTTTTTCGGTTTTCAGAGGGTTTTGGAAAATATTTCACGTGCCGGGCGAATTTTTATTTGTGCCAAGGAATATTTTGGAGTTCAGCATTTTAGTTTAGATGATAATGAAACGCCTTTAAAAAATGTCGAAAAGTTTTAAAAATATTTGTGAATGCTGAATTATTGCTGTGCTGGCCACAAGCTGTCTCCTAGTTTACCAATAGCACCCAGTACGAGCAATTCGTATGATTCCAGTCGTCGATTTTTCGTTACTAACGTAGATAATTCCATCTAGCGATGTAAAAGACCAGTTTTTTAGATGAACTTAACTTGCAGCATAACCAGGTTTTTTAAACGACTTCTTAAATCAGGGATATAAAAATTGCAATACTTTGTTTTGTGCAAAAAGATGCACTTAATCTCTTAGTCAGTGCTGACGTGCTTAAACTAAGATTTGAGATGCAAAGCTTCAACTTGAGTTGTTCTCAATGGCTCTGACGCAATGGTATTCAGATTGAACTTAAAGCTTTCTATCTTATTTAGTTGTGATGTGATTCGAGCTCAATTTGTGGCAAATTTGGGAATGAAAAGAAGGCGTGGTTTTAAGAATTGGATCGCTTTATTCAATTTTGACTAGAGTGTTGCGTTCAAAGAAATAAAACGAGAAATAAAGGAGAGGAGGAGGCTAGAAACGATCGAAAAATTGCAATAATCAATCTTTAAACGAGGGTGAGGGATAAATAGTGTACCCACGTCAAAGCCCGTCTTTCCCACTCCTATTTGAGGTTTGAAGATTTGAAGTTGCAAAATGTTCTATATTCGCCGTAACAGTGCCGCGTATTTCTTTGGTACTTATACTTACTTTCTTACTTTACTTTACTACATTCAGTTGCGCACTCCAAGTTGGTTAGGTCGCTTTCAACTTGCATGCACCATCTAAGACTTTTTGGGTCGGAACGTTGGTGTCCATTTTCTCTACATACCTTAGCCATCTTATGCGATCTTTTCTGACCAGATCGTCAAAGGCAGTGAACTCAAACGGGACCGAAAATTACTCGAAGAATTTTGAGTTCAAAACGAGAAAGGAATTATCTTCATCCACCTCTGACAAGGTCCATGATTCTGCGCAATAAAGCAGGACTAGGATGATGAGGATCTTATTTATAGTCTCCTTAGTGTTTATCGAAAAGGCCTCACTAAGCATTTGACTTGTTAGGCGGAAGAACATTAAAGCGGTTGGTCAGTATATAATTCTTCGCTTGATTTCTGATGTTATGTCATTTTCAGATTTAATAGCGGTGACGAGGTAGACAAAGTACCTAACTACCTTAAAGTTATAGCTGTCAATCCTGAAGTTCTGCCCGATTCATCGAAGTTGTGTGTCCCTTCTTGTTGACAGCATATGGCTTGTTTTGCCCTCACTCAAAAATCTGAATCTTTTTTTGACATCAAAGGTCTCGGTGAGATTGTTTCCAACCTTTATGGAGCTGCGAGCGGTCTTCATTTCCAGGGTCTGTCTCCAAAATTCTTCAGTTAAAGGAAAAAGCACCGACACTATGGGAATTTCAGTCATTTTCATTTCACAATAATTATCAACTCATGAAATGACCACAAAAATTAACTCATGTAAATCGCCATTTAGCTAAATTTTCTTGTTCCACTGTGATGTGCTTTTCGTCTGGGCTGAGGTTAACTCGCCGCCTCGCCGGATCGTCAAGTAATCGAACTTTGGTTATAGAGGAGTTTCCTTTATTACTTAAGTCTATGCTATTTTATAATTCAGAATTTATTGAATTTATCAACATTAATATTTCGATTACAAATTCAAAAAATTCAACGGCTACGCCTACGGGTTCTAATCCTCCTCGGGACTAACGGCTGGTCTTCTGGTGAGCGTGGGATAGCCCCGGCGTTCCACGGATCCATCTTACGACAGACCCTGGCACTTACAGCTCCGCCTTGCGGCAGTTCTGTCAACCCACAGGTCCGCCTTCCGACAGTCCTGGCAACCTACTGGTCCGCAATTTACTAACTACCTTCAAAAATTATAAGTAGGTTAACAACTACTTACGGAACAAGTCAGCGGTACACCAGATTGGTACGTTTCTATTGTGTGATCTTACTCGGCGGTTTGAGATTTCTTGCTAGTCTCATATCGATGATACCAGCAAGCAGGTGTGAATTTTTTCACTAGTGAAAAAGTGGTATGGCTCAGCCATATGCTTTCCCAAGTATTGCTTAGCTGATACTGGGCGATGTAAATGATGCGGGTGGGTATTGGGAATGTGCACATAGGCGAATAATAAATGCAGCAGAATTTATCTTTGTAACGAATGCAACGTTACACAATAAAATTCTCATAAATTAAAAAAACTGGGACTTTTATACACAAAGTTAGCTTATTGTGATTTTCTTTTCATATAACACAAATTTTCCTTTTAAAAGTTAGATTTTCTTTATAAAAAAGTATCGATGGAATTTGAAGAGGATTTAAGTTCGTTGAAAAGGGAAAAATTGGGAAAAATCAAGAGAAAGTCCTATAATAATAATAATAATAATAATAATAATAATAGATAGATAATATTTATTCTTATAACTTCATAATACAAACAAAAAATACATAATACAAAATAAACTAATTAATTTAAAAAGAAAAAAAAATTCAGTATTTATACAAAAAGAAAAATAGTGTAGAATGTCAATTCAATTAGATTAGATTATTAATTTAAACTAAAAGTTTGGGTGATGTGACCCAGTATAGAATCAAGAAAATTAATGAAAAAAATATCAGCAAAAAATAAAACAAAGTTAAACCAATACATTAGAAGTCAGAGATTCTAAAGTAGCATAATCATAGCTGAAGAGCCACATTTTCACGCATTTTAAAAACATTCCTGGTATTGTCATTGTTCTGATGGACAGGGGAAGTTCATTAAATAACGGATAAGACAAAACAGAAAAAAAATATGATAAGCAGTAGTACGAAAATTGGGTACAGATAATATGTTCGAAAGGTTTCCACGGAGATTATAACGAGAAATTAGACGAAAATTAAGATTTCCAGACTTCATAAAAAAAAAATTTTAACACCTTAAAACAATACAAATGACGAACAGGAATAATTTTCAAGGCACAGAACAAAGGAAAGCTAGAATGCCTACGAGGTTTTTTTTACAAATTTTCTTAGAACGTATTTTTGAGGAACTAACAGGGGTTGTATTTTATTTCGATACACACCACTCCAGCAAGCAATTCCACATTGTAACTTGGAATGGAAGATACCATAATAGATTGTCAGTAAAAGCTTGTTAGAGCAAACGTTACTCAAATAAAAAAACTGCCGAAGAGTGCATCGGAAATATTTTATCATAGTGTCAGTGTGATTTGCAAAATTCATTCTAGAGTGAAGTGTAAGCCCCAAATATTTAAATTCATTTACTCTCTCAATTAGAAAACATTTATCACTACAGGATACATTACAATAAAAAGAGGGAGACGAAGAGCCGGAATCACAATAGCAATTAGACAGTTTAAATCTAAGACATTCAGGTGCATGGAAGTACACATTAGCATCTAAAGTGTGTGTTATAAGCCGGAGAACATTATCTTAGTTTTTGAGCTTATTACTAGTTGATGTTCAGCAAACCAATGTCTCAACAAACTAAGATCCCAGTAGCTATCAGAAACTAGGTCCAAAGGACTATTTAAGCCAGAAGTGATACCAATGTCATTAACAAAAGCAGTTGGTGTACCCTTGAAATAAAGAGCAAAGAGTGAGTTGATATATATCAAAAAAAAGAATTGGACCTAAAACGGAGCCTTGAGGAACACCCAGGTTAAGGAACAGTAATTCGCTTCTAATATCGTCCAACTTAACTCTCTGCGACCTATTGCCAAGATACGACCCAAACCAGCGGAGCATGAAACCACGAAATCCAGATTTCTCCAGTTTTCCCAACAAAGATTGCGGTTAACCATTTCAAAAGATTTGGTTATATCAATAAATAAACCAGCCGTATATTTTTTTCCATCAAGGTGTCACATTATAAGGGAACAAAACTTAAAAAGCCAAATTGATTTGGTTTAAAAAACCTAATTTTGTTTAAAAAACCTTTTTATTCTATTTTTCATAAGTGGACACATGCCGTGTTGCAAATTCTGTTGGTAATTATGCGCATATTGACTTCCCTGTTTCGGAAATCCTTTATCCCAAATTGCTTTCAAACTTTTGAGTCCGATTGGTCCCATCTCGTTGGTCCATCTGCCTTCGAACCGAACTCAAGACTGTAACCACCTCATGTGGGATGGTATTTCACCGGCCTGCAAGGTGACGAGCTCCCTGCCCACATCCTTCCATCCACCGTTTCTCCCAAGCAGCTTTCGCCTTTCCTCCGTTGGATATGTGCATTTTGCTTTAACGACGTCTCATTACGGGCGATATAAAAGAAAGGCTCCCATCTGGAGCTAGCAGACAAAATATCCTCAACCCAACCAAATATTTCAATGGTAATAAAGCGAACTTTCCACTAATACGGATGTTCAGTTGAATCCTTTTTTTGACTAACAAGGAACACACTCCGCCAGCCCTTTGTCTAAAGTCCCATGTTCGGTCGTCATTTGCATGCATTCTTTCAATGGCGCATCCCAGACGTCAGAGACGATCATGGGCCATAACTTTGCCAGGAATTCCCTTTGCCTAAGGAAGAAGAAAAAATATTACCGACATAAAGTTTCTAATGACTATTGCAAAGTTTCCTTTCACTTTGCATCTCGGGGGGGTTGTGGAACTTTTGAACATCCCCCCACATAACCAGCCATATTAGGCAAATGACCAATTCCCTATTCCGTCTTTGTTTGTCTTCCTCATACACCGGCTCAGAAGATCTCCTAATTTATTCATCTGATTAATATCATTTGCCTTCTTTTCTTGTTCATTTCCATGTCTGCACATGACTCACACAAAAAAAGCCATATCCGCTGCACGGGAGGAAAGGACGGGAAGGACTTTTGGGGAAACTTTTTTAATCAAATTTAATTGATTCGATTTTTTTTGTCGTTCGGTTCGCCTGCACTTTCTTCACCAGGACGAAATTCACTTTAGTTTATCTTTAACTGCGCTTCGTGTCACATACAGGACATCTGACAATTCTGTGCAACATGATGCGGCTGTAATCCTGTGATTGACTGGAACGAAAATATTTAAATAATAAACAAATTTATGTATGGAGCAGGAGCAGGTATAGGGCAAAGCGATCGCGACTCCATTATCATTCATTGTCCTGTGCATTATCCGGGAGACACATTCTTATTAATTAGATTGCGCCCAACTGATTAACCCAGGCATAATCAGATTAATTCCGCACTTTGTTTATTTGTTTTTCGGTTTTTTTGTCTGGCGGTCGGTGGTACGGTGTCCTTGCGTCCTTTAGCCAATCAATACGGGCGAGTTCGATGGGGCTCAAAAATTATTTAATTAAAATTTGACATGAAAACGCCATTCATTGGAATAATATATGTATACGACGCTGTTGGGATGGACCATACCCGACGGATTCATGGCTCAGGTGCAGGACGAAAATCCAATCGACTATTCGTATGTGCGTGTGCGAGTTGCAACATTTCAAGTCCTTTGTTTCGGACGGAACGACGACCAACTGTCAGTGGGAAATTTTGCGAAGAGCTCAGCGCACATAGAGTGAAAATAAATTCACCAAGAGTGGACAGGACGTTATTGTAGGTAGGTAGGTGTCCTGCAGTTTTTTATTTTTCGTATTTTATTGCATGAGGAATGTGCGAATTGATGATGTCGGTGTTGTGGCATGGGTGGCGCTTCTTAATTAATTGATTAATTAAAATCGAGGATTAAAGTGCTTGAGCCATGGGTGGCCACAGGAATTCGCCGGCTGATTGAGTGCAGACGGAAGCGTTGAGTGCACATCAGATACAAATTTGATTATGGGAAAAATGTAAATATTTGCAACAGTGATGGATGAGATTATTGGAGTGCTTTCTCTGTTTTACGGTTGAGTATTTAAGAAGGGAGAACGAAAGACGGGGTGGCCATTATGTGCCCAACAAGGGTTTTTGCATGACGCTTTGTCTTTGTGGTCCTGCGAAAATAAGGGAGGGAAGACCGCGCCGAGTAAAGAGGCGAGTTTTTTTTATTGTTCAGGTCCAACCCAGAATAAAATATAATCTTAGGAAATAGGCTGTATTAAATGAAAGCATTTTGTGCGCTATTGATGCATTAGATATAGGTTGACCTTTCCCGAGGAAAATATGTATAAAACACAGAGAAGCAGAAAAGTGTCGGTCTTTCAAACGTCCATTTATGAATACTGCCACATTGTGTAGAATGCCATTCACAAAATTTCAAGACTCAAGCTGTCATAAATGTCCAACTCCATTATATAGAATTTTAAATAATTTTGTTATATGGAAAGCGTCACTTCCCGTTCTCCTATTCCGCTTATTTTTTGCGAAGTGCTTTGTTTGGGTAATGCGAATCCAAGTTCTAAATTTTACAATTTAGCTAAGCTCCCATAGGTGTATCGAGAAAAAGCGTTTATTTTGAACAATAAAGCAAATCTTTACTTAAAAAAATACAGCGCAGTAGAAGTGTTTATTTATTTTATTTTAGGTGGCGCTACAGTCCGGACTGGACCTGGGCCTCAACCAATACACCTCTCCAGTTAGCGCGATCTTTGGCTAACTGCCCTCTGTTGCGCACTACAAGTTGGTTGAGGTCCCCTTCGACTTGCCACCTAAGGCGAGGTCTTCCTCTACTGCGTTGTCCCTCCGGATTGGAATCGAAGACTCTTCGGGCCGCAGCGTTGGTTGGTGTCCATTCGCTCTACATGTCCTATCCATCTTAGACGACTGATGAGTATTTTTCTGACCAGGTCGGTGTCGTCGTGCATCTCGTAGAGTTTGATGTTAATTCTTCTCCTCCTCCTTTTGGTTAAAAATTTTTTGACAATAGTGCCACCTATCGGGTCGAAAATTTCATTGAAATCGGTTGAGGGTCGACAATTTTTAGTTCAGATTTAATGACTTCTTTTGAGTACCTACGCTCATCTAGGACAACATATTGTATTTGATGTTAGTCAATTCTGACATTTCGAAAACAGAGAAACTCAATAAAGTTGGTCTTGCAATTCTGTCCGTCTGTCTGTATGTCCGTATGCAATTTTGTTTGCCTAATTTAAACAAAAACCGCTCAAACGATTTTGATAGAAACCCATATTGAAGATAATAAATAAGACCCCGTATCTGATAAAAACAAACATAGCCGTTTTGAAAATATAACTCAAAAGTGATTGTGTTTGCAACCCAATTTCAAACTTTCAATAAAAATTGAATTAAATCATATCAGCAAAAATCAATCACTCCTCCTCCTGCTACGCTTGTCTTAGTTCTTAAAAATTTCATAAGAAGTAAGAGCTTATAAACAGGCATTTTAAAACCAAAGCATGCAAAAATTCCCAGTTACCTGGTGCTTCAACTTAAATACTAAACTTACATTTATTTCCTTCTGCCTACTTTTAATTAAATTAAGCCAGTTATCGTCCAATTTGCAAAATTTCGCCTACACCTAAGTTATTTGAAAAATATATTTATGAGAAACTTACTTAAAGGGAGTAATTTCTCCTTCGCAACATGGATTTGTGGCTGGTAGATCCACCTCTACAAATCTTGCAATCTTTTGTAACTCGGCGCTGAATGACCTTGAGAAAGGCTTACAATGTGACGTAGTTTATACTGACTTTGCCAAAGCGTTTGACAGTGTTAATCACCATGCTTTAATTTCCAAACTTAAAAGATTTGAATTTCATTCCAACTTTCTAGAGTGGATTCGGTCCTATCTCACGGATCGTATCCAGTGCAGCGTTACCATCGGGACGCTTTAGAGTTATTTCGACTCCTTTTTGGCAGCCCGTACTCCGGACTCATCTTTTTGAAAATGAGTGAAGTCGGACTCTTTTTTTCAAATTTTGGACGCTTTTTCTGTAATATATTCATAAACTTCTGAAACCGCTTAAATTGACTTAATCAGTAAAAATCATTCGCCTACACCTACTACAATTGACATAATTTATGCGCTTTGTCAATCAATTTGTGAAAAAAACCTATACATATTCTGCGACTGTGTGAAGTTGCAATAGCAAATTGGAAATGAAAATGAAAAATGAACTGGAAACTACTAAATTAAATGGATTTTTTCTGTGTTTTGTTGGTGCCCGGCTGGATTTTTGTCGGTTTTGGGTTCGGTAATAAGTAGTGAAGTATAAAAAAAACTATGACAGGGATGGGACTCCTTTTTCCAGCTGGGACTCTTTTTTTGGACTCCTTCTAAAATTTTCCAGAGGTAACACTGATCCAGTGCGTTCGTATAAAAGATGCACTCTCAAAACCAGTTTATGTCACCTACGGAGTGCCTCAGGATAGTCACTTGGGCCCGTTACTTTTTCTTTTATTTATTAACGACATACCCGATCTGTTTTTAAATTCACAGTGCCTGATGCTTGCTGATGATTTAAAAGTATTCCGACATATTCAGTCTGAGCAAGACTGCATACTTGTACAGGAAGATCTAGAAAGACTTTCTTTGTGGAGTCATAATAATGACCTTCGCCTTAATGTCTCGAAATGTCAGAGTATGTCATTTTGTCGTAACCTCTCCCCAGTATCATACACATCTAACGAGAGCAGTGAATGTTCTCATTTGATGTGCATGAAATAAATAAATAAATAAACGAAATGGTAAATAAATAAAAAAACCAAACCATACTTTTGCTGATCAAGAAAGTTTCGTGCGACACAAATTAGTGAACTTCGCTTCTCTTCTAACCTCTTATTTATGTACCTATATGTAAAATATTTCTGATATATTATGGTCACCTTAAAGTAGTCTGTCGGATTTGGCTTGAAATTCTAGGCCCTTCCCATTCGCCAAAAAATACATAACTCACTGAAACGAATGGCTTTCCTTAAACCTTGGTCAAGAGTGGCTATAGGGCTCTGTTGCGTTTGCTACATTTTTTTTTACATTAAGACTCTGCCAACGTGACAACTACTTAGTTTAGTCCTAATATTTTAGTTGCACACCACTGAGTTTCAGGGGGATTTTTCTTTTAAAAAGAAGGGAAATACAAACACGGACAATCCAAGTCTTTCAATGAAAGTGGCGGCTACTAAAAATGCAGGGCGTCTAAAACCTGCCAAATTATTTCACTTTGGGGAAAATATTCACCGTGCATTTGACAAGTTCCAGTTCCAAGATTGACGAAGAAAAATAAGAAAAAACCCCCTTCACAGACTTAAAGCCATGTCAACTGTTCTCAAGAGATAATCTTTCTAAGGAAGAGTTCTGCCTCATCTATCACCTCACAAGTTCGACAGCCTCAATAACCTATAGCTTCCATCAAACTTGTCAAAAATCATACAGACTATGATCATAACCAGTTAAACAGCCAAATGTTTTCAATTGAAAATCGAATTAAAAGATTCATATATACGACCGCCCTCTAGGCACACGATGGACTAACCTTCCGCATTGCGAAATTACGCCTGCTTCCCCCCGCCACAGAACCAAATAGTTCTCTCGCTCTCACAAATCATTAGAAAACAAAAACATTCCGAAAACCCATCGAAGCTCGCTTCTCAATTCATCCACACTGATTCGGCAATTAATTGATTTTAATTTCAAATCTCCTCCGATCGCATGCATAATGATATTTTATCAGAAAATAGCTTCGACCTTGATTCCGACGATGGGTGAGGTGGTAGCCGCGGCTAACTTCAATGTGGTAGATGAGTCTGATGGATTGATGTGCCCATGTCCATCGCACCGACTGCATCACAAGCTCACCGCGCTTGGATGGGCATGCGCCGACATTCTACACAGCGATTCTATACACTAGTTTACCCATCAAGCTTACCAATCTCAATCACAAATAAGGCCTCTTCTGCCCATTGACTTCCGAAAAAATCTACAAGTTAAACGAAAATAATCGGCGCGTAATTAATTAATTAATTCATCAACACTCGCAGCAGCGTCGCGAGTGGTGCTCGATGGTCAATTGGATCGTCTTTCGCTACTGCTGTTGCTTCTTTCAGCCTCTGGGCACCGAATTAATTGTGTTAGCCATCGGCTTACCTCCGCCAATGGCCATGGGCTGCTGAGAAGCTTTTGTCTTATAAATGGTTTGGCTGCCGGAGAGTGGTCATCATTCGATCGCTTGCTACTGCATCGAACAGCAGCTTTGCGATTAGCTGAGTTTTAAAAATGGTAAGTCGGGAGCAATCTGTTTGGATAAGCCTCTAATCACATCCCGTTTGTATAGAAATTCTTCCTTGTTGGATTCGCCTTTGTGGCCGTGGCTGCGGCCTCAACTCTCTCGCAGGACAGTGGACTGGCTGTGGAATACCTGCCACCGCAGGAATTGTCGCTGCTGGAACCCAGCAACCAATACTTGGCTCCAATTGAAGCCGCCGAACCCATCGCACAATTGGCCGACGATGGATACCGCTACAAGACTGTGAAGCGTCTTCGTCATCGCGTTCGTCGTGATGTCAGTGAACTCTCTCAATACCTGCCGCCGGTGCAGCAAGAGCCCGCCGGCTATGGATACCCTGCCCCAGCGCCAGTTGAGATCGCCGCTCCAGTTGAGGTGGCAGCCCCTATTGAAGTCGAAGCTCCTCTGGAAATTACCGCCCCAGTGCAAGAGAGCGCCGAACTCGCCAGTGATGGATACAGATACAAGACTGTCAAGCGCATCCGCTACAGGAAGCGTCGTGATGTGAGTGAGCTCCCAATCAGCGAATACCTTCCCCCAACTGAGCTGGCCATCGAAGAGCCCGTGAACCAATATCTCGCTCCGGCTGAGATCGCCGAGCCCATTGAGCAAATCGCCGAAGATGGATATCGTTACAAGACCGTGAAGCGCCTTCGTCACCGCATTCGTCGTGATGTGAGTGAATTGCCTTCAAACGAGTACCTGGCACCTGCCCAAGCCGACGCTGGATACGCATATCCAGCCCCAGCTCCCGTTGAAATCCCCGCTCCAGCTCCCGTCGAAATCCAAGCGCCAGTGGAAGCGCCCGCTCCAATCGAGATCTCAGCACCAGCTCCAGAGGAGCCAAGTGCGGAGCTTGCAAGCGATGGATACCGATACAAGACCATCCGTCGCATCCGTTATAGGCACCGTCGCGATGTAAACGAACTGCCCGTGGAATACCTTCCCCCTCAGGAGTTGTCGCTGCCGGAACCCAGCAACCAGTACTTGGCCCCAATTGAAGAAGTTGAACCTATTGAGCAGTTGGCCGATGACGGATACCGTTACAAGACCGTGAAACGTCTGCGCCACAGGCACCGCCGCGATGTCAACGAACTCGCATCTGCTCAATACCTGCCTCCCGTTCAAGAACCAGCTGGCTATTCGTACCCCGCTCCTGCTCCTGTCGAGATCCAAGCTCCAATTGAAATCCCAGCTCCAGTTGAATTAGCTGATGATGGATATCGCTACAAGACTGTTCGCCGCATCCGATACAGACACCGTCGCGATGTAAGCGAACTCCCATCGAGCGACTACCTGCCTCCTGTTCAACAAGAATCGGGTTACTCCTACCCCGCGCCGGTACGTGCCGAAATTGCCGCTCCAGTGGAAATTCCAGCTCCAGTTGAAATCCCAGCCCCAATCGAAATCGCAGCCCCAGCTCCAATTGAGCAAGCCGTTGAATTGGCCGATGATGGATACCGCTACAAGACCGTCCGTCGCATCCGCTACAGGCACCGTCGTGATGTCAGCGAACTCCCACTGAGCGACTACCTGCCCCCAGTCGCCGCAATTCCCCAGGTTGGCTACTCTTATCCCGCTCCAGCTCTCATTGAAGTCGCCGCTCCATTGGCCGATGATGGATACCGCTACAAGACCGTCCGTCGCATCCGCTACAGAAAACGCCGTGATGTAAGCGAGCTCCCAACTGAATACCTTCCACCTCAGGAGCTGTCCCTCCCAGAACCAAACAACCAGTATCTGGCTCCAATTGAAACCGTTGAACCAATTGAACAGCTGGCCGATGATGGATACCGTTACAAGACCGTGAAACGTCTCCGCCATCGCGTCCGTCGTGATGTCAGTGAACTTCCTCAATACTTGCCGCCTATTGAACAGGAGGCTGGTTACTCCTACCCAGCTCCCGTTGAACTTGCCAGCGACGGATATCGTTACAAGACTGTCAAGCGCCTGCGTTACAGGCATCGTCGTGATGTCAACGAGCTGCTAAGCGGTGAATACCTGCCACCTGGTCAAGAGCTCGGACTTCCAGAGCCCAGCAATGAGTACTTGGCTCCAGCCATTGAACAGCCAATCGAGCAAATCGCCGAAGACGGCTACCGCTACAAGACTGTCAAGAAATACAAGATCAAACGTCACTAGACATGCGTCTGAGTGACCAGTTAAGATTAGTGTTATAAAGTAAGCAGTGTACATTGAAACAAAGTGATTGAATTATAGGAAATATTATAGAAACGTTTTTTAAAAAAGAAAATTGTGTTTTCGTACCTTGGCCGTGGATCAGTTGTCCAATAATGACCTCCACATTTTTGCGTTCTTTTAGGCGTCACTTTCCGTGTTTAGGGCTTTAAAAGCGTTTAATGTGTGGATGAGTTGCCCGTGGATCAGTTGTCCAATAAGAGCATTTTGCTTTTACTTTTTAGGCGTGCCCTATCTAAATTGTGTAGGCCCTTATGTCCTTCTTTCCAAAGGCGTTTAATGTGTGGATGAGTTGGCCGTGGATCAGTTGTCAATAAGAGCCTTTTGCTTTTCCTTTTTAGGCGTGCCGTATCTAAAATGTTTAGGCCCTTATGTCCTTGTTTCCAAAAGCGTTTAATGTGTGGATGAGTTGGCCTTGGATCAGTTGTCCAATACGATTTTTTGCTTTTACTTTTAAGGCGTGCCCTATCTAAATTGTTTAGGCCCTTATGTCCTTCTTTCCAAAGGCGTTTATTGTGTGGATGTGTTGGCCGTGGATCAGTTGTCCAATAACATCTTTTTGCTTTTCCTTTTTAGGCGTGCCCTATCTAAAATGTTTAGGCCCTTATGTCCTTCTTTCCAAAGGCGTTTAATGTGTGAATGAGTTGGCCGTGGATCAGTTGTCCAATAAGAGCCTTTTGCTTTTACTTTTTAGGCGTGCCTTATCTAAATTGTTTAGGCCCTTATGTCCTTCTTTCCAAAGGCGTTTAATGTGTGGATGAGTTGGTCGTGGATCAGTTGTCCAAAAAGAGTTTTTGCTTTTACTTTTTAGGCGTGCCCTATCTAAAATGTTTAGGGCCTTATGTCCTTCTTTGCAAAGGCGTTTAATGTGTGGATGAGTTGGTCGTGGATCAGTTGTCCAAAAAGAGTTTTTGCTTTTACTTTTTAGGCGTGCCCTATCTAAATTGTTTAGGCCCTTATGTCCTTCTTTCCAAAGGCGTTTAATGTGTGAATGAGTTGGTCGTGGATGAGTTGTCCAATTAGAGCTTTTCCTTTTCCTTTTTAGGCGTGCCCTATCTAAAATGTTTAGGCCCTTATGTCCTTCTTTCCAAAAGCGTTTAATGTGTGGATGAGTTGGCCGTGGTTCAGTTGTCCAATAAGAGTTTTTGCTTTTACTTTTTAGGCGTGCCCTATCTAAATTGTTTAGGCCCTTATGTCCTTCTTTCCAAAGGCTTTCAATGTGTGAATGAGTTGGCCGTGGATCAGTTGTCCAATCGGAGTTTTTGCTTTTACATTTTAGGCGTGCCCTATCTAAATTGTTTAGGCCTTTACGTCCTTCTTTCCAAATGCGTTTAATGTGTGGATGAGTTGGCCGTGGATCAGTTGTCCAATTAGAGCCTTTTGCTTTTACTTTTTAGGCGTGCCCTATCTAAAATGTTTAGGGCCTTAATGTCCTTCTTTCCAAAGGCGTTTAATGTGTGTGTGACTTGGCCGTGGATCAGTTGTCCAATAAGAGCCTTTTGCTTTTCCTTTTTAGGCGTGCCCTATCTAAATTGTTTAGGCCCTTATGTCCTTCTTTCCAAAAGCGTTTAATGTGTGGATGAGTTGGCCGTGGTTCAGTTGTCCAATAAGAGTTTTTGCTTTTACTTTTTAGGCGTGCCCTATCTAAATTGTTTAGGCCCTTATGTCCTTCTTTCCAAAGGCTTTCAATGTGTGAATGAGTTGGCCGTGGATCAGTTGTCCAATCGGAGTTTTTGCTTTTACATTTTAGGCGTGCCCTATCTAAATTGTTTAGGCCTTTACGTCCTTCTTTCCAAAAGCGTTTAATGTGTGGATGAGCTGGCCGTAGATCAGTTGTCCAATAAGAGTCTTTGCTTTTACTTTTTAGGCGTGCTCTATCTAAATTGTTTAGGCCCTTATGTCCTTCTTTCCAAAAGCGTTTAATGTGTGGATGAGTTGGCCGTGGTTCAGTTGTCCAATAAGAGTTTTTGCTTTTACTTTTTAGGCGTGCCCTATCTAAATTGTTTAGGCCCTTATGTCCTTCTTTCCAAAGGCTTTCAATGTGTGAATGAGTTGGCCGTGGATCAGTTGTCCAATCGGAGTTTTTGCTTTTACATTTTAGGCGTGCCCTATCTAAATTGTTTAGGCCCTTATGTCCTTCTTTCCAAAGGCGTTTAATGTGTGAATGAGTTGGTCGTGGATGAGTTGTCCAATTAGAGCTTTTCCTTTTCCTTTTTAGGCGTGCCCTATCTAAAATGTTTAGGCCCTTATGTCCTTCTTTCCAAAAGCGTTTAATGTGTGGATGAGTTGGCCGTGGTTCAGTTGTCCAATAAGAGTTTTTGCTTTTACTTTTTAGGCGTGCCCTATCTAAATTGTTTAGGCCCTTATGTCCTTCTTTCCAAAGGCTTTCAATGTGTGAATGAGTTGGCCGTGGATCAGTTGTCCAATCGGAGTTTTTGCTTTTACATTTTAGGCGTGCCCTATCTAAATTGTTTAGGCCTTTACGTCCTTCTTTCCAAATGCGTTTAATGTGTGGATGAGTTGGCCGTGGATCAGTTGTCCAATTAGAGCCTTTTGCTTTTACTTTTTAGGCGTGCCCTATCTAAAATGTTTAGGGCCTTAATGTCCTTCTTTCCAAAGGCGTTTAATGTGTGTGTGACTTGGCCGTGGATCAGTTGTCCAATAAGAGCCTTTTGCTTTTCCTTTTTAGGCGTGCCCTATCTAAATTGTTTAGGCCCTTATGTCCTTCTTTCCAAAAGCGTTTAATGTGTGGATGAGTTGGCCGTGGTTCAGTTGTCCAATAAGAGTTTTTGCTTTTACTTTTTAGGCGTGCCCTATCTAAATTGTTTAGGCCCTTATGTCCTTCTTTCCAAAGGCTTTCAATGTGTGAATGAGTTGGCCGTGGATCAGTTGTCCAATCGGAGTTTTTGCTTTTACATTTTAGGCGTGCCCTATCTAAATTGTTTAGGCCTTTACGTCCTTCTTTCCAAAAGCGTTTAATGTGTGGATGAGCTGGCCGTAGATCAGTTGTCCAATAAGAGTCTTTGCTTTTACTTTTTAGGCGTGCCCTATCTTAATTGTTTATGCCCTTATGTCCTTCTTTCCAAAGGCGTTTAATCTGTGGTTGAGTTGGCCGTGGATCAGTTGTCCAATAAGAGTTTTTGCTTTTACTTTTTAGGCGTTCCCTATCTAAAATGTTTAGGCCCTTATGTCCTTCTTTCCAAAAGCGTTTAATGTGTGAATGAGATGGCCATGGATCAGTTGTCCAATTAGAGCTTTCCCTTTTCATTTTTAGGCGTGCCCTGTCTAAATTGTTTATGCCCTTATGTCCTGCTTTCCAAAGGCGTTTAATGTATGGATGAGCTGGCCGTGGATCAGTTGTCCAAAGATGAGTTTTATGGGTACTAGGTAGATGGTCAACCGGATTTTCTGTCTGTAGATAAAAACGCTGTAGGTTCCTTTTTTTGCAAAGAAAGACAAACGCACGATTCATTCACAGTATAAGTCAAGGAACTCCCATCCTTTGACAGACATCAGCTGCTCATATCAATATCAACAGCATCACGTTACCCTCAATCCAACCGTAGATTAGATAAAATAAACAAATACATGCGTCTGATCCATAAGGATAATCGTATTCTCCACATCGATATGTAACCTCAAATCCCCGCATATAATACCGCAAAAGGAAAACATCTTTGATTATCCTTTTAGCTTTCATGTGGCCCACACGCTCAGAGGAAAAAAAAAGAGCAGCACTCTTCCCAAAAGAAGTGAACAATCAAACGACACAAACCCAAACCACCTATAACGTTAGGGAATATTCATAAACTTAAACCTCTTTGATCCTCGTAATTTGACACACACACGCAGACACACTCTGATGCCATACATACATGAACATGAAATTGAATTTGCGCTTCAATAAAGGAAATGCAAACAAAAAATCACAACCAAAAACATTTTGTCACATAGCTCCACGAGAAGGACACGACAAAAAATCATTATCCCGAACGCATGTGTGCGGCGATTTTGTGTTGCATTGTTGAGCGTCAAACAACAACCCAGTGTAGTAGCAAATATATTTCCCATCTTTTCCGACTCTATTATCCCGGCGGTTTACCTAAAGAGAAAACCCATTGACCTAAGGTCATTTCAGATATCCTTAGGAGCACAATAAAGATGTGTCAAATGGAGGAATAAAGAAAATTGTATTGTCCCAGTTTGGGGGTGTTTAGAAAATCGATTCGAATATTATGTATTTCAGCCGGCAGTACACTCGTATGTTAAAAAGGACATCAACAACACTGTGTGGACAGTGGTGCATGGTGCTTCTTCCATGTCCATTTGGGGTAATGTAATAAAGTTGATTTTTATAGACACATTACGGTCCATTATTCAGAGACGCACAGAGAGAGAAAAAAAAAAGGAAACTGCGACGAAGAATGAAGTGGACATTGTCCTTTATTGAATCGACACACACAACAAAAGACGCTCTCTTAAGGAAGAGGATTTACGCTTTTCTTGGGCTATAGCTTCTCTTGGGGGGGCTGAAAGTAGGAAAAATGGAAAACATACGAGTAGCTTGGACATGATTATGATTGAGAATGGGAATTTGCATTTTTCATCCTCGCAGGACTATATAAGGAAGTCTTGGGTGAAGTTAATTTAAAATGAAGAAAAAAAAATAGGACGAGATTAAATCTTCTGAGAACCTTTATTCTAAATAATAGTCTCCCCTCGCTTATAAATCAGAGCTGGGTGGACAGTGGACACTGGGCATGCACGTTTCTGGGTCTGGAGCCTGATCAGTGGAGATTATTTTTGTTGGGAGGGAATGGGGTTATTATCCTTGCGGTGTGACTAATGCTAAATGGATTTAGTTTTCTATCAAGTAAACATGTTGTGCTGAGGGAGAGAGAATGGAAATAGGGGACTTGTCGATTATGGGCGTCTTTTGTGAGGACATTTTTTTTTTTTATATTTTATATTTTCTGTTCCTTATATCGTAAAACCCCTTATGCATATTCCTCCAGACTATGGTGCAATCCGAGCTTTCAACAGGAATATAGCAACGGAAGTGGGCGACCTCAGTGGAATGGACTAGACTAGCGAAGTTTATGCATCTAGCTCTTCGATTCTTGTCAATTAATGTCATTGAGGTGCTATATATATATAGCCTGCCTTCTGACGGATACATTCTTAAAAGTGGTTTAAAAGAAGATAAGTTTTGAGCGCATGTGGAATTTATTATACTGCTTTCCGTGCCATTAACTTATAGAAAGCGGGTACTAGGAGAATCTACCAGCCGATACATACACCAAAATAAGCATTTTGCAGCTTTGTACAGGCTCGCGTTTGATGGACCCAGGAATTGTTGTTCTAAAATATATTGAACGCCCTTTTAACTGGTAACCCCCGCTTCTAAAAGACGGAACACAGTTTTTCAGGGGTCTTAATTATAGTTCAGAAATACATATTTTTAAAACACTGGCTGCTATGCAGCCAACAACTTTTTACACCTTATCAGTTGTTTTTTTGGATCTAGTCATAACAGTTCCAATCCGAAAGGATAACGAAAATGGTAACATGATAAATCCTTACAGCCATATATGGGTCAACGGTCAAGTCTCTTTCGGCCTTACTAATAATCAAACATTAATGTCAACTATTAGTTGACTGCCAGTTTAAATTAAAATGTACAGCATTTTTGAAATGGTACCAATAACCAATTTAACCACCAGCTTAACTAGTACGAAGACTTTCTGTTGAATCTATTACAAATTTGCTGTCAATCGTTGTCAGTTATCAGATGGCAAATCATTTGTTTTTGTTTTCATGCAGTAAGTTTTGTTTTTCAAAAAATTTAATAAAGATTGTAATTGAATTCAAGTCGAGACGAAGATATTTTTATGGACCTTATATTTGTTGAAGAATCGGCAACCTCTTAAAGGATAACAAATATGACGAACGAGAGTTCCTTAGGTTTGTTTATTACTGGTGGTGTGTAGTAATAGGTAAAAAGTTTATTAAAACTATTTATAGATTTGATAAACCGACAATGCGCTTTATTGTGGAAATCGTAAGGGAAGAATTTGCTCCACGGACGAATCGCGGATGAGCACTTTCGGTGGAAACATTAGTAGGTATAGTTGCAATACGATACCTAGGGAAAGGATCCTTACAAAGCGATCAAATGAAATGGTTGTGCCAGATCTAAGTTCTGTTAATGGGACTGGTGTTGCCAATTTGTTTTAAGTGTGTACGTGTGGATATAGGAAATATTCTCCTATTGTTCAATACGTTGTTTTAATTTATTTGGTCGTTTCATTTCATTTATTTTCATTTTCGGCTTTGCTAATAGAGAATAGTAAATATTAACTGAAACATCAATTTGTAGGAACTTTTTCACTTAAGCGGAATTTTCTTTTAAGCGAAAAACAAAATCATTCAACAGGACTTCCGACGAAAAATGAAACCGATTTCGCTTATCCAGCTTAAATATAAAAAAACAACACACTTATCTCTAATAGGTATGTCAGGATTTTATAAAATAAAACTCGAAACAAAACGAAACATCAAAAACGTGTAAATAGAGCAAAACAAACAAAAATGTAAACAAACGAATTTAGGACTTCAGTTATTATATTTTTGATTAAATGAATTTATAATTTGACTTAGTTTAGATAACCGAGTTTTACTATCTCCGTATTAATAAACGTTTTGTAAAAGTTGTTAACCGGTTGCAGAAGAGTTTCATCAAAATTGTCGAGTCATATACGTTTATATGTGCTTTTAAAATTTTTCATTTAGGCAAAGTTGTTGCATTCTCTTTTCCTTAGGCAAATAAAATATTTTTTCATTCTTTGAACATTTCTTACACAGTTTTATTTCATTATATCAAAAATTTTAGTTAGTTAAAGTTCCCGATTGACACTACTTGCTGCTATGATATAATACTATACTACTAAAATTTTAGTATGCATGGCAACATTCCTTTGCAGAACGAATTGTGACAGAATAATAATTTGGGCTAGTGTAAGACATAAACATGGCTTTCTGACCATTAATATTTAACCCTAGAGTTAAGGATAACCTGACGACTAAATTTGTTTATTGGTACAGCGATTTTAAAGTCTTGAGTCTTTGCGTTAACTGACAGACTAAAGTGGATTATTGGTAAGGCCGTTTAACTTTTATGAAATCGCTAAGATCTGCTGTCTTCCCATCTCAAATACTGCGCTCAATCTTTGCCCGATTCAGTTCACATTTGCACCATGTTTCCAACAATTGGATTTAGCTTAGGTCTTCTATTGTAAGGCACTACACTTAACCTACTCAACCTTTTTTCAAACTTGGAGTACCTATTAACTAATCTCATTTAAAAGTTCCACCACACTAATTTTCAGCTCTGTGGCATTATTGGGTTTCAACTATAATAAAGAGACTTACTCATGATCATCTTTATATATAAAAGGGTAGCGTGATTGAGCTGACAGACATCGTACAGGCCAAACCGCTAATCGTAGGTTCACGAAACTTTCAGTCCACTAGCTGTGTAGGGAATTTTTGATAGGACCCACCCTACCCATTTTAGAGATCTTTTTCTGTTACTCACGAACTTTTAGTCCTACAAACTTGAAATTTTGTATGTTTATAGAAAATAGAAAATCTCGGCCTTTTTTCAATTTTCGTGTTATAAAGGTTAAAAAAGAGATTGGAAACTTTTTTTATTTTAACTAAACCTGCTATATTATTCAATTGAACATGGCCAATCTATAAAATCTTAAACAGCTCTTTAGCCAATTTTTCCTCGCGTATTTTAAGCCATCATTTATCTTTCTTCTCCTTCCAGAGGCTGAGCCAGAAGAATGTTGCCATTTTATCGACAAGAAATTAAGATTGATTCCTCGATTGCCAGCTCTGCTTGGGATTGGGATTCGGTTTCTCAACAATGGTTAAATTGTTACGACTTGCCGTTCCAAATTCCATTCCGTATCGGTTTAGGACTTAGGGTTGTCTTCGGGAGCATGCGAGTTGCGAGTATGACTGAAATGAATAATAATCTCAGATTCGTAGTCTACTCTCTACCCCATGTCCATAGCAACCCATGCGTGCGTTATATGTACAAGTGCATGGCTTTTTGCTGTGGCCTGTAGCCTGAGGGTTTAGTGTTGCCTGTAGTTGTGAATTTGAATGAGAATGTGCTTATTGTTTCAGTCTTAGTTCAAGTCTCAGTCTCATTGCGCGAGCGACCTAATGCAACATTTATCTAAAGATTTTAAATGGCAGATTGAACGATAGGTCGAAAATGGTATTAAACATCTTTTAAACAAAGAGTGCAATAAATGCTTATAAAGGGTTTTCGAATAAAAGGTTTTATTTTGAACAGCCCGCTATTTCGGTAGTTGGCACTTTTGAAGCTGTTATTTTTTGACATTTGACAAGTAGAAACTACGCCATTACTAAAAATGCAACGATACACACTTCAACAACGCATTGAAATTATAAAAATTCACTACAAAAATGGTGAACATTTTGCAGTCACTTCCATCGAAAAATCATCTTGACTGATGAGGCCCATTTCCATCTCGGTGGCTACGTCAACAAGCAAAATTGTGGCATCTGGTTCTCGGAAAACTCAAAAGTTATTGTTGAGAAGCCTCTCCATCCTCAACGTGTGACTGTTTGGTGCGGTTTATGGTCCGGCGGGGTCATTGGACCTTACTTTTACGAAAATGAGGTTGGATCAACAGTTACGGTGAATGAATTGCACTATCGAGAGATGATTTATGATTTTTTATGGCCGGAGTTGGATGGTATTGATCTGGACAACGTTTACTTTCAACAAGACGGCGCTACGTGCCACACAAGCAACGAAACCATTGATCTTTTACCGGAAAAGTTTCCGGACTGTGTTATTTCTCGAAGAGGTGATCACAATTGGCCACCGAGATCTTGTGTTAACCTTGCGACTTCTTCCTTTGGGGCCACGTGAAAGATAAGGTCTATGCCAACAGCCGAGCGTCGATTCAAGACCTCAAAGATGGAATTCGTGAGTCTATCGAGGACATAGGGCAGCCACTTTGCGATTTTGTTATGGAAAATTTCATGAAAAGGATATGGTCCTGTAAGCGTGGTCGTGGTGGCCATTTAGCTGATGTTGTTTTTCATTATTAAGGAAGGTATGCCTCCTTTTTATTATGAAACAAATATCCGATCATTTATCTCAAAAAAATACATTTATCTTTGAATATCAAAATTACACCTCTTATTGGAAAACCCTTTACAATAATCCCCGGATTGTTGCGTCGGGAAAAAAGTGCAATTGTCAACGCATTTAACTGAGGAACGTAAATAGGAGAATCACGCTTAAGCGTTTTTGGAAGGAATAAGGAAAACCCCGCTTTATTGCATCGTCAACGCAATAAAGCATTAACAATTGATGTGACAAGTGTCTTTGATTTTATTAAAGCTGTAAGCACAAACAAGTTTTCAATGCTTTTGTTATGTATGTTTATTTAACCGGGAGACTTTGTATGACGTTTAATGAGAAGATTTACTTTTTGTAGTGGAATTAACCGGGTAATGCATTTAGGCGAGGGTAACTTATCCGGGGATCACCATTAAGGAATATGGCTTACCACAGGCAAGTAGACCCTGAAGGAGACTAACTTAGATGGTCAGGCCTTGGACAAGTCTCCCACTTAAAGTGATAATCCTATAAAATGGTTTTGCGAACTATCAATTTTGACCCCAAAGGGTATTCCAAACCGCAGACTACCTCACCGGAAGCTCCACGCTGACGAAGTTGCGGGTAACTGCAAGTCAAAAATATTAAGCACTTCCCGCAATCGTAAAGTTTGGCACAATGACAGATCCTGTGGCGCATATTGGGAAAAGTCAAAATCTTCAGATTTTCCATTCAAGAGGCGTTTTATACCCCAAAAAAATTTGTGTAACTAATCAGCCACGAAAAATGATGAGATCTTAATGTACGTCCAGTTCTTAGTTTAAGAAGGTTCTACCCTCTTGCAGAAAACTTTAATTACGAAATCTGAGTTAGTTGGCCGATTGGGATGAATTAAAAACGAAATGTTGTTCTATCAGTCTGCTGTGGCTGTATGACGTCCGACCCTTAAGGATTTAGCCAACAGTTTTAACGGGATGCAAAAATATTACCTATACCATTAATCCTATCTTCTCGCATCGAGTATACTAGCAATTGAACTAATCTTTGTCAATACGTTAACAACTGCGTCAGAAAGCAGTCACAAGCACCAACTTCCCCAATCCGTCTATTCGTATTCAGTCACAGACATTAATTGACGTTCTGTTTCGGTCAGCTCCGATTACAATTGGACCTATGAAATCCAATTAAAACTACCCTAGTCTCCGGCTTCCCCCAAACCGCATCAAACTTGTTCACATAAGTGAACTGAAAAATTTTAATTTGCTCAGCCCGGCGAGTTCCACTTGTCTCCTCCTTTCCACGGCCGCCTGCAGTTAGGATACAATAGAATAATCCAATTCTGCAAATCAAAACGCTGGAAGTAATAAACGATTGGGTAGCACATTTTTTTTTTGCACTGCTCCTCTAGTTGTCAGCCGTCAGTAACACTCTGGGTTTCCAATTGCAAATTGGTCTATTGCCACCTCGACTCTAACCACAAAGGACAATTTTCAAATATTTGCAAAATACACAACACACACGCGTTGCGCAGCACTTTGCATAGATGTATGTCGTCTGTTGATGTGCTTTCCACGCGTCTGCACTGAAATGCGGATTCAAAATTTACTTTATCGGACCGTATGCAGATTGTAGAGCGGTTTGGCAAAGCTCAGAGCTCACTCACTCCATTCAGTAAGTAGCCCCTCATATTTATGGTCATGGACGATGGAATTGCGCTTTGCTTTGCGAAATCCGCGACCGTTGTTATTTGAATTGGACGATGGGTATGAGAGGATGCCCGATTTGATTGAAATATTTACCCAACCAGCAAAATTTAAGGAATCGTTTCTATATCAGTTTTGTGAAAAGGCTCTCAAAATGGAGGAGTTCTTTCGGAGAAGTCCCAAGACGTATACCTACCTACCCACTTGAGACCAAAGTTAATTAAAACACTAAAGACACGAGAATAGTTGAAGTGCACTCCTCGTGCACGGCTAAGATGGAGAGAGGACTTAAAGGACTACAATGGTAATTGCTTCATTCATTCATTTGCATTTTACTTGACTTTCTGTTCATTTGGCGCTGGTATTTATATAGTAAGGACTGCTGGTCACAGTTTTGTGATTTGAGTAACTCAAAATTAGGCACTTGGAGGATGTCTTTTGTGCGAAGAATCCTTGGTAATAATAATTTAAATTAATTGCCAGTAGGACTTTGAGGTTTTTCTTCTCGCAAAAGTGGTTGAGGGAGAACTTGGTCGTCCTTTGATGAGGAGGATAATGAGCTACTTTTGAAATATGATTCCGAAGAGCTTCTTCAGTCAGCTTTGTCTGCAGTGAGTTGCAGTCGGGTTTGGATGAGAAGCAGGCGAGAATATTTTTGTCGTTGATTGAGAGTGTAATTTTGTAGGTACCTATAGGTACCTGATTGTTTTGCAAAAGGAGCTTACTGTTGGTAGCGAAATGTTTAAAAATTGTACCACATTTCAAAAGAAAAGGAAGTCGCATCAATGTTCGTATTGACACCAGACCCAGGACTATGCGATAGCCACACTTGTTTTTAAATTTGGGAAGTGCTAAAATATCGTAATGTTTCCTTGAAACGGTTTCAAAGCTTCAGAATAGAGCGGAATTTTATACCAAATCAAGAATAAAAATGATGAGGGATATTTGGGAGCATAGTAGTACGAAGACAGTCCATACTTAACCTGGATATAAATTCACAACTTGCAACTTGACTTGCTTTGGTTTTTTTGATGAAAACTTATGAAGTCTTAAGAAATATTAAAAATATACAGAGGTGATTTCGTGCTTAGTAAGGAGAGACATTTCCGCCATTTACCTGCGCTTAATTGAATTTCTTCACAACATTCAGAGCATCGGGCAGAAATCACATTGTGTCAACACCCGTAATGAACGTAACAATGCTTTTGTTTTCAAAAATAGACAATATTTGTTGGATCTATTGTAACTTTAGTGGCGCAGTGGCTTAGAGTTAGTGTGTTTGACTACTTAGCCAGGGGTCCCCGGTTCGAATCCCAAAAGAACCAAATTACGTTTTAAGTTTTTTTTTAACTGCGCCAACTCTCGCGAGCATCTGACAAACATCCGAGAGTAAAACTGTCATGAAAGAGCTTCTCTATTAGCCTTTTGGACTCGGCGTAAAATTGTAGATCCCTTCCATTCGTCCCGAAAATTGAAAACTCACACAAAGCGAATGGTTGTGAGAAGCTTTTACGCATCCTCTACAATGTCCTTATGCGGGAAAAATTGATTTTTAAATAAAAACAACGTTGCCTTAAGGCTGCGTAACTTTAAATGCAAAAATTTGTATTTCGTAAAGCTTTCATATTTTTTTAGTTTTTGAAATGTCATTTTGTTAATGTTTTTTCGAGATTTAAGCCCCTATTATGGATGACAACTCAACTTAGATGTGTTGTCTTCATGACAACCCGCAAATTAAGTGCACACTTAGTTCCGTCTAAGACCCCTTCCGAACTTCCACGATCACTTCAAACCCTAAACCGAACAATTACTCCACAGAACCCGATACCGGACGTCTCCAAACAAAGTATCGTCTTCAATCCGGAAGCTCAATTTCCAAATCGAAGTAATCCCCCAACCAAGAGTATAAATGTCCCACGCAACCCACAGCTCTATACCACCACACATATCGTATGCACATCCCAAACCATACTCGAAATTGAATTCAAAATCCGTTCGGCAGTTTCTGTGGCCAGAACGAGAGAGAGGAAACCGTAGTTCCATGGTTCCATCGTCAATTCGATCAAAGGGAAATTTGCGGAAAATCCAAACAGCAAATTTCCCTAAGATTCTAAATAACCGAACACACCATTGAAAAGGATGAACGAGAAATGCATCCCCCATGCCCCCCACAAATTGACTTTATTTGCAATTGAATGAGAGGCCACCCTCCTGCACGTATATGCACACCACACACCATGTCCTTGTCCATGCTGCTGCAGAGGTCCGTCCGTATACGGTATCGTCCGCATCCAGGGGAAATTGTCTTTGCTCGGCCCATTGAAAATCGTTTCATTGAAAATTGAGTCAAGTTGCGGAATGCTAAGAGGTTTGACTCTCGTTGGCCAAAATATTCGATTCGAAGGATTTTCTTCACTTTTGTCGGGAGCGCTGCACTTTTTGGTATGCAGTGACAGTAGCTGTCTACCAGATGGCATAATGGCTCAACCGGATGCGAAGCCATGTCGTCATATCGACGACAGGATGCTGACAAGTCGCGTAGTTTCAATTGGGAAATGGTCCCTTATACCATCCGAGTATCGGAGGACTGAAATGGGGTCAAATATATAGTCCTGGACGATGACGCACACAAGTTTGTCTCGGAAGTATCGTGTAATCTGGAAGCGAACGCGCCGCTATGCAGTTGGTGTAGCTATTTTCGTATGCGAAAGGAGTTGCCGCAGCGGATATATAACTGATGGCGAAGAAGGATAGCCAGATGCGCTTAACGATGATTGATACCGCTTCGTGGATACGTGCGAAGTATTTAAGTGCCAAAAGGCGGCTGGAGACGTGTGGATGCAATGACCAGACCGTGCGACGCAGATGACGATGTGCGGATTAAATGTGTGGTTTTGAGTGGGTAGCTTAAGGGTTGATGAACAGTTGAGGGACAAGTTGGATAGTCATGGGAGGAAGAGACTTTGAGTGGTGACTTTATCAGCCTTACTTTGAGATAATCCAGAGCCAATAATACCTAAGTGGGATCCAAGTTCTTAGAAACGGATTAGGCAAAATGGCAAGGCTTGAAAAATTCAAATAAAATTTGTCGTTAACCTTTACTCAGTGAGCGAGCCAAAAACGGAAAGCGACCGCCATTAACGACAAAAGTGGCAGAGGAAACGATTTCACGACTCGTTGTTTTATAATGATTGAAGAGCAGGTCCAATAAAAATGACATACCCAAGGATACTTGGGTAGTCATCCAAATAGGGAAGAATTTTTTTAAGAATCTGAAAAGAATGGAATCTATAGAAAGCTCAACCAGAGATCATGTGTGGTTTAGGACGGAATTCTTCAAAACGCTTGAGAGTCCTTTACAGACGCGACTTTTTTAGTGTTTAGATGGGACAATGCACCTACTGACAAAAAGCTGGCCGTAGGTGAAACGGAATTATAGTGCGAAGTAGAAAAACATGACTCGAGACGTACTACCTATAAACAAAAGCAGACCACAAGTTAGTAACGTATATAAGGACCGTGAAATTAAACTGGAAATGGCAACGCGGTTCGAGGAGCATTAATCACTTAGAGGATCAAAAAAGTCGTCTAGGAATTGATCTACAAAAACATGGTTTCCAGATCTGTCTAAGGGAGTTTCTGACCAGCAGAACCAAGCGGCTGGGAAGGGAAACTAGAACCCTAAATAAATAAATAAATAAATATTTTGGCGCGACAGGTCTATGGGACCCAAGGCCTAGCTTCTCGCAACCATTCGCTTTGTGTGGGTTTTCAATTTTTGGGACGAATGGAAGGGATCTACAATTTTACGCCGAGTCCAAACGGCTAATTGAGAAGCTCATTCATGACAGTTTTACTCTCGGATGTTTGTCAGACGTTCGCGAGAGGTGGCGCAGTGGAAGTGGAAGATGTAATTTGGCCCTCTCGGGATTCGAACCTGAGCCCCTCGCTTAGTAGCCCAACACACTACCACTAAGCCACTGCGCCGACCTAGAACCCTAAGCCCGACCTTAAAGACGCCGACAAAAGCATAAAAGATGCACAAGACTATTGCGCGTATTGTCGAATATTTTGTGCATAAGGCAGTATGTAAGGACGAAGGTGAATTGAACTTGAAAAGCTTTGAGGTAAGACCTCTAAAAACAGGGACGCAAATCCTACATCTGATGGGTAACCAGCAGTTTATAGGCAACGTAGAACTTTTTACACGCTTTTTGGTGCATTGCGTGACTCTGAAAGTTCTTTGTATTTTTGTGACAATCTGGGACAATACATTTTGTACTACTTGGCCATAAGTCCCTGGTCGACAACTGACCAAAATTCCAGTTAAAATACTTCGGGTAGTTGGTATGAAACAAAGGAGGCCTTCGTCAGTCAATATATGCGCTGTTTTAACAAAAGTCTAATTAAACAAAAGAGAACGTAAAAAACTCACCAAGTTCGGCCCTTAGCTAAAAATTATGTTCTCGCAGGCTACATCTCCGCCAAACCATAATTAATTTGTAAAAAGAATCCTTTTCTATGATTTTAAGCTGGCAAAAAGGGTGGACCGTGAACAAGGCATAACTTTCGGGGTATTACAAGGTTCACAACTTGGCCCAAAACCGGATGAATTGGTGGTCAAATTTTTGACTTTTACGCTCAATATTGCCGGACTGGGGGTCGAACGTACGCCGCTTGGATCAATGGCCACGGCTCGCAACTTTTGATGTGAAACATCTAATGGCGCGACTTGGGAGTGAAATCGATTCTTCTAAGACGGAAATGACCTAGCGGAAGTGCGTGACGGAAATTGGCCTGTCGCCATCACTAGCCGCCGCCTAAAACTCCTTAACCACTCAACCGATTTCAATGAAATTTTGTGGGTGGGTATGGTTGGTTGTAACTTGATGGATGGAATAGTTTTGGACCCGATAGGTGGCGCTGTTGTCGATCTTCTTAACCACTCAACCGATTTCAATGAAATTTTGTGGGTTTGTATGGTTATATGGAAAGATATATATTTTTAATTTTTTCAACTTAGTTCTCAAAGTGAATACTTGGCACGCTGGATTGAACTGAAGAAGCTAGGTTTTACACAGACACTAGACTACTGAATCAGTTGACAATGTGAAAACAAAATGTAAACAAAAACTCTCGAAATAGAAATAGAAAACTTTAGATTTGATTGTGTTCATAACACACATAACTTTTTAAATTAATGAACATAATTATTTACTGTTTACAATTTAAATAAATTGAGCCTTACTTAACTTACTTCAGATGGCACTCAAGCCCAGTAGTTTGGGCCTTTGGAGGTCGCCCCTCAATCTTTCCTAGCAATATTGTCTAACATGAGTGAACTCAAGGTCTCTCGGGATTGTGTGATTGAGAGTTTGTATTCTAAGCTCTTGGAACAGGTTAAGTAGTAGTTCGTTATTGATTCTTTACTTTGCACTGATCTTTTTAAACTGGACGTAATATCACTCGACGAATACTTTTTTCAAAACACCCCAAAAAGCTTTTATCAGCTTTCGATAAAGTCAATCCTTCTGCTACATTAAGCAGATGCTTTATGACTTTTCAATGACTTCTGTGATCTTACTTACTTACCAATGTCGACAACGCCTATGTTTGTCGTGAAATTTTGCACGAGTCGCCAATGCTAACAGTCCATACCCTGCGACAGCTTAAATCTAATTTTGCCCTCATAAGCAACCAAGCACATCTTTGCCACCTCCGTTCCAATACTTGTAATTGTGTCAATGGAAGCTCGCTACCGTTCTCTCGATAATGGCTGTCACCGTTTACGACTTCTATAAGTAGGACGGTTTTTTTTTGCAAAAATAATAATGGTGGCTTGTTAGTTTCGTACAAACACTTCTATACTTCTGTTAAAAAAAGGTTTATAATCGGCCCTACCGAGGTATCCGTCGGAACGGAAAAGTCCATAGCTCTTTCATGTCCATTTGTTAAAGTTAACACTGCTCTCTCCATAAGGTACTCAAAAACCGACTTGCTCACGGCTCATCACCAATAAATCATACATTTCCAAGCAACCTATGTATCAATGAAGTCCCCCTCCAATATGTGAACAACATCCCTCCAACCCTATACACAAACCATAAACGAGTCCATAACATTAAGTGCGATATTTATCGCATCATGTCAACTGTATAACTTTGAGCATGTTTCCGAACCATTTACAGAATCATCGCTTTACCCTTTTGCGCCTATCATTTAACAGACCTTAACCCATTCTTTGTCCGCAGTAACCTACATACACACATGACAAGGAAAAAAATATTACAACCGATCATGAAACAAAACAAAGTATCTACCGAAGGCTGCGTCGTTCGTCTTGTGCGAAAATATAGAACAACCATCAAATTACCCTGTTACACGCTTTGCCTCCATACAGAGCACATCTTCAATGTCATGGCAATAACGACCGACCCCACATTGACCCACATAAAAATAGAGGGCGTTGGTGGTGGTGGGGATAGTGTGCAATGGTGCCACCTCAAGTGCCCGGATGGACATGTCTAAGGCCGAACCAAAATGTTTGCTCACCAGTGTAAACGGAGAATTTATTGACCAAATTCCAGCGGCAATAGGACATTAAGCAGGATATGAGAACCAATAAATAAAGGACACACATAAATTCTCTGGCCAAGTTTGTGTATACGACGAGACTACCTTCGCAGCGATAGCGAACTGTAACTGTATTCGAGGAAAACTCATTAAGCTCTTTGATAACATGCGGAATAAATTGATACCTCCTTGCGGCAGGATCTCTCTGTCTGCCTATCAACTGACACTGGACAGTAGATGTGTGTTGTATGGTATGCTGTTGAACCTTCATAATATTTGTTAAGTTGTCGCCGGTGTGGTTTGGTTTGAGTGGGTGATTGGTCTGCGTGGGTGTAGTTTGTAGTATCGTTGGCAGTTGCTTACGCACGCTTGACATATACACAGCTCTGGGACACGCACTGTAAAGTGAGATTTGGTGAAATCGTTAAAACGAAATCCCATCAAAGTTTAATTGAAATTTTGTGTAGCAGCACGCGCTTCTGGCAAGTTTACCCAAGGATATACAACGGTATACTGCGATTTCATTTAGGGGTGGATATGGTTGGGGTTGTTAAAACGTGTTGGTTCGTTTTCGTTTGGCTGGGCGTTCTAGGGCATTTACTCTGGCTTTGCGTCGTAGTGTGAGATTTTTATCAAGCTTCTCAGCTGATCGTTTCCAACCGCAGTAGGTACCCTGGGCTTGAGTGTAGCCCAGCTATCGTTGTAGATGGTTCTTTCACACATAGATGTCTCTGCAGTACCCGCTTTAAAAATAGATCTGACTGGGAGACACTTCTTATATTTGGTAGTCGTATTTGTTAGGAATATATCCATCGCTGCCATCGGAGAGTTGTAAAGCACACCTGTTATGGCTACGATTCAAGTTATTTTCACCGTCGTTGGTTTTGATGTTTATAGCCTTTCACCAGATTTTTGCTTATATGAATATGGGTCTGACCGTGACCAAGCTGGGTTCAGGTCCCAAGTCTTGCCTGCTTGCCAAAATAACTCCAAGATGACTTTCGCTATCTAAAAGGAACAGCTCTTTTCCATCAAGTTTGTAAAGGTGGAATCGCAGTATCTTTAGCTTTCTGGTAAGAGGTTCGAGTTTCATTTTAAAGGCGCTGATTCCCTACTCCTTTGTCCAACTGTCTTAAGAGACCCTCCATAATCTCCCTGCATTTTATGAGTCGTTTGGGGTAAGAGTGCGCATTTAAGACTTTGGTCTAAAAAGCTACAACAGAGCCAACAAATATTGTCTAATTTTTGATAACATACGGGTGTTGAAACAATGTGATTTCTGCCCACTGCTCAATTATGCACAGGTAAACGGCGCGAGTGACTATGGCTCTCCCTATTAGTCACGCAATTAATATAAATATTTTGGCGCGACAGGTCTGTGGGACGCAAGGCCTAGCCTCTCACAAGCAATCGTTATGTGTGAGTTTCCAATTTTCGGGACGAATGGAAGGGATCTACAATTTTACGCCGAGACCAAACGGACTCGCTCTTTCATGATATTTTTACTCTCGGATGTTTGCCAGACGTTCGCGAGAGGTGGCGCAGTGGAAAAAAAGCTTAAAATGTAATTTGGCTCTTTCATACTAACACTAACTCTAGGCCACTGCGCCCCTATTATAGTATTCTGAATTTTTTGGGTGGGAAGTACTACGCCCCTATATAGGCACGATTTCGAGCAAACTCCAAAGCAACTCTTAAATACAAAGTAGTGCCTGAGAATGTTAGCTTCTGTGGCTATGTCATATTTGATTGTGCACTGTAAAGTTTGATATGCTGTAGCTCCATCTAGCTTCATCGAGTAGCGTGTTGATAGCATTTAAACCTGTTAAAAAAAATGCATTGACGTAGGTATGTGCCAACTTTCATACCCAATCGAAGCATATTGCTCTCGAACAGATTTACCTTCTGACTTTACGGTGATGGAGGAGGTACAAAGAAGTGGGTCTTGCAATTCTGTCTGTCTGCTCCTGAGGAGTACAGCCTTAACGGCGTGAAGGATTTTTTTTAAACATTGTATTTGGAGTTTTTGAGCTTACAGTTCGAAGCCACTTTTCTCTTAAAGCCCTTTGAGTAACGGCTCTAACGATTTAAACCAAAATTTCTATTTGAGCTTAAGCGGGTGAGGGGAACATGTCGGCTTACTCAGTTTTTCGCTATAAAATCGAATAAGACAATTTTTGAATTGGGCTTATCTTAAAAACGGTCAATACGATTGTAACAAACATTTATTTTTAACTTGATAGCACACTCAGTTTTTTTTTTTAATTATCGTACAAAGGATTTTGAAAAATGAAAATCTTTTATAAAATTTGATTTTCTTTAGTTCACATGAAGACGGCTCAAAAGATTTTGACCAAAATGATTACTTGTAGGTGAACTGATGTTTTCAAAGTTATATAAACCTTCTTTTTTCAATCGAATTAACAGAAACGCAACTTTTAAAATCGTTTCCCGTCTCGAAAACCCCATTATAGGTTTGGGTAAAATTTTAAATACCAAAAAAAGCTTACATTCTGAACAATACCTCAATTCTCAGTTTTTAGCTTAATCTATTCTATATATATAAAAATAAGTTGAATTGTGTTTGTCGCTAATGTTCTGTGTAATGCGTGAACCGATTTTGATTCTGAAAATTTCCCGTGAAAGGTGACGTTAATATCATGGTTTGTAGGGATATTCGGTCTTTATAGGTGCATTGGTTCATGAGTTATAGGGGCGTGGCACCTCCCATACAAAAAATGCACTCAAAACATTATGTTTCGAAAACCAACCAATTAATTGAGTTCAAATTCACACACGATCTTAGGTATTAGCGCAGTAGTATTCCTGTAGAGATTGGTCAAAATTGAACATAGGGGCGTGGCACCAACCACACAAAAAACATTCAATCGCCTTGCGTTTGCGGTTACTATTAATAAGGCGCAAGAGCAAACGTTAGGAATTTGTGGAGTGAATTTAAAGTATCCAGCTTTCTCACATGGACAGTTTGCAGCCTGTTCGCGTGTTTTTTATATTTTTTTTGTATATTTTAAAAATCAAAAATATTGTGTACCACAAAACATAACAAAAAAAACTATTTTTCACTGACTTAAATGAATTTGATTTTTTTATATTTCTATTTTGCACTACGAAGTGTGCAGGGGTAGTAAAATATAAAACCCAACCTCAGCATTCTTTGCCCGACCTATAAAAAATAGACCCTTGCGTATAAGATCATATCTGCTGTACTGTGTGAACGCTTGAAACCATTTGTCAACGAACGGATTGGACACTATCAGTATAGGTAGTGTAAGTTGCGGTTTCCAGAACATCTTTTTGTTCTCTTTTTTAATACCTTTAATTTAAAAAAATTTTGTGAAATATTCACACTACGGCAGATCCTGAAAAAACCCAAGAAGTCCAAGTCGATACCCACCACCTGTTTAACGAGCCGAGACCTCTTATGTCAAAAAAGAATTTATACAAGGTGACGCGCTGTCATGTGACTTTTTCTTCTGGAGAAAATTTTGCGAAACTCGCAAGCACCAGAGGCACAATTTTCCAAAAGTCTGTACAAGTACTTGCATACGCTGACGGCTGACGACATCGATATCATTGGCAGAACACAACGATCTGATTAGTGGTGAATAAGGCAAGACAAAATATATGCTGACAATAAGAAAGGACACACAACACCGACGAATCGGACAGAACGTCACGATAGACAGCTATTATTTTGAGGTAGTTAGGGACTTTGTCTATTAATTTTGATAACGACACCACAGCAGAAGTTAAACGAAGAGTTACACTCTCCAATCGCTGTTTCTTTGGACTAAGACGGCAATTGACTAGTATGGCCTTGTCAAAAAACACTAAGTCCATTCTATATAAGACCCTCTTCATCCCAGTCCTGCTCTATGGCGCAGAAGCATGGCCGGGCCGCAGTCAAAGGCGGATGAAGATCTCCTTGTTGTTTCGAACGAAAAATTCTTAGAGTGATTTTCGATCCCGTTTGCGTTGATGGGTTTGGGAGGAGGAGATTTAAAAGCCAACTTTACGAGCTGTACAGCCCTGGTCAGAAAAGTACGCATAAAATAAAAATACTTAATAAAATAAAAATCAACCAATCAAACCGCTGATATGAACGAAAAAGTTTCGTGCGACCCAGTCGTGGACTTTATTTATGTAGATAAAATTTTAATTAAGTTCAAATATTATAAAATTTTTTTTATTTTATTTTAGACCGATTTTCAGCATCCTTCTCTTACGTTCCATTAACGACAAATGCGGATGGTACTTAAGCCCAAATATCAATTTTGGTTGAAATCGTTAGAGCTGTTTTCGAAAAACTCAAAATTGCTGAATACCGTTACAACGCCAACTCTTAACGTGCAAAAAAAAATGGCCCCGAACTGTAAGCCCACCAACTCCAAATCCGAAGTTTGAAAGAAATCCGTCCAGCCGTTTGCGCTGTGGAGCTCAGAAAAGGACGGACAGGCAGACAGACGGACAGAATTGCGAGACACACTTTTTCGAGTTCCTCTATCATCGTAATGTCAGATTTAATTAAAATCTCGAGTTCGATTTTTTGTACGATTACAAAACCTTTCTCTTACTACGTAATGCGAGAAAGTTAAAAACAGCATCACCAATCCAGCCCAATCAAGAACATGCCCCAACAGATCAGAAACTCCTGCTAGGCTTGTACCTTGTACCTTGTACTCAAAAATCTTGTAAGTTGTATTAGCCATCGCATTTTACTTAATGAAATAAAAATCAACCAATCAAACTGCTGATATATGAACGAAAAGTTTTTTTTATTTATGTAGATAAATTTGGAATTAAGTTCAAATATTATAAAAAAAATTATATGTCCTTTTAGACCGATTTTCAGCATCCTTTCCTTACATGCTTTTAGGACAAATGCGGATGGAAATAATTTCCTAAATGAAACTACCACATATCCCCGCAGACACAGTCGCAACATGACCCGAGAGTACCCAAAATTCAATTCACGAAACTAATTTTGAAACACATACAGAAAGGTACCTATCGCAATTCCAAAATCAAGGTTCCCGCCTCTTTTTCCTCATTACACCAGTGTCACACCCCGACATTCATAATTACCCACATTCATATAGTCGAAACATTTCCCACGTCTCTGACCTCTAATTACCTACGATTTTTGTTAAATATTTCGAGTTGAGCTTGTTTCCAACTCTCGCCGTCGTCGTCGCGCCACATGCAGCTAATGTCTATAACCCCCACCCTCCTCTCCAAAATGGCCAACATAACTTCACATTAAAATGATGCGCCTTAAATACCATCCAGAAGCAAATCGCCTTCGCTTGGCACCGCACGCACACACAATGACACAAATCCTCCCCCAAATTGCAAGTCCTTCCGCTCTATACTGCCACACATATGGCACCTCGGAACAATTACATCCTGATGACATAGCCGTGAGTGGAATTAATTTGAATATCGTCGTCTGGCATATGTTGACGGTTGGCAATTAATTCGAGTTTGCATTCCTCAAGCGTACAACTCGATGTCCCTACAACGTAGACAGATCCTTAGAAAAGGATTAAAATTCCCAAATCCCTTATTACAGTTGATTTACCTATCACCTGTCATCTGGATGTAAACCAATTAGGCAGAGCTTAGTGTAATATCGCCTACCCCCACCCCCCTGGGCAAAAAATCTGAAGAAAGGATAATTGCGCAAGCACTTCACGCCGGTGCTCAACTCTAATTGATTCAATCACACACTTCAGACGCGAGAGTATCGCGAGCATTGTACACCCAAACACACAACAAATTAAATTGAAAAGGATCAGCAGAATGCTCTTGTCAATTGTCACCGCGCCACGATGATGATGACGATGGCAGAGGGCAAACCATCCAATCGATTCAATCAGAATTTCCCTAGGGATTTGTGAAGGTCCTGACAAAATGCAATTACCCGCACCCGACCCATATCATAGAGGGAGAGGCGAGCTCTTCAAAGTCCTCTACATACCTAACCCACCTATTGAATCATCACTCTGTCGATGATGATAAGGTATCCTTCCTTTTGCGAGAAGAATTACGCTTATGCAAATTCTCATTACCCCCAGGAAGCGCTTCCCTTTGCCGGTTTCTTCGACTTCGTTCTCGTCGTCTTACTTGTCGTTTGCGTCTATTTATCGAACTTTGGGATTCCAATGCGGGAGGAGCCTCCCAGCTCCCACATGAGTGCAGGTGGTGGCAAATTGCTGCTTTTCATGTCATTGTCAAATGTGCGAGCGTCACTGATTCTGGCTCTCTCTCTCGCGCTAGCTCTAAACCACTTGACGTTCAAGTGGCGATGCCGATTGCCAAAGGGAATGTCTACGCTCAAGTGGCATCGGGGCCGGGGGTTTCAATTAGATTTGGGCCAAAACTTTTGTTATCTCCGGGAAGCTCTATTAGTGCGGATGTGGATGGGCGAGTGTGTGTGCAAGGCGAGAATAAATAAATTTCCATCGATTGAATAGTACACGCACTTGAAACGAAACCGCACATCGGACCGGCAGCGCGGAGTGAGTGTGTGAGCGCACTTGTAAGGTCGCCCGAGGGTTTTCGCCCATTGTTGGGTTAATCAGTGGCAATGATTTGCATTAGACGTGAATGGCAAATGGTTTGTTTGCAAATAAAATTGGGAAATCGATTAACGCAGAAGAGTGCCCCCCCAAGGAGCAGGGACGAAACGACAACATGCTTTTGAATTGATATGCCAATTAAGTGACAGTGTAGTGGGAGTGTATGAGTGAACTACTGAAAGTGGGGCTGGTTGTAGTTGAAATGAGATGTGTTTTGGTGGAGTTTAGTGCAGTTTTGTCAGAGGTGACAGGTGTCAAATTTCCGGAGGAACAATAAGTTTTGGCGAAATTTGTATGGGTACTACAGATACTATTAGTTGGGCCCAAAATTTTGTCACTAATGCTCCCACAAGAAAGCCTTAAATTTGAATGTTCGCCTACAGCTGTATTAAGTGAGCTTAAGCTTGCGTGAAGTATAAACGAAAATCAACTGAAGTCAAGAAACGTGAAAGCACATTATTTATCGGTCATGAAGAAATAAGGTAATTGGTTTTTGGAGTGATATAGTTTGGCCCCTTGGTAGACAGAAGCGCCACAACCCACAACGACAAGCACGTCGTTCCATATAAGGTCCTACAACTAAGTGTGATCCTTTTAGTGCGAATCAAGGCCAATTGAACAGCGCGACTCCGGAGAATGGAAAAACGGTTAGCAGGGCAAAGCCCAAACTTCTAGAAAAATATGTCAGAAGTCAGAATACGAAGCGTGATGTTATCCTAAATCTCATTCTCTCTATCGGATGTTTCACGTCTCAGGGCCAGTGCTGCCATTCTGACCGGATTCCGGTCATTTCCACACACTTTTTAAGTATTTATCATGAAATAAGGAGAATGAAACTTATATCATTCGAAAGGTACTGTGCCATAGATGTGCAGAAACAAAAAAATCGTAGGTATATGTCGCCATTAAGACTGGTAAAATGAAGTTAAGAATTTTCCATATAAAATGCTTAGCAGTTAATCGAAAGCATTTTGTTGCCATTCAATTTGTTGCCGTCATGTTTCCATAGTAACGAATTCAATCATTTTAGATTAGGACCTGTTAGAGAGTCTCATAAACCCATTAAGGTATGCAATTTAATTACCCCTAAAAGTAAGCAATCATAAAATCTTATTTCAGGGGCCTTGCAGAGTTATCTGTGGAAACGAACATTCATGTTTTGCCCTTTTCCATTCTTTTTTCATAGCGGAAATGTATATGAATTAAGATTTAGCATATAAATAAATTAAAATAAATAACAAAAAAAGAGAGCGTGCTTGTGAAACTCCAGATGTGAAACTTTTCTCGCTAAATGTGGATGTTAAATTGAACTGTGTTGTATGTAGTTGAGTTTCATTAAGAAATTTAGTTTAAAAACCAAATCTTTATAATATGATAATCTTAATTCAGCGCAGAAGATAGTTATGCTTATTAATTTAAAAAGTTTTCATAACACAATCCAATTCAAAGTTTTCTATTTCTATGTCGAGAGTTTTTGTTTACATTTTGTTTTCATATCGTCAAATGATTCAGTAGTTTAGTGTGTGTGTAAAACCTAGCTTCTTCAGTTACTCCAGCGTTCCCATATAAGTATTCACTTTGAGAATTCAGTTGAAAAATTTTTAAAAATATATCTTTCCAACAACCATACAAACCAACAAAATCTCATTAAAATTGGTTGAGTGGTTAAGAAGATCGACAACAGCGCCACCTATCGGTTCCAAAATGATCCTATTCATCAAGTTACAACCAACCATACTCTCCCACAAAATTTCATTGAAATCGGTTGAGTGGTTAAGGAGTTTTAGGCGGCGGCTAGTGATGGCGACAGGCCAATTTTCGTCACGCACTTCCGCTAGGTCATTTCCGTCTTAGAAGAATCGATTTCACTCCCAAGTCGCGCCATTAGATGTTTCACATCAATAAATTGTGTAAAAAACAAGTTGGGTTTCGTTACTTTATTTACAGACAAAATTGGACGAATTTCGACCACGGGCGTTACAAGTACAAATAAATACACATTTAGGAATATTTTGGAGGACTAAGTTTGACTGGAATTTCCCTTTTCTGCAAAATTTTGTATTTCAAAGGTTTTCAACGATTTTTTATATTTGTTTGTGGTTACTTACTTACTTAAGGTGGCGCTACAGTCCGGGGTGGACCTGGGCCATTTTTTGTGGTTAGATTTAAGATTAGTTTTGTAGAATAAATAAACTAAATATAACTTAGTCAAAACTATTTACTGTACCGTAGAGTTGGCTAACTTTGACCGGGGGGGTAACTTTGACCAAAATCCTACAAACTCTTTAAATCGATACCACCGAACTCTCTTAAAGAATAGTTCTGCCTTTATTTTAGAGTTGTAAAGCGCTATTCTTACAAAGATGGCGGTAAAAATGTTAAGGAGTTTAGAAGCAATTTCAAATTCAATACCTTTCAGACAAGATTTGTGAGTAGTGCCTTTTGACCGCTTTTTAGTGTGCTTCAAACTTTACGGTTTTTGTGTATATATTTGCACTCATTTCGAAATATTTCACAAGTAAGTTAATAGTTGAACGTATTTCCCTTAAAAAAAGTGTATTTTGAAGTAGATATTATTCTATTTTTTATAATTTTAACAAAATGTAAAAATACGTACTTCGATTTCCTATTCAACGGCTAACTTTGACCGGCGGTTGTGAAACATTGACCTCTTATTTCCCGCCGTTTTTAGAGTACCGTAGAGTTGGCTAACTTTGACCGGGAGGGTAACTTTGACCAAAATCCTACAAACTCTTTAAATAAAACGTGCGGTCAATGTTAGACTAAGGGTGGTGAAACTTTGACCACCCGATTTTTATACAGTTTTGGTCCCAAAATACGAATAAAAAACAAATATTAATATTTTAAAATACGGTATTAGACACAGCCCCTAGTATAGATTAGATAAATTTAGATATATATAATACTAGCGGACCCGACAGACGTTGTCCTGCATGCTTTTTCAAGCCACGTGTGATTAATTTAATTAGCTTGTAAATCGGGAAATATGCTTTCAATCAAAGCATCTTTCGTATTTACCATGTTGCAGAAGTTGTCCGGCAATTTGATGTATTGTGTGTCTCCATGCAATGATATTGCTCCATTTCCAATGTTGAGCAATTGCTCGGAGAATGATAGTGCCAGTGGATCGTTTTGTAGTTGAACTCTTATATTTGTGTTAAGACGTAATGTACAGACATTTCGCCATAGATATGATTGTTTTATACATGTGTTAATTTCGTCCGCATAAGTAGCGCGTGGAATGACCGACAATGTCTGTCTAAAATCATCGGATAGCAGCAGTAAATCACCACCGAAAAGCCTGGTGTTATTATTTAGATCATTCTATCGAGAGCTTCAAGTGAATGCTTGTGTGCAATAGTGCATTCATCCCAGATGCTGATGATACACTTGGCCCTGAATCTTAAACGTTGATTGAAAATTGCGACCATCCGCATTCTGAACGATTTTTGTTGCTCCAAATGATGTCATTTGAAAGCATGAATATCTTCTGCCGATCTATTTAACCGACGCGACGGTTCTGGACTATTTGTGAATTCGAAGTACGTCGACCAATATTTCCTTCTCGTTTCCGGAGACGTGGCATTGTTGTATGTATATGTGAATATAATACACTTAATATTCACTGAAATGCGACACCGAAAATATCAAAAGGCTCCGTACAAAAAAACGTTTTTTTTTTTAAATTTTTTTTTTTATAATACATCGATTTTTGGTGCACTGTGTTTATATGTTCCCTATGAACAGTGGAGTGTGATATTGTTACAAATTTGTCTGTCTTATATATTCCAAATAAATATATCAATTTTGTATTTTACTTAATAACTCGCAGTCAAGATTCGGTTGCTTTCGAAATACATATAAGATTTTGAATGTAATTTTTGTATGGGCGGTGCCACGCCCCTTTGTCCAATGTTGACCAATCTTCACAAAAATACCCCTGGGCCAATACCTAAGATTATGTATAAATTTGAACTCGATCGATTCGGTGGTTTTCGAGAAATAAGATTTTGAATGTATTTTTTGTATGGGCGGTACCACGCCCCTTAGTCCAATTTTGACGAATCTTCACAGGAAAACTCCTGGGCCAATACCTAAGATTATGTGTAAATTTGAACTCGATCGATTCGGTTGTTTTCGAGATATAAGATTTTGAATGTATTTTTTGTATGGGCGGTTCCACGCCCCTTTGTTCAATATTGACCAATCTTCAAAGGAATACTCCTGGGCCAATACCTAAGATTATTTGTAAATTTGAACTCGATCGATTCGGTGGTTTTCAAGATATAAGACTTTGAATATAATTTTTGTATGGACGGTACCACGCCCCTTTGTCCAATGTTGACCAATCGGCTTCTAAACAATCCAGGGCGCCACCCAAACGCATACAAACAAATTTATTCAATTCGGTCCAGCCGTTTAGGAGGAGTTCAGTGACATACACACGTACAGTAGAATTATATATATAAAGATTTACAAATTGTACAACTACTTCTTGGTCAAAATCGGTCAATGTTAGCCAAGTTTACGGTACCTACCTATTCTATGTCTGATATAATTTTTTGACCGAATTTAAGAAAAATAAAATCGGTCATTCGGTCAGATTTGGCTGAATTTCCTTGTTTGTAGTGGCAACACTGCTCGGGGCGACCTACAGCTGTCTGTAAAGGGTGCGCCATCTTTTATGTCAGTATGTGATTATTCAGTAGGTAACATTAGGTAACGGTGGAGCGATGATTTCGCTTTGAATATTTGCCATCAGATCGCCAATGCCCAGAGGCTTGTTGGCGTACACTTTGTTTTTCTAGTAACCAAATCAATGCCATTTCTTAACAGCATGGACGTTCAGGGAATTTTCGTGGCAGAAACTGTATTGTTTGATTTTTTTTGTAATTTTATTTATTCAAGTAAGCTTTAACAAAAGTTGTGTTTGCCGCGAGGCCTAATTGGCTTTTCTGCAGAAGATTGCATCATCACAATATTTAATATCTATATAGAGATTTACCTTTTAACATTTTTGTTTTAGTTTATTAATTCAATTTCTACTTAATAGTTTTATGTATATCGTCGCTCGTCGGTATCCTGCAAAAAGTGCTCAAGTCCATATTTTTATGAAATGGAGTTATAAATGTAGAAATTACCCCAAAATCCTATTTTATTACATGCAAAAATATCTCATGTCCACTCATACTTATGTAGATATAACAAAATAGCAATACATACATACCATGTCCAAAACATCCAAATGTATGAAACAAAAGAGATCCAGGTGGACTTGGGCTTTTTCTTCACACAATTTAAACTTCAATTACTCGAAAACACAATTTTGTGATGTGAGCACTTTTTACAGGATACCGACGCGACAATATAATTAATTAAGGATCTTAAAAGTTTTTAGGGAGTTTAAGATAAAAAGGTTTTTTAAAATATTTTTTTTTTACTTTTAAGGTTATAATATTTCTTTAATTAGCTGGAAGTTCGTTGAACAGCCTTAAAAAGCTGCAAAGCAATTGCCCTTTATCATAGATGTTGTGCAATCTTGGAATTTGTAACATTCATTGTTATGCTCGTGATCGATGGTCTTCTTGAAACGTCCGTCAACGTACTCCAGCTACACCGTCATCTTAAGAATACTCCTGACTTCTAGAACTATAAAAGGTGTAAGGTTATGTATATGTATATGATGAGTTTTAGGGTCTTATTTTGCAACCGTTGTAGCTTCAATAAATGTGTAGACTTGTTTTAGGACACTCTGTGTTGAGTAGTATCCTTCATGTGCTAGACCATAAAGGGCTCTTCTTAAGTCCAAACGTAAGTTGTCCATATGTTTATCCCATATGAAATGGCTGTCAATTATTACCCCTATATACTTAAAGCTTTCAACGATTTCAAAAGGTTGACTAGAAGCTGCGCTTGGGCTTGGGCTCGAATCATTTTTGAGAAGTATGTTATTCTTTGTCGCTGGTTAATGTGTACCACGAGTGTGCATCATTTTAGTTTTGGATAGGTTGATTACTAGTCCATTATCATGGCACCATTTAACGGAATTAGTAAACTCATTCTGCATTATCGAAGTAGCTGTCTGTAAGCATCTATGTCGAACGACTAAAGATGTGACATCCGCATAGGCAAAATAAGTGCTATTTTCGAAGACTCGTAGCAATTTGTTAGTGTAGAGAATATAAAGTATTGGACCCAATTTTGATCTCTGAGGTAGGTACTCCATATTTGACTGTTTTTTTATGCTGACATTTTGCTCAATTTTGACACAGAACGTTCTCGAGTTCAGGTAATCGCCATTTTCTTAGTGTATCCCGTATACCAATTTTTTTCAGAGCTACTAACAGTTTTTCAGAGTATCGAAGGCTTTACTGAAATCTATAAATAATACAAGAGCGTGACGGTTTTTATTCAAGCTCTCATTGACTTTGTTCGCAAATTCACCCAGAAGTTTTCCTGTACTTTTGTTTTTCTGAAATCCGTATTGTTTTTCATGAATTAACGAATTGGTTTCGATAAAACTTATTAACCTTCTTGTCACGACTTCTTCTAAACATTTTTCTATTATTGGCAAACTCGATATTGGCCTGTTATTGTTAATTAATTTTTTGGAGCCACCTTTATATATTGGACGTACCACCGCAATTTTAAGCTGTTTTGGAATCTTTGATTCCACTTAACTGAGGTTGATAATTTTTGCAATTATTTGAGCAATTATACTAACATGGAGACTTATTAATATCCATGTATTTAATAATATTATGAATCTCTTCAGCACCTGTGCCATCTAGGTATATCGAATTAGTAAGTACTTCAGAGTGACACCTTCTTTTTAAAACTAGTAAATGGACGCAATGATACCAAAAGACGAACCGTATTTTCAGGCGGTCCTTGTTGGCCCCGATATTTTTGACAATATGCAACTAAATGACTATTTTCACTGTAGGCACTTTGTCACACTATTTGGGCGCGTTGTTTCGTGAAACTGCACTGAATTGACGTTTCAAAAACATGTCTACTAAAGTCAATCGGTTGACAAATGTAAATGTTATTCAATGTTTAGATTATGACATTAAATATTGTTCTCCATGGCTCAGATCCAAAACCAAAGCAAAATTCAACCCGGAATATTCTGTCAAGCATTTAACCTCTACTTCTCTATACACTTGGTTGTGCAGTGCAGCTTAAACGGCGCCAGCCAACTTGCAGCTACAAGATGACTCTAAAACTTTGCGAAAGTCCGCCAGGGCGCCTGTTTAGAAAAAAAAAAATTATTGCCTATAAGTTAGCTGCAAAGTTGTTTAGTATAAAAGCAAGCTTACCATTGCAAATGAAATGGGCGAATCGTGAGCTTATCTTCTTCTCCAGGATATACAAAATAACACACATCGAGCCTACATGAATGACACTAGCTTTATAAAATAAATAAATATTTTGGTGCAACAGGTCTATGGGACCCTAGGCGTAGCTTCTCACAACCATTCGTTTTGTGTGGGTTTTCAATTTTTGGGACGAATGGAAGGGATCTACAATTTTACGCCGAGTCCAAACGGCTAATTGAGAAGCTCTTTCATGACAGTTTTACTCTCGGATGTTTGTCAGACGTTCGCGAGAGGTGGCGCAGTGGAAAAAACCTTCAGATGTAATTTGGTTCTTTCGGGATTCGACACTACCTATAGCTTGATATTAAACGTTACAAGAAAGAGTTTAAAAAGCTACTCCTCAACGTGTCTTCTACAGTAAAGCCATAGAAATTGAATGAGGCGTTACAGCAACTTATCACCTTTTTATCCGATATAGCCTAGGTATATGTTTTTGTTCATAAGATCAATATTTATACGTATCTACGGTGTGCTTGGTCTGGTGCACTGGCCTGGATATGATCCAACTTCACAGTTTAAAAGTAAAATAATTTTCCAAGAACACCACACCCTTGCCGAAGTTTGGCAACAACTTGAAAGATCCTACATAAGAGGGTTTTGGCTTAAAAAGTCTTTAAAAGTCTTTAAAAGTCTTTCAAATAATTCAAATACTAAAAGGCGTATATATCCAAATGCACAAAAAGACAAAAAAGAAATAATACAATATATAATAATTGAGTAAGAAAAGTAAGAAAATATAAAGATTTTAAATTTAAACCAGAATGTTAGAGAGTGGCTTGCAAATTATCAAAGTGATCATTAAAAAGCCAGTGTTTGATAAGGTTTAAAGGCATTCCAGGTGTTGAATTCATCCTGATCGACTGAGGAAGCTTATTAAATAAACGGTAGGTATGACGAAACAGAATAAAAATTAAGAAATGCAGTGGTACAAAAATTTGGTACAGATACAACATTTGAAGAGTTTACACGTAGATTGTAACTCGAAATTAACCGATAGTTACGATTTCCGGACCTCATATAGAACAATTTTAGCACCTTGAAATAGTACAAATGACGAACTGGAAGAATTTTTTGGTCACGGAACAATGAAAAACCTTGATGCTTAGCATATTTGCTCATATTTTTCGCAACATATATTTCTGCAGAACTAAAAGTGTTTTAATTTTGTTTAGATAAACACATCCCCAACAAGCAATTCCATACTGCAATTTGGAATGGAAAATACAGTAGCAGATTGTTTTTAGGAGCATTGTGGAACAAATCTTTTGCAAGTAAGAGAAATATCTAAGAGTACATCGGAAATAATCCGCATGATTGGAAAAATTCATTGGAAAGCCCCAGATATTTAAATTCATCCACTTTTTCAATTTGAAAGCACTTATTATTACAGCTTACACTGTCACAAAAAGAAAAACTAGACAGAAACATTTTAAAAGTTTTTATTTTAAGCACTCAGATGCATGATAAGAAATATTTACATCCTGAATATTATTGGACGACAAACTGAAAAACATGATTTTTGTTTTAGAGCTTAATACCATGTTATGTTAAGCGAACCAGTGTCTTAGTAAATTTAGATCCCAATTTATATCAGGACTATTTACGCCATAAGAAAAACCTATGTCACCTGCAAAAGCAGTAGATGAGCCCTTAAAAGGAAGTGCAAGTAGGGAAGTAATAAATACAAGAAATAAAATTGGGCCCAGAACAGAACCTTGGGTTACACCCAAAATTAATAACCTAATTTTACTCCTTATCTCAGCCATCTTCACTCTTTGCGACATATTTTCCAGGTAGGACCTAAACCAATCCAGGATGAAACCTCGAAAACCAGCTCTTTCCAGTTTACTTAGCAAAATATTGTGGTTAAGCACATCTAAGGCTTTGGTCTTATTAATAAATAACCCAGCCGTGCATTTTTTCGAATCGAGGTTTGACATTATTTGACCACAAAATTGTAAGAGAGCATCTTCAGTTGATTTGCCTTTCTAAAAACCAAATTGACTGGGGTTAAAGAATTTAGTTTTATTTAAAAAACTCACTATTCGATTTTTCATGAGTTTTTCAAAGAGTTTGCTGAATACTGGGAGGATTGAGATGGGTCTGTAGTTGCTCATTTCGATAAGCGAACCTTTTTGAAATAAAGGAATTACATCTGCACATTTGAGGGCTTCAGGAAGGTACCCTGTAATACACAGCGACTAAAAATATATGCTAAAACATCAACTACAAAACATGCAACAATTTTAAACACCGAAGCAAAAATACCATCAGCTCCAGATGAGTTGGGTTTCTGTAAACTTCCAATCGCACGTAATGCTTCAAGAGGACGAATTGGATCATAACCAAAACTGCTAACGTTTACCACTTCAAAAGAGGAACAGAAAGCACAAGGAAGGTAGTAGGATTTACAGTTACTGGCTAAATTTGTGAAATAGCATATCTTCACGGTCATCGACACGTATAACTGATGGATTTTTTTAAGAAGAAGGCATATTAAGCAGGCTATTTGCTATCTGCCATTCGCTTTTAAGGTTTCCCTTAGCAGAATTAGTCTCTACAAACTCAGTGATAGCTCTAGAGACTGATGGGCAGATCTTAGCCAGATGGCGGACCAATTCCATCTTCACTTCTGCTGGGGACCTCGCTTTTCATCAAACCACACAGACTTAGGTACCTTAAGCTACCTATTCCGATCGCTACGTTGAAACTCGGTGACAAAGCTGAGCGCAGTTGACGGAACACAATTTAGGCGGGCAAGTGACACATCTGACGAAAGTGGCCAGCACAGTAGGTACAGTCTTTAAATTAGTTCCTAGACCCTTCAAACAAATACATTTTATCCATTTTAAGCACCTCGTTTTATCGCATTTGGACTGCCCCGCGAGCATTTCAGGCCATCAAACTCAACTAAAAATTTCAAAGCAGATTATGCCAACCTAATTGAAAACATAAATCAGTCCTCGCTGTCCATATACACGCAATCATATCGACTCGTAATTGAATTTGAAATTAAAATCAAATCACAGCCTTCAATAAATGCCGTCATTTGAAATCATTTTACGCTAAATTAACATAACTACGCGCAGACCAATCGCCTAAAACGACTTTCTAATTAATCCAGCAAACGAAAACCAATCGAAAATAATTCAATCCATTATTTCGGATTTGATTTACATTTTGTTGTTACAAGGCCCACCTATTTGCATCCCTGCGTCCTTATTACACGTCATCCTTCGTTTTTGCCGCCGTCCACACAAAAGTGCATCGACCCCACCTTCGCAGGGTTAAGCTAGCTCAGATTATGAACAGCCCCACCAATTCGGCGAATTTATTTTAATCCATTTATTTCGATTAAACAAAAGCGCACGCAGTACGAGGTAGGACGTAGGATATGCATCCAAATGGTAATGTGACTCCATGTCCGATGTCGCAAATACTGCCATGCACAAGTGGTACTAGTAGTATGTTTTAATTAACTAGCTGTCGCGAATAATTATTACTAAATTCGAGTGCGTCCACGCCATCTGTTGGACGGCACAGCACAGTGCCGGAAGTCGGCGGGGTTAATGATTTCCATCTCTGCAACTGTTTATTGTTTTGTTTAAAGCCTGTTTCCCATTGAGCCTAAGGGTATGCAGAGGCGAATAACAAATTTTTCATTTCCAAATACGTTTGCATAAAGTTGGGTGTTCAATGTTGGGGTGAGGCTGAGGATGCTGCTCGTTGCGTGTTGCCATTGTCAACAAACAAATAAAATACTGTCGTCTGACGATCGATGTTGACTTGCATGGCTGTATTTGGTTTGCCACACATCTAATTCCATTCAATTCCGCGATGGCTCGTTCTAAACTTAGGACCAAGCGAAGAGGGGAGTAAAAAAATGTGCTCGTACAAATTGAAACTATTTAGGGTTTTATTTGACAGCAATTATCGAATGGTTTGTGGTGGTAGTGGAAATTTGGCTTTGTCATGGGGTTTATTTACAGAACAGTGCGTGTAATAAGTTCGATGTTAGTTTTAGGTGCCAGAAAGCGATTTAGCGCGTTAGGTGTTTAATAAATTAAATTTGTAAGGGCTAATTGCGTGTGCTTTGGCAGGTTCATTTCGATGACATTTGAGTGGAAAGTGTCTTTTAATAGTTTTGGCGCCTAAAGTGATCAAATCTGTAAATAACGGGCAAGTGAACATGCACTATCAGTTCAGCCTCACAGGGATCTTTATGCACGTAGATGGCGTTGCTATCTCATCAGGCAATGATGTCATTTAATAACAACTGTGAATGGAACTTCTGGAAAATTAATTTCGTGCCGAATTTTGATAGAGTTTTCTTACAGGGGAGGATGAGCAATGTAACAAAATTGAAAGGGATTTATCCAGCTTAAGCCAGCAAGCTGGATTTTATTATTCTTGTCATCTGATATCGTTCAGGGTCTAACACAAGCTCTCGACATCAATACATAAATATTCAAGCTTTTTCATCTAAATAAAGTTTAACAACTTGTCAACTGGTTCTACCTGTCAACTGCAGATGTCGCTGATTGCTTCACAATTTTAAAAAAATTAATGGGAATTATACTAAAATGTTCCGTGAGTGAGTGAAAATGTCGCAGACAAACGGAACTTTTGACAGCAGTTTTTTAGACGTTAAAAAATTCAGTTTTTAGACGAATTACATTCTTTTTCCATTTCCTGACTTAGATCAGGTATAGCTCTTGTTTCTTGTAAACAGAATGTAGTAATTCATACGTTTTTTGGACAGAACTTTAACTATTTTTCGTTTATATTTGACATAAGACTTTGCTTTATTTCTCTATTTGCTTAATCTCAATGTCCTCAAATTGTGGGAGCACTGTTGTCAGTGAAAAAAAATGCACGACATTGACAGATAGATAGCACACACGACTGCTTATGTCAGATGATGAGAAGAATAAGCATACTTTCCTTTTGGTGCCCGTTGTCGAAAATTAAGATAAAGTCCATATTCATTTTTTGAAATATTGAAAGGTGGATAGAAAATGTCATTGTCGTCTATATGGGTAAACATAAAGCAAACCGTTTGACAGTTGAACAACACAAGATTCTGTCTGTGGAATTATAGTAAGGGCTGCGATTTTGCCTGTTAATACAAATTTAATAAACCATCTAGTCCTAGATCTACATGACCCTTTATGGCGATAATAATGTAAAACTGAAACTGCCATATTGTGCGATTTTTTATTCGATAAATCCTAACCCTTACAATATAAGGCTGAGTACAGTGTTGTTAACTCGTGGGAAATTTACCTTTTCGTGGGAATTTTGATGACAAGAAACCGTCTCGTGGGAAAAAGGGAAAATGTAGAATTTTGTGGGAAAATCGGTTAGCTTACAAAAAAAATTTTTACACACTTCAATTTCAACCTAGGATCATTTTTCTATTTTCTTACTCAGTGTTCACAAAATAAGCCGATCTAAATTGCTTGTTTAATAAATCTACTACAAAAGAAAAAACGTAGGAGTACGGAGTAATGACTCATTATTGCTTTCTTCTTCATCACAAACGCATTCTGATTTTTCCCTTCTCACTTCAACCGGTATTTTCGTTGCTTTGGTATTCATAGTAATTTGTTGCTCATAAAAATGTTGAAATAAGGCGTGTTTCCTTTTTTTTCTTCAAAATTACTTCAGTGGGAAAATTGTTGGAATTTTGACTAGATGTGAAAGGGAAAAATTGGAAAAAACATAGTTGTCCGAGGGAAAAACCGTCGCGAGGCGATAGCAACACTGGGCTGAGACTATAAAAATAAATAAATATTTTGGCGCGACAGGTCTATGGGACCCAAGGCCTAGCTTCTCGCAACCATTCGTTTTGTGTGGGTTTTCAATTTTTGGGACGAATGGAAGGGATCTACAATTTTACGCCGAGTCCAAACGGCTAATTGAGAAGCTCATTCATGACAGTTTTACTCTCGGATGTTTGTCAGACGTTCGCGAGAGGTGGCGCAGTGGAAAAAAACCTTAAGATGTAATTTGGCCCTTTCGGGATTCGAACCTGAGCCCCTCGCTTAGTAGCCCAACACACTACCACTAAGCCACTGCGCCACTGAGACTATACCAAATTTAAAATCGAAAGTATGACTCTGCTGGGATAGAGGCCAAAGTGGTGTCTTCATGTCTCAAGTAGAAGGATCAAATTACTATTAATATGGAATAGGATTTTTTGTGTTTTAAGGAACCTCCCCTCCACTGGTATAACTGAGAGGCTTTCAGAACGATAAGTTTAAACTTTGAGTGTTTCTTGGTGACTAAACCAGAGAATCTCGCTTAATAGTCCAGCGGACTAAGCACTGATCTAATGCATTTAAATTATGCTTATAAAAATTAGTTTTCACTGTCCGTGTCCATGTACCAGTGCATGAAAAAATGGTAGCTCACTCTCCCATAAGTTTCCAAAAATTAATCTGAAAAGCTATGGCTAGGCTATGGTTCTAACATGGGTTACTGTGCGGGAAGTTCCTTGTACTTTTACGTTGTGCCTTGTGCCATCTCAAGCGCCATGTCAGTCAGACAACGACTGATCTCCTTGCTATTAATGACTTTAAGCGTGGTAGCGAAAGTGTGCTTAGGAACCTTATATGTAAGAGTGGTACTTAAAAGAAAAGAAGACTTGCTCTATGGATCAGGATTAAAATTAAAACTGTGCGACAAAGCTCCAACAGTTAGCGCTGAGCCTTCAGATTTTTATTCTGCCCTCTTCACGACATAAGGATCTTCTGCAGTATGTCCGCTTTTCGTGCTTCTTCAATATTGTACAATTGAAGCGTAGTGCAGTGTCAGTCTTTTAGAAAAACCTCTTTATTTGCAAGGTGTTCCTGCCGACATAAGTCATTAAAAACGAAGAAATGTTGTGCCTTCCGAGTAGCATCAAGCACCTGAAACGGTTGCCAATTATTTTAGACCAATGCGTGTTATAAAGGCTGCGGTGATATAGAAGACTTTTCGACGCCAATTTGCGCAACCCTTTTAGTTTTAAGGATGGAATAGTCACTAGAAATATGCAATGGTCAACAGAGTAGCGTTGATGAACACCGGCCTTGCCAATGTAGCAAGGCCATGTACGTCATATGGCAACACAAGTATACTTAAGAAAAGCTCTTTCCAACTATCCCCAATATGCACAAAACTTTTCGAAGGCACTAAAGCAGGTACCCCTATATAATCTCGGACGGTTTCCATCAAGAAAAGTGTCAATAAGGAAAGCCTTGTCTTGAAAAGACCCGCCCTGATGCTACTACAAAATATCGATATAATAGATCGGTCCAAGTGATCCGTAAAAGAAGAACTTCAAGTCACACCCAAAGCCGGAGCTCTTAACGAAGCATAAGTTACCCTCAATAGGAAGGTCTGAAATAAAAGTATCTTAGGGGTTTAACTGAAATGACTTAATGGCCCAACGGATGAGTACTTTGAGTCAATGAATTCTCGTTGACAGCAATACGAGTAATGCATGATTAAGAAGCCTTTGCCATCTGAAGAGAGGCGAAGTTTATCTCATCTGTTTGTATTCCACGCCACTCTGCAAGTAGCCGGGCATCTGTCAGAATCTTTCGAAATACGTCAACCCACTACATCAAGTTTGCGGGAGTTGTTCCATTCCGAACTCACCTTACATAACTCAAACCTGATAATTATTTAACTGCTTTTAAATGAATATTCCACTGTCAATAGTCGACTTGTTTAATCAGTGACTAAAAACAAAACAAAATCTTGGCAAATATGTAGAACAAGTTTATTTACTTTGAGAACAAGTTCTAAATGGAAATCCACAACAGTAAGCAGCAGCACTCTGCCCACGACAGCCCTGAGAAGACTCCACCACATTGCCTTTCACCAAAAAAATATATCGCACATCAATCTGACAAACAAATTGTTTACCCAAAAACATAACGCTGACGTTATATATTGCCCCCTTGACCTCTAAAATTTAAATCGCCTCCCATTTGTCTTGAAATTTGGGCAAACACTTTTTCTTCGTTTGTGTCTTGGGATTGACTAGGGGGCAGTGACAGTGCAGCGCTTGCTGTTTCCAAACGCGGGTTGGTCTGCATACCTATAGTGACCTCACTCTATCTCCCTCATACATTTTCCGGCGGCAGATACACAAATCTTCCGCACGTGGTCGCAGCTCAACGGTGAATAATCGTTGCATCCGACCGAATCGCTGGCCGAAATTTGAATGTCAAATTAAGCGGATGTTGCATGCGATTAGTTGGACCCGCATCTGGAGCCATTTTTGATGAGGCCACCCGAGGATTTATAGGCGAATTAGTGAAAAAATGTATCTAGATGGGGAAGGCTGTGAGAAATCACACACAGAAAATGGTTATTGTAAAATTATGCTAATGGGAGGTTAGAAGATGACGTGCAGACTTGCCGAACCAGCTTTGATGAGGTTTTAGAGCTCGTGCTGTAGACTATATTAAATAAGGGACTCCATGGGAGGCTCTGAAACTAGTTCCTACGGTGTTTGGAGCATCTACGCCTGCGGCTTCGTCAAATTGTGGTGAACCAATCGAAGAGAGCATCGTCTTAAGCTGACATTGAAATTTTCGTAACCTTGACCGCCAACTGTCTGCGGTGACGTTGTTTTGTTTATGTTGCTTTGTGGAATATTTTCGATTTTAGCAATTGGGCTGGAGGGGGTTTGTTTGGGTAGGCGGTGCTTGTATTTGCACTTATCCAACTAACTTGAGGGGCCATTATCCCTTTCAGGCGGACTTGTTTTGCTTAGTTGTTAGGGCTAGTGTTCACTACTCGGTTGGTCAGTCTATATATCTAAAGATGACGATGGGGCTACAAATGTGAAGGTGTTACATTAAAGTCTACAAGGATCTTAGTTGCAACAAAGCAGAAAACTGTAAATGGGGTCTGAGAGATCTATAACTGTACAACAAGTGCTTGATGCCTGTCAAAGTCTGACGGTTTGACCTCAAAACAGCTCTAAAATCGCCGAAGCCTTTGTAAACTATAAAAAAAAATAAATATTTTGGCGCCACAGGTCTGTGGAACCCAAGGCCTAGCTTCTCGCAAGCATTCGCTTTGTGTGGGTTTTCAATTTTTGGGACGAATGGAAGGGATCAACAATTTTACGCCGAGTCCAAACGGCTAATTGAGAAGCTCTTTCATGACAGTTTTACTTATGGAAAAAAACCATAAGATGTAATTTGGCCCTTTCGGGATTCGAACCTGAGACCCCTCGCTTAGTAGCCCAACACACTACCACTAAGCCACTGCGCCGACTGTAAACTGCAGCTGTATTAAAAATTGTCAACCTTTTAGTGAGCTTAATGTTATTTTGTAGATCAAAATAAAACTATTGTTTAAAGGATGAATGTCGGCAGGAAAACGTTGTATAGGAAGGAGCTTACAAAAGATGATCATTGCTACTTTATGCGTCTTTAAAGTTGATAAACGGGTGGTGGATATGTCTTGGCTTGAAATCCGTTAGTTTCATTTTTTTTTAATATTTTTGTTTTAAATTTTTTTTTATTTAATTTTAATTTACTCTGATTTAAACACTTTTTTTGGGAAATCTTCATAAATATGCATTACTGCAAAAACGCAGTAAAAATGTAAAAAAGTCTGGTGCATTTAAAGGGCGGGATAGGAGGCTTGCTTTGCTCGCTAACAGGATTTTAACTCTTCTTCGCTCCGCTAAGGGTATGTCAACAACTGTCAGGCAGGCGCTTGGAGCTGAAGTTTAAGTATCTTAACTCTGAGGTATGTAGCAGTACAAAATTTTTGAACACTCATTGCAAAAAAAACTTAAAAAAAACTTAAAACTTAAAAAAAAATTATTATAACTTTGGGGTATGTGCATAAAATTTGCAAACATTGACTGCAACCCCCCATAGCTGAAATCACGTATCACAAGAGTAATATGATGTAATCGCGTCAATTTGTGCCGTTTGTAGCTAAAAATGAATGCACTTTTTAGTGAAAATTAGAAACTTTAAAATAAAAGAAATAATAATAAAAAAATTGTTGCTTAGTGTTCATAATGGAAACCTCAGCCGCCGCCTACTTGTACGTGCCGATTTTATGCTTATCGCAGTCGTGACGTATTTTCGATATTTGATTTCTGCTTTAAAGTATAATGCCCTACCTTGAAATATCGTTTGTATTTCAAGAGCTCTCCTTAAAGGCCTTTTTAGAACCATCTGCCTTGATACAACCCATAAATTCTCTGTGAAGCCGGTTGGGTTAATTGTTTAAATCACCATTTCTACCCCGAATCAGTCTCCGTCAGAGGCTATAAGCGGGAATAAGACTATTTCGGTCACCCTTCGTTCCCCCCATTGGTATCACAAAGGACTTAAAACTCTGATCTAAGTATGTCTATCATCACAGCCACCTAAGACCGAACCTGAGCTATAATGGTTGGTGGAACTAGTTCTTCATTAAGCTAACGTTGGTTCTTCCTATCCTATCGCTATTAGTAATCCTACCCAGGCTTTAACTACTCTTACTAGTCCTGCTGTCTGCTGTGCAAAGGCGCCTAGCGTTGTATTTCTTCTTTAGGGCGGGTCGCAGCTTCTTCTCGTAACAAAGCGCGAGCTCTGATTCTAATTGCTACAAGATTTGTTACCAGTTTGACCGTCTATAAAGAGCAAGATTGATAGACGGCATGAATTCAGAAGCGAAAACGTTTCCTTCGTATTTTTTTTTAGTCTGCACAATCATTTAGAGCCTTTGTTCGTTTGGGTGACCCTCAAGCTTGCTTTTTTTTATAAGTTTTTACCAATTAAAATACTTTCTGTCTTGTGTGCAGTTTTGTCTACACGATGGATGACGAAATGTTTCGGTTAAGTAAATTTAGAAGACCAGCTTTTCATCCTGAAGGCATGTATGCCCTTTGTTGTGTAAATTGCATGTTGGGTCTGTTACCTCTTGAATCTTTTTGGATCTTGAAGGGTGGACTTTCGGCACAGTTCAAGAACAGTGCTCACCTATGCAAGAGCAGCGGCTTAAATGAAGAACTGCGCAGCAACCATTTGTTGCAAAAGTCACTACACGTTAAATTCTTCAATTTTATGAAACTCCACCTTTCATTTGGTTCATATTTCATAAAATTCTGATTCGAAATAACACCGTTATCGGTACGAAAAAAAAGTCACAACCAAAATACATAAACTTAAATTTTTACATTTAGTTTGCGAGACAGACAGCTCGTCATGTCATTGACAGATTTAGCACCATGAATAGGAACTGTCATTCTCCTTGAAGCTGGAAACTCCATAGGGGATGTTGAAGTATATAGGTTAGTATATCTGACAGCTGGCTGACTTGATGTGTCTCAGTTTTGATTGGCCTAGATCGGTAACATAAACACCTCTTTCAGTTGACGTTTGACGAGATATAGCCGACGAATGTAGTCAAGAAATTATTCAAAACTGAGTACTCTGTTGACAGTTTGCATATGTGGCTGACGTAAGAAAAGTGACGTTAACGACCAATCTAGATTTTGCGTTCAGGTTACATCTAGTCCAGACCAATCTCGATTTTGAAATGTGTCACTGGCCATATTCTTCTTTTTTTCGCTGTCAAACAATGACAACCACTGTAGCATAAAAACTGACAGTAGGCGCTAACATTTTTCGAAACTAAATTTTGTACATCATATAAATAAAAGTAAGAAATGAACATAAAATCCAAATAAATTGTGTCCCTGCTTCCCCTATCCATCTCAACTCAATGACAGATTTATCAGAAAAACTTTATCAAACCGATCTTGCATATTTCAGCTAAAGTCCGCAAAAAACTGCCGAAATTTACACTGAATATTTCATTGATTCCATTTAAGCCGTGGCTTTTTAAGAAAACACATCTCTTACTACGTGAAATAACATTTAACCGCCTCACCCAATTAACAAACGAATCGCATTAAATTAAATTAAATAAAATTAAATTGAACCAAAATCGCTTCCTTAACTTAACAATGCAAATTTTTACCATTCATAATTAACACTGTTCCGTTTAAAGTTTAACAAGACCTTCTGCCTGCATCTGTTAACAGCCCATTGTTGGCCAAAATGGAAATTGACATTAAAAAACATTAATTGATTATTCGTGCAAATTGCAAATTAAGAGCCGCCAAAAGAATGTCAAAAATATTTATATAATGTACGCAATGTGAAACGTCATTGAAGGCCTATTGTATAATTTGTGGGTTAACTGAAATCAATTGTTTATTATACCCGCAAGTCGCAACCAAATGTCATATCTCGTTAATGTTGTAAGCGCAAGCTTTGTTCACGAGTGTGCGTGTGTGATTATGATGCGATGTGATGTGATGACATTTGAAAGAAATCAGCTTTTGCCTGAAGCCTTTGGCATCCCCTTTGTTGGCTCTTATCTGAGTGCTGTCAGTCAAGCGTCTTATGACTGTCAGAATTACTTTTCAAAGTGATGACACAATATAAATGCGTGCATTAGGCCTCATATAATTTCTTCAAAATGGGGCTTTTCATCATATATGCGAGTATATGATTTAAGTCGTCTCTTTTGTTGTACGTCTTTAGATTTTTTTTCCAGTCCACAACATAAAAGGGTTAAATGTGGGGGTTGGCTGGGAGCGAATATAAAATTAAATTGAATACCAGCCGAGATAACAGAGCAATTTTTTTAATGGGATTCCTATATCCTTAAGCAATTTTCGTGATTTTTAAATTGATGTGATGAAACTGTCAGATTTGCTTAGAATGTTCACTTGATTGGCTTTGACTGCGGTTCAGTTATTTGGTACAACGTAAAAGTCTTTTTAGGTAACATGCGATTGCATTGAAGAAAAGCAGTTCCATTCGATTTTCTATTATTTTGTTTAACGTATTAACTAGTAAAAATTTAAACAATTTAATTACTTAAATTTTCTATTATTTTCTTCAACGTATTACCTAGTCGGCGCAGTGGCTTAGTGGTAGTGTGCTGGGCTACTAAGCGAGGGGCTCAGGTTCGAATCCCGAGAGGGCCAAATTACATCTTAAGGTTTTTTTCCGCTGCGCCACCTCTCGCGAACGTCTGACAAACATCCGAGAGTAAAACTGTCATGAATGAGCTTCTCAATTAGCCGTTTGGACTCGGCGTAAAATTGTAGATCCCTTCCATTCGTCCCAAAAATTGAAAACCCACACAAAGCGAATGGTTGCGAGAAGCTAGGCCTTGGGTCCCATAGACCTGTCGCGCCAAAATATTTATTTATTTTTATTTATTTTTATTACCTAGACACATTTTAAACAATTAAATTGAAAAATATACTATTCAGGAGACGCAGTCCTGCAGCAGCGCAATCGCTCAAGTTTTTGGTCAAAAAGTAAGAATGGAGGTCGCTCGCCGGCAGATTTGTTATTAAAATCTTTATAGTTGTCTTCCAATCAATTTTTCTGTATGGTTGTAGTTGTGCTCAATGTGATACAAAAAAATAGCAAATTTCGCAAAATAAATTACTTAAAATAATGCTTAGTCTTTCCTGGCATTATTCCACTATACACCTACATGTTAGGGCAAATATTGAATTGATCTTCGACCGAATACGAAAATTCACCGATATTTTTAAAATAAGATGTGATCTTCCGGATAATCATCTAATAAACGAAATAAATGCGATATACAGTAAAACCCGGATAAGTACTTCACGCTTAAGGGCCCACAAATCTCAAATCTATACATTTTTAAACGTTTCTGTGTACATTTAGGCGTATAAGTACCTCCCGCTTAAGTACCTTATTCGGTTTAACGCCCTCTATTTGCAAATTTTATATGTTAATTTGCTCAGGTTACACTCGTTTAAGTACCTCAATCAAAACGCACACAATTTCATTGCAGCAAACTTCGTGTTACATGCCAAAAATGACATTTTCTCTTCCTCTCATTCTCGTTCTATGTCAAAAAAAGAAAAAAAACCCACCAAATCTTTAGAGCAACTTAATTGTAATTTACACATATTTGAGGTAGATACAGAATTCGGATTTATGCCTCCTTTGGGCGCTTAAGCGGGTTCGTTTAACTACCTCACCCGCTTAAGTACCCAAAGAAAGCAGAAATTGTGAAGAGGTAGTTATCCGGGTTTTACTGTACCATGTGTTTAATAAATTCAACGTTGTTTATCCTTTACTATGTATATTTATTAATTTACTAGTAAATTTATTTATTTGTTTATTTATTAATCCATTTATTTGTTAATTTATTTATCTGTTATTTTTTTTTTTCTGTATTTCATTTATCTGTTAATTTATTTATTTGTTAATTTATTTACTTTCTTAATATATTTATTTGTTAATTTTCTTATTTATTAATGTTTTTTTTTCTCTTATTTTATATTTTGTGAATTTGAGGTTTTCGTTGCTTTCTCAAAATAAAATTGCTTACTTCCAGAAAATGAATATTTCAATATAGGTACACTTAAATTAAATTAAATTAAAAGATTATTAAAATCATATCTCTGTAATTGTAAATGGTGCGGTAACAAGCAAAATGTAATATTGAACAAAATATGTTAAAATAAAACAAATAATCAGTGTTACGACTTTTCAGGACTCGCAATTACAATTGCTACTACCATAAAATCATATCTAGTCCATTTTTGTATAATACTTAGGTCCATGTAAGTATATATTGAGAACTTGCTCAATATATTTAAAAAACGTCTGTTGGATTTTTAAGCGAAGGGTTTCCGGCTCATTTCCTATAAAACGCACAAAATTACACTTCAAGGCTCTTTTCCATTTCACCAACTATCGCAAACATGAGAAGCTAGAGTTTTTAATGTTTTTTTGTGCTAACTGACTCTGGTCTGACTTCATTCTTGTAGATCCCCTAAGTTCTCTTTTGTCTGGACAATTGCTATAGAGCAAGAGCAAATTGACAAATGAAATCGCACCTTTCAACTGCGGACCTCTACAGACTTTCATTCACGGCTTTCTGAGGCCTTGAATTAATTATTATTTTCTTCAGAAACAGCAGAAATATGGCGGATTCGTCACGCAACAAACTGTGAAAAACAAGATATAAGGTGCGAGAGTTGAATGGCTTATTGACTATTAAAAAATGCTGTAAGACGTTGCGGTCTATAGTCAAGCCATGATTTTCTTCCTGGAGATGGCGCTCTATTTAATAGTAATACCCGGGAAATGGTTAAAAGAATCAATGACACAAGTCAGCCATTTGCCTTTGGCGCGTTTTCAAATATTTTGAAGCTTTCACGTTAATGGGCTTAAAATAAGAGAAAAACCAATATGCTGATAAAAATAATAGACATCAAATATTGACGAATCAGATGAGTGCTATAAACTCTAAGCATATGAAGTCAAGTGAAGACACTTGCCAGTCCTATTTCTATCGCCGAAATGGGAAAGTGCTCAGAAAAAACCTGTGAGACTATTACTAACTTTTTCATTATACCTTCCCTACCCAATGCCGCAGAATCTTGGACTTTTATGAAGGTGGAAGAATATGAAGGCAAGAAGCTTGTGACCCTTGCTGAGGCTTATTGCTACTTGCTATTTGTAACCATTTACCAAGTACACTGAGTACATTCAATATCAATCGGGTTATGAAGATCGGATGGTCATTAAAGGTCCGGGCCGAGGAGTCTTTAACTCCAACCCAAACACCTTTAACTATTTTGACTGAAAGGCAATATCAACAATCTCCTTGAACTCGCAAAGATTGACAAAGTTTCGTTGCGACCCAGGCGTGCATCTTTTGAAATGGTTCGAAAGTCAATACACTTAACGCAGTCAACAGAGCCGCTACGGACTTTTTCGCGCTTGTTTTCAAATACCTATATGATTGGGATTGATATATATGGTGTTAAATACTCTCTCTGAACACGTTACGGCAACGCATCAAAACGCAGACACAAAACTCTGCGGCTTTTGCAAGCATAAGGGGTGTGTCGTTTTTCTTGATTCAGATTCACTGAGGCGGCCTTGTATGTCCCTCCACACCATAACCACTTAAAGGTTATACGAAACCCCCAGTTCGAGTATTTCTAAAAATACTTTTTATCTAGATTGCACATCTATTATAATAGTGGACAACAAAGCAACCCGTCTTTTCGGTTCCGTTCCGAATCAACTCACATTACTCACCACAAATCAAGTTCTACTACTGGCTGGCCTGCAAGCCAGTCTGACAGTTGCATAAATCCGTCACGCGATGAGAGATCACCAGCGAATTTTCAAACCGGCTTCATCATCCCATTTAATAAACAACACTCAATACAGGATTCGCAACTGATTGTACCAGCCACCAATCAAATTGGAACTTCAATCCAATGACGCTGGCCTTAATTTATTCAGAGTTCCTCGGATCTTGTCTGGTCGTAGGTGTTGTTGTCAAAGTGTTTCCGACCGCACTGATACACTCCGACCGGTCAATCCGGTCCGACATCAATTGCTTATATCTAAGAGACATATTTCTATTGTTCTATTCTCTTGGCCAAAACAGAAAATATTTCGCCATAAACAGAAAGTGGTTTGGGCCGAGTCTATAAATATAGAAATTCGCCACAATTACGGCTCATTTCTTTCAGTGGAGGATACGGCACAGAGAAATGGTAAAATTTGCGCTCAATCAAATAGCCATTCGGGTGTCCTTAAACACCGCTCTTGTCATTATTTTGTAGAAGGCCGTTTCGATTGGACTACTGCTGCTGGCTGTGATTGGCCCGGCGCTTGGACTAGAAACGCAATATCTTCCACCGGCGCATCCGGAATATAGCCTGCAATCTCTGGAGTACCAGGGCTCGGAGGACTCAGTTGTACCAGCGCACACATTGGACGAGGATGGATACCACTATAGAGTGGGCAATGTCGTACGCAACAGGCGGGAGGCGCTACAGCCAGCCACGTTCGATGATCTGTACGCGCATTCAAGGGGTATCACACAGGACTTTCAAGAGTCGCAGTTCCTTGGGCCATCGCCTGACCAGATTGCTGTACCCGCATATAACTCTGGGGCGGACGATAACTACATAGGACCGGCACCAGATCAGATAGCTCGACCTGCCGACGACGAATCCATTCGCGATCAGAGTGAAAATGTCCAGGACGTCTATGGAGCGCCCAGTGCTTTCCAGCCCGTTCGGCAAGAACTCACCGATTCGGCTGTGCTAACCGACGATGGATACCACTATAGGTCGGCACGACGAGCCAGAAACCCTTAAGTGTTGTGATGATTTTTTGACCCAAAACTCGACCCCCTTCGCCCCAATTCAGTGAATAAAATTTTTGTGTTTTAACTTGATCGATGAAATTTGTCTGTACGCGTCGCCGGTTTATTGTGCACTTTAGTGTTAGTAGAACTTATTTATTGTGAACATTTGCAAAACGTTTGCGTTTGAGTTGAACGAATAAAGCTGTTTTGAAAATATATGTGTACCAAATGTGTGGGTGTGCGTGCTGTTGTATTTTTATCTATATATAGTTTGGCATTAATGACGGAGAATAATTATTCGAGGAACTCGCGGCACCTGTCTAAATCGTCGGTGACATCGCCCTGAAGTTGGCAGCTGCCAAAAGAGTTGTTTTTGTTTGCGAAAACTGGTCGCGGTGTCTGCTGCTTTATCGACTGGCACTTATTTTCAGAGATTTATACTTACGGATGCAGAAGAAGATCCAAATCCCTAGAAAGATATTGTAAATGGTTCTCTTCGAGGTCCGATCTGTACATATTTAATTTAGAGATCAAAGTGGGGACGTTCAAGTATTTAGTTTAGTAAATCTGACAGCTGACTGACCTAATGTATCTCAGTTTTGATTGGCCTAGATCAGTCATATGGGCAATTGCGTCAGTTGACGTTTATGAAGGGGTAGCCGACGAATCCAGTCAAGAAATTCGTGACTGAGTAATAAATTGAAAAATCGCCTTACCTCCCCGACCAATCTAGATTTCGCGTTCAGGTTACGTCACCTACTCCAGACCAATCTATTTGACTTAAGACAACTAAGTAAGTTTTTGAATGTGCCCAGTGGCTAATGCCACAAAAGCAGCTTGGAACATGTTGTGGCGGCTACACAAAGTCAGCCATGATGGACATGTGCACATTGTGTTATACGGTATTGGCTCGCAAGAGAGTGAAATGCCCGTCTCAGTACACAAGTATACGGTCATTGGCCGCTAAGTCTCTATCACTATAAATCTTACCCAGAGAGGCTCTCTTGATTTCTCCAGAGTTCTTCCCTGGGCTCGATTCCAAGTGTTTACGCTAGCATCTGTTTATGGGAGATCTGTTTCATCGACTGTTCCAAGATCCTCATTCTTCTGCCAGCCAACGCAGCATAGTTTACAGGTATCATCTTCTCTAAGGCCCATCTTCCATAAGTGATACCCGAAATTATCATGTCCTGCCACCACCCATTTCTGAATTCTTCGACTCATGCTTAGAACCCTTCTTTGAGTGGAGCAGGTCGGCCAATTAATTGCCATTTGAACCTGTTAACAATGTTCCACGGTTGACCAAGTTCTCAGATGTTCTGTCGTGATCCATTTGTGAATCAGCTGTTCTACCATTCCTTTGCCAATTGAAGAGAATGGTTCCGGTCTCAGCAACTTTCCGGTTGACCCCTTTTTTTGCAAAGCAGTCCGCCTTTTCGTTGCCTTCGATCCCTATGTGTCCTCGTACCCAAGTGTTAACTCATTTCTGATGAACAATCATGTTGTGATGTTTGTCTGTTCCGTGCGTCTGATCACTGCCTGATTGTCCAGTGCTAGAAGGATATTTCTTCCCTCCACCTGACACTCAAGCAAGTAGTCCAACGCATGCAGCAATGCAATCATCTCAGCGTGATATACAGAAGTGTGTTTCCCAAGGCTGACGGGCTAGTTACAGCTCTTCTGAATAGATACCGGCACTCTCTCCTCCATCCATCATGGATCCATTTGCCAAAATCACCACTCATCTTTCTGGAGTAATCCGTTCTCAATACGAGTTTTGTGATTCCTTTCCATAATACGCACCCTTATTCTCGTTCTTGACAGGATCTTCCTATGTCCATAGATGATACCACGATTGTGCCATTTCGCATCTCGATGCAAGTTAGGGCCGCTGTTTTCTTTATAAAAAAAAGTCTAGCGGTAAGATCCTCAGGATCACTTTCAATGTTGGTGTTGTCCGTTCTGTAACTCGTATACATGCTAGACCCCATGCTGGACCCTATCCAGTTGCTTTCTTACAATTTTCTGGGAGGCTTTCGCCCACCATACAACCGAGGCGTAGGTGATAATGGGTCTAGTTATCATTGTATACATACATCCAGTATGTTGACCTAGAGAGTATCCCCACCTGTGTCCACATACACAAGAAAAAAACGGCGTAACTTCCCAAGAGCATGTGCCACTTAAAAGGCCCAAAATGGTATATTTCACGTTCTTTCACAACGTAAGATTGAATTTTTTTTGTCACAAATCAAGTGGAACAAGACTTTCTCAAGCAACATCCCTTGAACATTTTATACGGGATGCCGGTATTTGGTATTATAAGCCGACGTCTATGGGCCGCTTTCAAGTGATGACTTTGGAGAATAACTCATATTTTTACACTTGAAAAGCCAAATCGACTCAAGCTCCAAGCAAAATGTTCATCATAACCTATTTTGTCTCTGTTAAGCTGGGGATGTGAAGCAAGGGAGGCGTTTTGTGATTACACCTTCTCACAAGTGATGACTGTCCTAAGATTTTGTTAAGCACGGTCAGCTACCCTTGGACAAAATAACTTGATGGAAGTTGGTTGTGAATTTCAAATTGCGTGGGACAGTTTTTTTTATATATGCTGCCACTTGCCAGTGTATCGAACGTCGAACTTTTATTTGGAGACCTTCAACGAGTGCCAGATTCAAGCGAAGGTGCAGTTGACTTCCTTTAGGCACCTTAAGTAGATCACTAGCCTTAAATTGGCTTAAGAAAGCTGAATTACTCTAATGGAATACGATTTTTCTTCTACCTTTACTGCTTTCAACATAGTGCCACATATCGTGGGCTTATGGAAGTCCCCAATTCAAATGCTTTACATACCTAAACCACTTGTCTCAATGGCTTAAGCTGGATTACTCCCATGCAATTGTATTATGATTCGCCGCTATATTTTTGGAGAAAATACAAGATATCTTAGCGTGTCTAAAAAGTTTTTCCCGTATGTCCTTTAAATTATGATTTTTTGTAATTTTAGTAATATTAAAATCTGAACCTCCGATAATGTGACGAGGTCGAACCCTGCCTCTGTCCTGCCTATGATCTGCTCTGTCATCTTTCATCTGTCATCTGTTTTCCGTATTCCATATTCCGAATGTGACTTGCATCTAGTGTTAAACTTTAATTGATGTCACCAGTGGATTCGCTCTCGTTTTCTCTCTTTGCCCACCTAATACATCTGTCCGGGAATAATTATGAGCCCTTCTCTTTCAAGTAAATATATTTGATGTCAACTATTCCTGACAGTTCACAACAAAACAATATAAAAAAATGTGAAATTTCAAACTCTAAACTGCAAATCCAACTATTTTAATTCTACATTCATAAACCTGTTAAAATTCTTCGATATTAGTAGTTCTATTTCCAGCTTATATGACAATTAGTTCATAAGGGACATCTTCTCTCTGACAGAACTCATGCCTAACTTCACAGTTGTTGGCCACAAAAGTACCCAAACAAAAACCATTCACAGCAATGTCAAAATTAATTCGAAAGTTCGCATGAAATCATTTTCACTTATTTTCCATCCAGATGAGTCCATTTCTACCTATCGCCGTCCCTTTTACAACAATTCCCAACCCAACTGTCATTCGTTTAACAATAATTGAAAAATATGTAAATATGCAACGGTTTACAGACATTCCACCCACCCCCACGACAACTTCTCAACTCATATTCTAACTCTACTTACTACTGGAACAATGAACCAAAACCACAGAGAAAAAAAAAAACACATCGGCAACCATTTGTTGCTTCCACGCCATTTCAACTGTATGAGCAATTGAACGTCAGAAGCATTAAAAATGTTGACATTATGCTCGAAACCTTGTTGCTTCTATCATCTGAATGTGTGTCGTGCATTTGCACAATGAGAAAAGGACCCACACCATATCCCTTATACGGTAAATATGTATTTGAATGGAAACTCTCAAACAATTTAAATTTTCGAACATTTTTGGTTATGTTCGCATTATTCTTTGGATCAGAAGTCATAAAAGCAAAATGGACTTCCTTTTTTGGGTTTGGCAACGGTCAGGTTAGGGTGGAAAGATGAAAAAAAAACCGATTTCTAGTGAAAAGCCAAAAAACATTTGTGAGAAATAATAATTTAAGGAATAAGGATGACCGCACAAGGATGTCAAGCGAAAAGTGTTGTTTCATTCAAATGGGCGACCATTTCTATTGAGAATTTCCTTAGTTCAGTGGTTTTGGGATTCCTGTGAAATATTTGAAAAGGATTTCATTCAACAAGAAGAATCGGGTGTAAAAAAAAAGTTTAGCTAACACCGAGAATTTTAGTTTGAATTAAAAGTGACATTGTTATGATTGTCACGGTTCTTCCCAAAAGGTTTTAATGTTTCGCATGTTTTATGACAGAAGATGGATGACAAAAGGCAGAAGCCAGAAGGCAAAAGACAGAAGACAAATGACGGAAAACGAAGAAAAAACATTCAAAAGGTAGATGAAAGAACACAGCCGGCAGAAGGCAGTGTAAGTTTCGTCTTCTTCGTAAACTAAACGCTAATTTGTCAGGTCGGCCTTAATTTCAGAAAAAAGAAACACGGATCTGGCGATTGTTGGATAAAACACCCAATGACCTCAGAAACCTGTTGAAAATGTCCGAGCCTGGGACGTGAATATTCAGTCGTGGTGGACTACAAACCTCTCTAAAGGTGCGATTACACGGCCATTTTTTCGAGTCATTTAAATGACACTGTGACGTCAGGAAAAAATGTCGCATTAGAGTCATTTTCAAGCTACGATTCGTCGGTCATTTGTGAAAAAATGGCGATCACACGAAATGACCATCAACGTCATTTTTGTCCCAAAATAAAATGACGGACACTGCGCGTCATTTAGAATTTTCCGTTGGGATGCCATTAAATGACGAACGAAAAAATGACGATCACACGGTAAGGACATGCCACACCAAAATGACAAATGTCACCTTTCGTATTATTTCGATTTTGCGTCATTTATCTGTTTTGTGATCAGACGGTAATGACCGATGAGAAAAATATAGCTACTGTCATTGAGTGTTTTTCTCCCGGCGAAGACGAATACGTGTGCTAAGATTTTTTTAATTAAATTAAATAACAGGGGAAAGAAAAATTATTACAATAAATAAAATATTGCGAAAAGAACTTTTGCGATGATGCTGGAAATTGCGGAGACGGCGTATTTGGCAACATGTATGCTGGAAAGCAGTGACGACGATATTGATACCATGCCAACGCGAAGAAAGCGGAGTATTGGTAAAAGAAGTGGTTTAGCCGTCGCGAGAAAAGGATTTTGTGCTGAATTACTGCTCGAATTGCGCGAAGAAGAACCTGAACTGTATCGCAATGTCCTTCGTATGTCAGCCAATCAATTCGGTTATTTGTTGAGGTTGGTGAAGCCACACATCGAAAAACAGAACACAAATATGCGAGACAGCGTTTCAGCGGAAGCGCGACTGGTGATCACGCTGCGCTACCTGGCCACTGGTGAGAGTTTTCGATCGCTGCGATTCCTTTTCCGCGTATCGCAGCCAACGATAACGTGCATCGTTCCGGTAGTTCTCGACACTATTTACAAGGTTCTTGTCGCTGAGTTTATTAAGGTGTGTGCTGTGTGCTATTTGATACCATTATACCGAACAACACAATACACAAACATAACAAAACAAACAGTTTATTAATTTTTAAAGAAATGCGACACGTCCTTTCGCCACGAGCAAAACACCAATTGAAAGCACAGATATCGTATTAAATACTGCGTCATTTGTCATTTGCATAGAAAAATGGCATGTCATGAATTTCGTGTATAGTCATTTTTTGGAGGCTGCCATTTAAATGGCGCAACAGCCAAAAAGTTTGGTCATTTGTCCTAGGCGTCCTTAAAGGGCGATCACACGGTAATTTTTTTCCGTCATTTTAATGGCACAAAAATCATGTCATTTGGTCTGCCATTTCCCTAGTCATTTAAATGACGCCGAAAATGTTATCCCAAAAATGGCGATCACACACAAAGACATTTAAATGACGGCTTTGTGACGCGACTTTGACGTCAGAGCGTCATTTAAAGGACGCGAAAAAATGGCCGTGTAATCGGTACTTAACAGAGATGGCAGATCAGCTTAAACTTAAAGGAATTCTAAGGCTGATAAATATCCTGTCAGAGTAACGGTCACTGGCTAATGCAAATTAAAATGAAGTTCGAATGTCATCAGTACAGGGGGAAGGACTAGGTAAGTCAAATATCAACTTCGGTATATGGACACTGCCCTTATGCGCCTAAATGCCAAATACAGTAGAGGTCTCTTATAACGACGGTGGAGGGACCGATGAAATGAGGTCGTTATAACCGTCGGTCGCCGCCTGCCATATCTGGCTTCCAACAAAGTTTGAAGTGATTACAGCGCTGCAACAGAATTGTACGTGCATTTTCACAACAAATAACACACAGAACTCTTACACTATCCACATTTTGAGACTCTGAATTTGAACTTTCATCCCTTTCATTCCGCTCATTCACTTTATCCTCGTCTTCTCTATAGGAATTTTTTGGCAAAGTTGGTAAAACTTCTGTCAAAATGTTATTGTTTTTATTTGTCATTTGGTTTAAGAAGTCATCGATTGAAATAACTTTCGCGCGTATTTTAAACTATTATTTTCTCAAATTCAAAAAAATGCTTTTAACATAACTTTAAGTGCTGATTTATATGAATGTTAAATTTTAAAAGGATTCTTTTCAATTTGAGAAAATAATAGTTTAAAATTCGCGCGAATAGTTTAAAATTGGCACATTCACTTTTTAATTCACTTAAAAGTTTCATTTTGCCTCGAATGTCTACCTGAGTATTATGGTTATGCTTACCACTTTGTTTCGGAACTCGAGCTAATTTATCATTACAGAAATCTATTGCGACACTCGCTGTACATTTTTGTTTATAACATATATAGCGCCTACACAACTTTTGCATTGCACTTAAATTTATATAGTTCCTTTATTTCTGGAATGTACAAAAGCACGCTTCCTTTCCTAAAACCCTCTAGAACTCAGACGGGAAAACTAAGTCACCTTCACTTTCCATTATACTAGTAATAAGCACACGATGTCTCCTTTTTGCCAAACTTTTACTTACTAATCAAATGATCTTGTTACTTAAAAACTATTACCATGTTGATTTAAAGAACGGTAAATTCTTCTGTTTCATTAGAAACAGGTGCTTGTCTGGTGCAAATGCAATTGTTTTGTTTCTTATTACTCAAATTTTGTTGGCGTTGTTGCACTTTGTCGAAGTGAAATAAGACCAACTGTTGAAAGTTGGGTTTATTACACTTTTGCATAGCATCACTTGGCGTTATTTCATTGACACCGACAAAATTGACGTTACCGACAAGTCTACTTTTTGCGTTCAGGCTACATCAAGTCGACCAAAAATAACTTAATTTGTTTTTTAACTGTCAGTCGAGAACTAGGGTTATTTACAGTCTTCAAGTAATCTTTCCTCCCATAGAAAACGGTTTTTTTTATTATCTTTGCGGCAAAAAGTAATTAAATCAGCATATAAATCGAATACGTCAAACGTCAGCGAAGATGTCAAATTAATTTAATCCGCAAGTTGATAAACAATAGGTAAAACCAGTTTTCTAAATTCAACTCCAAAACATGCATAGATCTTTAAAAACCCAACAACATTCCGGTTAAGCGTTGACATATACTTCAACCGTAATTGTGGATCAACTATGCCAAATCTAGTTATTTCGACGCTAAGCTACTTTGCCAAAATGCCTCATTATAGTAGAATAATTAATGAGTGCCTTTATAACCGCTTAAAAAACAGTATTTAAATCCTCTGCTCCCACTATACCAATTATGATAATTAACGCTCGATTTGTTCGGATTAGCGAGCGAGAACCGAATTCAAGTTCTGTTGGAGGAAACATTGAACTTGACCGTCGTCTCTCTTACATCATCAGCTTTTAACAAAAATTACCATTTAGAGCACAAGACCGGTTCAAAATTATTCCGTTTCGATCTATTTTTCGTAGGAAAATTTCGATTAAGCCAAAGAAGAAGAACTGCTTCGATGGAATTTTGTTTATCTCCAGAAATAGTAAATTTATACAAAATGGTTGTCAGTAGTCACTAACTGACTTACTAAATCTATGAACTTATTGACCGAATAACAAAATCTTAAACAATGGCTTCACTGTATAGCCAACTCGAATGTCAACTGTCAAAATAGCTAATTAACCGTTTTATTTAGAGATTAAGGGCTCTAAGAGATGACGACTTACTTAAAAAAATTCTGTTTGACAATATCTAGTTTTGTGCCTAAGATTACGTCAACAAGTTTATAAACTCGGCAGTATTGTTTGGCTTATGTTGACATAGGTCATTTCTCTAAAGAGGGAAGTGCTAACGGGTTACCGATTGTAACGGCTAGATTGCACACTTTTTTTTCTGTTGTAAACTTCAGCTGAGAAGTAAACTGCTCCGGTGGCTCAGATTCAGCAACCGCAGAGCGTAATGCCTTTATTTACTTCTTTACCGCAAACAAAGAAGTGAGAACAAAACTCTCCACTCGCTGGACCGATTTACCATTTCCCCTGGTATGTTAGCGAAGCGGCTGGCTTTTGTATTCGCCGTTGGAGGATGCATATGGGTATCCGAAGTGGTGTATCAGACGATGGGGTCAAGAAATGGGAAATTCTGTGCTCGCGTGAGAAAACCGTTTACTCAAGCTCTTGGCAAGGGGTACGTCAGGCCAAAGAGTAGCGAGGGCTATCACCGATTGCGGAGAGTTTTACTAAGCGGTAGTAAGCGTGTCGTTCGGTGTCTTGTTTTTTTATGAGATAATTGGGTGACGAATAGAGTCAGTTCTTGTGGAGTAGCTGATAAGTGCAGACAACCTTCGATCCGCGAAAGTTTTAACCGAATTCACGTGCGCGTGGGAAGAAAAAACTCATAATTAATTGATTTCGGATCATAACGTTAATAAATAACGTTCATAAATTAATTTCTGCCTCGATTCCTAGCACAAACTCCCCCGCACAAACTGTTCGCGAATTCCCTCAGTGGGAAGAGAAAAAAAAAACCCACAAACACTCTAAATTTCGGGCGGCCCTTTTTACCACCTTGTCGCCCGGTAAAATATCGAATCGTGATCGCGAGTTAGCTATGCAAAACAACCCCCCTGCACCCGGGGCATCTAAAAGTGAAATCAACCCGCTAATCGCACCCAGTTGTAACATCACTCCATCTCGTGATACCTACTCAACAAAACAGGGAAGAGCTAAACCCCAACCGAGCATTCCCAGCGATACGAGCACGCACCCGTGGGATCAAAGCGCGCTTCCCAGCTAAAGGAGGTCTTCCTCACCATCCTCGACCTACCGCTACTATGTGGTTGTGATGTGATTTTTGTTGTTACCCTTTTTGTTTGATCTTATATGAAAAAAAAAAAATGTTCCATAATCAATAAGTTTCTTAATGCTAAAGTAGTGTTTAGTTTTGGTGCGTCTGTGTATTTTTTTTCCTATGTAAAGAAAAGACCCGGTTGGTTAATTGCCGTAATTTTAAATTTTTTTATTGTGTGTGGGTGTAGAAAAAAAACATTATTTTTTCGGGTGGTTACTTTTAGCGCCATCATCTGGATTTCTCTTCGGCAGGCCTGACGACGCGGATCCCGGTAAGTCATTTAACCACATTTAACTTTTTTTTTTGAATTGATATTAGTAATACAAAACATACTAAACAAAATTTAAACTTGCGACCAACCAACGTAGTTGCCTTACCTTTTTTTTGGCTAGCATATATTTTTTTTGGTTCTACCTGAATTTGGTTTTCCCTATGACACATACTCGCCAACACTACACCTTAACCCTTAGATTAAAACCTAATGAAATATATATTTGAATTTTGTAAATCTTAACGTTAATCGATAATGTCAAAAACTATAATTAATAATAGTAATTTTGGTATCAAATAAAGCAATGGATTGTAGTACAATGAACTAAAGTTTTGAAATGTGTCTCATTTGGTTGGCGATGGTTTAGGAAGTCCGAAGCATAGAGTGCACGGGGCATTCTTTTGGGTGTCGGGTAGGTATTCCGGCGGGAACCGACACATGGTAGGGAGGGTATTGACCCGCAATGAGGACGAACATCGAATCCTCAGGTGGTATGTGGTATTCCCAATTTTAGCTTTATCTTTGAAGGCCATGCATGCAATTTTTTTTATGTAGTGGTAAGTTTTCCTTCGGTACTTGTGTGCAAGAACCCACCCTCCGACGAGCATAAGCTGAGACAGCAAGGCATGCACCCGCACTACAGTGCTCGAAGCTCCTTCCCGTTTCCTCTCCTTCTTCCCTCCACCCTCATCCTAGTCCGCTTCCCCGCAAAATTTCAGCGTCTTTATAGACATATCTTCCATTCCCCCTCCTCTCACCACCAGTCACCGTTACACGATATATCAAGACGTCAACTTCTTTAAGGCTATAATTTTTAAAATTAGTTGCGATTTCAATTTGCGACCTTCTTTTTAAGAGGCCCATACACGTTGCACTTTCGGTGAAAATATATATTTTTGTTTGTATTTAAGCTTTTACGACTGTACTTCCCTCCATAGCTAAATTTGTTATACAATATTTATGCTTAGATGGGGCATTGTATGGGCCACTTAAACTCAAACAACTATGTTCAGCGTTGAATTTCTTGTGTGATCGTTAACAGTTTTTCATCAAGGCTAAATCCGCCAACAGCAGCCTAATGTGCGCTTACACCCCCGCAGAAGAAAAGGACAACGCTATACCGAAGACAGTTGATACGAGCTGCTCATACAGACCTGTGAGCTACGACCGAAACACGCCGTTAAAATTATTTTTAAAATCTGCTTAGCTAGTGAAAGAGACCAGTGGCAACACTGATAGTGACTGGTATGCTGGTTTAACTCGACCACCACCAAAAAACCCCTCGTTTGGTGAACAATGTCGTCTAGCAAACGCAACAAAACAAAAGGAGTACAAAGTGACGCTGCGAAAAAGGACTAGAGCTGCTACCTACCGAAGTAATTGAGAGATGCCACTCTTCAGGAACAATGTACGGAAGTTTTATGAAAAGTGCAGCAAATCACATGCAAAAACTTAAAGAGTTGACGAAGGAAAAATTGTGTTAAAAACGCTGTCGGTGCTAAGTCTAAGCCACGGAGACCAGAGGCTCGCTTTGAGGCAGAACGTGAAATTCAATGTAAAAGGCGACAGACAACACTTCCTCCCGCCCGACCAAATAAAGTAAGCTTAGCAACATTCAAGCTAAAAACCAAAAAAGCTGCTGAACCCGACGGGTTTATCCGCCCATCTTTTAGAGCAGCTAGAGATGATAAATGGAACCTTAGCATCGCTCATAAGTCTTCTTAACACCTCATTGAAGATCCTATCTGCTATAGGAATGACTAAAACCCTGCGTAAGCAACATTTAAAGTCCTTGACTGACAGTACAGTTTTAGGCCAGGAAAGTACCGCCGCACTGAGAAAGATACCGAAAATGCCGACGACAATCAAAAGCCCCCTATGTTAGAGCCATGTCAGGTTTGACATCTCTTCAAAACTCGTCATGTATGTGAAGACAATGAAAAAAGGTCGTTGTTGCATCAAGGTTAATAACGACCCACCCAAAACCTTTGACTTCGGCTTCATTCTTAAAAGAATTATGCCAAGCTTACACGCTTACATGTTCAATTACTTGAATGGAATCGACATAATGGTAAAACAAAGTGAGCTGTCACTGGTGCGTTTGGCAATAATGAGTTTGATAGTCGCCATGCTCGCCCATGCTGTCAAAAAGAATAACAACATTGACGTTTCCGACAGAGCGACATAATCGACAGAAAAGTATTCGTCTAACTCGGCTCTGCTGTAAATTCTGACAAACAACATCGCTGTTTCTTTGGGCTCAGACGGCAGTATCTCAAACAACTAAGGAAATACTGTATAAGACCCTGATAACCCCATTCAAGATTTATGGCGCTGTATCTTTGACTTTCTCAAAAGCTGATGCATATATCCTCGATCACTTTGAGATGAAGATTCTTCGTAAAATGTTCGGTGCCGTTTGCCACAAATCGGTGGTTTTTTATGGCTAGGTCATGTTGAGCGAATGAACACAAATGCTGCGGCCCATAGAGTGTTCAATTCGCGGAAGGCCTCGACTTAGATATCCAGCACAAGTAGAAAAGGTACCTTTAACCGACTCTAACTGACTCTGAATATTCAAAGACCTAAAGATTTCCTCCCTTAGGAGCTCTACCTTCCTTATAAGTAATGGAATGCATTCCTTTCTAACGCCAATCTTCCGCCAAAACTAACATTCTAAGGCTATAAGATAGGTAAGTTAAAAATAGCCTACCCAACCGCAAGTCAGCAACCATTCCAACTTAATCCAACGTGTGTGAGCCACTTTATACACAAACAAATGCAAATCATTAAAACTGATGAATTGAGTTAGGAACAGGTTGATTTATATATATTTTTTGTTCAAGTCGTCGCCTTTATTAAAAGCAAGCATTAGCTCAGTTTAATTTGAGATACATCCGAATGGCCAGAAATCGAATTTTTAATTTTTTCCTACATGATTGATTATGCCATTTTGATGGACGTATTTGCTCATCAGATATATCTATTCTCATAATCGTGATGATAGTTGTATCCGCTTATATAATTAGGAATGGAAGAATGACAAGGACTATCGCATTTATATGCAAAAATGGTTTTAGTTCTTTCACAAGCCAATTAGACCAATGTCATTATCTGACGATTTATGGCAACACTTTTTCTTTGAAACCGATTGCCATGAAATAATAAACAATTGTTAGAAAGATTTTTGTATGTGAAATACCGACTGTATTGATTTTTCAGAACTTTTGCTGTACTAATTAATCAGTAAGAAATTTTAAGCTCGGCTTGGTTACATTGAGAGTAAGAGATGTCAAAACTAAACAGTAGAAGCTTGAACCACTAGTCGAGATAGGTGCAAGAAATAGAGTTTAGATAGGGAACGTGCGTAGGTGGCTGTTAAAACCTAAACCAGTTCTCTCAAACACTCAATTCCCCTTTAGAACCTAAGACAAATCTTTGACATTCAGAGAGAAGGTGAGTGGTATCTTCCGAGACTTGTAGGTCCACAGAGTATCTGCTAAGTTTGATTATTTCTCCAGACTTTTTCCAGCTTAAAACAGCCCACAGTGCCTTTGAAACCATGTTCTTTTATAGGTCTGACCATCTTGAGGCTTGAAGTTTCTGTCAAAAACGTGAGTACACGTCCATTTTTTGTTCCTATACTGTCAATTGTTGCATTTAGTGAGACCAATGCTCTTTGTAAGTCCAGTGGGAAAAGGTGCATGAACGCCTCCAATGCAGCCTCCATTTTTCCTTGTTCTCCTCTTACAAATGACAAGAGCAATGTGAGCCTTGCAGTCTCTTTCTTGGGCGTTAAGTTTTCGATTTTTTGATTTAGCTTCCTGCCCAGTATGGTACCAAGATATTTCGAGCGACCCGAAAGGCGAAGGCTTTATTCCAACTGGGGTAGGCAGCTACTAAAAAATGAAAGCTCAATTTCACCGGTTTGACATTATTCGGTCCATTTCCTAAGGACTGCCTCAATAGGCTTCTTTATAATTTCACTCGCAGTTACGAATTTTCCTTGAAACTTTTTTAAGAATATCTGGCGGAGTACCATCAACGCCTGGGGCTTTAAACTGGGAAAAGGGGCAAAATTAGAAGAGCGATGGTCTACCACTTTCTCTATAAATATTTTTACATTTTCAGGTAACTTTCTGGAAAATGGGCATCAGCGTGTGATCCCAGAACCTTCTCAATAATGCTTTCTGCCCACGATACCGTCGGATTTTGAAATAAAGTTCTGGATTGCCGCGTCTTTCGCCAGCGTTGTGCGGAGTCTTGAAGCTTCTCAACAAATCTTCCAAGATCAAGTATTGAAACAATCTCTAGCTTTCGACACACAAATCCCATGTAAAGTCATCCCATACAACTCTTGCCTTATTATAGAAATGTCTAATCTACCTTCTTTTGGAGTTTAACTCCTCCTCCACCATTGAGGTTGGGCAAATATTTTCGTGAGTTTTTCATGTACTATCTGCTAGAAGCAGACAATTTGTTCACAACAGCAAAATTTGTTTTTCACAGGCTTGATCTGGATTTGAATAATTTTATAACTGACTAAGATAAACATAAAACAAAAAATTCATCTAAATCTGTTTGCATAAATAGCAGCCCCCAATTCCTATGAACACGGATATGGGATACAAAATTTTTTAATTGATCTATTGTTAGAACAAGAAACTGAATTTTTAAAGCAAATACCGAAGACAATGCAAAATAAAAAAGCCTCCAGACACACATCAATCAAATTTAATAACTATCTGTTTAAACATAAATAATTATAAATAGCGAATAATAGTTTATATATTTGATTTATTATACTAGCATGCTGTCAAATAGGTAGTCAGAAATTAGCTGAACACTCATCTAAGATTCTAAAAGCAAACGAGAACTGGATTCTCTGAAAGACATATTTATATTTTTTGTTTTTTAATTATCGCAGTCGCTGAATTTTGTTACTATAACAAATAATATGTTTTACGGATGTTATTAAATTCTATTTTTACACTCAGTTCATGAGTAATATCTTACTCCAGTGTGGCGTAAAATATTTGTTCAAAGTTCTGAATAAGACGGATGAAAGGGTTGTGGAAAACCGGATTGAGTATATTTGGAAAATGGGAATTTGCATAATTTTGTATATGCAAATCGATTTTAGTAATATTGGGTATGCCACTTAGAAGATATAGAATATTTCCTATATTAGATGATTTGTACGCAAGGGCATTAGGTAAATAACGACCAGTTCGTGAGTAAATCATTTCCTTATGTCTATTTATTTAAATATTGTTACCAAAAAACAAAAGCTTTTATAGAAATAAGGTCACATATTTTAATATTTAAAGTAAAATGCATAATGTAATTGGAAAACGATTTTTTTCTATACAGCGAACTGACAAGTTAAAATCGATTAAAATGACATTTGCATTATGAGATGACATTAAACCATTTTGTGTACGAGAGTAACCTTCTCTAAAAAAAAAAAGCCGGGAGCTTCATGGGTCGAATAAAGGAATAAATGTTCATTGAATCAATTTTTCCTACTATAACCCTAAAAAGAAATACAATCGTTCTCCTAACCTCCAATGATTCTAAGCTAATCAATTTTTAACCTAGATAAATTAGGGAGTAAGATGCTTAGATCAATCCAAGGAAGACTTCTTAGGACGAACCTGAAAAACATTTTTTTTGATTTAATTCTAGTTAAAAGATGCAAAATTCAACATAGACCTCACAAATTCGACATACAGGTTCTTAATAGCATAAACATTGAAATACTCACAAGCATATCGCCTTTACATTCCCCATGAGCTATTTGCCTTGCTTTTGATGGGCTGTTGCTACTTGAAAGCTGACAGGTGATTTAAAGCGAGAAAATTTTATGACAGAATTATTAAAAATGTTTAAAGAGAGGTTGCTTTTAGTGAAACACAGATAATTTTTCTGAAAATGTGAATTTAACAGGTAAAAAAGACGATTATTATTTCCCGACATACAGATATAAAAATCCTCCCCAAACATTCAAAAATCATTCAGCTCAAAATTGAACGATATCATTCACAAGCAGAATAATGAATAGTGGTCCAATATGACTTCAACGAAGGCCGCTGATATATTTTTCGAAAAATGACTACGAAATTTTTCGTTTTGGACTGTGGAGTCTATCGGAGTACAAGGAAGAAAGCCATTTTAAAAGGAAGTCAGAGAGCCCAATATGGTCAACTTGATCAAAAGCTTTGTTAAAGTCGGCAGAGATCGCACTAACCTGGTCACTTTCACTGATTTCAGAAATGAAGAAATTTGTGAGTAGTTAAAATTTGGATACCTACGGTTGACCTCTTTTAAATAAAGCTATGCTGATTATCGCAAACTACGGATTTACAATGAAAATTTAATCTTTCGGTTACTAGCGAGTAAAACAATTTTGTAATAGAAGACCGCTTATTTTCATTATACAGTTCTTAAGAAAAATAGAAGGAACCTCAGTAGGGCCTTAACCATGGGCTAGGATCTGAACCTGCTAAGTTTTTGAAAACATTGCCTTCAAAAAATTCCATATCATTATTAAGAGTAAGATAATCAAGGGTGATACTTTCATCGGAGTTTATTCACTATAACCCTGATCATGACTAGTGATATTTTTAAATAAGCTAGTTTTCAAGTCACGGGTACTTTCAGGACCAGTGTTGTTGTATCGGATGATTTCTTTCTTATTTTAAGGGAAATTAAAATGATCACTTACAACCAATTTTTAGTTTTTTAAATTTTAACTTACAAGTTATATTGTGTGCCGTGACCCGTGCTCGCCTTGCTTCACCCGCCGTTTTTTTTTATAAATATGTTCCCTCCCTTGGACCTTTCTAAAAGCAAAATAAAGTAAAAACAAAGGCAATAAAAACATAATTTTAATTCCTACTAAAAAGTTTACGCAAAGTTCTGTTATTTGTTCCCACTTACCCATCTCAAATGCCGACAAAAAGAAAGCAACACGAATAAAACAACTTGACATTGACACACGAACCCCACCCCAGCCCATTCCCAAACTTTTCCCAATGAACAAAACCTGAAAATGTGTTCAACTTGAATATGTGCGCTGAAAAGAGACGACTGCCCATTGAAGTGCAAAACATATGATCACGTTAGAGCGCGCACATAATAATCACACGCACACTACTGCAACGATACTCACTGCTGTATGACTACTGACAGTGGTATCCACTGGAAGAAAATTGTGGGCGATGTTTTGAATAATTGTTTTGAACATTGCTCAGCTTCAGGACAACGCAGGAAGATGTTTTATATCTTAAATGATTCAGGAGAAAATTTACCAAATACAACTGTTTTTTTATTTTTCAATCCGATAAGCCATTACTGAGCTAGATCCGTAAAAACAGAATTTTCCCTACATATATCCGGTTTTTTGACTATTTTGTAAAAACCAAGTTATATTCCGGGTTAAAAGGTATCCTTAAGCCCGACCCAGAATTTAAGCAATCACTATGCCAAGTTTCATCAAATTCGGTCCATCAGTTTCTGCGTGATGCGCGGTCAGGCATTTTTCATTCTACAGTTTTATTATATGTGGGGAAGAGAAGAGAAGAGATAGAGATATGTAGAGATTTTTGATCCATTTTTTATATATATACTAGCGGACCCGACAGATGTTGTCCTGCATGCTTTTTCAAGCCACGTATAATTAATATAATTAGCTTGTAAGTAGGGAAATATGCTTTCAATCAAAGCATCTTTTGTATTTACCATGTTGCAGAAGTTGTTCGGCAATTTGATGCATTGTGTGTCTCCATGCAATGATATTGCTCCATTTCCAATGTTGAGCAATTGCTCGGAGAATGATAGTGCCAGTGGATCGTTTTGCAGTTGAACTCTTATATTTGTGTTAAGACGTAATGTACAGATATTTCGCCATAGATATGATCGTTTTATACATGCGTTAATTTCGTCCACATATGTAGCGCGTGGAATGACCGGCAATGTCTGTCTAAAATCACCGGACAGCAGCAGTAAAACACCACCGAAAAGCCTGGTGCTATTATTTAGATCTTTCATCATTCTATCGAGAGCTTCAAGTGAATGCTTGTGTGCCATAGTGCATTCATCCCAGATAATAATTTCACCTTTGTATTTGAGTGCATGACAGTGTTGGCATTGTTTGTTCATAGCACCGATTACAATTTGTGAATGTGACGAATAGTCGATGTCCGACTCATATTTAAACGCCAGGTGAAGAAGTGATGCACGTGTCAATGCGCGATACACTTGCAAACGCTGTTGTTCACGTGTTCTGAATGTATCGGTGACTCTTTGACGGGCCAGTCTTTGTCTTAATGCATTGGCTCGAAGACGTTGCTCTTAATTTTCATTTACACGTTTGATTACAGCCCGGTTTCTTAAATCTTCATTGTCCGCCAATTTATCTTCTGCCGATCTATTTAACCGACGGTTCTGGACTATTTGTGAATTCGGAGTACGTCGACCAATATTTCCTCCTCGTTTCCGGAGACGTGGCATTGTTGTATGTATATGTGAATATAATACACTTAATATTCACTGAAATGCGACACCGAAAATAATAAAAGGCTCCGTACAAAAAGGCGCGTTTTTCCGAATTTTGTTTTTTAATAATGCATCGATTTTTGGGGCACTGTGTTTGTATGTTCCGTATGAACAGTGGAGTGTGATATTGTTTCAACTTTTTTTGTCTTATAGGTTTATTCCAAATAAATATATCAATTTTGTATTTTACCTAATAACTCGCAGTCACGATTTAGTTGGTTTTGAAATACATATAAGATTTTTGGATATAATTTTTGTATGGGCAGTGCCACGCCCCTTTGTCCAATTTTGACCAATCTTCACAGGAATACTCCTGGGCTAATACCTAAGATTATGTGTAAATTTGAACTCGATCGATTCAGTGGTTTTCGAGATATAAGATTTTGAATGTATTTTTTGTATGGGCGGTTCCACACCCCTTTGTCCAATTTTGACCAATCATCACAGGAATACTCCTGGGCTAATACCTAAGCTTATGTGTAAATTTGAACTCGATCGATTCACTGGTTTTCAAGATATACGATTTTGAATGTAATTTTTGTATGGGTGGTACCACGCCCCTTTGTCCAATTTTGACCAATCATCACAGAAATACTCCTGGGCTAATACCTAAGCTTATGTGTAAATTTGAACTCGATCGATTCACTGGTTTTCAAGATATACGATTTTGAATGTAATTTTTGTATGGGTGGTACCACGCCCCTTTGTCCAATGTTGACCAATCGGCTTCTAAACCATCCAGGGCGCCACCCAAACTCATACAAAAAACATTTATTCAAATCGGTCAAGCCGTTTAGGAGGAGTTCAGTGACATACACACGTACAGTAGAATTATATATATAAAGATGTATATCAAGAATAAAAGAACATTAATTTTTGTGGTGTCAAATTTGCAAGAAAATCTATACAAAGGATTTTTTTTTCTATCGCTTTTTGCTGCCAATTTCGATTTGAATTTTCGAATATTTTTTATCCTGCTCAACGAAAGATACAACTTTTTAATATTGCTTGCGAAGATATTTGAAATGGACATTTTAAATCTTTATAAATATTTTAAACAGTTTTATTTAAACATTTTTTTTTAATAAAAGGTTCATACAAAATGATAAATAAATAAATAATTAATTAATTACTTTTTCCCCACTGTATTCTTAAGTTTTGTGTTAATAAAGGAAAAAAATCACGACTAGGTACTCTTTAAAGAAATAACGATCATGTAGATTTTTTAACACTCGTCTAGTTATTTTAATTAGGAAAAGTTCCTAAAAAAAATTCATTCGTCTACGGAAATGGGAAGAGAATCCCATTTTTGCAGTACTTTACCATATTGTGCTTCTTAAAAATGTAATTCAGTCATGACGCTCTACAAGCAGATGATTCCACAATAGAATCATTTGAGTAGATAAATTTAGATATTTGTGAAATATGCAATTAAATTGTAAAGTTTGTCTGCTTGAACGTGGATTTGTGTAGGCATCACGTTAAATCTACTAACCCAAATTATACGAGTTTCTAAGAAAAACATAGGTCTTAAATTGGGGCAAAATAAAGCTTTTATTTCTTGCAATTATTTAACTCACTCTGATTCACGCAAACTTACAGTTGCATTCAAAAAAGTACTGCTTAATAGAAAAATAAATATTCTGCACAACAGGTTTATGTAAGTTCCCCCAGCCTAGATTCTGACAACCATTCGCTTTGTGTGTTTTTTGTTATTTTTGGGACGAACGGAAGGGACTTACAATTTAATGCCGAGTCCGAACGTCTAATTGAGAAGCTTCTTCATGAGATGTGGTATGTGGAACCTCCGGATCTTGGCCAGACGTTCGCAAGAGGTGGCGCTGTGGAAAATTGGAAAATATCAATTATGGTATTGTGTTTTTCTGGAAATCGAACCTGAGGGCTCTCACTCAATAATCCAACAAACTACCCACTGCGCTCACAGTTGTCTCAATATATAAGGATTATATGTGGATATGATGAAGACCCTGCAAAGGAGAAGTCTTATGAGCTCCTAGAGGGAGCTTTTGGAGCCTCTCCGTGGTACGATGTCGAAGTTATGCTCGTGAACTTTAATGATAGAATCGAAAGGTAAGACATTCACGAAAAACAATAGTATAAGTGCTGACCCACATTTAAAAACTTGTAGTGCCTCAAAGGGAACTGCTTCCCATAAACTTCGAAAGGTATAATAATCTCACTGACGATCGACGCTGTACTTGACACTTGATGGTGCACGACTTACACTAGGTGGCTTTTCATGACCTCTTCACCTCGAATCGAATCTCACATTTCGCATTGATATTCATAAGTAGGTACCTATAAAAACATCCTTTACTTTGACAATAAATGCGATCGCATCTTAAGAAGTTAAACTTGTTCCTCTAACCGATCTGCCCTACTCCGTGCCAAAGAAAAGGGCCATCCCTCTGCAGGTTCAATGTACCGCGATTACGAAACGGCATGACATCATACAGACAGACTGCGGTCACTCTCGCTTTGGCCCAGTCTCCAACCTGACATACGTCATCTTGCGATGACACCAAGGTCACAGCTTTACATGAAAATAAACCGCGCACAGGCAATTAAAACGCTCACCGCACCGCTAGAAGCCATCCAATACACCTACCAACCTGCACCCCGTTCACACTTTTCACAGCATTTAGTATGGCAATCAATTTTCCCCATTACCAGCGCGTCTGGCCGTTTGCATCTATTAACCTTTTCCATAATTAGTTAATTATGTTTAGCAGAATTGAAAGCAAAATTATTAAGAACCTCTCCGCAAAGCGTCCATAAAAACAACAATGGCGCATAAAAATAAAAAAAAAAATATTAATTTGAGAGAAGAAAACCAATCTCCGAGTATATATCTTACATTGGTGTGCATATTTAAAGCGAAAACCCGTAGGGCGGCATTCGATGTTTTTTTTACGTGTTTTCTTGTATTTTAAGCAGATTCCATTCTCGGCGCTTCCTTATATGCGTATATAGATATTTATTTGGGGAAATTCGAACAAAACTTCTCCGGTATATTCTCGCCAAAGTCACGCAAGTTTTGACCGCAGAAAAACCAGTTGGAATAGCTTAATTCGCTGCCGAACTTATATAAGGTTTTTTTTTTTTTTGCTTTTTTTTATTAAGCAAGTGGTGAATTTAAATTAAGCAGCAGATTTGTCGGTTTAGGTGGGGAAACGCAAACCTATTCTTGCGCGGCAGAACACTAGATGAGGAGGGACCTGGTCGGTGATTATATGGCGCATAAATCAGCCGGGCAAGGCGGAGTACCTAGAAGCCTGTCAGCGTTTCGTTTTTTCTGACTATAAATGTTGAGATCGGAAATATGGAAGCGTCATTCGATTCTTTTACACCAGACGAGGAGTAGGAAAACCGAATTAGCAAAATGGTGAGGATTATTGCCGATCAACTGAAAGGACCTTTGTTTGAGTGACTTAATTTTGTGTTGTTTTTTTGTGATTGCAGAAAATCTTTATTATTGGATTGGCGATAATTGCCGCTGTCAGCGCAGGAGCACCATCTGTGGAATATTTGCCCCCAGCTGAGGAGGTAGTGTCGAGCAACTTGTTGGACATTGAGCCAGCACATACCTTGGCTGAGGATGGTTATCGTTACAGGACCGTGAAGAGGTTCCGTCATCGTCGTGATGTTAACGAGTTGCCAACAAGCGAGTATTTGCCACCAGTACAACATGTTGCCGCTCCAGTCAACAGCTATGTGCCACCTGTACAGACTGTTCATACTGTTCAGCATGAGGGTCCAGTCGTTACGCACACAGCCATCTCGAGGGGACCTGGTTTCAGCGGAGTATCGAGTGTAAGCGGTTTCGGTCTGGGTGGAGCTCAAGTTATTGAGGCTCAGCCAGCTCATACCCTAGCTGTTGATGGATACCGTTACAAGACCGTGAAGAAGTATCGTCATCGTCGTGATGTTAACGAGCTTGCTTCGTCGGGCTACAACTACGCTGCACCCCAGGAAAATTTGTTCACAACTGTTCCAGTTAGGCAACAGGTTGCAGCCCCAGTCCATGTTCATCATGCTCCAGCTCCAGTCAGGTATCAAGCACCAGCTCCAGTCCATGTTCAGGCTCCAGCTCCAATCAGGTATCAGGCTCCAGCTCCAGTTCATGTTCAAGCCCCAGTCCATGTGCCAGCTCCAGTCCATGTGTCAGCTCCCGTCAACGAATATATTCCACCAGCACCTGTGAGGCATCAGGCCCCAGCTCCAATCAGAGTACAGGCTCCAGCTCCAGTCCATATTCAGGCACCAGCTCCTGTCAGGTATCAGGCTCCAGCTCCAGTCCATGTTCAGGCTCCAGCTCCAGTCAGGTATCAGGCTCCAGCTCCAGTTCATGTTCAGGCTCCCGTCCATGTGCCAGCTCCAGTCCATGTGTCAGCTCCCGTCAACGAATATATTCCACCAGCACCTGTGAGGCATCAAGCCCCAGCTCCAATCAGAGTACAGGCCCCAGCTCCAGTCCATATTCAGGCACCAGCTCCTATTAGATACCAGGCTCCAGCTCCAGTCCATGTTCAAGCTCCCGTCCATGTGCCAGCTCCCGTCCATGTTCAAGCTCCCGTCCATGTTCAGGCTCCAGCTCCTGTCAGATATCAGGCCCCAGCTCCAGTCCATGTACATGTCCCAGCTCCAGCTCCAGTCCATGTGCAAGCTCCAGTCAATCAATACATTCCCCCAGCACCTGTGAGACATCAAGCCCCAGCTCCAATCAGGATCCAAGCTCCGGCTCCAGTCCATGTACATGTTCCAGCTCCAGTCCATGTTCAAGCCCCAGCTCCTATCAGATACCAGGCTCCAGCTCCAGTCCATATTCAGGCACCAGCTCCAATCAGGTATCAGGCTCCAGCTCCAGTTCATGTTCAGGCTCCCGTCCATGTGCCAGCTCCAGTCCATGTTCAAGCCCCAGTCCATGTTCAAGCCCCAGTCCATGTGCCAGCCCCAGTCCATGTGTCAGCTCCAGTCAACGAATATATTCCCCCATCTGCACCAGTGAGGTATCAAGCCCCAGCTCAAGTCAGCTCTCCACTCTCCTCATTGGGAGGTTTCGAGACAATTTCCCTTGGATCTTCACTTGAACCAGAGCCAGCTCATTCCTTGGAAGCTGATGGTTACCACTACAGGACCGCAAGGCGTTTCTAGATCAAGAAACCCAACAACGACGTCAAAGCTTGTGATATAAGCAAGTAGGCTATTTTACGACCTGAAACAAAACTGTTAATAAACTATTTATAGAAAAATGTGGACAAACTGGTTTTAAGTTAACAATTGACAGGTGGTCGGTGCAAACTTTTAGATTCACTTAAATCTTGTTGTAGCTCTACTTAGCGGCATAAATGATACTCTTTCTCTCTTTAAGCTATGGCAGGCTGCAGGAAATAGGTTTCGGGATCAAGTGTGTCAGAAAGAGAGGTTTCCACATCCTAGATCCACATGGTATAACAAGACACCTTCGACGGCACTTGGTGACAGCCACTTCAACCTAAGCTTGGTAGGTAAATATTTGCGATTTCGGTGCTCTCTTTCGTTGTGATAAACGTAGAGTGATAAACGTAGAGTGATAAATTGTTTCTCATTTGCCGGTTATTGGGATGTGTGACGTATGAAGACTTGGATGGCTTTACTCCGGCGGAGTTTTTTTTATGAGGTAATCGTCTTAATTTGGTGTAGAGAAGTATTTTTAATGAATGGGATTGGACTTGGTGGGAATCTTTGCACATCGTGAAGACCGGTCCGAAACTTCTGACTTACCATCGACAAAGTTCCGGTTCAATAAGTGTGCGATCACAATTCGTAGAAATTTCAAATTTTATGGCGGAACTTTTGTTTTCTAAACAATTTGCAAAGCCGTGTTTTGTGTATTTTAACGATTGGTAAAGAAAAACAAAACCTTAACAAGGGTTGAACTTAAGCATAGATGGAATATAGGTGGGGCTTTATGTCATTGGTTTTTGGTCAATTTAGACTTGGGAAGGGTTACTGTAAGCGATAAGCTTCAAAAAGTATCTACTCGTATAAGGCTTGTTTTTTGTTGCTATTTTTAGACCCATATTTTCAGCGTTTTTTGTGTCTGCTCAGTTTATAAAAAAATTACTTAAAGGGTATGAAGCCACCCAAGGAGGAGTTACAGGTAATAAATTTACTGTATAGGTAGGTATAGAGTAAACACTTTAACAGTCAGAAAGGCTATCAAGTATCAAGAAACCTGTAGGGGATTGAATCGGGAGAGTATGTTGTGCAATAAAACACATAAGATGTGGAAAATAAGAGAAAATTTATAAATAATAATGATTTTATATCTTTAGAAAGGGTAACGCATACAATAAAACGAAAAAAGGCAGATTTTTGTATTTAAAAGTACATTAAAATTAAAAAATACTTTACTATAATAAGTTTTTGTTTTATAATATTTTTTAAATGACTTAAATCACTGAGTTTAATTTTGGTGTTTGTGTTATAAAATGTTTAGTAAATAAAACAATTTGCTTTACAGTTTGTTGGATTTTTATCCGGACTCGACTGTATTACCGCAAAGGCGTATAAGCGATCTTTCAATTGGGAAGCATTTACAAATGTTAGGGCCACGTATTTATTTTGCTTAGTTTAAAAATTGAAAACACAACTCTTGCTATTCTTATGAAACGCGTTTATTACACCAGCGAGCAAATCATCAAAAGAATGACAATCGAATTGAGAAAATGCAATTAAAACGTAAAACGTAAAACGCAAACTCAACTAGATTTGTTTGAACTAGATTTACCATGAACGCGAAAACTAACCTGGTCGGTAACGTCACTTTAAATACGCCAGCTACAGATACGAAATGTCAACTTAATACGCATTACGCAGTTATTAAAATCTTAACTAGATTTGTCGGTTTCCCCTCATTAATCGTCAACTAGAAAATCGTGACTAGACCAATGACATCAAGTCAGTCAGCTGTCAGACTAATTTGAATGTCAACAATATGTAAGTTTTCAAAATAGAGCTAACTACTGTAAAATTTATAAATATTTTAGAATCTTCATGGATCGCATTTTATGTCAAGCAATTTTTATGTACAACTGAGTGGCACGCAAAAGCCGTGTACATTATTACATTTGATGACACACGAACGCATGCAACTAGATTGGGCGACATACAAATGCCATACACCGTGAGTACAAGCACAGCCATATCATTTGCTTCGATCGATATAGGTATTCAACACATGCTGTGCAGTTAGGTTTGGCGACAGCCATACAGATACGCCTCTTGAATACTGCGCACTGCAACACACCAAACCCAAGCACAAGCCCTAAAGTTCATTCATGCAGTGAGGAAAATACAACAACAAATTCAATAGCGAACGGTGACTGGTGACAGAAGTCGCACTTACTTGTGGTTAAGAAATCATAGAGTAGGTGAGCTCCAACAAGTTACATTTGCAAACCGAGTCAACCCACCATCGAGGATAATACCAATTAACACCCGGACTTGAACACCCTGAGGTTAACCCTGGCAACGATGCATACAACAAGTATGAATCTGAGAACACATTAACAATTTATTAATTAATAGATATAAGAAAACAAATAACATTGTAAACCGTTGGGCGTTGGGCCCCTGTTGTTGAGCCAACACTTTTTAATATTAATTATTCACCATCATTTGTTACCTAGCATTAAGTCAAATTGTATATTCAAAAGTTTAATAAAAACAAATGTAAATGTTACATTTGCAAGGTTTAAAAGACATTCCATTAGGGTTGGATTCCAGGACTTGTCTACAAACTAAAACAGCAAACTTTTCCTAATCCTCTTATTATGAGAATAAGACAGCCAATCATAATTCACAAACGAAAGGCATCAGAGCCGGCCGGCGCGACGTCGCCCAAGGATCGAAGCTAGAAATAGAACCACTACACTACTTTTCAACATCTTTACCGACGAGAATATAGCTGGAGCTGTCATTCCGCCGATACTCCGATAGCATAGCTGCTCGATTCGATGTCCCCAGTTATAGAGCAGCGCAAAGAAAGCCCACCGCTGGAAGCTTTTTCAGTAAACTACTGAAGATGGGGCATAGGGCAGACCAATAAACACGGAAAAATCCGAACTAAATTTTCAATTATCAACTGTAGCAACTTGACAAACCATCAGTCATCACTTTTAAACGATATCAGTGATCTTGTAAATATCTTGCTGCTTTACAAACAAAATACATTTCTGCAAATATTTCCAAGAGACAAAGATATTCCCTTCCACCGAGTCAACCCACCATCAAGGATAATAACAAAATGACCAACCTTCTCAAAAGCATTGTCGTTCAGACTCAGTTTCAAAGTTTTTCGTATGGTTTGTTTTCGCTTCCTGAATCAAAATTGTAGCCCAGGATCACGCTTGCCCGCTGGCCTGGGTCTCTTGCTGCTTCAGACCACGGATAGATTAAAAGTGCAAGCTACTTCTAGAAGAACTTCTAGTTATCCTTTAGCACATGTGCAGTGTGCACAGTCAAATGCCGGGAGTACGCGGACGATATCGATATTATTAGCGGCTCCAAGCGATTAAAAATCATGTCAAATCGGCTTGGCAACCAGGGAAAGGACCTAGTCTATCATAAAGCAAACAAATCTTTGTTTACTAGGACTAAAGTCTTGAACTTGTTAGTTAATAGCAGCAAGGTCCACGTATAATCAATGGCCACATCCTGTGAACATGGTTTGTCGTATTTGACAACGGTCTTTATACACTAAAGCTACAACTTCACACCGATGACAACAATGCACTTCAAATCCCCAAAGACCATCATTCTTATAGTTTTTCTGTTACAATTTCTTTAATTAAATACAGTTTCCCCGACCACCAATACAGGCAAAAATACACCACCTACTAAACAACCAATCTTTTACGTCAATCAGCACTCATTCGACATTTCTAGTGCTAAATTTGGATGAACAGATTCAAGAGAAAGGTAACAGACGTCAATATCTAACCATTTGAGCGCGCTTGGTAGTGACCTTGATCTTCCGCCGACGCCGTCACATCACTTGTTGCACTGGCGCCCTTACCTCCTTCACATTTCCAATCGGCTTGGCAAAATTAGTTATGCCCACGGTCTTTCCAGATACGCGTAAATATAACAGTTCGTAGTAGAGAATGTCTGCACCTAATACATAAATTAATGTTTCTTTTGATTTTTAGTACAGTGCTAAAAATTGAATGAGGAAATGCCGATTTGCTAATATCTTTGCATTTGAATGAATGAATTACTGCCCAGATCAAGCTAATAGAGCGAGACAATAAGTATAAATTACTAACCGGATAGACCAATAGGAATGCATTACGGGTCCCATTCTAAGCCAAACCGGCCGGTAATAAGAATCGAATAGCATTCGAATCTCATAGAACACCCCTATTTGGCCTTCGATATTGCATAAACGATTTTTGAAGCCACGTTTTGGGGCTGGCTTTTCGCGCGGCTATATGAATTTTTAATTGTTTGACACTCGAATGAAGAAGATCTTTAAATGTTGCGTTTCGCTATAAATAGGTGGAATGGAAGTGTTAAAAGTATCACTACCCTCTCAGTGCGATTGGAATATAGTTGACCATTAAAATGGTAAGTTCCGACACGCATCCTTAAACGATTACAAATTTAAAAAGATCTCACATTAATTTCAGAAATTTTTCGTTGTCGGATTCGCTCTGCTTGCGGCAGCATGTGTTACTGCAAGTGTGCAGCCATCGAGTGAGTACTTGCCACCAGTACAGGAAATTTCTGGGGGTTTATTCGCGGAGTCTTCGGGAGTCCTTGCTGATGATGGATACCGTTACAAGACCGTCAAGCGTTTCCGTCATCGTCGTTCAGTAAACGAACTCCCATCAGCTGAATACCTGCCACCAGTCCAGCAACAAGTGTCACTCCCACAAGTGTCATTCCCACAGGTGTCCCAAATCGAGATCCCATCCAACGAATACCTGTCTCCAGTTGGACCATCTGCCCAAGGTTCCCAGTTCTCGTCTGGAGTCCTTGCCGATGATGGATATCGTTACAAGACCGTCAAGCGTTTCCGTTCCCGTCATCGTCGTTCAGTAAACGAACTCCCATCAGCGGAATATCTGCCACCAGTCCAGCAACAAGTGTCACTCCCACAAGTGTCAATCCCACAGGTGTCCCAAATCGAAATCCCATCCAACGAATACCTGTCTCCAGTTGGACCATCTGCCCAAGGTTCCCAGTTCTCGTCTGGAGTCCTTGCCGATGATGGATACCGTTACAAGACCGTCAAGCGTTTCCGTTCCCGTCATCGTCGTTCAGTAAACGAACTCCCATCAGCTGAATACCTGCCTCCAGTCCAGCAACAAGTGTCACTCCCACAAGTGTCATTCCCACAGGTGTCCCAAATCGAGGTCCCATCCAACGAATACCTGTCTCCAGTTGGACCATCTGCCCAAGGTTCCCAGTTCTCGTCTGGAGTCCTTGCCGATGATGGATACCGTTACAAGACCGTCAAGCGTTTCCGTTCCCGTCATCGTCGTTCAGTAAACGAACTCCCATCAGCTGAATACCTGCCTCCAGTCCAGCAACAAGTGTCACTTCCACAAGTGTCATTCCCACAGGTGTCCCAAATCGAGGTCCCATCCAACGAATACCTGTCTCCAGTTGGACCATCTGCCCAAGGTTCCCAGTTCTCGTCTGGAGTCCTTGCCGATGATGGATACCGTTACAAGACCGTCAAGCGTTTCCGTTCCCGTCATCGTCGTTCAGTAAACGAACTCCCATCAGCTGAATACCTGCCTCCAGTCCAGCAACAAGTGTCACTTCCACAAGTGTCATTCCCACAGGTGTCCCAAATCGAGATCCCATCCAACGAGTACCTGTCTCCAGTTGGACCATCTGCCCAAGGTTCCCAGTTCTCGTCTGGAGTCCTTGCCGATGATGGATACCGTTACAAGACCGTCAAGCGTTTCCGTTCCCGTCATCGTCGCTCAGTAAACGAACTCCCATCAGCTGAATACCTGCCTCCAGTCCAGCAACAAGTGTCACTCCCACAAGTGTCATTCCCACAGGTGTCCCAAATCGAGATCCCATCCAACGAATACCTGTCTCCAGTTGGACCATCTGCCCAAGGTTCCCAGTTCTCGTCTGGAGTCCTTGCCGATGATGGATACCGTTACAAGACCGTCAAGCGTTTCCGTTCCCGTCATCGTCGTTCAGTAAACGAACTCCCATCAGCTGAATACCTGCCTCCAGTCCAGCAACAATTTTCACTCCCACAAGTGTCCCAAATCAGCGCTCCATCCTCTCAATATTTGTCTCCAATTGAACTCTCCCCAATAACTTCAAACTCGTTGTCGGGAGCTCTTGCTGATGACGGTTATCGTTACAAGACCGTGAGGAAGATCAGGCGCCGTCTTTAAGTTATTCGTATGGCTCATAAATTGGCTATGAAGAAACTTGTACAAAACTTTCTGATCTAAATCAGGATAATAAATTGAAGTCTAAAAATATTTAAATAGCATTACCGATTTTTAATGATTTGACGAATTTCTAATTTTATTAGCAAAGTTTGGACAATTAGAGAAATTTATTGCATAATTTAATGATTTGACACTTGACAGAAAGCAAAATGGTTGACACAAAAGTTGAAGCAAGTATTGTAGCCAATGGACACATTCAAAAACCTAGTTGTCAAGTCGACTAGTTGGGTCTGGAGTAGATGTAACCTGAACGCAAAAACTAGATTGATCTGGAACGTCACTTTTCCTACGTCATCCACACATGCGAACTGTCAACTTAGTGCTCAGTTACGAATTTTTGGACTATATTCGTCGGCTACCCCTCCATCGGAGGCCAATCAAAACTGAGACACATCAAGTCATTTAGCTGTCAGACTTACAAAACTAGATATTTGAACGTCCCCATTCCCTACAGTAATAATGGCACAATATTTTTTCTTTTTGCTCTTTTCTTCCTCGAAGTTAATTTGTATATCCATTTTGACGTTTCTTATATATTTTTTTCTGCTAGGGTAAAGGCGGGCGACATGGCGTAGCGGGAGATATGGAGCACCTTTAATTTCTCCCACGCCAACTAGTCCTTCGATACGCATTACACAATTTTGTTTTCAGTTTATCGCCTAAACTTGAAGAGTGAACACCTTGTCGTACTCTGTTTAATATTGTGATCGTGAATACTAGAAAACATTTTCCAGTCTAATTTGTTCTTCGGTTTTACGGTAAGTTCATGGCGACTGCTCACCATTCTTATACAAAAATACAGTGGAAATAAGATTATTTCGCTACGTGCATGTATAAAGAGCAATAAACAAACACGTAAGTTTTGTTTAGACCGGTACAGTAGATTTTTAGTCGAAAAGGGGGATATGGCGCATTTTTGTGAGGGTATTATGATACGTGTACCATATCCCACTACAAGTAATTTTTTGTGTAGTTTAGGTTTGATTATTGCTTTTTACACCTCTTCTTAAATTTACACAGCGTTATTAATTTAAATGTTATTTGATAAAGTTTAATCCAAGAAAAGAAAAGGCTCGAGTTCTAACTTCACAAGAAAATGCGTCGCAACAAATATTAAAGTCCCTGAAAAGAAATAAAAAGCTACCAAAATCTTTGAAGATGTATAAAATTCCGAAGAAGAGATCAAGCCTTACTGACTCTCCTCGTCATCCCTGTTCCGTATCATAAATCTGATGATAATGATCCAGAGGATTTTGTGGAAGGACTTTGCGCAGGATGTGGTGAAGATTATAATGTTACCACAAAAAAGGTGACTGGTTACAGTGCTTAATTTGTCAAAATTGGTTCATTACAAAAACACTTGTAACAAATGTGGCAATAAAAACTTACAAAAACAATAATACGCCATATCACCCGATACCGCTTGGTATCTTAATATTTATGCTATCAATTTAATAAATATCATTTCAGTTTAAGTTTCGTTAAAAAATGTCTTATAATTGTAAAAATATTAAAGAAACAAAAAAGGTATACCATATCCCCCGCCTTTACTAAGTCCAGCCAGCCATGGCGAATTCGCCTTAGCTATAAAATAATGCCCAATTATTGTTTTATCTGTCAGATCAAACCAAATCAGAGTGAGAAGTCGCATGAGTACGTTTGTACGTATCGCACTCTTACTTCACTTTTAGGAAAATTCGAATAAAATATACCCAACGACGCTACGCCTATTGGTATGCTACATATAAGCCATAGGTATGAGGTATCGTCTTGTGTCAAATTGTTTAACTCAAAATAAAATACGAAATAAATTACAAGGAAGCTATATAAAGTGGATCTCATGATAGTCAAAAATGGCAAATGGTATAATGCAGTGTAAATATTTATTTATATTTATGCCATTGACACAGTGAAATGACAGTTTCAAACAAACCTGCGAAGAAAAATGAAGCAAACATAGGCACTAGCCCTTTTGGTTCAGTGCGGCAAAAATGTGAAACCTCTGCGCGCCAACTTTCTACAACAGATGGCATATTTTTTACTCGATGACATTTGAGTGCTTCCGATTCTCTCCACCGTGAACCAAAAGAGCAGTCCATGTATAGTATGACAATGATTTATGTTGAGCTTACGCTGCTTGGTTGCTTGGCACAGTTTGCCTCGATAAATGCAAACAGTCGGTTAAGGGTCTGATGATATTTAGTTTTTGGATTTAAAAATGAACGCTGGATTTATTCTGCTTTTGATACAACTAGCTCTACTTGACAGCTGATCTTTCTGACACAAGGAAGTAACATTTGGCAAGTATGATCCTGAGGATTCGCTTGCAAATCACTTGACTTATCACTGAGAGGTTTTAAAAGCTTGAAAAGTTGACAAAATGTGGGCCAATAGTGAGTGGGCACCGTCAGGCCATTACCCCGTTCAAACACGGAACACAAGAGATGAGATCACGTTTGTCAATTTTACATCTATAAGCCGATTCAAATTACTATGCAAAGTTTATTCAGCGAACTTAACTATTAGCCGCCATTAATCGTTATCTCTGCCAAATCTAACAATCCAGTATGTGGCTGCAGGAATCACTAATCGCACTAACACTAATGATGGCTCTATTTTCTCGCAGATCCTTTATTTAATTAAGTTCAACCGAACATTATATTTTTATTAAGCTATCATTTTTTAATGGCCCCTCCTCGGATATGCATTGATTAATTATGTTCGTGCTTGTGTCTCAAATTTCCATAATCACCAGTTACAAGTTTATTGGCATCTGCTGTCAAAAATTCAACTCAAGCGTTATTTGTGCTGTCGCTTTTGTGGAAAAATAAACAGACCTGCAGCAGAGTCTGGGTAATATTCGATTAGGCCGCTCGATTGCAACGCCTTGCCAGCTGCTTGTATGGATTGGATTATGGAAATTGGGCTTCAATATTCGCCGTGATTTACATTTGACAATGACAGTTGACACGCACATTGTTAAACCTTTATATAACGCGTGCGGAAGTTCCGCACCGGCGGCGTGCGACGCCATCTGGCTCTGACGTGTTTTTTGTTTCTTTCTTTCTATTTGTGTTTCTGTTATTTTGTGTTGCTCTTCTTTTCGAGCCGCACAAATTAGATGATGACATTGACCATGTGCCGAAGTGTGATGCTGAGAATTGTATAAATATGATGGTTTCATAAGAATTGGATATCATTCGATCGCTTGCTCTATTAAGCGATTAAACAAGTTCATCAAAAATGGTAATAGCATACAACTGAGGAAAAGGATATAGGTACACCAGGACTAACTCGATCTTCTTCTTTTTCGTTTACAGAAACTTTTTTTTATTGGATTTGCCTTGTTGGCAACAGCTTACGGACAGTACTCGAGCGAGTACCAAGTTCCTGAAGATAGCTTGGCTGCTTTTGAAGAGATTGAGAGTTTGCAGGAGCCCTCAAACTTGTTGGGCGACAGTGGATATCGTTACAAGACTGTAAAGCGTTTCCGTCACCGTCACCGCCGTGATGTTAACGAACTTGCTCAAGAATACTTGCCACCCGTTCAGGAACTCGCTGCTGAGGCTCCAATCAACGAGTACTTGGCTCCAATTGCCCCAGCTGCCCAAGAAGTAGAACTTTCTTCCGGAGTTCTCGCCGATGATGGCTACCGTTACAAGACTGTCAAGCGTTTCCGTCTCCGTCACCGTCGTGATGTTAACGAACTTGCTCAAGAATACTTGCCACCCGTTCAGGAACTCGCTGTTGAGGCTCCAACCAACGAATACTTGGCTCCAATTGCCCCAGCTGCCCAAGAAGTAGAACTTTCTTCCGGAGTTCTTGCCGATGATGGCTACCGTTACAAGACTGTCAAGCGTTTCCGTCTCCGTCACCGTCGTGATGTTAACGAACTTGCTCAAGAATACTTGCCACCCGTTCAGGAACTCGCTGTTGAGGCTCCAACCAACGAGTACTTGGCTCCAATCGCCCCAGCTGCCCAAGAAGTAGAACTTTCTTCCGGAGTTCTCGCCGATGATGGCTACCGTTACAAGACTGTCAAGCGTTTCCGTCTCCGTCACCGTCGTGATGTTAACGAACTTGCTCAAGAATACTTGCCACCCGTTCAGGAACTCGCTGTTGAGGCTCCAACCAACGAATACTTGGCTCCAATTGCCCCAGCTGCCCAAGAAGTAGAACTTTCTTCCGGAGTTCTCGCCGATGATGGCTACCGTTACAAGACTGTCAAGCGTTTCCGTCACCGTCACCGCCGTGATGTTAACGAACTTGCTCAAGAATACTTGCCACCCGTTCAGGAACTCGCTGTTGAGGCTCCAATCAACGAGTACTTGGCCCCAATCGCCCCAGCTGCCCAAGAAGTAGAACTTTCTTCCGGAGTTCTCGCCGATGATGGCTACCGTTACAAGACTGTCAAGCGTTTCCGTCTCCGTCACCGTCGTGATGTTAACGAACTTGCTCAAGAATACCTGCCACCCGTTCAGGAACTCGCTGTTGAGGCTCCAACCAACGAATACTTGGCTCCAATTGCCCCAGCTGCCCAAGAAGTAGAACTTTCTTCCGGAGTTCTTGCCGATGATGGCTACCGTTACAAGACTGTCAAGCGTTTCCGTCTCCGTCATCGTCGTGATGTCAGCGAGCTTCCAACTGCTGACTACCTGCCACCAGCACCAGCAGCTGCCCCATTTGTTGCTGATATTCCAGTCATCAGTGGTGAATACTTGGCACCCATCGAACAGAATGAGAACATCTTGGCCGATGATGGCTACCGTTATAAGACTGTCCGGAGATTCAAGGTCCGCCGCCATTAGATTTTACATAAATAAGTGTAGGTCTTAAGATGAATGAGTGTGAATTGTACAAACCTATTAATAATGAACGAAATAATTGAAACAAAAAATGCCTTTTTAAATCAATGATTTGAATTTTAAGCTATCAAAATTTGGCCCAAGCATACCTACTTTTTTCGCGAATCTCCGAGCACCCAAAGAATAAGTTTTAGTTTTTTAACGACCAACATTTTAAAGTGTACTCCTTCTACTACATTTTTGTACTAACGTTGTATTAACTTTTAGATCTAAGGAAACTGGAAAAACGTTGAATTTCTGCACCACAAATAATCACATACACTTTTTCCTGTAGCTCTATCCAACAATAAGATGTTTAAATACATCAATCTACAGGTAATAGTACTAGTACTCTTAATAGTACTTTTTTTGTCGTACCGCTTGTGGCGTTGTTTCCAAACTGATTTAAACAAAATATGGACCAAATGAAAGGTAAAAAGGTAAAAAATAACAAAACATAAAGTTCTCTATCCACACTATAAAATGGAACAGAAGAAGAATGAAATAAAGAATTGCATATTAATAGGCGACACGAGAGAGTGGAATACGATGGAATCAGAATTTAACAGCAAGGAATTAATGGAATTTAAGCCGCGTCGTATTCGTCTGGCTCTTAAAAAATTAAGAATGCCTGATCGAAATTTTAGCCTACCGTCAATGATCGCAGCATAAGCTGGAATATCACCTAACCAGCACAAACTGGACTATTTTGCATTCCAATGCGAACAAGGATTTAATCGCCCATTTCAATGCGAACATTCTCAAATATTAAATATTAAATTATCGTCGCATAAATTAGACAATTCATTGCACTATTACTGCCTTTAAAGAGCAAGGTTAAAAAAATTAAACTGCCATTCATTTTAAACATAATTCTCCTACCAAACTCGTCATTTCTGTGAATGAAGGCTTAAGATGTTCTCGCTTTATTTCAGTTCCACGTTCCACCAAAAAGAATTAAACTTTCGTGAGCAGTTTTTTTTTAACGGCGCAAACAAATCGCCCTGTCAGCTGTCATGTTAAAAGTGGTTGGAACAACAATAAAAAAGAGCACCATCGTTTTTTTTTTGGATCTAGTTCATTTGACAATGAATAATGATCTACCGAAGTCTCAACGACCCGGCACACAGACGAAATGAAGGCAATTATTAAACGAATCAATTGAAATAAATTAATGATGACCGTCATAAATGTGTAATTAACATAACAAATAACTTAATCAGTATCTATTAGCTTGGTATGTATATTTAACTTTGACTGTGGTTATTTAGAAAAGGACAAATTTTACATTCGTCAAATGTTTGTGGTAAATGAAAAAGGGGGTTGCCTATCAGAAATTATAGAAACACTTACATAATTTTATAATGGTACAAGTTTAGGTGTACCTACCTATTTTGAGAATCGTTTGTTTTTGTTTTTAGGAGAATGCCAAAAGAACGTCCTTGGTAGTAATTTATAGAAACAAAAACTCAAGTCTAAATCGCCCATGTAGACACTTGGTAATGAAATATGTATTTGATGAGCTTGACATGAATTTAGAAGGTGGCTTTTAAGGTGATATTCGATACTGGGAAACGATTGTATTATGTAAATAATTCTCGTTCATAATTTTTAACATTTTATTGAACTGCGACTTAATGTTTATGTTTAGCTTAAGTCTGAAAATGCGACTGGTCGCCGGATAAACAACCATAAGTGAAAAAGAAAACGTTTACGTAATTTAAACAAATAATAGCAAATAAAAAAAAAACGTTAACATAATTTAAACAAATAATAGCATTTTATAAAGCAAAGCAAATAAGTTTAACTTTTAATTATCACTGGCCAAGTGTTTATATAATTTAGTCTTAAATGTGCCTATGTTTGTGTTTCTCCTTAGTGCAATAATGGGTAGTGAGTTCCATGGAACTCGTCGTGGCATGGACGAAAAATGTACGCCCAGATTACATGCAATTGAATATGGGCCTTATTATAGCTTAATATAGCTGTTCTTTGCAAGCTCGCAAAAAATAGTCTGCTGTACAAGTACTCTGGTTTTGGCGACTGTATGATTCCGTATATGAGGATAAGTGTTCTGAACTGAACTTAATGAAAACGCATTAAAAATTCCGAAAAATCAAAACAGTAATCAGAGTAAAAAAAATGTCTTTTAAAACGTCCCTAGAAACGTGTCCGAAAACGAGACAAAACTAGTCACCATCACGCCAAATAATTTTGGGACAACATGTCAAGGAAATAATAACAAAATGCTTCAAAAAATGCACAATATCGTGTAGAAAAAAAAACAACAAAATCCAGAAAAAAAGGGTTTGAAAAATGTCCCTAAAAACTGACTCAAATCGATTCAGAATAACTTTGCGACAAAGCCATCTAAAAACGCGTCGAAATATGCTCCAAAAACGTGTCAGAAATAAGTCAAAAAAAATTTCCCAAAAAACTGACATTTCGCTTCAGAATAACCTTGCGACAATGCGCCAACAAACCCATTTTAAAACGCGTCAAAATATGCCTCAAAAACAAGTCAGAAAAAAGTCCAGAACTCATCAATAATGCGCAAAAACGATTTGAAAAACGTACTAAATTGCAAAATAAAACGTGCTGAATATGAGTCGAATAAACGTAAAACTCGCTAGAAAATGCGATAGAAAAGCGTCAAAAATATCGGTCAAAATAACATGTCTCAAAATTTATCGCAAAGCTCACCAATAAAAATTTAAATACACGACACAAAATGTGTCAAAATTGCTACAAACGCGTCAAAAACTCCGTGCAAAACCAGACAGTAAAGCGGAAATATCATCAGAAGACGGGCCGCCAGAAACAGTCAAGATCACGTCAGAATACACGATGAAATCGCGCCAACAAATGTCAAAAGCAGTCATAAAAACCCGTAAAAATTTAGTCAAAAACAAGAAAAATACACTAAAATATTTTTTACAGAAAACGCGCTAAAAATGTGTAAAGAAACTCATCAAACTCAACAGCGCAATTTTGAAGAATCGAACAGAACTACATATTTGAGGAAGTTTGTCAATTTCGACTGCGATAGAACCTCTGTAATTGACATCACATTATAAATCGATGGCAGATTGGTGTTAAAGCTTGTTACTAATGGTTCCTGTATAAGACCCCAATTCTTCTCCATTACGCAAATGAATAGAGGAATGTTGGAAGATTGGCAAGTACCTTCGCTAACTGGATAGGAATACTTGAGAACTAGTTGCACCACAGACTGTTACGCCACCTGGCTTAATAAATAAGTACGTTATATAACTTTTAAGGTCAAGGAACTATTTTCCCAGCGATCACATTCTTAAACGAAATGACAAAAGTTCCGCAATAGGAAACAATTTATAAGAATATCCACCAAACGTCTTTTTATTTGTTGCCACAGAAAAAAATATTTCAACTATTGTATAGTTCCAAATAAATCCCCCATGCGGTGAGGAAGATTTTTCAAATTTCCAAGAAATTCCAATACAATAGATACACAATTAAACTCTTTACACGTCCGGCGCGGCGCGAAAAATATGTAGTAGTTACCAACACTATTTGCGCTGACTTAGCCATGAAAAAAAAACTAGGTAGACAATCGGATTGATCAGATGAAAGACCCGTGACTGAGATACGTGCTTGAATCGTCATTATAATACAATTTGTTGGGCATTAATTCATTTATCAGATACTTAATGATTTTCGTTTAAAGACTCAACAACAATATTGAACCGAACACAAATTCATTGCACACATTTTTTTCGTTTCAATTATTTGTTAAATAAAACTTTTAACGACTGTTGAGATAAAAGAGGAAACGAAGTATCATTTGCATAAAGTTAGTAGGCCCAAAAGTGTGCGGCTAATTTGTATAGCACTACGAGTTCATTGAGAAATTGGTGGCTAACAACAGGCCTATTGGTCTGCAGGTATGAAGTTGGTAGTAAAAGTGGCTCTATTTGTGATCGAGATATTTGCAGATCTTGCCACTTTCGCGTTGCTTACCTACATTTTTTTTTCATTCAGTATGTCAGCAGTTACACTAGATTTTTGACACATTTGCTGTCACTTTCGAGCAGAATGTCTTTCTTGATTGGCAGAACGCCATCTAGCGTGTGTTTAATTTTAATCGGAGAATAATCAATATTTTGTGCTAAAACGTTTATTATTCCAAACGGCTTACGAACATAATTTTCCATGATGACAGCAGCATTAAAAAAACGTAATTGTTATCGGATCTTACTTCTACAAAATCTCTGAAACTTTGCGCATAATTTTCGTTACGAAATTCAGTAATTATTACACCGTCCCACGATCGGTTTTGTTGTTCGTCTCATGCTCATCAAAGGCAGTAGATTCCAAGAAAAGTCACCATCGCTGGCATCTAGCAATTTAAAGCTCAACAGACACAGAGATAATCCACCACTCAAGCAAGTAATCTGCTACAATTCTAGTTGGAGAAGTCTTGTTTTCCAAAACGGGCCGCGTGACTTCCGCATACGCCAAATCAATTGAACATTCGTCTGTGCACCGCCAAAAAAAGTACAATTAAAATAGAAATGATGAACCACATTTTCTACGCGCCTATTACCAATCCATTCGCAGTGCTCAACACTTCAACTCCAATAGATGCGGTTGAAGGAGCTGAAGTGCTCTTCGACAAATTGTCTGTGCCAGCGGGGGCCGTCAAACCACTTTGAAGGTATTATTGTTTCGGGAAATCTACTCAAGCATGTACAGGTCGCTTCTTGGTAAGATCTTGGTCGGGTATTGGCTGGAAAAAAAAATTAATAACCGGGAAAAATCTGTCTGACTCAAAGTGTTGATCTCTGTGCTCGAGGGCTTGAAGTGTTTGTGCTCTTAATGGACCAATCGATATTTTTTTTTTTTGCTGGTGGCGACCGATAGTGGGGTATTGACTCAGGTGGAAGAGGATACCATCGTAGCACATGCGCAATGTTCTAATGATTGTTTTGGGGGGGAATTTAGATTCTTACTCGTGCGTACGATTTGCGCAATGATTAGTGATTTTTCGTCCACGTGAAATGGGAGTCCCTTTATTTTGCCCTGCATCGCATCGCGACATCATTAAATAGGTAACAAGCCATCCTTAGGGAATCATCCTTTAGTAGATATAAAATATGTTTGCAAAGAAGAAGATAATCCTCAAAACGCTTTCGAAAAAATGGAAGTTATGTTTTCGCACCCTGTTATTATATTTTAGGTCTAGCTCCTCTTAATCTCTTTTTCTAACTTAAGTAAACATATATGGAAAAATTATAAACGGCAGCAGCCTCTACTCCTAAGTGCGTATACTATCGGCCTTTTTCATAGTTTTTTTCGTTTTAAATTTAATTTGTGACAGATTTTTCGGGATTATGTTAACTTATTATTAAAAATGAAAGAAATTTTCGTTTACACGAGGTAAAAAAAAAGACGAAAATCAATTCACTTACACTGAAAATAAAACCGAGGCTTGATTCAACAATTTTTTTGTCAATATACGTGGGACAATGTTGGACAATATATTTGTAAGTTGTATCTTGCCCTAAAACATTTTGTTGTGTTAACAAAAATGTTTCCTTGTGCATATAGAAATAATTTGTTGCTTTTACAAAGGAATTTATTAATTTGATCTTTATCTTTTTGTCAAATTAACAAAAATATTGTTAAGAACGTCGAATTAGTTTGTCAATTAAGTTATTGTATTTTGTTTAATTTTTTTGGAATTTTTTTTGGTGGTACAGAAATAATTTCTCAGTTTTGTTGAATGTACAAACAGATTGTTGGTTGCATAGCAACAATTTGTCAGCATTTTAATTTTTTGATTCAACAACAGGATTGTTGAGTGAATAGAAATATTCTGTCAATTCTTTATTTCTTGTTCTGTTGAATTAAGAACCCTTGTAAAATATATTAGGTATTAATAAATAATACGCAAAACAAATAAGTTTAATAATTTGTTTTATTAAAACAAGAAATTTTACAGATTACATACATAAATTCATAAAAAAATAAGTTTACAATTTGTAACTATGATATCACACTTCCTTTCCGAAACAGAAACAGATTTATTCATCTCCTGGACTGAAGCATTTTCATAACTCGATCGTATTTTGCAGCATTTGGATCTATTTTAAATATTATAAAAATAAACACGCAAATTCAAATTCTTTGAAATTCTTACCAATTTGTATCCAAGATTGTATTATTGATAATCTGTATTTTGTTAAGCTGATAAACATTTTGCCTACGTTTTATCAATTTGACAAACATTTATAAAGGTGACTTTTGGTTCTGTTATTATGAATAGGTATAACAAAAACATTGTTAATTCGACAAAAAAATTGTTCAATTCATAAAATCTTGATTTATCGAAATGAAAATTTTCTTTTCTTAATCTGACAAAGTGAATGTTTTATCCGTTTGACAAAATATCGTTCAAAATGATAAAACTTAGGTTGTATTGATAAATTTAATTTATCACTTCCACATTTTGCAGTTCAACAAAACCATTTTTGTTGAAATTTTGCAACAGAATTCTGTCAATATTACCTGTTTTTTTTTTATTTTCAGTGTAGATTTTCATATATTGTTTCACTCGCTTTATTTAATTCAAAGACCGAAAGAAATTTTCGTTTTCGCATAAGTAAAAAACGAAAATAAATTCCTTAGATTTTCGTATTTTTTTTTTTTTTTGCTTCATATAACTCTAAGAATTTTTTTTTTGTTAGTTAAGGTGAAAATCTCGAAAGACACAATGGGGCTAGAAACCCAGAGTGGTGTGGAACTCTAACCGCACTAAAAACACCTCCTTAATCATGACCAATCAAAGAAAGATCGACAAATGATTTTACTTTCAACGTTCAGTTGCGTTTGAGAAGGTATTACAATTTGAATACGGGTTCTCATATTTTTTAGATTATAAGTTCGTGAGGCTTAGTTCTTCTTAATCTACGAATATTATATCGTACATTTAAGACGTCTATTATTTCAGGATTAATATGCATCTGCAGACGGTCATTGTGACGAAAACTCTAAGAATGAAAAACATTACGTTTTGTTCGCAACTTTAGGAAAGAAATTGACGTTTTCCGTTTTCTTTGATTATTTCTACGGTATTCATCTCTAACATTTGGCGCTGGCACACCTCTGTTCTGTATCTCTTCAATTAGGCGATGCTGCTCCTGGTTATTTCATGTGAAAAGACGTCTGTGCATAGAACAACGAAAACGAAAGGAATTATGGGAGTCAAGTCTAAGCTTTCACATGATTTCTTTCGTTTTGTTTTTCTTTTTTTCAAAAGCGAAAGTTATTTTTGGCTTGTTTTTTTTAACGAAATTGAAATGTCTTTCGTTTTGAGAGTTACATTAAGCAAAAAAAAACGAAAACGTCCATGGATAACCTTTCGTCTTACATTTCGCTTAGAACCTATTTATAGTAAAACCTTCTTGCAAGCGAAAACCAATCACGATTTAGTCTGCTTAGACCGATTATAGAAGACCTACTCAATTTCTTTTTACAAATAAGTCTTCTGGGAGCACTGGTGTCGCATTTAGGCATGCGTTACGTACTTTAAATTTGTAAAATTCAAACAACAAGCCACTGGAGGTATAAAAACTTGCTCTACGAGCTTAGGAAACGCAACCCCCTTGTCAGGCCTGTATAGCTTCAAGATTGTCAAAAGGAGTTTCAAAGGAGCAGTGGAGCAGTCCAAAAAAGTCAGTTTACACAATAATACACTGCTAGTTGTTACCGCCCGTGGTCGAAATTCGACCAATTTTGTTTGTAGATAAAGTAACGAGAGCCAAGTTGTTTTTTACATAATTTATTTATTATTTATTTTAATTAATTTATATGCTTAATCTTAATTCATATACCTTTCCGCTAAGAAAAAAGAATGAAAAAGGGCACCTCGCAGATAACTCTGCAATGCCCCTAAAATAAGATTAGGGGCTTACGATTGCTTACTTTTAGGGGTTATTAAATTGCATACCTTAATGGGTAATCTAATCTAAGATGATTAAATTCGTTACTATGGAAACATGACGGCGACAAATTGAATGGCAACAAAATGCTTTCGATTAACTGCTAAGCATTTTGTATGGGAAATTTTGTAACTTCATTTTACCAGTCTTAATGGCGACATATACCTACGATTTTTTGTTTCTGCACATCTATGGAACAGTACCTTTCGAATGATATAAGTTTCATTCTCCTCATTTCATGATAAATATTTAAAAAGTGCACGGAAACTTTTTGATGTAAAAATATTCAAATCGTTTGAACCTGCTCAAGCTCATAGCAATCAAATATCGCTCCCATCGCGCTGGGCTAATGACCTCACCGTCACCATTCCATCAAATCGAATAAACGAATTCAGAGAATAATCCTCTGGTTATCATCGAATTAAAAGACACACTCCTCAGTGACAGGCCGCCACACTTAAAGTGAGAGGCATCCACAGAATTTTTGTTGTTTACTTTTACTTTTTTTTTTTTGTCCAAATGCGCACCCATTAATTTGATTCCGCCAAAATCTATGATTTATTCTGACAGAGAAGACCCGTCTTTATGGCTTGAACACACGACAGGAACCCTTTCAATATAGGGGAGAACTCGTTCTCGAGTAGTCGCGATTTGCATAAATTAATACAAATAAAATTGCCAACCAATCTCCAAGCCACTAAGTGTGTACTCTTAAGAGGGCATTTTTGTTTATCTTTCAAAAATCTAGTTTGTCAAAGCTAGCCCCGAATTTAATTGTCCATAAGAATTGGTCGAAGACGAAGATGTGGGCCCAAGACAAATTGAAGATCTACATTCGAAATTGAAAATTATTAGATCGTTGGTTGCGTAGAAGGTTTCCGTGAACTTGAAGTGATTATGGGAACCTTGAGAGCTCCGAATTCCGTCGTCCAACTATTCATGACGACACACGAGATGCGATAGAGAAAGACTCACCACTGGCCAGACTTCCGATTCAATCTACTTTTGGTGTATGCGGACTGGGGGGAGGTGTCTCGGCGGTCTTATTATTTTATAAACGCAGAGAAAAAAAGTGAAGGGCACACCTGAAAGACGGTCAGCAGACAATCAATAGTCTATTGTGAAATGGATGCGATTGGAGTGACATTTGGGCAGCGATTTCCGTGCCAAAAATTATGCGTATGCACAAAGTTCATGTCATTTGAAGCTGTGCGAAAAAAAGAATACAACTTCCGGTTGTATATACGAACACGCATACACCGCGTCTATTACGCGGCGATTTTTGTATTTTTCTTCTCACACATACGCTCGCGCCACGGGAAGGAAATATTTTAATGAGAAAACGATCTCATTGTCCGAAATTTATTTGCGATCCATTGAGAAGAGTATAGCGAGCGTGGGTATGGACGGGTCAGGCGGGGCAGTCGTTGTACTTCTGGCATCATTAATACACACTTGGTCTCCATTTCGGCTGTGTGTTAATGACGGTGGGTTAACATATTCATGACTCTACAGTTGTAGCCTAGAACCAATGTAGTAGATTGACGATTGGTAAGAAGTTCGATGATTCGCGTATAAATATGAAGCGACGGCGGTATCGGACTATCAATCGTTTCTCACATTTCTGAGGAGAGTGACCGAAAACCAAAGCGATGGTAAGTACTGACACAAAGGATACACGGATCATTTGGATTAATTTCGCTAAATTTTGGATATTTGTAGAAACTTTTAATTGTCGGATTGGCGATTATTGCCACGGCATATGCCGCCCTACCATCAAATGATTACCTGCCACCTTTGGAGGATATTTCTGCAGAGAGTCCTTTGGATTTGCAGACATTATCAGACAGTAGTGTGTTAGCTGACGATGGCTACCGCTACAAGACACTCAGGAGGATCAGATACCGTCACCGTCGTGATGTCAATGAGCTCCCATCCAACGATTACTTGCCCCCAGTTGAAGCTGCTGCGCCAGTAGTTGCTGATGTCCCAATCGTCGTTGAGGAACCAGTTCAAGAATCAGCTGTCTTAGCCGATGATGGCTACCGTTACAAGACTGTGAGGAGGATCAGGTACCGTCACCGTCGTGATGTCAACGAACTCCCTTCCAACGATTACTTGCCCCCAGTTGAGGTCGCTGAAGCTCCAGTCGCAGTAGAAGCTCCAATTGCTGTTGAAGCACCAGTACAAGAATCAGCCGTCTTAGCCGATGATGGTTACCGTTACAAGACTGTGAGGAGGATCAGGTACCGTCATCGTCGTGATGTCAACGAACTCCCATCCAACGATTACTTGCCCCCAGTTGAGGTCGCTGAAGCTCCAGTCGCAGTAGAAGCTCCAATTGCCGTAGAAGCACCAGTACAAGAATCAGCCGTCTTGGCCGATGATGGTTACCGTTACAAGACTGTGAGGAGGATCAGGTACCGTCACCGTCGTGATGTCAACGAACTCCCCTCCAACGATTACTTGCCCCCCGTTGAGGTCGCTGAAGCTCCAGTCGCAGTAGAAGCTCCAATTGCTGTCGAAGCACCAGTACAAGAATCAGCCGTCTTAGCCGATGATGGTTACCGTTACAAGACTGTGAGGAGGATCAGGTACCGTCACCGTCGTGATGTCAACGAACTGCCATCCAACGATTACTTGCCCCCAGTTGAGGTCGCTGAAGCTCCAGTCGCAGTAGAAGCTCCAATTGCCGTAGAAGCACCAGTACAAGAATCAGCCGTCTTGGCCGATGATGGTTACCGTTACAAGACTGTAAGGAGGATCAGGTACCGTCACCGTCGTGATGTCAACGAACTCCCATCCAACGATTACTTGCCCCCCGCTGAGGTCGCTGAAGCTCCAGTCGCAGTAGAAGCTGCAATTGCTGTCGAAGCACCAGTACAAGAATCAGCCGTCTTAGCCGATGACGGTTACCGTTACAAGACTGTGAGGAGGATCAGGTACCGTCACCGTCGTGATGTCAACGAACTCCCCTCCAACGATTACTTGCCCCCAGTTGAGGTCGCTGAAGCTCCAGTCGCAGTAGAAGCTCCAATTGCTGTTGAAGCACCAGTACAAGAATCAGCCGTCTTAGCCGATGATGGTTACCGTTACAAGACTGTAAGGAGGATCAGGTACCGTCACCGTCGTGATGTCAACGAACTCCCATCCAACGATTACTTGCCCCCAGTTGAGGCTCCAGTTGAAGCCCCAGTTGCCATTGAAGCTCCAGTTGCCATCGAAGCTCCAGTTCAAGATTCAGCTGTTTTAGCTAACGACGGTTACCGTTACAAGACCCTAAGAAGAATCAGGTACAGGTACCGCCATTAGACTACGTATTATATACTTTTTTTCTGCTCTAAATAGAAACCTTTTACATTTCTGCGATCATAACGAAAATACAAGAAAAAACAAATTTATTTAAAACTTGAGTTTTTTTCATCGCACCTGGATTGAGTCCCGGAAGGGGTCTTTATTTAAGCTGCTGAAGAATTATTGTATAGGCTTATCTGTGGGTTGTGCTGTGCTTTTTCCCAGGCCGAGGTTGTGCTCGCTGGATCCAGGGTTAACCCAAAGAAACACATAAAACTCTGGTTTAGGTGTACTACTTATTCGGAGTAATTACTTAGGCTAGTTACAATTCTTTTCATACAATCTACACAAACTACGATATATCTTAACAGTTGTTCAATATGGTCTAAGCTACGTCTTAACTACGTGGCCCTACGACGGCGTGGTTCCTGTGGCCCTACGATGGCGTGGTTACTTAACGGCCCAACGACAGCGTGGTTCCTAGGATGGGGAGGGAATCAAGCCAGCTGGGATTGCTGACACTGCTGAATACAAGGCCGCGATTCCCCAGAGTGAATTCAGCCGCCAAAAATTTAGGAACAAAGACCGAAGTCACTTTTCCAAGCGGGAGCCTTATTTGGTACGAAGATTGGTACGAATCACACTTAGACAAGTCTTCCCGAATGGTACTTCCATTCGGGTACATATGCTTTTCTCTCCAATAAGCAAGTGTGAATTGTACTGACCAATGTAGATTCTGAATATTGCACTAACCACCAGTGGAATGTTTGTGACTGGCTGTGCATGGTGACAGTGGAGGACAGAAAAAGTGTGACGAACGGGGACGTTTCGTTACAAGGTGTTATAGATGCTTGACAGTTATTATTAGAAAAATAGATTACACCAGCAGGACCGTTCTCCCGGGCGGTTTCAAAAGTTCAAAGTTTCAAAGGTTTAAAAGTCAAGTAGCTAAGGTGAAGAGTTCATTGGTGGTAAGAAAGAAAACCATAGAAAACGTTAGACCCCTCTGCGACTGAGTATATTTGCGGGCAAAGCGTGAATCTTTAGAGATTTTATTTAAAATAAGTGAGTAGCCGTATTTGAACTGACATATGTCCTAGAATGTATAACGCATATACTTAAAGGCTATGTGCAATAGTGAATCGGAGGTTAGCAGCACAGGAAATGTGATCAGAGGCCAACAGCTTCGATCTACTGCTGTTATACATGGGATAGACGTCGGGGTGCTAAAAAAACAGAGGGCACAGTGCCGGTGTGTACATAATTAATTGTGAACTTGAGTCAAACACTTTATAAAGACTTTCGTTAGGGCTCTCAAAATCCCCATTAACAAAAGTACGCTCCTAGGTTGGGCTAAAATTGAGAAATAAGTTCTACAGACCCAGTTTACTTTTAGCTTCAATGTAGGTATTCAAAAATGGGCAACCAGGGGTAGCCTCATTTTGGATTTTTAAATTAAACCACGTATTAAATATTCAACACCTATAGGTGTATTGTTAAAAACAATTTTAACTGTGAAATTCACACTTAACGCTTGTTTTATGAGCACACCAAAAGAATCGCTAAAAACCGTACTCCTCAACACCACTGCCCGAGAATACTTCTCTCACATCCTTTGCTGCATTGAATGCAGCAATTTCCTTCGAAATAATGGACAAACTTTTGCCAAAAACGAAATATTTGCCCTAACACTTCAGAGGGCTATAAAAGATCCGTTCAGAACTTTTTATCGGTCGTTTGTTCTACGATGGCTGAGAATTCTCATCGCATCAGTTTGCTCACAGCCATACTATCCACCGCCGATGATGGTGGAAAATGGTTATTTTACCGGTTTCGGATCCATGCCAAACCCACGGAAACATAAGAATTTTCTATAAATTCCAACACGAGAGTCCTACGGTCATATACGAGTGTAGGTACTCATATGCGGATGTACGGGAATATTATAACTGATTAAAGCAAAAAACCAACAACTTTGAAAGTTTCGTTTAATTTCAGCTCAAGATTCCTGTTGTTTCACATGGTTAACGTAACGTACGTGCGGTTTGGGTTAACGCCACGGGTATAATGCTGCAGTGGATCGAATGTGGAACACAAGTAATAACATAAACAATGCCAAAGTTGATTTGAAGTTGAAGAGCTCAGGAGATTTGCCGCGTTGAGTTTTTGCAAATAAGTTGTGCAAATGAAATTCACAGCTGAACTGGGTTATTCGTATGTGGATTGTGGAATCTTTGAAAATTTTATTTTCACACAAATGGGTTTGAAATAGTAGATGCTTTCAAAAATTCTTCCCTTAAAGTTTTAACTGAATGAAAGGCTTTAATTTTAATGGAAACATGAACTTGTACGTACATAACATAGGTATACCAGTTGGGCATGATATTATTACGAAGGCAAACTCTAAATTAAGCTTTTCATCGTCTTTTTAATAATGGGGACGTTCAAGTCTCTAGTTTAGAAAGTCTGACAGCTGACTGACTGATACATCATCTCAGTTTTGATTGGCCTAGGTTGGACATGGACAGCTGTTTCAGTTAGTTGGAAAAAGTGACGTTCCCAACCATTCTAGTTTTTGCGTTCAGGTACAAATAAAAAGGTACAAACACTTTTTCCTTTTTTACAGCTGACAGGCGCACATGTATATCCGCGACCATTTCGATGGGCAAGTGGGACATTGTGGAAATGAATAAATAAATGAATTAATCAATGGAAAATTTATAATGACATTTTCATTACTCCAGAAATTTCTGGACATTTTTATTTCAAACACCAGAAATACATCAATGAAGAAAAATAATTTTCCAATACATCTAAGAGCCACTGGAAGCTCTACATTCTGGAAGCAGCTTAATGCTGCATTTACACCGTCACAAATTCCCAACACAGAAGATTAAAGCCGTTGGACTGAAAGGGACAGCATTATCTAACACGTAAACACGTTGATCGGTCATCTTGTTAACGTGGTAGGAATTATGGGAATGCTTTACATGTTGATATTTTTATAGCGAAGGCCTTTGGAATTTTGCTTCTCTATAAAACTAAATGACTTCCGGAAGTGATGAACGGACAGTTATTTATTTACTTTGTATAATTGATTGATGATTTGTTTGTAAAATTTACTGGTCGCCTAAACTTGTATTAATTTCCGTTTTACATATCTATAAATATAGGTAGAGCATCCATGACACTTTATGCGTTTGCGATCTCATTCTTACGCCTTCATAAGCATTGACTGTTGATAAACTCATTTCTTTGTCCCATCTCATGCAAAAATTCGCGTGACTAATGTTGTAAATGCAGTTTAATGCTAATTCGCTGACGGAATGCAAAAATGCGTGACTCGTATTTTGGACGGCCAACTTTCCATTGGGAACTTGCCAATTAGATTTTAGATCATGGAATTTGAATGGCCCAAACCATGAGGGATTTCTTTTTGATGTTAAACATCTTATGGCGCGACTTGGAAGTAAAATCGATTCGACCGAGGCGGAAATGCGTGACGGAAATTGGCCATCGCCATCACTTTGCCGCCGCCTAAAATTCCTTAACCACTCAACCGATTTCAATGAAATTTTGTGGGAGGGTATGGTTGGTTGTAACTTGATGGATAGGAAAGTTTTGGACCCGATAGGTGGCGCTGTTGTCGATCGTCTTAACCACTCAACCAATTTCAATAAAATTTTGTTGGTTTGTATGGTTGTTGGAAAGATAAATTTTTCGAATTTTTTCAACTGAATTCTCAAAGTGAATACTTATATGGGCACGCTGGAGGAACTGAAGAAGCTAGGTTTTACACAGACCATAGGCTTCTGAATGAGTTGACGGTATGAAAACAAAATGTAAACAAAAACTCTCGAAATAGAAATAGAAAACATTGGATTGGATTGCGTTATGAAAACTTTTTAAATTATGAATACAACTATCTACTGCGCTGTATTAAGGTTAAAATATTATAAAGATTTGTTTTTTTTTAATCCACATTTAGAGAGAGAAGTTTCACATCTGGCATGTGGTCACAAGCACACTCTCTGTTTTGTTCCTTCGTTATCCAGTTATTTGATAGATGCCACAATGCAACAGTGCATCAATTGCAGGTCTACCAAACACACGCTTCTACGTCTAAAAAAGCTTTTAAACTGCTGTCTAACATGTAGGTACCTACTGGGACTCGCTCTAATAAATCGAGATTTCTGAAAATTGATCTAGATAAGAAACATATTTTAATATTAATACGTAAACATCAAAAGATTCCGTGCACTTTTTAAGTATTAATCATGCAATGAGGAGAATGAAACTTATATTGTTCGAAAGGTACTGTGCCATAGATGTGCAGAAACAAAAAATTTTAGGTATATGTCGCCATTAAGACTGGTAAAATGAAGTTAAGAATTTCCCATACAAAATGTTTAGCAATTAATCGAAAGCATTTTGTTGCCATTCAATTTGTCGCCGTCGTGTTTCCATAGTAACGAATTCAATCATCTTAGATTAGAACCTGTTGAAGGGTCTCATGAACATCGCACCAATGGAAAGTAAAGTAGAACACACTTTGAAGAATCAGAGATGTGACGCACATACGCAGTGTAAGGGAAAATGCAAAACAATATGGCGGAGTCTGTATAACAGGGCAACATCATGTAAAATACGTTTTCTTCTTTCCTCCATTCATAAGAAAAGAGAACGAGACAAATGTAAACCGAGTCTTACCTTTATTTCCTTCATTTCTAGCTTCCGGGTGCACTTTAGTAGACCAGAGGTATGAGAAGAACATTGCACTCAATGGCATTTGACTCAAGGAAACAGTCTGGTAGAAAAAATGACACAAGTCAGTCAGACTAGAGTCTTTCACAAAAATATATATATCCTTTATATAATAAAGTCAAAACTAAAAATACTTGCCCTGTCTCGGATTTTCATTAAAAAATTAATCCTGCTCACAGTTAGGTACCCTACGCAGTACCTAATTTAAGCAGAGCACACTCTTGCCAGAGAGAGAAAACCCCATTTCCAAAAAGCATTCTATTTATAAACCAAAAGTAGTTGCACTATAAATTGACACTTGAACCTCACATTGCAAAGTTAGTTCCAAGGACTCAAGTCAAATGAAGAATACCATAAGAAACTATGTCAACGAAGTTCGTTTGAAACCAAGTCCCACTCTCTCTCTCTCCATCTGTCACTGATCCAATTTCCTTCGTTTCAAGTGTCAACATTTCACAAGACAAAGCCAAAGACAGATGCAAAAAAAAAAAAAAGAAGGCAGCACAACACAGAAACCAATGCCAGATATAATTTGTGCCCTACGGACTATTGCATTATCCTGGGATTCCATTTTTGCAGTTTTCTTCTCAAACTATATATCTCTGTGTCAGTGTGTCTCCTTGGACCAACAAATAAAACTTCTTGTCATATCAGGCGTACAACATAGTCCCATCAGTGGCAACGGGGATGTGTCCCCCGCTTTTAATAGCATTAGCAGTCATCATCAGGGCAATCTGAGTGTCTTCCCTCATATCCTCCTCGTCTTTCTTCATACTCCATGAGTGATTCCTCTCTGTCTTATCCACTTTTCTCCTGGTGTGTACATTCTTGGTAGGGTCTTGATTTTCCTTAAACATCGTCGTTATCCTGAGGGCTGTATACGAACTCTCTGGAATGGGTTTTTGCCTTTTTTGTTTGTGTCAAAACTGATGGTGTGTGCAACAACTGTTTGGATGGAGTGTCTTCGCAGGAAGCTCGCTTGGGACTGTTTTTGTTTTAAAATGTCCTTAGCCCATCCTTCCATTTCCATTGTAACCGTGAGACAGAATTATGATTATTAAGACGTTTTGTAATCTACACGAAGAAACCCAGAGACGAATGTCGAAAGTTTTTCAGCACAAGTTGCTGACTTTATTTCGAAATAGGGACGAAGGAGCAAACTAAATCTTGATCGGTTCATCAGACTGGGGGTAATAAAAGAATTCCATCGAAGGGAGTCTCCTCTAAGCAGTCCCTAAAACTCAGGACAACTTCCAAGAGTGTCCAATAAAAATAAATCACACACATGCGGTTGCTTGACCATTCCGCGTGTGTATGCTGTCAAACGAGACAAAGAATTCCATTGGTTTTCAATTAAGATACAAAGGATCATTGAGAATTGCTTCCACAAAGTCATACACATACACTCGACCCATTGTTTCGTTTCGTGCTTAGAAAGGACATCGCTTTTTTTTGCAGTTGCACTTAAGCTGATTTTCGCTCGCTCGAAGGGAAACAAAAGGCCCTTGGCAAAAGGACCCACAAAGCAGTAAGGGAAAAATAAAAATCCTAAATACATTGAAACATTTAATTGCTACTCATTGGGGGAAAAAAATGTCTTTGTAGTTCGATTTCAAAGAGCGAAGGTCCTTATTTTTCTTTTCAATTTCAATTAGCGCTTTCCAATTGGATTTTCTGTAATTAAACTCGAAGGCGAAACTAAAGCTGGTCAAGCGAAGTCGAATAGTAAATACTGTGTAGTTCTGGTGAAGGTTTTAATCCTGAATTGGGTGACCTTTAAGTGCACACCGAATCAGTGTCCACCTTGGTGGGTCGAATATTTAAAGGGTGCAGTGTTTCCTTGAGGGATTAACTTACGGAACCGTTCTATTGTGTACGATTGTGCAAACCTATGGTGGGAAAACGGGAAGGCTGCTATTTTTATTTGATACAAACCTCAGGATTTGTGTAAAATACCATAGAAATGACTGACAGAAGGACCTCTATCATTTCAACTTAAAAAGTCTACAAAATTCCATCAAGCAACACAAAACGATACAATTGACTAATCACCATCAACAACATAACCTTAATATTTAACGTCTGCCAACTCGGAGAGACTTTCCATTTTTTAGAAATGTGCTCGCATTCCATGCATCAGAAATCCACCAAATGTACAGTGAAACATCCCTCAAAACTAATTGAATTCATTTGCTATCATGACACAATGACAAACGCTGCCAACAAATCATGAAGGACGACGCACAATGCATGCTGCATATTCAACATATCCATTTCGTATCTTTAGCGACATCACAGATCAACTTCCATCTCAATAAATCATTTATGCCGAGCACTTGGATAAGCAAAGTTAATTTTCCACCATGCTATACCTGGTCCCGCACCGAGCAGCTTCTTGAATTCCACATGGAACCGGTAAAGGACAGACAAAAAAAATAAATGGCATGCTCAGCGATTTTTGACATGGGTATTGTGCTCTTGTTCAAGAATCCAAATCACGAATTTCATATCACTCGCAATGCGGCAGCAAGGATTGATTCCGCAAGTTCCCTACTGACGGGAGCAGCACACGGAGAGAGAGAGAGATGGAAGCAGTCCTGCAGTTCCCCCTCCCCAACTGAGATGACAGTATATACTTAAGAGGAGACCTACACCGTTTTCCCGGGTCATGATCCGCTACAAAAAAGGGACGAAAAAACCGTCAAAACCCCCAGTTAACTTAAGCAGAACAAAGGTCTATTTGGGGGAAAGCGTTTATGATTTATGAAGTCTCGTCCTTTTGAATAATTTGCGTATGATATAGGTTCTCCTGGAACTACAAGGATCTTTTTAATTGTTTACCGGAGACTACATGCATTTTGGGTTTTTTGGTTTATTTCCCGCTTTGGTTGGAAAGCGTTTACCGAGTATGGTTACTTTTTGGTAACCGGAAGGCTCTTGCCGGGCGTTGTTGTGCTAATTGGTTTGGTCCAAGCGGCAAATGTTGTTGTTTTCGGACGCAGCTGACTGGATGTGAATGAATGCCGAGGCGAAAGATTTATAGTGCATATCTGAATATGATGCGACAGTGGACGACGCAAAATTTAAATTCAGTTTCCAGTCACAGTCTGCAGCTGGTTGGGTATAAAAAAAATACTTCAAGTGCCCCTACGGGCCGCAGAATTTACGTGACGAACCCGTAGTTGTCGGCGACAGCCCTTTGAGTGGTAGATGGTTTTGGGAAAATGTGGTTTAAGTTTTTAGCCGCGTAGTGATGTCCTTTTATGAATTACTATGCTCGGCATAAACGTCTTGATAAACTGACAAAACATTTACTTTGTCAGATTAACAAAAGACAATTTTCATTTTAACAAATCGAGTTTTATCAATTTAACAATTTTATTGTCGAATTAACAAAGTTTTTGTTATATCAATAAAAACAGAACCAAAAATCGCTTTTGTAAATGTTTGTTGAATTGACAAAACTTATGCAAAATGTTTGTTAGACCAACAATACAGATTATCAATATTACAAACATTTTGTTGAAATGAAAAAAATGTTTGTAGATATGGTACAAATTTTAAAAATTTAAGAATTTGCATTGGTCACGTAGAAGTCTTACTCTCTTTGTGGTGGGAAAAGCATGAGTACCCGAATGAAAATACTATTCGGGGAGACTTGTCTAAGGATGATTCGTACCAATCTTGTGTACGGGTGCACCAGACAAGGCTCCCGCTTGGAAAGGGACTTCGGTCTTTGTTCCTAAGTTTTAGGCGGCTGAAATCCCTCTGGGAATAACTAAGTTGACAAACAACTTCTATATTATTAACAATTTTTGATGTGAAACATCTTATGGCGCGACTTGGGAGTAAAATCGATTCATGAAAGCGGAAATGACCAAGCGGAAGTGCGAGACGGAAATTGGCCTGTCGCAATCGCTATGCCGCCTCCTAAAAACATCACACTTTAATTTAACATCCACATTTAGCTAAAGAAGTTTCACATCTGGCGTGTGGTCACAAGCACGCTCTCTGTTTTTTTTTTTTGTTAATCTGACAAAGAGATAAATACAAAATTGATAAAAGTCTTCGTAAAAGCAACAACTAATTGTTGATTTGACAAAGCAGCAATGGTAGAATTGACAAAACTCTTTGTAAAATTAACGAAGTTTTGATTATTTCAACAAATTATTTTTGTACTCACAAGAAACCATTTTTGTTAAAACAACAATATTTTTTGTTATCACAACAATCGTATGTCAATGTTTTACTTACAAAAATGCTGTCAATCTGATAGAAACATTTTGTTGGACGTATAGTGACAAAAAAATTTATGAATCAAGCCTCATTTTTATCAAATATACCAAGGTTTTATTTTCAGTGTAGGAGAAAACTTTTAATTACCTATTTTACAAGTGAGAAGTGAAGTGACACATTCACAAACGTCAGAACAAGGCTAACATATATGAAAATGCTCCTTAAAGTAACATCAAACGGACGTCAACAAAACCCAAAGCAAAGACGTCAATGTAGATATCATCTATAATACAATCAAAAATGCGTTCCCGTAAGGTACTTTCAACTTCTGACATTCATGACAGCTCTTCGTTGGACAGCTTCAGCCATGAAGATATCAGCACTTATTGTTATAAGGTGGTTTCCTTTTTTCGTTTAAAGGAAAACACTTTAAGTTTGCTCTAAACCGAATACAACCAGAGCAAATGTTATGACGTTTGGGCAATAGCTGTCATACTGCTACACATTTTAACGATCTACTACGCTTTAACAATATAAGTATGTAATTTAATTTTCTGTACCAGTGAAAGGTGTCAGCATATGCAGCGGTCAGATTTTTACTTGGAATGTTCAGTTGAGAATGCTCTGATATAAAAGAAGAACTCCGAAATGTTTGAGATTAAAATTTAACACAACATTTTTTGAACATTATTTGTAGTTTTAATGATCAGCTACTACTTTCATTGCCAAATGCTGATGCCTATTGATTTCCGGCTGAATTTTTGACAGTAAGATCGAGCGTGTGTATAAAGATATCCTTTACCTATTTTGTATTGCTATGCCTACTTGTCAGGTTGTCACTCATTACTCATAATAGATCTATACCGTCATAGCGTGCTACCGTCAAAAGCCACCTAAAAATGATGAACTGAAATCCTCGCTCTAAGTTTTTAATACCTTTAAAAAATGGACAAGCAGTATTCACAACGTCAACAAATTGTCAGAGACACTTCCTTTTTTTGTGTTTCCAAAATGTATCAAAAGTGGGAGTGCATTTATTCTTTGACACTTCGATTGATAAGTTTTTTAGAAAAATCACAAATCGAATGTCTAAACCAGGCAGAATTCACTTTATAGATGACTTTTCAAATGACAAATCATAACTTTTTGACAGTTGAACTGCAACTTTCTTTGTCAGCGTCACCTACTTGTTGTCAGTCAAGACAAGAGAGACATTTTATACAGTTTTGGTGTGGGCTGTTATTCTGTGGTGGATTTTGAATACTTACCATTTTTCTTAAAAGGTATCTAATAATAGCTCGAACAGAAAACGAGGTGCGCTCTGTTATTTTTGCAAATGTCATTAAAATTATGGTACCTACAATGGTGGACAAAAGTATTTTGACAGTATCGATTGAGCTCAAAGAGCACCATAAAATATCAATAAGTAAAAAAACTGTCGAAAGAAGGCAAAAGGAGGCCGCTTTTCTACTTATATAACTCATCCAATTCCTCTAATTTTAACAAAAAATAAGTTGAAAAAGTTAACATTCGCCAAATTCTACATAAACAAGTCGTAATCGTTTTGGTAACAAGTATTATGGAAGGATGAAAGCTCTTTTATATATCATGGATCGAAGAAATAGATTTATTGCAGGTTGCCAAAGAATGCTCGCAAAAAAATGAGGCCTGTGTGCCAACGTGTACCACATGATGGAGGATCGGTAATGTTTTGACGATGCGTGTGCTTCAATGGCTTGGGCGATTTGACACCAATTGATGGTACAATGAACAAGGACAAATATTTACGTATTCTGAATGACCACGCATTAACATCCGGTGACCGGCTCATTGGACAATTATTTATACTGCAGCAAGACAGCGCTCCATGACACAAATCCCATATAACAACTGAATTTTTGAGGAATGTCGAAGTCCATACATTAGATTGGCCACCTCGAAGCCCCGATCTCAATATAATAGAGAATCTGTGAGCTTATATAAGAAGAAAACGAAGCTCAAACTTATCAAGGACGCGTGAGGAGATGATTGCTGAAGTTCAAGGACTGTGCCAGGATTTTTCAGTGGAAAAATTAAAAAATTTGGTAAAATCAATTCCTGCACGCTTACAAAAGGTCATTGATGTCAAAGGAGGGTTTACTTTTTATAAATATGTTTGTTATTATCATCAATATTAACTATTTCGCTCATTTTTTTAACAAAATTTAATTGTCAAAAAGGTCGTTAAAATTAACTAACTCAATAAATCACAAGAAATCGCGGCAACAATCTCATTTTTCTAATGTCAAAATACTTTTGTCCACCATTGTACATGAGGAGATGTTAATATGCATTGTGTCATTGTCAATAGCGCAGAATTGTCTTCGACTAATTTGTTGCCAATATCGTGGTGAATAAATTGTCAAAAAGTAATACTGCTGCTGAAGCCTATTTATGACGTTTTCTTCCGCTTGGATTTCCATAAGTGTTCATTTTACTGAATTTTAAATAATTGAACGCATGAAATTAAAAAAGTTTTAAGATTGAAGTTTGGTCACTTCTGTTTTTAATTTAATTCATATTTTTTGTTCTAAATTTAATTAATGATTAATATTAAAGAAGTTTGTCAATGATATTTCCTCATTTGGGAACAAACGCAATTTTTTTCTCAAAACTAGTACGAAAGTTTGAAGGCACTTGTTGGAATAGCATCAAATACACAACACTGTGAATACAGCAACTAGTTTTGTTGTATCATGGACACGAATCATAAGCAAATTGATTATTTCACTCAACCCCAGCACTAGATGACAGGACGGTCAAATTAATTGTCGAGAAGTGTTATACGTATACCTATTTCACCTTCGCAGACGTCATGGTCATGGTTCTCGTACCTATGTCGTATTTTATTTTATTAACAAACAATTTATGAGAAAACGAAAATTTTAAAAATGCAACCAAACCGGTTCGATATCATGATTTTAGTGTTGGTTCATTTTTACAGATGGGTGCACTGAAAAAACGGTCTGATTTAAGCAATTAAGGACAATCCTTTTTATTTATAGCAACAGCCACCAGTTGCTGCAGCAATTGGGTTTAACATTCATCGTCGTGTGTGCATTGAACTTCGTCGGACGAGTGGGTCATTGGCATGGCGCATGGCACATAAAGCGGTTTTGTTTACCGGCCTTCCTTATGCAATCACAATTGTGTCTTGTTTCTTGTGCCTGTGGTGGGTCGTGGGTCTTTTGATGTGCACTTCAGTTCAAGAAATTCCACTTATGTGTACCAGTTGGCAGATCCAGAAGTGGTTCTATTGGTTTTGCTCCTGGTCCTGATACTGTCTGTGTGGTAGACGACGAACGAAGAGGGGTTAACCAAAAACAAGGTGAAAATAACAAGAACAACTTACAACAACATAAAAAGAACACTTCAAGAAACATTGACTTTCAATATTACTATTTCTCTTTAACAATTTTTTTTTAAGAGATAGGGTATGCGTGCGTGCTATTGGAATGGCATGAGTTGAGTAGCAGTGGGAGCTGGGAGCTGGGAGCTAGGAGAATAGGAGATATGAATATGATATAAATATGAGAGATAACGCAACGCACATGCGTATAATACAGTGCAAGCGATAAGAAATACCTTTCAAAACAAAAATAAAAGAACCAATGCGACATAACTCAAACAAAACTAACACACTCACCATACCACAGTCAGCCACTTGTATTTCTTTTACACTCGTGTTAATTATTATTGTTTAAATGCAGGGCGTTGTTATAATCTTACAGAGCTTTTGACGTCTATAAATTTATAAACAATTTTTTGACATTTGTAGATATTCCATAAATATTGATTCCAATGTAAATTATGGACTGCTAGTGAATTGATAGTAGGTCTGATCCCTAACGATAATGAATTCGAACACATTAGTCAAATTTAGTCAAACTTCGTTCCTTTACGCAAAAGTTGGGCAGAAGAGAGCCACAAAGAGAGAACAAAACATTTCCCCTTCATAAAAAAACCTGCAAATAATAGCCCAACAAATTTCTTTGGGCTAGTTTGTTATAACTGACTTTAGCTGTCAATTCTCTCAAAAGTAAATTTTATTGGCAGTTTATTTCGGTTTGCTTTTTTAAGTGCTGAAATTGGTTATTAAAAATGGATAAATCCGCAAAAAAAAATTATATTAAACTGAATCCGAATGTTTTTCAAGGTCTGCAAACTGGAAATTTGTTTAAACCCACTGACGTTTATTTTTGAAAACTATTTTTCTTTCTCGCATATGTTTTTAAAAAGATGACGCTGAGATGGTTATATTCCCTTTTTCTGAGAGAATTTATCCCCACTCCTTGATAACTGACATTTTGCCGAAATTGGCCCAAAAAGTAAGGGAACAGACCTAGTGTCAGATATGCTGTTAAAGGAAATAATTAAAACAGTATATAAGCCCATTGCATTTTAAAATATTAAAATACCTACCTATGCTGAAGTTTTTCTTGACTACCCCTCCATTAATGTCAACTGCAAAAACTAATCAGGTACCCAATCTGGGCCAGTAAAAACTGACATCTAGGCCGTCAGCTGTCAGCTTTACTAACCGAGAAAACAAACAGACGTCCTCATTCACCGAAATGACGTCTATGAATTTGACAGTTGAAAACTGAAGCAATAAAAATTAAAAATATGCTTTTAATCGGCTAAAAAGTACAAAAAGAACAAATATAACTATTTTTGACATTTCTACTTGAAATTTAAAGACATTCATATTTGCTACATTCATAGTGAAGATAATCAAATACACATTAACAGACTGGGGACGTTCAAGTATCTAGTTTAGTAAGTCTGACAGCTGACTGACTTGATGTATCTCAGTTTTGATTGGCCTAGATCAGTCACTTGGGCAGCTGTGTCAAGACGAATCTAGTCAAAAAATTCGTGACTGCATACTAAGTTGACAGTTCGCATATGTGGCTGACGTAGGAAAAGTAACGTTCCCGACCATTCTAGTTTTTGCGTTCAGGTTACTTCTTTTCCAGACCAATCTAGTCGACTTAAGATAACTAAGTTTTTGAATGTGCCCACTGTGTTTGAAATTCAGAAAATCAAATTCATGATAAAAGAAATTGAAAGCATCTGTAAGATAAGACAGAAATACCGAGTTGACAGTTTACCCAAATATTCAAAATAGCATTCAATACGATTTTTGGATATCTGCGCTTTTAACAGAAGCACCCATTATATTGATAGAAATGCTTTTAATACAAATTTGATATTTCGCAGAGTCGGATCGTCAACCGCCTTTGACCTGTCAAACCGTATGGGCATTTAACATTTGCACTCAATGGGCACATTCAAAAATCTAGTTGTCTTAAATCGACTAGATTGGTTTGGACTAGATCTACTAAACTAGTTGGTAATGTCACTTTTCCTACGAACTTCCAACTAAATGTCAAAGTCAAACTTTTGACACTTAGCGTCAAATTGAGTGTTTTAATTCAGCGATGAGTTGTTTTCTAATGCATTTTTTGACATAAGTTTCACCGAAATAAATGCAAATTAAAGGATGTTCCGTGTACTGTTAAGTTTTCCCATCTGGTGGCTCAAAAGTCCAACGACTTAGTGACTGTAGGATTTCCTCGCTCAAATGTCAAATTGGAACTAAATTTAAAGCCTCCACTGTACCGTCAACACGCAAGTACAGAAGCAAAACAAAACAAAAACAGACTTTATCAAGACAGTTTCTCTGCCCAGTCTCACCGAAGAGAAGATTCTTAAATTTATAAACAAATAATTTTATCAGAAAGACCGAATGATCTACTACTACAAGTACGGCCATAACCAGACCTATTCCGATTTCATCTGTATTTTGCATCATCTGTATATGGTGGGGTGGGTGGAGGGCTTAAAAACCGCACCAGCAAGAAGAAGAACATCAAGATCAACTAGCAGAGCGTCCAACAGGCTCAACATCAGAGAGATATCGTCGCCCACGAGCAGAATCCACCCACAGCCACAATGATGGCGTTCAGTCTATTCAGTACCGTAGCCGCGCTCGTCGATCCATTATCAAAGCCAAGCGAAGCAAACGTCAGTCTTCTTGTCATTTGACATTGCTGTTCTTAATTTAGTTTGATTACAGTGGCAAGGGTGCGCTGCGACTGGCAGATTAAAAAAAAAAAAGAGAATTCCAAAGAGAAGCGTTGCGTACCTTCACAGTATGTCGTCTGTCAGGAAAGGCGTTGCGTGAAAGTAAATTCAAAGACAGATAGATACATTAAACATTACTCGTCGAAGAGATTTCCTCATTTTTCTTGCCGGGCTGTACTGTGCTGCAGTGGTAGTGGTACTGTATTGTGCGTGCACACGAAAGAGAGCGAGCTGGCGCTGGGTATTACGGGAAAATAATAAAAATAAAAAAAATATAAATTCAGTGAATTTTCCACCGTCGAGTTTGATTGCCGCGGAAAAGAATCTCGCCGTGCGCTTCACCGTATACATCCTCATTTTTTTGTTCAACCGACGCGTTTGTTCCTGCCGGTGATTAGGTATAGAGGATTTCGGGCTCTGTCAAGGATTTGTTTGCTAATTTATTTTATTGAATATTTTTTGTAAAATTGATAACACATATCGCACCGCGCTGTTAGTGATAAAAACGAAAAATTCCTCGCTTAAAATCGGCGATCTTTTACTGTGGTGTGTGAGAGACAAACTTTATAACATTGACCTCTATTTGACATTAACAATCGTTCATTGAAAAAGAAGAGAAAAACAAAGTGAATTAAGGTTTGTATATGAATTTCAGCCAACAACATTGATAATGTAGGTATACCTACTGAAAGCAAAGAAAAAAAAATCAATTATGAGGTCGGTTTTTTGAAATGGCCATTTGACAGTTGTTGCATCGAGTCAGTTTAAGCGGTGCATTCGAGTCCAACGGTAATTCAATTGCAATCAAACAGCTGTCACAAATTTTTCATTGTCATAGCTCATAGGGAACTTTCACTGTCTGTTGAGTTGTTGATTTTGTTTGTTTTCAAAAATAGAATACAAATGGGTACCTTTGCACCACGTGAGATGAAAAGAAAAAGGATTCTATTTTGGATTTGATGGGAAAGGTTATAGCATAAAAACGGAAGTTAAAAATAAAAACGTTTCGAACAGGCGCGCGTGTGTGCACTTTCTTGTGGCCATCAATTTTCGATGCTTCCGTAGTTCAGTTGGCAGAGAGGTGGCGGTTGGTGGATGACATGAAATTTCGGGCAATGACCTTGAAAATGACAAATGAATTGGAGAGCGACCGGCAATTGATTTATTATGTAAAATATAATTGATTTCTGTGTTTTATGGAACTAGGCTTAGTTTGGATGAATTTGTTTTGAAAATTTATTGATATTCTCATGATATGTCAGGTTTTCAGTTTTTTTCATGTCAAATAGGAAGCTATTTACCTATCTTGGGGCAGCTTTATCATTTAGTTGATTGTTTTGGTTAGCTGTAACTGTAACTAGCTAAAATTTATTTAAAACCAGCCCACATTTGAATTATTTTATGAAGTTAAATTTGACAGATAATCAATACAATATTGACAGATCTGTTTTCTGGACATCATTGGGCACATTCAAAAACTCAGTTGCCTTAAGTCGACTAGATGGGTCTGGAGTAGATGTAACCTAAACGGAAAAACTAGATTGACCGGGAACGTCACTTTTCCTACATCAGCCACTTATGCCAACTGTCAACTTAATCAGGAATACCAATTTTTAAGCTATATTTTGACATAAAAACTGTGACGAAAACCACTTATAGTTATTTTACTTAAGTATGTGAGGAAGTTTGCATATTTTTTCTATTTTAAAGTAACAGCCGACAAATCTAGTCAAGAAAATTTTGAAATGTCAAAATACAAAAATAAACCACAAGTTGACAATAACAACTCACCTTACATAGTTAACGTGTTCGTACAGACAAATCTAGTTGACGCTTCAGACAAACTAGGTATACGAACGTCCCCAGTGACTGTTGACTGATTTTCAGACATTTCTGTGGAGCCCCAGGAACATAATAATTTGTTGTTAATAAGTTGTTGGGGTGTTAAAAGTTAGCAAAGGACAGTAATGTAAAGTATTTAATTTAGTAAGTCTGACTTGATGTGTCTCAGTTTTGATTGACCCTGCCCGATTTTCAATTGACGTCTATGTAGGGGAAGCCAACGAATATAATAAAAGTAATAATTAAGTTGACAATTCGTATTATGTGGTGACGTGGCGTAGGTAAATTGGCATTATCAACAAATCTAGATAGTTGTTGTGTTCAAGGTACATCTAGTCTCGACCAGATCATAAAATGCTCCAAAAGAGCTGTTTTTTCCGGTGTTTTCGTCAAAATGTTTCCCAAAACTCTTCAGATCGAAGGCTTTACTTGTAGTTTCTAATGTGCCGTGAGACTAGCTATGTAATGTGTGTGTCTGTCGAAGACTTTCACTTAAGCGGAATTTAGTTATACCCTATTCACACCGATCCAAAACCAGGATTTCTACGAAAACACCACGAAAACGACTTGAAATCATTGGATTGTTGAAACAAACACACCTTTTGCAAGATTCAGCAAATTCAGCAAAACAGAAGTAATGATTTAATTATTGTTTGTGGTTTCGACATTTAAATGACGGGCTAATATAATTTTAAAATGTTCTGAATTCATTTTACTTTTTAATTAATGCGATTGAATTTGTAAACAAAATGATTTATACAAAAGTTTTACGAAAAACCAAACGGTAAACATTTTCTTTTGCTTTTTTTAACCACTTAAACTTTAAGGTTGAACTCAATCTTGGTCTTAAAATGTTGCTTAGGAATTGTAAAGTTAGTTTATCAAAAAAAAATTAAGTAAATAATGTTAAAATTTTCTAGAAAAAGAATTCATTTATTTTTCTGAATGAAAAAATTTTACGTACAGAAAAATTAATAAATGTTATTTTTTGAAAAACGTAAAGATAATTTTCTTATTTTTTTTTTTTTTTTGATAAACTAACTTTATAATTCATAAGCAACATTTTAAGACCAAGATTGAGTTCAAGAATTTACTTTAAGTGGTCTAAAAAAGTAAAAGAACATTTTTTCGGTTGCATTTTGCATTTTTGGTACCTTGTTCGAGTGAAGTGAAATTTTCACTCCTCTCCTGCTATGAAATTGAAAGTGAAATTTTCACGTCGAAATGTCAAAAATTTAATGCGAATGCGACCAACAATAAAAGCCAAGTGAAATAGCAAGTAACGCCCCAACCACTTTTTGAACAACTTTTTTTCACTCGAACAGCATACTGCCTAGTGAAATCTTCACGTGAAAAGTTAATTTAGACAATTCGCAGTTAAAATTTTGTACCTATGATAAATTGGATTTCACGTGAACTGCATACTAGACAACAGTTCTGCCATTTTAAGTTTAACCGCCCCTAGAACTGAGTTTTTGTAAAAAATCAGACACTTCATTTGAAACAGTAATTATTCAAAGATTTTCTTTTCGATATGGCAGGTAAAGTAGTGATGCCGAAGTTTTCATCAATCAAAAAATGAAAAATAATAATTAAAATGGATAATCTAATTTGTTTACCTTCTGTGCCAAAACAACCAGGTTCGTCCGCCATTATCCTGTTTTTTTTCTGTCAAATGTGACTGAAATTTGTATGTAACTATATGTGTAATCAGCTTTTTACTCAGGATGCTCACTCAATTTATTCTGAGCTCATAGAGCGCGCTCTGATCGTGCTCTGAACGAAAAAAGAAACACAAATTTGAGTTTTGAAGTCTCTGAGCTAAAAAAGAAACACGAACTTTTTGTATAACAGTTTAGGTTCTGCTCTGAACTAAAAAAGAAAAACGCATATAATGATCATACATCAAACAAGGCCTAAAATTATTATGCAAGTACGATAATTGGTTGTTTCGCTACCTTTTACGTACCGATGACAAGTGACATATAAAGAAAAACATTATCAAAACACTATCGCTCAGGCATTCTGACAGATCGGAAACCTCATTCAATTCTGTGCAAAAATAAAAACATGTTCTCGGACATTCAACAAACAACGCGACGACGCATCAACCTCGACGTAACCTTGACTTTCTGTTTTCAACATTTTTCGAAAGATCACCACTAAATGATTCGAAACTAGCGCGACGGCAGATGCTGCTTTTCTCTATTAGCAACGTTTGGCATAGTGCTGTGTTGGACATTTATTTTTGGCTTGGGGGCTTATTCTATACGTACATTGTTAAATGCAGTTCCTGCAGCAAGAAGAACGACCAATTGGAAATGTTTGTATGGTTTTGCCGTTTGGCATTAAACGTCAAATAATGTCTGGCTCCAAATACAGCAGACATCTCTGTCGGAAAGTATTTTCATCAAGCTCTCTCTACCAATAAAAATATTTGGAAGGTAATTTATAAGATCTATTCATGTGCTATAGAGCTCAGAGGGGTCGTAGATGACGCGATAAAAGACGCGCCATTATCAACAATTGCTTTTTTGGCACTCACTGTTCATAGACTTTGACTTTTCATCGCGTGCTTCTTTTTAAATAAACAAACAATTAACAGCAATAAAAATAACCAGCTGATTTTAATAGAAATGTCACAAGAACTTAGATGTGTAATATTGGACACGTGTAAGTCGGTATTTTTATTAAATTTGGTACATTCGTGATAATGGGAGTGGAATAAGGAAGGCAATGGTTGCGTTCCACTGACCGCTAGATGATGCACATTTTAAGTGTCAAGAGAGAGAGCCACAATTGAGATGGGATAGCACGAGAGTAAAACAGCTTCAATTAATCTGTGATTACATTCGAATTGTACTCGTAGGCATGCTTTTGACAGACCACAGGCAAATGCTTGTTGGCAATTTTTGATGACGTTTTATTTTGTTTGCGATTTACTAGAGTAGAGAGTTAAGAGGGTAGTACCAAACACCGAATTTGCCGAATTCTATAAAGAAAAACTACTGAATATTTTCTCAAATTTCTTTTTTTATTTGAAAGTACAATCCTTCCGGTTAATAATGGAAAATAATTTCATTCAAATGGCTGCCTCGGCTGGCCATGCAGTAGCCTACACGATCGGTCCAATTTTTAAGCACATTATCGATTGTGTGCAGCTGTACTTCACCAATGGCTTCACGAATATTGTCCTTTAAAGCGTCAATTGTCTCTGGCATGTCGGCGTAACACTTATCTTTTACGGCACCCCACAAATTAGTCCCGTCCTGTTGAAACCATATGTTGCCAATATCCTCCACTTCAATTTTTGTGAACAAAAATTCGTTCAACATGGCCCGATAACGATCGCCATTGACTGTAACGGCCACTCCTTGCTCCTTCCCAACGTTGTTCAAGCGTATACACAACCATATTCGTTCAGAGGAAGGATAAAACTAATTATCTGTCAAATCAGACATGAGCTAAGTGTTACCATTCGCGAAATAAGCACTACTGGAAAAAAAAACGTTAGATGACGGACCCTTTATAAAGTTTAAGTGATCCCGTTTTTAAATTTGAGTCTAATGACATAGTTTTTGGGCGTTGTGACGTTTTTGATGTGAAACATCTTATGGCGCGACTTGGGAGTAAAATCGATTCATGAAAGCGGAAATTACCAAGCGGAAGTGCGAGACGGAAATTGGCCTGTCGCCATCGCTATGCCACCGCCTAAAACTCCTTAACCACTCAACCGATTCGAATGAAATTTTGTGGGTGGGTATGGTTGGTTGTAATTTGATGGATAGGATAGTTTTGGACCCGATAGGTGGCGTTGTTGTCGATCTTCTTAACCACTCAACCGATTTCAATGAAATTTTGTGGGTGGGTATGGTTATATGGAAAGATATATTTTTTTAAATTTTTCAAGTAAATTCTCATTAAAGTGAATACTTACATGTTACATGGGAACGCTGGAGTAACTGAAGAAGCTAGGTTTTACACACACACTAAGCTACTGAATCATTTGACGATATGAAAACAAAATGTAACCAAAAAACTCTCGACATAGAAATAGAAAACTTTGGATTGGATTGTGTTATGAAAACTTTTTAAATTAATGAGCATAATTATCTTCTGCGCTGAATTAAGATTATAATATTATAAAGATTTGGTTTTTAAATTAAATAGTAAACTACAAACACCGCAGTTCAATTTAAAATCCACATTTAGCAAGAGAAGTTTCACATCTGGCGTGTGGTCACAAGCACGCTCTCTGTTTTTTGTATTTATGTTTAAGGATATTTAAATAATGAGTTATGTCTCTAATTAAGCTTATTTAATATTATTTAATGCAAAAAAAAACATAATCATTTAATTTTTGGGTTATTTGGAGAAGTTTCTTTCTCTCTTCATTTCGTGTAAAGTTGGGAACCCTAGCTCACACAGCCCATGGAATTTTTAAAAATTCTGTATGATAATTTTTGGCCTCGTAGGATAAAAGTGAGAAAGTTGTATAATAACTCACTTCCAAAAATATTGTAGCTCTGACAACCACAAGGAACGACCGCGCAAAATGTGAAGCAGAAAATTGTGGACGTGTCGTCTAACTGGTGGTGGTTGCCTGGCTCGTTTTTAGAGCGTGCGGAAGCATTCTTCTAGATGAACGTTTCGAGAACTTTGTTAACTATATTGTAATGTATTTGAATTCTGGATTAACGTGGCGAATACTGTCACCATTCCATACCATTCTCCTGCTATTTCCCCAGCAGAGACGAATGAGACACAGATGAACCCACAAAAAGGAACTAAAGGATACTACAGGGCTCGCTCTGCTGTTGTATCCACCCATTCACCTAACCTAACCTAACCTAATGTATTTGAAAATAGAAAGGTTCATAGCGTGGTCGTCTTATTTTTCTAACCTGCCTAATTTTTCGGAATGAGTGCGATACAACTGTAACGCTGTGACACAAATAGAATTGGAATAAAACTCCTCTAAGGGCCATTTGCTGATACGACTCATAGCGAATTAAGTGCCACATAAACTCTTATGTGACAGTTTATGCCCTAGAAAAAGTAGCCCATAAGTATTTAAGTAGAACTTAAATCGTTAAGAGTCGTATGAGCAAACGGCCCTAAGTACGCAGTTTGCCCTTCAACTTTTGTTTGACGAATCACAGGCAATTATTCACAAAATAAGTCGCCTGAATACTCCTCTCCTCGGATGAACTCTCCGGAAAACGTACATAATCTTCCTCCGCGAATCGTTTGGTTTTACTTTTCTTACGTCAGAATTTTATTCGGTCCTACACACGAATGAAATTACATAAATAAGCGCATAATCTCTATGTAGCACATTTTTGTTATTATTTTCTTTTAAAAAGCATCTGAATGTCGCAGCTCTATCTACGTTATGGCGTCAGTGATGCAACAAATAATAGAGATTCTGTTTACTCCACCGCTAGACATAAGGTATGTGCTACCCCTTGGGGTCATCGAAAGAGGTGAACAAATATATTTATTGACAATTTTAGCATACGCTACGCATACCACCAGAGATATTTTCGTCTTGCTACTATCATAATAAATGCGGTGTGCGGTAGAAGGGGATTGCCTTCCCTTATTGCCTTAAACTGATAGCTGAAGGTACAACACGAAACCAGATGCGCTTATCAGTGGCTTTATGAAATGTTCAGTTGCGATTCTGCGGTTGTGAAGCTTGGACTTGTTGTTATGTTGAGAAGGTTACATTCTTTCCGGCTAGAGGATAGGGAAGATGGCTGTGATTATAGAGTAGCTTATCCACATATCTCCATATCTGTCATACTTCATTCTAAAATTGTATCTTTCTTACTTGTTTTTTTAAAGATGAATCGAAGGTTTTCTCGCGTTGAGTCCGGTGCGGACCTCAAAGGATACTTTGATCGGGGAGACATTGCATCGCGGGAGAACCGATGGAACTTCGAAATCGCATGGGAAGTCGCTAACAAAGTTGGAGGAATCTACACGGTCATTCGTTCGAAGGCCTACGTCTCGACAGAAGAAATGGGCGAGCAATTGTGCATGATGGGTCCATATAAGGAGGCCTGTGCTCGCACGGAAATTGAAGAGATGGAATTTCCCCGCGGCAGTCCCCTTTTAAAGGCTGTCACTACGCTGAGGTCGCGTGGCTATAAAGTGCATACGGGACGCTGGTTGGTGGATGGCAATCCACAATTGATTTTATTCGATATTGGATCGGGCGCGTGGAAGATCGACAACTTCAAGACCGAGTTGTGGGAGAAATGTAATGTTGGTGAGTACCTACCCCATAGTTGGCTTCTTTTTCACTACAAAATGATTCAATTCCATCGTCTTAGGTGTTCCACACATGGATATCGAGACCAATGATGCCATCATTTTGGGCTACATGATCGCTGAGTTCCTGGAAGAGGTTTGATGTTCATTTCAGCACACAGAGAGCTCGTTTAACATTCACTTTATTACTTAGTTTAGAAATTGTGCCATAGAATATTCGGAACAAAACGATCTGAATAGTCCACGCATTGTCGCCCATTTCCATGAATGGCAGGCTGGAGTTGGTTTGATTGCCCTACGTACACGTCATGTGGAGATAGCGACTGTGTTCACTACACACGCCACACTCTTGGGTCGATACTTGTGTGCTGGCAATACTGATTTTTATAATAATCTGGCCAATTTCGCCGTCGACGACGAGGCGGGCAAACGTCAAATTTACCACAGATATTGCATAGAACGGGCTGCAACTCACCTCGCTCATGTATTCACCACGGTGTCAGAGATCACCGGCTACGAAGCAGAGCATCTTTTGAAACGCAAACCAGACATAATTACTCCAAATGGATTGAATGTGAAGAAATTCTCGGCCATTCATGAGTTCCAGAACTTGCACGCCATGGCCAAGGAGAAGATCAACGAGTTTGTGCGGGGACATTTTTATGGGTGAGCATATAGAGACATCTATTGAAAATATTATTTAGCTTAAAACTTGTCGTGCAAATTTGCGTATGTGTTTTTAATTGACAAATCGTGTTCACACCGCTATTGCTTTCTGTAGAAACAGAATTCTTTTATAAGTTATGAGTCAAAAAAGACCAATGAATTCATGATAACGATTGCGGACAAATTTGACAAATTCGAAAACATAAAAGGTTAGGTTTGTGGGCTGGCGAGGACCAATGTAAATGGTTTTCCACTAAGAGGTGTTATTTTGATATCCAAAGAAAAATGTCATTTTTTGAGATAAATGATCGGATATTTATTTCATAATAAAGAGGAAGGTATACCGTTAATAATGAAAAACAACATCAATCGAATGGCCACCACGACCACGCTTACAGGAACATATCCTTTTTTATGAAATTTTCCATAACAAAATCGCAAAGTGGCTGCCCTATGGTAGTCGATAGACTCACGAATTCCATCTTTGAGGTCTTGAATCGACGCTGGGCTGTTGGCGTAGACCTTATCTTTCACGTGGCCCAAAGGAAGAAGTCGCAAGGTGTTAAATCACAAGATCTCGGTGGCCAATTGTGGTCACCTCTTCGAGAGATAACACGATCCGGAAATTTCTCCCGTAAAAGATCAATGGTTTCGTTGCTTGTGTGGCACGTAGCGCCGTCTTGTTGAAAGTAAACGTTGTGCAGATCAATACCATCCAACTCCGGCCATAAAAAATCATTTATCATCTCTCGATATCGCAATCCATTCACCGTAACAGTTGATCCAACCTCATTTTCGAAAAAGTAAGCTGCAATGACCCCGCCGGATCATAAACCGCACACATCAAACATCAAACAGTCACACGTTGAGGATGGAGAGGCTTCTCAACAATAACTCTTGGGTTTTCCGAGCCCCAGATGCGACAATTTTGCTTGTTGACGTAGCCACCGAGGCGGCAATGGGCCTCATCAGTCAAGATTATTTTTCGATGTGAATTTTTGTAGTGAATTTTAATAATTTCAATGCGTTGTTGAAGCGTATATCGTTCCATTTTTTAGTAATAGCGTAGTTTCTACTTGTCAAATGTCAAAAAATAACAGCTTCAAAAGTGACAGCTACCGAAATAGCGGGATATTCAAAATAACACCTCTTATTGGAAAACCCTTTACATACATAAATGTAATATACACGGCGCAAACGTTCTGCGCATCTGTCAAAATGCTGCAATATGGCGGCCAATTGTGACTGAAAACATTTTACAATTAATTTTCTCAGTATCTCTCGTGAAGACAGATTCTATTTCCTTATTCGTTTAGCTAGATATATTAATTTTGTGTTATGTAAACAATTGGAAAAAAATATAATGGGGAAACTAGTTTCCATTCGTCCCAAAAGCAAATAAAAACTTCGTTCCTTTACGCAAAAGTTGGGCAGAAGAGAGCCACAAAGAGAGAACAAAACATTTCCCCTTCATAAAAAACCTGCAAATAATAGCCCAAAAAATTTCTTTAGGCTAGTTTGTTATAGCTGACTTTAGCTGTCAAATCTCTTAAAAGTCAATTTGAATTGGCAGTTTATTTCGGTTTGCTTTGTTAAGTGCTGAAATTTTTTATTAAAAATGGATAAATCCGCAAAAATAAAATAAATATTAAACCGAATCCGAATGTTTTTCAACGTCTGCAGTCTGGTAATTTGTTTAAACCCACTGACGTTTATTTTTAAATTTCTCGCATATGTTTTCATCAAACGTCATGCCAAACTTTCGTTCCTGTACTTTTTGGTTATATTCTCTCCCCACTCCTTGATATCTGACATTTTGCCGAAATTGGCCCAAAAAGTAAGGAAACATACCTAAAATGTGCAATCAGTGAGTGTTTTTATGTCAAAGAAAACACAAAATTAATGTAAAAACTGTTTGTTTAAAATAAAACATTTTGAGAAAATTGCTTATGTTCCTTTTAATGCCTTTTAATCCTTTATATGAACAATATGGACTATACTTGAAAATCTATATGGTACTAATTAAGCAGACAGTCACAGTAATCCGCCATTTTTTGCTTGTTCACATTACCGACATCTGCGCAATATATTACCTTAGATTTGTGTACTGTGGGCGAGTACTACTCCGTGAACGCTAACATCATTTTTAAATGCAATTTTAGATTTCGCTGGTCTATTGAACGGTGCCATATCGGCAACTTGCTTTGATCACTTTTCAAAAATTCTAAGTAAAGAAGAATTTTCAGCACGCACTTTAGGCTGGTACGCTGTTCAAGTGAAGTGAAATTTTCACTCCTCTCCAAGAAATTGCTGTGAAATTGAAAGTGAAATTTTCACGCCGAAATGTCAAAAATTTAATACGACGGACAATAAAAACCAAGTGAAATAGCAAGTAACGCCCTCTACATATCGCTTTTTGAACAATTATTTTTCACTTGAACAGCGTACTGCCTGGTGAAATTTTCACTTGAAAAGTTCATTTTGACGTTTCGCAGTGAAAAATTTTTATGAAAATTTGGATTTCACTCGAACAGCGTACCAGCCTTTTCTACTTGACATTTTTCCGAGACTCAAACTAGATGTTTATCGCAAGTGGAAGTGACTTAATAGCAGCAGCAAACTTTGTGGTTATGTGCGTGCAAGTTACTAGCAAACTGCGCGCTGGAAATCCTACTCTATTTTGCTTTGCTGAGATAAAACCTCAAAGAAACACGCCTACTAAACACACATTCACTGCAGACATATTAGGTCCGTCACTTTACTTTTGTAGTAAAAATGGAATAGACTGTCAAAATAACAGTGGAGGGTAAGATTTCTCTCTCAGATAGGGAAAGTTACGCAAAAGTTATAGAATGCTTTTGTAGTAACCTGTCAAAAAAGACAGATGGGAATATTCCACCCAAATGCCAAATAAAACAAAAAATTCAAATCAGCTGTCAATTTTCAGGTGATTGACAGTTGTTTCAATTCCTACGCAAAGAAATTTGTTGAGTAAAACCTAGTAAGAGCGGAAATATCTTGCTCTCTTTCGAAGCCGCACTCTTTTTTCGAGTTAAGAAACGATAATTAAGTAAAATGCGTAAGAATTGGTAAAAATTCGTAAGATTTAAAAGTAAAGGAACAGACCTATTGAGTTTGACGTTTGGATTACCATGTAGCTGTGAAACGCAGGCATTATTTTGATGTTATAAATAGATGTTTTATTGGGCACATTGAAAAACTTGAACTGTCAACTTAGTACTCAGTCACGAAATTCTTGACTAGATTCGTCTGCTACCCCTCCAGTAACGTCAACTGAAAAAGCTGTGATCAACCAATTAAAAGTGAGATAATGTATCAGTCAGTCAGCTGTCAGACTTACGCGGCCATTGTTTTGAAGTTACATGTTTTATTAACTAACTTGATTACAGATGCATACACCTAAAATGTCCATTCAATTTCTATTTGTAACTCCAATGAATTTGACAAGTCACATTTTAAGCGCCTCATTTCATAAATTCGTTTTATCATTTCAGTCACATGAACTTCGACTTGGAAAAGACACTTTATTTCTTTATCGCTGGCCGATATGAATTTGGTAATAAGGGCGCTGACATTTTCATCGAATCTCTAGCCCGGCTGAACGCAATGCTCAAGACCGAGAAACCAGATACCACCGTGGTGGCGTTCCTGATTTTCCCAACGAAAACAAACAACTTCAATGTGGACTCATTGCGTGGACATGCGGTGATAAAACAACTACGCGATACCATTAACAATGTTCAGGCTTTAGTTGGTAAACGAATGTTTGACACCTGCCTGACGGGTCGCATTCCGGAACCGGATGAGCTGTTGATGAAAGAGGATTTGGTGAAGATCAAGAGGTGTTTGTTCTCAATGCAGAGGGACTGTATGCCACCAATTACAACACACAATATCGTAAGTATCTGACTAGTGTTGTTTTAAAGATTTAAATGAATTCGTTTCTGTCACTGTTTATAGGTCGATGATTGGAATGATCCCGTCCTGAATGCAGTTCGTCGCTGCCAACTTTTTAACACAGTTAACGATCGTGTGAAAATTGTTTTCCACCCAGAGTTCCTTACATCGACGAATCCACTGTTCGGCATCGACTATGAAGAGTTTGTTCGCGGCTGTCATTTGGGTGTATTCCCATCATACTACGAGCCCTGGGGCTACACACCCGCCGAGTGTACAGTCATGGGTATACCCAGTGTCACCACCAATCTGTCAGGTTTCGGTTGTTTCATGGAGGAGCAAATCCCCGATCCAAAGTCATACGGCATCTACATTGTCGATCGTCGTTACATTGGTCTCGAGAACAGTGTTCAACAGCTGTCCAACTTTATGATGGAATTCTCACGCCTCAATCGCCGTCAGCGTATTATTCAGCGGAATCGTACAGAACGTTTGAGTGATCTGCTTGACTGGCGATCGCTGGGCATTGTAAGTGTCAAAAGATTGACTTCGAATTGCAAATGTCAATTATCTTTATATCCAATTGCAGTACTATAGGCAAGCGCGAGTAAAGGCTCTACAGACCGTCTATCCAGACTACGTAGACGAAGGCTCCCTCTATGGATCGCGTAGTAATCTGAGCTTCTCACGACCATACAGTGAGCCACCAAGTCCAGCTTCTTCACGTAAGTATTTTGCAATTTCACATCAACTAATAATCTAAAATGTATTTCATGATTTTATAGGACATACCACTCCAGCGCCATCTGTGCATGGCTCCGATAATGAAGATGAAGACTCTGTCGATGAAGAGCATGAGTTGAAAGAGCTCGGAATAACAAACTAAATGCCAATAATTTGCCAGTCGTTGTCCATTGTTTCTTATAAAATATCAAAACATTTATTTTTCCTTCTTTTTCTGTTCGTCCAACATGTGACATTTTACAATTGTATTACAAGAGTGTTCCTCAATTTTAAATATGTCTATAAAATATTGACATTATTCATTAAAAATTCTGTCGGTTCAATAGTATTGAAGATCGTTATGCTTTATGCCCGCATTGTGAATTAGCAAATCAATAAAACCACCAACAGCAGGTATAATTTGACAAACCCCTATTTACCTGAAAAATAATTTAGCAATCGCAAGTAGGTATATCGTCGTAATAGTGTATAATAGAGAAACTGTTTGTAGTAGATCTAAAGTTTATATAATGTTTAGCACAAGATATTGATTTTTGTACAAAAACCCAAAATAATGTATCAAAAAAAAAAAAAGAAGAAGAAACTCACTATTTACCGTACAAACTTATAAAACGTTATTTAAATGTTGCATGCATAAATTTTAACTAGCAAAATTTATAAAAAAAAGAAATAAAGCAAATATGAACTTCTGATCATGATCTAAATTTAGAAAAAATTGTACTTCAACCCGAACAAAATAAAATAAAATAAATTATTTAAAACAAAAGGGGATACGTTTTGTAAAAAATACTACTCTGACCAAGAGCCCACAGCTAATTTTGGGCGTGAAAGTATAACCAAAAAACTGATACATGAATAGAAAGGTCTCCAAAAAGTAAACTCAAATATCGAAACTTTGGCGGCTTTTAGTTGCAGCTAAGGTTAGTAATAGTAGATTGAAAACGCTTATTTTCAAATATCTGAATTTTTTGTATAACCACTTAAAAATAGTCAAGTTTTGGCATCCCCGCCAAACTCGTCCGTTTGTATAGGATGACAATGGAGAAATCTCGCTGCTCCGTCAAAGTCGGCAAGATCACCACCGAATCATTTGATATTGAAAAAGGTTTAAGACAAGGCGACGCGCTATCATGTAATTTCTTTAACATCGTTCTTGAAGCAATTGTACGAAACTCACAAGCCAACACCAGAGGTACAATTTTTCAAAAGTCCGTTCAACTACTTACTTGAGCTGTCAGTGGAGCATTTGCAAGCATCGAAACGGAGGCGGCGAAGATGGGTCTGGCTGTTAATAAGGACAAAACGAAGTATATGCTGTCAACGAGAAATGACTCTCAACATCTCCGATTTGGACAAAATGTCACGATAGACAGATACAACTTCGAAGTAGTTAAAGACTTTGTATACCTGGGCTCCACTATAACTTCGCAAAATGACATCGGCGCAGAGATCAAGCGAAGAATCACTCTTTCCAATCGCTGTTCCTTCGGGCTATAAGAAGGCATCTAAGAAGTAAAGCCCTCTCTCATATAACCAGGGGCACATTTTAAATTTAAAAGGAATGCATCCATTTAATGATATTGCTACTTTGTATCATCAAAAATTATGTGAGAAAGTTCCGCCAATTACCTATTCCAAGGTTCATTTGAAAAAGAAGCTACTGACTATAGACGAAGGCAAAATTGTTCTGAAAAAGATTCAAAAACAAATGGTTATTTTGGATGCAAATGCTACCGCATCTGTGATCCAGTACTTCGTGACTGAATTTGTTATTGTTCTGCATGAAAAATCAAGAAAATTCAATGACTTATTGCTCGCTCACGGGTGCGGTAATTCGACCCCTGCCATGGGTCAAAGGGTAGGTATATCAACAGTCTCCTGCTAAGGTGACTAATTAATAACCGTTTTAAAGTTGAATGTATTTTACCTTCGCTATTTTCTCACCCGGATATCTTCCGTCACGTTATGCTCGTTCACGGATTCTACCCCTGATCTCTCGTAAAAATGCACCTTCGCTTCCATTTTTTTCCTTCTCTGACATTTTCAGGCTTATTTGGATACAAACACTGCTCGAAAATTCTGAGAACTTCAGACAGCGTTGCAGATATACTGTCGATTGTTCCATTCCAAAGATAAAATTGTATCCAGCACCAGTTTGGTAACTTCCTTCTGCCAAAAATCTCAAAATAGCCGCCAACTTACATTCAGGTGAAAGTGATGAGGAACTAACATGTGGTGGCAGTTTGCTTTTTAGTTCACTCAAAACGTACCTGAATGCTGATTTGTTGAGACTGAAGTAAAATAAAATTCAAGATGTAAAAGAAATTCATTTATTTTAAATTTTTTACAGAGTTTCGGGTAACTTCAGTATGTTTTCTGCTCGCATTCTTATGCCCCTTAAAACTTGCTATGAGTTTGATTTGCAGTTGCAAAATTTAAATAAAACGCGATAGTATCCATTTAAAACTTTATTTTCAATAATTTTCTTTGAAAATTTGAAAATAGAGTAGAACAGCTGATTTTGAATTTTTCGATAAAGAGGTTTTACGGACCGATAATGCAGTTCATCCGCCGGTTTCAATGATAGGACAAGTAAACGGATGCGGATCGTATAAGGTCCCGCCGCAGTCAATCCGCCGGATTCAATAATTGAGGTGGGTAGCTATAAGAACTAGCGGCAGGGGCGTTTAATTCAAAATTCAACTTTGCTCGGAATCGCTAAAAAGTATGCTTCGGGAATGAAACACAAAAACTAATAGTAGTAGAGTCTTAAATTCAGACAGAATCTAGTCCACATATTTGAAACAGGGTGGGTGACACTTCTAAACGATGTCATGCTAAGTGTTATAATATATAAAGATTAGTTATCAAGCAATTTAGCGTATTCAGTTTAATCTTTTATGACAGAAAGTATAATACTCGCCGAAGTGACGTAAACCAAACCGATAAGAAAACAGCGAAACGTCAACCATCTACAAAATATAATATCGAACTTAGCATAAAAAATTACTTATACCAAACACAGACTTTAACTCCCCCTTTTTTTGTAATAAGTCCCATGCCCTGTTGGCTGACACTGGGACCTGAAAGATCTATTATATCAATGGGGGGCTAGATGCTACGTGGCTTGCACTGACGTCTATCGGTCTATTGTTGCTTTTTTTAATTGAAAGTCCGGGTAGTTCGAGAACTTACTAGGTCTGTGCCTTTACTTTTAGATCTCACGAATTTTTACGAATTCGTACGCATTTTACTCAACTGTCGTTCCCCAACTCGAAAAATTCGTAAAAGAGAGCGGCTTCGAGAGAGCAAGATATTTCCCCTCTTAAGGCTAGTACGCTGTTCGAGTGCAATCCAATTTTTCATACAAATTATTCACTGCGAAATGTCAAAATTAAATTTTCACATGAAAATTTCACCAGGCAGTACCTACGCTGTTGAAGTGAAAAATAATTGTTCAAAAAGTGATTTGTAGGGGGCGTTACTTGCTATTTCACTTGGCTTTAATTGTCCGTCGTATTAAATTTTTGACATTTCGGTGTGAAAATTTCACTTTCAATTTCACAGCACTTTTTGGAGGGGAGTGAAAATTTCACTTCACTCGAATAGCGTACCAGCCTTTACTAGTTTTTATTCAACAAATTTCTTTGCGTTAGAATTGAAACAACTGTCAGTCGCGTGAAAATTGAGAGCTGATTTGAATTTGCTGTTCTTTTTGGCATTTGGGTGGAATAACTTATCTGTCATTTTTAACAGGTTACTACAAAAGTGTTCCTTAACTTTTGCATAAGTTTCCCTCTTTGAGGGAGAATTTATCCCATTCACTGTCATTTTGACAGTCTTTTCCATTTTAACTACAAAAGTAAAGGAACAGACCTACTATATAGTTTCAAATTATTCGCTCCTAAAATAAACCTTTTTGGTTCGTGCCTTTTCTTTAGCCACCCATAGCCAACTAGTGCCAGTTTTGCTTTCAATGCTAAAGGCTGGTACGCTGTTCCAGTGAAGTGAAATGTTCACTCCTCTCCAAAAAGTGCCAACAATTTAATGCGACGGACAATAAAAGCCAAGTGAAATAGCAAGTAACGCCCCCTACATATCACTTTTTGAACAATTATTTTTCACTTTAACAGCGTACTGCCTAGTGAAATCTTCACGTGGAAAGTTCATTTTGACAATTCGCAGTGAAAATTTTGTATGAAAAATTGCATTTCACGCTAACTGCGTACCAGCCTTTAACAAATCAAAGTGAATTAGGATTATCAGCACGCAATTACAACAACTACGCTCTCCTTGACACTTCCGGTACTAAAAATGTATTTATTCTCAGCAAGAGGCAGTTGGGAGTAAGTGTTCATTTCTGAACACATGGGGAACATTTTATGTAGCCATACCCTTGCATAATTTGGATTTTTTCGCAGAGTGTCTCTATTTACTGTTTTTTATGCGCTGAAAAATGATTCATATTTTTTAATTATGAAACGATGTGAAGCTAATTTTTTTCAATGTTTATTTGTCTCAGTAAAAAGTTCTAATCTGTTCCAGGATGTTTGGTTATTGCACAGGGAGGAAGCATAATCGAAGTGGCCTTAATCGATCATTTTACACTTATGTACGTGATTAGAGCCCTGAAAACAAGGTCGTTGTAGAAATACTAATACAAAATGGAATGCGGAAGATTGTGCACCCCTCTATAGACGGATTTCAGTTCGCAACAAACTTTATGCTCTTGAATTTTTACCTCCAACTATTTGATTTCCTGATAAGTAACTATTTGCACTAATACAATTTGTTGCATTTAATTAATTGAGAATCTACCTCCTTATCAGTGAAAAAGTAGCAAGAAATGATAACAACTTGTCATTGATCATTACAATAAGCATTTCATATATAAATATTAAAAAGAGGCCTATTACACTGATGGCACTCGACTTGTCCGAGAATTTAAATGAGTTACATACATATCTGTAAATGCAGTTAAAATGTCAATAGTTTAGAAAAGTTTTGTATATCCGTCATAACAAGTAACGTCACTTTGATGTTACTTTTTAGATACAGCTGCATTTTTGTGTTAAAGAAAATACTCAGATTTCCCTAAGTGGTCATGATGAGACATTTGTTAAAATTTCTAATCCCATTGAAATATGTCAAAAAAATAAAATGACAGACGAGAAACTGTGCAGAAACCGATTGAAAAGAATTAATTTCTCCCAAATGGGTCTCTTCTCCGTGCATTAATTTACACTATTTGACATTTGACAAACTCTATCTGTCAATATTATGCCCATTGGAAATGTATACTCTTCTTTTAAAAGCCAACTGTTCCGGCTATAAACAATGGCAAACATTAATTGACATATATTTCTTATGAATATGATAATAGGCAATTAAGGCAAGCGAAATGTGACAGTGTTCGGTAGTATTGACAAACAGTGTAAAAGCATTAAACAGTCGGACACTCTGCAAAATGGTAAAATCACAAAAAGACAACAAATTAAGTCTGTTCAATAAAACAGTTCCGAGTGACATTTGTATGAAAAAGTGGTATGAACTGGTAATATTTTTTTGTGTCTCGACTTTTATGTCATTCCTTAATCCTTAATCAAATATATTTTGCGGCTTCCTCTCCAAACAGTCAACTTACGGAAGCGTAAAGGCTGGTACGCTGTTCGAGTGAAATCCAATTTTTCATACAAATTTTTCACTGCGAAATGTCAAAATGAACTTTTCACATGAAAATTTCACCAGGCATTACGCTCTCCAAGTGAAAAATAATTGTTCAAAAAGTTATTTGTGGGGGGGCGTTACTTAAACTATTTCACTTGGCTTTTATTGTCCGTCGCATTAAATTGTTTGCCATTTCAGCGTGAAAATTTCACTTTCAATTTCACAGCACTTTTTGGAGAGGAGTGAAAATTTCATTTCACTCGAACAGCGTACCAGCCTTATGCATCTGATCTTTTATACAAAAAATAAAGACCTTGTGTCAGGCGCCAAGACATGAATATCCAGTCCTGGCAATTTACTTATTTTATTTATTTTCAATTTATTTAATGACAGTTTCTTGCGCTAGTGACAGTATTATTATTACACCACTCCTGAACGCAGCCATCAATGCTACTGCAACCAGGGCTTCCCGGATAGTTGGTACAATATTCAGACTGATCGATAAATGTACAACGTTCTTTAGGACAACGATAGCGATAGCAATACGCTGAGCAGCCTTCCCTCTCATTTTTCGCACAGCCCGAGCAGTCAATCAAATCTGAAACAGATTAAATGCAAATATATTTAAAATTGATGAATTCTGTATGTAAATGTAAAAAAAATGGTTTGTTGTCTATGATATGTGTGTGACTGATGGAATATTTCAAACGTCACACATTTTATAACTTGCACAAGATTAGAGGGAGAAAGATATTTGCTATTTAAATATGCTGTAGCACAAATACCACAAAGAAAAGATGGCCGACCAAAATGCAAGTGAAATGTGTCAACGTGTCTAACGTCATGTTAAATGATGTGTATGAAACGCGAACTTTTAAATGACAGTGGGCTCATTCAAAAACTTAGTTGTCTAAAGTCAACTACATCGGTTTGGAGTAGGTATTTGTAACCTGAACGCAAAAACTAGACTGGTCGGGAACGTCACTCTTCCTACGTCAGCCACAAATGCGAACTGTCAACTTAGTACTCAGTCACAAATTTCTTGACTAGATTCGTCGGCTACCCCTCTATAAACGTCAAATGTCAGCCCATGTGACCGATCTAGGCCAATTAAAACTGAGATACATCAAGTCAGCCAACTGTCAGACTTACTAAACTAGATACTTGAACGTCCCCATTTTGACGATCAAACAAATGGCCACAGTCTGTGTCATTGTTGACGTTTAAAGTCAAAACATCAGTGGACACAACAGAAGAATTTTTAGTTTAATTAAATAAGTGACAGGTCCAATAAAATGAACGAATTTGTCAACGTGTCCCAATCCCAACAGTGTTTTAAATAAGTTAAAGTTAATTTTGCTATACTGCAGTCCTACCTTTTGTTGCACACGCTTCGTTCGCGCAAACTTGCAGTGGCGGATTGGGGGGCACCACCAAATATGAAGACTGCTCAATAACCTTAGGCACTCGTAAATAGATGATCGAATGATTATTACAAACATGGTCACACCGTTTATACTGCCGATTGAAACAAACCCACTTCGAGTTGAACCGCTTGCACATGCGCGGCGTTATAATGGTGCAACATTTTGTGGTTGCATTTGCCGGTGGTGGGGGCGTTGTTGTGGGCGTTGCTGGTGTTGAACAGACCTTACTGGTTGATGTCTCCTCATATGATTCGGTATGATAAACGACATTATTGACGATGTTGGGTTTTTGGGACATTGGACCGGTTTTATTATGTTCTGTGATGAATTTGTTATCAATTTCTAATACGGTAGTAATAACTTCAGGTTCGCCACATGAATGGCCAGTCCATACAAGACCATGCGAACAGACGGGCTCTAGACAACGTCCCCGATAGTTGGTTCCTTTCGGGCAGTAGATTAACCGACATTCTCCATCAACTAGAACCGATTCGGGTGGACAGCCTTGTTTAATTTCTGCAGGTGGTAGTACCGGCGGTACGACTGGTATTGGAACAGGCGTCGCTGTAGTTGTAGCAGGCGTTGTGATTGCTGGAGACGTTGTCATTTCAACTGGGGCACATGTCGAAGGACAGTTGAATATTCCACATGATTTTGGTTGGCAAGGTGCTGGTGCTGTCGGTATGGTTTGATAGCACAATCCATTGTACAAAGTGTAGCCTAAGAGGTGGTTAATAATAATGTTAAAGGCATAATTTAGACCTGTGACAGCTCTTACCGTATGTACAAGAAAGTTGTGGTGGAATTGTTTCAGGATGTGGAATGGATTTTGGCTGGCATCTCTCATTGACTAATTCGAAACCATTGGGGCAGATTTGTTGTTGAACACAAATCCCATTTATTAACGTGAACCCAACGGCGCACTGTGGAGTTTGGGGTATCGGTTGACACAATCCATTGACTAGAATTTGAGACTCTGGACAAAATCGTTGAACACAACTGCCATTTATGTATTCGAATCCAATGTTGCACACCGCCTAGAAGTGGATAACATACAAAATGTTGCATGAAACTTTTTCCACGGTTATCCCGTTTGTGGTGAATTGTACATGTTACTTGATAGAAAATGAAACTCAATTTTTGAAAACGTTATAAAATCTGACCGGTTTATTTGCTGGTTTAACAAGACATACTGATTTCTATTAATTTGACAGTTGTTTGACATTGTTTAAAATTTGACAGCTTTACTGTCGTAAAATTGTTAAACAACCATTGTAACTCGGGGCGATAAATCGGGTTTGAAACGGACAAACCTTTTGTCAGAAAATACTAGTAACCTGAACAAGAAAAACGCGCCAATATGGCGTAGGAACACAGGCATTTGGCCTTTTTTGACAGATAAAGAAAAATAGAACCGTTACATTTTAATTACGCCGCAAACCCGAATCATCGCCACCGCCATAAAGTAAAAGAAAAACAGCAAAGAATAAACCGAATTTGAACAAATACATTTATCAATAAAGTGCACGACTGGATCGCACGAAACTTTCTCGTTCATATCATCAGTTTGGTTGGTTTATTTTTCTTTTATTATTGTTTAGGTTTAAAACAAGATTTTTCAAATTGGTGATGCTGGTAGGTGGCTATGACTCGAAGTAGGGTTTGTGATGTAAGGATTCAGAGATTTATTTTTGAATTTGCACGTGTTTGGGGGTAAATGAAGTGCGGGTTTCTGAGAGTGTAGACCCCAATTGGTTGGAATTATTTTAATGTTCATGATTAATATCGTTGAAAAAAGAAGAAGTGGGAAATATTTGCTAAAAAGGAGTTTCTCAACTATTTAGCAAAATAGAGTATAGGGTATTGTTCAGGATGTTAGTATTACGTGGTTTTTAAAGTTTTATCCAAATCGAATAAAATCGTTTTCAAGATTTGAGCAGTTTTCAAAATCAGCGTTTCCGTTGGTTAGAATCGAAAATGAAGGACGCAATAATGTTGAAAACGTCAATTTTACTCCAAGTATGCATTTTGGTCAGAATCGCAAGGCTGGTACGCTGTTCGAGTGAAGTGAAATTTTTCATACAAATTTTTCACTGCGAAATGTCAAAATAAACTTTCCACATGAAAATGTCACCAGGCAGTACGCTGTTCGAGTGAAAAATAATTGTTCAAAAAGTGATTTGTAGGGGGCGTTACTTCAGCTATTTCACCTGGATTTTATTGTCCGTCGATTTTTTGACATTTCGGCGTGAAAAATTCACTTTCGATTTCACAGCACTTTTTGGAGAGGAGTGCAAATTGCACTTCACTCGAACAGCGTACCAGCCTTAAGGTTAGTCATAACCAGGGCAAGAATTTCTATGTTAACACCCTACATTTTTTTGATAAACGCAGAAGGAAAGAAATAGTTTTTCGAATCAGTAAATTTAATTTAAAATGGCATTCCATCGTTAGAGCATAGTTTTTCATATTTTATTACAGTTCTTTTTTCGTAATCTTTAAAACACTTATAAATTAAAATTTTTATTTTGATAAACGTGCATACGCACCTTAAAACGTTTAGTTTCAACATTCACGGAAGAACACACCTGGCAGCACTAAAATCTCAAATAGACTTGATGGAAGATGCTTTTGCAAAAATTAATTCAGTCCAAGGTTCAATAGGAAGACTTATTCATACAAAAATGAATGGTGTCTAGGTAAAATGAAAACTATGGGGACGTTCCGATACCTAGTTTGTGTAAATAGTCAACTAGATTTGTCTGGACTAGGTATACGTGACGCGTGAACTAAGTAAGTTCAGTTGTTGTTGTAAACTTACGGTTTATTTTTAAATTTTGACACTTCTAAGTGTCAACTGAGTATACAGGCAGGATTTTTCTTACTAGATTTGTCGGCTACCCCTTCATAAACGTCAACTACAAAAACTTATCACGTGACCAATCTGGGCCAAAAAAAAATCAAACACATCTAGTCAATCAGCTGTCAGACTTACTGAACTAGGTATCCGAACGTCCCCAATCTCAATATATTGACGTTGAAGGGAACCCTGGAGAACTATTCAACAAGAAATTCTTTCATTTAAGAATGTTCCAGTTACAACAACTGTTTACGTTGAAAGACAATTTTCAATGTAAAAGAGTCTTTTTCCGACCAAATAAACAGTTTTCAAAAAATTCTGAACTTGGACAATTAGTACCTTGTTTAAATGAGATTGAAATGTTATATTTTAATTTTAATTTTAATTTAATAAAGTTTATTTTAATTATTTTTGAAGTTTCTTTGTTATAAGTGTTTCTTTCGTCCCCGGCACGGCTATAGGTTAAATACAACAAAATCTTAACCTTGTTAATTATCGGTGTTAACAGCTTCGCGGCGATAGAAAAAAGTATAGCCAACACAAATTTGTGTATGTTATCGATAACTTGTATGGATATTTCATAAATGACATTTGACAAGTTGACAAAAATTAAAAAATTCAAATTTGAAAAACATGTCTCAGCAAGCCGACGAAAAAAGGTAAATTACCAAGAAATGTAATATAACGAAACAATACACAATATGTTATGTGTTAACTTGATTCATTTTTTATTTGAATTGAAACTTTTTGGGACCTCTGCTTCGTTGGAATTTTCCATTTATAATATTTTATCAAATTAAAATTTTCAAACGAAATTTTACTGTCAATGTCAATTTAACTATCAGCTTGATGCGTTGCCAATTCACGTTTATGTTTTTCGATGTTCGTTTTTTTTCGGCAATCCTTGATAGAGACGCTGATAGGGACGAAAGAAAGAAAGCTATTGTTGTAAAATAGGAGAAAGCATTTTTTTTAATTTCAACGTTTTTATTATTTTTATGTCCCACCATTCTGTCACTATAGTATCCCTCTCCCTCTACACATATTCTAAAAGTAATAACTCTAACTCCAAACAGAAAAAGTCTATCAGAAAAACTGACTGTCAGTACAAATTAAATTCCATCAACAAGCCCCAAGAAAAAAAGTAAGCAATCGAATGTGAATGTTGCTTATGTCACTGTTTTTTTCTACGAAAACAATCACAACAAATCGACCACTGTCAGAAAAAAAACCCTGACAGGCGGAAAAGTAAAGAAATAAAATAGTTCAGTGGAATGTTTACGGTTTCGTTTTACGTATGGCTATAACTGGGGCCTTAGGTCAGAGGTGCAGTTTGCATTATATGGTATAGGACATGCAACTACCAAAACCATTCGGATCTGTTGATGAATCGTCTTACATCATCTGATCGTTGCTAGATCTTCCAAAACTTTGAAGAAACGTACTCCCCAACAAGAATAACGGCGTTCTTGGAGGGCTGGGCGAGTAATGACACAACCGCAAGTGTTGTTCTATTGCTCTTTTGCGAAATTTAATGTAGCATTACCAAGAAGCTCAGTTGCATTCTTTGTCTTTGAGCCATCTGTCAATATAATACGTATAACTTTTATGACAGTACTCTGGGAGAGCCAGTCCTGCCTGTCCGGTATACAGACTTTGAGTTTGAATATCTTGTTATGCTTTCGTTTCTTGTGGTCCGTGAGTGGCATAAGTCAATCTCATCAAAGAAGTGGCCGGGCTTTTAAATTGACGAGTTTAAGTATAACGTTAATTAGAGGAAGGGCCCAGCCAGATACTAGTTCTCGATTTGATTGGGATTACCTTTCTTTCAAAGACGTCGCATCCGGCCACTGTTTGCAGGCTTTTAAAGATCGAGATCCGTCTTCAAAGTTTCTCAAAATGCCTTTTTCCAAGCCCAAGGAAAGTTTATTATCCAAGCGGTCATCACCCCGCACGTATAGTTATATATGTTTCCGATTGCTTAAGTTTTCCTGACCTACCTAACATTTTGCATCCATCAGCACACACACAATAATATTATTTAAATTTGCTACCTCATGTTTTTGCTCCCCAATCTTGTTCACTTTTTCCACCAATTGTTTTCCTCATAGGATGTCAGCACTATTGCCCAATAACTTTAGATGTTCGTTCTGTTTAGGCAAGCAATCATGTTAGTGTATAAGAAATTGACTGAATAAAGAAAAGATTATTACAATTCCGATAATCGGCCAATAGCGTTTTATATCAAGCCAAGACTGCCCCCCACCATAGGTAAGGAGCCTGAGCAAAACATCACGAGAGATAAACGCGAAAGGACACGACGAGAGCCACATCGATTTGGGTGTTCTTGTTCAAGTACCGGAACCAGCGTTGCCAAGTCAATCTGGCACTTGAGCACCGTTTTTAAAATTTTCAGCATCAATTTTGACTTCTTAGACACCAAAACTATATATTTTTTTAAAACAGCTGGAAACTAAATAAAAATAAATACAAGTAAAAAAACAACAACAAGAAAAGTTTATTTATATTCAGTCATATGCCGATTGCACAGTAAAATAGAAATAAATAAAAATAAATACTTCAACAAAATTAAAAAAAATAAAAGGTACCTACAGACATTTAATTTTGTTTGTAAATTGCCCCTGTGATTTAACTGGTATAAAGGGATGGCTATATTCATAAAAAAAAAGAAAAAAACCGTGTGCAACGGCAGCGTTAAAAAAGTACTAAAATATTATTGTAACACTATAAAAACGCCCAAGCGCTAAATTTACTTTTTCGGCACTAAATTGAAATTTTTGGCACTAAAATTAATGCTGAAAGCACTGACTTGGCAACGCTGACCGGAACTACCCATTAGTCGTCCAGGTTCATGCACCTTGGTCGACGCAGCAAACTGATCGCACAAATAGAATGAAAAGAGAATAAAGATTGATTTATGGATAGAAGTATTGGGAAATTGTGGATGGTTCTATCCTTAGTATACGGATTTTGTTAGAAGAACGTGTACGGAACTCAAAAACCTTCGAAACGCGGTACCTCCCATACAAAAAATGCATTCAAAATATTATATTTCGAAAAGCACTGAATCGATTGATTAATCAAATTTACACACAATCTTAGGTATTGGCCCAGGAGTATTCCTTTGAAGATTGGTCAAAATTGGACAAAGGGGCGTGGCACCAACCGTACAAAAATGCATTCCAAATATTTTATATCGAAAACCACCGTATCGTTGTATTTACCAGGATTGCCGAAATAATAATCGACCCCGTTTGTGTAGTGGTAATGGTAATGGTAATATTTGAATCTAAACGACTTCGGTCTCCTATTTGGCGTACAGAAGAAGATTTTTACGAAAGATAAATTTTGGAAAAACCCTTCGCAAAAGTCTGGAAATTGGGAAAATTTTGATTTTTTGTATGGAATTTTTGTGCAATTGTTTCGGAATAGCCTAGATAACTCTTAACAAAGCTGGCCACTAGTTTATTATAATTAAAATACAAATCCTTTTGTTTTTGTTTTGATCTTGAACTCAATTAAATAGATTTTATTTTAAAAATAAATTAATTTTCGTTGACCTTTTATTTATATAAAATATAATCCTTGAAAAAAATATTTCCACTAAAAGGCTGACCCTAACAATTTGCAACTGAGGTTGAATTTCTCACGCAAAAAAAAAACTAATGTGTGTTAAATACTGTGATAAATAACTGGCCATGTTGAGGAAGGAGTTATTAAACGTCACTTAGATAAGGGTTACACTAGCGATAACAATTTATTGTCGGCTGACCCACTGTTTCACCTTCAACGTTTATTTTTAGAGGCGAGTTTTTATGCACCTCATTTTTATGGGCAAATTGGTATCACTCAGGTTTGTAGTGGTAAAAAATCATCATTAGAAGACACATGCAGTTTGAACATTTGAACATTTCACACGACACTTTTTCTTCATTAAATAATATTTATCTTTAGTTGTGCACAAAAAAAAATTATATTCACTATTGGCCTTATCGTATTATTTTTTTTTTTTGTTTTATTGGGAACATGCGAACAGAAATTGCCATTAGATTAACAAATAAAAATAACTACAATAACACACAATTGAGTAACGAATTAACTCACAATATCTTGCTGATAACATAAACGGATCGAATTTATAAATAATATAAATGCAGCTAATAAATCAACTTCCATTGTGTATTTCTCAATTCACTTTATCGATTTGAGTCTCTAGTACATCGTATAATAATTCACGAGGAACTGAAATACTGAACCGATTTTATAGAGAATTTTAACATAATTTTGTAATTGTATAAAATCTAATAATAGGGGTCAAGTTCATCTATATGATTCAAGACCATAAGATTGATTATAGTGTGCTGTTCGATGATTAGAAATGTTGTATGTAAAATTGTTTGGTTTAAATTTGTTGCATAGTAAGTAAAACAAGAACAGGAGTATTTTAAGGAAATTCTAAGGAGAAGAAAAATTTAAAGAAAAATGACATTATTCACAGAAACTAATTGAGAAACTCGGCAATAGCGACTCCAATAATGCGTAGACGGTGATATGTTATAAGTCTGTCCATTGTGAACTGGTTTTTATACAATTGTGTATGCCTGACATTCTCCTTTGCAAAATTGGTAGGATATTTACGTAGATCTCTACGGTTTTACAAAATATAAATGGTTTGAAATGGAAACAAATGTTCCGCTCAAAACAATTACAAGCTCAAAAGAGACTTAAGCCGAAAATGCGGCTCTAAGGAAGCTAAAACTATTAACATTTCAGAGTAGGTTATAAACACGTGATCGTTCGCTGGACCTCTGAGCGAGAGATTCTTAGTTCAAAGATCCATCTTTAGATCGTTGCACATCTCACAAAACATTTGATGGACTTAAGGGCCCAACTCATAAAATCCGTCGCGTCCGTTGCGGCGACGGATCCGGAAATATTGACGTATTCGAGGGAACGAGCAGTCCCATAGAATCCCTTGCACATGTTAACTACCTACCAATGACTTCACTTCATACATAGTCTCAATGAGATGCTCCTCAAACACGTTTCTCGAAGAAATTTGGGTACGAATTGCATTGAAAACACAATATACTCACATGAGTTCTTTAAAATAGTTGTTTGCCCGCCTCAAAAAATCTTTATTTGGAATTTTTCCAAACGACCATGACAGTTTCTCTCATTCTCAATATTTCCACCAATGAAAGAGCTTCCTCCCCCGCTGTGCCAACTGTCAACGCATGCCGCACACAGAAAAGCAGAAAGTAAACCTACTTCATCTGTCGCATCCGGCACGTGCGATGCCTATGGATCACCTTCGCTTTCAATAACTCGTCTATGCCCTAAAAAAGTGTATCATAACCTCAAGTGGACCCCCTCGATCGTCCACCATCGACGAAATTTCATATGATTTGACAGATTTACCAACTTTTAGCTACGTGTGTTTCGTTTATATCGTGGAAGGTGGAACAATTTTTCGCTTTGCTCAAAGATATGAGTGCACTGTTCTAAGTTCAGTGAAGTCAAAATAATTCATAATGTAGATATTCATTTTAAAATGTAACTCCTTCGATTTCAACTTACCTCATTTCTCTTACACAGCGAAAGATCTACCGGAGCAGCTGTTGGTTGCACTGATAACCTCAAAGTCGTCCTTTAGGTGGCAAGTTTTCTCAATCAGGCGTGTTTCATTGAACACCTATTTCACCAAAGTATCTTTAGCATGCAATCATAACAACCAGAGACAATACTGAGATCCCCAACTTCGAACGATTTACAGTTATTTGCCTGTAAGCTAAATTTTTACGGAGCTGACAGTGCACCTAATCTTGCATGGTTTGTCTCTGATAACCACCACGCTCTAGTTGACTCTTGCGAGATTCTCACTATAGGAATTTATCAAAAAAAAAAAAATAAATTTGACAGTTCATGTTGACATGTTGACGTCTTCGTGACATTGCTCTTAAACTGCTTTAAGCGCCATTGAGTTTCATCACGAGCCAACTAGGAGAACGTTGAATCAAATTTAAAGTCGCGACACACAACAAAGTATAACAGTTTATCCCACTTAATCACATATAAGACTGTGAACTGTTTTATTTGGTGTTTGTCTACTTTAATTAGCTATCCATCCTAATGACGTTTAACAAAAATCAATGAAATTCATAATTCAAAATCATATTGCGCCGCAAACATTTGCAAAAGATTTATTTTAGAGAATAATGAAAAGAAAACTATTTGCACCACTTATTTGAAGTTGGCTGTGGTTGCTTCACGTAGTTGTTTGCGCTTGAAAAGGCTAACAGAATTTGCATTCCAGGCACTATACAATAAACCGCTGAAAGTCACAAAAATTAATTCTTCTACGATCAAAAGAAAATGACATCGAAAGTTTATTTGAAGTTGGCTGCAGTTGCTCTCGCAATTGTGTCGTGTCCGGCGATGCAAGATGTGGGGATTTTTGCCCATTTTTAGGAATTTTTGACTAAATGAGGAAAATGGGGAAAAATGCTATTAAAGTAGGGAAAGAATGAAATACACGCATGCTTATGAAATGACATCACCCCGTTTATTGAATCTAAGCGATTTAGCCATAAACGCATTTTAAACTGAACACCACCTTTACTCGCAATTCGCATGTGTCATTTTCACATTCTGTTCTCCAGCTGCAACCCAACATTCAATATCAGCTGTGAAGACGATTTTTAAATTTTAATGGGGACGTTTGGATATCTAGCTTGTGTAAAACGTCAACTAGATTTGTCAGGGCCAGGTATACGAACGCGTTAACTAATTAAGATGGGTTGTTGTTGTGAAATTTGGGTTTATTTTTTAATTTTGACACTTCAAAATTTCAACTGAGTTTAGAATCAGGATTTTCTTAACTAAATTTATCTGCTACTCTCGATAAACGTCAACTGCAAAAACTAATCATGTGACCAATATGGGCCAGTAAAAATTCAACAAATCTTCTCAGTCACTTACTAAACAAAAATCCGAACGTCTTTAATAACTTGTTCTATACCTATCTATTTTTTCTTTAAAAAAATGTTTTAATAAAAGAAAACAAATTTTTATTGTATTAAAAATGGGGAAAAACGAATATGAAATGAGGAAAATTTTTAAAAATATTCCCCAAAATGGGGAATTTCGGCAAAAAAATCTGGTATCACTTCGTGCCACACTTTCTATTTATAATACTAACATAATTTTCAATGGGCATATATTTAAGGGCCCAGCTTAAGCTGACAATAAATTTGAGATTCGGTACAAGCCCCCAAGCGGAGTTTTTGCAAACCATTATTGAAGTATTTTAAACATTGTACTCCTTATTCAGCGCTCTTTTATATAGTAACCGCTTTGCTGAAAGTAAATACAAGGATTTACTGGTTCTCAATTGCGCTGTCAGTTTAAAAGGATTTGTTTGTCAAAAACAAGAAGAAAATAATTATAACCACCACTTATTTGAAGTTTGGTGTAGTTCCTTTTCGTAGTCGTGACCAAACGCTTGACAAATGACAATACGAAATTAATATCCACTCAATAATGAATGCACTGTACAGGCTACTTTCGAACAAGCTAAATCTTTTGACATGTCAAATCTGAAAGGCATAAAATGAGTAGTTTTCCTATAAAACATCACCTCTGTATAGAGGATTGCATAGGGCTTAATTGGATTAGAGATGTAAAGCATGACGTTGTTACTAATTGTTGTAATCGTTTTGTTTAACCTTTAACGATTAGCGTTTTTTATTTTATTAAAAATTTTAGCAGAGAAATGCAAGTCTCTCTATATACGTTATCAATTGACAGACTGATAAAGCATCATCTATTTGACCTTACCCCTTATTTCCTTAATCGAAACTAGCGTTTAAAAGGAGCGATGCTTACTTAACTGTCATTCATTGCACTTCGAGACACTTTGCAACGATTACCTGTTTGTTGAAGTATGTTATTTTACTTTTATGCGACCTGTGCGGCAGCAGTTCTAGTTGATTTCGTCACTTCAACCCCTGTTCCGCAAATTTTGGTAAGTTCAAATATAAAATCGTGACGTTAGTATAATTAATAGAAGAAGTCTTAATGTTTTAAGCCAACAAACGTTTGTCCACCAACACACTTTCTATATAATGGAGCGTGTTTTCTGAGCGTTTCAAGTGTTCAACAAAATGCAGTAGCAGTCGCGCAACCATCGACTTCCTGTCAAACTTCGAACTGTCAGACAGCCACGCCATGTCAGGCTATAAGTACTGGATCGACAACAGTGCAGTGTACAGCAACATCATCTTGCACGAATGCAGTTTCAACGTGCTGTACGCAACCGCAATGTCAAGTGACATGCAACCAAGCGTGTACAACTGGAATAAACTGTGCTAATGCTTGCCAACAGTCGTGCTCAACTTGTGTGAACCAGTGTTGTAGTTGTCCCAATCAAAAACAATGCTGTGATTGTCCACTGACAACCACAACACCAATACCACCGACACCGACACCACCGACACCGACACCACCAACGACAACATCAACAACAACGCCACCAAGTCCCATCATAAAATGTCCAATCGGAACAATCCTTATAAATGGCTACTGTCACCTCATATACTGTGGCAGTGGCATTTTACGCGATGGTAAATGCATTGTCACAGTCTGTCCAGATGGCGCTATTTGGACCGGTTCAAAGTGCGAAATACCAGCACCACAAAACCATACAACCGTCTATATATCCAATCATGTTACCACAAATGTCAATCAGACGGTCATCGAACACATTGACACTCCAGACGTCAATTTAAATATATACATAACTGAATCATCTGACAGCGAAGTAGTGACAGTGAGTCCAAAAACAACCAACTGTTGCACTGTCGTCACACCTGTTACATGTATTTGGAATGGCAGTCGTCATAGTTGCACCAGTAAGAAGTATCGCCGATGTGGCTCAATATGTACAAATATCTACATTTATCTGCAACCACCTCCGATTGAACCAAAACCGGAGCCACCCTGTTTCAATAATTGCATCTATGATAATCGTAAGTTAATTTTAGATTTGTGTCATAATTTACCATTACTGGAAGACCACTTTCCATTCTTCCAATAGGGCCGCCATTTTACCCAGATTGTACAACTTGCAATCGTATAAGTGATGTATCGTGTTGGTCATACTGTCAGAGATCCGTTTGTGAAACCAGTAGCTGTCATTCGGTAGAACTGAGAGGATATTGTGGAAGTTACCCAGGATCCATTGGCTGCAGAAGGAATGATGGTTGCACTAGTGACTGGTGTAGTGATTATTAATGCAATTAAGCAAAAAATGCGTGACTTAATAATTATGGTTTATAGCATATTGTTTTGTTATTAAATAAATGCGTAAATTAAATAAGTAATTAAATATAGTTGGGCAAGCTTTTCAACAATTGTTTGTGTCAAATTGTCCGTAGTTTGTTATCTAATCGTCGTTAATTGTGGTGTCTCTAATATTGTATATTTTCACTCAGGTGTCCCCCGAGGCTCAGTTCTTAAGCCCGTCTTATATTTATAACTTGTATAGATCGGATTTCCCATGTCTACCTCATTGCGAAGCAGCTATCTTTGCTGACGATACTGCGATATTTTCATCGCATGAACTCGCTCTCGACATTAAGAGCAATCTAACAAATGCGATGACGATATTAGAGGAATACAGCAATAAATGGAAAATTAAAGTCAATCAAGGGAAAATTCAAGCCATCTTTTTCACAAAAAAAGAAAAGCTTGTTATCTTCCTAGTGGATCATTACAGGTAAATGGTACAAGTATTAGCTGGGAACCTTCCGTTAAATGCTTAGGCATATATCTGGACACAAAGTTGACTTTTGGATACCCTTAAAATACCCTTAAAAAAATTGCAATTGCCATTAGGATGATATATCCCTTTATAAACCGAAAGTCGCAGCTTTTAAATGAAAATAAAATAATCATCCATAAAATAATTGATTTATTTACTTACTTTTTTGTTTGTTTATTTATTAATTCATTAATTTGTTACTTATTTATTTGTTTATTTATTAATTTATTTATCTATTTATTTGTGTATTTATTTATTTATTACTATTATTTACTATTTATATTTATTTATTTATTTATTTATTTATTTATTTATTTATTTATTTATTTATTTATTTATTTATTTATTTATGTATTTATCTATTTTTACCTGATTTTGATTAAATTGAAGGTTTTTTCGTATTTTCCTTCACAAGTTATATTTCTTGCCCAATAAAATTTCTAAATTTAAATAATGTTTCAGAAGAAAGATACAAATTATCATATCTTTGAATTGTAAAATGTGTGGTAACAAAACCTACTGTAAATTTATATACAAAATAAAACTATCTATCTATCTATCTACAAGTCCATAACGGCTGAACTATAAATCAGCCTTATCTAGACTGGTTTTCTGAAACTTAAGCCTTGTTGTTCAAGTTTTAGCTTCTTCTGTCATTTTTTTCGGTAAGCCCAATGATTGTCATACCAACAAATAGGTCCGGTGCTTTAACCCCCACAGCAGGCCTGTTTTATTGAACCCTTCAGCAAAGCGAACCAATTTAAAGTACACGAATGCCCAATAAAACAGTTCCCAGTCAAATCTCTTCTCTTCTCTATCTCTACATATAGTAAAAATGTAGAATAAAATATGGCTGACCGCGCCATTTTTGATGAAACTTGCAATAGTGATTGCTTATGTTTTGGTTTGGGCTTTAGGATACTTTTTAACCCAGAATATAACTTGGTTTTTACAAAATAGTAAAAAAAAACGGATATATGTAAGGAAAATTCTGTTTATACAGACCTAGCTCAGTAATGGCTTATCGGATTGAAAAATAAAAAATGGTGCATTTAGTAAATTTTTTCCTAAATCTTTTAAGATATAAAACATCCTCCTGCGTTGTCCTGAAGCTGGGCAATGTTCAAAACAATTATTCAAAACATCGCCCACAATTTTCTTTCAGTGGATACCACTGTCAGTAGTCATGCAGTAGTGTGTGTGCGATTATTATGCGCGCGCTCTAACGTGATCATATTTTGTTTTGCACTTCAATGGGCTTTAGGTTGAACACATTTTCAGGTGTTGTTCATTAGGAAAAGTTTGGAAATGGGCTGGGGTGGGGTTCGTGTGTCATGTTGTTTCATTCGGTTGCGTCCTTTTTTGCGACATTTGAGGTGGGTAAGGGGGAAATAAAAGAACTTTGCGTAAATCTTTTTTGTGTAGATTTTTAGTAGGAATTAAAATTATGTTTTTATTTTCTTTGTTTTTGCTTTATATTGCTTTTAGAAAGGTCCAAGGGAGGGAACTTATTTAAAAAAAAAACGGCGGGTGAAGCAAGGCGAGCACGGGTCAGCTAGTCTGTAATAAAGTACTTTTAACTAAGTACATCTTGTTATTTATCTGAACTTTTAGTTTGATTGAACCTTTTCCTAGTTTTCTACAGCTGTTGGATGACAATATACCAACCACTGGGCGAATCCTCTTTCTCTAAACTTCCTCCAGCTGTTCGCATTTTGTTAATTCGCATGCGTTTTGGCGAATTGCCGGCGATTAATTCAGTAACTTTCGATGCGAAGACTTACAAACAATGCAGATATCGCCTGGGATGCTTGGATGATCTCGCACACAAAATCTTCTTCCGGAAAACTCGAAGCGAACGAATAGCCAATTTAAGAAAGTCACAAAGGCAACATTTTTCATACACAATTATCCTTTGGGACCTAAAATGTATTTGAATAGAAGGCTGTCATTCATAGGGCATCATACAATCCACAGCTGATATACCAAAACTATTCGTTATGTTTCAGGCGAAACTTTCAGCTATTCCATATGTGTTTCCCTAAAATTTTAATACTGATAAGATTTTGTCTATCTGACATTGATACGAAAGAATACTTTTCTCTCATCTTTAAATAACTGTGTTTACCAAAATAGTATTCATTTAGCATCGAAGTACACCAGCAATAGGTCCGGAAAGAGAATGTGTTTCCTTTTGTATGCGACTTGTGTTGTTGCAGTTTTATTTGATTGTGGCACTTCAGTTCCAGTTCCACAATACGCGGTAAAATTGCATTTGAATATTTTTTCCATTTTATTTTTTGTGCAACTGTTGAGTTTTTTTCTTTTTCTTAAGCCAATCGCAAGTTGCCCAAGCACACACTATCTGCAGAATGGCGTTTGCTATCCAAGAACGGGAACACCAGCGGCGCAGCCTTGTTCATCATGCCAGACGGCGATTTCTCCGATTCAGCCAGTAACACCACCCTGTTCAGCGGCTGTTCCACCATGCCAGGCGACAGTTCCACCAGTGACACCACCCTGCTCAGCGGCTGTTCAACCATGTCAGGCGGCAGTACCACCAGTGACACCACCCTGCTCAGCGGGTGTTCCACCATGCCAGGCGACAGTTCCACCAGTGACACCGCCCTGTTCAGCGGCTGTTCCACCATGCCAGGTGACAGTTCCACCAATAACGCCACCCTACTTACCGGCAGCACCTCCATGTCACTCGATTTTTCCACCTGTAACGCCACCGTGCGCGCCTTCTCAAACAGCTCCTTATCCATCCCCTTATCAACCGCCATGCAGTCAACAGCCCCCCGCAATTGTATGCCCAACAACACCTCCACCACCGCCGCCACAAACACCAACCACAACACCTACTACCACTACAACCACAACCACAACGTCAACAACAACTCCAGCCCCGAGACCAGATCCCATCATAAGATGCCCAATCGGTACCATGCTCATCAATGGCTACTGTCACCTGCTATACTGCGGTACAGGTATTTATCGTGATGGTAAATGCATTGTCACAGTCTGTCCAGATGGCGCTGTTTGGACCGGTTCAAAGTGCGAAATACCAACACCACAAAACGAGACGTCATTGAACATATCCAATCTTGTCATCACAAACGTCAATCAAACGAACGTCAATCACGTACTGAACTATACCAGCAATGTAAATTTATATATAACGGAGTCACCGGAACCGGTTACAAACACGCCATGTCCTCAACTATATACAACAGCCACTCCGCAGCCCACAGCGGCTCCGACTAAATGTTGTATTATTGTTACGCCCAGCACATGCAAATGGGACGGCACTCGGCATATATGCACAAGTCAAAAATATCGTCGATGCGGTTCAATTTGCACCGATAGAAATATTTATTTGACACCACCTACAGTTGTAGAACCGCCACCACCTCCAACTCCATGTATGGATGGTGGTTTTGGTTATGATCAAGGTAAGTACTCCTTTGACAATCCTTACATTGATGTGACTTTAAAAACAGTTTCTTTTTCAATCCAAGAGTCATTTTATCCGGACTGCTCGACGTGCAATAACATGAACGATGATTTTTGTGCAACATACTGTCAAAGAAACATCTGTCAAAAGAGACGCTGCCAACCGGTCGAACTAAGAAGTTATTGTGGAAGCTATCCAGGAGCGATTGGTTGCAGGAATGCTGATGGCTGCACACAGGATTGGTGCGGCGGTTATTTTTAAATTCCTTTATGAGAAATAGTTTACATTCACAAATAAAATCGAATAGAGAAATATTTTAGAACAAAAATGGTTTATTTATCCCAAAAATGTATATGGTATATAAAATGACAGTCTTGAAGTAATCTTCTCACTCAAGCCCACCCAAGTAGTGAAGCAACCACAGCACACAGATTGAAAGTGGGAGGTATCAGTTTTAGCACGTTTTTAGGTCAATGTCAGCGGCGTATCGATGATTTAAATTAGAAATTGTTGTGCGTCTTAATCTTCAGGATTTTAATATTATAATATTATCAAGAATAGAGCGCTTTTCATTGTCAGTAAATCAACAACACACATTTGAAATGCAATATTAGGCGTGTTTTTTGAGCATCTTTCTAGTGAAAATGGAGGCAAACAAATATTTGACACTTTTCAATTGTCAAACTCATATCGAACGTAAATTTTTCCTTGTAAAATGTATCGGAAAGTATCGGAAAGCAATCAAATTTTGACGTTTTGACAAACAGACCTATTGACAGATTGACAAACATTGTAGGTTTCTTAAAGACACCGCAATACAAAACACATAAGTCCCGAAACTTGTGGTAGAGTTTTAGTTATTAGCGTGCTGCTTGCTCGTCTCAAAAACAAAATAAAAACGCATGAACTGTTTGCGACTGTTGTTTGTTTGATATTAGGTTTGTTCGCGTACGCGGTTTAAATCAAACGCAATCGATATAAATCGATCGCAATCGCACAAAGTCCATACATGTACACATCAAAAATGACAGGAAAAGAGAAAATTAGCAAAATAACGAGTAACGAGCAATTCCTCTTTTGGCTCGAACCAGCTCAGAGAATTTCAGCCGGCAAGTTCTGATAAATATGTCAAATCCAAATTTGACACAAATTAAAAATCCGATAAACGTCATGCGCATGTACATGACGTCATGTACACATGTCATGTTTTAATTTCATGAAGCAATAAAAATCAGGAATTCATACTAAAAGTGTCCAAAGAGGGAGAAGGGAGTAGATAATGTGACGGAAAATTTTGTGAGCAAGTTTACAAGAGAATTCCAAGTTAATCCAGCTGCCCATTCCCACTCTTAAATAAACATCAAAATATCTTCTTTTTTTGTAAATATAATTTATTAAATTAAGACTGTTAAGACATTTTTGACAGTTGTTTTGCAGCTTCAAGTGTATTTAATTGCATGCATATTTTTCATGCCAAGACCACAGTTAACTTATTTAAATACCTAGATGATAAACAGCAGTTGACAGTTGCGTAGCTGATGGCCCAACATTAAGTCCGTCGCGATGTCAAAATGAAAGACATAACCACAAAACCAACAGCAGGAACACATCTGGTTCTATTGAAACATTTTTGACGCGTATCGAATGCGATGGAGCATGGTTTTCTCTGCATTGCATTTTCACAGTCCGATGCGACACTGCCATTTAAAAATAGGTAAACAACATTTGACATTTAATCTAATTGCATGCGCTCGTTTAAGTTCTGTTCCCGTACTTTTCAAATGAAAGCTTATCAGATTTGGAAAAGTGCACCCGAAATGGTATGTGGAAGCATTTTATGAAATCAAGGTGGAAACGCATAAACGTCATTTCCAAATTTGACAGATTAATGAAGTATGTCGTATGTGCAATCATTTTACGAAATCAAGGTGGAAACGCATAAACGTCATTTCAGTTTTGACAGATTAATGAAGTGTGTGGTATGTGCAATCATTTTACGAAATCAAGGTGGAAACGCATAAACGTCATTTCCGATTTGACAGATTTATGAAGTATGTGGTATGTGCAATCATTTTACGAAATCAAGGTGGAAACGCATAAACGTCATTTCCGATTTGACAGATTTATGAAGTATGTGGTATGTGCAATCATTTTGCGAAATCAAGGTGGAAACGCATAAACGTCATTTCCGATTTGACAGATTTATGAAGTATGTGGTATGTGCAATCATTTTACGAAATCAAGGTGGAAACGCATAAACGTCATTTCAGTTTTGACAGATTAATGAAGTGTGTGGTATGTGCAATCATTTTACGAAATCAAGGTGGAAACGCATAAACGTCATTTCCGATTTGACAGATTTATGAAGTATGTGGTATGTGCAATCATTTTACGAAATCAAGGTGGAAACGCATAAACGTCATTTCCGATTTGACAGATTTATGAAGTATGTGGTATGTGCAATCATTTTGCGAAATCAAGGTGGAAACGCATAAACGTCATTTCCGATTTGACAGATTTATGAAGTATGTGGTATGTGCAATCATTTTACGAAATCAAGGTGGAAACGCATAAACGTCATTTTAGTTTTGACAGATTAATGAAGTGTGTGGTATGTGCAATCATTTTACGAAATCAAGGTGGAAACGCATAAACGTCATTTCCGAATTTGACAGATTTATGAAGTATGTGGTATGTGCAATCATTTTACGAAATTAAGGTGGAAACGCATAAACGTCATTTCCGATTTGACAGATTTATGAAGTGGTATGTGCAATCATTTTGCGTATGTGCAATCATTTTGCGAAATCAAGGTGGAAACGCATAAACGTCATTTCAGTTTTGACAGATTAATGAAGTGTGTGGTATGTGCAATCATTTTACGAAATCAAGGTGGAAAAGCATAAACGTCATTTCCAAATTTGACAGATTTCCGGAGTTGCTTGGGTATTCGATTTTTCTTCCAGCGGATTTTTCTCCTTTTTCCAAATTTCATAAACTTGAATGAATTTCGTAATTTCGTGTAATAAAATATGACTTCAGTATATTTGAGAGGCATCTAGCTAGTTGTCTTTTTGGGTGTTAAGTTATGTTGAATTCTTTTTAAAACCTAATATCTGTTTCTTCTATGTCGACGGCCGCTGTGGGCATTAACATTTATGTTATCATTGTAATCGTAGTCGTATCCATCGGCAGTGTCGTTATCCAGGTCGTTATTATCTTCATGTGGCGCCGAACTGGAGTTTATGTCATCCTCATTACCCACATCGGCGGTACAATTTTCTAGAGTGGTGCCGTCTTCGCTTAGGCATTTCCTTTCTTCCACTTTCCATCCATTATCCGCGGTTGGCATTTCAAACTCGTCACCACCACCAACATTGTCATCATCATCGAGTATAGTCCATCCGTTTCCAAGGTTGTTATAATAGGGCGGTGGCTGATACGATGGGAAAAACGGCTGATATGGCTGTTGATACATCGGGTACTGGCCGTAACCGCCATAATAGACTGGATTTGGCTGGTAAATAGGTGCACGCTGACGAACAGCACCGCCGCGGCTAAAGCACGGCAGGCAGGCCTGTGACACTTGACCTCTCATAACGTAGCCGTACGGTATCTTGAAGCACTCAGCGCAATTGGTTCTTCTGCTTGGGTGTTGTGTGCCGTGCCGGCAATTAATAAATGGCCACTGTGAAGTGTACTGACATCCGGGACGTCTAGGTTGTGGAAGATATTCCACAGCTTGATTACAATCATCAGGATTCGTTTCGCTGCACGTTACAACCCGCTTCGCACGCATTACTCTGGAAATGCAATGAGCACCGCAGGTCCGCTGATGTCTGTGTGAACAATTTGGTCCGTTTGCGGAACGACGACATCTGCCTGGCTCGACCAGATGACAGCATGGTCCCTTCTCGTTGTATCCCAGACCAAATTTGCCTCCCGTCTTTGAAGTTCTGTTCTGATAGATATTTATGTTGTTTTGACTGTTCGCAGTGATGTTTCCCAAACTGGTGTTTATTATGTTGCGTATCTCATTTGTCAGGCGAATGATGTTGGTCTGATTGAGTTTTGGAGTACCAATTGGCATTTTGTACAGCGTGTCATTAATACCCTGCACTAGGACATCCTGATCGATTAAAATCGGACAGATTGGGCATTGCTTTCGGCAGGCTTCGTCACTCTGTGCACACTTGCTGATGCATTCGTCACGGCTTTTGGTGCACAAATGGTATTGGGAAAGAGTCGGATTTGCATAATGCTGAGCTACTGTGTTGATGATTATCGGTTTCTGGCTGATTACCTTAACCGATTTATTGTCGGTGTCGGCAGTCGTGGTGCTGACTAATGAAATGCCCATGATAGCGACAAGCGTCCATACTGTGACCTAGAAATAAAGTTATACAATAGATATAAGTGTTGATATTGACAAGTTATATAGATTGTGTAAACAATATTCGATAAGTTATCATAAAAATTCACCATAACTGTATGTTATCTTGCGAATACTCATGCAAAAGTTACTACCTTAAATTGAGTGCATCTGCTGAATGAGTGCTGACAATTTTTTCTTAGCTGAATTTCATTTGATTGAATTGAGAAAAACGCAACCAGTTATTCAGCCATTTTATTTACTGATTGCTGTTTAAAAACTTGCGCACTGTTCCAGGAAAGCTGAAACTTAGCGACTCTGCTCCTATTTTCCTTGTTTTCCCTACACCACGCACTTTATCCAGAAAATAATTATCAAATATTGGCCGCTGTAATATTCGTTTTCGACACCTTCTCCAAAACCCCGCTTTTTTAAGGATTTTCTTGCATTAGCATTTTTTTTACATTTAAAGCCTAGAATGCAGTTCACGCGAAATCCATTTTTTCATACAAAATTTGCACCGCCAATTGTCAAAATGAACTTTCCACTTGAAGATTTCACTTAGCAGTACGCTGTTCGAGTGAAAAATAATTGTTCAAAAAGTGATTTGTAGGGGGCGTCACTTAAGCTATTTTACTTGGCTTTTATTGTCCGTCGCATTAAATTTTGACATTTCGGCGTGAAAATTACACATTCAATTTGACAGCAATTTTTGGAGAGGAGTGAAAATTTCACTTCACTCGAACAGCGTACCAGCCTTACCCTTAACATGTTAATATTCTGTTTCGATTTGAAATTCTGACATTGACAGCCTTGTTTTTCTCTTGTCCTGTCAAATAAAAACACGTATTTTGCAATTATTCGCTGGCTCCAAATGTGTTCAGACTTTTCGGTCAATTGTAAGCTGGAACCACCTACGAACAACGCTCAGCTAAACTGCTTTGCTTAAGGCTGGGTGTCCCCCAGCTATGAACTCCGAGCTCATGTAAACGTGTTTACATGTATTAGTGCACAGAATTTCAAATAGCCGAGCACACCCTCCCCTATCAGGATCACAATTGTGACTACAGAGTCTGCAAAGTGAGAACTCGCTCAACGAACACTAAATAAAAATAATACAAATTTCGCTGCACAACGAATCAAAACAAATCAAAATCAAAAAAACAACAAAAAGGACAAGCTGGCTGGCTGTTTAGGGCGATAGACTATAGTTGTGTGGCACACACTGTATGTATAGACTGAAATCGATAGTGTGTGTGATATCAATTTTCCTAGGAATAATGCCATGTTCCCACCAACCGAAACCGCGAGGTTTCGTAAAATGTTTCCAAATCTCCGAGGTTTCGCCATACATTTTTGCCGTTCGAAATCTCGGGATTTAAGCGAAATCTAGTCGAAATCCCTCTGGGTTCATCCGCCCGTGGAGGTTATCCAACCGAACAAGCCTACAGCGTGAACTTTGGTTTATTTTGTGTTCATTATTTGTGGACGTCAAAATAGTAAACACCAAAACAATCGAAAAGAAAAAACAAATCATAATAAACAAGTGTTTCTGCAGGCAAAATCATTTGAATAAAAAAAAACAAAGTAAGTTATATTTTCAAAATTGACAGCTTATGACTTTTGAAATCACTTCAACTCGGTGGGAACGACTTACGAGATTTCAGTAAAAGTTCATCGAAACCTCGCGATTTCAGTTTGGTGGGAACATGGCATAACGTACAATCCCAAATTCTCAAATCCAATCACAAATAAAAATAATATTATATCCAAAATCTATTATTCATTTTTCGATCATTGGGTTAGGATTTTGGCTCATTATATAGAATCGGTTTGTGCTTGTTTGTTGCTATAGCGTTATTTTTGTGTTGGGATGGGTTTCTTGTATATAGTTAAACATAATACCTTTGCGGAACGGCTAACAAACCTAACCTAGGACGATACGCTATTCACAGATGTCTCTTCTATTGTCCATTTACAAAATTCTAGCCTAAGGGTTTGCAAGATCTCTCTTACCGTTTATAGAGGATTTTTTCATAAATATATTAATAAACCGGAAGTTGTTTTACTTTGTAACTTTAATATAATATATACGTTGATATAAACCGTTGCGGTTTTGGCCTTTGTGTTACTGATAGTATTCAGTACTACTATAAGGTGATACCTAATTACCCTACAAAATTTGAATGATAAGATGGATGACTTACATTTAGGAACTAAAAACGATATGTTATGGGATGAATTTTATTCTAACAATAAACTTTATTCTTATGCTAATTTTAGAAGCCTGAATTAGATCATGCTAAGCACGTCTATATTACTTTTCTTACTTGCCTGTATTTTAAGAGTTCCAAGACGCATACCTACTCTAAACTTAAATTGTTATTACCGTTCATTGATAAACGAGAGAAAGCCAGTTTGCTATCCTTCTAATGAAAGGATTTTTTTTTAAATTCTTTCTTCTCAATACCCAAGGCTTTCCAGGCACAACATAATGAATAGTCATCTGTGCGCCAGAGTAGGTACATCACCTTTATTTAGACAAGGAGTCCGTGATCACCCCGTCGCCTTCTCTTCTCCTCATATAATAAAATTGTAGAATAAAAAAGCTGCACCACACATTACGCGGAAATTACTGGACGGATTTTGATGAAATTTAACATAGAGATTGCTTATGTTCTGGGTCGGGATCGGGGCCTTAGGATACTTTTTATACCGGAATATAACGTGGTTCTTACTAAACAGTCAAAAAATTGTATATCTGAAAGGAAAATTCTAATTATACAGACCTAGCTGAGTAATGGCTTATAAAATTAAAAAATAGGTGAATTTAGTAAATTTTCCCCTGATTCATTGAAGATATAAAACATCCTCCTGCGTTGTTCTGAAGCTGAGCAAAACATCGGGTAGGAACATATTTTTTAACTGTTCGATGTAGTTCGGTAAAAATACTCTTTGTCTTAAAAGTGGCAGGCGGTTGAACCAAGGCGAGCGCGCGTGTCAGCTAGTCATATATATACTTATATACTTAACCTAGTTTAAGGTATTCTTTACCATTCTATTATATTGACCACTAGGTTAAGTTAGGTTAGGTTAGGTTAAAGTGGCTGTCGGCTAGCCGACACACTTAGACCATTATAAGTCCCTTGTTATACCACATGAATCTAAAATTTAATTCTTCCTACTTGTTGAGCCACTTGGAGCTTCTAATGAAGCGTTTCGTTTGAAGATTTCGAATGTCTATGTTATTTAGATCGTTCTGATCACTATAATAGAATCCTACCAAATGAAGTTTTCTTCTTTGTGAGAGAGCCGGACAAGTACATAGGAGATGGAGAATAGTTTCTTCCTCCTCCTCGTCACGACAACTTCTGCAAAAATCGTTTGAAAATACGCCAAGCCTTTTTGCATGCCTGCCTATGAGACAGTGTCCTGTGATGACACCTATTGTAGCATTGATGTGCTTCCTATCAAGGGAGATCAAGTATCTAGAACGTTTTAGATCCAGCTTTGGCAAGTTTTATTTTGTTACCAGACATGTCGAGCCGGTTGTCCATCTAAGATTTGTTCTATTGATGGCATCCAGCTTTATAATTAGTTTGCAAGTATAGCGATTGGAATACCTAAGGAATCCTTAACTGGAAGCATAGGTAGTGCAGTTCCGTGTTTGGCTAAGTATGACAGATAAACAATGTAGAAAAGTTTTTTGTATAGGTGTATTTAACATACGGATGCTAGCTCCAGGTGCATTAAATTCGTTAAAAGAGTTTATAAGCATTCCATAATAAAGAAAACGTTACAATAATGTACGTATTACGAAGCCAGTTCAATATATTTCTTACCTATGTACCGACTAGGTTTTACATTCAATTTTCAAGCGGGAAGTTACAATGGGAACCGAGTGCTTACAGCAATTACCTACATATTTTTTTTAATATCATAAGGACATACTAAGCATCTCCACCATGAAAAGGGGTTAACAAATATAAATGCGGTAGGATAGATATTAAAAGACATTCATTTTGTGGGTATCTTTATTTATACTTTGCATACTTTATTTCATGGTAACTGAAACCCCAAACATTGAACGCTTTTGTATCCAAATGAAAATATTGAATAATTGCTTATTCGAAGAAAATATAAAACAAAATACTTGAAACTAGGTTTCTACATCTGAATACAAAGCAAACAAATTCAAATAAATCTACAACAAAAAAATCATCACCCATTTCCCACCCACTCTCATATCAATGTTTCCCCCACATTATCAACGTATATCTCGTTGTTGCTTTCTTGACTTTATCAAACAACAATAATAATTTCTAGTATGTATCTACCGAAAAACCAAACAAAACGAAATAACAACTTTTTGTCATTCCCTGTTCAAACAGCTTCAGCGAGCGAAAATCTGCAAACTACAGACAGATTCTCCCTAGAGAGTAAGTTTACTCAAAAAGAGAATAACGCCCTGTCGGATATTTCGTGAACTATATTGCATATGTGGGCGTGAGCTCTGAAATAAAAATAAAAATGCAGTAAAATAGTAAACTTTTAAAAATTCCAATTTAATTATTTAATGAACCAAATAGCTAATTTTTATTCATTGAGCAGATAAACAAATATTCAGAGAGCATTCTCTTTTTTACAGATAAAAAAAATAGTTCCTTGTTCCTCCACAAAGATTGATTACTTTTAGTCATATTAAACTGCAGTTTTAACCCGTTTAACAAAAAAAATCGAAAATGTGGCTCAATGACTACCTGCATAAGCCCATTGGCAATGATATGAAATCATAAAAAAAATAAAAAAGTTTCATCTAGGGATTGCCCATCGGGGCGCAGGAAAAACACCAACAAAATGGTGTTTTTGGCACTTTACGGAATGTCAAAGTCGAAAATTAAAATTGTGCTTCAATAGCGACCTGTAACTCTGTACCGACTATTGAACACCGTTTACTCCGATCGATTATCTCTTAAACTCTGGAAACCAAATCGGGATGAAAAAACGTATACGCCAGCCACCCAGCCTTAAATGAATTAATAATTTATTTTGTACACTTTATTTTTTTTTTCAGTTAACCAGGCTTTTCAGTTAAGCGGAGTAATTCGCACGAATATTGTGAAAAAATGCTTCGTGACAAATAACGCTTAATTTATATAACCGAGTTTAACTACCTCCGTATTAATAAACGTTTTGTAAAAGTTTTTAACCGGTTGCAGAAGAGTTTCATCAAAATTGTCGGGACATATTCGTTTATATGTGCTTTTAAAATGTTACATTTTGGGTACAGTTTTTGCATTCTCTCTTTTTCTTTGGATTTCTTTTGCTACTTCGTTTGCGTTGTACCTATATTAAATATGAATGTTTCCATTGGCCAAAGCAATATATTTCATTTGAAATTTACATCACTCATAATTGGATATTTTCTGATCACGAAGCACAAAATTTGTTTTTAATAGCACAACGAACATTTCAATCTGACATTTTGCTTGTGTGTGTTGGTGAATTCAGGGCACTTCTTTAAAAATATTCCGAACACTTTCGTGTTAAGAATTGACCTTGAAGTGCACTTTCTTTTTCAATGAAACATGAAAAACATAGAAAGAGCACTTCTAGAATTGCTCTTTTCACAGAAAGGGCAATTCTTTTCTTCAATCGAAAACGCCATCACACAGTTTTGTTTAATTATATCAAAAATTGTAGTTACTTGAAGTTCCCGATTGACACCTCTTGCTCCTAAGATATAATACCATATTTTGATTTACTACTAAAATTTGAGTATGTATGGCAACATTCCTTTGCAGAACGAATTGTGACAGAATAATAATTTGGGTTAGTGTAAGACATAAACATGGCTTTCTGGCCATTAATATTTAACCCTACAGTTAGGGATAACCTGACGACTAATTTTGTTTATTGGTAAAGCGATTTTGGAAAGTCTGGAGTCTTTGCGTTAACTGCCAGACTAAATTTGATTATTGGTAAGGCCGATTGTCTTTACTCTTGTTGTCGTTAATAATTTCTAACTACATTGGTGACTGTATAGACAGCGGTTAAATCGAAGCTATCCGTAAATCATATATACGTGAATGTCGTAAACGAGATAACACAATTTGGTAGCAAATTTCTGTAACCTCCAATTATTCACATTGACTACCAAATACAACTGATCGGGCGTTACATTTTTTTTTTATAAAATGCTTGACATTAGTTTATCAGTTTACTTATTTAGTCTTCTATACAAAAATGTTTAACACGATACAATTTAGCAAGGTCACACTTAAGGTCTTCTAATGACAAGTCTCCACTACTTTAGTTCGCGAAATGATTGTGTAATTAAATCAGAGATAAATTTTGACGTTTGAAACGCAATGAAAAGAACAACATTTGCGTTCTTTTAAACGTCATTTACAACATTAATGTAATCGCACATTATCTTTAGCTGTATTACTCACATACATTTTTATTATGGCTGACCTTCAGAATTATTATAGCGGTTTATCCATATCCAGCTGTGCAAACTTTAAAATGTAAATAAATGTAGTAAAAACAGAAATTCCAAAGAAAGAAGTGTAAACTCATTCATCCGTACAAACGCTGTATAAATGACATCTTGTTGACAGAGCAGTTCAGTAGTTTTTCTGACTAACTTATGCAAATGCATTTTTTAGATAATGCAGAGAAATTCGGCCCTAGCGAGGTATCCGTCGGAACGGAAAATTCAAATTCCGCAAAAAATTTCTGTCGGAGGATATCCGTTGTCAAAAATTGAAGAAAAAAATGCACTTGATCGCACTTCAACGTAATTCGCCGATATGCGTTACAAAATGTCGGAGAAATATTCCGAATAGATGTTCCGAAGAATACCTCGAAGCAAAAAACCTCCGAATCGTATAAAATCGGAGAATTTTCCGTTCCGACAGATACCTCACTAGGGCCGATTGTCTTTGATGTTATCTGCTGTTACACTAAATTTCTATTCTTACTCAAGTATGTATGAAAAAAAAACTCGACAGTGAGCGAAAGAAAAATATCCTGTCACTTTGTTGGGAACTCAAAAGTAAAAATCACACGGCTTACAACTTAGGGTCCAAAGAAACTTGCTTATTTTTTGAGAAATGTTAAATTCACCAAAATACACAGACTCCGTAGTTTTAGTTAAAAACAAATGTCGACACTTTTCGTTATAATATTCATTAAGGATTTTTTTCTGTTTTTTAATTTTTCAAACGCTTAAAGATTTCTTTCAGAAATTCCATTGACAACAACAATGTCTGAACAAGAAGCCACCACATAAATTAATTTATCTAATCACTCAAAATCTATTGATAAAAAAAAAACTAATAGAACTTGCACATGGGAATTTGCAGATTATACCTTTTTATTCATATCGCGAGGTGTTGTAAAAATGGATTATTTTATATCGAGCTTTTTTGATTATTCCACCGTCGATGAAGCACTGGCCAATGTATCGATACAGAACACACCTTAACCGTAACGATGGCAAGGTACGAATGACTTTCGATAAATAGATTAGGTTGTACTTATAAGTACATATTTGAAATGGAAGTGTTTCCAATTGCGATCAAAAGTCACACGTAGACGACACGAATGCAATTGCGGCACCCTCGAATTGAAGGTATTGGTGAGTCCCGTTTAGTCATATTTTCTTATCTTTATAAAATAGTTTGCTTTGCTTTTAGCACTCATAGTACAGGGATTTTCAAGAGCAGTGTGACATATTTACATGGTCACGCATGCCAACAGTTTTCACGCGATTACAGAGAGAAAGGTCCGTTTTTGAGCAGTACCGCATTACGAACGCATAGTCCTTGGTAGCATTGAATTGTTATAAACTTGTTCGGCCATGTGAATGTACCATTAATAGCAAAATGTGCACAACTGGATCGAGTGCAACTTGATCCTATGAGCAATCAATCCTTCATCAAATACACCCAGAGAAAAGCCTGTGTAAATTTGACCTAAATCGCGGCATAAACCACCTTAGTTGTAAGGCCATTTTGAGCTTTGTAAGTTCTAAGGTAACTTGCCTTATATTCCTTTTGTAACCCAACTTTTCTAGACATGTGTAAATTAGGCTAGTTCTTGGTAATGGTATGCTTGGTTGTCTAAGAAATGTTTTCCCTAAACCTAAATGCATGCACCAGCAAATAACACTGAATTAGGTATCTCGAACATCTTTCATTGTTCTTTCCAAAGCTTCGACAGATTTCTTATTTGCCATAGTGCATTCATCCCAAAAAATGATACCGCAGCGTTTTCGCCTTTCCAGATGTTCTTGAAATGTTACATGTTGGAGTTTCAATAACTTGTTAATTCATAGGCAACTTCAAAGCCTCACCATCTAACAAAATAGCTGCAATGCCAGAAGACGCCAACAACAATGAAATTAACAACGTTTTTCCGGTGCCTCCAGGCGCATTTAGAAAATCAAAATTAACCGGTATCGCTATTGACAGCTTGCATAATAGTATCACACGCCTTTTTTGCTCCGCATTCAATGTCGAAAGATTTGCTTGAACAATAACATTCAATTCGTTGCGATCGTATTGTGGTTCACGTTGCAATTCTAGATCAAAAATTGCATGCATTGCACGATTAGGACAAACAGAAATCTTCAATACAAATCATTGTAAATTTTCGGCGTGAATTTCATTACAGGATTACGATTAACTGGACGCACTCGAATCAGAAATCGATTTGGTAGCTTTCGAAATATAAGATTTTGACTGTTTCTTATGTATGGGCGGTGCCACGCCCCTTTGTCCAATTTTGACCAATCTTCACAGAAATACCCCTGTGCCATTACCTAAGAATGTTTGTAAATTTGAACTCAATCGATTGTGTGGTTTTCGAAATATAATGTTTAGAATGCATTTTTTGTATGGGAGATGCCACGCCCCTATAACTCATGAACCAATACACCTACAAAGACCGTATATGCCTACAAACCATGGTATTAACGTCACCTTTAATGGGAAGTTTTCAGAATCAAAATCGGTTCACGCATTACAGAGAACATTGGCGACAAACACAATTCAACTTATTTTTATATATATAGATTTGTATTTAGGTTAAAATACTAAGGACCTAAGTCAACTTAGCCTATTTCTTCTTAGCAATGCTATGCCTGTCCCCTATCATTCCATGCAAAAATATTTACCTATTTAAGGCAATTCTACACGGTATTTTTCTCTGGGTGTATAGATTGCGTCATTTCCTTTCGTTTCTAATTTTTTACGGTCACTTTTTCATTAATTCTTATAGCAAAGAACCAAAGTTCACAGCTATTGCTAATCAGTAGTTAGTTGCAAGCTGTTGTCTATTTGTCACTAATTTTTGTTTGCGTATTTGTCTAAAATGTCGGCTAAGTGGTATTATGCAAAATGTAACAAATGGATATGAATTTGTATGGCTAGTTTGTAATAACTTTTTTTGCATAAATCAGCAATTTCTCAGTTGATTTGTGTATAGGTCCTGCGCCTATTGGCTTAGAACTACTTAACGCAGCTACAAGAAAAAAAAACAAAGCCTAAAGGCTTCAAATCGCATTAACGACCCAGAGAATTAACTAGTGCATAAGTGTGAAGACAACAGGACGATTATTTTTTGATCGGTAGTACTTATGGACTTATGTTGCAAGTGGTTAGTTTTTATTATGGTCCGAAAGTAGTACATCAACAGTATGCAGTTATGCCACTGAAACATTTAGCAGAAATCCTCCACCAATAAGTCGATTTTTATGAAGTTAATACATTCTCCCAATTGCTTGAATATTAATACAAGTCTTATTTAACTTTGAGACTTTTGGTCGTATAAATAAAAGCTAGCAATTGCTTTTACTCAAGAGAAATCTCAAAATCGAAGCATTTGCTACTTTTCATATAAATCAAAACCAATTTGAGTTAATTCCTACTTTTTGACATGTTCGAAAAGCGGCGGCACTGACCTTTTACTCAAATCGGTATGAATAAAACTTATCAGACAAAGCAAATGCTATTCAAATTCTGCTAATTAGTTGACTCAGACATTTTGCTAAATATTTTGTACGCAACATTTTTACATAAAACAACTGAAAAGTTGTGAATTGTTGATATTTTATTTTTAAATAGTTAAATTAAGTTTTGTTTGTGCAGGAAAACAAAACAAAAACATGGATGCGATAAGTTTTCACATTATACCTGTTTTACCTCTCGTTGTTAATGTTCGCGCTAATAAAAAAAATATAAACAAAGAAAAATTGGTGACGATAACAACTTCCAGCTATCGTATCGTTTCACGCATGAAAATGTGGACATTTTGGCAAATACTTTTTTAAATGATAATCTTGAGACGCGTGGTGGTGATCTTTCAAATACCCAGGAAATTAAATCTTTTCTGAGCTATTTAGGAGATCCGAGTTTTCAGGTAAATATTTCAAAAGTCATGGCTTAAGAATTAAAAAATTTATGAGTTTAGGTTGGTGTAGGAGAAGATCTTGGTGTTCATCGGTCAACCGTTTCGTTAAATAATTGATATGTGTGTCAAAAAATAGTTCAACTATATCCAAATGTATCCAGTCATCGGCTTGACTGGATACATTTTCCTACAACTAAGAAAGAAATCAAACATCACCAAGCGATTTGGCACTTTTGATAATTTCCCCACAAAAATTTAAAAATAAATTCAAAATAAACACACCACCGGACAGTTGTCACTTGTCAAGTTTGACTGAAATTTCAAAGAAAGTACACCGTACAGCGAAGTACGAATTTTCGAACTTACTTTAACAAACTAGGTTTTTATTCATACCGATTGAAAGCATTTGCCAAAGGCTTTTACTTTTCTAAAACCTTTTGCTCAAAGTAAATGCTAGTTTTTATTCATACGACACGTTGTTGACGTGTTTTTTTTCACCGCTATTGAAATGGAAAACTTAATTGAACATAAACGTCAAACAAACTGCAGCTAACTTCACGCATAGCCGAGAAATCCCATTAGTGCGCTTTAATTTGAAAGCTGTTGCATTGGGCGCATTCATAAACTAGTTGTCTTAAGTTGATGTAACCTGAACGCAAAAACCATGTTGGTCGTTAACGTCACTCTTCCTACGTCAGCCACATATGCGAACTGTCAACTTAGTACTCAGTCACGAATTTCTTGACTAGATTCGTCGGCTACCCCTCCAAAAACATCAACTGCAACAGCTGCCCATGTGACCGATCTAGGCCAATCAAAACTGGGATACATCAAGTGTAAAGTCAGTCAGCTGTCAGACTTACTAAACTAGATACTTGAAGGTCCCCAATATTGTTGGTATAATGGCGACGAAGAACAAAAATAAATTATTGCAGTGTATATTCTAAAATAAATCTCGTTAGTCAAAGTACTAACAGATGATAACGGTGCAATATGTCAGTGCATAAAAAATATCCAATATTTATGATTGGTACATTTTTAAATGACAAGCGTAGGACTAAAATGTCTATTGGTATAAATAGTGACATTGAACACAAATCTCTCGAATGCAGAAGTATGCGCAATAAAACAGTTCACATTCACATTTGGGATAAAGTTGTATAAACTGGTATATTTTCAACGTAAGTGATAAGTGGGGGGCGTTACTTAAGCTATTTCACTTGGCTTTTATTGTCCGTCGCATTAAATTTTTGACATTTCGGAGTGAAAATTTCACTTTCAATTTCACAGCAATTTCTTGGAGAGGAGTGAAAATTTCACTTCACTTGAACAGCGTACCAGCCTTTAGATGTCATTTATTATTTTCTTGCTCGATAAGCATCTCTTCAATATAGCAATAAAATTAAAACTAAAAGTATTGAAATGACGTTTGATTCAGGATACAACGTCATTCACTTGATTTGTTGTCGCTCATTAGTCAGCAAGTAATCAGCTTTATATTGTAATTATTCAAGCACTTAAATAAAAATGTACGTCTTTTGCTGCAACATTGTTTCATTGCTATTAGAAATACACATTATATTTTTTTACTTTGACACTTTCGAATACAGACGTATCGTATGATGTTTGATTCAACTTTGTGGTTTTCTACTCTTATCTTGAAAGTGAATTCTATTGACCTGATCTTTCTGCAATCATTGTTATACTCATTCAAAATTGTCCGAAAATAGTTTTACAGAGTTAAAGGGGATTTCCCGAATAATAGAATCGAATAATATTCGTGGCTAGTGGTGCGTTAAAAACCGACACCCAAGATGTAACTGTCTGCACTCCTGCTTGACCTTTTTTCCTTATTTTTGTTCAATATTAAGGTACGTGCCTTAAGTCGTTTATATCTCCTCAATCGCTGTACAAATATTTGTTTATTAAATCTACAAGTACTCAGTTAAGGCACGCGAGATCAAATAGTATGAAGGAGAGGGAGAGTATAATGGATAAGGAATATAACAGAATGTTGCACTTTGTGCACTGACATAATTGATCGGTGAATGTTTGCCAAGCCGAATGAGGGGAGAACGACTCGACCGAGTAAGAGTAGGTAGTCTTATTCAATAACAGAAAAAGTCTAAGGAACTAACTGCCAAAAAGACAAAAAGCGAGCCGGTGAATTAGTTCTTAGGTATTTAAAAAAAACTTGCTTCAATGTGTTTGTCTAGTTTTGATTTGCTTAATATTGTTTATAATAATTTTAAATAATAAAGACGAAGGTAGAAAATAAAAAAGCAACACCACAGAAAAAAGTAGTTTAAGGACGAGCTGTCAAGAACAAAAATAGTAGTTAAGAGATGGTCCTTAAGATGCAGACGACTCTTCAGATAAGTAGAGTGCCTTTACTCAATTTTCTTCGTCGAGTATTTAATTTGTTCGATAACTTAATGGTGAAAGAATGTTTTAACATGACAACACGGAATTCGTTGAATAGAAAGAAGTAATTTGTGCAACAGGTCGATAACGAACTCAAGAAAACGTGTCCAGCAACTATGTCCGATTTCCAATCAAAAACTGAGAATTACTTATAACCTAGAAACAAATTTTCTAGAAGGATTTATTTTGCCCGCGGCCTGAAGTGTTTAATCGAAAAGTACTCGAATATAATGAAAAAATTAATAAGAGCCAGTAAAAATCTATGGTTTATTATCTTCTTTTCTATATATATAAAAATATGTTGAATTGTGTTTGTCGCCAATGTTCTATGTAATGCGTGAACCGATTTGGATTCTGAAAATTTCCCATTAAAGGTGACGTTAATACCATGGTTTGTAGGCATATACGGTCTTTGTAGGTGTATTGGTTCATGAGTTATAGGGGCGTGGCACCTCCCATACAAAAATTGCATTCAAAACATTATATTTCGAAAACCACACAATCGATTGAGTTCAAATTTACACACAATCTTAGGTTATGGCACAGAAGTATTCCTGTGAAGATTGGGCAAAATTGGACAAAAAGGCGTGGCACCGCCCATACATAAAAAGCAGTCAAAATCTTTTATTATGAAAGCCTCCGAATCGATTTCTGATTCGATTGCGTCAAATTAATCGTAATCCTGTAATGAAATTCACGCCGAAAATTTACAATGATTTGTATTGAAGATTTCTGTTTGTCGATTGCTAATAAAACAGTTGGGAATGCCATCACCTAATCGTGCAATGCATGCAATTTTTGATCTAGAATTGCAACGTGAACCACAATACGATCGCAACGAATTTAACAATTTGTCTTAATCGTTTTATACAAGAAATTAAAATGTGATGGCCTTTTGGTTTGTACTAATAGATAAATATTTTCAAATAAATAAATATATACCAACCAATCTCTTTTAACGAAGCATTTTTGATGTTGTCTCTTAACAGCAGACAGGTACACAGGATTTATCACTTCCAGGAGATCCGCCGCCCTTTGATGCATCAAGATCTTCTTCCGGTGAAATGTCAGCAAACAAAATGCATCTGAGCAACGTTTTAAGAATATTATGATGGATAAAGCAGCACTACATAAGAGCTCTATTTAATAGCTGAATAAAAATGTATAATTGAATTTCAACTATAGTTGTAAAATTAAGCCTCCAAAGAAAATGTGTCTACAAAGATAGCATTAAAAATAACCGTTAAATCAGTAGCTTGCAATCAAAGAAAGCAACATTTAAGTAAGTTTCGTTCACCACTTTCCACTACATTTAATATGAAAGATAAAAAAAAATACTTGCACTTTGCGCTTTGCTTTAAATGCTTTTGGCACTGACAGTAAATGAAAGAAATTAAACGATCAAAAATATCGAGGAATATTTCCATAGAAAACCGAGTCGTATACGTATCATTTTTTTAATCATATCGACACCATGTGGATACACCCCAATACAGTTGGTGCGTGCATTTACTAATGCTCGCCTTTCCCTCATTTCGACAAGTAGGTGTCACTCGGCTCGCCCATCAGCTGTCAACACACAAAAGTTGACTTTTGGACCTTCGCACAGTGGTATATTGAAGTAAAATAAATTAATTTTTTTATAACCTTAACACGTTATCACTAGTGTTAAATAATAATTCATACAACTCCTCTTGGTTTTTCCTACTGATACTGATACAAAAAAAATGTTCTCCAGCACAAGGACTTTTGTTCGCTCCAACATCGTAAGTATATTATATTTAAAAGACAATCTCAATTTTATCGACAACTAATTTGCAGTTGCACCGTTGCAAGAGCACCCTGGTTGTTGCCGAACACAATAATGTGGCTCTAAATCCGATAACTTTGAATACAATCACTGCTGCCAAGAAAATCGGTGGTGATGTTACTGTCTTGGTTGCTGGAACAAATTGTGGACCAGTAAGTGTCACTTAAACTTATGAGACTCATTCACAACTGTTGCTTATTTTGTTTCATCTCTTCCAGGCATCTGAAGCTGTATCGAAAATCCAGGGAGTCGGTAAAGTGATTGTTGCTGAAAATGAGGCTTTCAAAGGATTACTTGCGGAATCTATAACTCCACTGGTGTTGGCCGCACAAAACCAATTCAAATTCACACACATTCTGGCTGGAGCAACTGCCTTTGGAAAGAATGTTCTGCCACGCGTTGCTGCCAAGTTGGATGTGTCCCCAATTTCGGAAATTATTGATGTCAAGTCGGAGGATACCTTCGTGAGGACCATCTATGCAGGTAAACTTGAAGGGGCATTGTGTTTTGGTTATGTAACACACGTTGACAATTCATAATCATTTCAACTCATAAAGATCACTTGCTCTGTGTGTACCTATTTGACGATTAATACGAGATTCAGATAATTGTTACGTCACCGCATTGTTCTGAATCGGACTTTCTGATTGATCATGCCACTTGTTTGGGCGCCTCGATTTAATCAAATACAATTTGAGAGCAGAGTTCTTCTATGCCTCGTATGCATAGTCAATGAAGAGGGAATTTGTCTGTCATGGGTACCCTTTGAACGTAATGGCTGTACGCCAGAGAGTTGCAACATTGTTGCACTGCATTTGATATTGAGCATATTTTTTCAACGCGTCATTCGTTTGCGTGACACGTGAACCCCTAAATAAACGGCAACATTGAGATGTAATTAAATCTGGGTATGATGTTCTGGCATCCACATGTTTAGTCTTAAACTTTAAAATCACCTTCAAGATGCCTTAAATTTTATAAATAACGTTTCCTCTATTTCTTCTCAGGCAATGCCATCCTAACTCTAAAATCGAAGGACGCCGTCAAAGTGATCACTGTTCGTGGAACAAACTTTGAAGCTGCTGCCGCTGGCGGTAGTGCCGCAATTGAACAAGCACCAGCCAGTGACTACAAGGGTGACTTGTCCGAATTCGTATCACAAGAACTAACCAAGTCGGATCGTCCTGAACTGGCTGGCGCTAAAGTCATTGTTTCTGGTGGACGTGGCCTGAAGTCCGGTGACAACTTCAAGCTATTGTACGATCTAGCTGACAAGTTCTCAGCGGCTGTTGGAGCTTCCCGTGCTGCTGTCGATGCTGGTTATGTGCCCAATGATCTGCAGATTGGCCAAACTGGAAAAATTGTCGCTCCCGTAAGTCAAAAAATTGTTCTCTTTGTTTAACAAACAAATTCATGAGTCTTATCGGTAGGATCTATACATAGCTGTTGGAATCTCTGGGGCTATTCAACATTTAGCCGGCATGAAGGACTCTAAAACGATTGTTGCTATTAACAAAGATCCCGAGGCGCCCATCTTCCAAGTTGCTGACATCGGCTTGGTGGCTGATCTTTTCAAGGCCGTTCCAGAGATGACAGAGAAATTGTAGAAAATTGAAAAAGGAGATTCTCCTAATCACACAGTTGCCTTAGAACTTTTTCTGTTTAATTCCCCCCCTCCCTTTTAAGAGAGTAAATTGCATTTATATCAGTTAGTAATTTTACACGTGTTTTGTATGAGCTTCTATTTTTTTTTGTATTCGTATGAGATTATTGAATAAAGTGTCCAGTATTTCCATCATTGGTACCTCTACCTACTTTTGTGTTTAAAAGTTATTAAGTCTCAAATACTCGGCTACTTATCCATTGCGACCAGGGTGACCCAGCATCCATTTATCAAGACCAAGCTGTCTGAAATCCGCGTTGGCATGAACATGGACAATGAATCTGAGGTTCAGTCCCCTGCTGCCATGGAGGTTGGGATCTGAAGGTTCTCTTTTGCTGGGGCCTATTCATTTGATTCATGTATATGAGTCTAACAAATGAATACAACTCCGACGATGAATGTTTCTTTCGAAAGAGTCCAGTGCCACTTTTCGTTACTTTTACTTGTTACAAGGAACTTTTTATTTATTTTTTATTCGCCATCAAAGAACAAGCTCTTTCTTAGACTAAAGATGTGACAGAGAATTGTATATATAAATAAAAAAGAAAAAACAAGAATAGTTTTAATAATAATAAGAATAATAATAATAATAATATACATAGGAAAAATAACAAAATAAAAAAGATAGAGCCAAACAATTATGTCGGAATACCGTCAAGTAGGTTCCTTTTAATAGAACAGATCGACAATTTAAGGTCGATCAAATGTATATTTGCATTGTAGGAAATCATAAGACCATTTATTGACGAAGAGCGACCATAGTTCGTGCGACAGTGTGATATTTTAAAGAATCTACTGTTACGTAAGTTTGACGATGGCACATTAATGTCAAGAAGGCGTAAAATTTCAAGAGAATCAATCTCACTAATGAGTACCCTATGAAGAAATAAAATTCTTGCCACCGTTCTTCTTACTTCAAGGGACTCCATGCTAATCAGTTTCAACCTTGATAGGTATGGGGGTAGGTTAATAAGATCAGCCCAACGTAGCCCTTTCAGCGCGAATCTCAGAAACATTTTCTGTATTGATTCAATTCTGGAGATGTGTACACTGTAGTATGGGCACCAAACTATAGATGCATACTCCAATATTGACTACCTTGGGGAACGCCAGAGGAAACGAAAATTTTATTAGAGACTAGCTGACCCGTGCTTGCCTTGCTTCACACGCCTGCCACTTTTAAGTCAAAAAGTTTTTCCATCGAAATACATCGAAAGGTTTTTTTTTAAATATTTTCCTACCCTTGGAGCTTTCTAAAAGCAATATAAAGCAAAAAAGAAAGACAATAAAAACATAATTTTAATTCCTACTAAAATTCTACACAAAAAAGATTTACGCAAATATCTGTTATTTCCATCTTACCCGTTACCCACCCCAAATGTCAACGAAAAGGAAGCAACCGAATGAAATAACATGACACACGAACCCCACCCCAGCCCATTTCCAGACTTTTCCCAATGAACAACACTTGAAAATGTGTGCGCTGAAAGAGACGACTGCCCATTGAAATGCAAAACTTATGATCACTTAAGAGTTGTATCCACTGAAGGAAAATTGTGCGCGATGTTTTGAATAATGCTCAACTTTAGTACAACGCAGGGGGATGATGATCTTAAATGAATCAAGGGAAATCTACTAAATTCACCTTAATTTTTTATTTTTTAATCCGATAAGCCATTGCTGAGCTAGGTCTGTATAAATGGAATTTTCCTTACATATATCCGGTTTTTTGGCTATTTTGTAAGAACCAAGCTATATTCCGGGTTAAAAAGTACCCTAAAGCCCGACCCATAACATAAGCAATCACTGTGCCAAGTTTCATCAAAATCCGTCCAGTAGTTTCTGCGTGATGCGCGGTCAAACGTTTTTTATTCTACAGTTTTATTTTATGTAGAGATAGCATTGCGGAATTTCACGTACCTACTGAAATCTATCACTTAAGAATGAAGAGAGCCATCTTAAGAAAGGTATTGGGAAACCCAGTTTTTCGAGTTTGTAAAGCAGTATTTTGTATGGTCTACGCGATCAAAAGCTTTACTAAAATCTGCCTTTCCCGATTTCTGATATCACAAAATTCGAAAATAAAAGAAGTTTGGTGACAGTAGAACGTTTCTTTACAAATCCATGCTGGTTGTTGCAAATTAGGGACTTACAGTAGAAGTAAAGTTTTTCCGTGACTAACTTGTCGAACAACTTCGGAACACAAGATTGCTTACAGATGCCCCTATAGTTCTCAACTTTATTCCTCCTACCAGATTTGAAAATGGGAACTTTGAAAGAAGATTTCCAGATGGATGGGAAGGTGCTAGTTTTAAAGGACAAATTAAATATGTGGCACACAATTTTATGTAAAGGTATGGCGCATTTTTTAATGAAGATGGAGGGTAAACCATCAGGGCCAGGACTAAGACTTGATTCTAAGCTGGTCAGACCTACCAGAACATCATCTTCGGAAATGTCAATGCTGCTGAAGAGAGAAGTAGGGAAATCACCAAGAAAGCTAAAGAATTGCTCGTCAATCCTTGAGTCATGATTTGAATAGACTGATTGAAAAAATGAACCAAAATTGTTGCATATGGAGAGAGAAGAATCAGTTAAATGTCCATTAAAAGAGAGTGAGGCCGGGTAACCATCACTTTTACTCAGTTTATGAAATTCCAGAATTTATCAGGTCTGGACTTAAGACTGTGTTGCATGTCCTCGATGTACACCTGATATGCATAACGGATGGAAGATTTGAACTCTGAACACCAGATAATCCTCATTAGCCAAACTAGACCGCCATTTTCTATAGGCTCTGTTTTTTAAACTCTTAACGTGACGGGTAAGATCATTGTCGCATGGACAAGACTGCCCAACACTAATTTTAGCACAAACTACGGGGACATAGGAAAAAATTACGTTATTAATGACCCGATAAAAAACATTACAAACGTCATTGATTTCAAGAGAAAGATACGGGCTCCAGTCAAAATTGTTTAGCTCTTCACAAATTTGTATGAAGCTAGCATTTTTAAAATAAAAGTTAAAAGAAGTAAAATTATCTGTTACAAATGAGTCAACATAACAAAAAAGATTTAATGAAGGGTGATAAACATCTTCCGGGATGAGTGGTTTGTAAGAACGGGATACAATACTTTCGTCGCTGTTGTTAGTAACGATGAGGTCCAGGGTATGGCTTTGGTGATTTTTTACGTGGTTCACCTGTAGAAGACCTGCGAGTGAAAAGTATCGACGATTTCAGAACCAATCGTAGAGAGAGTGTTTATAGGGTTGAGATATGTGCAATCCATGTCACCTGGTGCCCATTGAATAGGTATTGGGTTGATTGAAATCGACAAATACGTAAATTATATCCGGTGCAGACAGCAAACTCACAATAAATCTCATGGCATCCAAATATCTAGTCACAGTTATGAGCTGAGTACGGGGTGGAATATAGACACAAGCGAAATAAATTTTAGCAGAAGAATTTAAGTCGAATCTTCTGCAGCAAATTTCAATGTCCGCATAAGCACTAAGATCCACTTCTTTTGGCTTAAAATGTTTTCTTATGGCTATGAGTACACCACCAAAACGTTCAAAGATGCTGTTATCCGTAGATCGGTCACCACGATTAACATCAAAGTAGGGGGGAAGTTAATGCCATTACTGAAACTACTATCTAATCCAGTTTCAGTTAAGACAACTACATCATGTGAGATTTGTGCATTTAGTTCTCAGTCCTCTTACATTCTGGTAGTAGAGGCTGACTTCTTTAAGTTTTTTGACGTTGAGGCACCAGAAATAGGCTTGTTGGTAAACTGTGTGCTAAAAACATCCAAACTCTGCACGTCAACGACATAAATGTCTACAACTGCATTGGAAGCTGCTTGGATTTCTTAAAGCATGCATTGCGCAGCGTAACCACACATAGTTATGCAGAGTTATCTGACATAGATATACATAAAGTTATTCTTGTTTACAACTACCAGCGGCGTTTCCGGGGATATAATGCAAAACTGTTACCATGCAAAGTTGTTTATTTCGATTTGAGTTGTTTGTCAAATTGAAACAATAAAATTTGATAACCGCAATATATTTTATTTATTGTAATCCAAATGGGAGAAAAAACTGTTGATACATTTCAAACTCTTGTCCGATATGATAATCCAGTACTGGTCGTTAAGCATCCAGAAAAGAAGGGTGGCGGAGACGCTGTAAATTGCAACATCAACTGATTCGAAATCATAACATAACAAATGACTTTTACAGGATATACCGAGACCACAAACGGCCTCTGCAATTTTCGACACAAAACGAGAAACCGAAGAGATTTTAAACTCAATTCTGCCGCCACGATGTTGGGAAGAAGATGGACAACTTTGGACACAAACAGTAAGTCAAAAATATTGATTTAAGTTTGTCGCAAACTTAACCTTTGCACATTTTCAGGTCTCAAGTACACCTGCAACCCGCCAAGATGTTATAAATCTGCAAGAAATGTTGGACACACGATTGCAGCAAACCCAGGCTCGCGAAACAGGAATTTGTCCCATTCGTCGGGAGCTCTATTCTCAGTGTTTTGGTGAGGACAAGCATTTCTTCATTGTTGGCTTCATGAAAAGTAATATTTCTTCTAGATGAACTAATTCGCGAAGTGACAATCAACTGCTCGGAACGAGGACTTCTTTTACTGCGTATTCGTGATGAAATCGCCATGTCCATGGAAGCCTACGAGACGCTATACTGCAGCTCGGTAGCATTTGGTATGCGCAAAGCTCTACAGGCTCACGAAGAGAAGGAACGCCTTCGAGAGAAGGTGAAACAACTCGAAATCGACAAGGAAACCCTCGAGGAAATCATTACCGACATGAAGATCAAGTCGGAACAAAACGAACGACGTAACGCCGAACTACGTGCCTCGGAAGAAAAGAAATACGCCGAAGAGGTTGCATTCCTCAAGAAGACAAACGCTCAACTCAAGGCACAACTGGAAGGAATTACCGCGCCAAAGAAATAAGAAACAGAAATTACGTTTTTTTTTTATAGGTTAGAAGTTGTAAAATTTATTTCGAAATTAATAATCGGGCTCGGGTTCATCGATTTCATTAATAATCGGCGTTTGTTTGAATTGCTTCACTGAATCCTTGGCTTCCTTTGTAGCTTTTGGTTTCTTCTCCGGAGTTGGTGGCGGTTCCGGATTAGATGTGCTACAGATCGGCTCATCGTCATCATCAGCCGTTGCTGGTTCGTCTTTGTCGGCTTCCTTCTCTGTTACTTCTTCTTCTTCTTCGGCGGCTTCTTTTTCTTCTTGGGGGATATCTTTGTAAATTTCTGCAACTTCAGTCATTTGCTCCTGCAGGCTCTCCATCTTGCTCATGTAGAGATTGTAGACGTATTCGGCCATTTCCGACATGGCACTGATGTTCTTAAACTCGATGTCGATTGGATCACCGACAGCACGTTTGGTTGGCATGGTTTCCTCGGTGAGAATTTGTAATGTTTGGGGACGTTTCGTTAGCTAAAAGGGAGATGGTTTTGTTAACTCGAGTTTAGTTGGATGACAATCATCGAACTTACCAACTCAAAGGTCGGTCGCAATTCGAAGCAGTTCTTGAAGAGTGACACTCGTCCAAAGATATACAACCCGAGGCGTGCACGACTCATGGCGACCACCAACCGGCGGACGTCCCGCAAATGGCCCACCGCCTTTGTGCGTACCAACGAAATAAGGATGTAGTCGTTCTGTTGGCCCTGGTACTTGTCCACCGTTGTGATCTTGTGTGGCCATCCTATAAGAGGATTCTTGCCGCAGCGGAGATTGATAACATCGCGGATTAAATGCTTCTGCCCGTTGTACGTCGTGAGAATGGAGATTTTCTCAGCCGGATAGCCCAGCAGGCGCATGTACATGAAGACCGCGACCACGTACTCGGCTTCAGCTAGATTCTGCAAAAGCAAAAAAGTCACTTATCGTGTCATAATATCGAAGGGACCCTCCTTACCTGATAGAAGAACGGATTCGGCTCCGACTCACCAACGCCGTTGAAGTCCTCAACATTGACGAGTTGATAGTCATAAACAAAGCCGGCATTGGCCTGCTTGTACTCGTCCCTTTTGAATATATGCTCCAGGTCGTCCAATTTCTTGTAGCGCCACTTGTACAGCGAACAAATGCTCGACCTAGCACGACCCTGTCCGTCTAAATCAACAGTCGGCACCCCAAGTCTCACCAGCCGCGTGAACAAACTCTGCTCCATGTTTGAATACTTTTGGAAGGCCATGTTCTTGATGACAGGCGGTAACTGATGATGATCGCCAATCATGATCCACCGCTTCAGACGATTGAAACCATCCATTGGATTCTGCAGCAGCAGCGGTATGAATGTCTCAATCTCTAGAATTTGCGCTGATTCTTCCATCAGAATGTTGTCGTACTTGAAGCCAAGATTTACCAACTCCTTCCTTTTGAGGGCCGCATGAGTACACGTCATAGCAATGATCTTGGCCTCCTTCACCAGCAAATACTTTGATCGATCCAAACCACTGCGCAGCAGCTCAAACGCTCGAAATTCCTCGAGCTCTGTGAAAATCCTCGATATATACCTGAAGCAACCTTCCGCGATGGCTAGGTAATCATTGAAGGTGTCACCTTTGAACAACGGCTGAGGGGCGTCTATGAAAAATTTGCTAAAAGGGAATTGCTGCTCGAACACACCCTTCCAGGCGGCGTCCTCTTTCACACTGGCAGCGGTTGCGATATTAAGGAACTTCTCCCAACGTGCCATGACATTATAGAGATAGAAATAGCCAGCAGTTTCGCATGTGTACGCATTGTCACCAGGAACTTTCATCGATTCCTGCAACTTCTGTACTTGATTGAGAAGATCTAAGCGCTTGGCGAGCACGTAATTCACACGGCCGTATCGACTAAAGTCTTTTTCGGTTTCGAGCGCCTCCTCACCGTGACCCAAACGCAGCAGATGGCGTTCGTCAATGTCCAGGGCCATAATTTTCTCGAAAAGCTGATTGAGGGCCTGATTGGAATGTGTCACTATGAGTGTGCGTTGATTTGGGTGGTTGTGGTAGAGGTTAGAAATGATTTGAACTGCTACGTCTGTCTTGCCCGTACCAGGAGGACCTACGACCAGGGTCAGACCGGGCTGCATACCAGCACGAATCGCCTCAACTTGTGTAGGCGTGAAACGGACTGTGTTTCTGCAAAGGGAAGGACACTATAAGTAAGGAACGTGTTCAAAAGACGATACTAACATTTTAGGAGCGTTTGCCACATAAGGCCCCCTGCACTCGAAGACGTACGGCTCCACTGTTATCGTTTTGGGAAGATATTCAGCAGCCTCCTGCTCGTCGTCTTCATTCGTGTCGGGGACATCACCAAATGTCAATCGGAATGGAGCCTTCAATAGCTCAACATTCTCCTCCGGACAGACAATTTCATAATGGGGAAAGCTACGGCGAAGATGATCAATATCGAGGAACGTGTCATTGAAATCCAAGGACTTCTCTTGGTTTGACATGCGGGAATAATGCGCAGCACTCGGATCACCATAGCCTAAAAGAATGTCGTGCAACCATGGTGGGACCACACACTCTGTGTTCATTAGATGGCGAATTGTCTCCAAAACTGCTTTGAAGTTGTTCTCCTTGGGCTTGCGACGCATTATGATGTTAAAGCCTTCATATACGTCATCGGCTCCCTAAAAGAAGGATGGGAAATTGAACATCTATACAAACTGAGTTGATACACGCATACCTCTTGTAAGTCATCCATATCCAGGCGGTACTGATTCGAGTCCAACCAAACACGGTAGGTTCTCTGCTCTCCGGATAAGACTGGTCGCGGGTCTGGGCCGTCCTCGATCACACGCCCATTCGCATCGAGCATTCCTTCGACTTCACAGCCGCGAACGCTCACCAAGCCTACCTGCGGGATAAATGGCTCGCGAGCGTTGTATTTTGTGCCTAAAAGACATGATATATATTATGAGAACTACAAACAACCAAAACCTCGTCGCTCAACTTACCATACGGTTGAGTCGGTCTAACCGTGATCAGAAAGCAAACATCATGCTTTCTCAGATTCTCCCATTCGTCTTTGATCTCCCGACGAACGCTCAGAGTCACCGAAATGTCAGCTCTCACGCGTGAAGGTTTCTTCTCGCCAATGTGCGGCTTCGCAACCTCAACCACGGCAAACGATGCAATTGGTAGGGCCATTCTAGCCCAACCGCCAAACACTACATCGCCATCCTCTGATTGCCATGGCAGCATACGGCTGACAGCGTCTTCAATGTCCTGACGAATTTCATAGGTCGACTCCAGTCGGAACAAGTTGAAATTCCTCAGCAGGTAGTCGTGCAGTGTTAAAAACTGCAGATTCAACTTTGGCAACGCCAAACATCCATCGCCTGAGTAGTACTCTGTCGGAACGATGTTTTCATCCCAAATGATGTCCTCTGTGGGATAGAGGGGCATTTCATTTAACGCCTCCAGCTGAGAGGAGTGACGCTCGTGACGCGATATCAACAACTCTTTGAGGAAACCTTCGTCCAAGCGGTGCCAGTCGAAAGGTTCCTTTAGATCGTCAGGAACTAGATTAAGAAAAGATGCAATCTCTTTGAGATTGTGCGCGTCCAGTGCTCCAAAGTGTTTTTCAAGCGCGTCGCGACTGTCAACAGATGCCACATTCGAAAGGGCAAACGTTTTCAAGTCTGGAAATTTGGCGAACGCCGCACGCTGCAAGGATGTAATCTTCTTATAGTGAATCTGAGTCATGTCGTGGTCAGTAAGTGGATCGCCAGTTACGTCGTTGATTTCGAAGCGCGTGTAGAATTTCAGCATTTCAAGCAACTAAAAAGAAAAACCGGAAAGTTAAGTAATAAGTTGCATAATGTAGGGTTAGTGGAAGGGAAGGGGCTTGGCTGGGAAAAGGTTTCACTGAATTTAAATATGAGGAATGGAGATTTTTTATTACATCGATCTGGTGCTGTGTCAAGTTTCTACTAGGCCGTATCTGCCTATGCACACAAGCAGATGGAAATAAGTAGACGAATGGGCTTTCTGGTAATTCTTTGGAAGGTGCGGTTGTTCTCACACAATGCGGAGAATTGTGGCCGATTTTACGATAAAAGACGTCACTTTTCAGATTTCTGTCTAAGCGAAATATCTGGGAACGATTTTCGGGTAAAGAATGTCAAGTCGCAGACATCCAAGGCGTTTTTTGAATATATATATACAGATACAGCTATGATAACGACTTTTCTAGCTTACGCGTCGATTGTTCGTTAAGGCTTCTTTTATCATCTGCACTGGAGTTTCAATCTCCTGATTCCATGGATATTCAATGACACCGAAAATATGGATGCTGTGCTAAGTTGGTTTTCCTTGCGTTTAGGACCAGCTTCGTTAGGCAAGCTGCCTCTATGTCAAGCTATTCTAAAGGCCATCGACTCTATTTTTAAGAAAAGGTGGCGAGTCAGAGGATCTTCGTCTGTAATGCAAGTCAGGCTGCGCTTAAAGCACTGTGCATAAATGAGGCTGAATTTGACCGATGGCATGGGTTATGTGGACTTTGAGGGCGTCTGTGGTTCATAATTTATTCGCAAAGACCTACGACTTAATAAAACCCCACAAGAAAAATTCTGACGGAGTCAAATCGCAAGAACTCGGTGGCCAGTCCACATCACTTCCACGTGAGATGACCATGACCCTCGAATGGCCTGGTCCTCAAAGAAGTATAGACTGATGACGCCGCCAGCCCAAGATCCAAACCAAACAGTGACTTTTCGGGATACATTGGACACTCCTGAATCTCATGTGGATTGGAATCGTCTCAAATTCGACAACTTTGTTTGTTCACCCATTCATTCAGAAATGGGCCTAATCCCCGAAGAAGATTTTTCGATAAAAATTAGGGAGAGAACAGTATGATAGACTGAATAAACAGCCAATGGGGACGTTCAAATATATAAGGTATGTTCCTTTACTTTTGTAGTAAAAATGGAAAAGACCGTCAAAATGACAGTGGAATTAATGAATTCTCTCTCAAAGAGGGAAACTTACGCAAAAGTTAAGGAACGCTGTGAAAAATGACAGATAGGTTTTGTAGATATGTCGTAAACCTCGTAGACATCCTAGCTATCCTTTGTTCTGTGACCTAAATATTCTTCCTGTTCGTCATTTATATTGTTTCAAGGTATTAAAAACGTTTTTCATGATGTCTGGTCATCGAAATTTTCGTATAATTTTTAATTATGGTCTACGAGTAAACTCCTCTAACATGTTCTCTGTTCCCAATTTCTGTACCACTGCATTTCGTAATTTTTTCTCTATTTTGTCTCATCGTTTGTTTAATAAACTCCCTATAAACTAAACTATAAGCCAATTAAAGTGACATTTAACTCTATTTTTATAACTCTTGTATGTAAAATTAAAAATGTCACAAACGTTTTTTTATATTTTCCTACGTATTTGAGTATTTTATATAAAATATTATAATGTTATTGTACCATAAAAAAAAATTCATTGTACCATACAAACAATTATAAGAAAATAAATATTATTATCTATCTTTCTATCTATCTATCTAAATTGGAGTGAACAAATAGAGCAACAAAATTCAAATCAGGTGTGAATTTTTAGGCGACTGACAGTTGTTTAAATTCTTACGCAAATAAATTGTTTGAGTAAAAACTAGTAAGAGGGGAAATATCTTGCTCTCTCGAAGCCGCTCTCTTTTATGAATTTTTCGACTTAAGGAACGACAATTGAGTAAAATGCGTAAGAATTGGTAAAAGTACGTAAAAAATCGTAATAAAGGGTTTTTCAATAAGAGCGCTACAAAAGTTTTTTTTAAATAAAACAAAAACGGTTTTGGATATCAATAAAATTCTTTATTCCTGTGAAAGTACGTTCGATACCATTATGTATGGAACTCGATTTCTTTTGCATGGCCACCACGGGCACGCTTGCGGAAGTCCAGACGCTGAACCCGAGGGTTTTCAAGCATAAATCGGCCGATACTGCTGCAATTTCACGTTCGATATTCGTACGAAGTTCATCAATTGTCGCTGGCTTGTTTGCATAGACCATAGACTTGACGTAGCCCCACAGGAAATAGTCTAACGGCGTCAAATCGCACGACCGAGGCGGCCAAGCGACTGGACCATTTCGTGAGATAATACGTTCTCCAAACTTGGTTTCCAATAAATTGATTGTGACATTCGCTGTGTGGCTTGTGGCGCCGTCCTGTTGGAACCACATGTCCTCCAAGTCCATATCATCCAATTGGGGCCTAGATCTTTTCGCAAAATTCGCCACATCGACGTCACAGAGATGGCCAACGCTTGAGAACGACGTGTGAGAGACACATTTGGGCTTTCTTCAACTGAAGCCTCAGCGGCAGCAATATTCTCGACACTACGGGTACTTCTTTGTCTCACTGGCACGTTGAGGCCACTGACTCCGAATTTCGACAAGTAAATTTTAATAATTTCGACTCGTTCTTGGCTCGTGTATCTTTCCATCATGAAATGGCAAACCTTACTGAAGAGAAATGTCAATTTTTGTAGCGTCCCACCAAGGTGATTCAGCAAAATCCACCTGATTTAGCTAAATCTACTCATTAATGATGTGATTTATCATACATTTGCATGATCACTAATTACGTGATTTATACCTGTTTAATTTTTAATTACGTGCAAATCCACACAAAATAGAATCGAACAGACACAAATAAAATCAAACAGGCCTATTATCGACTTCAGCTGTTTAAACAAAAACAAACTGTCAAAAAATTAAAATGCAGATAGTGATTGTTTTAATCATTTTTGGATTTATTCTTGTAGATATAAATTTTATCCAAGCATTTGAACTCATTTTAAATTGTTGCGGGTTATTTTTTCTTTTGTACTTTTATATGTACGATATTGAAAGTTTGCCAACTAATTTTAAATGTCACACTTAAACACTTAAAAGTTCGGTGGGAACGCCTATCGTGATTTGTAAATTACTTCAGCTAAATCACGTTGGTGGGAACATGGTATAAGATTTAAAAATAAAGGACCAGACCTACAGTTTTGTAAGTCTGACAGCTGACTGACTTGATGTATCTCAGTTTTGATTTTCCTAGATCGGTCACATAGGCAGCTGTTGCATTTGACGTTTATGGAGGGGTAGCCGACGAATCCAGACAAGAAATTCGTGACTGAGCACTAAGTTGACAGTTCTGACTGAAGTTCCTGATCAATATAGTTTTTGCGTTCAGTTAACTCTTCTCCAGACCAATCTATAGTCAACTTAAAACAAAGAAGTTTTTGAATGTGCACAATTTGACAGAGATGAAGCTTCAACAATATAGCAGCTATCAACTGTCAAAGTCCGTAAGTCCCTATTGGAAGACCCTTTAAATAACCCTAGTCCCTAATCACCTTTTTTTGCTTTTGCAGCAAGGGAACCAATCGCCATTTACCTACTATTTAAAATTCTGACAGCATTTGTCAAAGACCCATTAATAAGAAACATCTATAGCTGACCCAGAATGCATGTTTCTGTCAATACCTAAGATTTTTAGCTCACGTATACAAAAAGAATCACATCAGTATCATGCGGAAGTATGTTGTTGTCAAAATTTGCGGATTAACTCAAGTATGTGGATGCAATGTTTCGATTTTCCTGCGTGCCTGTCAGTGCTATCCACTCACGGTCAAGCGCTCAGCGCAGATTGGTTTTAAAAGAACCGTCTACCATGGGACATATTTCTAATATTTTGCGTAAGGTAGGGAATATCCGTCTAATACTATTAAGCAAGATCCAAACGAGCTAAGGAAAATCAAGAAACATTCGCGTTATTATATATGAGGCCATGTCCAACTGTCCCATAAGCCTAGCTTCTGCTTAAATCGCCGAGTAAAGAGAATCGAATTAATCGAATAGTTCTCTTTTCCCCATAGCAAAATTGTACACGTAAAATCCTACCTCAATTAATTTCCATTCAGCAGACTACTTTCATTACACATAGAGGACACGCCATCAAAATAGCAGCACATCCAGAAAGAAGTACAACCATGTGTTCCAAAACATAATAGGTGTGGTAACCGATGAGGCATTTCCCCTACCACACTAAGCATAGGTCCCAATTCTGACAAACAGTAAATAACCGGTCGCCGGTCGCATCTAATACCCACCACTAGATTCATCCAGGTAAGAGAGGTGGGTTCTCAATAGTCTACCTACATTCTACAATGGGATTCCATTAATACTCTGTACCTGCAACTCCTTTCGGTGTGCCGGTTTTTTTTTGTACATAATAACACATAAATAAAATATAAAAAAAATTAACCGACAACTACCTCGAACAGATGTAATTTGACGCACGCACGCAGTCGTTTCGTTCTTCTTGGTTTTCTTTTTAGGTTACGTTATATATTATTTACCAGCATAAATTTAGGGTGCCTTACCTGTCAAGGTATTTACTTAATTCGATTTAGCTGTCTAGGACTAGGCAGTAGGTCGAAGGAATAATAGAACGAAAATCAGATTAGATTCCATGGCGACCAAGCAAACAGAAAACTGTGTGTGTCTGTATATAGTTGTCACATGGCGGGAGGAAGGCAATTGCAGGAGCGGATGTCACTCCGTGGCACTTCCTTGCCACAATTAATGACATACATGGTCACATGCATAGTGTATTCATGTGTACGTAGAGGTACATATAAAAAACATTGCCACAGGGTTTGTGCATTGTGTTTATTTAATGTCGGAGTAGCTTCATTAATTTGATGGCATTGCATTATGTTGTGCTTATGATTACAGTGGTGTTGAGGAAATTTCAAACGGAATATTTTGTTATGAATATGACTTTTAAATGTCTCGTGTCAAGAATGCTCAAGTGGACTCTTCATAGCTCTCGGTATTCACTTACCTTATACGGGGCAATTTTCAAATAGGGCGACCCAAGTCAGTCACAATGCTACGATCATTGACATACTAGAAATTCTCTGGACTGCTAATGTAATGTCCGTTTCATACTAGCTCTGGACAATAAAAAAAATGACGCCAACATAACTTGGTTTAAAGCTAAAGAAACGTGTTACAAAATGCCGACCATCTTGGATTTCTTCAAAGAATACCAGAGAAACCTAGTGAGTGGGCACATTTAAAAACTTTGTTGTCTTAAGTCGACTAGATTGGTCTGGAGTAGATGTAACCTGAACGCAAAAACTAGATTAGTCGGGAACGTCACTTTTCCTACGTCAGTCACATATGCGAACTGTGAACTCAGTACTCAGTCACGAATTTCTTGACTAGATTCGTCGGCTACCCCTGCATAAACGTCAACTGACACAGCTGCCCATCTGACTGATCTACCCCAGTCAAAACTGAGATACATCATGTCAGTCACCTGTCAGACTTACTAAACTAGATACTTGAACGTCCCCAGTGTCAGTTTCATACAAGCTATGGCCAAAAAAAAATTACACCAAACCCTACATAACTAGCGCTCTCTGTTCAAAGCGAATAAAACGTGTAACAAAACGGCAACCACCTTGGATTTCTTCAAATAAAATTTAAATATTTGCGGAATTTTGTACAATAAATGTCACACCGAAAATCGAAAATGCGCTGGTTCAAATAGTCAATAATAGATGGAGCTGGCAAAATTTGTGCCATTTTCGTATATATGGCGAATGATATTTTGAGGTTGGGTTGCATTTGTTTATTTGGAAATATTAGGCAAAATCACTTTTGAGGATAGTTCAATGAACAAAGTTTTCTGGACAGTTCTAAAAATGTTGATTGTGTCCTCATGTGGGTTTCTCAGGAATCCTTTACAATTATTGTTAATTAAATTTAAACTTTCTGTTTTACAAGAAATGAGAAGGTATGTATTCACATTTTGTACATCAAATTTTACAACTATCTCTTCAAATGGTGATCTGACGTCTGACCTTCAGTAATGTCGTCAAAAATTTTTAAAATACGCCTCGTTTTGCAATACGGGTATCTGCTAGGTGTCATTTTAAAGAAGACGCAATTTAAATGTTGGTATTGCTTCAGCAGACGAACGAACTTCATTATGAATAAGAAGCCGTTTATAAGATGAAGTACACTGTGTAGCTTGGGTTATGATGTACTAAAACCACCTCTAGATCTTTTGCTCGAAAACAAATGTTCTAAGTGATCTTGCGAGAACTTATAGGACGAAATGTTTTTAAAAGTAATTTTCAAATTCCGCAAAATATGAACAACATAAAACCTAAACGTTAGATATTTCTGCTTCTTATAATTTGTTTCCAATTTATTCCGCTCAGAACCAAGAGCGCTAGCGCTTATGTTGGAACCACCGCGGAGTTGGCTTCCAACATTTTTGTGTGCATCCCATCAGGTCTTTTCAATGACACGGGAGAGAGGCATTCATATTTAGTGTTTTTAGGCAAAGGAGACTTTCTCTACCACGGGACTTTTTTCTGTCCTATTCCTAGTGGATCAGTCATCATCAGAATAGTCTGAAAAGTACGTGATCCGTGTGCGTAAAATGACGCGTTCGTCACAGGTTTTGACGCTTTTAACGAAATTCCGCATTTTTCCGGTAAATTGACAGATCGTCTGCAGATTGCAGATTGTTTGCAAATTTATGATCACGTTTTAACTTTCGAAGCGCTCCATTCAAGACTTTATTTTTGGTGCTTCAACAGCCAAAGTTCAAATAAATACCTCCGTGTACTTCTCGCTTTGGCAACACAGGAATATTTGATCACCGTTAAAATTGGTGACAGTACCACTGCAATGTTGAGTTGACGGTTTAGCCCATTATGCTAAAGGTAAAAATCACAAACCATCGTGTGACAAAACCCCAACGAAATCTATCAGCGAATTATTTATTCCTTGCTTGTAAAATTTGACAGTTCCACGAAGCAAGGAATGTAATAATATATTGATTTAGTTATTTCTTACATTGCGACGTAAGAGTAAGAGCAAATACAAACCACTTGTGGCGGAATCTTTATTACAAGACAACGTCATGCATACGTTTTCTCAAAAACAACGTCAAAAAACCAATTCTCGTTATCGTAGATATATTTCCTTCAGTCATGCTTAAAGGTGTTTCAACAACATGACACGAGACACTCGCTCTAATTTGACATCCTTTGCAAATCGAGCTCTCAATCGGGGTTCGAGACCCTGTTTAAACTGCTTTCAGTGTCGTTCACTTTCAGAGAGCGAGAGCTATAGGAGAACCCTAAATTAGACATAAATTGTATAACAAATCTTCAGTTTGTGCTTTCTGAAATGTCCGCTTGGGGGCTTCATAAGCAGTCTGGAACACAGCGCCATCTGGCTGGATCACTAAACAACTATCCGCTAGTATGCAAATCCTTTCAAGTGAACGTTTATTTACGAGCACAACTGTCAACGATTTAATGTAGTACCTTACACACTTTTCACAAATCAAATCAATCCAACATTACTGGTTTCCGCTTGTGCCAAGCCAAAGTCTATAAAACCACTTAAAGAGAACCATAGGGAATCTACTTAACCGAAGAGAGTGCTACTCGCCCTTGCTTCAAATCCAGACAGACTTCTTCCTTCGCGCCGTCGACCGTCGTTCATTCCACAAGCAGCAATATTCACCACTTACACCATACCGGTAAATAAAACACAAACGAATACTGCCAAAGTATCTGTGTATCTACCGGCTACTCAACAGAATTCCCCTCAATCGTTTTCAAAACGTGCTTGAATGAGGGCCATGTCGGTTTGTCTCGCTCGTAACTGCTCGCCGTACCGCGCTATTTAGGGTCTAAAAAACGACAGTGAATTAATTACAGATTTCCGTCGTCATCATTCAGTTTTGTGTTTTGCGGTTTCTACTAGGTAATGGTGGTGGAAAAAGTGGAAGTGATGATGAATTTTTAAAAAGTAAATTGTTATACAAAATACAAAACACCGAAACACGGAAGTGAGCCAGTCGAGTCGAAGAACAACCCCAGTTCTCTGGCCGAAACAAAGAGCAGTTGTGTGTGTTAAGGAATTCCGATTCAATTTGGTGTTTTTTTTTTGTTTTTGTTCGTTCTGGCCGCAGAAATACACAGAGGGAAAAATAAACCCAAAGGCAATCTTCTCATTCACTTAATAAAAATAAACCGTGCGATTTAGTATCACATCTGTCTTGTTTTATGCTGTTTGTCTTGGCCCGCGTCGGGTGGAACGTTGAAAGATACTCGAATTTCACTTGGAATACAATTTCGAATGCGAAAAGCGTCTGTTCCCGCGCTCAATGTTATGATTGCGAACAAACCACCTCAATCGGTATTATTTCGTTTGACAGTGTGAATGGTGCGCGCAAAGTATTCCAGCAAAACGATGACTCAACAAACTGTACGTCATAGATGGACGGGCCTAATGCTGTTCATGGTGAGTTTGTGCGAATTGAGTGGGATCACCAACGGTGAGACACTCCCACAGCAACAGCCCGATCGTGATGATGTTAACCTGGTACAGGTGAACAAGTGCTGCGAGAAGTTCGAAATACATTTGGATACAGTGTGCACTCAGGTGAATGAAACAGGTGAGCATTGCCAGTTGACTGGCACAACTAAACTACAGCCTGTGGTAAGACAGAGGTTGTAATGCGTGAGATGGAATGTGCTATGTGAATAGTGATTTTACGAGTCACACACAGAGTCAATAGTAAAACGATTTTCAGCTTTTGTCTTGTGAAGTTGTAAACGAAATGTAATGTGACTCAAGCCCGACTTTAAGGGGAAATGGAGGATGAGTGAGCAATATGACATCGGCACAAATTGATAGCAAATAACGATGCAGAGAGTATGCACTAGTCACGACATCGCTATCGCAAGCCGGCTAAAAAAAGAAACCCCCCCTCGTGACACTTGTTTTATTAACATTGCTTGACAGATTGATAATAATTTGTTAGGTATATACGATTTATGAGGATGGCGAGACGAGCCATCTTTTGCACGCTTACGCGTTTTTGACAAAGGTTTACCTTGAAGAGGTACTGGAAATGGAACAGTAGCGCGGTTGGATTGAGAGTGAAACAGACTTAACTTAGGTGGCTTGTCAGGTGAATTAAACAAATGTCTGTTTTTATGACGTTTATCTGTCACTTAACTGAATATAACTACGCATTACATCGGACCACTGTCCAATGTTTACATGAGAATGATGACAGGCCGATTTTTTAGTCGATGAACGGAAAGTCGTCTACATCGATAATCGGTCCTGAATACGCCAAAAATTATAGATTAAAACCAGTATAGCTGTCGGAAATCTTTCAACCAGACTGTCAATGGATGTTAGATTCCCATGTGCTGAATTTAAGGTCACAGAGAGGAGAACAAAAAATACCCCAACAACGAAGCTGATATAAATGGGGATCTTTAAGTCCTCCCACTCTTTGGAACTTTAAAATCTCCCAAAAGCAGAAGGCATCATTATAAAAGAAGGCTTCATCTTTTTTTGTCGTACCGCTTACGGCATTATTTCAAAACCGATTTTTATTAAATACGGACCACACGAAAGGATTTGTTTCTTACATAGAATACAAATGAACAATAAACAAAGAGTTGTTGATTGACATATCTACTAAACAAAAGATAAAATACATTGCATATTTATAGGCCACATGATTTGTCTTAACGATTTTAAACTTTTGGCCGATGGGTTGTCCTAGTAAGGGCATTTATACCTAGGTGCGTTTTTTTAACTTCTAACTTAGCAAAGCAAGCAAAGTAGGATTTTTAGCACGCAACAGCTCCGTCATTCTTGACATTTCTGAGAGCACACTAGGCCTTTATCCTTTATGTTGGAACCTTTCTAGTGATGTGGGTGGAAATTGCATGTAAACTGCAAACAAATTTTATAGCTTTTAAACACAAACCGTTTTTTGGGGCATTCGTCTACTTAACTTTGCTTTGCTACGGTAGAAGGTCAAAAAAACACACCTAGGCATAAATGTCCTGACTAGGAAAACTCAGCGACTCAAAAAGAAGCACACCTTCTGCACACGCTATAAAATCAGGTCGAAAATTGATGCTAAAAGAACAAGTACTTAGATTTTTTTTTATAAATAAGGGTTAAACTAGCCTTAATAGCTAGTTTCACTGTTTTTGAATTAGGTGGAGACGACACTAATGACTTTGTTGGAGCTGAAGAGGTGAAGAGCCGCTTTCCTTGCCACTTTGCCCACATATATCAAGAGGATCACTGTTCTTTGAAGATAAGAGTGACTTATTCTCACAGAATTATGTTTGCTGCAGTTCGCTACGACTATTCAGCCAAACGACAAACCTTAAATCTGAAAGCGTTGCGATTGCTGGCGACACCCAGTATAATAAGTTAGGTGACAGTATAGGTAGTAAGACTCACCTAAACCAGAGCTGTAAGTCCATTGTTATTTAATTGGTAGATATGTGTAGAATATTTTTCGACTGGACTACGTCGGTTTTTATTTTATTTGACTTTGTTATGTGGAGGAAAGAAAATAATCTGGCATTTTTAGTCAGGAATGGTAAAATTCTTCCTGCAAAATACGGTTTCTGGGGCTAATTTCAATAAAACTCACGAAACGGAACAAAATTCACATATGCAAAGTGACACAACGAAATCATGAACGAAAAAAATTGCTCTCCTTTTCGTTTTGATGTATACGCTGTTGCTGCGAAATAATACCGAAAAATGTAGTAGATTAAATAAATAAATAAATATTTTGGCGCGACAGGTCTGTGGGACCCAAGGCCTAGCTTCTCACAACCATTAATTTTGTGTGAGTTTTCAATTTTTGGGACGAATGGAAGGGATCTATAATTTTACGCCGAGTCCAAACGGCTAATTGAGAAGCTCTTTCATGACAGTTTTACTCTCGGATGTTTGGCAGACGTTCGCGAGAGATGGCGCAGTGAAAAAAACCTTAAGATGTAGTTTGGCCCTTTCGGGATTCGAACCGGGGACCACTCGCTTAGTAGTCCAACACACTAACTCTAAGCCACTGTGCCACCCAAGTGTAGTAGATTCTCCACTCCCTATTCGCACACAATATATTGTCCGGGACATTAATTGCTTGTGAAAATTTGACATTTCTTTTTCTCGTGGTTGTTTTGTAAAAATCGAATCTTACGAAGTGGACAAGGTGTGTTTTATTTGAGCTACGACCTCAGCGAAGCAAAGTAAAGTTGACTTGACGTCAACGTGGGACGTTAATATTGAGCTTTCATATTCCAAAGAATTGGAGCAGGAATATTAAGAAGGAGACATGGATAGGAAAGATAACATTTTTACAAAATTTTATAATTTTATCTTTCCATCAGAAAATACAAATTTTAGCTGTGTTCAAATGTCACTTGTATTTGTGTAGCAGCTGATGGAACTCTCCACAAATCATTTTCCACTGCCTTTTCGCTGTTCATTTGGAGACCTACGTAAAATGTTGTTCCGAAACAGCAGCGTACTGGGCTTTATTGCGGTTTGGTAAACCTAATCTAGTACATTCGCACTTTGCATGGTGTTTGATTATACACATTGTGGTTGGGCTTTAAGGCTTTTAGCTTTAATAGGTTTCAGGGTTGTGCAGGGGATTGAAATTATCTGACACTTCTCAGTGCGCACTAGTGGGCACTAGTGGTAGCCACGCCAAACAAACCTTACATGAACAAACATTCTCCCTGGTATAGGTGTAGATCATTAATTTCGTCATTGAAATTGGACATTCACATATCAGTTGTTTGCCAAAATGGTAACTCCAATCATGACAAATGAATCATCGGAGCACCAAGGTAATCTCTTGAAAAACTTAGCAATTGCCTCAAAAGTTGTTTGAAAACCTTCACTGATCCAACATTCCACACACTAAGCTGTAATAGTGTTCCTAAGGCGTTCTTCTTTTAAAAGTGTCACCCATCGAATTAGTACCGACCTCATGATCCATAACGTCTCCTACAAAGAGTCACAACACAACCTTGGAGATGTTTCTTGCCCTTTTCTTCTATGGAAAAAGGACTAACCCACCCCAGACTGTTTAGCTTGAATTTTGTTGACATTCTAGAAACTCTCTAATGGTGGCTCATGGTTAATTAACCCGCGTCCAACCAGAGCAACACAATCCAAATTTCATTAAACACTCCAAGCTCCGGTTTACATTCGATGCGGAAATAAATAAACATTTCTCCGCCAATGTATATCACTCCGCTGCCGCTCTGCTGTGGTATGCATAGCTCATAATTTATTTATGAAGTTTTAATTTCCTATCAATAAACTAACAAAACAACCGCAATCCACTGAAGTAAACCTACCTCTTCAATTCAAACCGCACAAAATCTCGAAAGCTCGTATAGATAGGTAGATAAAATGCAAACAAACAGCTAACGCAAAAGAATACAAAATTCAAATCGAAAATATTTTGATTGGGTGCCCTAATTTCGCACACTGTCCACACATTCACACCAGACACCACACTCAAACACACTTGTCTGATAGATTTAATTGATGCATTATTTGCCTTTTATATTTTTATTTATATTGCTTTTGCAAACTCGTTAGGATGACGCGACGCAACTCACAAGTCACAAGCCATCTCGTGCCACATGGCCGTTGTTGTCCCATTTATGCAGTTGCAGTCCCACTTGCATCTAGCGGTTAAACAAGTCGCATTGTGTCATTTAGTTGATTCAATTTACACCAGACAAACATTTAATTTACTGCCATGCAGGCGCAGATAGTTGGACATTTTTTCCTATTTTTTGTGGCCGCAGGTGGACAGTGACAGGAAACACACAATTGACGACTCTTGCGAGTCCGTTGAACTTGACTGGCATGTTATAGTCCATTTAGCTATTGCGAATTTGCCCTAAATGGCGATTTAATTAAAACTCGTTACACAGGGAATTACGGACGCTTCTGGTGATTTATTCCCTATTGGGTGCGTGCAGTCAAGGAAGCGGCATTGTTTGGCTTAGTTTGGTTACTTTTTTTTTGTTTAGGAAAGTATCGTGGCAGACGCGGCAAGACTTATTTGGGGGAGGGTTTTTCAATAATTTATCGTCGTTGTTTATGGACTGTCGCATTGACTTTTCTTGATTTTGACAGGGAGTGACAGAGTGATAAGGAATTTATGTAGGAATTTCCGATAATGCCAACAGCTGGTAGGTTTTTTTTTAATGACAATCCTACATAACTATCGGTAGACGGTGGCGAAAGGTGCGAGATGTGTGCTACTTTGTTCTTTTCATGCGACGATGTTTAATTGATTAGCGAGTGCACGGGTCTGGAGTAGCTATTGCGTGTTGTAAGCTGGCAATTGACATGTAGAACTTAGGTTTGAAGGAAACACAACATGAGACTTTACGTAAAGATTTTTCAGTGCGTAGAATCGGCATGGGAAGGTAAATGTGTCATTTGAATGTCATATCTAAAGAAGTATAAAATGCATGCCAATTTGACATTGATGACGTTCGGATTCCTAGTCAACTACACATTTGTCTGGACTAGGTATACAAACGCATTGAATTGTTGTTATATTCTCGCGGTTCATTTTTAATTTTGACACTTCGAAATGATTTTTTTGACAAGATTTGTCGGCTACCCCTCCATAAACGTCAACTGAAAAAAAATATTTACGTGACCAATCTGAGACAATAAAAACTCAGACACTCAGGTCTGTTCCTTTACTTTTGTAGTAAAAATGGAAAAGACTGTCAAAATTAAAGTGGAGGGGATGAATTCTTCTGTCAAAGAGGGAAACTTACGCAAAAGTTAAGGAACGCTTTTGTTGTAACCTGTGAAAAATCACAGATAGTTCATCCACCCAAATGCCAAATAGAAAAACAAATTAAATCAGCTGTCAATTTTCAGGCGACTGACAGTTGTAGCAAAGAAACAGACCTATCTAGTCAGTCAACTGTCAGGCTTACTTAACTAGAAATCCGAACGTTCTCATTCACGTGACCAATCTGTTACAATAAAAATTCAAATACAATAAGTCAGTCAGCTGTCAGACTAACGAAAGTAATGGTGTTTTTCATTGAAGAATTGCTCCGTTTAATCGAGTTCGTTGGAGCACTTTTGCAATTTTTCTTTGTTTTCTACAATAAATATGAGTTATTTAATGGGTCAATACATATTTCAATTAAAGTTTACATTTGCACTAATAATTTAGTACTTTCGTATCGAATAGCGCAAGATTTGTTTCTAACAGCACAACAAACATTTCACTCTGACATTTTGCTTGTTTTTGTTGGTGAGTTCAGGGCATTTCTTTAAAAATATTCCGGACACTTCTTTCGTGTTAAGAATTGACCTGGAACTGCACTTTCTTTTTCAACGAAACATGAAAAACATAGAAAGAGCACTTCTAGATTTGCTCTTTTCATAGAAAGGGCGATTCTTGCCTTCAATCGAAAACGCCATAAGTCAGTCAGCTGTCAGACTGAAATAATAATTTGAACGTCCTCATTATAAATGACCAAATGATCAGATAAGCTGTCACGACAATTCCGAATAAACTCCATATCATCATCAAGTGCATTATACTTTAATGGTTCTTATCTGTCATAATCGTCATGTTCAGGCGTGGCAATGGGGGACGTTCCAGCTATTCCAGAAATTCGTGACTGAGTACAGGTTGACAGTTCGTATACATATGAGGCTGACGTTAAAAATGTACGTTACTGACCAATCTAGTCGACTTATGGCACATTGGCACAAAAAACTCTTCCGGAGATTCTGAGAAGAAAAATTCGCTTCTCGATTTTAAGTCAGAATCCACTCAAGGAGCACTCACACAAGCCAGCTGACAGCAGCCGTAGATTATTTTTTGGCATTTCACCAATACAATTCTGGATTCAACCAGAAGCAGTTTTCTTGTTCCATTGGAGTTCAGAATGAGTGAATCCCCGAGTGAAACCAATGAAAAACGAATTTTAATGCCTAGACTAGATTTTTGACAGAAGGAACTGTCAAATCTCTTACTCAATCTGAGAAAGAAATATAAAGAAAAAGAAAGTCGCAGTTAAAAGAAAGAAAAAATTGTTAAAGATGTATTTGCTGGGTCGGTCTCTACGTTTTACCAAAAGAAATTTAAAAACATGGCAGGGTGGACACAATCCGCGTTAGTATTGAAACAGACTTTCGGTTCTAGACCTGTACTTCAATACTAGACATAATATAAAGCTTTAACCACCCAACAGAGATGAAATATGAATATAATACGAAACACTAAACACTAGATGATAACGCTGGAATCGTCTCAGTCCTAACCTACATTTGGAGGTTAGGTCCGTCTAAAGATTTATATTGATGATGAAACTATTGTTGCCAATTAATGCGTCAAAGATGTATGCATCGTTTGCTTTACTTGAAAGTAGGTTTACTTTCTACTTTTCTGTGTGCGGCATGCGTTGACAGTTGGCACAGAAAAGCGGCAGCGGCAGCGGCAGCGGGAGAGGAAGCTATTTCATTGGTGGAAATATTGAGAGTGAGAAAAACTGTCATGGTCGTTTGGAAAAATCCAAAATAAAAATATTTTGTGGCGGGCAAACAACTATTTTAAAGAACTCATGTGAGTTTTTAATGCAATTCGTACCCAAATTTCTTCGGGAAACGTGTTTGAGGAGCATCTCATTGAGACTATGTATGAAGTGAAGTCATCGGTAGCTAACATGTGCGACGGATTCTATTGGACTGCTCGTTCCGTCGAATACGTCAATATTGCCGGATCCGTTAGCGCAACGGACGCGACGGATTCTATGGGTTGGGCCCTTTAGGCCGTCGGCGTCGTCATGGTCTATATACGTAAAGTTGGGATAGGCATTAAGCTCTAGTACTTTTATCTTTTTCGTACATAAAAACTCGGCATAAAGTTAATCATCCATTTCAATCGGACCAACTGATAGGGCCTGTGCAGTGATCAGCGTTTAAGGAATTCATTACAGTCTTTCTAAATACAATCCTCCATCGCACATGATTCCACTGTGTGGTTCAAAAATCGGAAAAAGGGTTTTCAATTATCGCTTTTTCATAGGTTTACACAATTTCCGCAAGACGGGAAAATCTATCATAAACAACTTTACCAGTCAATCATTTCTTCTTTCCAATTGCTATTTGCAGAATTTTTCCAACCCATGTTCACCAGCTACAGCGGCGAACACAACATTCCAGTCAAGTACAAATTTGTCATTGGCGTCCCAGGATGTGGATCAATGCAAACATGGCCGATATTCCATTACCCAGGGGTGAGTCATCAACAAACTACATAACTTGCATCACTTTCAATTTGCTTTTTGCAGAGCGCCGATAAGTTGATCCTACTGAGCGATGGTAAGCTGAGGCATTACACAAACACCGATGAGGATCAATACGAACACGCCGACTACCAGGATGAAGATGATGATGGACGTAAGCCACTGTTCCACGACTACAGACAAGGACAGTATTGCATTGACAAGGTAAACACACGTCTTTACAAATTAACAACAAGATCAGTCTCAGTCCCTTCTTCGTAGGCCATTTCAACGAGTGGCAACCACCGAACGATACTGTACGCCAATATCTGTCTGGCGAAGAAAGAAATCAAATGGACTGACACAAATTTCCTGCTGAGGAAAATTCTAAACCCCATCTTCCATGGGATCTCTATGATCATACTTTTAATGATCGCGATTATCTATTTTATTCTACCGACGTTGAGAGACTTGGTTGGAAACATCATAACAACGATCGCCGTTTGCTTGATGGTGAGCCAAGCGGCTGATCTAGTGAGGATCTTCACCGAACTGAGTAGTCACGTTAGTTTTATCGTAGCCGGTAAGGACATAGAAATTCGAGGTTGTTCCTATGTTTATAGAGTCTTCTTTCAGATACAATCTTATACGTTAGTCTGCTGGGTGCGTTCTTCTGGCTTAACAGCTTTGGATACTACATATGGAAGACGTTCAGGTGCAGCCTAATCTCACGCCTAATACTTTCAACGTAGTATATCAAAGCGACTGCTTCTTCTTTCAGATCGAGAAACGTCTTCCTGCGTGTAACAGACGGCCGAAAGTATTGCTACTATTCAGGATATGCATGGGGAGCCACTGGCCTAATGGCAGCGATGGCTATCTTTTCGCATTGCTTCCTCGACGCCGAGTCGTACAAGAAGCAAAATATTATCGGCGAGCAGGAGACCATCGGTTGGCTGGGAATTGCGATATTCTTCTCACCAATAGCGTGTACAATCTTGATAGATATTTTCTTCTATGTGACCACGTTGAAGTTGATCAATCGAAGAAACGTCTACGGAAGGATTCAGCACAAACTGAAGGCAAAGTATGTGTAAGATGATTTGTCTTTCATTTGCTTTAAATTAAAAGCATTTGCTTATCGTTTTTCCTTACAGCTTTATAATGTACGCGCTGCTGCTGCTGGTCATGTCGATAGCATGGCTATTCCTGGTTCTCTCGTGGCTAAAGTACGATGGCCTGCTTTATGCGCACATTATAGTTAATGCCGTGCAAGCGCCATTGATCCTGTACATATGTGTTCTCAGACAGAAACATGTAACGTTTCTGTTAAAGAAGTCGTGCTGTTACAACGAGCCACCGTCATCGAATGACTGGGGCGACGAAATGCATTACATGAATGGCAACGATTATTGAGACGATTGAAATGCTGGTTGAACTGGAAACTAGAATCTCTCGAATGTGAAAAAAAAACCTTGTTAGACTACCACGAATTATGTATTTTAAGTAGAAGTAGCACTCAAGTGTACTTAATGAAATTATTTATTATCTTTTTGAATAAAACGGAGAAAATATGAGGAGTGGCTTTTGCTAGATCAGTTGGCAAAGCAGCAGTGGTCATCACAAGGAGCTCGATGTATTATAACAATGAAAGCATGAAAGGTTGGGTGTACCACTAGATCCAGAAAGTGGGCTGATTGGAAACATTCTGCCGTTACCTATGCTGCACCTGTTATTACACATAAATCGTAATCATATTACAACCTTCATCTTCAGAAGTCAGAGGAAACTATCAATCCATGGCTAAGATGCTTTTTTACGTGTTGTCTGAGGCCATGTTATGTTCCTAGAATATGGCGAGCGGTAAGAGTGATATTCATCCCAAAAGCAGGGAAGGCCAGTCACACAACAGCCAAGGATTGTAGACCAATTAGTGTATCGTCTTTTATGCTGAAAACACTGGAACGATTGATCGATCTACATGTAAGGCAAACGATTGGCGATAACTATCTGTCAAAATCACAACATGTGTACATGAAAAACAGATCTGTAGTGGAAGAATCCTTAAAGCTTAAGGAATACACATTGAGTGCGTTTCTACGCAGCTTACACAGGACTCGCCTTAAAAGCAGCCTCTGCGACTGGATTGCACTCATGCTAGGCACACGCCGGATAAAGTCACTAAAAGTGAAGGGACGTGACTATTGAAAGGAAAGTCAGTAGAGGAACGCCACAAGGTGCAGTCCTCTCTCCGCTCATATGGCTGCTCGTGGTTGATGAATTGCTTAAAACATTGGAACAGGAAGGATTCATTGTAAGCGCATACGCAGACGATGTCGTAATTCTAGTCACAGGTAAATTCACCCCAATCCTCAGAGATCGGCTCAATTCGCACTCCTACTAGTCAATTTGAAGGACTTCAAAGGACCATCAAAGACGGAAATTTTGCTGTCTACGAGGAGAAGGACGATCCCTGCCTTCAATCCCCCAAAGATGGGCGGGGTGGATCTAGAAATATCAAAACGGCGAGATATCTGGGCATAGTCTTAGATTCCAAACTTAGCTGGAAGGAAAACATAGAGAATCGCATCAAAAAGGCATACGTGGCACTATATGCCTGTAGAAGAGCATTCGGTAATACATGGGGATTCAGGCCACATGTGGTACACTGGCTGTATACAGCAGTAGTGAGGCCCATACTAACATATGGTACAGTTGTGTGTTAGGCCATGGAGAAGAAATATAATCTCTCAAGCCTTACCAAAGTCCAGAGGGCGGCATGCATCGGGATAACCCCCTGGACATTTACTGCAGCAGCAAGGCGGTAAAAACCGCGATCAGGGGTGGCAGCACGTAACTTGATACAATCGAGTTCAGTCGATACAATCGAGCTCTGGCAGCACCTAATTTGTCACAATCGATTATCCTCGATTGTATCGTCGAAGGTGGCAGCACACAAACCAGAAAATGACGTTTGAAACAAAACATTTTACTCGATAGCGAATACTTGTCGTCAGCAGTTGTTTTTCTTTGTTCAAATATGGAGTCCAAACAAAAGATGTCAATAAATAGAAAACAAATAAAAATGTTAACTAATTTTATGAGTGATCACCATGATTTTGCAAGAGGAATCTTAAAAACTGCACAAGGAAGGAAATAGCAGTTTTCTCTGGAAAAGACTATCCAATAATAATCGAGTCATACCCAGCAACACATTTGTTCCGACATTGATTTGGTAACTGCCACTGGCTAGGAGACTCAATTTTGGACAAAGTTGTAAAATGGGTGGAACTGATGTGCTTCTTATTTTGCTTAAAAGTTTTGATAAATTAAGGATCATAAGGAAGCATTCCTTGTTTACTCTAAACTGCTGCACAAAGCTAAAAATATGTATTTAATTTTGCAATGTTGTCAGTGTTATTGTTTTATTTCTGAATACTCATTTTCACTTAACTCTAATGGGTTGCTGTTATCTCTCAAAGCTCTTCTTTTTATTTTAAAATTAGACACTTCCTCATCCTCACTCTCCCAATCAAAAAATATCATCTTCTTTCTATCCACTTTTCATAATAAAAAATAGTTGGAATACCGATTTGTATTTCGCTTCATAATTCACAATCATTTTTTTAAGTACAAGTCACAATGAAACTCGTTTCAAGTTACGTGCTGGCAAAAATGTTTTGTTTCGAGTTGGGCTCACGATGAACAGTCTCGATTGTATCAAGTTACGTGCTGCCACCCCAGGTTAAGAGAGTCTGGATTATGGTCAGCCAAATCGTATGGGCACGCATCCATCGAAACCCAATGGATTGCGGCGATGGAGAAGGCGACAACAGACTACCTGCCCGCCACTCTCGTTTTTGAAAGGAGATTCACTACTAGAATTCCCGAAAGAAGCGAGTGGGAGAACAAAACGATTACGACGAAAGAGGAGATAGCCATCTATACCGACGGTTCTAAGATGGATATCGGTACAGGTGCGGGCATCTTCAGCGAAACATTGAACCTGCGGGAATCATTCCGTATTAGTGATGATTGCAGTGTCTTTCAAGCAGAGATTGCAGCTATTACCCAAGGGGCAAAAGACATCAATAGACGTAAAATTGTCAGCAAACAAATCACTATCTACTCTGACAGCCAAGCGGCCATAAAAGCCATGGAGTCGGTCGTGGTGAAGTGAAGGACAGTAAGGCTAGTTGCACACACACCGATTTTGGACGGCCGATTTTATACCGGTCTTCCAAATTCCAATAGTGAACCATATGTGCGAACGGGACCTGGCACACACGCCAACCGCTGATCGGTGCCGGCAAAATGCCGGTGAGCAGCCGTCCAATGCCACTGTATCGCCAGCAGTATCGGGAAGTCGTGGCGTACGTGATTAAATGCACGCTTGCACACGCACCGATTTTTTACCGACCATTCCATTCGACTGTTCTCTAGACTTTATTGAATGGTAGCCCAAACATCAATAAAAAGGTCTATATTTCATTGATAGAAAGCTATGAATTATTTTATATTGACGTACTACTTAACTCAGTGTTAGAGAAAGCCTTTCTAATGAAGGAATAGAATTTCTCATTTTAGTATTCTGATGTTGGATTTCATTTTTCAACTTCTCGTGGAGTTCGTTAAAGGATGCAATAGACACTCTGAAGAAGTTAAAAAACTAACTACCATCACGCCTTAGTTCTTCAAAAAAGTGTGGAATTTTCCCGTGCGTTCTCTGCTTTGATTGATAGGATGAATCCAGTACTTGCGCTTAATCCTACGGCGCTTAAGACCGCGATGCAATAACCACATATCAACAACTCGTTTAGGATTCATTACTATTAAACAATAACCTCGTGTCACAATCACCACAACAAAGCAACTGATTGTTAGACCGATAAAAATCCGGTGAGTGTGCTAGCACCCTGCTACCGGTAAAATGTCGGCCGATTTTATACTGGCCGTCTAAAATCGGTATGTGTGCAATTAGGCTAAGACAATGCAAGAAATATCTGGATGAAATATCACAAGTTAACATGGTGACCCTATGCTGGGTAACAGGACATATGAATATTAAAGGTAATAAGTATGCGGATGAGCTTGCTAGAGGTGGGTCGAAACTACACGAGTCGTTGGCCTTAAAATCAGTAAAAACTCCGCTGAGTACGCTTGTAAGGAAGATTGACATTGAGTCTTGGAGCAAAACAAATCTTCGTTGGACCAATATCAATACCTGCAGGCATACAAAAGAACTATGGCCAGCGGTGAGCAAAAAGAGATCGAAATATTTGATCGGACTGAGTCGCGCAGACATTCGCATACTCACGGGGGTCATTACTGGACACTGTGTGATAGGCGTACATGCAGAACGACTGGGTATACTGCATAATGACTTTTGCAGACGCTGCAGGAACGTTGAAGAAATAGAATCTGTACGTCACCTGCTGTGCGAATGCCCGGCCCTTAAAGATAATAGGAAAAGGTTTCTTAATAGCTACTTCTTTGATGAGCTAGAGGATCTGGAGAATGTGGATCTTAAGAGATTCATACTTTTATCTGGATGGTTCTTGTAGATAAGCAGACTCTACATCATCAGCTACTCTCAGGACAAACTACAGAACCTGCACTTAACAGACCTTAAGACCCCAAGTGATTCTTACTAAATCTATGGGGCTCTAATTTAATAAGCGGCGTAATTAATTTCTTCAACACATGATGTTGGTCTCGTCCAACCGAACTTGGCTTGCTTAACTTTTAAGCGCGAATAATGTTCCTATGCTCTTTCGCAAATGACTGACTGAGGTTCTCATAAAGAGGACGTACAACGAATCAGTTAAGTGATTAAATTAAAGCTAGCATCAGAAGTGATGGGTCAACGGCAGCTCTCATATCCCCAAAGCGAGTTGTGCGCACTCATCAGGTTGGAGGTTGTGTGTTCGTTTAGCTATCAAATCACTTTAAATACAGCTAACGCCGAAAGATGAAAACACCCGGTTAGATATGCATTGTCACGATAGACACGTGTTAAGCTAACTAATAAGAGGAGGCCCTGCTAAAGCAGATAGAACTGCCAACAATGGAGTTCGTATGAATTGGATAGGCGTAGGAAAAAAAGAAGCTAGCAAACACTGTTTCTATCCCACTAGACTTAATTTTAAGAATATTACATAGAAACTATACAGTTTTCCTCAAAAAATATCCGACTCACCTGCCCGAAGAGCTTTCCCTCTTCGCGTTTGACCAAGTTTGATATCTGACATCTCACCAACAAGTGACAATCATCCAGCACCGTGTTGAAGAACCTTCTCGTCGGTAGCAGCGCTTCCAAATCAATAATAAACTCAAGAAACCGTTCACAGTAATGAACTGTGTCATGTTCAATTCTACCCACTTCCGGAATCAGTTCCAAAATATTCAAAAAGTTCACCATTAAATTCTAAAACATGGATTCAATCAGTAAGCATACCGTTTTAAACATTGAACCAACCACAAACCTGAAGAAAATGTCGTTCCCATTCGATTTCGGGTTTCTTCTCCGTCTTTTCTTTCTTTTGAATCTTTTTCCAAAACTTCTTCCACTCGGGTATTTCCCTCAATTCTTGGTCACGTCGTCCTATAGCATAATGGAAAATAAGAAACAGTACTGTTTAGGACAAAGTTTAAACCTACTTGGCTGCAAGCACGTCCACATTGACAGCGAGACCAATCGTTTTGCCTGCTCCCGACACAATTCAATCTCCATGCTGTTGAAGCAATGATTGACGAATATCAACAAAGCCGTTTGTTCACGCATTTGCAGAGCACTCATATTAGCTCGAGGCATACATGATTCAGTGACTTGCCGAAAGAAAGATGCAAATTCTTCGGATCTCTTCTCAAATATTGGCCAGATCTCAACCCGTTCACGAAATTTCTCATTTACCATTACCACGATGGACATTATATGAGCATGACTTGATTTGCCACCAATGTAGTTGGGCCACAGGTAGTTCTCCAAATATTGGCTGAACTCAAGCATCATTATACGACGAACGGAATGCTTGGAGTCCTGGATTTCTTTTGCGTAGATCTCTTCGATAACATTGGCGTCGAATGGTAAGTGATCCGATTGGGTCTCTGCAGACCAATATTTTGTAGCAAGCTATTTAAACATAAATATTTGTTTAATTGTGGCGAAAACTTTTGTAAACGTATATTGCTTACCAGTGAGATAACATCGGCGTTTATTTGTGATATTGTCACAACAGGCACTTTGAATTTGGTTTGACCCTCGGTTGTTTGTTTTTCTTTCATTTTGCGATATAAATATAAAATAACTTTGTGCGAGAATATAAATAATTTACAAATTTAACAAAACAATTGAAACTTTCGCAAAATAAGCAGCCGCACGTTTGTTTACCGGCTGTAAAAGTGACATCGAATGTCAGATGGAAACACAATGTACTAGAAGAATGAACGCATTTAGCGATTGTTGAAAAAGGGTGTGATCAGGAGGATATAAAAACATTAAAATTGAAATAACTACACGCCATGCTCTTTCGATTGCTGCAATCAGAATTGTCCTATCTCTTTTAGTTTCCGAAATAAAAAATTTGATTTTGTCCTACAGACCAATATTTGTCGATCAATTTTATGCTTATTTGTCCTATATCCATTTATTGTATGCAGTAGGACAAATTTTATGTAAGGTTTATGATTAATGTCCTACATCCAATGAAATGTGCTGTTTGGCTAACAAAGATTCGCAAAATGCTCAAAAAGCTTAACAAATATTTTGCCTTTATTCAAACATTTACAACATTATGTTTCAAATAAAAAAAATATTGCGATTTTTCTTTAATATTGAAAATAGTGGTTTGTTTAACTGTCGCAGTGGTTTTATAACAAAAGATTTATCGATTTGCTAAAAGATCGGTCAAAAAGATTAACTTTTATTTACCTTGGTAATGCCATGTTCCCACCAAACTGAAATCGCGAGGTTTCGATGAACTTTTACTGAAACCTCGTAAGTCGTTCCCACCGAGTTGAAGTGATTTCAAAAGTCATAAGCTGTCAATTTTGAAAATATAACTTACTTTGTTTTTTTTTATTCAAATGATTTTGCCTGCAGAAACACTTGTTTGTTATGATTTGTTTTTTTTTTTCGATTGTTTTGGCGTTTACTTTTTTGACGTCCACAAATAATGAACACAAAATAAACCAAAGTTCACGCTGTAGGCTTGTTCGGTTTGATAACCTCTCACGGGCGGATGAACCCAGAGGGATTTCGACTAGATTTCGCTTAAATCCCGAGATTTCGAACGGCAAAAATGTATGGCGAAACCTCGGAGATTTGGAAACATTTTACGAAACCTCGCGATTTCGGTTGGTGGGAACATGGCATAACTCCATTTATCATGATTGAAATTAACTGTTAATTCCTCTTTAAAAATGCAACAACAAAATGTCAGTATTACCAGGAGGTACTTTATTTTCCTTCTACTATGTCCGTGTCGTAAAGCCCGGAATAGAAAAGACCTTAAATAAAATGAAAGGCCGAAAAACAAAAGACCCCCTTTACCCGCGGCACACGGCTTAATAAATCATTTGCCGCAGGTAACCAAATATTAGGTTTTCATCAACGATTTTGGATTTCGTTCTTCTTTGGTATTCCATTCTACTTAAATTTCCTGACTTTTGTTAAAGCTCGCTAAACGTATGGTTCTCCAATAAATAATATTGGTGATTTAGGAATATAGCGTCTGCCAATAGCTACTCCGTTGCGCAATGATAGCGGGACTGAAAGTGCGTCTCGCAATCTTGCCCGAAGGATTGATGATGCTGAAACTATTATCAATCATTTGTCATTGTAAGTTCAAATAAGTCAGACTTTGAGAATACATGTTTCAACTTTAACTTAACTTCGATCATTATTGATTCAGAATGAAGCCTTTTTTTAATAAGTATTTAATACCACGTCGTGAAATTTCTCTAATGAAAAGAAGAAGGGAATCCTGCCGTATATGCATAACAACGAAGTTGTCACATTTTATGAGGCTGTTTTAAAAATTTACTCAGTTACTTTATACACACTATTAGTGATAAACAATATGAATAGAAACTGCGTTTTTGTTATGTTTTTTTAAATTAATTTATCAAGCTTAAAGAAAAAAGTTCCTTTTATTTATTTTTAATTTGTTAAGAAACTTTGGAAACATTTTAATATTTTCGTTTATTTTTTTAACCTCAGTTAAAGAAAGGTTTGAATTTTGATTTCAAGAAAAATATATGATGTCCTGTTATTTTTACTGTGTGTCCTATATCCAATACAAATTCCACTGGAGACAATATTTGTAACTTTGATTTTAAATGTGTCCACAACTGTATGGACAGGTGTCCTATCCATTTCACTACTTTTTTTTTAAACTCAATTAAATCAATGTTCAAAAACCGTAAAATGCAAAATGTTTTATGTGTGGTTGGCCGAATAACCAATCTTTCAAAAAATATATAAATCTCTGTGATTATGCGCAAAAAAGTAACCAAACTACTACTTTTAAGTTTATAAACGCTCTCCTGAAAAGTTACGTTAGAGGTCTATAGGACAAATAAGAACTCACATGACGAGTTATAAACGGGCAAACAGGGGTCGAATTACCGCACCCGTGAGCGAGCGATACGTCACTGAATTTTGTTAAATTTACATGTAAAACAATAACAAATTCAGTCACGTATTGCTCGATCACGTATGCGGTAATTCAACCCCAGGACTCCCTAAATTTTTATTATGTGTGTGGGAGAATGACGTATTATCAGGAATGCTGTAGAAACTAAGTTGTCATCTATATATATCATTATTTTATTGAGGGTTTAGGTGGCGTTTAAAATAATAAACCATCACATCTGTTAAGACGCACTATGTTCTCCATGTTTAGCGAGACTATTGGTTTACAACAACAGTAGGATCTCTTACTGTAGTCTTAAACTATGAAAGTCAGTTGTCTGTATAGATCATCGATGCGGCCATTTGTTTTATACGTAAAATTTAAAGCTCCAGCGAGAGTAATTTGTTTTCGAATTTGCGTCGGAAGTCAGTTAAATACACGAAAGCTCGTTGTCCATTAATGGTAATGGTCCTCCAATAAAACACATCCACTCTACATAAATAACTTAAACATTTATTGGCAATTTTGTTGTTTGTTCAAGCTTTCAGTTATTATTATTACAATATTAATACATACTATAAAATTATAGCATTTTACATGTTGTTGTTTCTAGACAAATATTCGAGTTTAAATATATATTTATTTTTATTTATATTTTAATATGTATATATATAAAAGGAAGTAGACTATGCTATCGCTCCTATCACCGTTATTTTGTAGTAACCGTCCACTCTCTAAATACACATAGTACGCTAGCAAGTTGCATGCTTATTTTTCGTTTTTTTTCTTCTTCTTCTTTTTGTGTTTGTATTTCAGTAAATATACATGTTTCTGTTATTCCAATATCTACACTTAAAATTGTATAAGTTCATCAATTTCCTTTTTATATAGTATATATAGATTCGTTATAAAATAGAAGCGCAAAATTGTTTTAAAAAATAACTATAGTAATTACAAAATATAAAATGAGATGCTTTTGTTATGAACGCTAGCAAATATTTCGAGTTCTTTCAATAATTTCCATCATAGTCTATATAATTAAAGTCCTAGTCTTTACATTTATGTATACATAATATAAAGTATAAATATTCTAACGTGGTGTTTTGTTTCTTTAAATAAATGTTTAACTATAATTTGCTTTAAATCTTTTTGATTATTTTTTGTTTCCTTGAAAAAAAGGATGAGAAAATTAAAAGAATTAAAAAAAAATAAAGGCAAAAGTACTATAGGTTATGAAGTTATATAGATTGGCTTTCTGTTTGTTGTATATAACGGTTATAACTAAGCTTATTGTCATTATAGAAATACTTTCATTTAATATTATATAAATTTTTGTTGGTTTTCCACACATCTGTTGAGTATGACTCAACTCGGTGCGTCCGTTCATTAGCAGCTGCAATTATTGTTAATGAACCTATCTACTATAATGTATATGTAAATATATAATGTATAGCCATACAATATAATGTATATATAAATTATCAGGAGTATGGTTTTAGTAATAACATTTATATAAGTTCAGCGACAGCATCATCGCCTTCCCTAATCGGTGCTTGGAATGTTGAGCCTGTAAATTCGTACATCTGCGGGGGTGGAAAATCGAATCAATTAGAAATATGTTTTCATTTTGTGTTTTAATTACTCATCTCCGTATTAATAAACAAAGATGTGTACGAGTAAGTTGGCTGACGTCAGTTAGCATACAAAAATTTGACGCAACTGCTGAGTAACCAGTTGATAACTTTACGCAGCGTTTATTAATACGGGGGTTAAAGTTATTTGCTATTTAATGGTGCGTTTAAGGTTTAAGCAATTCTTGTGCACATGCGAGTTTCGGAAGTAAGAATACGTTAGAAGTTCTAAATTGTGCATCGTTATTGTTTTAAGGGAGACTTACACTGCCGATCAACCAAATAGACTCACAGTTAATTTTTTAGAAAATGGATATCATTTTAAGAATATAATTTAGAAATGATATTTTTTATAATGCACTATTCAATTCTCAAGTAAAAAAAAAATGGTAAAATAAGTTCAATGGTAAGTTTTTTAATTTTTTTTTTTGTAAGTGATCCTAAAAAATTAAAAAGTTTTTATCGCTCAACCAAATAGACTCAAGATTAAAAACTTAATATAAATCACAGATTTATTGTATATATTGTATCAAATAAGTTGTTTTAATTAATTAATAATGTGTATAACCACCTTTATTTGAAATTACTTCATAAATTCGGTCAGGGATTGAATCGTAGAGAGCCTTTAGATAGTCCAAGGAAACTTCGTTCAAGGCATTCTTAATGGCAGATTTTAATAATTCTATATCCTCAAATTGTCTACCAGATTGATAGACTTTACGCGAAAGCCATCCCCACAAATCTATATAAAAAAAAATAAGTTGAATTGTGTTTGTCGCCAATGTTCTCTGTAATGCGTGAACCGATTTTGATTCTGGAAATGAAAGGTGACGTTAATACCATGGTTTGTAGGCATATACGGTCTTTCTGGGTGTACTGGTTCATGAGTTATAGGGGCGTGGCACCTCCCATGCAAAAAATGCATTCAAAACATTATATTTCAAAAACCACCTAATCGATTGAGTTCAAATTTACACAGATTCTTAGATATTATCACAGGAGTATTTCCGCGAAGATTGGTCAAAAGTGAACAAAGAGGCGTGGCACCGCCCATACAAAAAAAAACATTAAAAATCTTATATTTCGAAAGCCACCGAATTTTTGATTTCTGATTCGAGTGCGTCAATTAAATCGTAATCCTGTAATGGACTTCATGCCGGAAATTTACAATAAAGCATTAATTTGTATTAAAGATTTCTGTTTGTCGATCCTAATCTCAATGCATGAAATTTTTGATTGTTTGCATGAATTCTGCAACGAATTCAATGCTTTTGTTCAAGCACATCTTTCGACAGTGAATGCGGAGCAAAAAAAGCGTACGATACTTTTATGCAAACTATCAATACTGATGCCGGTGGATTTTATTTTCTGGATGCACCTGGAGGCACCGGAAAAACGTATTTAATTTCATTGTTGCTGGCAACGATACGTTTCCAGCATAAAAATGCATTGCCATTGGCGTCTTCTGGAATTGCAGCTATTTTGTTAGATGGTTGCCTATGAATTACCAAGTTATTGAAACTCCAACATGTAACATTTCAAGAACATCTGGAACGGCGAAAACGTTGCGGTATCATTTGGGATGAATGCACTATGGGAAATAAGAACTCTGGTGAAGCTTTGGAAAGAACAATAAAAGATGTTCGAGATAATACAGAGTTATTTGGTGGTGCATTGATTTTATTGTCAGGCGATTTCAGACAAAAATTGTCTGTCATTCCTACATCGACAACTGCTGATGAAATTAACGGTTGCTTAAAGTCTTCAGTTGCTGAATGATCCATCTACTGAAAAATTCTCCAAGCAATTGCTGAAAATTGGAAATGGTGCGATGCCAGTTGATGAAACTGAATTGATAACATTGCCAAATGATTTTTGCCATTTTGTACTATCAAAAGAGAATTCCTCTTTGATTGAAAGTGTTTTTTTTTCCTAACATAGCACAACAGTAGGTATAAATGCCATGCGTGGTTGAGTGATAGAGAAATTTTAGCTGCTAAGAACAAAGATGACAGTGAATTAAACAGGGCTATACAATCCAAGATTCCTGGCGACTTAGTTTCGTACAAGTCTATGGAAGCAGTTGTTGTGAATTATCCAACAGAATCGGCATAATCTCCAATTGAAAGTCGGAGTCACTATTATTATGCTTTGTATAATCGACGCCTTTTGTGTAATGGTACAAGAATTTCTGTTAAAAGATAAACGGCTTATATAATTGAAGCTACTATTTTGACTGGAAAATTAAAAAAGCGGTTAATATTAATAGGGCGCAAGGGGAAACGTTTGGAATTTGTGAGGGTTTTGTATATTTACACCGAAAATGGGAAAAACTCAAATATTGTGTATACGGTATACCACAAAGCATTACAATAAAAACTATTTATCGCTGACTTAAATTAATTCGAATTTGATTTTTTTAGAATATTTATATTTTGCACTACGAAGTGTGCAGGGGTTTCGCTAGTTCTGTATAATATGGAGGTCAGGAGAGTATGGAGGCCACATCTTTACGACTCGAGCAGTGTGGATTGGGACATTATCCTGTTAAAACGTCCAAGATAATGGCTAAAAAGTTTTTAAAAATGGAGGAATGCATTTTGGAGCAGCTCTTTGTATCTTATTGCGTTCATCTTAGTTGAAACGAATTGAATATCAAATGCACCATAATAGGATATGGCACTCCATACCATTATACCCCCCTCACGACTATGGTGACCGGTCAAATAGTGTTCTTCCTTTCTTACAACATTGAAGTATTAGTTGAATCCACCCGGTCCATCCAAATTAAAGGGTTTTTCATCTGAAAAAACGATTTGATGCCACTCCCTATTCCATGCCAAGTGACTCCAAACAAACAGACAGCGAGTTTGCTTACGAATGTCGGTAAGCGGTGGTTTTTTCTTAGTTTTAATCTTTTCAGATATTTTGCCTTGCGGATTACTCGTCGTAGGGTAGCTTCACTTGCATTTACACCCAAATTCTGTCGAATTTTAACTGCAGAACACTTTGAGTTTGAAGCTTCTCGAAGGATCTTTTTCAGCAATTTGTCTGGTTGAAAGATTGCAGTCTCGATACGCCAATATTTTGCCTGTTTCTTCCGAAGTTAGTGCTGCACCACGCCCCATTTTGTGTTAAATTATTCAGAATTTGATTTAGAAGACAATTTGATACTTTTCACTTGCACAGCTTACTAAAATTACAGCTCCTGAGTCTATTCTGATGATCGCCTAAAATGCATATTATTTCTGCATAAGCAAAGCAAAATAGAAATATGTTATAACTGTAAATTGTTTGCATTCAACTCTCATCGCTAAAATTAGTCTATTGCTTTGCTCTAAAAAAACAACATCAACTATGGCGATAGCTTACAGCATAAAAAAGAAAATCAAAAAGGGGAAAAAAATTATGTTGAATCTATTTGGTTGATCGGCAGTGTATAAACAGAGAATAATTTCTTCAAGTGTAGTAATGGAAAAATTACTAAAATCCACAAACAAAATAACAATTGGGGTCAAGCTGCCACATCATTAAATGGAGGACATAATAAAAGTCCCACTTGTGGCTGCATTGATTTGAGATTCGCTATACCACCTCACAATCTTATCTTATCTTGTATAACCTGGACACCGATCCAAATTGGGTCGATTTTCAAAAGTGACCTTCATGCTGTGGTGGCAATAACCGTGGGTTCATGTGTAAACCTCAAGTCACTTCATAAAATGTTAAGGGTTGTCCAATAAGAGGTGTAATTTTGAATAGCCCGCTATTTCGGTAGCTGTCACTTTTGAAGCTGTAATTTTGTGACATTTGACAAGTAGAAACTACGCCATTACTAAAAATGGAACGATACACGCTTCAACAACGCATTGAAATTATAAAAATTCACTACAAAAATGGTGAAAATTTTGCAGTCAATTCCATCGAAAAATCATCTTGACTGACGAGGCCCACTTCCACCTCGGTGGCTACGTCAACAAGCAAAATTGTCGCATCTGGGGCTCGGAAAACCCAAGAGTTATTGTTGAGAAGCCTCAACGTGTGACTGTTTGGTCCGGCGGGGTCATTGGACCTTACTTTTCCGAAAATGAGGTTGGATCAGCAGTTACGGTAAATGAATTGCGCTATCGAGAGATGATTAATGATTTTTTATGGCCGGAGTTGGATGGTATTGATCTGGACAACGTTTACTTTCAACAAGATGGCGCTACGTTCCACATAAGCAACGAAACCATTGATCTTTTACGGGAAAAGTTTCCGGACCGTGTTATCTCTCGAAGAGGTGATCATCCGATCATTTATCTCAAAAAATTGCATTTTTCTTTGAATATCAATATAACACCTCTCATTGGAAAACCCTTTACGATCATCAACCCTCACTTTGAAAGATCGTTTAATTTATTATCTTTGGGGTCGTCCACACATTTTTTTTATTAGAAGTCAAACCCTATCCTTAAAAATAACCAAACAAACAAAACAAATTAGTCAATGTTACATTACCGAAGGTGCTCTGTTATTTCTAAGCGTTGCATAGTCGGCAAAATCACTCATCGGATGATTATCCGCATTTCTAGGCTGTATTGTTGCATAAGTATTGTCTACCGGGTGATGTGCGTGCTCAATTGAATTCCGTCTGTCCAATGGTGCCTATAAATATGTTGTTAAAGACATACGGGGATATGGCGTGACTTTAGTCTATAGTTAGTCATAAATTTTCTTCTCACAATCAAAGCATTCACTCTCGTCAAAAATATGTTCGAAAGTAAAATTAAAACAAAAGCTTTGTGCTGTTAGAATAAGCTATATTTGGCAATGGGACTTCAAATAACTTACCGGTGCACCATCAGAATTGGAACTGTGATCTGGTTCTGAGAATACCTGCATTGTGAGCTCTTGCTCTTCGTAAAGTTTTAGTTTTCTACGCAAAAAGAGAGAATATTAAAACAGAAAACCGAAAGGGGGAAAAATCTTAAACTTACTGTTCAATCCAAAGTGGATTCTCTGTGGTATTGAGGTCTTCGATGATTTGCTTCTTAATTAAAGCCTCCTTGCGGCGATTTTCGACGGGAACAGAGAGGTTCCTGGAAATGTAATAAATTGTACAAACAGCTCTCATCTTTGAGGGATAACATACCAATGCTTGAGGCAACAACATAGCACAATAAAACTGATGACACCAACAAATAGAACGATGATGAGAGCCACTAAGCCGGCCAGTGCCAAATCGAACTCCTCCTGCACGATGGTAATGTACGCGGGTACCACATTTTCTATCGCAAAGCCAGCGTAGTAGTCCTAAAGGAAGAAGTTTGTTCATTAACAATCAAGTAACATCCATTGCATAATACTTACTCTCAAATAATCGTAGTTAGCATCGATAACTTTGAGAATATCATCGACTGGAGCTATCTGTTGATCGTTGTTATCCACCGCGTGGAAGAATAGATCACACCAATCCATACGAATGCGTCCCATCGAGTCCACATGGAATCGAATCTCGTCCACGATGATTCTATGCTGGGTTGCATTCCGCAGCTCAGCAATGATCTCATCTTGTTCCTGGTGGACTTCCTCTGGCGGACGTGACAAGATCACTCGAATTAATTGAGACGAGTCAAAGATCCAAATCTGTAACAATTGAAAAATGCCTTAGGAACGGCAAACAGCAAACGAAAGAACTAACTTACATTAACTTTGACCTTAGTTGATCTCTCTGGCGGTTCAACTTCCTTTGCGACCACCTCCAGTTCGAAGCGATCTTGGTTATACTCGGCCATAAATGCTGACGTTGTTATGCGACCCTCATGGGAAATATCTACAAAACACCGACATGACAAGAGAGAAAAACGAAATGACTCTCAACTACTTACTAAATGGACTTGGGACAATGGATCCTGTCGACTTGGTAGAGCCATATTTGTACAAATTTGATGCAACAATCATGTATTCGATTTTTGCGTTCTTTCCATAGTCCTTGTCGGTGGCATTGACTACTGTCACAAAGCCCTTCAGCGAGGACTTTGCATTGATGCCCGCATAGTATACCTAGAAGAGATAGTTACACATCAAATAAGGAAAGGCGTTCACTGCAAATGTTCGATCTAAACCGCGACTACAACATAACCCTAAAAATTCTTATAGTACGCATTTTCCAAAGCTGAACTCATCAGGATTTGCAGAAATTAAGCGCTTGTAGTTTCGTTTTGGTCGCAGTTAGTGGTGCACTTACAGATTTTTCAAAAACCGGCTCATTGTCATTCACATCGAGCACCGTGATCAGCACTTTGGCAACAGTATTGTCCCTCTCCAGTGTCTTTATCGAAAACGACGCTCGCTCCTCCTCTGAGATGTGCAAATCTGGCTTTGTACTTGCCAGGATATACAACGTATAGAAATCAGTCACTTCCCTGAAATTGCAAAGCTGCTTTTAAGCCCTGCCTACACTTGAATTGATCAGACTCACCTATCCAGAGACTTATTGGTGAATATATCACCTGTCGTCTTGTCCACAAAGAACGCTCCATCTTCATTGCCCAACAGCATGTAGTAGTAAATGTCCTTGTTGTGCTTACTTCTCGCTGATGCCTGAATACGTCCTACTTTAACTTCTCGTCCGCTGTTCTCGTTGATGGAAACTTTGTACGGATTAGCCGTGTCGGGGAACTCTGGCCTATTTTCGTTGGCATCCACTATGCTGATACTAAGAAAACGAAGTGTTTCGAATGGTGTCGGTGTGCCATGGTCTTGGGCGACAAGGATGATGTCGTAGCTGAGGAAAGAACTTGTAAGATCGTCAGTCTTCTATCTAAGGAAAAAACCCTACTTAGCTCTATCCTTTCGGTGGAGTTCACGTTTAGTTTTTAGTTCGCCCTTTGCTTCGTCAATTTTGAACTCTTCGGTCTCTTGTACGTTTTGATTGTTTATCTGTAGATGGTATGATATTCGTCCATCTTCGCCGGTGTCGTTATCGGTGGCTTTTACAGTCATTATCAGGTAATCGTCCTTAATCACGTCCTACAAATGCAAAGCAGATTTATATATAAATGAGTTAGTTGCTACAAAAACAACTTACCCCTGGAATCTCGATAGTCGCATTGGATAGCGCCGGTATCACAAACAACGGATGATGTTGGTTTACCCCTAAAACGTTTATCAACACCATAGCAGTGCTCTGGAAGGTGCCAGCACCCTGGGTATCACGTGCAGATACTGTCAAATTGTAGACTCCTAGCAGAAACACAAAGTTTTCAATCATTTTTGATGAATGAATTCAATTTTACACTCCAACTCACCCTTCTTTCCCTGCAAACTTTGCGCTGGATATATAATTCCCGTATGCGAGTCTAGCTTGAACAATTCCTGCTCATTTCCGCCGATAATAAAGTAACGCACCTCCCCAAAGACACCCGAATCTAAGTCATCGGCTCTAACTTGAAGTAGTTTCGCTGGTGGATTCAACGCCGCATTCTCCGCCACAGTTGATGTGTACTCATTCTGAGTGAACACCGGCGGATTGTCATTCACGTCCAGAACATTGATGAAGATCTGCAAAACATTCATAAAGTTCCAGCGATCTATTCTCGTAGATAAAGTTCGCCATACTCACCAACGCTGTTGCAGACTTCTGTAAGGTCGGCGGTGCCTTGTCCTGCGCCACTGCAGTCAAGGTGATCTGACTTATTTTCTCTCTATCCAGGATACTCGCATCTGCTACCATTATACTGCCCGTGTAGGCATCGATTAGGAAATATTTATTATTCTCTCCAATCAGAGAGTATGTGATCTCTCCAAAGGCACCAATATCGCCGTCGAATGCCTCAACCTTGCCGGCAACTGTGCCACGTGGAGAATTCTCCGTCACATTGAAATAGTACTCTGATTGAGTAAAATGGGGTTCATTGTCGTTGAGATTGATTATGTCCACGATAACATCGGCGGTGGACGTTAACTGGGGAACTCCCGTATCTGTCACAGTGGCAACGAATCGTACCTCTTTCAGGGTCTCGTAGTCAATGCGGGACGTTGTGGTTATCACGCCTGTAGTTTTATTGATCTCGAAGAAGGAATTTTCCGAGATATTGTATTCACCGATTGACGAATCTTCGTCAATGGCTTGCAGAGTTGTTAGAATCGAACCGATTGGCTGTTCTTCGACCATTTGCAGCTTGATGGTGGGGTTTTCTGCACTCCATGGTGGATTAAATTTCTGTAAATAGATAATTCATATATTTTTAGGGGGAACGACAAGATGTGTTATATAATTTTAAGGAAACGGGTCAATATTGAGCTTATTGTTTGCATTCTGCAACCTTCAAGACTTATTGCCCTACGATACAACACATATTTAATCAAAGAATCGCACCATACCGAAGAACATGACTCGACATTTAAATGTTGCAAGGAAACTAAAGCTTTAAACTTCATCAAAACTCAAAATTCTGCGTGTAGAGAAAAAATGGAAAATTCAAATTTAAAACTTTTGTTTCTGAACATATTTCTGATCCTTTTCCTTGCTGGAACTTCATCCATTCATCGTCTGCAATTGGACTTAATCGAGGTATAACTCATTGAAATAACTCACTTCTTCCAATATGTCTCATTACAGATCGAAACGACACTCAAAAACATACAAACAACTATCCCCTTGGTTCCGGAAATGTTAACGTTCATCCTTTCTTCTTTTGTGATTGCGAAATTCCTCTTTAGCTATGTGAGCTTAGCGACACACGTCATAGCCTTGTAAGTGTGTTAAAACCCTCAAAGGACACATTTCACATTCTCTCATCTATAGCTACCCAATTTTAAATCACGACCTAAGCGATTTGCTGATACCAACAATTGTCATTCAAGCGATTCACAATGTCATGTTCAATTTAGCGGAATTATCGTTTGGATATTTCACGTGTCGATATTACTTGACTACAGCGTCGATGGCTTGCAACTTCTTTTACGTCAAAATGATATCGAAAACCGTTTTGGCAGTGATTATACTGTGAGATAAAATGTTGTTGCTTTCAGTGTTGTATGTACTTATTTTGGGGTATTTCGTTTTAGGGAATTGTATTGGAATTATTACAGCTGCCTGCGATACCCCATTGTCAAGGTAATACCGACGAGGGAATTTTTGAAAAGAATACCAAGGAAATCATTGAAAAGGAGGAAGGCGGCGGCAAGTTGAGAAATTAAAGGTAAGAATACCTAGGGAGGTTATAATTTGTTTTGCAAAAAAAGATTGATATGATGCCGATGTATATTTTAATGGGGAATATGGTGAAGTGCACTTATTGAAGCACTTTTTTTTACAATCAGGCAGGGAAACCTCCACCACCTGATCCCTAACGATAATAGGTTCGTTCGGGTTATTTTATGCAAACGTAAAATTATGCAAAGATACTGTGCGAATGCGACCACGTACTGAGAGAATTTAAAATAAAGTGCACGACTGGATCGCACGAAACTTTCTCGTTCATATCATCAGTTTGGTTGGTTTATTTTTCTTTTGTTATTGTTTATAAAACCAGATCTTTCAAATTGGTGATGCTGGTAGGTGGCCATGACTCGAAGTAGGGTTTGTGATGTAAGAATTCAGAGATTTGTTTTTGAATTTGCACGTGTTTGGGGGTAAATGAAGTGCGGGTTTCTGAGAGTGTAAACTCCAATTGAGAGGAATTATTTTAAGGGTCACGATTAATATGGTTGAAAAAAGAAGAAGTGGGAAATATTTTCTAAAAAGGAGTTTCTAGTACTAATTGTGATTTTAACTCGTAGTGTGGTAATGTTTAAAAGACGGCATTATTTGCATTTTTCTAAGAAAAACTAAGTACAGAGTTTTATAAAGAATACCTATGTTATCGTAAATAAGCATTTTAGTCAAAATCTTTAGAGCTGATTTTGAAAAATAATGCGTAGGTACAATACAATAGTAACAAATATTGCATTGTTTAGTTCGAAAATTAATTTGACTCAACTATTTAGCTAAAAACTGTGTATAGGGTATTGTTCAGGATGTTAGTATTACGTGGTTTTTAAAGTTTTATCCAAATCGAAAATCGCGTTTTCAAGATTTGAGCAGTTTTCCAAATCAGCGTTTCCGGTGGTTTTAATTGAAAATGAAGGAAGCAATAATGTTGAAAACGTCAATTTTACTCCAAGTAAACATTTTGGTCAAAATCGCTTTAGCCGTTTTCATGTAAGTAAGAAAATAAAAAACCAAATTCTCAAAATATGCCTTTTTCAAAAATCTATTATAGACAATTTAGAGAAAAACTGAGCTTGCTATCATGTTAGGAATGACCATATTAGGTACATAAAAAAATTATTTTTTGGTGCAATCGTATTGACCGTTTTCGAGATAAGGCCACTTTTCAAAAGTACCGTTATTCGACTTTTCAGCCCAAAACTGGGTAGGTATGCAGCCATGTTAATCCCATATATGGAAGTGCAAATATACATTTTGGTTAAAATCGTTAAAGCCATTTTCAAGTAAACCATAATTAAATAAAGTCTTAAAAAACAACATTTTTCCAAAATAGTCCGTTGAACGATAATTTAGGGAAAAACTAAGTTTGCCATCATGTTGGGAATCACCGTATTACCTTAAATATGAATTTTTGTCGAAATAGTTTTGACCGTTTTTGAGATATGACCAATTTTCAAAATTACCGTTATTCGATTTTTCTGCGAAAAACTGAGTATGCAGCCATCTTAGTTACACCTACTTAAGCCCAAATAACAATTTTGGTTGAAATCGTTAGAGCCGTTTTCGAAAAACTCAAAATTGCTGAATACCGTTAGAACGGCAACACTTAACGTGCAAAAAAAAAAGTGGCCCCGAACTGTAAGCCCACCAACTCCAAATCCGAAGTTTGAAAGAAATCCGTCCAGCCGTTTGGGCTGTAGAGCTCGGGAAGGACGGACAGACGGACAGAATTGCGAGACCCACTCTATCATCGTAATGTCAGATTTGATTAAAATCTCGAGTTCGATTTTTTGTACGATTACAATACATTTCTCTTACTACGTAATGCGAGAAAGTTAAAAATATTGGGAATGTCATTAACAAATAACCTTTAAGCCGTACGATAGTCAAGCGGTTAACGACAATATTAATATAACGGAATTAATGTCTGATGATCTAAGACTCACAAGTGCAACGCTAAGGGAACTAAAACGTGAAATCGAATCTCTAAAACCTAAGAAAGCTCCTGGTTATGATTTGATCACCGGAGATGTTCTCAGCCCTACCAAGAAAAACATTAATTAAGCTTCTTCATATTATAAATGCCGCGCTCAGACTAAAACACGTGCCGAGCCAATGGAAAGTTGCGGAGGTCATAATGGTTTTAAAACCAGGAATACCGTCAAACGAAGTAAAATCGTATAGACCAATTTCCCTTCTTCCAGTCATATCCAAAGTTTTCGAGGGGATATTGCTAAGGCGCCTACAACCGGTTATAGAAGACCTGACCACCAGTTTGGGTTCAGAACCAAGCATTCGACGATATTTGAGAAGGCATTTGAAGAAAAAAAAATATGCTCAAGCGTATTCCTTGACGTCTCACAAGCCTTTGACAGAGTGTGGCACGACGGTTTAAAACTTAAATTAAGACAAATTCTCCCCGTACCCATGTATCTCGTGAATAGACTCTTCCGTGTTAGAAATGGAAACGAATACTCGGAGCTTAAAGAAATTTCGGCCGCCGTACCGCAAGGAAGCGTACTTGGGCCGCTTCTATATCTGTTATATACTCGCGATATACCAAGAGAAGATGGCACTACCCTTGATACGTTCGCCGACGACACCGCTATCCTATCAGTGGGTACTAAAATCGAAGAAACGACCTCGAAACTGCAAATCGCACTGAATAAGGTAAACGCATGGACGAGGGACTGGCGGATTGCCCTCAACGAAACTAAATCTATCCACGTGAATTTTACGTATAAGAAAACGAATGACTTACCAATTTTTCTAAACTTGGCCCGAATACCCTTTGCAAACGAGGCCAAATACCTGGGAATGACACTCGACGCAAAGCTGAAATGGAATTCGCACGTGAAAATGAAACGTAAAGAACTAGATATAAAATATAGAGAAATGTACTGCTAACTCGAAAAACATTCCCAACTCAGTACCGAGAACAAACTGCTTTTATACAAGCAAGTGCTAAAGCCGGTGTGGACCTACGGTATACAACTTTGGGGTTGTACCAAGAAAACGAATGCAAATATTTAACAAACTTTTCAAAATAAAGTGCTTAGAGAAATTGTAAAAGCACCATGGTACAATAGAAACGACGATATCCACAGGGATCTCGGAATTCCAACAGTCAAAGCTGAAACTAGAAGCTTCGCGAAAAAGCATAGAAACCGACTAATCGGATATATCAACAATACAGTCCCACAAATTTTGGATGAGAGAAATTTATTGAGCCGACTACAAAGAAAGAAACCGTTCGACTTGGCAAGATAAAATTAACCGCGTCTAAATTGCGGAACATGCAGGACCTTTCATTGGGAAGTAACCTGCCAAAAGTTATCATTTTGTGATAGAAAAATTGCTTGATAAGTTTTATCTTAAGTTGCAGTATCTAACATTCTATCGAAGGGTGGTGTTTTTAGTCAGTAAAAATCTGACACTACTATGAGCACGCGCTTGCTATTCTCATATTGTCTTCGGAAGATTTTCACCTACCCTCGGAAAAAAAAAAAATTTGCAAATAACAAGAAAAAAAGTGGGCCAAGATGACTACCTTGCGGCACACCAGAGGTAACATTAATGGGTGAAGAGAGTATGTTATTTATGCAAACATTCTGAATACGAGCCTTTAAGTATGAATCTATCCAGTTCAAAAAGTTAGAGTGAAATTCTATTTATTTTAACTTCTTAAGTAATATATTACGATTAACACGATCGAATGCTTTGGAGAAGTCTGTATACACAACATCATTATTGATAACCTTTCTCAAGTCCATTTAATATGCAGTTTGAAAAAATTGTGAGGTTAGTGGCAGTAGATCTACCAGCAACAAAACCATGTTGACAAGGAGATATGATATTTTTAAGAATTTCAGTTAATCTTACATAAATTACTTTTTCAAAAATGTTAGGAGTTGTAGTAATTTTACAAATAGGGCGATAGTTAGAAACTTCCTGTCTATTAACGGATTTGTAAATTGGTGTAATTATAGATCGCTTCCACTTCTTATTCAAAAACTCACAACTTCTAACTTTTAAGGGAACGATTAAACATTATATTCAAAGGAAAAGCAAATACTTTCGCGCATCTCTGTAAAATGATAGGTGCAATTCCATCCGTATCAGGTCGAGTGTCAACCTTTAAATTAGATAAAGCTTGTTCAATTTCGGAAATTGAAAGATTTAAAGTCTCAAAAGTCAATTTGAATTGGCTGTGTATCGAACTGCATGAGTATTGCAACTCTGCAGCCGATGCGATGTATTGAAAGAGTATACATATAAACTTAACGAAAGAGCGAGAAGGTTCTAGTAATTGTATAACGAGAGTTAGTCTTTCAGCAGGAGCGAGCATGAGCAGGTCGCAGGTCTAATAAAAGTGGTTTTTTAATATTTTTCCACTAAAGTTCTATTGTGTTTTATTTGTTCCGGCGGTTATTTTTTTGCGTTTCTTCTTCTTTTCCCTGAGCTACGATACAGGCTGTTTATTTCGGTTAGCTTTATTGAATGCTGAAATTTGTTATTAAAAATGGATAAATTAGCAAAATAAACAAATAATAAACTGAATTCGAGTGTTGCCGAAAGTGGCCAAAAAAGTAAGGGAACAGACCGATTATGTTATGTTATGTTATGTTAAATTGGCTCTCGGTGGGAGCAACACTTAGGCCGTAAGTTGGCCCATTGTGCATACCACTGGTGTTGGGGGTTCCTTAACCGGTTACTCATGTAAACCATTTGCTCCCATTGATAAAGCTAAGAATGTTAGCAGCGCTGATGAAGCTTAGATCACTTAGATCATTGAGGAAGTAATTACGTAAGTAAGCCCTCCTTAAACTGGATAGGGCTTCCTCCTCATCCATGCAGCTTCTGCAAAAGTCATTGTATGGCAGTCCGAGTCTACACGCGTGTCTGCCCAGAATACAATGCCCAGTAATGACATTAGCGACTAGCGAAATACTAGATCTGTTGAGTCGCTAGATGTTTCCATCTATGACTTGCTTTACCTGTTGCGTCCGCGTGAATGAGTTGTTTAGCGTAGGACAGCGGAGCATGCACGTGGTGCAAACTGACACTATCAACGCCGAAAGAGCGCCAATTCGTCAGCTGCACAGTTCCCCGGGATATTACTGTATCCCGCAACCCTGCAAAGGATGAGGTTGTTCTGTTTAGCTATCTCGTTGAGAGATACACGGCAATCTTACACCGCCTTAGATTTTAATACGCTGAATAGTAGGGATCTAATGGCAGCCTGGCTGTCTATGTATATAACTATATCCCTACGTGATACTGTATTAATCGACAGCCACGCTGTGGCTTGACGAATGGCTGTGATTTCGGCTTGAAAGACACTACAGTGTTTTGGGAGGGAAAAGGATAGGCCCAGGTTCAGTTCTTCTAAAAAGACCCCGGCTCCGACTACCTCTGCTGTTTTGAAACCGTCGGTAAATATTGACAGTGCTCCTTCGTGTCGGACATTCAGTGAGTCCCATTTGGATCTGTCCGGTATTTTAATTGTGAAGCCTTTTTCGAAGTCTATTTTCGTAGGCAAGTAATCAGGAGTGATAGTAAGTAAGGGGCTAATCGTCCGGAGGATGCTGGCATGACCAGTTGTTTAAACAAGAAGTTCGTCCTCACTCTAATGCATATTGTTAGTAAATTATTCATTTCCAGTGTCGAACAAAGTGTCATCCACTTGAAAAACACAACCACAATTCACTGCAACATACCTTAACCTCAAATCTCTTTCTATTGAGTAACTGAACTTACCGGTGGAACCTCATTCACGTCAATAATCGATATTATAAGCAACCCCTTGCCCTGTTGTGTGGTCGGGGCTGTACTGTCCGTCACCAAAACTGTTATCCGAATAACCTACAAGAAAAACAATTCATAACAAATATTTTACATTTGCGCCTAAATTACATACCGCAAATAGATTCCTCTCCAACTTCTTATTGACGACCACCTTTCCATTGCGATTAACTGCAAAGAATTCCTTAAACTCATCGATATTCTCCACTTCTTTGCCATCCTTGTCAATGGCAGTTATCGGATCGGTGGCTGCGAATTCCAGCGCAGTATGAGTATCAACATCTGGATCAATGGCCACCAATGTGTAGACCACTGTACCAACAGCGACATCCTCTCGAACCTTTCAATCAAACGAAATTAGAATAGTCCTAAATACAAATTCAAATAAACAACCTCTGCACGTTGTGTAGCCGGTGTGAAATAAGGATCCTTATCGTTGCTGTTAAGAACTGTCACTGTCAGAGTTGCTGTTCCCGAGAGGCTTGGTGTTCCTATAAATAAACACAACAGGATTTTACTTTAAAACTTTCGATAAATTGAGCAAACACCTTCCTACCCATGTCAGTGGCTAAAACCACAATTTGATACGTATTCCTGCGATCATAGTCCAGTTTCCTTGAAACGAATATCTCGCCAGAGTTTTCGTCGATGCGAAAATCGTCAAAGTTACCTTTTTGAATGCGATATCTAGAGAAAGAAAACCGAATTGTAGTCACAAAAGAATACAAAGATGAGAACTTACCTCAACTCAGCATTGATGCCGGAGTCCAAGTCCTCCGCTTGTAAACGCTCCACACTGGTGCCGATTTCGGAGTTTTCCTCAACAACTGCCGAGTATTTCTCAGCTAAGAAGCGCGGTTCGTGATTGTTTACATCGCGAACAGTGATGTTGATGCCACAATTTGTAGAGAAGATGCCATCGTTTGCCTCCACCGAGAAGATCAAGTTGTCCGATTTCAAGTGGGTGACGTCTAGTGTTGCGTTTGGCTTGATTGTGACTTGACCGGATCGTTTGTCTATATCGAAGATACTCTCGATTTGCTCGTTGCCAATTATTCTAAAGCGAAAGATGGTAAGGAATCTATTGCAGTGTGTGTTACTCAAACAAATCTTACTTGTAGGTAATATCCGACACTGTATCTGCGTCCCTGGCTTTTACTATCAACGGGGAGTCAAAAACCGTCGCCCCTTCATCGACCGAAGCCCTGTATAAGGGACTCTCACACACTGGCGGCGAATCGTTTGAGTCTGTAACCGAAATCCTCAACGAGACCACCGACGTCTGACCCTTGCCATTGTCGTCAGTTGCCTGCAATAGAAATCAACATTTTGTTTTCAAATTCAATCGATTAAAAGAACTTCAACCCACCTTGTACGACAAAAAGTACGTAGTTTCCGTCTCATAATCCAAGCATGTCTTTGGTGGCTCCGAAACCACTTCATTAGTTACTTCATTCGAATTCGCCACCTCCCTTGGGGCTGGCTTACTCAAAACCTCCCTTTCGTCCGTTGCACCAATTACCGTGTACTCAACTGCAGGCTCTGTATTAATCTCAATGTTCACTAGCCCACTCAGGCCATCTGTGGTTATATTCACTTTATTGCCAGCCCCCTCGACCTCATACTCCTCAAAGTCACGCTTTCGTCGCACATGTTCGTCGCTGTTTTTCGGTTGATTCTCACAGTCCGCCAATGTTATTACACCGGTCTCCTCGTTCACATGGAACAGTTCAGAACCAGTACCGGAAATACTATACCGTATTCCAGCATCACCATAGCTTCCGGAATCAATGTCTTTCGCGGTAATCGAAGTGATATACTGGCCGGGAAGAGCTGACTCTGCAAGGAAATGAAAATTAGTTTTCCCTCCCAGCAGCGATGTTGTAGAGCAAGCAAACCGGAAACTAAGGCTGAATACGATTCCCGTTCAAACATTGGCTTGTTATCATTTGCATCCACAACGGAAATGGTAATTGTTGCGGTAGATGAAAGTTTTGGATTTGTTTCGGTTTCCTCGGCAATAACCTAAAAGTTGCAATGGACGAGGGTGTTGCGAGTGTTAAATTATGGTTTTGCCGCGCACCCAATTCTCTGGGGGTAATTCACCAGAACTTACCAAAACAATAAACTTCCGCTGATTGGGATTTTCATAGTCCAAAGTTCCATCGCCAACGCGAATGTTTACTTGCGAGAATCCCGTCACAAACTTTGGTTCAACTTCAAAGACTCCGGAGACGTCATCCAGGCGGAGGGAGAATTTTGAATTAATGCCCTGAAAGGAAGAAAGGACGATGAAAACAGCAAAATTAAAGGATTGTGTGGGTGATGGTAAATTTTGAGGGATGTTTTCATTTGGAAAACAGATGTATTCTGTTCTTGTTTGGTTTGGAAGTTAAAGAAGGAATGACTTTGTTCGTTAACAAGTCATAAATAATGCAGATGGTATACTTACCACATCCCGGTCGGTGACGTTCATATCGAGCGCTAGAGGTGTGCCTGGAGCTGTGTTCTCCAAGAGGGATACTTCGTATTCTTTTTTATTGAATATTGGCGGAGAGTCGTTTACATCGCGAATTGTTACTGTAGCTTGGGCGGTGGCCATAGTGAGGTTATCGTTTCCTGGAACTCCATCAACCAGCTCACGTGCCTAGTAACAGTAGGATTAAACAAACATTCCCAAAAATTGACAGATTTGTATCACTCACCCTGATTGACAAGGAGATGAGGCCCGTGCTATCATTGAGAGCCTCTCTATCGAGGGGTTTGGCAGTTCTCAGCTCACCTGTTCGCTCGTCCAAAAGAAAGTAGTCCATCGGATCTGAAATGGTATATTAAAAACGATATCGAAAGAAGGACGACCCTTAAACTTACTGGTCAACAAGTCGTAGACGATTTTTCTAGGTTCTCCTGTATCTCCGTCGCGAGCCTGTATTTTAAGGACAAGCGTCCCGATTGGGCTGTCCTCATCGATAACTGTTGACAGAGAGCCTTGAAACACTGGCGGCTTGTCTTGAATATCCTTTACGCGCACCTCGAAGTTGGTATGCGCCTTATGGACTCCATCCTACAAGAAATTTCATGTCAGATATGGTATCTGTGTTTCCTTCGATCCCTACTTACTGTAGTCTCAACCTGGAAGTGGTAAATCATCCTCTGGTTATAGTTCAAAGTATCGTTGAGTACCACCGCTGCTTGCAGCTGGTCCTGTGTGCTTTTTATTATCTCAAGGCGAAACCTAAAACAACACAAGTTGAGTACACACAAATTCAACTCCATGGTTCGAACTCACTTTGAGCAAGCCTCTGGGCTTTGATCTTGTGGAACACAAGATATGTCCAAATCATCTCCAACAGTGTCCTTATCCTTAACCAGTATTTTATTGAATATTGTCAAGCCAACGGAGGCGTCCTCATCCACATCAGCTTCATAGGGAACCTATGCCAACGGAAAAATTTCACGGTGTGCTCTAGATTTCGCTTCCGACTTACATTTTGAAATTCCGGTGGATTGTCGTTCTCATCCAAAACAATCACAGTGATTGGCACCTGAACGACATTGTCCTGATCTGATTCACCATCCAAGTTGACACGGTCTCGAATTGTAACCAAAAAGGTGAGAGTCGCCTTCTCTTCTCTGTCCAGCGGCTTGATGAGCGTCACATTTCCCGATTCAGGATCAACTTTAAAATGATCAGAGCCTATGGATCCGAAGGTGACATTGCTGCCTTCAGGATCGTAGCCTTCAAGGCGATACACAACTGAACCAACTGTTTTGTTCTCCGAAAGAACAATGTTGTTCATCACTTGGGTGAACACTGGAGGGAGATTTGTATCACCTAGTGAGAGGGAGGACGCATTACTTTCGTTACATCAAAATCAGTGACATAATTATATACTTACATTTAGTTATCTGCGCCAAGGCCAACACCAAAAATGGCAGCAGCAATTCAATTTTCAACATGACGATGGATCTGAAATGAAAAGAAAACAGTTGAGTCAAATGCGTAAGGTTTCACAATGATTTAAAAAAAAATCTTCATTTAGCGACCGCACGACGATGGATGATCGCCATTTTGTAGAATTTTCTACTTGAATAGGAAACATGTAGTAGAGAATCCGGACTCGCCGGCGAACGCAATCTTCTTCTACGGAAGTAAATGCGAACGCAATGCGAATGAAATGCGAACCAATTACGATTTTCTGGGGCCCTCTTAAATTTGGGGAAGGCTTTATATGTGAGGTGAGACTTGGTGTAATGGTGAACAAGGTCGACAAGGTCTTTTTTTGTTTAGATGTCACAAGTACCTATGAGAAGACAAGTAAATTGTCCCGTTGGCGACTTATGTCGTCTTAAGAAAGCTGACTAAATTGATGTTAAGATATTTCAGTTTAATTGGCCTTAGATTCAACGTGAATAGTTTTTTTCTATTTGAGTTTATGGAGGGATGGCCTACAAATCTAGTCAAGCATTTTCTGATTGAACCCTTAAGTGACAGAGTTTAACGACAAATCCAATTTTAGCGTTCAGAATAAACCTAGACTTAACCTAAACTAAGGAAAGAATGCCATCGTGTATTCACTGATGGCTCCAGAGCCGGACAGGGGTCTGGCTCCCACAACTAAGAACAAGAAGACAGAAAGCCAAGAAAAATACACTACTTCGCAGATCAGCCGCCGCGAAAGTGGCCTACTGCGCTTACAATTAATAGAAGCGCCTCTCTGATTGGCTGACACAAAATTTATGTTAGCCTTCATTGTTCACTTATCATTTAAGTAAGTCGTCAGTCAGTAAACCGACAGCAGCGAAAAGAAAAGGATCAAATACAATTTTTAAACGAAACAAAGAAACAATAAAATACATATTAATAAACGAAATGTGCCTCGCGTTTTTTAGTTCTAACACTTTTCATAGTTGAAAAGCTTCTTTCAACACTAGTTGTGGTCACCGGAAGCCACAATCGACAGCAAAAAGTTTATACCTCTAAAGTACGTCTTGTCACATATATCAAGCAATTTCAAAACCTCGGTTGAAGGATCACTCGACGATATTTTTTCGCACCAAAGAATGTACTACTCAGCTTTTACAGCTGACAACGAAATTACATTATCAAAGTAACATGTTAGCTTTTCCATTTCGTTCACTCGCTCAACTATAGTAAAACCTGGGAGCAGAGCTTGAAACGATGGTAGAACGTCTTCGTTTACCGTCCGTAAGATTTCGTTTAAACGAATCTATGCAAAAAATTAGTATAGACACTGTAAAATGGGTTTAAGTACAAGAGGTTTCTGGATTGGAACGTATTGTCTGTTATAATGAAGTTCTTGGAGCTCTTAATTGAACTTCAAATAGGTCCTCGGCAATTTGGAATGCGGAATGAAATGCATTTCTGAAGAAATCGTCGGCATTTTCTCTGATGTTCTTAAGAGAATTCAGAACTTCTTTTGTGTGGTCGATTGCAAAAACGAAGTCTCTAAAGATTTGTTCTGTAGGAATGTTGCTTACTGACTGGGCAGCGTTCAACTGAATAGTTTTTCGCATACCATCAGACTTACTAGGAAATCACTTTTTTGGACCGGTGCCAAAAGTGTTGATGCTTTCAAAGACATCGCCCGCGTTCTGTTCGTTATTTCTTCAAGACTTGTTGAGATGCATTTGAAGAGCTCTACAAAGGAAATAATACTGTCATGCCTTTCAATGAATCTTGTTTCGCAAAGGCGTAGATGTCGAGTTTTTCGGCTCTCTGGTGCGTGTTTTTTAATGACATTTTTGAAAGTTAAATTTGCGTTAAAATAGTTACCAAGGCAATTGCGAATTGGAGGAGTTGACATGGCATTAGACAGAGCCAGGTTCAAGCGATGGTTTGCACAGTGTACACACCTAGCGTTTGGATACTTATAGAAGGTTTTAGTTTTTAGTTTTTTATTCATTTCGGGGGGGGCTTGAGGGGAACATAAGACTACACTACCCCTTAGGTAACCAAGCGGATATTTTCGCTATCCTTATATTGTGACAAACAGGTGGAGAGCTAAAAGCATTTACGTTTGCAGTGATAGCCAAGCTGCACTAAAAGCGCTGCTCAACCCTCTTACCTCGTCCAAGTTAGTGCTTGAACTCAAGCTTTCTCTGAACTTGGTCGAAAGGCTAAACAAAGTGAAACTTGTCTGGGTCCCAGGTCATACTGGTATCCAGGGAAACGAGATCGCTGATAAGCTTGCCAGGCTGGGTTCGGAAGAATCTCTCACAGGACCTGAACCTGCGTTGGGTATGCCAGCATCTGTGGTTAGGTCATCCATTGATGCTTGGGTTTCTCGTGAACACGAGTGTCGGTGGCGTGACCAAACGACTGCGTCCGGACATCTGCAAAAGGTCAGCGTCTTTCCTTCTATCTCTCAGGAGAATCGACTGTAGACTGCTTGTGGGTGTCCTTTAGGACCACCTAGCTTTTGCCAAACACCTAAATGTATTGGGATTGAGCGACACTACCATCTGTCCTGTTTGTGGAGAGGTTGATGATACAGCGGAACACTTCCTCTGTAGTTGTCCTGCCTTTGCTCGCATTAGGTGACGCATCTTTGGGTCTGACGTGTTCATAATCTTTCTTCGAAAGACGGGAAAACTAAATACAGCAATGTAAGGTGTCTGTTTTAGCAGTACAATAGACCATCAGTAGTTGTGTCTGAGTGCTCCATCGGAAAGTAGCAACCTCCAACAAAAAAAAATACCTAACCTAAGCTTTAGATGACTCGATTTTTGAATACATATTTGTGCCATACTAGATAATATACTTATTCACATAAACTTTGGTATTACAAGTTTGATTGAGAATGCTTTAAACAGTAGTTTACTCAATTCTACAATTAGCTGACGTGATGTGTCAGACTTAGACTTTTTATTGGCCTAAATTGAACACATGAACAGTTTTTTTTTTAGTTGACGTTTACAGAGGTGTTACCGACAATTCGATTACTCTGTTTTTGCTTGAAATGTGACTTTTAGCAGTAAAAGTCACGTTTACGAACAATCTAGTTTTTGGGGGAACTCTAGACTAAAAACAAAATAGTCGACTTACTGCGCTGTACCGTGCCAGACTTCCAAGTTTACCTACTCGTATTTATAAACTAAAACAACAACGATTGTTTATAAAGTTACTTTTGGGAATCTGTAACAGTTTTTGTTACTATACTGTCAGGTAAAAGTTCACAATAGTTGATGACACCGAAACTAACCTCACTTTGGAGGGTTCTTTTTTTCAGTTGGACTTCCCTTTGGTGAACTGTCACGATAAAACATGGAATTCGGATTACGCGGCCTTCTGTCAAAATTTAATACACCATACGTCAAAGTTCCGCACTTCGTGTTGTTAAATAATAATAAATAAATATTGGCGCGACAGGTCTATGGACCCAAGGCCTAGCTTCTCACAACCATTCGTTTTGTGTGGGTTATCAATTTTTGGGACGAATGGAAGGGATCTACAATTTTACGCCGTGTCCAAACGGCTAATTGAGAAGCTCATTCATGACAGTTTTACTCTCGGATGTTTGTCAGACGTTCGCGAGAGGTGGCGCAGTGGAAAAAAACCTTAAGATGTAATTTGGCCCTTTCGGGATTCGAACCTAGGACCCCTCGCTTAGTAGGCCAACACACTACCACTAAGCCACACTTCGTGTTGGGAAAAGCATAATTTTGAGTGCATTTAATTTTGACGCCCAATCCCGTTTAGCTCTTAAACACGACTAGGTTTGTTTTTAAATTTACCTCAAAAATGCCAGTCCAGTTATTCAAAGATCTACACGTATTTATCTAGCACGTTTTCAAAACTACCTTAAACCTCTATTTTTTAATCATCAGAACGTGCAGACCCAAGAAAATAAATATTAGCGACAAATAAAGTAGATAACCCAGATTGGAATGACATTCGTAACAGTAACAGCAAAAAAAAATACTTTCGATGTGATTAATAATAGTTAATAAGGGCAAATGTATATAGCTCCATTCAAAATACGTAAGTATAGTCATTTATCATTCTTCCAAACTGCTAATTAATACACACGCCATTCAAGTGACAACAGAACAGTAGAAGCACCTTACTCTGCTCCTGATTCCCGAACACCGAGCAACCCCCGATGTCTGTATATACGCTTACACCTCAAATTGAAGTCATATTTACTTAATTAATTAACGAATAACAAATGTTAACGAATCATCATCCATCATCTCAATCGTCAGCATTCTCTGCGCAAATAAAAGTAGGTCGTGAAGACAAGAGCATGTCAAATGTCACCCCCCTCGTAGATATATTTTATTTTAATGAGCAAATTTTATTTATCTTTGCTGGAACGCAATTTCTATGCACCTTAGAGTGTATGTGTATAGATGATACCTATCTACTTAAGTTAAATACGACATAAAAACAAAGAACAACGTCGAACCTAATTAGTCACTCTCGGCTATAGGTGAAATACTGTTTCCAAGAAATGTTAAGTAAGACGTTCTATACTTAGTCGTTGTAGGCACCCTTGTAAGAAGGTTAAAAGTGTGCTGAGTCTGCTCATCAACTGTATTTTTATCAAATGACTAAAGTGTGTGTAAAGTCAAGGCAACGAATCAAACGTCATGCCAATCAACCTAACAAACGATAAGCACATTTTTGTCTGATGAACGTGATGAAGCTAGCTTTTTGTTTTCATTGTTGTTCGTGTGTGCATATTACTCCGAAGTACGATTATATTCATAAAGTGTAGAAGCACCTGTCGATATGAGTGGCAACAGAGAATTCTGGTTGCAATTCAGAAAAAAGTGGGACTTCATAGCGTTTAGAGTGTCAATTTAAATGCTTGGGGTAGGTCAGAAGCGCACCAGGTCCATTGCGAACATTAGAATCTCTTAATGGGTCTTTTTAATTATGTAAAGGCTAAAAAGTGATATAAAAGATGTCCCACACAAAGATTCTTTTTCCTCTTCGTCCCTCAGGCTGTCAGTTTGACTGCTCATAATTTTTATTAAAAGTAGCGTAGAAAAATTTCTTTTACAAAATGGCGGAGCGGTGTCATTCGGCTGGAAAATTCACAACTTTTGGGCAACAACTCCGATTTGTGAACGCATCCGATATCGCTTATAGGTCTGTTCCTTTACTTTTAAATCTTACGAATTTTTACGAATTCTTACACATTTTACTCAATTGTCGTTCCTTAACTCGAAAAATTCGTAAAAGAGAGCGGTTCGAGAGAGCAAGATATTTCCCGTCTTACTAGTTTTTACTTTACAAATTTATTTGCGTAAGAACTAAGAATTGAAACAACAGTCAGTCGCCTGAAAATTGACAGCTGATTTGTATTTGTTGTTCTATTTAGGTCTGTTCCCTTACTTTTTGGGAAAATTTCGGCAAAATGTCAGATATCAAGAAGTGGGGATATATTCTCTCAGAAAAAGAGAATATAACCAAAACGTACAGGAACGAAAGTTTGGCATGACGTTTGTTAAAAACATATGCGAGAAATTCAAAAATAAACGCCAGTGGGTCTAAAAAAAATTACCAGTTTCCAGACGTTGAAAAACATTCGGATTCAGTTTAATATTATTTTTTTTTGCGGATTTATCCATTTTTAATAACAAATTTTAGCACTTGACAAAGCCAACCGAAATAAACTGCCAATTCAAATTGACTTTTGAGAGATTTGACAGCTAAAGTCAGTTATAACAAACTAGCCCAAATAAATTTGTTGGGCTATTATTTGCAGGTTTTTTTGTGGCTCTCTTCTGCCCAACTTTTGCAAAGGAACACGAAGTTTTTGTTCACTCCAATTTATGAACTATCTGTCATTTTTCACAGGCAATTTCGGCAAAATGTCAGATATCAAGGAGTGGGGATATATTCTCTCAGAAAAAGAGAATATAACCAAAACGTACAGGAACGAAAGTTTGGCATGACGTTTGTTAAAAACATATGCGAGAAATTCAAAAATAAACGCCAGTGGGTCTAAAAAAAATTACCAGTTTCCAGACGTTGAAAAACATTCGGATTCAGTTTAATATTATTTTTTTTTGCGGATTTATCCATTTTTAATAACAAATTTTAGCACTTGACAAAGCCAACCGAAATAAACTGCCAATTCAAATTGACTTTTGAGAGATTTGACAGCTAAAGTCAGTTATAACAAACTAGCCCAAATAAATTTGTTGGGCTATTATTTGCAGGTTTTTTTGTGGCTCTCTTCTGCCCAACTTTTGCAAAGGAACACGAAGTTTTTGTTCACTCCAATTTATGAACTATCTGTCATTTTTCACAGGTTACTACAAAAGCGTTCCTTAACTTTTGCGTGAGTTTCCCTTTCTGAGAGAGAATTCATCCCCTCCACTGTCATTTTGACAGTTCTTTCCATTTTTACTACAAAAGTAAAGGAACAGGCCTTCTAAGTCACAAAAAATACTACAAGCTATAGGCTGGTACGCTGTTCGAGTGAAATCCAATTTTTCATAAAAATTTTTCACTGCGAAATGTCAAAATGAACTTTCCACATGAAAATTTCACCAGGCAGTACGCTGTTCAAGTGAAAAAAGTTGTTCAAAAAGTGATTTGTAGGGGGCATTACTTGGCTTTTTTTGTCCGTCGCATTAAATTTTTGACACTTCGGCGTGAAAATTTCACTTACAATTTCACAGCACTTTTTGGAGAGGAGTGAAAATTTCACTTCACTCGAACAGCCTTATGGCGCAAATGGACAATGGGGGCGTTCAAAAACCTTAAGCAAGACTGAAAGCTTGCTGAGTTATGAATGTGCCTTATGACAGCCCACAATGCTTGTCTATGTTTGAATGCGCAGCTCTGCCGCAGGTTGTAAACAAGTTAAACGTATGAAAGCGGAAGCTGACGATGGATATAGGATATTAAAGAACATCTCCCTTCAATCATAAAATCACTTTCAAAGTTCAAAGCTCTAATTTATTTTGCCTTTTAAAGTGAAAACTCAAATACATCTACTTACTGTTGAAAAACCAATTTGACAGCAGCCTTCAAAACACATCCTAGTCAGCGCCTCAAGTGTCACATGACATAAAGACAAAAGAATCCATCACATCAGTTGCACAGAATATTTTTGGTTTTTTTTTTTGCAAAACAATGCGACTGAGAGAATGTTTGGTAATTGAACTGCCATGGGAGATTCTATGTCACCAGCAATGTGCGTGGCTACACATTGGAAAAACTATCTCCCGCATGAACGTCGTCGCTAGACACAAAAACAAGGCGTCATAAGAATGAAAGTTATTTTGGTTGCATCTCATTTTGTCGAAGCTGCCACCGCACGAGCTGTCAAATATTGATTATTTACAAAATTTCAATGTTGCAAACACAACGAAAAGCAGCTGCACAAGTCGGCTGGTCTATGAATTTACTACTCATAAAAAATATAAAGATTGTAAGCAGAAATGTCAATTTGACAGATGTTGCAACGTTTGACACTTCCACGCACATTTCTATAAGCTGATGTGAATATGGGCACAATCAAAAACTTAACTCGACTAGATTGGTCTGGAATAGATGTAACCTGAACGCAAAAAGTAGATTGGTCGGGAACGTCACTTTTCCTACGTCAGCCACATATGCGAACTGTCACGAATTTCTTGACTAGATTCGTCGGCTGCCCCTCCATAAACGTCAACTGACGCAACTGCCCATGTGACTGATCTAGGCCAATCAAAACTGAGATACATCAAGTGTCAAGTCAGTCAGCTGTCAGACTTACTAAACTAGATACTTGAACGTCCCCACTTCTTTCAATTTGGTCAGTTGGAAACGTCCACGAAACGGATGCGACGGATTCTATAAATAGGTACGGGCCTTGCCACACTTTTGAGGTTATTTCGAAATTTCGATAGTTTTTGCCAATGTAAGTCAACCTTGGTATAGTTATTTTTGGCAATTCATTTTGAAAGAGTGACGTGCGTAACGCAAAATACTGTAATTATGAATTTACCTCAGCCACTCTTGCAAGCTATGCATTAAAAACTGGACCCGATTATTGCCCAGACCAACTTCCGCTTTCTTCCATAAAAATAAGCTAAAACATATGCCAACTATGTAGACGATTTATAAAGCGCACACCCTACAATGGTTATGTCATGAAAAGAAACATCGGATAGATTTTAATTGCAAAGCCGGTTAGACAAGTACACGTAACACCTCTTCCATTCGAATTAATCTCCCATAACATTAAGTAGACATAACAACACACGCGCACCACCGAAAAGTATTATATCTTTCTAAGAACCCCGCATATACAACTGCATCAACGTAACAGATTCACTCATTCCAATTCCAACAAGTCCATTAACATTGTTGTTTTGTTGGGTGCGAAAGGTGGTTGACCCACTCTCTGGTGCTTATCTCTTCTTTAACGGATTTATTCAATTTCGGTCTTTCTTCCCACCAAGAAACCATTCATTTTCTCCCATTTTATTTCCCCCCATTGAAATAAATAAATGAACCGTTTACGCGAGATACGCACGAAAATTGCCAAAACAAACACAGTCAACAAGACGACCGACGCGGCGTGCGCCCTAAAGTCTCACAGTGAAGAAAGTCCTTTGTTTTGCGAACGCTATGGGAAAATCTTTATTATGCCATGGGCTATGGGAAATCGTCGGCTGAAGTGGCGCGCACACATCAACGCTAATCAAATGATAAATCTTCGCGAGAGCGCTCAGCGTCATCAGCAAGATTTTCCACCCGGAATTTGCAACGATGGCTGATGAATTATTCACAAACGTTCACCATTCAGGTGCGTTATGTGTTTGTGTTTACGAGACGAGTGTATATGCTGCTCCACTCTCGGAATTCACCCAGACCAAGTTTCGGTGATCTAATTTGCATTTCAATAAAAAATGTAGTTCCAAGCTGCCTCCCATTGGATTGCTCAAATTTGATCTGGGGCTGAATAGGCTGAATAAACAGGTAATTCAACATGTTGAACCTAGGAGGTTGGGGTTTTTTTTTTAATTTTCCTTTTGGTTTGAAAGGGTGGCGCAATAGATTGCTGAATTTTTTAGTGCACAGTGAGGTACGTAACTTTGAAATTGTAGTTCTAGGTCATAGTGGCATGCACTGACCCGAGGTGGGGAACAGTTGCATCTTTTATGAGAGAAAGCCTTAGGTGAAGTTTCACTTTTACCTAAAAGTCAAATACACATACACATTAACCCCATCATTGCCAGGTTAGGTGTCAAAAACAAACAGAGGTACGTGTACAGTTCATGAAAGTGAAATGACAGTAGATGTCTCATAAAACTAAGAATAAAACTGAAATATTCAACTTTGACAGTCATTTGCCTGAAAGCTTATGTTTTCTAATTCGAAATTCTTGTAGATGCGTTCATTTTAGATCTGTTCGCGTACTCGTAACCAAGCGGAAAATTACTGAAGTTTTACTGAGAAACAGTGCGAAGGCATGTTCTTTGAGTAAATTCAAATTTGAGAGTAAAATCAATTTCAGCTCGTTCAATTGTTAGGTAACTTTGACAATTTGAACTTGCAAGAGGGTGAATACTTAAAATTAATTGACAGTTCAAGTAGTTGGCATGTCATTATATAAGCAACTGATGTTTGATGTGAATACATTTGGGATAAGCATTTGAATTTTGTTTTAGCAATGGTTGTACACCCACCCGGTATTTACAAATTGTTGGCGTTAAAGTTTTGACATTTGGTTAAAATATTTTAGAAACAGTCAAAATATTTGTACCTATTCAATAAAACTACGTGAATGAACGTATAGGGACAAAATTATGAAAAACACATCCGCTCAGTTGGATTGTAGCACCTCCCACCTTTTGACGTTTTCTGTCGTTTTTTGAAGATATTAAAATTGTTCGATATGGTCAGCCATAGTGAGTACTGAAAAGTGTGACGAGAATTTCGTGGCTGTCAAAAAACCGAAAACGTAGAACACGAAAATTTAACCTAATGGGGTGTCACTTCAACAAATTCACATTGAAAAATTCATTTATAGAAGAATATTGGAAAAGCTGTCGGTCGCATGACAGATGTTTTTAAATTTGTTGCCCAATTTGGCATTCGCGGGCATGTTTTGATTTTCTGCCTATTAAAATGACATCAAGCGACAAAAGTTGAGTTTTTTTAGCTTTCATCTCAGCAAATAAAAGTAAAGTAGAATTTTTAGTTCTTAAGTTACTTTGCTTTGCTGAGATAAAAACTCAAAAAAACTTGACTTGCTTTTTCCTCTTCACGAATGCTTTTAGTTTAGTCAGTACAAACTCTTTCACATACTCGGACTCATTAAAAAGTAGTCCGATTAATTGTTAATAAATTAGCATATTTTTAAATTTCAATTTTAAATTATCTGTCATTTCTCATAATTTACTACAAAAGTGTTCCCTAACTTTTTCGTAGCTCTATCTTTCAGAGAGAAAATTTATCCCCACAAATAACCCCCCTTTTGATAGTCTTGCCCATTCTTACTACAAAAGTAAAGGAACAAACTTATAAATACGTCTAATTTCGTATTGCCAACTGTCACGTAAATGTCAAAAATTAGATTAGATTTGGAATAAGTCTAGTTAAGATTTATCATCATGACGTTTCTCTTCAACTAGGTAGGTTTCCGAATTGTGAAGTAAAACCTCTCTAATTGGAACACCGGTGGGACCGACTCTTTGCTATTCGGAGGTGTCCCGTTTAAAGAGGTTTTCATAAAAAAAGATGCAAAAATCCAACTACGCAAGAACAAATGTTTTTTTTTAATTAAAAAAGAGCATGGAATTCCATATATCGGTTACAAAAACATACCAAACTGACATAAATCTGTATTTTTATGTTTATAAGTAAGATTTATATAATGAAATAAGATTTAAGTTAAATAGATGTGTACTGTGTTACTTTCGAATTGAGGTTCGACTCAAATTGTCCCGATTAGAGAAGTCATTGTAAAATGGCCCAATTGGAAGGTTTGACCCGATTATGGACGTTCTCGGAGTGTTACATTTAGTGTCTCAATTGAGAGGTGTCCCGATTACAGAGGGTAATGTATGAAAACTCTCAGGGTTAGCAAAATAGATGTCCCGATTGAGAGGTGTCCCAATTGTAGAGTGACTCAATTAGGAGGTTTTACTGTACTTCGAAAAAAAATGTATATGCCGCCAATATTTTTAGGAGTTTCTGGACCACAGTGAAAATCAAATTACAGAATTTACAACTTTGTTTCAATGAAAAAACTGAAGGTGACTCTTTAGCTCGTAACATTTGTACAGAGTTGGTTATATGTGTGGAAAGTCTTTCGTTTCGATGTTTGTCAAGTGGAAAAGCCGATTTTACGTTGTTGATATTGACGGTTTAAGTGAAAAGAAGGTGGCAAATGTTACACCCTCTGCGTCAACGCTTAGTAGACGGAAAACGTCGGCCCAGTGAAAGTGTAGAATTGGGTGGGACTTGTTAAACTGGTTTTCAGTACATCTGTTGGGTTTTTGAAGCACTAATGTGACTTAGGGAATGTCTCCGTCATGACAGCTGACAAACTCAAAGTGAAATTGAATGAAAAGGGTTTGGGAAAATGTGTTTTTTTTTTTTTGGAAAATTGTATATATACCGCTGGTGTTGAGTTTTTTCTTATATGTCCAAAGGAAATGTCAAAGTATACAAAATAAGTATAAAAAGTGGGGAGATTAGATTACTTGAAAAATAATTTCCACATCCAATGCAGGTACCCAAAGAACAAATGTTGGTAATTTTTAGTAATCTATCAGATAAATATATTGACGCTTATGAGAATCGTCCAATGTTTTAAAACATTGTTGTAAGTGAATGGGCCGCTTTGGACAACACATTATATTTTTTGCATCCTGCTGTTTGCTGAACACATCTTAGGTGATTGTGGTCTCCAGAAAGTAATGACTTTAGAAAAGACGCCAAAACTTGACATGGCTCACTAAGAATAATTTACAATAAACAAATTGTCTAACTTTTTCGTGTTTAATAAATTAACAAACATTTCAACAGTTTAAAATTATTCATAAAATATGAGTGCATTTAATTTAAATATAATTCTTTTATTTTCTATTTAATTTAAGTAAACAATGAACAAGCTAAGCTATATTTCATTTGAACAACAAATGAATGCGTGATCGATGTTGAATTATAACAAAACAATGTAAAAAGAATATTGTTTGATTAAACAAGAATGAGTTTGTTTTGAGCAGAATTATATTTAAAACGTTTGGAAATAAATTATTCGAACCGATTTACATCAAATTGGATCATGAACATGTTTGAATAAAAAAGTTTTGTTAAAGCACCGTTATACTTCGTTATTGAAGTGAAAATGTGCAGTGAGAAGTGGAATTTAATGGTGCGTTGATTGTGTGATCTTGGTGGAGTTTAGCATAAGAGTTTCCTGCATTTGTCGGTGAGTTGATTCTGCGATTAAAAATGTAGTGCTTAAAGACAGATTTGATGTTTCAGATTTGATGCAAAGCATAGGCCTCCAAAATACATTCCAAAAGCATAACATCTAGAATAAATCCGTCACTAACACTCAGTAGATGTCTTTAATTCTCAGAATTAATTGTAAAATATAAAAAGGGAATTGATATGAGAGGAATTAAATACAACGATTTGAATTTTACCGCACATTTATTCAAAATAATCTTGATTTAACTAATGATATTGAAATTTGTACCTATACCTTCTGTTGTCCTATTGAGGTAAACAAATTAATTAACCTTTCCAGTATTTTGAAATAGGTAAAAAGCTGTGTAAGACCCTTAAAATAAAGACCACATATTTCCTATTTTACAAGTCCTCCCTTACATTGTTTAAATAATTATTGACGGAAAATTTTATTTTAGAAATATGTTTTTGTAAAAAATGTGTCAATAAAACTACACTTATTCAGTAAATAAAAATAGGTTGTTTAATTACGTTGCTGACGTATATGTTCCACTTTAATTTTGGTGGAAGCAGTTAAATTAAAATGGGTTAAATAATAGAAAAAGTAAATAAATATGCGAAAAAGGAAATATGTATAAGATACATACAAATATATTTATTTAAAGCATAAATAATTTTAACTCAAAGAAATTTCTATTTAGTTTTTTCAACTACAATTACCTAGAGAAAATAGAATTTCATTTGACTTAAAAAGATACCCATTTAAAAGTATTAAATATTTTGAATTTAATTTAAACTAAAACTCAAATAGGTATCTGATTAAATACATTTATTTCAAACAGAAAACGAGTTGATCCAATTGAAAACCAACTACAATGATGATTCAAAGTAATAAAGTAGCTCAAGTTCAAATTAAACAAAAATCCCTTTGGCACCAAATTATATTTGTTTGAACGTGATTTGAACACGAATGCGTGTTTGGTTTTTTCTCGGATCCATAATGCTGTTGTATGTGGTCTTAAAATCAATTCAGAAGTCGTGGGCATCAACCTGTACTTCTTTTGGGTTTTATCCAGGATATGTCGTAGAGTTAATATTTTGCTCAAACTACACTAGTAAGAACAACCAGTCTTTCCCTACTTCAAATAGTTCCGTCAACCTTGTCGAAACTTATGATTAGATCTTTACTTACACTTAAATATACCATTTAGAAAGTACCTAAATACCTAAATAAAGACAAAAACCTTTACGCGTTTTTCATCGATTTTAGAACAGCATTTGACACTGTAAACAAAAACTACTTGTTCTATAAACTGTCACGGATCGGTGTATCGTCAACGTTTATAAAAGCTTCTTATTAATTTATGTGGAAAAAATGAATCAGTGATATGGAATGGGAAGAAGCTTTCGGACTAGTTTGAAATAAAAAGTGGAGTAAGACAAGGATGTCTCATAAGCCCTTTACTATTCTCCCTCTTTTTGGACGATATCACAGATTTTATGCCCGCTAGAATCGAAATAGAAGGAGTGAGGATTACAACTTTATTGTTTGCCGATGATATTGTCATTCTAGCAGAATCGCCAAGCTCATTACAGCTTATGATAAATAAGCTAGAAAACTACTGCAAGCTAAACGACCTGCAAATTAACACCGCAAAGTCAAAAGTTCTCATCTTCAGGAAAGGCACAGGACGATTCGCCAGGAATGAAAAATGGAAATATGGCGGGGATGAATCGGAGGTTGTCAAGACGTACAAATATCTGGGAATAACCCTAACCCACGACCTGTCACTGAAAAAACATCTCGCACTCAAGCTCTCCGACGCAAAGAAAGCTATCAAATATACGTGGAAAAATCTTATGTCTAATTCGAGGATTGGAATACCAGCGAAAATTAAAGTCTTTGAAGCTGTTATGCGATCGGTAATGTGCTACGGTGCGCAAGTATGGGGTGGGAAATATTACGATGAAGTGGAAAAGTTACTGCGTTTCTTCCTGAAAAAACTGTTTCGGCTTCCATCGACCACGCCAAACTATTTGCTAAAAATTGAGAGCGGTATAGCGCCACTCCTTTTATTCACCCTAAAGTTGAATATGACCTTTGTTTTAAAGGTTCTGAATTTAGAAGACGATACACGACTTACAAAAATACTAGTGCGGAAAGCAGTAAGAACAAAAACGCTTTTTTTTCAAGGACTGGGAAAACATCGACACAAAATACAACATCAGGCTAGATTTAGAGAAGAACAATATTTCGGACTGGCAGAGGATTTCGCAAAAATTTATATTGGAGGTAGAACAGGCCATAAGAATTAAAAATGTTAGCCTAGCGGAAAACTCAAGCACACGCCGTTTATACAAACAACTCCAGCATCAACATATGGCCTATCTGAACACTAACCTCAATATTGCCCAAATATCCCTGGTAATTCGAGCGCGAGGAGAACTACTCAAGCTTAATTGGATGCCACATCGGGATGACCTTCCGCAGCGCTGCAATTTGTGTAACACTGGGAAAAATGAAGACGCGATACATTTTATCGGATCCTGAAGGAAATACGGCGTAATCACTTTGGCGCCAACACACTGGTATTGGAAGAACTAAAAAATATTCTTAACGATAGTCGTAATTGGACTACACTTGCCTCGTACTGTAAGACTGCTCTTAATTATAGAAAACGATTTATTGATGAAAACTTTTAAATGTAAACTACTTCAGCTATTTTTTGCTTTATTGACATTTATGTGTAAAATTATTGTTAAATTTGTTGTCAAATCTCGGCAGACGGCTACGCCATGCTTAAATGTACAATTTGTTTGCATAGTTTCATGTGTAATAATTTTAATATAAAATTGTTTTGTTCTTAATTTGTACTTAATAAATAAAAAAAATATACCATTTAGAAAATATGCTTTCGTTTCTATAATTGAATGGTTTGGTCGTCCAGACTGTGCAATTTGGATGGCCTTTATCTTGTAGAGGTGGTTTTTCAATACTCCGAACAACCACTGTGACTCTGCTTCAAGGTTTCTCTTTTTTTTACTTAAACAGTACTTTTTTTACAATGTTACAGCCTTGTTATGTTCATTTAACCTCTTGCTTAAAGTTCCAAACATTATTCCCAAAGAAGCAGTTGTTTATGTCCTTATTTTCGCACTTCTTATGGTCATTGCTTTTTCCCTGGAGAAGAGGATGTCCTTACTTCAAGATTATTGTCTTACTTCTTTCTTTTTTTATTGTAGACCTCGTTCTTCTGTGCATGTCCTCTTCGTATTTTTGTTATATCAAACGAGGAAAGTCTCTGATGGCTTCTTGGCATCGATCCCACTTTATGCTGTCCATCAAGGGTTTATGGATAGAAAATACGCAAAGATGATGGCGGTACCATGTGATTTAAGTCTCCTTACATTTTCTGCATGTGCCTGCCTTCCCCACCACTATTACGTCTTTCTGTTTAGCAGTCCACTGGACCGACATTCGTATCGGAGTGGTTGAGGTCATGTAAGATTTTACAAAAATATGTGTGAAATTCATCGGGATATCTATTTAAATGTAAAAAATGCTGCCTCTCACTATTTGCCATGCAGGGACATACCTTTCTTGAATACAGACCACCTCGTTAGTATGCTTGGTTGCACTGTTATAAAAAATCGAAGGCTTCCCTTTTGAGACGGTAGGTAGGATCACTTCACACTTCTCAAAGGCCGACAAACAAAATTAAATTGTCATTTAGGCGTCCTGGTGCTGCTCCTTCTTGTCGCCGCAATATTAATCGCTGGACCGCAAAACCGAGAGATAAATTGAAAAAGTTAATAAAGAGAAAAGTTATGCACCACCCTATATCATATATGCCCATGTGATGCTGTTTGGTTCAAGTATCAGGTCGGGACAGATGTAGGCCATAGGTTCTTCGCGCACAACTGGGCCGAATAGGAATTTGAATTTGAAAAGTTTTATTCATTTTTTTTTCTCTCTTTCTGGCTCTTCTCCATCTTTTGATATTATTTTTTTCGTCTGTAAAAAAAAATTCGATTTTATAACGAGCCAGCAGAGTGTGTGTTTGTGTGCCACAATTACTCACACGTGTTACACAAGTCTAATACAAAAGTGACGACGCGAAGAGCTCGTAGCTCGTTACTTTTGGATGTTGGGCAGCCCGCTGCTATGGACTACGGTCTTGTTATAGTTTCGTTATAAATGTGCGCGCTATACGGCACTCGGAAGTCGGAACTCGGAAGAAAGGCGAATCCAAGCAAAGCAATTTCAATTCAATTTGGAAATTATATAATTATACGAGCTTTTGTGTGTGCACCAGCTACAAATATACTTTGTAGGGTTTTGCGGCTTTTGTGGGAACATTTTTCATCTTCTCTTGTACATCCGATACTGTTCTGGGATGTTTCTTTTTTTTTGTCTTTTTTTTATAGTGCTTTGTTGGCACGACATTGAAGAGATGATGAATTTTTGCTGTCGCTATCGATGCACGCTGTCCAATTATAAACAATTTTTGTGAACAAAAGATTGTCAATTCCGTACTAATCTGGGAACGATGACAGTTTTTTTGAAAACATTTTTTCATTATCGTACCGGGTACCGTATTCTATTCCAGACAACAGACTCATAACGGTTGCAGAATAATTTTTTTTGCCTGTTTTTACCTATTATACAATGTGGAGCCATGACAAGGCATGAAATTTAATCCGATTTTTTGAACAAAACTGAAAGAGGGACGGGAAAACAAATTGAATGGAAATTTCATCGCTGTCATGTTGGCTAAATGGAAAGCGCACTGTCAAAAAAAAAAATAAAACAGTCGAAGCATTGCAAATAATAATTGCATTGTTAGGTTGGTCTGTTTGAGTTCGAACAGATTTTGGGTATATGGATTGCAAAAGCAATTGGTTTTCGTCGGCTTATATCACTCTGGGAGATGGGTTTTTAAAGGATCTTTTGCATTGGTGATTTTCGTCGCCGAGAGAGAAACTTATTGCGGACTTTTACCTGAGCGGTGTCGCTTACCCAACCGAATGAATGAGGATTACGGAAGGATGTGAAAAGTGTGTGCGTGCGATTGCTTTTTCTGCACTTTGAACACTCGCACAATGAGAGTAGAGTCGGAAATGGGTATGTCTCACCGGGGACCGCTTTATTGTAAATAAACGAGGTTATAGCGGAAGTAATGGCTGCCATTCGACTTAAATGGTTATTATACCTTTGGTTACTCTGTTTACATTTTAAGACAATGTAAAGGGGGACTGATGATTGATATAATATGCAGTGGCACAGGGTATCCAAATCGACATTTATTTCTTTAGAATTTATTTTCTTCAAAAATAATGTCAATTGATATAAGCTTAGCACGGCTTCAAGACCCTCAAAACACTCACTACCGAGAATAAAGCCAATTAGATGTCGGTCTGGGAATTATAGGAATCTGAAAGAACTGAAATAGCTGACGAACTGGCCAGAAGAGGTACGTAAACCTCTCTTTTTAAAACCCGAACCGTTCAGCATAACTCCGAAATCAGCAATACCTAAGCTTGGCCGTAAAAATACCAGTACCAATTTAGACATTTAAGAAACATTTTAATCAAAAACCTTATAAAGGGTGTTTTTCCAGAGGTATAGATCTTTAAGTTGGCAACACTATTTTAACTGGCGGGCATTTTGGCAGCTGTCAAGCGATTTATTTTTTGGTTTGGCATTTCAACATGAAATGAATGATTGACGCTTCCAAATTGTGCAAATTTATTTTGAAAATCATGGTTCTGTTCGAAATACGTATCGTGTTTTCATAAGCGTTTGTTTGACGATAAAGCTCACTTTTGGTTGAATGGATATGTCAATAAACAAAACTGCCGTATTTGGAGTGATGGCAATCCTCAAGTGTATGTTGAGACACCGTGTGCTTTATGGGTTTGTAGAATAATTTGTCCGTACTTCTTTAAAAACGATGCTGGCCAGTCCACAGTTAATGATGACCCCTATAGAGCTATGATTACTGACTTTTTCGTTCATCAATTGAACAATCATGATTTGCAGGAGCTGTCGTTTCAATAAGACGGAGCAAGATGTCACACCGCTCGTGCCACAATTAATATATTAAAGAAAACGTTAGGTAACCGCATAGTTTCACGTTGCGGACCGGTGAATTGGCCTCCAAGATCGTGCGATTCAACGCCGCTTGACTATTTTCTCTGGGGATATGTGAAGTCGATAGTCTACCCCGATAAGCCCGAAACGATTAACCACTTGGAGGACAACATTCGCCTCGTTGTTGCCGATATACGGCCACAAATGTTGGAAAAAATCATCGAAAAATGGACCTCCAGATTAGACTACGTCCGAGCCAGCCGTGGCGGTCATATGCCAGTATTCATATCATTATATTAATACGTAAACATCAAAAGTTTCCGTACACTTTTTAAGGATTGATCATGAAATGATGAGAATGAAACTTATATCATTCGAAAGGTACTGTGCCATAGATGTGCAGAAACAAAATATCGTTGGTATATTAAGACCATTAAGACTGGTAAAATGAAGTTAAAAATTTCCCATACAAAATGCTTAGCAGTTAATCGAAAGCATTTTGTTGCCATTCAATTTGTCGCCGTCATCTTTCCATAGTAACGAATTTAATCAAATTAGATTAATGCTCGTTTACGGACGACGCGATTCGACCCCTGTTGGAGAGTCTCATTAACCCAAAAAGGTATGCAATTTCATTACCCCTAAAATTAAGCAATCATAAAATCTTATTTCAGGGGCATTGCAGAGTTATCTGCGAGGTGTTACTATGGAAACGAACATTCATGTTTTGCCCTTTTTCATTCTTTTTTCATAGCGGAAAGGTATATGAATTAAAATTTAGCATATAAACAAATTAAAATTAATAATAAATAAATTATGTAAAAAACAAGTTGGCTTTCGTTACTTTATCTACAAACAAAGAAAATTTTACTTCAATTTAAAGAAAATCATCTTTGTTTTATTTCATTTCAAAGTTTTATAGCTTTTCAAAAACATTTTTTATAAGGGTATTTCATGAAGCGCTTCCTATCTTTAAATTTAAATAAAACAAAGTGTGTGTTAGAGGGCCGCTGTGGTTCGTTTCTTATTCGCATAGACCTGCAACTTCCGAAATACCCACAAGAAAAAGTCTAACGGAGTCAAATCGCACGATTTCGATAGCCATTCCACATCACCTCCACTTAAAATGACCATGCCATCGAATCGCTCGTGCAGAATTGTCAATGTATCGTGAGCTCTGTGACACGAAGCATCGTCCTGTTGACAACACATGTCGTTGGTGTCCATATCATCCAATAGAGGCCAACAGAAGTTGGTAATCATAGATAGGTGATGGCTTGGCCAACGACGTTCTTAAAGAAATATTCGACAATTTTGTTTGTCCCTTTAGCCTCATCGCTAACGAAGATTTTTTAAAAACAATTAGGCTTAGTTTCCAACTGCTTTTGATGGAACTCTTTTATCTTTTGCACGTGTTTTTGAACGTTATGACCGTCTATGGTGAACTAATGAGAGCAAATTTGACAGATGTAGCTTCAACAATATGGCCGCTATTTCATTTATTTTATTTATTTATTTATCTTGTAATGCCTATACACTTTTAGACATAATATCTTATAAATAAGTGATTAGCTAGATTCTGCAATAAAAAAAGCTACAAAGATAGACGTAATTTAATAATAGCAAGTAATTACAATATACAGTATCAAAAATAAAACTTCCAGATAGTACAATAAAAAAGATTAATTTTAAATTGAGAAATGTTTTTTTAATTCATTTTTAAACTTCCTTGTGTTATATTAATTCTTTTAATAGGACGCGTTAGGGAGTTCCATAGACGAATGGAGTTAACGAAAAATTTACGCTCAGTGGTAAGGGAATAATAACGCGGAGGAATCAACTGACTAGACCTGTCTGAGGAAGCCATAACTAATTTCTCGTACAGACAGGGAGGTTGTCGTATTATTAGGATGTTTGAAAGAAGGGTTAATGAAAGGGAAGGGTTTTGGTCAGCATTAGACGTATTTTTAAAGGGGTAAAGCTTTAGTTGCCCATAAAGTTCGAACAACAGCGTATGTTTTACCCGCAACATTTATGTGCTGATCCCAGGTGAGTTTACGATTAAAGACTATACCAAGATTCTTGGCCGTTTCAACATATCCAATAGGAGAATTATCTTAAATTTTGGAGGGAAAGTACGATAAGTCCAATGAACTTCTTGAGATGACAAGACACTTTGATTTCAATGGGTTTAACAGGAGACCATTCGTGTTTCAGACTAGCGCGCAATGTTTTTAAGATCCTCATTGATACAGACTGCACCGTGCTCAATAAGGCCGAGGTCAGAACTCAAGTACATCTGCACATCATCAGCATATATCTGAACCTTACAATGGTTGGCAGATCATTAACGTATAACGAGAATAACATTGGACCCAAAATGGAACCCTGCGGGACACCGTTTAGGGTCGATATGATATCCGAATGATCATCACCAATTTGAACAAGTTGTTTTCTACCTGAAAGTTAAGAGCAAGTAGTTTGACTGCATCTTGTGAAAAATAAAATAGCTGACGGAGCTTATCACACAAGTTTTTATGGACCACCGTGTCAAAAGCCTTTGAAAAGTCTAGTAATACTAAAAAGGTTAACTTATATTCGTCTATAAATAAATAATAAATATTTTGGTGCGACAGGTCTGTGGGACCCAAGGCCTAGCTTCTCACAACCATTCGTTTTGTGTGGGTTTTTAATTTTTGGGACGAATGGAGGGGATCTACAATTTTACGCTGAGTCCAAACGGCTAATTGAGAAGCTCTTTCATGACAGTTTCACTCTCGGATGTTTGTCAGACGTTCGCGAAAGGTGGCGCAGTGGAAAATAACCTTAAGATGTAATTTGGCCCTTTCGGGATTCGAACCGGGAACCCCTCGCTTAGTAGCCCAACACACTACCACTAAGCCACTGCGCCACTGGATATACGCCTGATGTTAAAATAGAATTGAAAATATGGGTAATGAACGGGATGAGAGGTTGCAATATGAGCTTCAAAAATTGGGGATTTATATCGTCGAGCCCGGTTGCAGAGGACTTAATAGAGAGCAGACTATCAACGACTTCAGCACAATTGACATTTTGAAAAACCGAATAAAGGTACTATGGGTTCAGATTGAATTGATAAAACTCTGTGTGAATCACTTACTGAGCTCAGCGCAGAAGATGCGAATTGCCGATTAAGGACATTGCAATCGCCATTAAGAATACTTTACTATCAACTGCCAAAGCTCGGAAGTCTCTCGATTAAGACGAAACAGCTGAGCATATTGTAGATGCCCAGCCCAATGAATGCGAAATTATTATAGTAAGTTCGTCTTCGGGGATATTAAAAAAGTGAAAGACCTAATATCCTAAATAGGTATCTTTCTATCACCTTTAGAAACAATAGATCTTTAAGGTCCACTCGTAGTGGCAAGTTAAATTGTCTTGCAGAGCTAAAGGCCGTAAGCGTCTCTTCATCTCCTTAGATTCCTCATCCAAACCAAGACCCTACTTTGTCAGTAACTACCTCACGTCCGCTGAGCATGTTTTTGCAGCTGTAGAACTACTGCGTACGCTTGCACAGAGGGACGGGGCATTCTGCACCACAACGAGAACTGCTATTGCAAAAATTTTAGGGACGCTTAAAATATCGAAGCAATATTTGCATACTTTCAGCTTAGGTGGGGCTAAATGTTGACAAGCCCAGAGGTATGCATTCATGAGAATTTTGTTGATAGCTTCGAAGGCGTTCTCAAGATGTGCGGGGAAGATGTCATTGGACCTTGCGTAGTTTTGCTGTAGTTGACGGATTTATTGACATAGGATGATGTATGTCAATGTGATGTCGGCGACCAACCATGAAACTTCAAAATGTTATATCTCTAAAACAAATCGGCGGATTGCGATGAAATAACAACTAAAAGTTTTTCAATTACGACTTTTGTTATGTCTAAGAAGATTATACGGTTTCGATGAGTAGTTTTAGTGTGATGCCCTAAAAAATCCACTCACAGACAATTTGTATTATTCAAAAGTACAGAGATAGGGTAAAAGAGGGACGTAAAACGGTGCTTTTACTATACAGTCAGGAATACGAATAGCAGGTGTACCAACAGCTAAAAAAATGGATATCCACGATGCTGACCAAGTGCCCTTCGGCTTTAATTTGTTCGCTGGGTACCTACAGTGGGACCGCTGGATAGGACATTGCGCAGCCTGCAGCTTTCGGTGGTACTGTTCCTTTTCTCCTTTCTTGTCCTGATTTTTACATTTCAAAAGGCTTAATTAGTTTCTTACTCGCCAATAATGGTTTTCTACCCTTTTGCCAAAAGGACAGGCACAGGACCATCAAATTCCATTTTCAAAAAATTCAAAAGAGCTTACATTTTCCGACTATGTTTGCACTGAATTAACAACTACTATCTCTCGCTCCTGCTATTCAAGTTCTAACCTGATTATGCAGATATTATTATGTTGCTCCTCAGTTCCGTCAATATTGCGACTCCCCAAAGTGTGCTCAGACTGTTATTAGAAAGGAAACCCTTTTATTATGTATGAGGTACTAAAAAAAACGCATTTGCCTTTTTATTCAAAACTTCACACTCTGTCTATACTCCAACCCAAAAGCTCTTCAACCGCACATACAGATATATGGTGTAGCAAGCACCACCCATCACGTGGCAAAAGTTGTTCGTTTTCAATTTTTATACTCTGATCTACAAGTAAATGTATACATCCGGGATACCTAACTTGTAGATGAAGGCAAATGATATGAAAGGACACAACGAGCAGCGTAGAAAAAAGGGTCTTGTTCAAATTTTCCCCGCTGGCAATCACTTTGATCTATACGACTAGTCGCCTTGAGCGTACAAAGTGAAAATGTATACCAAGGATGCGCCATCGAAATCATAACTCATTACGTGTAGAGAGCTAGAATAATTTTCCCTCACTCACACTCATCCGTCTGGCCGATGATGCGTCCCATCATCACCACGTAACAAGATAATCACTGATTATCCTTTCAAACGGCCATCCGCATGAGGCATCCATCCTCTTCTGCTTGATGACGATTTAGTTGCGCACATCATTTCACAATTGCCCAAGGACACATCTTCAACGAAACTACATCAGTAGCAGGCGGCAGAATAGGAACACCATCGGTGGCTTCCGTACACTATAGATGGATGCTACTGCAGCACTACGCCAACCTCAAACAGCTTCAAATCCATTGTTTATGAGCAAAATTGCTTCTGGAACCAAACGAGCGGAGACTATACAACAAATGGGCGGCGGCGGCGGCGACAGCACAGAGGCGGTGTGGTACAAGCACAGGACTATCACTATACACACACATACGTGTACCGAAAGGAAAAATCCGACCGACCAAATCGATCAGCCGACTCCCCACAATCGGGGCTAACAAGTGTCCCGCATCACAAGTGCCCCGTGCCCTCCCGAGCCCTCTTGCAACCCCACTCGTAGCCTGCATGTCACCAAAGTGATTTAGTGCATGCATCGACCATAAAAGAAAACGAGGATTATACACACATCTCTCATGTGCGCTCCGGTCACATGTGTGTGCCAGCCAGTGCATGTGTGTATTGGCTCAACCCCATTCAATCGGATGCAGCCCTCCTCCCTCCTCGTCTGCATGTAGAGTCAACATCCAACAAGAAAAGGCAAAGAGGGGCAATTAGTTGGGTGATTTGGTTTTCTGTGCGCCATTTTGCATGCATTATACAACTCGCAAGTGTGGAGACAAGCAGTCTACAGTCACTGCCAACAAAACCCGCCGCCGCCGCCGCCGCCGACGAGTGGGGCGAGCAGCACTACTTAAGTGAGATTGAACAGGTGACTGGGATTACGATTTCTGGAGCGGATTTTCCCATATCCAACAGTCAGAGTCACCCTTACTGTGTGTGTGTGTGTGTGTGTGTGCTGTGTGGGTCAAAGAAGGATGTTGAAAGAGAATTATTTCCTTCGAGCGGAGACAACAGATTGTCTACTCCACCCTGGGTCTCTCTTGTTTGTGATTGGCATACAAATTAATTTGTCAATTATTTTCAAAGTTTTATCGAGGTGTTGCACTATGATCCCGGTGCTCTGTGTCATGAATTACAATGGCTCTTCAATTTGCACCAAACTCTGGAATTTAAATTGCAAATTTGTCGCCATGTATATGTGCCGGACAGGGTGTATCTGTATTTATATACACCATCACGACGACGAGTAGGTGGAATCGGAATGGAAAAGCGATAAATTAGAGACTGAACTCGATTACGTTGACTGGAGTAAATTCCATTTTGCCGTTGACAGCTACTGCTGTTGGTGGTGGTGGTGATGGCAAATGTGTTTTATTTCGACTGTCAATTAAAAATATAGTTTCCAGTGAATTAATAGAAAATGCGACGTAATTTTTCATTTAAATTTGCGTTCCATCAGTGCGAGGGCAACAGATAATCACTGCGTACTTGACAGATTCGTGTTAATCAGATTGCAATAATTATCGGTATGTGCGGCCTTGAAAAGTACGCCCGCTTATGCATAATGTCTGTCAGAACAGTGGCATAATGAATTTTGGCATATCCACTTTCACCATTCGATGAAATATTCATTTCGCGATCGATTCGTGTTGTGTTTAATCAATTTTGTGTACGGTACGCCATTTGAATACGATGTATTTTGAAATGTTTGTTAATTGCGAAATAATTGCTTTATTTTCGATTATCTGTCATCGGGTTGTGTTTGCTGTAAGCTTTGAGCAATTTTAATGCATACTCGCGGATAAAGTTATTCGGAATGTTGTCATTTGATCTAATTTTGGGTCTTTGGTTGCTGCATCCAGCACACATTACTGTTTGCGATGACGTTTATGTAATTTGACGTTTATTGGTTATTTCTGTTTACAAAAGTGGTTTCCAAATCGTGTGGAAAATCCACCCACTATAGGTACGACTGTAAGGGTGCAATTATACAACACGAAAAATGCAACCGAAAAGAATTTCTTTTGCTTTTTTTAACCACTTAAACTTAATTGTTGAACTCAATCTTGGTCTTAAAATGTTGCTTAGGAATTGTTAAGTTAATTTATCAAAAAAAAGTAAGTGAATTATGTTCAATTTTTCTAGAAAAAGAATTCATTAATTTTTCTGTACGAACAAAATTTTACGTATAGAAAAATTAATAAATGTCCTTATTTTTCGAAAATTTAAGATAATTAACTTTAAAAAATTCATTAGCAACATTTTAAGACCAAGATTGAGTTCAACAATTAAGTTTAAAAGGTTAAAAAAAGCAAAAGAAATTTTTTTCGGTTGCATGTGACACTTTTGTTGGGAAAAAAGTGACACCAGACACAAAAATCACCAACTGCTATTGTTATGGAACCCTTAGAAACTAAACGCAAGGTAGTTTAATTGCAAGGTTTGTTTTTGGGGTTAGTTTTTCGATTTGTCAAAATTTGTCAACCGATTTAAGCTCAGCTGCTGAAAAAGCTTGGGAAACACTGGTTTGCACAGTTTTGAGGATATCGTTTCGACTTTAGACGAATTTCAAATTAGAATATGACATTCCGATGCCATTATCGTAAAACCGTAAAGACGATCGCAAGGTCGTTCTCTATAGCATTGGACCTGCCCTGGAAACCTACCCATTTTCTTCGTTGTGTGTTTAATATTGACCCATGCGCCATGCCCAAAGGTGGTCTGTTTACACCCAGGTTGGCTTCTTTTAATCTGAGATCTTCTTTTGTTGCAAAACTTATGATGAACAGAACTTTACATGACAGAGTCCAGGCGAATAGGGCTGTGCCCTATTAAACTTGTCAAATTCGTTTATGACAAAAAGTTGAGGCAGAAAATACTACAATGTCCCAGGGATATAGTGAAAACGTTTTGTCACAAAGAATTAGGAGGGAGAAGCGGACCCAAATGACTACCCTGTGGTACTTCTGATCCGCACCCAAAAGATCGTGAAAAGTAGTCGTCTATTTTGACCTTTTGATTTCTGCCAATCAAGTAGGATGCTAACCACTCATGTATTGCTGAGTGAAACCCACAACTTTCAAGTTTTTTTAGTAGTATATGATGATTGGCGGAGTCAAATGCCTTACTGAAGTCAGTGTAAGCACAGTATACTTGATAACCATCTTCGATAGCATTAATGGCATAGTGTGAGAAGCAAGCCAGATTAGTGGTAGTGGACCCACCAGACACAAAGTCATGCTGCGCATCACAAACAAATTCCTTTGTAAAAAATTCAAATTCAATTTATAACCTCAGATAAAAAAAAAACGCTGGTCCAGATTGTATCTCCCCATTGTTCTGAAGATGTGTTCTTCCACGCTGTTAATATATACACCCGCGTTAGCTTTTCCATCTGGCCTATTCTTCTGGACTCTTCCTGAGAAGGTATGCAAAATAGCACGTGTCCAGCCCCTCTCAAAAAAGGCGATTCTCTTCTTCCACCAATTTACGAACCATAGCACTTACATCCATCCATTCTTTCTAAGGTCATGGAAACGCTGACAAATCGTCAGCTTATGAAATATTCTGAATCACGGGAAACAGTTTGGTTTCCGTGGCTGTAGATCCACTGGGAATTTAATGGCTTATCTTACTAAGAAGTTCAACCAATCTTTCAATCACTCCGGTGAAACGAAGACTGTTGCGCTTGGTATTTCAAAGACATTTGACAGAGTTTGGTATCATGCTCTTTCGTTGTAAATACCTACTTATGGGATCGATGCGTCTCTAAGTCAACAGGTTAAAGACTTTACCTTTCTGGTTGTTCAATTTAAGTTTTTTTTTGATGGTTTTAAGTCTGAAACTCACTATATAAATGATGGTGTTTCAGACATGGCTCCGACTCTCTTTCTCATCTTCTTAAATGATATTTTGTCTACACTCCTTTGCTGATAATAGTATCCCCGCAGCTTTTTATACTCATTCAACGACTCGTGTCCCTGTTCTTCGGCCGTAGAACTAAAACACCAACGTATGCTAAGCTCAATAAATTCCGGCTTAGACAGAATTGACAAAATGGGGTTCAGCTTAGAGTCGAATTTAATGCTTGTGAAATACAAAGCTGTCTCTAAAGCGAAACCTGAATCTTTAGCCATTATCCGTGTATGTCACTGGTATTACCAAAACCTAAGGACTCGCCATTCTCAGTAAAATGTGTTTATATGACAACCTTCGTTAGAAAAGCATTGATTCGCCCAAAAATTTAAGAACCACTCCCATATGGAATGGTTCAAAATCGTGCAATAAAACAAATATTGAGAATTTATTGAAATAAGACGTGTCCCTCACTGTTTTATCGTTATTTTAACAGTGCTCAAATTAAATTACAAGCTCTATTCATCCACCTCAACAATTCAACCGCAATACTCGTCATGCTAGAAATGTCAATCAGTTCAACCTGAAGCCTGGTTTTCAGTCGTACTACGAAATATAGACACTCATTCAATAGTCGTACAACACGTATGTAAAATGATTTCCTATCAAGCTCTGTTTTTCCTCCTTCTTGCAATTTACCAGACATTAACTGCCAATGTTCACTTGTATCTCCTGTCCCATCGATCCCCATTTCAATTACCCGCGCGCTGTGTCGTTCACATTACATTTTAAGAGCAGTCATAACTTCATTATTATTATTATAAAAAATGTTGGGTAATTTTTGGGACACCCTTTAGTAGAGTTAGATCAGTTATGCCTTAGTAAGCATTTTTTTATCACTAAGTTTTAAAAGTTCGTGAGCTTAATTTTCGGCAATTTTTCTATCCAGATCTTTATCTATATATATAAAAATCTATATATAAAAATGGATCGTGGTTTGTTCGGATGGTTTAAACTTGAAAACGACTGGACCAAATTGGATACTTTCTTCTGCGGGTTTGTTCGTAATTGCTACGAGAAGGTTTAGGAAAAATGAAAAGTTGGAAAATTTACAACTGGTAGCCGCTGTAGGCGCACATTTCGTTTTTTAATTCATTACCGTTTAACAGGTGGCGCTGTAGTCGATCTCCAAAATCGCTCAACCGATTTTAATAAAATTTTGTAGATGGGTGTGGTTAGTTTTAACTTGAAAGACAAAGAAGCTTTGGGCCCGCTAGGCTGCTCTGCTTCCAATAAAATTGTAATCACATGAAAACAATGTGCAAACAAAAACTATAAAAATAGAAAACCTTGGATTTGATTGCGTAATAACAACTTTTTAAATCAATAAATTAAATTCAATTGCGCTGTATTTTCATTATTTGTATTATTTTTAAGTCAAAATCATATAAAATAGCCTGCAAAAAGACCCTCGAAACGCTATTTCTCGGTACTTATGGGAACTAATGTTGTAAAGTTTAGAACTTTGATACGGATTGCCTTAACAAAGCACTTTGCAAAAATAAATAAGCGGGATAGAAAAATGAGAAATGGCACTTATTTTACAAAAAAAAATTAATAAAATATCTACTATATCTGGACATTTATGAAGCCTTGCAAATGAATTCGAAATTTCGTAAATGACATTCTACACAATGTGGAAGTATTCAAAAAGGTATTCAAATAAATCCTGGCATATATTTTTAGAAGGCTTTCACGCAATTGAAAAAAGACCTTCTTTGGGTAAATGCATTTGCAAAATTCATTTCAATATTCAGACTGAACTTATACGATGATATTTTCGCCGTTTTATCTGCATCTGCGTTGAAATAAGAAAAGAAAAGACTGACATATTCACAGATTTACAGTAAAGAACTGGCCCAATAACCTACCCTTGAGAAACCTGTGTGAAAGTGAAACGCATTTAATGTCCTACCATTGAACTTAAAGGCGCACAATACTCTACGGTACCATATATGAAGGAAATGGCCTGACGAAAGAAGAACTTTGTAGATGCTGCGGTGATAAGGAAGCTTTTGAGGCCAATACCCACTTCCTATGCCACTGGCCAAGTCTACAGCACATAAGACACAGATTCCTAGGGAGACACTTCTTTCAAGACCTAGACGAGTTTTCCAGCGCACCAATAGACAAGTTAATGGGATTCAACAAATCCACAGGATGGTCTGTACAGTAAGTAATTAATTACAACACTTATAGACAGGGTTATAATGGGTAAGGGACAACCTCTTTCCCCGACAGGCATCACAATGGGTCAGTATTTACCTGAGTGTGGCACGGAGTATTTCCAGCCAGCCCACAAACCTAACCTAACCTATTCAAATGCAAACAAAAACGACATTAGACGATTTTACAGAGGAACAAATGAAAATTATGCAATAAGTCCCTAGTGCCACACCGCATCAAACACTTCTTAATTATCTTTTGTAGCTATAATAAAAATTCCGATTTCATCCACATATGTGATCCCACAAACTCCAGTTACAAAGTTGTGCACCCAAATCCGAAGCATTGCAACTTCCCCTTATAGGATCGGGTAAAAAGGTGTCCCTTTTCTTGCTCTAGGGACTGTATAATCTAACCACTCCTCACCATCTACCTCTGTGTGTTAAAACCATTTTGTTTACAACTATGTTTCATAGAACTATACCTTGCCAAAGGTGGTATGCAACATTTCTCCTTTGAGAATGCGGTTACAATTAAGCATCAGACTGGTTTGAAAATTGTTAACCACCGCGCAACTTTTGGCAATCGAATAACTTGCACTTTGCACAGTTGCTGCATAGTGGTAAATTCAAATTCGCTGGCTAACAGCTATATTTTGATAAAGTGAATGTCCGACTGTCTGTTGGAACTGTGTGCAGCTTTGCAACATCTGTCTATGACGCTTGCTGTCAGTTGAGAGGGATTCGACTTCCTGTTGGGCGTTGCTACTTTTTTTTTTAGAAACACAAATCCATTTTAAACTTTTTCCCTCCACGTGTCAGCCATCACTTTCGACTGCTATTGGATTCTCGCTGAATGGCCTTTCTGCATGCGCGAAATATATCATCCTCTTAAGCCATTTGTCAGCTTTATGAGAGTACACTTTCTGTGTATACGGTACGAGTTTACTCTCAAAAGTTAATCCGAAACACATAAAGCGGTTAAGTACTTCGCATGACATTCAAATTCCACACAAAATGGTTAATTAAGACGGCAGCCCTCGAAGGTACACAGATTTATGTTGCGCACTTAACAATGGTTTAACGATTAACTGTCGTACCATTAATCACCGCAGTCCCCAAGGTGTAACCCGGCATTTGATGCGCATAAGATAAGCAAGCTGGGATTTATTTTAACTTACACTTGTCACCTCTCGAAGAGCAACACCAATCCCCAGGAATCATTGTTTCAAAAGCTTAATTAAAATATTCGTATACTCGGGGATTACTTAGTAATTACCTCCGACATCATCATCATCATCGTCCATGGTGACTACACCCTAAAAAAAATACGTCATATAAAATTTGCACAGAGTTTGAAAAACAAGTCAACCTGATTGCAAATCACAAAGCAATTAAACTCCAGCTGAACGTCGTTATTTTTAATGGCGCAGATCATAAAGGATATAAAATAGTTGTGCGCTGCACTTTTCAACATTTACGCGCTGCATATTTGCTCTAATTACTCGATTGGTACAACTCAATTGCGCTCTGTTTGTTTGCTGTTTTCAAAATGTCAAATGTCCCCTTTTGCGACTAAAATACTGAGATTGAACCATAAATAAAAAGGGGAATTTTAAAGATTTAATATCCTCTGTACAGGCAGTGTGTGCGGCACAATTGTCAGCATCTGTCAAAGTGTCAAAGTGTGGAAATAAAATGCGTTAATTGTTGTAGTGCAAAGTCAAGTTTAAAAATAGATTTAAATCCCAATCATATGGCTAGCGATAGTTATTGCCCAGTTTTCCAAAGAAAACTAAAAATTGTAGAAGATCGGACTGATTATTAGCAATTAAATGATATCAGGTGTATTTATTTAAACATTCAGGGCCTATCAAATAACTTGGATGAATTGGAATGCTTAGTACAGAATGAAAGTGTTGACATTTTGGTATTAACAGAAACGCATGTTGTGGACCCTAATGAATTAAATGATGTCAAGCTAGAAGGATACCATCCTCCGTATAGTTGTGAGAGTGAATCTGGTCATACTGGTGGCGTGGTTATATATGTAAAAAGTAATTTTAAGTGTCGCCTTGTTAAAAAAAAGTAGCGTTGCCATGCAATATTGGTATTTAATATTAAAAGTGCAATATGAAAACTTTCCTGTGATATATTTATGTGCAATATATAGATCCCCCAGTAGCGCATCGTCAAAAATCGAATTTTGTAATGATCTGGAAAACTGGATAGAATATCTCAACCAGTACGGAAATAGCTTTATTATAATGGGTGATTTCAATAAAAATTGGCTCGATGTATCGGATACATATACCAGACGTATTTCTAATATTGTGAATGATAACTCTTTAAATATGATTCTTTCAAATCCCACAAGAATAACAGCTCGGTCTAAAACATTAATTGACTATGTGATCACAAATTGCACTGACCAAGTCACTGCAAAGGTTGGTATTAGTTTGAAAATAAGTGATCATGAAACAATAGAAATAATAATCAAAAATCAACATAAGACGCAAAATAAAAACAAAATTTTTTTTTTTAATTTTGTCTGAAATTCCCCTTTTTGTAAATTTTAATATGGGTGAAATATACAATTTAAATGTTTTATGTGATCAATTCGTAACAAATCTTAAAAGTGTAGTGGACTCTATGGTAAAAGAAAAACAGGTCCCATATAATAACGCAGTTTGGTTTTACAGTTAACTCAGAGTGGCAAAGGCAACAAAAATAAACCTATATAGGCAAGCAGTACTGAGCAATGACACAAATGCATGGCAACTGTACCACTCGTATAGAAACCAGTACAAAAGGCTTATTAGACTAACAAAGTGTAATTTTATAAAAAGGAAAATCGACAATGCAAATTGTCAGAAGGATATGTGGCAACAATTAAAAAAATAAGTCTTTAAGAAAAGTAATGACGAAATTTCTGAGGAACAAATTGAAAATGGCTCTGTGATAAACGATAGTGCAATCCTATGTGACAAATGACAAACTTTTTTGTGCAATCCATCCATGAAATAACCCGATTTGTGATAATATGTGATTATACGAATTTAATATAGATTTTAAGTTTAGTGTCGTCAACATAGAAACTATTAGATGTGCAATAGACAAACTTAATAGAAAGAATGACTTTAATTTTATGAATTTTAAAATGATAAAAGACTCCCTGTGTATAGTTGGTCCAATGTTAGAAAGTTTCCACAATCTTGGAAAGAATCGCTCAAAATACCAATAAAAAGATAACAAACGCGAAAAACTTGAGTGACTATCGCCCAATAAATGAATGCCCATATATGAAAAGATTTTAGAAAAAACGGTTGTGATGCAACTCCAAGAGCACTTAGAAGGTCAAGGTCTTATAGATAGCTACCAATCGGGATTTCGCGCAAATCACTCCTGTGAAACCTGCCTAAACTTTGACCTAAATGATTGGAGGAGTAAAATCGATGGGAAAAGTGTGGTAGTGTAGTAGCCTTTGAAACAGTAAATCATGAAATTTTATTAAAAAAATTTAAGTGTTAAGGTATAAAATCGACTGAACTCAATAGGTTTAAATCTGTTATAATGGGCCGAACACAACGCACATCCGTAAATGGGAAAATATCTGAGCCAATATCTGTCAGTGTAGGGATTCCACAAGGCACAATACTGGGAGTGTGGTTATTTCTAATTTTTATTAACGATATGACCAAAGTAATTCAATTTTCAAAATTAATTCTATTTGCTGACGACGGCTTACTCTATATCTCTGGAAAGGATACTGCGGACTGCCTACATAAAATAAATCAAGATTAAGAAAAAATAAATACATGGCTAAAAATGAATAGACTGGTGCTTAATGTCTCGAAAACTAAGTGTATGTTAATTAGTAGTAATCCCTTACGTGTGTCAATAAGTGCAAATCTGTATATAAATCATGAACATATTGAGCAAGTTAAAATAATAAAATATCTCGGTGTTGTACTAGACGAACAACTTAGCTTTACGGAACATGTCAATTATATATGTAAGAAAATATCTAAAAAAAATTGGTGTATTACGTAAAATCAGAAAAAATATATCTATGAGTACGGCTGTAAATGTTTGTAATGTATTAATTAAGCCACTCTTTGATTATTGCGCTAGTCTACTGTATATGTGTCCACAAAGTCAAAAAATAGATTACAATTACAACAAAATAAGGTAATGCGAATTATCTTAAAATGTAGTAGATACACTCCAATAACCTATATGCTAAATGCCTTAAAATGGTTAAATATAAATCAACTACTTGTTATGTTATGCATGATATTTGTATTTAAAATTAAAAACAATATGTATCCAGGCTATCTGTGTGAAAATACACGTACTAATGCATTGGCGGTATACAACCTTCGAAACAAGAAAAGTCAGAGGTCAAAGAACCATCTTTTACATGGGTTTTCAAGGATTCAACACTCTTCCGTTAGATATTAAGAACAACAATAACTTAAATAAATTTAAAAGAAAACTTACCGAATATGTTAAAACTATATACTAGTTTCTAGGACTCTAAGTTTTATTATTATTACAAACTAAATTGTACAAATTGTAACCTAAATGGCTTTTAAAGCTAAATAAACTCCATTCATTCATTCATTCATTCATTCATTCATCTGGCATGACATTAAAACGCAGATAATTACACTTGCCGTGAACGTTTTATAACCGCGTTAAATTTTGTCGGCGCGCATTAACTGCTTTTGGAGCACATTTCAACCATTTAATGAAGAGCGAACGTTAAAACGTACTACACAATAAACGAATTCCAAATGCTATATGCATTGGGTTTATCTCATTACCGCGTTACAACGCACTTTAGTACTAGATTTCGAGTTCAATTTTGTGGCCAAAGCATAAACAGATTGTGTCGCTCAAATTGAGTGTGCATTGTTTACGATTTTAAAGTTTTGATTTGTCAATATCGGCACGCACCACCCGCCATTACACCTTAAATGTCAGCAACAGATTTTCACTGAACGCATCCCCCAGAGTGAGGTCTTTCGAAATAATTCGTATAGAAGAACAGAGCATGGGTATTTGTCGATGTTTGACATAACAATGAACGGGAACATGACACATGACACGTTTAAACTGTAGAGAGATGTCAATTTTTGACAAGTGATTTCTGGATACGTTCCAACACCAAATGTGCCACTGAATTAAATGCAGTCAACTGTCATATGAATTTGCAAATTCAATTTGACTTCTCTCTCCATTTGCCAATTGACCCAAAGCTGGTGTCACATCCTTTTAATCTGCACAAATGAATACCTAATAACTGGATATATATTTTAAGGACATTAAGGAGACTTAGTTTTCGTCTATCTTGGGCACACAACGGACCATATAACACATAATCACAGCCCCAGGGAGCAAGACAATATAATTGCGACTAGATTGTTAACAAGAACAACAAGAGTACTCATCTCGGAGAACATCGAATGGTCATGGCCCGAGCATTTGCTGACAGACAGAGATTTGTGGCTTGGATTTGGATACATTACCGAATGGTTATAGCTTTGCATCCGAAAGGATATTCATAGTCATATAGCCTTTGAAGCCATTCAGCATGCTTGACCTGTTAATGGAGCGGAGCATATAATAAAGAGGTCCATTGTCGGCACATATCTGTCTCTGGATTTAGTTTCATTAATCGATTTTAGTTTCGGCAGTAAGTAGGTGATTAGTTCGTTGTAATCAGTGCGTTTGTGTAGTTTCGAGAAGGACGAGTTAATGGAATACCCATTTACGTTCGAATGGAGTTTTGTTTTGTTTTGTTTTATGGCAGCCATCATAAACACGCCTCAAGGAAGTAACTTCAAATAGGTTACGTTCATATAATGGGTGCCGTGGCGAGATGGAACGCGTTTGCTTTTAGTCATGCAAATGAAATAAGGGATTAGTTGGTAAACGAACAGGACTATGCATTCATGTATTTTTAGATAAAGTTATAAGAACACGATGCTATAAGACGCATTTTTTTTACTCCTTTTCGGCCCTAAGCCGTGCAATGCTGACAGTGCAATTTTATAAAAATTGGACACATTCAAAAACTTAGTTGTCTTAAGTCGACTAGATTGGCCTGGATTAGATGAAACCTGAACGCAAAAACTAGATTGGTCGGCAACGTCACTTTTCCTACGTCAGTCACATATGCGAACTGTCAACTTAGTACCTACTCAGTCACGAATTTATTGACTTGATTCGTTGGCTGCCCCTTCATAGACGTCAACTGAAGCAGCTTTACATGTGACCGATCTCAGCCAATCAAAACTGAGTTACATCAAGTCAGCCAGCTGTCAGACTTACTAATCGCCATTGACAATTGCAACAAGTGACAGGTGACAATTTGTAAACTGACAACTGGACAATTGTCAAAACTGTGTTTCATTATTAAATAGACAATTTTGAAGAATTGTCGGAAAATAACAGACAATTGTCAATTTAAAAAAAAATTGTCCGAAGGTTCATGACAGTTATCGGAAAATTTATGAACTTTCTTGACAAATCGCTGTAGTGATAGTTTTATCATGGAGCAGAAAAAATGTACCATTAACAAATCTGTTAGTATCTAATTGAAAATTGTGACAGCAGATCGAGTTTAGCTCAAGTAATGAAAAGTGGAGCAAGGTAAGATGTTTCAAGAAGATCGATTTAACATTGTGTCAGAAGTTGTTAATGTAAACACTCATATTTGAGTAGTCTAGATCAATTATAAAGGGAATAATAAAATGCAATAAATATCAATACACAACAGGTCTGTTCCCTTACAATAATGTACTCAAACACATTAGCCAAATTCAGTCAAAGTTTGTTCCCTGCTATACAACTTTTGGGTAAGGGAACGAAGTTTAACTAATTTGTTCGAATGCATTATTGTAAAGGAACAGATCTAACTTTCGCGACAATGAATAAAAATCATGCAAAATGTTTCCTTGTATTTAACTGACATTTATGCGACCTGTCAACATTTTATGGAAGAAAATTAGTCGGGAAGTTGGGCCGTTTTTGTGGAACTGTCAACTGTCAATGTTTATGAAATGGGCCCGGGTTGTCAAAAAGCCTATGCACACGATAAGGCGCTTATCAAATTGTTACAAAAAAGAACGATTTTGGCAATTGATCCCATTGCTATAGCGACTAGATAATCGTCAACAGAAATATCCCGATTCTCGTATTCTTTCAATACGCATACTGAACCATTTTTTTTTCTTTATATAATTTTTGTTAGACGTCATTCATTTCGCGAGTAGGTGAAAAAAGAGACCGACAGCTTTTTAACATATGGTGCAGGAATTACTCGTTACTCGTTATTTTGCTTAGACGACTTTTTCTAATTGCGAATTGAGTTTATGCTTGGCAGATATTTTTTTGTCTTTTCTTTGAAAGGAGTCGAATTGTTGCTAAATTATTTAAAGAGATTATACCGCGATCAAACTACTATTAATTAAACTAATGACGAAACAACAAACGAAAAGAAAAAAATTAAGTCGCCACTGCCCGAGGTAGAAAGTCTGACACTTGCCACAAAAGAGATCGCGAGCAATTTGCAACCGCAGCCAGTGATAGGGGCTGATGGATGAGGAATTGTTTTATAGGTTTTCTCTGGCGCCAAGGCCATCATAACCTTTCGCTGAGCATAGCTGAACGCAGCCGAATTCACCGGCAAAGGTAACAAATTTACTTTAGTCTTTTTATTATAGACAACGATCTTAAAAAAAAGATCTCGAATTAACTTGGGTGTACTAATTTAAGCGGAATTGAATTATCTGTGTTTATAAGAAAAGTTTTTTTTTGTGAATTTTTTGGGCTACATTAAAGTGAGAAGTTTCGGCCTACAAAAATTTTGAAATTGGGCTACTAAAGTGCTTTAAGACTTGGCAATGCTTGTACAGAGTTTTCCAATAGGGACTTACGAACTTTGACGGTTGATAGCGGCCATATTGTTGTGCATTTAAAAAGATTGTCAAGTTTGTCAATTTGTATGTATATTTAAACACACATCGCGTTTAACCTACTACCAATCCATATGGGTTTAGTTTTTATTTCATCGCAATTCAAAATTACAAATTTTCTAAAAGGGGACAGATGTCATTGTCAGCACATGCAATTTTTCTACGGCGTTTCTGATGTCAGGTTACAGGCCCGTATCGCGTTGTTTTCGTTCTTTAAAGTTTAAAAGTCTATAAGAGGAAAATAACAGGTTAGGCTTGAAGTAAAACGAACAGCACCAGAGCATATTTTATTCGTCTTATACGAAGTCCCTGGCACGATAAAATAATAATAAAGCCCACTTTTAGCCACCCTCAATGGATAAACCTTACCAGCATCGACCCATCAATCACCATGTAACTGAGGCAAAACATCAGCAGATCGGCAATGCATGTCCTACTTATAGCCCTCTTTTTTGTGTGTAACTTCAAAATCATCTTTGTAGTCTCACTGTTGCTACAGCAAGCCTCATGGTCCATTGCAATAGTAAATCTGAGCCCATACAAATAGTGATGCAATTTTTAGCCTCGTAAACGATTGCAAGAGCTTCCCTATGAGTAATTTCTCTCTGGTTCACTTAGTGTTGCAGACGCAAAAAGTTTAAACCGCGTTTTCTTCTCTATCAACTATATTTATGGGCTAGTGCAGCGCCATAAAGACATGCATCACACGTAACAATGTTCGGTTTTTTTTTTGGGTCAATCTGTTGTACTCTGAAGTTAGCTTCACTTTTTCTTGGAATGAATGAATCGTACAATATACATAATATACAATATTATTCCTCCAAATCCGATACATGAGGGCTTTAGAAGACAGCTAACCAATGCTCATCTATCATGACCAATTAGAACACTTGCCAACTCGATTCCAGCAGACATATTTCTAGAGAACTTTCCTCAGGTTATACAAATTTAAGTGCATCAGAACAATCAATCACCTATCTATAAGGAAGATGTAACAGAGTTAGTCTCACCATTCCCAAGAGAAGGAGTAAATTAAGTGTACAACTGGGTCGCACGAAACATTCTTTTATTTTAGGTACATGTAGGTAAAAAATTTAATAAAAAAAGACCGTGTGCTTGGCTTAAACATATTCATTTTAGATGGCACTGCATGTCAAATAACAATCTGAGGGTTCAGCTCTCAGTAAAATACATTTTTTCGACTTTTCTACATTAGAAGTTGTAAGCCCCAAATGTACTGTTTATAGCCTCTTAAGCCTTATAAGATTTTTGAGTCCAAAGACAAGCGAGAAAGTTTCTCACTTGTTAGGGCAAGTTCTTATTTTTGACTGGAATAGATTGGTGATGCTGGTTTTCGTTGGTGATACAGAAATCCTTACACAGTTCATACATAAAAAGTCAGAGTTATTGTTCAGGATATAAGCATTATTTGGTTTTTGAAGTTTTATCCAAAACAAAAATACAGGTTTTCGAGAAATTAGCAGTTCTTAAAAGTTGCTTTTTGGGTGTTTAAAATGGAAATGAAGGACGCATTAACTTTGAAGATATCAATTTTATTTCAAGTATGCATTTTCGGTAGAATCGCCAGATTTTCAAAATACGTATGCCTTTTTCAAAAATCCATTGTAGAATAATAAAGACAAAAACTAAGGTTCTTATCAATTTAGAAATGACCATTTTACCTAAGAATTAATTTTTTGTTACAATCGTGGGGATCGTTTTCGAAATAAGTCCAATTTTCAAAAGTTCAAAACTTATTCGATTTTTTAATTAAAAACTGGGTATGCCGCCATGTTAAGCTCACCTACATAAGTTCAAATATCCATTTTGGTTGAAATCGTTAGAGCCGTTTTCATGTAGGTAACAAAAGGGAACTAAATTTAAAAATTGTAAAAATGCCCATTGTACGATAATTTAGGGAAAAACTGAGTTTGATATCAAGCTAGGAATGACCTTACCTTATAGGAATGCATTTTTTGACGGTTAAATTCATAAAGCTGATTTGCTTGTGATTGTCAATTCCCAAAAGATTGTCTAAGATTGTCCCAAAGATTAGCTCTTAGGTTATGTGCTTTCACAGTTGAAATATTACTGTAGCTGTTGTTAAAAATCAATGCAAACTTTCATGTTATTCTACTAACTGTTTTGATGCCATTTTGCTATAAACATATCATTTCTAGGAGCTTTTTTAAACAAAGTTGAGTTGTAAGTCTTGTGTAGGTACTAGAGAACTCACGGAAAACACACAAAATCACATGTTAAGTCTTTATCCACCCATAGCGAATGACAAACATCCGAGACTGAACTTAGAAAGCTTCTTAGTTCAGCCATTCGAATACGCCCTAAAATCGTACGTCTCTTCTATTCGATTTGAAAACCTTAATCTCGCACACATTTATTTTTAGTGGTCGTAAAAAGGTTAGCTTAGAGTTGTGTCAACTATTTTCATCAGACGTTAAGAATACCTTTCAAACAGTTTTGTTGTTTTTGACAGTTGTGTATTGACAAATTATCAGGAATAGCATAGACATAACATAGCATAGACATAACAAAAGAGCAACATCTTTACCGAAGATATTCATTTCCATAGCAACATGTAAACAATAGAGCGTCATCTGTTCAAAAGATGGAAAGCTTCAAAGAGTGATTTCAACAAATTCCGCAATATTTTTTTTTATTTTGAAATAGAAAAACAAATTTGTTGAAGAACTCAAACGTTTCCGCTTTCTTTTCTTCACAGAGTCCTTTTTTAAATTAATTTTTCAAACCACCGACTTGTTTTCAAACACTACCGAATGTCGAATAATTTCCGAATGACAGTTGTGGTAAAATTATGGAGCTATGAAGCTTTGGAGTTTTCCGTAGCGAAACAGTAGCGCGTCTGCTGTTTTGGAACATACGTGAAGTTGGCTACTAGCAGTCCATATATAATAAGTCAATGAGGAATAGACTCATAGTAGAAAAGGGCGTATTGAATTTGTATTCTGAAAATCGTTAATCGTAGTAAGTATTCGTCATCGTCATTAAAAAACTATACTTGAACTGCTACCAGCCTATTTTTTGTTAAAGCAAACATAAGCACTAGCTCTTTTATGTCATCGAGCAATTCGTGCGATTGGTGTTTTATTTAAAAAAATGTAAAACAACATAAAAAACTTATAAGAAATAAATATAATACAAAATTTTTCCAGTTTATGGGACAATAAATACGTATAACTAAAAAGATTGCATCTTCGAACTAAACGATTATTTTGTTTAAGTGCTGAGTATGCCATCTGTTGTAGAAAGTTATAAATTATTAAAATAAATCATTATTTTGTGCAGTTGCAATATTTCTACAATAGAGGGCGCTGCCTTCTATGTAAAAAATAACAACGTCGCGCTGAGATTTCATACTTTCGCCGCACTGAACCAAAATTTCACTAGCAGTCCATTATAGTATGTCAATGGTATTCGTTGTTCTTACCAAAACTGTCATTTGTCTAGTGAAGATAATCCGCAAGGGACTTAGTTAAAGTTGATGGCAACTCCTGATATAGCTTTTCTTTAAAACTAATACAAGTTTTTGACTTTTACCTCCTTCTAACTCTTCATAACATCAATTGACATAGATGAAAAGTCCAAAATTGGACCGATAGAATGTGATTTCTCAAAACAAAATGTCTGCAAATTTTTGATTCAAAAGTAAGCTTCTAAAAACCAATCTTTATAACCGACGGCATTGTTTCTTCCTGACCCTAGATGTCGCTATTTGTTTCTGTAACTTATTAATATTAATTCGAAACAAACAATCATAAACCAGTCTCTGGAGGTAATTCGAAGCTGGAAACTATTTTGCAATAGCAAACAAACTTGGACCCTTCATTCAACCGAAACTCATATAATTACATCTGCTTTCGATATCAAATAGGCTTAACCATGTAATTACCCCATGGCATGACAAAGTATCAATTTAACAAATTGCCAGCCCCCAGAAAAACAAAGAATCCGAATCGCATAACTGGCAAAAATAACTGCAAACGCCGACCGCCGCTCACTCCGATAATAGAAAATATTTATGGTAATGGAATATAAGTCACCGCATAGAGCACAATCTCAGACTGTCTATACAGCGGTTTTTCGAATTAAAATTCACCCACCAAACTGAACGAACCGAAGCATCTTCCAAAGGACCCCTCATTGCCATCAATGAGTCTCTTAATTGGCCTTGGGGCATCATCTTACGGCCGCCCTGATGTGTCTTTCATCCATAAACACCATTTTCCCTTTGTGGCTATAAGAGCGCCCCCAGCAAAACAAACACATTTCATATACGCACAGACCATCAGATTTATAGTCTCGACTTTCGACCGACGACGACGGAATGGCGGCAGAGCGGGTGGCGCACTTGAAACAACGAGGCGGAAAATTCCAAACAAACTGACTCGCCGTTTCCGAATCAAAAGGGCGTAGTCCTATAGTCGTCTCTCGCCTGACAGAAGGTCGCGCGCTCTGGGAGAAAAGTGAAAACTTGATGCCAAGGATTAAAGGCATATCACACGGATTCGTAATCGTACCCACCTACACCTACTTCCATTTTATTTATAATTCACAATTGAGTACACAGCTTAAACGAAGCATTAAATATTATTTTCTTCCCCGAACGGCCGTGACCACGATGCGGGACTGTGAGGGAAGAAGACAACGACTTCCTCCTCATTTATATGATTTATTCGCATCGTTACAAATATGGAAGGACGAACAGAGGAGTCCCCCCATCTAAGTCTGTAATGAAATTTACCAACTTTCTGAGCCTATATTCGTTGTTTGCTGTTTTTATTTTATTTTTTTCGTTATATGCTTGATCCTTTTTTTTTCCAGTTTCCGGGGGTCCTTTAAGCAGTCTTCGGTTCCTGTCGGCGTTTTTCTTATGCCAATTTTTCACGTTTTCTTATCTTTTTGTTAGCAAAAAAGTTTTCGTTTCACCATCTCTTTAGCCCTTTTTTTTGGGGGCGGAGTGTCCTTTTTGTTCTGTTTGTGCATCCCCTCTGAATGTAAATTACGCAAAAGTAGGACCAAATGTGCGCGCGTGGTGTCGTCGATTATTCATTAACGGTACACAGGAAACGAGCCATGCCATGAATACGTAAACAGCATTTAGTTTGGCATTCCGTTTGTGGGATTATTAATAATAAAGCCATCACACCATAGATGGCATTAGTGGTTCGCGCGAGAGGTCGAATTAGCTGCGTAATAGCATATGCCATATGGTATTAGAACTAAGGGGGGGGGGGGGGGTGGTTAATTTGACGTGTTTGGGGGTTAAGTTTGTTTGTCGCCTGCTTTTGGGAGCAGAGACCGCCAACTATGACAAGTCTAATGGGAGCTTAAATGCAAATTAGCGGCGGCCGGGAAAATGGAGGCGTGTGCCGTGTACCTATATTTTCCTATACCGCAAACAAGAACGCTTTAATTAATTTGAATGCAATTTGAATTTAAATTGAATTTGCAACTGTGCGAGCCAGTTGTGTTATTCTTTAATTATTTCACATTACCCGGAAGGTGTGTAAAATAAGGCAAATTCTGCAAAAGGTTGAAGTAAAACTTTTCTTAGAAGGCAATTATATATATACCTTTCCGGCTGGAGGAGAAGACGAGTGCGCCAAGTGGAATATAATGAACGGATGTACGTTATGGGTGTGCAGAGTCGAGTCTTCTCTTTTTTTTATAAATTTCGAAGATAATTACATTGGCTGTGAGAAAAGAAAGAAGAGAACATCTGCAGCTGGTGCTGAATAAATTGACTTTCATAAGGGAACACAGACAACACGAAAGGGTTCAGAAGTTCTTAACAATTTCAAAACTGACTGCATATTTGAGAGATTGGCCTTTTAATTTTGTTAGGGCAGACACAATTAACTCTGCCGAACAATGTGTAATTTTGTCGACTATATTTGCCACTTTATAACAGAAGAGTGTGCGGGAGCACAGAATGATTAGGTAATTAGATAGAATCCTCCAACCTCCATCCATGATAAGTTGGCCGGCTCGTGTTGGCTAAACAGTACCGCTTTGTGGGGGGGAGGAGTGGAGTGCATTATAGTGTGGTCCTTGTAAACTTTTGCTTCATAACCTCTTTGTCGTATACCTTGCTTGAGGCCTAGAAATGACTTACAAAGTTTTTCGCTTTCAAGTGAAGCACTTAACGTCGTTTACTTAGTGGGTTGAGTTTTCATTCTGGTAAATATTTGAAAAGCTCCAGGACAAAAAGAAGTTCCCAGAAGGATATTACAAAACCGTTTGAGCTAAACGTTTGATGAGAACGTAAAATATTGTTGGTGTACGTAAAAAGAGTATACCTGTGTTTTAGGGGCAGTCTTCCTCAAGTATGAATGTATGGAACTTGATTTCTTTAGAGTTAATGGCGGGTGAAAAGATATTACAAAGAAACATTTTTGAATTGAAAATTGTAAAAGCATAAGACTTTTAGCATTAAAACACATTAGCAAGAGTTTTTCTAAACAGCTTGATGCAGGCAGTTGGGGAACTGCAAAGCAAACGTAACGAAAGGATCTATGAGAAGACTATACATATACGCCGGGTTGATAATCCCGATTTTGAATGATAACCACTAACTGATACCTTGGAAATATGCATGCCAAATTGTCCTGTCAGGCAAGAATCATATGAATTTGAACTGTGTTTCCCTATACGTAGTTAAGTACTGCAGATTACTTTGCGTGGGTCATCTCTGTCCACATTGTTTATCTGACATATTTGATTACAAAATGCACACTGGGCCGCAGAAGAAATCACCATCAGAGGATGCAGATTTTATTCTTTATGAAGTTGCATCTTTTGTTAATAAATCGCAACTCTATTCTCTGTTAGTCTTTTAGTAGTAGTCTTGAAGTAAATATAATAAAAGATTAAGCAAGATGCTCAAGCGTTTTTTTTAAAGAAATAAACTGTTAATTTATTTACTACGTGTACCTTAATTTGAAAAGCTTTAAAACTTTTGCTTTGCAACCGAGGAAAGATTTCACGAACTTTGTCAGAGTTAAATTGTAGTTGACCAAATTTTGTCTGTTTCTGGAAAACCTCTTTAGAAAAGGTCAATGTGCGGCTCAAATCGCTGTGAACCGTAATCCCTAAGATTGCATCATATCTCCAGTTGTGATCGAGGACGTCCCGTGCTGTTTATTATACTGGTAAAAAAGATTTTTGCATATAATAGAGAGTGTAGCAAATTCAAGTGAGAAAACCCAAGAAGTCCAAATCGATACCCACCATCTGTTTATTGATTTTTAGGCCGCATATGACAGCATTTATAGAGACGAGCTTTACAGAGCCGTGTCTAGTTTTGGCATCCCTGCCAAACTCGTCAGATTGTGCAGAATGACAATGGAGAATTCTCGCTGCTCCATTAAGGTCGGAAACAATCTCACAGAGACCTTTGATGTCAAAAACAGGATTTAGACAAGGTGACGCGCTGTCATGTGACTTTTTCAACATCATTCTTGAGAAAATTGTGCGAAACTCGCAAGCCAACACCAGAGGCACAATTTTCCAAAAGTCTGTGCAACTGCTTGCATACGCGGACGTTATTGACATTATTGGCAGAACACAGTGAGCTGTAACTGGCGCGTTTGCAAGGTTTTAGTACGGAAGCGGCAAAAATGGGTTTAGTGGTAAACGAGGGCAAAACAAAATATATGCTGTCAACAAGAAGGGACACACAACATCGACGAGTCGGACAGAACGTCACGATAGACAGCTATAACTTTGAGGTAGTTAGGGACTTTATCTACCTCGGTTCCGCTATAAACTCTGTAAATGACATCACAGCAGAGATCAAGCGAAGAATTACACTTGCCAATCGCTGTTTCTTTGGCCTAAGAAGGCAATTAAGAAGTAAGGCCTTGTCAAGAAACACCAAGGAGATTCTATATAAGACCCTTATCATCCCAGTCCTGCTGTATGGTGCAGAAGCATGGACATTATCGAAGGCGGATGAGGATATCCTTGGACGTTTTGAACGAAAAATTCTTCGTGTGATTTTTGGTCCCATTTGCGTTGATGGGATTTGGAGAAGGAGATATTTAACAGCGAACTCTACGAGCTGTACAGCGATATGGACCTTGTCAAAAAAGTGCGGATCAGCCGTCTGAGATGGCTAGGACATGTAGAGCGTATGGACAACATTGCTCCGGCTCGAAGAGTCTTCGATTCCAACCCGGAGGGACAACGCAGTAGAGGAGGACCTCGCCTAAGGTGGCGCGCACAAGTGGAAGGGGACCTCAACCAACTTGAAGTGCGCAACTGGAGGCAGTTAGCCAAAGATCGCGCTAACTGGAGAGGCGTATGGGTTGAGGCCAGGTTCACCCCGGACTGGTAGCAAATTCAAAACGTCTCCCCTTCGTTATACAGAAGAAGACTGCAGACTGTCGTTCTAATGAATTAACCGACTTGATCTCCGGGAAAAACGGGGGAATCTGGTTATAGACGGGTTTCTCGTTTTGTTTTCAACAGGAGTTTTTCATAATGGATAGAATGGAACTAAAGCTACGTGAAGCTGTGGCAACTGAAGAGAACCCATTCACCTTCGTAGATAGTTAAGTTCCAGTCGAAACCATTCAGAATATCTAAAATTTCTCATTTCCTGGGGCCATTAACAGTTTAAGTGTGCGATGTCTTATTTTTATCTTGTGTTCCATGGGGAACATTGAGACAGATTCCTTAAAAATTTTCCACTCAACCGCAGTTCTCTCGATATTTCCGAAACACTTAGGTTGAAGTCAATTACTTTGGGTTGTTGCTTGTTGGCGGTTGACTGGACGTTAGTTCTCTTATTCCATTCTCTTATTCGCATATTCCCTGCGCTTAGGTGACTAGGTTTCCATTACTGTTTCGAATATCCAGTGTTCGGGTTGTTGGATCCTTCCTTCGTAGCGGTTAACCAGGGGTCGATTTGGTTGGCGGTTCGACCGTCTATAGAGAGCGCCAGGCTGCTGTGTGGGTCCTTAGCATTGGAAACCTAGTGCTACTTATAACCGTATTACAAATATTAAAATCTTTTCGTGGATTCTCTAGTAACCAACTTATTCGCCAAAAAGGTTAACCTTTCTAACTCTAGCATTACAACTCCAACCTTTGACACCAAACTCAGTGGGCTTCATCCAGATAGTCCAGAAGCTCTTAGAAATCCTCCTTAATAACTTCTTTTGTATTGTCGGTAGAGGCGCGTGCACATATTAGGGTTATGTTTTGGAAAGTAGCTTTGATGCGAATCGCAGACAGGCGATCCTTATAGATATAGATAGTCTTTTATGGCAGCTGTAAAAAATGTCGCAATTTTTTTCTTTGCATCATACGCATACCTTATCCTATCCATCGTATCTCCTGGATGGCGTTAATATCCGCGTTGTACCGCATGAGGGCAGACTCAAGTTTTTGAGTACTAGGTACCTGAAGTGTAGAACGTTTGCACATTCCAGGTACATAATGCTCTCATAAACACTCGTTTTACGAGAAGAAATAACTAACGTTAAAAATATAGAATTCAATGGGGCTAAAATAAAATGTAATAAAATGATAGCATCTAAATTTAACAAATATTTCATTAAAAGTGTAAAGGACATTAATGACTCAATTCCAATTGTGCCTTGGGTTAATAAGGAGTCTAGTAGACAATGTTGTTTTAAATTTAGAACAATAGATTCACTATATGAATTATTAAAAATAATTGATATGATGCCGAACAAAAATGACTTTAATTATATGAACAAAAAAATGATAAAAGACAGTTTTAATTATGTGGGCCCTGCTTTGTTAAACATTATTAACCATTCTTTGAGTAGTGGTGTGTTCCCTAAAAATTGGAAAACGTCGATCATAATCCCAGTCCAAAAAGTGGTAGACTCTATTAAGTGTGAAAATTTTAGACCTGTTAATATGCTTCCCCTATATGAAAAAGTGTTAGAGAAAGTTGTGAAAATACAGTTGGAGAAATACCTTGAAGATAACCAAATTATTGTGGAAGAGCAATCAGGTTTCCGGAAAAAACACTCTTGTGAGTCAGCACTGAACTATATTATTGCTGAATGGAAGGAGAAAATACATAAAAATAAAAAGGTAGCTGCAGTGTTCCTAGACCTTAAAAGAGCCTTTGAGACGGTGGATCGTTGCATATTACTAAAAAAAACTTAACAGTTATGGGGTAAGAGGTGTAGAGTTAAGTTGGTTTAGTTCATATCTTGAGAACCGGAAACAGAGAGTCAAATTTAACAATGAGATATCAGATAATCTTGAAGTTGAACTAGGTGTACCACAAGGATCTGTGCTTGCAGCGTTGTTGTTTGTGGTTTATATTAATGACGTCAAACTATATCTTAAATATTGTCAGATAAAACTTTTCGCAGATGATGGACTATTGTATATTACTGAAAATGTAATGGTAGATTGTAAATCAAAACTAAAAGAAGATCTTGATAATATTAGAAACTATATGAATATGAATAAACTTAAGCTAAATATAGAAAAAACTAAAGTAATGTTCTTAAATGAAAATAATGATGGGTTAATGTTTGAAGACATACAATGTGTTGATGTTATTAAATATCTAGGAATAATGCTAGATAGTAAATTAGATTTCAAAAGACATTTTGAGTTCGTGCAAAATAAAGTGGCAAAGAAAATCGGTTTCTTTCGGAGATTAAGAAAGAAATTAAGTATTTTTATGGCCATTAAAATATACAATACTGTGATAAGGCCCCATTTTGAATATTGTCCAACAATATTATTACTGGGGAATGAGGGTATGATAGCCAAATTGCAGAAACTTCAAAATAAAGCAATGAGATCCATATTACTGTGCAATAGATACACATCAATCGATAATATGCTTGTAATGTTAAATTGGCTTAATATAAAACAAAGAATAATAATGTGCACTTTAATATTTATATACAAAATCAAAAATAATTTGTTGCCTCATTACCTAAATAGGAGATTAGCATTAAGAAGTAATTTACAACCATATCTTTTAAGAAGCAACAATAATTTTAACCTAGAACTGTTTCGTAATAATAAAACGCAAAATATGTTATTTTATAAAGGAATTCAAATTTACAATAAATTACCTAATTTTGTGAAACTGGAAACAAATTTTATCAAATATAAACACGAAGTATTGAATTTTGTAAGAAATAATTATTAAGATAAGTATAGTTATAAGGTATTAAAATTGTCAAATAGCTCATTTTGCTAAATAAAACTTCATTATTATTATTATTGTCCAGTGACGTTCCTGGTCGAGTTGCCATTTGAGGAGTTCCATTATCCAAGTCTGGTTGCGTGTCTCTCATCTCTATTTCTTATTTTTCCATGCTCGAGAAGTTACCCCGACGGCATAACCCCAATCTTGAAGAACATGCCGCTTTTTGACTCCCACTCCGAAACAAATTTAGGGTTCATCCGGCATCAACTATTCCAAAAGCCGGGTTTAGTATTGGAGATCCTTACAGACCTAGTAGTCGAGTATGTTGAAGCAGCTCATATAAGGATTGAACTTGCTACGTAAGCCATTCAGTTTTGCAATTAGAAATTAAATGGAAAACTAATTATGTAGGTAGGTACTCATCTTTCGAGAAAATCTGACTTAACTTCCACAGAACTGCGCATCAAGTGTCAGCAGTTCTCTAAAACGTATAATTAAGCTTAGTTAGTCCCAAGACGTAATGTCAGACTTCTGCACGATTTTATTTATAAAAAACTGAATTCTCTGCTGTCTTAAAAAAAAAAACAATTAGCCGGCAGTTTGCAGATTTAACAAGAAAATACTTTTAATAGGTAGGTAATTGCTCAATTGGAACTTTTCAATGCGTTGCAATTGCAAATTGAGATAACCTAGAAACTATTAAGCTCTAACTAAAGTCGAATTTGCGATTTAAATCAGAAGAAATAAACTTAAAAGCTAAATTCTCAGTGGATTTATGGCATTCTTAAAATAGGAACACCAAATGCAGGCGGAGGTTTCTATTATGAACGCTAAGGAAACATTTTTTTACTATTTTTTTATTTAAAAGAGCTTGTTCTAAGATTTTCTGTATAATAATTTTTCTGAGGAAACTTATTTTTTTATTTATTTTTTATTTTTCACTAAAAAGCGCATGCAGTTTTAGCTACAAACGGCACAAATGGACGCGATTACTTCATATACCTAACTCTTGTGATACGTGATTTCAGCTATGGGGGGGTTGCAGTCAATGTTTGAAAATAAGTTAATTTAGTTTTTTGTTGATGTTTCATTATTTTTTTTTTTTGCAAAAAGTGTTTAAAAATATTGTTCTGCTACATACCTCAGAGTTAATATACTTAAACTTTATCTCCAGGCGCCTGCCTGTCAGTTGTACCCTTAGCGGAGCGACGAAGTGGGTGAGGTCATCAGAACTCAACCTACAGTCGATTTAATATATCACCATAAGCTCTAAAATTGGAAGACCTACCTACCTACCTAATAAATTTTTGCACTTATTGAATCGATCCTAAATATCCAGTTCTTGTTTTTCTATCTTAAAGCAGCAGCCCTTAAACTAGTGTAGCCCTTTCAGATTCTCCCCACTCCCTATACCTATACAAAAATGTTGTAAAAGTTATTTAGTGACTTTATTTTTAATTTGGGAAGACCTCATTTACCGCTAACAACACAGCGAACGTGAACTGAGTCATTTGTTCCTAATTTGCATGTATCTATTCCACAAGTAAAAAAAAACATACATAATACAAAAGAAATGCCAACAATTTGCAAAAAACCGGTTCCCCATTCCACAGAAAAACACGTCTTAAAGAAGTTAAACTCTTTTTTTGCAGCTGTGTTTGTTTTTTTTTCTGCTTTCAACTTCATACGATTGAAGGTCGATGCTGCTGCTGAATAATGTGCAAAAAGAAATAGGTAGCTGGGTCTGTATATGAACAACAAAGGGTTTTATGGCAAAGGTAGGTAGGTGGTAGACAAACAAAAATATCGCCAACTCTTACGTCCCAGATCCAGCGACATTATTTCCTTCAAAGATTGCATTGCAGTGAACCAGAAAACCCCATTCGAGATGTTTACATTCCACTAGCAGCAACCGAAGCCAAATAAAAATGGAATCCCCTTAAAAACACCCGAAAAGAAGCACACTTTGTGCACATAAAAGTCAGAAGAAAACACGTACCGAAATGAAACCCCCAAATAAAGAGATGAAAAGAGGAAATAAAAATATGTCTCGTTGGCTATAGATATTATGGTTTTGGCATCTCCATGCCCATGGAATGGCTGCTCCAACTCCAACCAACAACCAAAAGTATGAGACAGAGGAAAACCAGAAAAAAAAAATAAAACGCCACCTTCAACAATTTCGCCAGTCCCCAGCCCCAGGCTCCACTCCTCAGTCCACAGACCGCCGCAACCATATTATTGTGGTTGATGATGGTGGGGGTCAACTTGTTCTTTGCTAGCTCTATTTCTTCCTAGCTCTGTGTGTGCTGTGAGATACTTCACAGCTGGAATAGATAGATTCACTTGCGTGTTTTCGTTTTGTAATTTCATTCCACTACTTGCAGTACTTACCTTTTTGTGCTGTTCTCTCAGTAAAACATCATAAAATCCAGATGTTAGCAGCAAACGACGACGACGACGACGATGACGACGAACTTATTTCCTTTCCTTGTATAGGTATACGCTTCAGCAGAGCTCCAACAATAATTTTGTTTGCAGATCTTTCTTCTTAGAAGCACATTTCTTCCGACACTGATGCACTGGTGTATTCCAGAGAGGAAAATATAATATGAAAATCCAACTTTTTGCTGTTATTTCCCCTTGTCAAAGGTATTTCACACTTCAAGATTCGAGAGGCTGTGGCCTGTGTTGAGCATCTCGTCAGCAATACCGTCACACGTCACACCACTTGACCCAAAAACAACAATAAAACAGCGAGACGGGGCACGGAGGCAAAACCACAACGGGAGAAGAAACAATCAGAGGAAATTAATTTAATTACACCTGAAAAACAAACTACCAGAACTGAGCTATGGATCCGTTCAATCAAGAAGCAACAGTGGGGTGGGATAATTTTTAATTGATTGCAATTAATTTTATCAGGAGCACACCGAACAACAGCATCACCACCGTCAGCATCAGCAAGCACAGCTGAACGCACTCTTCGCGTAGAGAAGTAAATAAACCGTACACTACATCCACAAGATTGAATGGAGCTGCCGAAGTAAATGATGGGAGCTCCACAAATATGATAATTAAATGAAACGGCAAAGGGACTACTACGAGGTGATAAAGTTACGATTGCGGAAGGCTATGGATATGGATGTGCCGAATTTCTTTCTTTTTCTGAATATTTCTCTTGAATAACACGACGCGGCGGCGGCGACAAATGGAATTTATGAAGGTAAAGACAATCAAGAATCAACCTGCGAGTTTGTCGAGCGATGGAATGTCACTGGAGTAAAATGGTGGTTGTGGAAAAAGCTAGTTGCGTTGAGAAATGTCAGATGCATGTTTTTTTGCTTAAGCTTTTTTGACAGTTGTTAAACACAAACAAAGGACGTATTCTTCACACTATCGCAGTCTACACATGGCATACCGTATATGGATTCATTTGTTTTTATTTACAAATGGGATGGGTTTGGAATTAGGTATCGGGGGATTGGGTTTTCTTACGTGCAAGGTGATGGAGTCGTAGGAAAAGAAGAAAACCAATGATATTATCTAGAGACAGCCGTATTAATAATAAAACTCAAACCATTCTCTAACTCATCTGTTACGTATCTGGTTGTTAAGAATTTAACTCATTAGTTAAATTTTCTTATTAATAAAGAAATATAACCCATGTATTTACTAATTGACGTGTTTCCCATCATCGTATGTTCGCGTTGGCAGCACTTCCCCAAATCGCTTGCAAATCGACGGGAATGCGTCTCCTTTTCTGCTGCCATCCTTCTCTTCCTAATGAAATTAATTTTTTTCATATTTTGTTTTGAAAATCCATATTTATTTTTGAATGTTTTTTTTGTATCTAGTATTCTCATAGGATTTTTTTTGTTTTCTTTTACGCTTTTTTTTCGTGATGGTGCAGTGATGGTACCCGAATCATCTAGCATTTTTAAATTATAAAACATATAGAAAAACGGTGGGCCATTTTGCTCCACAATTTTGATAATGTATTCAAAATTATTTATCACCATTTGACATTTTGCGCAGGAACCATGTTTTGCAAGGCAAACAAATCGCTAACACACCTACCAACGTGAGTTAGTTTTGTAAAAGTTAACAAAGCTTAGTTATCTTCTAAAAATGTTTATTAATAGGAATTTGAGTTTAACCAATGTGTTAGGCATTAGTTAAGGATAACACGAAGTTCCGCAGCTATTATTAATACGGCTGAGATTGTTTTAGAATCTTTATTTAATATGACATGATAAAAATAAATGTATTTATCACAACTGGCAGTCCATCGGGAGCTCAAATTGATCTAGACATCTAAAGTAAACTGAAAGGGTCGGAACTAGATGCCTTAGGAGCATGCAAATTGTCATTTTGTACATGTGATATAAATAAAGATTTCCTTAAATTTTTTGTTTGAAACAATTAATTTGTTTTGAATCCACTTGATTTAGATAAATTATTTCATAAATGAAATGAGCAATTACAGATTTTCACGATTAATTTTATCTAGTGTGATTTATACGTGTTTAATTTTAAATTACATATCTCTTTCTGTCATCGCAACTATACATAAACAAAATGTAGCATACTTCCTTCTTGAATTTTGGTAAAAAAGTTTATAAAGTTCCAAGAGGAATCAGAGAAACAATCATATAATATCGAAAGTGACAGATAATGTCAAACCACAGTAGCAAAAGTTTTGTGAAACGATCTTCGTATTAAAAATAAGCTTACTATTCGCCTGAACGCTGCTAGAAATTTTGCCTTCACAGACATTTTTTTAACAGAGTACCAAATACACTGATCTAGAATGCCTCTTTGATTGATTGACAGTGAATTGAAAAGTGAGCTGTTTTTTTCGCACCAGAAGGGTTCCAACATAATCTACTGCTGTCAGGTCACTTCCACTTGGGATAAAATACCTAGTGTGAGTCTCGGAAATGTCAATTAGGACGTAGTTTTAATAATTGCGTACTGAAAATCCTATCTTATTTTGCCTCGTTAAGATAAAAGCACTAAAAAACTCGCTTTATGCCAAGACTAGCACGCTGTTCGCGTGAAATCCAATTTTTCATACAAATTTTTCATTGCAAAATGTCAAAATAAACTTTTCACATGCAAATTTCACCAGGCAGTACGCTGTTGAAATGAAAAATAATTGTTCAAAAAGTGATTTGTAGGGGGGCGTTACTTGCTATTTCACTTGGTTTTTATTGTCCGTCGCATTAAATTTTTGGCATTTCGGCGTGAAAATTTCACTTTCAATTTCACTTTCAATTTCACAGCAATTTTTTGGAGAGGAGTGAAAATTTCACTTCACTTGAACAGCGTACCAGCCGTCACTAGTGAAAAAGTTTGAATTCATCTAAATAGAGTGTGGACTCCATTCTAAAATCACTATACGATCCACACCATTTCCGAACACACCCATCGAAATATTTCACGAACTGTCCAAACTGAAATGTGAAATTTTTGTTATTGCTTGCAAAATGTCATTCCACTTGAGCACCAAAGAGCGTCTTCTGCTTTTAGTTGATGATATCGAATTAATTTCCAAGTATAATTTATCAAAATTTATCAAAAACAACTTATAAGTAAATTACCATTTCAGAGAACTAATTGAAAACACCATCAACCCGAAGCATCAGAAGATATCCAGCGCCGAACATAGTGCCTTGGTTGACTTGCTCGTTTCAAAAGATGAGGAATTTCGCAAAATGTTGGAATTGGCCGACGAACAGGCTAAAATTGAACAAAAAATGGATGACCTAAGAGCTAAGGTCGATGTTCATGTGAGTTTTGCATAAACAATTCTTTTTCAGCATTGTGACGGATTTTCTTTCAGGACCGAGAAATCCAGAAACTTCAGAAACAACTCAAGGAGGCTGAACAAGTGCTGTCAACGGCCCTCTTCCAAGCCAGACAAAAACTCTGCAGCATAGCACAGGCAAAAAAACGACCTGTCTCTTCGGAGGAGCTAATTAAGTACGCTCATCGGATTAGTGCAGCTAACGCCGTTTGTGCTCCTCTAACCTGGGTACAGGGTGACGTTCGACGACCATACCCAACCGATATTGAAATGCGTAATGGATTTCTGGGCAAATCCGATCTAAACATAAACGGTGCTAATGTCCCACACCAGAATAACATCAGCGATGTACAGCGTAACCCGTCCACTGGTGAAGTGCCGAGTGCATTCCAAAATCAATTCAATTGGAATAATCTGGGCGAGTTGCACATGTCAATGGGTTCGTCGGGTAATTCTGTGGCACTGGAGACACGGGCACACAAGGAAGCTTCGCAGGATGATGTGGAAGTAATGTCTACAGACAGTTCAAGCTCAAGCTCGAGTGATTCTCAGTAGGTGGGGCCTGCAATGGTATTTATAGAAATGGAAACTAATAATGTATTAGGGTGTTTGAATTAATTAAATATATGTTAGGCCAACTGTATCTAACAAACTTAAGAAGGTGTGCTGGTTAGATTGTTGTTTGATTAAATTGCGGTGGTAATTGAGTTGCCGTCGGTTTATCCAAAGGTTGGCTTTGAAAGCTATCGTAAATGGCAGGCAAATGCGTAGTTTAACACTCTAGTTTGTTATGCAACGTAAATATGTTTTACTTTCAAGTAAATAAAGTCTGGGTACTTATAGCTATACCTATTTCTTGTGAAGTGCGTGCAAGTAATGTAGTCATGCATATGTCTTAAGAATTGTGATTGCAATGCGATTTGTTAGCGCCATCTCTCTGTATCTCATTAGATGGCGATGGTGGTTATGTGCCTGACTAACGAGCGTTGCGCTATCTGCTGGATATACGGCGAACAGAAAAAGTAACTGCAGATGGATTTTTGCTGCTTTTCGTATTTTTAACGGGTTTGTGTATTGACTTAGCACTAAATAACAATAAGCGGCACAGAAATGTATAGTTTGCGAATTTAAAGGAAGGAGCTCCATATTTCCGCATTGATTTATAATAAAGGTGTATGTAAGCCCAAAACACTCAGGAAGTTGGTATAATTCGTCTATAAGTTTTGTCGCAACGTCAACCATTTCACATGAACAATATGTCACCTGGGACTGCCAGATAAACACACCTAGAATGAACACTACTTCCGAGAGACCTCGTAAAGCAGAAATTGCGAATCATCTTTGCATTTTGTAATCGTAAGGCCTCGCCAAACAGAGCGCGTTTTAACGCTCCGTTTTACCGCCGCGTTGTAATATACTGCATAACATCTTCCCCGTTACATAGAGCGCTTTTTCAAACCCGTGTTGAATCCACATCAGAGTTGAAACGCAGCGGAGTTGTGAAAAATTACAGATTATTTTATGACGCGACACGTTTGAAATAATGGGAGGCAATATCAAAAGAATTTTTCTTTTTGTAAATTTCGTGCACCTAAATCCTTTTTCTTTTTAGGCAAAAAAAGCAATAACTCTTCCTCCGAGCTGCTTGACATTTTTTTAGACCATGAAAACCAAGAGTCATGTACATTAATGAGATCTTTCCGTTTGACGGCCTCTAAGGCGGCGGTTAGAACGTTGCGTCGAAATAATCTTACCGCCGAGTAAATTAATCTCACCGCGGCGTTAAAAACGCATTCTGTTTGACGAAGCCTTAAATCAAATTGTTCGGTTGGATAAATTTAGGGTTTCACTTATCACACTTAAAACGAATGGTTAATGTTGCAACGACAGGTCTAATAAAACTCGCTACTGACTTAAAATAAATAACGATATTTTTCGTTTATTTTTAACTTTCTCGTATACGTAGTAAGAGAAAGGTATTGTAATCGTACAAAAAATCGAACTCGAGATTTTAATCAAATGTGACATTACGATGATAGAGGAACTCGAAAAAGTGGGTCTCGCAATTCTGTCCGTCTGTCCGTCTGTCCGTCTGTCCGTCTGTCCGTCCTTCCCGAGCTCTACAGCGCAAACGGCTGGACGGATTTCTTTCAAACTTCGGATTTGGAGTTGGTAGGCTTACAATTCGGGGCCACTTTTTTTTTTGCACGATAAGTGTTGCCGTTCTAACGGTATTCAGCAATTTTGAGTTTTTCGAAAACGGCTCTAACGATTTCAACCAAAATTGTTATTTAGGCTTAAGTAGGTGTAACTAAGATGGCTGCATACTCAGTTTTTCGCAGAAAAATCGAATAACGGTAATTTTGAAAATTGGTCATATCTCAAAAACGGTCAAAACTATTTCGACAAAAATTCATATATAAGGTAATATGGTCATTCCCAACATGATGGCAAACTCAGTTCTTCCATAAATTATTGTTCAACGGACTTTTTTGGAAAAATGTCGTTTTTTAAGACTTTATTTAATTATGGCTTACTTGAAAACGGCTTTAACGATTTTGACCAAAATGTATACCTGCGCTATGCTACATGGGGTTAACATGGCTGCATATCCAGTTTTTGGCTATAAAGTCGAATAACGGTACTTTTGAAAAGTGGCCTTATCTCAAAAACGGTCAATACGATTGCAACAAAAATTAATTTTGTATGTAATATGGTCATTCCTAACATGATAGCAAACTCAGTTTTTCTCTTAACTGTCTATGATGGATTTTTGAAAAAAAGGCATATTTTGAGAATATGATTTTCTTTTTTTTACCTACATGAAAACGGCTAAAGCGATTTTGACCAAAATGCATACTTGGAGTAAAATTGACATTTTCAACATTATTGCGTCCTTCATTTTCGATTATAACCTCCGGAAACGCTGATTTTGAAAACTGCTGAAATCTCGAAAACGCGATTTTGGATTGGGATAAAACTTTAAAAACCACGTAGTTCTAACATCCTGAACAATACCCTATACTCAGTTTTTAGTTAAATAGTTGAGCAAGATTATTTTTCGAACTCAACATTGAAAAATTTGTTACTATTTTGTACGCATAATTTTCCGAAATCAGCTTTAAAGATGTTGACTAAAATGCTTATTTACGATAACATAAGTATTCTTAATAAAACCCTGTACTTAGTTTTTCTTAGAAAAATGCAAATAATGCCGTCTTATAAACATTACTACTATTTAGCACTATCAGTTAAAATGAAATCACAACTACTTGAAATTCCTTTTTAGCAAATATTTCCCACTTCTTCCTTTTTCAACCATATTAATCATGAACCTTAAAATAATTCCAACCAATTGGAGTCTACACTATCAGAAACCCGCACTTCATTTGCAACCCCCAAACACGTGTAAATTCAAAAACAAATCTCTGAATTCTTACATCACCACCTACCGGCATCACCAATTTGAAAAACCTTGTTTTATAGCCTATAAACAATAATAAAAGAAAAATAAACCAACCAAACTGATGATATGAACGAGAAAGTTTCGTGCGATCCAGTCGTGCACTTTATTTTTATTGAATAGATACCTTCACACAAAGAAGTAGAGCACATTGAATACTTTCTGTGCGCTCTTTTGGTTGGGGACGTTCAAGTATCTAGTTTAGTTAGTCTGCTGCAGCTGACTGACTTGATGTAACTCATTTTTGATTGGCCTAGATCGGTCATATAGACAGCTTTGTCAGTTGACGTTTATATAGGGGTAGCCGACAAATCTAGTCAAGAAATTCGTGACTGAGTACTAAGTTGACAGTTCGCATATGTGGCTGACGTAGGAATAGTGACGTTCCCGACCAATCCAGTTTTTGCGTTCAGGTTACATTTACTCCAGTACTCAAGACCAATCTAGTCGACTTAAAGGCTTCGTCAAACAGAACGCGTTTTTAACGCCGCGGTGAGATTAATTTACGCGGCGGTAAGATTATTTTGACGCAACGTTCCAACCGCCGCGTTAGAGGACGTCAAACAGAAAGATCTCACCAATGTCCATGACTCTTGGTTTTCATTGTTTTAACAAATGTCAAGCAGCTCGGAGGAAGAACTATTAAATTTTTTGCAGTGATATGTAATTTCCTAAAACGAAAAAGGATTTAGGTGCACGAAATTTACAAAAAGAGAAATTTTTTTAATATTTCCTCCCATATCTCAGCCTTTAAAACTGCATTTGTATACGATTCTCACACATAACGCACAAATATGGGTAATTTCAAACACATTTGATTCATTTTTCCGTTTTTTAGAATATAAAATCATGAAAAATTATTTTAAACGCGCCGCGTCATAAAATAATCTGTAATTTTTCACAACCCCGCGTTTCACCGCCGCGTTCAAACGCCGTGGTGAATTCAACACAGAGTTGAATATGCGCTCTGTGTGACGGGGGATATGTTATTCAGTATATTTCAACGCGACGGTGAAACGCGGCGGTAGAACGGAGCGTTAAAACGCGCTCTGTTTGACGAGGCCTTAAGATAACTAAGTTTTTGAATGTGCCCGTTTTCCTTTTCACTATAAAGATTTTAACGCTGAACGCACCCTCTTGCGATAAAATGGTGATGACATCTGTTTGACAGTTCTTGTTAGTCGACCTCGACCAAGACATTTTACAAGTGGCCAATTTCACAAACTTACAAATTACAACTACAAATTTGTATTTGTAAGTTGAAGTTACAAATTTGTAAACAAAACAAATTGCAGATGGAACCGATTGGCTATCAATTTTTGTTGTAATACTGTTGCACAAGTGATCTGGGAAATTTCTAGATTACAAGTGTCTTTTACAATTTCGTGAAAATCCAATGTCATAGGTTTAAAATGAACTGTCAAAACAAATTGGTGCTCGCTGAGCTCATAAAGGAAAAGAAAGAGATTTTGTTCGGAAAGTTTACTAACACTTTGACACATGAAGTAAAGAATCGGGAGTGGAAACAGATTTTAAGCAATCTAAACGACCGATGTATGTTTGATGGGAAAGACTACAAATACCTTCGGGATGTTGCCTGGCAAAATATTAAGAGAGCAACGATGGTGAGTTTTCCGCTAAAAAGTAACAGTCGATAGTAGGTACCTATACCTTGTACCTTTTGGCATTGATGGTTTTTTTTTTTAGAAAAAAGTTGCTAACTCTAAGAGGACAGGTTCAGTACGTCGCTACAACTGCGTTTTGAATAATCTTGATAAGATTATCATCAACATTATCGGCAACGAATCTCCAATTGTGCAGGGAAGTATTGATGAGTCGTCATCAATTTTGTCCGAGGATGTTGCAGTGCTTCCATTGACGGTAAATATAGAGGAGGACGAGGAAAAAAAGGAAGACCATCAAGATGAAAAGTTTGACAACCGCCATTTTTGTATCTCATGTTTTGAAATTTTATTTGTAAGTTTTTTCTACTCACTCTTTTAGAATATCTCCAACTTCCGATAAAATAGATTTAAAGAGAACAGACACCTCAAGAAACCTCGAGGATGAGATTCTTTTTCTTAAAAGAAAAAAACTGCAGCTAGAGATTTATAACTTGCAATTGGATGCGATTAAAAAGGAGCTGGAGCTAGGCCTTCCAAGCAGTCACCTTACGGCTGAAGTAGAAAAAGAAGCTCAAAGTGAGCTGACTCCGACTCATTCTCAAGGAATTGCAAATTTGAATGATTTTCGAAAATAAAATAATTATTTGGAAATCTGTCTTCAGGCGTTTTTTATTAGTTCATAACCTGAATGTCACAAAAAAAAATTGTGTTTCTAACTTAACCCATAGATAACAAAGCGCACGCTATGAATTCAGAATAAATTCACTAATATCTTGACAGTTAACCATATAATTGTTTTTCATCAGGTAGCTTTGCGAAGGCTGAGGCGGCAAAATAAAGAAGAAAATTGTACTAGATCGACAAAAAATGAGAAAATACTAGAAATATTTTTAACATGGTCAAATGACAGCTATAGTGCACAAATGTGTTTCAATAATAATTCATATCGCTCTGAACGTGCTGGGTTTAGAACAAGCTCGACGTGCTCTTTTCTTGTGCTTGACCAAGTGTTCCATGGTAAACACACATCCGAAACCTTTACATTGTTTTCAGCTGCCCCGCAACCTCTCACGAAAGTCCGACCGGTAAATTCTTAGAAATTTAATGCGTTGCATTATGTAATTCTTCCTTAAATAGTAGATGCACTAATACTACATCTATTGAAAAAATAAATGTTCTGTTCTTGGCTGTAGATTATAACATGTTTAAATTATGTATCTATGTATTTTTTGACAGATTGCTTACTACGATAGAAAAAGAAAATGTTTGACACAATTTGCAAATAGATTTGTACAAATACGAAACTGCACCCCCATTAAGGGCATTTGCTTTGCTTTGGTAAGTAAATCAGTTCGTCAAATTTATCATTTGACATTATTTGACAGTCGTGGAGAGTTTTCGTTTATGAATATCTATCTGTTCTTAATATTCCAGAATCGCTGTACTCAAATATGCTCACTCCAAATGTAATAAAAATTACCGAATGTAACAAAAAAGACGGGTCGCAATTTGTAACCCTTTATTAAAAATGTCACCATTGTGAGTTCGTACACGTCAAATAGCAACATTTTTTTTTTTTTTAACAATTTGTTTTGTTTCTCGAATACGTTCAAAAATTTAGTAAATTAAGTTTGACAGCTAGTTTGCTAGACAAACTAGATTGGTCGGGAACGTAACTTTTCTTACGTCAGCCTCATATGCGAACTGTCAACTTACTACTCAGTCACGATTTTCTTGACTTGATTCGTCGGCTTCCATTCCAAAAACGTCAACTGACACAGCTGCCCATATGGCCGATCTAGGCCAATCAAAACTGAGATGTAAGCGCACCATCTTGTTCATATTGAGCAGTAAAAGGTTAGGTGTTGTGTAGTGCACCATTAAGCCAATCTTTAATGTCTTAAGGGTGCGCTTACATTTGAATTCTGATAAGAGCAACAATGACATCAGCTGCTTTCATGTATGACATACGAGCTTTATGTCAGATCTTCGATTCAGGATGACAAAACGATTTATTACGATATTGGACATCCAAAAGTCTAGCTGTTTTAAGTCGACTAGATTTGTCTCGACTAGTTTTCCCCTGAACGCAAAAACTAGATTGGCCAGTAACGTCACTTATTCTACGTCAGCCAAACATACGAATCGTCAAATTAGTACTCATTTACACTTGATTGTTAGGCTTGGATGGCGGTAAGTTTTGCTTTATAGTGGTTCAGTGTTCAGGCCCTCCACTAGTTGTTCAGCTGCACGCGAATTATTAAGGTACCTAACATTCCACGTACAGATCCGAAATTCATTGTCCTTGTTTCGGTTGCCAGCAACAGTTAAACCATCCGTATCCGAGGCTTGTTGATGCTTCACAACTACAAATGTTTTACATAGTCGGGCTGTAAACCGCTCTATAAACGTCAACTGAAAAAGCCGTCCATGTCAGACTAACTAAACAAGGTACTTGAACGTACCTATTTAGAACTTGCTGTACTAAGTAGAGAAACTGTGACGTTAGTCCGTGGGCACAGGGTTAACCCTAATGTGTTCGATATAGCACTGAACTCGCCTTGGTACTGAATACCTGAATTCGACATGACTTCTATGGCGCCCTAGTTGTGCCCTGAACTAACCCCAGTTAATTTGTCGGGGCAAGAATTCAGTGGCTTTCACTGTTATTTCGCTGGCTGTCATTCATTCATTCAAAACTTCAGGGCAGTATATTTGGTGTCCGATTTAGGTAGTAGCCGAATTTTCAGAGTAGCGCAGGGTTTTTGGCAGCCGTGAAAATAAGCTGACACTTCTCAGTGCGCACTAGTGGCCACAAGTGTTCCCAAAAAAACATTTCCTTTGGTCGCACCCACAATGACGGACTAATAGATTAAACTGTTCAGAAGGTGACTCGATTCAATTGAAACGAACCACCGTTGCACTTCAGCATTTGAAAGGATTACCACATGTCCTTGCAGCTGTACTTCATTTAGATAAGTCGCACCATAACCATTTGAATGAATAAGAGAAACAACACTCGCACCGCCAAGCAAATGCCAAATTTGCAAATAAAAACAAAAGTTGTTAATTTGAAAAATAATAAATTGAATTTATTTTCTTTTTTTTAGCATCAGCTATATTTTTTGCTCAACTATTTTTTTTCTTTTGTTTGAATTTTTAATATCAATTAAATATTTTGTCGTTTTTTTTTTGTTTTCTGCTTCTTTTTTTTTAATATAAAACTTGGTTTCCATTTTTGTTTTATAAATAAAATACTAATTTTGTTTTTCACTTATAATTTGTTGCTTCTTTAGTTAATAATATATCTCAATATAATGTCTTTAAATATATATATATATATACTTTTGTTTTTATAATATATTTATAATTAATATTTACAATTAAAAATTTAGCTATCTTAAGGGCTAAATTTAATTCCTATTTACAGTGTATTTACTTAATAATTTGTTGTAAGTTATTCAAAGTTTTAAGGTTAACAAATTTTTTACTTTATTTGTATTGAATTATTTCGTGTTTAGCATTTTGGTTGTAATTTGATTGGCTTTTCCAAATGAGGGTTTTGTTTTTTTTTTTATTGTAGTTTTCTTTGTTTTATTGCATAGAATATTCTCAATGGTCTGTTGAAGCAAAGAAGTAGACTGCCGGAGACATTTATCCAAATAAATACAATAAAAGTGACAGCATAAAAGAATTACATCGAAATTATACAGTAATGGCAAAATTTTACGCACAGTCAGGAACAAGTTCTATAAAGAATCACAAATTGAATATCCTTGTTAATAATACTTGTTAATACTTTGTCTCCATTTAAATACACATAAATGACAGTTGACGCATGATAAGTGTGCACGAATAAAACCATAAATGCAGGAAATGCTAAACAGAACATATTAATTCGAAGTTAAACTTCTTCTAAATCGAAGTTAACATATTACATATTTAAGTGTTCACAACCTGAGCAATATTACAATTATTATTGATTTTCATCAGTTTATCTTTATACTTTTTTGACAGTTAAAAGTGACAGCTGTGGTCAAATAAATTCAGCACTTTTAGCACGTGGAGGTAAGAGTTCATCGATAAATCGCCCATATTGCTTTTTTTTTGTGTGGGGAAACCTTCGAGTTGACAGTTCAGCGGGCGAATTTTAGTTGAACTCCATTTGCTCCTCCTGGGTTATTGAATTGAACAGGGCGGGTATGTTGGCTGCACAAGGTAACTCAGAACTGCACCCTTACAACTGATACTAACTGCCGACCATTATGTGTGCCGGATGTTCCAGCTCGTTGTCGTGGACGGACGAATAACGTGACGCGCTCAGTGCCGATACTGGTGAAACGCTTTTGAACAAATCATCTGAGGATAATTTACACGTGGGCACCAATTCGGTGAATTCGGAGCCCAAACCAAAGTCCATGTCGAGGAAGCCATACTCCCATGTGGATGCAGCTGCAGCGGCCGCTGATGCGAATGACGTGGCTGACGCCGACGATGACGTCAGCGAGTAAGTTGACGATGAAATTGTTGACAACGTGGTGAAAGTTGTTGGCGTACTACTGTTGTTCGCTGTTGCACTGGTGAATGACGACGAGGAAGATGTGGATACGGAGCTGCTATTGCTTTGCACGGAAGACGCAGTAAATGTTCCACTAATTGAAACAGTAGTCGATGTTAGGGAGACGGGCACCGCTGCCGGTGGACTGGTAGACGATGTGGCAGGTGGCAGGATTGTAAACAAGTCATTGTTGTTGAGCGGATCCAACGCCGATTGCGAGGACAGGCTTAGCACAGAACTCCAGTTGATGGAGCGATTTGAATCGTCCTCGCCGTATCCCGAATCGCTGTCACTGGCTAGAGTTGTGCTGGTGACTGGCGTCACTGGTGTTGCGGTTACTGGACTAGGGGCGGAGGGAAAAGGCGTAGCGCGTCCCGATTGTCCTTCCCGGAATGGATAGTGATCGTAGGGATGCAGCGAATCGTTGCTGCTGCAGTGCTGCTGTTGAAGTTGCTGATGCTGTTGCTGCTGTTGTTGCTGGTGAAGCGGATGTTGCTGCTGGGGTGGGTGGGCGTTGAAAGAACTCGATTTCGACATGGCATTCATGTAGGGTGTCTGCTGCGTGCAATCACCGTTGCGATTGTCGGCCGGCTGCTGCTGGCTATGGAACTGATTGTGCTGTTGCTGCTGCTGTTGGTGCTGGTGGTAGTCCAGGCTTGTTACTCTGGCGCAACCCATCACAGGGGAATAGTCCGCCGTCGCATTGTTCGACTGCTGCTGATGCAACTGATGTTGCTGATGCTGCTGCTGTTGCTGATGCTGTTGCTGCTGCTGTTGCTGATGATGATGATGGCTGTGGTGGTGGTGATGATGATGGCTACCATGGTGCGGCACATGATGATGCAAATGGCTCTGATGCGGGTGATGGCCGAGGTGATGTTGCTGATGCTGCTGGTGCATCTCCTTCGCTTCCGACTCAATCTCCCTATCGATGTACTTCAGTGTATTGCATATCAGCACCGACCGGTACAGCGACTGCTCGGACACCTGACGGAAGCGGGACAGCTTGAACATCGACAAATTGCGGATCTTCAGCCGCACATCTTTGTAGCAGTTTTTATTCGTATTGCACCAAGTGCCAGCGCGACCGTCACAGCATCGTTTCATCGGATGCCTCGTATCCATCCCATTGCTAATGGTTCCCACCAAACCGACAACACCCTGGCTGGCCATAGTAAAACTCGCCGGACTGCAGCCCAACTCCAGGTACGACTTGCCATTCTCCGCACACCTAATCGTCTGCTGTGGTGGTGGGTACGCCGCCTCCGGTGGCACATAGAATCCATTTTGCGTCGCTGAGTTTCCCCACTGCGGTGGGAATCCTGCCCCAGGACCCATTCGTAGGTGCTGGTTGCCCGTTCGCGAGCAGTTCTGCTGCGGAAACGGCTCAGAGTAGTAGTTCGGCCGGGAATTGTAGCCGTTGGCAGGTGAGTAACTGCGTTGCAGTCCCGTTGGTGGATTGCCACCTCCTGCTGCCGCACCACCGCCTACACCACTTGCTGGTGGACACGGATGATACCTCAGTGGACAGTATGTTGGAATGATACCCTCCTCCTCTTCGTAGTCGTCTTCAAAATCATCATCGTCATCGTCCAACTCGTCCGCACTCAGCAGCGTCGTCGCCAGCGTCGATCGCGTCGAAATACTTCCCCACGGATCACTAGGCACCGCTACCGCCTGCAACTTTGATATACAATCCACCGGCTCGGGATTATTCCACGGCTCACACGGTACCGCTGCCACAACTTCCAACTTGGCGATACTATCCTCGCCACAGTTCGTTATAGTAACTTGATTACCGTTGCTCACTGCCGTCACTGACTGCTGACTGCTATTACAATTTGTGCTAGTTTTACTCTCATCACATGTGTTCCTAATTAAATTTGTTGCTGCGTTATTCGTTGCTGAGGAATTTCCTAAAATAATTGTGGTTGCTGTTGCTGGTGTTGTTGATTCATTGTAGTTATTGCTGCTGCTATTGTTATTGTTGTTATTATTATTATTTATTGCTGGCGTTGACCATCGACTGGTTTTCACTGGTGGCGGACAATTGGTATACGCATTAGCGTCCTTGCTGTCAAATGTAATGTCATGCTTCCGCTTTGTAGCGGCAGTTGCTTGAAGACCCATTGCTGAATTAATCTGCAAGAACAAAAGAGAAACTCAGTTAGATATAAATTCAAAAAATTGATATATATTTAAATCGTTTTAAAGTAACGGTTGCAAAGAGTACTGCCAAATGGCGCCAAAAATTCAAAACAAAAAGGAAACACTTTAAAAGCTCGCTCACTTTCACTGGGTAGGTAGGTACTGTCATAAGTAGTGACACCTCATAAAATATTTATTGATCTACAGCCCACGAGTGGTGGCAAAACGTACAGACGCGTTTTGTTGCTGTGTAATATTTAATACATCTAATAAAAATAAATGAAGCAAGAGTTTCCCGCCAGGGTTTTCTCTGACAATTCGCTCGAAACACGCTCACCCACTCCACATATACACATCCTGTCATATAGATATATATATATTTGAGACGCACCAGCAAAAAAGGTTATCAACGAAATGGATAAGACGACGACGACGACGATGACGACGACCAAGGCAGTGGGAGCAATGGCAGCACCAACAAAGAATACCTACCAAGAGAAAAAAAAGCGGAAAAATCTGAAAATAATATTGAAGGAGACGACATCAACCCTCCGAAATGCAGAGTATTCACAGCCCAAGAGGAGTATACGGAAGGGTGGTGGTGGAACAACATAACCACCAGAAAATAAAGTAAAATTCCCTCTTCCTATCCCCATATTTTTTTGTGGAGGAAATTTCTTTCTTTAATACCGTCGTCTCTCTGATATACTCAGCTAAAGTAGAAGCCAAATGAAGGGCTGAGGAAAGGGGGACCAAACACACACAGCATGGTAGAAAATAAGACGAAAGTACGGGCGAACGAAAAAAAAAAAATACGTCTAAAAACCACCCCATCTCCACAAGCAATTCCGTCCTAAATCCAACAAAGCACCATCATCCTACACGATGGTTGTCGTCGTCGTCGTCGCAGTCGTTGCCGTTGTTCAACCCTCCATCTAAATTCGTGAAAGGATCTACACCGAGGTCGTATCCTACCCTACACACAAATGTTCACTCTGAAATGGATGAGTGGAAGCAAAAAAAAAAACAGAAACCAAAGGAGGGTGAGGTTGAGGAATCTCCCTTCGCCAGGGCGCCCGTCCATCTAATGCTCAGCATTTTATAAGAACGACGACAGTCATATACCGTCAGAATCGGAGTGTATACGTACCAATGTGTCTATAGGGTAAAACGACGACGATGGGATCGAATGATACCAAGCCCGACCAACAACCGACCCAGCAGCAGCAGAACACTATACCGTACCACACCGAAGGGAAGACAAAACAGAATGGAATAGGGCGCCGAGGTACGAAACACATTTTCTAAATTGGAAGAGGGTTGGCAGCGGCAGCGGCAGCAGCAGCAGCAAAAAAAAGAAAAATGAAATGGGACTAAAAAGAAATGACGACGACGACGACGATGAGGAGGACTACACAACGACGTTTTATATTCACAGTGCGGTGGTGGCAATAAGGGTGAGTTGCTTTCGGTATTCTCTACTTCAATCCCATCTACAACTCCGGCATGAAAAACTAGAGGCAAAAAAGGAAACACATTTCCCATTGCTATAGATAGAGATATACGGGTGGGCTACGGCTCGGCTATGCTTCATAGGTTTAGGTAGAGATACAAGGACTCTTTCTGCCTTTCCTTTAATTCCACTCTGGGTTTTAAGGGAGAAAATACAACAAAAAAAAATATAAGAACAGATATAGGTATACGAGGGAATGTTTTTCTTTCTTCGTTGTCATCGATGTCGTCCTCGTCGTCGTCGTCGTAGTTCGTTCGGGTACCAAAGCGAGTCCTTCTCTAGTTTTTCCCTTCAAGAGATTGAAAATCCTTCTTCAGTTAGAGTGATTTTCTATAGATATATATCTACACAAAGTCAGATAGAGCTAGAAGACAGGAGGCTGCCGGAGCTGGAGCATTTAGTCCCGTCATCATTTTTCGACGAAAATTGTTCTTTTTTTGGCATTTCTCTCTGTGTTTTCCTCTGGCTTTTATTTTATTTTTTGTACGTTTTTTTCCAAGATCTTCTTCGACCCCATTCCACTCGTACACACTCTATACGAGAGGCGATGGTTTTTTCCTTTGTTGACTGCGGGTTCTTCTTGCCATCTATACAACACACAAGCGCGCATTTTATTTATGTTGCCGGTTGGGTGGGAGTAGCATGTAGCAGTAGTGTGTGGAGCGCAAAGTAGAAAGTTCAGAGTGTATAGAACCATCCATCCATTTCGGATGGCCCGACATTTTGGGGCCTTTCTGGACTGAAAATCTCTTCGGCAAGTTCTTCTTCTTCGTGTCTCTGTCTCGTCCACCCTCCTAAATTCGATGTCAAATATATTTTTGTTGTTGTTGCTCGTTCTCTTCTATCATTTCGGATGGAAACGAAAATAACAAAAAATTTGGTTTCTTCAATTATTTTAATGCGCGACCCACGCTCTATTTTCGGTATTCTCGCAGTCGAGTCCCACATTTTTGGTTTTATTTTTGGTCGATTAGAAATTAGGTAGGGAAAAACTTTTCGCCTGAATTTCAGATGCACTTTGTTTTAGTGCGGTGTCACAATTCGCCCATATAGCCAGACAGTACTCGTTTACCTATATAGCAATTGATCTGAATTTGTTTTGCCCTCGCGTAAATGACTCACGTGTTTGTGAGCTGTCATTATACGCGGTGGCGGTTGTCGTTGTCGTCATGCAATTCTCTCATCCCGATATGGCGCAGGCAGTCATTGTTTAGTTTGCACTTTTTATTACCAGCAATTGGCGGGCGCATTCCATGGAAGTTATGTTGGAAAAAAGGGGGTTTCTTTCTACAGTCATTTGAATGAATATGCGGAATGGGCGGAGAGCATAGAGATTCTTTCGATATGAAGTTTGATTTAGTTTGATGAGTCATGTCAACTTGGAGGGCCTAATGGAGAAATGATGGAGGGATAATTCGAAGTTGGATTATAATCTGACAAATGAAATCGAAGGGGGTTCATAATGTCAGTAACGATGTTTTGATTGCTATATGACTTTTGTCGAACTCGAAATGAGTTGTCATTCTGAATGGCAACAATGGCTATAAGAAAGTGACAGAAGGACCACTGACAGAAGAATAAAAACTGAAGTAAAAGGGTTTTTTAATAGCTACTTATATCTTGTTTAGTTACAAACAGATTCAACAGATGAAATTCGAGTTCGAAGTGCAAGAAAAGCCTTTAGGTGTGATGGATTTCTTTCGAATTTCGATTTTCGGTGTGCGCTGTATTTATCTTAATCCATTTTTTGGGATTGATAGGTAGAAATAAATAAGAACAATTCTTATGCAGAAAGGAAACTCACCCAAAAAATGAACAATTGCAAAATATTTACATGTATACCGAAAATTCGATATTCAATCTAAATCGAATTCGAACAAAATTCGGGAAGTTGATTCGATTTTATTCGACAAGCAGCTAAATTTAGTCACTATAGATCATGGTTTTCAGTTGTGGGAGTTTGTCATTTAAAATTCTGACATTTACTTTTAGAATCTACATATATGTATTCGATATCGAAACGCACTGACGTAATTGGCAGCACTTGATTGGTGAAAAATGCATTCCTCAATCTATCACTTGGACGATATTGAAGTAGAAAATGAGAATTAGAACGCACATCAGCTGTTTGCAAAACGAAATTCGCTACGTCAAGTATGTCGGATATGTAGTAAACTTCGAAAATATAGAAAACGTTCGAAATGTAGCAAGATAAGTCCATTGCGTGATACTATGCATTTTTTTCCAAATGTTACGATTTCACAATGGCTAAAATTTCTTCTTTTGTGTGACATTTCACTGACAGCTTACAAATGACTTGGGTAGTTGACGTCCTGCATTTCATGCGCAACCTAGCAGACGTAAAAAGCGTAGGTATTGTGCAAAAGTGACATTCAAAACATCCCGTAAAAAACATGTTGTTGATTAGTTTAAAAGTTTTGACGTGCGTAATTTGGCATCACTGTTTATAAATTTATTTAATTTCAGTTCGAAATGTTGCAAAATATTACACTTTTCGTAATGCTTTAAAGCTTGTTTGTGATCCCTGAAGATTTGAAGAAAATTCGACGTCGAAAACAGTCTAAGAAGCGATGTGCTTGACAGTAACTGTCACTTTAGTGAAAACCTTATTGGTCTGACTTGTAGGTGAATCAAATCTTAACTGAGGACTCCTCGCAACGACAAACTTGGAACGAACATCGGCAAAAGTCAACTGACAGCATCTGTCATCCCAATCGTAAAATATCTCATATCTGAATTTATATTTATACTACATCCTCCCGAATACCACCGCATCGCATTTCAAACTGTCACCGTTCAAAAACCACTTGTGGCATACGCGAAAACCCAAGAGTCCGCTACAGTTCAATGGCCATAGAAATCACTGAGCACACTTCAAACAAATGCTCCGTCGACCACCCTGCAAATTAGCAACCATAATCTCATTCCATTCGATGTGACACATATCAACAAGAAAATGTCACCCAACCGCAAAAAAAAAATCATCTAAACGTCAAAATCCCTTATAGACAGAGACATTGTTGACCAATCATCATCATTCACACTTCAACCCCAAAGAATCAATTCTGTGGAAATTTTCAAACATAAAAGGGCCAACTTCAAGCCATGTATGCCATAAACTTAATAACAAAAGAAAGCGTGACAGCAGCACGAACATCACCATTCATCCCCCGCGACCAGTGTAAAGACCCATCGCGCGCCGAACTCAGCCAGTACCATCAGTAGACGCGGCTTTATAGAAGCAAGAGGTGAAATTCTGCAGCGCACAACCGACCGTCTGGACGGGCAAAATATTTGAACATTTTTCTTTCCGGCTGTTGTTGTTGCTATATACCATTTTTCGATTGTTACTTTTTGTGTTTATGTTTTAATTGGGTTAAAAATAGAAACTTTGAAAGTTGTTGGTCTTTTTTTGTTTTATACCCTAGAACAGAGATGTATTTTTGCGGCAAATGATAAATGTACGAGTATAAAAAGAATAAAATGTAAACAGAGAGCGACTATTTTTTGTAACCAAAATATAATTCGCAGACAGAACAAGAGCAGAAACAGGATGCGGGCGGCAGTCAGTACCCAAACCTATAGCAATTCTTCAGCTGTTGTGAGTCATATTTGGCTGAATGCAGCCGCGCCGCACTGAGCGTATGTACATAGAACGCGACTTTTCGCATCGCACGTGGTGAGGGTGGCTTCTCCAAAAAAAGCAAAAGGGTTATGCGTCCTTTTTTTGGCTGGAAAAAAAAGTTCCCTTTGCACGTTTTAAGCGTGGACTTCCAACAGAGGGTGGAAAGGGATGAGCTGAAAAGTGAATGGCTAGAAGGAGAGCGAAGACGTTTGGAGGGAAATGCACTCGCTGTCGCGTTCGCAATGAAATTCAATTTTCAAGGGTAAACCGGGCCAGGGATAGGGATGATGAGAAAACGAAAAAAAAAAAAAAAAACACCGCTGAAGGGTGAATGAATTTCCTTGAATCTACATGCCCCCGGATGGATGGATGGATGTATAGACGAATTTGTACGAGAGGGTGGTATACTTATAGCCCTCGCGCGCAGTCTGAATGGAAGCATAATCCACATGGGCTTTCGGAATATAATTGAAGGACTGCTCCGTTTTTTTTTTCGCTGCGGATGTGTTCTTTCTCCTTCGCTCTCTCCTTGATACCGCTCGTATATCGACAGAATAGCATTATAACCTTCAGTTGAATGAAGACGAAGGAAAGGGTAAACAGCGATGAATTATTTATATTTCACCGAACAAGTGACGAGGGCATGGCACAGCAACGAGGAGACTCTTATTATTCCTAAATGGGGGCGGTGGGGGGGTACTGCACGGCGACTGAATATCCACAATACGATAGGTACAACACAAAACTGGACAATCAAACTTTGAAGGTCGTTCGGCGGTGGGTGTATATGTTGTTGTTTGGTTATATGTTTCCATGAAATTTGGGTCGTTGGTGGATCTTATTTAATTTATTAACGTGTGGCGTATACCTATAGGTATATAAATGATGAAGGAGTGTGAGAGATGTCGATGAACTGCGTTAATGACGTAATGGTAAATTATGAAAGCAACAAAAAAAACTGGGACAGGAAATAAATAAATAAACTAGGACACTTGTTGTACGAACTTTGTCCTTCGTCATAAAATTATGACCCAAAGAGTTTTTGGAATTTATGCATGGGAATATGAATGGGTGTAGGTCAATTTGTTGTGTCGCGTCGGTGCCTTATGATATTGAACAGGAAATACTTTGAATATCCGTCTGTGTGTAGATATATATGGATGGAGATAGATCGTGTGTGCTGTTGATGTCTGGTTTCGTTACCATGGGAACGTGTGTGAGTCATTTTGGGTTTATTCTCTGCTGACAATGGAGCGCGCACATGTCTAAATTTGGATCAGTATGTGGATATGTGCATGAATTGGGTGGGTATGGTGGGATTTGTTTACGTTTGAGGAAGTCGGTGGTGTAATCTTTATCATAGGAATACTAATTCGACGAGAATTTGACTTACCATCGATGTCTGGTGTGGCAGAAGCCCTTTGGAGATTGTAAAATGATTTGTTGAAAGCCAAAAAGGCTATGGAAATGTGTTTAAGGTGGCAAATGAGTAAGGGGTGATGGTTTCGCAATGACTGCGGGTAACACTGTAAGAAAAAACTGTTCCATTTAAGGAGAATAATAGAAACTTGAAAAAATGGCGCCCAACATGGGACGAATGCAGCGTCTTAGAGTGATATTTCATGTGCCTGGACTAGAGCCCGTTAAGTATGTACGTAAGGATTTGAATCCAAATCATTGTAAGCTAATGTCAAGGCGGACCAGTTCTATTAACCCTCGTAGAATTGATGTGGTTGGTGATCTAGTACATTTAAAAGGCATTTCCCATAACAATTTTTAAGCTCTCCACGATCATTCTAATAATGCATTGTCCGCCTGTCCGGTTGATACCCCAACGAGCACCCGGATTTGCTTTCTATCGAATGAGGTGTTTGATCTCTTAATATTTATCGTTTGCGAGAGCCGCAAGCTTCCGGGTGTGGTACAACAACAAGTGGCGTTCAATTGCTCTAAGCCAAATTCGCTGCCGTCTTAGCGATCTAGAAAACTGGGTACCTTTGTGACAGCTAATAACAAGTCCACCCTAAAGCATAAAACAACCAATCAAACGAGTACTTGTTCAACCTGGCGACGAGTAGTGGTAAGCTCAACGTCGGGTTTTAAGATTTGCGTTCCAAAATTTAGATTTTCATTTTACCGCATGCACTGACATTTACATGTAAGGATAAAATTGACAGCTATATTTCCAACATTGTATACACTGGCATACCCAGTTTTAAAGCGAATGCAGTTGCATTTGTATAACATTCTTAAATAAACTGGCCTTGTGTCAGCTGTCAAAATAAGAATTCTGCATCAATCCCCCCAAACATTTTAAGTCCATAACTTAAAGCAAAGTCCAAATTGTCATTCCCAAAAGTTCTAGATTTTTCGATTCCCAGATTTGCCAAAATTTAAGATAAAACATAAAAATGGCGCCCAACGTGAGCCTCGCATATCAACGCCCAATGACTTTGAACAGTTAAAAAAATCGAAAAATTTGAAAGTGTTGTCAGCAAAAACAAAAAAAAAACTGCAACAATCTCTCAACCTTCAACCCAAAAATAAAAATTTTGAAACAAACGCAAATCATCGATCAAAATGAAAAACTACCAAACAAAGGTGCCAAAAAATCCAGACTAAGACTTTTTATAACCTTGTACAGTAACTACCTATATCTATCGGTTAAAAATAAACGCCAAAGCACAAGCGTAGTAAATAAAAATCGATCGCCTTCTTCTTCAGAGTATCTATCTATCAAAACAACATCTCTATGCATCTATACTCGAAGAGAAAAACAAAACTTTGGGATTCGTATTTCTGGTTGGTAAATTCCACAACAGATAGTTTTTTTTTTATTTTTAAACATTTTTTTTCTGTCTTCTCTTCATTTTTCGTTTCGTAAGTTTTCTTGTATTTTTTTTTTATATAAGAAGGCTACAGCGACGACGACGATATGAAATTTTTATTCGAAAACATTTTTTCTCTGACTGGCGTAAAACAGAATATATATGAGGAAAAAGAAAAAATAAATATCGCCGGTGCTTGGTGCGCTGGCAACAAAACGAAAGATCGAATGTAGAAAACCAGCCAAACAACTAGTCACAAGTGAGTTGCGAGTTTCGCTGCTGCGACGGGCCACAAAGTTGAATAAAAGGCAACAAAATTGTAAAAAAAAACAAAATAAATGATCGAATAAAATGGAGAACGACGATGACGACGGCAGTTGTTGCCTTCGCCGTCTCGGATACCTCTCCACCGTCGCCGGCCGTCATTCACATCAGCATGATCAACGCCGCTGCCGTGAAGCCATTTTTATTCGTTTGTTTGTGCGATCTTAGGTTGATCGTTCGTTGGTTGGAGCTCGTTGTCATCAGAAGTTGATGATGTTGACTTTTGCTATGCTGTGTGTGCGGTGTTATGCGACTACAACGATGGCGATGGCGACTATTGCGGGGCATATTTTACGCTTCGTTTTTCAAAGCCAACAGCAACAACAACAGCAAAAAAAATAAGTTGCGATATTAAAGCACCAAGGTAACCATGAGAGAGAGAAGTGGCTACTTGGCAACATACAATCTAGGTATAAAGGTGGTGGTGATTATTTTTTTGTTTATTTTTTATGAAATACAACTGCCTGAAACCTGCTGTTGCGCCTCTGCGACGACGACGATGAAGATGTTTTTTTTTTGTAAAATATATATATTTAAACTTTTTGTATATTCTTGAAGAAAATAATAAAAATACGAAATTTACCTCTTGGAAAAGGAGTCCCAAGCGACCTACCTACACACTTGAGCAGTAGCGACCGCAGCAAGAAGAAACGAGCAACTTGATTTCAACAATCGTTACTTTTTGTTCCCTCTCCCGCGGTCCCTGGTGCCGTTTGAGTACTTGCTGCCAGTAAAATCGATGTTTATAACTTATCTTCCCACATATCGTTCCCCCGCCCTCGTAGAATCTTTGAAGAATTTGCATTCCAAGCTGTTGCTCTTTATTTTTTTTTTTTGCTCGATAAAACGCCGACGTCGTCGCGTCGTACGTTTACTACAACTGAGCGCGCACAATGACGACGTCAAATAAGGTCGCGCTGCTTTATGTAATTTCTCTGTGTCAAATCGATTTTTGATTTGATTTTCAAATGCAAGGAAACCCAACAGCATGTGGGAGAGCAGCCGAATGTATGAATGAAAACACATCAAGTATAGTGAGAGCTTTTATCAACTTGTTGTTGCCTTATTTTATCGGTTCGGCTTCGGTTTTCTCGCCAAAAAGGAGGCGCGCACACCACACACATGGAATAGAATTTGACCAACGTCAAAATCCGAAGCTTTGTCAAAATGTGTGTTTTTAGGGGGGGAAAGCAAAGGCAACCAAAAAAGGATTTGCCATAGCGCCTCAGAGAAACTATAAGTAAAGAGTAACTGAAACTGAAACATACTGTTTTTTTTTTGCTGTCTTATTCGGAAAAGCTTTCACGTACGCATGGCGAAAATGCAAAACTCACCAGACGTCAACGACAGGAAGAAATATTGAACATACACATGATACACAAAACTTACTAAGCGCTCTTCCTCTCCTTTTGGGTTTGTTTTGATTATTTGAAAATTATAGGGGTCGTAGCAGGTAGTTAAAAGCGTTTTACGCGTGATATACTACGTGCGATGGGGAATAATAAAATTCGAAAAATGTAAACAAGCAAACAGAATGGGGTTAAGGAAAATACAAAAAAAAACTGAAGAGAAATATGAATTGAGAAGAGTTGACTTGCTCGCCACTTTATAAATATATAATATCAGCTGATGGCAGCACAGTTTATGCATTGTTTTGTCGACATCGACAGTTGAATTGCTTTGCTTGCCTGTAGGTACTCTCACACTCTGACGATTTATGAATGAAAAATCGAACGAGATATGAGAAGAAGATGGACAGAAGAATGTTTGGGTTTTGATTTGTAGCGACAAGTTGGTTGTAGAATGTCAAGTGAACGCGGGGAGATTTATTCATTTGCAATTTAAGTCGATTGGATTGGATGAATTGAATGGGATGGGTGGCAGCACTTTTGGATAATGCACTGTGGTTTGACAGTTGGTTTGAGGGCAGTTGGCAGGGAAGGAACATTGTAAGGAAAAATATCAAGCACATAATTGATAACAGAAATACTTAATCTACTACATTATAGTACCTAAATATTAAGGGGAATATGGGCTTATTTGCCACTTTGGTACCAATTATGTCAGTTTTTTTATCATTACTTACTTAGCAACCTTTTGGGAATATTTTTCTGTTATTTGTAGATCTGTGGATTTTTGCAACTGACATAGTTATTTGTCAGAAAATGGGGTTTAAAGGGGAATCACTCGTTACTTTGTTAGTTACTTCTAGTTCTGTCATCATTAATGAAAACGTTTATAGTATTTGAGTAAATGCGATCGATTTATGTCGTGTTTTCGATTCAAAGTGACTACACGGATGGAACTGCTATTGGCAAACTTGGTTACTGTTTTTTTGAACCAATTATATCGAATAATTTAGGGCCCGAGGAGAAGTACCTAGTAATACTTTGCTGAATTCTCGCTTAGTTTTGTTTACTCTTTTAATGTCAGTTATAGTCAAGTAACGGATATCACGACATGTTGCTAAAGCCGGTTGACCTTGTGACTTATCTTTATCGAGTTCTAAATTTAGCGTGCGAACAGGAACTGCTTTGCTTAAGTGCATCGTTATATCCCATCTTTGAAAGCATTTTGGCATCTGTCTGGTAAAATTGAATGCTGACATTCTGAACTTAAAACGGATTTGTAGAAGTAATAATAGTTGCAACAAATCAAGATGTAACTCTAGCCTTATGTAAGTCTTGTATTTACCTATTGCGTAAAAGCAAGGTGCCTTTATTCTTTGTTAAATTCAATCACCAAAAAAAGTGCGCAGAATACGTAGATACATACCTACGTAAGTAGGTACTTGTATTCTTATTGCGACTTGCATTATGGAGGGAACATAAAATAGTCAACTGACAGCATATAAAGTGCACTTTGAAGGCTGGCATGTATAATACGTTTAACATCATCTTCCGACCTTGTACCTACATGTAGACGAATAAAATTCCAGACAGATCCAATCGACTGCATTCTGAACAAATCCAGCTGTCAACTTGACAGATCGAAATAAAATTTGCAACCATTGATCCTTAACATCAAACCGAAATTCCAGTTCAATGTCATTTGCCCAATCCAGACAACGGGTCAAGTCCTAAAGAAACACCAAAGTAAAACAGACCCAACCGCCTTCCCACACAAAAAAATATGGCCCACAAAATGACAACTACGAAGAGAACCACAAACGAAAATTTTCCACCCAATTCGTTATGCAGTCTACCACCCAACTAGACCCAAAATATTACAACTTTTGCTACAGCACATTTTTAATTATTCCAAAAAAAGGACCTTGACAACAAGTCTACAAGCTGTTAAGCTATTTAATCCCGCAACGGAAAACACTTCCGCGCGACCTTCAAAAAGCTACTTAAACCCTAATAATTTAAGAACCCTTACCCCCCGAAAACATAAAAATTCATGAAAAGGAAGAGGAAAAACTTTAAAGCCAACACTGTCTGTACAAAAAGTACAAGAAGAAGGAAAACGACGACGACGACGCCGAAAACATTCGGAATAGTTTATAGGATAGTATAAGGCATGTGTGCGTGTGTCTACAAACAAACAAGACGGTCCTATACAAACGTCACAAAATTCCTTATTATACGGGCGACGCGAAGATGTTTTTTTTTTTTTTCTCTCGCCCATAATGATGAAAGGCAAAACCCTCCACCATACAGTTTGGCTTATGCATTTGCTGCTGCTAGGCAGTCTGCGTTCTCCCTTCTTAAGTGTAATTTTTCGTTTCCTTTTCAATTTTTATTGATGGGCCCTTCGGATGCGATAATTTTTTTTTCCCTCTTCCTTCTATGTCGTCTTCAATTCTTCATACCTTTCAGTGCGATGTAGGTAGACAGTTGGGTTTCGTTTTTGGGATTTTCGGTTGGGCCTACTACTGGGTGAGTGCGGACAATTTTTAAAGGGAAAACATAATCTAGGGAACCCATGGGTCAGGGTTGAATTTACCTAAATGGAATGTTCTTTTATGTTGAATTTTCGAAAAACGTATTTCCCTGCAAGGGTATATATTTTTAGATGAGGTCAATGCAGCACATTCAGGTAGGATGGATTTATGGTTCTCACAGGAAATGATGTATATTGATAGATCCTTGGCGAAGGTGTATTTCAAAGGCAAATTTCTAAGGACTGCAAATCGTGTCATTTTCGCCGAGAGGTCATTTAAGAGAGAAAAGGATTCCTACGTGTTTGAGCATGCAGGACAATGATTATGAGAATGCAGATCGAGATTTTGGCAGGTAGATGTACTTTTGATTGACATTCAGTCAATGTGGCAAGGAATGTGTAGGTACTTGTACGTGAATGGAGGTGGAATCTTTTCGATTTATTAAGTAATTCGCTTAAGAGTTCATGCATAGCCATAAACACCTTGTATTTAACCAGAAATATTTTCCATGAAAATTAATTATTGGGCCCTGCCGACTGGCGCCCAACGAAAGCCCACGCATGGGCATAAATGCACGGCCAGCTAGACATTTGCAGGTACATACATGCAGCTGAAATTGATCTATATTTTGCCAATTTTTGACTGAAGATAGGAAAGCATTAAAAAGAAAAGCGTTGGTTGCAATGTAAGCACTTATTAACAGGCGCCCAACAAAAGCCCACTTATTGACAGAACTGCATACAGATGTACAATTTACTGCGTGCAATTATGGGTGAAAGTTACTCAGTCTGAAAGGTAGCGTTTAAATTTGACCTCCAAAAGACGTGAAGTTTAAAATATCCCGCAGAAGATGTTAAAATGTTTGTCGTCTGGCGCCCAACTAAAGATTTAAATTCGTAATAATTCTTCCAAACTTACTTACTGTGCGTATTAATCTTCATTTTAGATGGCGCCTACATTCCGTGGTAGGCAACCAAAACAATCATCAACCATAACACATTCCCATCTAAATAAATATCTCAACTGGCGCCCAGCGCAAGGACTCCGAACACATTTTCATCGAAAAACATCAATAGCAATGTCCGCCAACTTCACCCACTAATAGGATGAACAAGAAAAATTATAAAAAAAATCCCCCAAGAAGTGCATGTGCCTATCTCCTTTCTTCTTTACACCCAAACTAGGGTTGCAGTGCACCACACCACTAGTAACGTAAGTAACAAGCAACAGGAAGGGAGAACTATTCGCGAATGTGGGTAGGTATCTCTCTCTCTCAGAAATTATACAACAAAAAGAAAAAAGCTCGCCAACAACTTCCACAACATTCGTTGCCGATAAGAACATTGACATTGACATAAGCAAACACACGTTCAGCTTAGTTCAGCGTCGCAACAACGATAGCGGTGGCGGACGGAATTGTTATCAAAATCATTGATAACCACGTCGTTGTTGAAACTATAGCTGATGGCACCTCCACTCGGTGAGTAATCAATGATTCATGCTTGTCCGCATATCGATTTTGATTTGGGTAAAGAACGAGAGCAAATGTCAAACTGACAGCTCAAGGTGCATAAATGTCTACAACTTCCCAAATAGTTAATGAAGACAGCGGGTTCTTCGTCTTAAAATCGAGAATAATAAAACTAAAATGAGCAAGGCAACAGCAAAAAAAAAAAGAACATGCGCCAACTTCATTCCACGGAAATTGAACAACATCATCGTCGAGCATCTGATGGTGTTTTCTACTGCCGTTGTGCGTTGTTTGTGGCGCACCAACTTGTTCAGCTGTATATCAAATAATTATTATTTTTGCCTTGGTTATGCGCGTAGCAGCAGCTATACAAAAGTTGACGACGCAGAGGCGAAATCGCATTCAGGAAAATAGCACACATAAAGGCTGGAAACAGCGCCAAAGTAGCACCAGTCGTCATCCCCATCATCATTACCATCCGCATCGTCATAATCAACGGCAGCAGCAGCAGCACAACCACCAGCAACCAGCAACATCATTATCGCCATCTTCAACATTGGCTGATGGTGGTGATGCCTGATGGTAGTGCTTCTACTCTGCTCGTCGTTCGGTTCGTACCCATTCGTATATTGTCCGACCGATGAGTCTTGAACTGTACTGTACTTTACCAACGAACGAGCAACGAGCGTCGTTCGTACCGAGCGAATGATGTCGACGACGACGACGATGACGACGAAAGGCATTTCGGTATTTTTGTTCCCAAGTATAAAACCCACCACTGATGCCAGTTTGCCATGCCATCCGCTAAGTGCAAGAGAGTCGGCATTCGTTGGTTGAAAGAGAGGCCAATAGCACACATAGTGTATCACTTCGTTCGTTCGTTTACCAAAGTATTTCCACATAAAATGTACAAACCCTGGAAATCGACCCAAGCCGACACGAACACACCCGAAGCACACTTCGTTGGTGTTCGGCTGGTAGCCGAAGTTGCTTCGGCTACGATTTCCGACCGGTTCGGGTGCCCAGGTCGAATTCCTCGTAGACGAGTTTCCACCGACAGCGCAATTTAGAGAGAACAGACGCAAGCAAGCGAAAAGCAAGGGAACAACAACCACACATTCAAGATTATATTCATAAAGAAACTAATACAATTTCGATATACACAGAGCACAGCGCAGCAGAGAGAGTCAGCCAGAATAGTGTACAGTACAGTGGAGGCAGCAAAACAACGGCAACGGCAGCGGCATCATCATCATCAGCAGCAACAACAACAACAACGACACATTGCCGCACAACAGAAACAGCACATCATTGTAGAGCGCTCCAATGTGGATGGAAACAGCAGCGGCAGCAGTAAAGGCAAAGTGAAGGCAATGGCGGCGACGGCGGCGGTGGTGGCGGCATCACTCGAAAACACCACTGTGCCGTTCGTTCGTTTGCTGTGCTGCGTTGTGTTGTTATTGTTGCCGATGGTGGGACGTGGTACGTGGAGCCATGGTGGATGGATAGCTTTTCGATGGTTGGTTAGTTGGACCGACGACCGACGGACTGAACTGAGACTTTTGTTGTTGCAGCTATAATGTAGATTAAAATTATGTGAAAATGCAATTTGAAGAAAATTTCTTTTTATTCCACCACATATCCAGTTGTATGGTGGCGCGCGCGTTGTCGCTGGTAGGTATACTGCTGCTACTTTCTGTTCTGAACGCTAGCTGTGTGTGGATGGACTTTCGGTATTCACTGTGCTTGCCTGCGATTTAGAGTTTCTATGCTCGGCAAGAGGTTTTGCCTGCTTTCCTTGGTTTCATCATCATCATCATCATCATTGTCGTCGTCATCGGAAGCAACAGCATTAGCCGAGCCACCATCCACAGCAACTTTGTTGTTCTCGTTTTCGCTGGCAACTGAAGATGATGAGCGGCGGGTATGTTCAATAGATGAGGCGCATCGGCATTGGTTTTTTTTTTTGTGTCTTTTGTCGATTCGGTTATTTCTGGTAGGTGGTGGAAGTTTTCAGAAATGTTGAATGGCATGGAGCAGAAACAGAGATGATCATGTGACCTGATGACTGCATTTATTGGCATAGGAATTTGGTTCTTGATCGAATAATGGTGCATGGCTGGGTCGTTGTTGGGAATTGGCAATAAGAATGAGAGGGGTCTCTGTTAGTATGTGACGATTAACTGTGACAATACTTGACAAAATGCAGATATGGAAGGAAGTGGCGCCCAACGGAGGGACAAAAAGCTAGCCCGGTATTGGATGCCCAAATTGTATGCAATTGGAGTTTATTAGCATTTTTATTGTAAAAAAAATAGACAGAAAACACAAAAATAAATTTAATGGCGCCCAACGCGAGGCTATCAGAATGGAAATATTTGCTTCACACATCTTTTAGAAATTCGATTTCATATATCAGACTTTAAAGGTTGTGAACTCAGTCGCCCTCACAGACCATGTCTAGAATAGAAGGTATATACTTAACTGGCGCCCAACGCCGAATCAGCATTTTGAAAGAAATTAAAAGATTCAATTGTGAATAGGTTGCGTGAGTTAGAGGTAAACAAAAATGAATGAAATAGAATCAGGCAAAAACAGGAAGATCATCTGGTCAACAGTGAAGGATATCTTAATCGACAATGTGAACACACCGAATGGCGCCCAACGAAGGGCCAGTAAAGATGTTAAATATTCGAAACTGTTGGTATGCACTGCTCATTTATTTATCTCACCTAGCATATTAAAAATGTGAATAGCTGCGAACTGATTCCAGTACATAATTATGAGAGCAAATAAGCAAATATTAAACTGGCGCCCAATGACAGATCGGCATTTTTACGAAAACTCGAAGAAAATCAAATGGGATTTGAGAAATCTTAGTTAGAGGTTACTAATGATGAATCAGAAACGCAGTTTATTGAGTCAAAGACCCTCTCACGGTGTTTTTTATATATCTGTACTGCTTTTCACTGAGAATAAACCATTTTCTGGATGATTTCCTTACTAACTTCAATGTAATGATCTGCTGTACAATTTTAACCATTTTTACCCATTCTGCCAAGAAATAAAATCGCTTTACAAGGATGGCGTCTTCAATTGACAACTGTCAAAAAGCCAAATGCCGATCAGTTGAAATCAATAAGGCTCTATCAACGCCTCCGTTCCGTCAACCTGTCAACGAGGAAACAAATATACCCCCGCTCGAAAACTGTGCCAAACTGTCAAACTCTGACAATGAAACTTCAAACACATCATTCAACAAAAGCGACAGCAGCGCACTGAGGGAGAAAAGAAAAAAAAAACACCGCACACTTATTCCAATTCCAATCGATATTACATAATCGCCGATCCATTTATCATTCGATCCTCAAACTCATCACACCAAACGATCGCGATCGATGGTAGGTATAGTGATCGTCAGATGGCCAGACACAAGAGTGAAGACCGCCATCGCCGTCCCATGCATAAACAACATGCCAAGTCATTCCATCATCGGCAATGGAACTTTTGGCGCTGCACCATCAACCGCCAGAGCACATCATTTGCGTAAAGCACTTTGCCTGGTGCTGTATGCTGTTTCCCATCATCTTCACGCGACCCTCTCCCCCTTTTTGGGGTATACAACACTCACACAGGCACATACGCGCGCCTTCAACATTTAAAGTGAACTTTCCCAAGGTAGCAACGGAGATGATGATGATGATGATGATGAAGCATACGTATGTACGTTGAAAGCCGAAGCCGGTTGACCGACTCTCTCACAAATCCAATTTTTTTTTTGTCTTTTTCATGTCTTGGCAACTTTTTCTTTTGTGTATATTCTCTACGCTGTGTTATTGTTTGTTTGGATTACATTGTGGTACACATATCGGCCGAATGAATGATGGCGATGATGATCAGATCACAGGTGAAATGAATTCACCGCCTCCCTTACGTAAAATTAAAGCTGACTTGTATTAAAAAGCCAACATTAAAGGACATCCCTTTAAAGTCACCACAAATGGTTCTGGTTTTAAAGCCTCGTTCGCTCTCGATATTAAAGCTTTATTAATTTAATTTAGGCAGAGCAAAGGAGCGAGGCATGTGGGTTGATTGGTCCACATTGCTATCGAAATAAACAGCAGGCAAAAAAAAAGGAGGGAAGAAGGAGAACCAAATGAAAACACAACAATCGATGGGGGGCGGCGGAAAACGTCGGACTAGTGGTGAATTCAAAAGTGGGTGCACAAAGGTGTGGGCCGATTGTGGCATTTACACTGGCGCAAACAAACACATATACTTGCAATCCCGAAATAATGAAATCAAACTTTGAGGGATACTATAGCAGCAGAATAATGATTTCGGGATAATGATTTTGCCGTCTATCTCTCTCTGTCTCTCGCTCGGCTTTTGGGTATAAACGTATTGCGTATTCCACCCCTCGGTGGTGCTTTTCCGATGTGGAAGAGCAGAAACAGCAGCTTTACTACTTAAGGGTGGCTTTGTACAATTTCCACAACCCACTGGTGAAATGGTAGATATACACTCACTCACTGTGAATGTGTTTTTTGTGTGTATATATGTATGAGTGTGTTCGACTTAATGGTTGCCATGGATACAATCCACCACCATTGAACAGTCACCCACTCACCAGTCACCACCCATCCACACCACACTTGGCAAACCTCATTCTCCCAACCCCATTGGTGCTGCCTAACGACGACGACGACGACGGCGATAGAATGAAAGCTTTCCATGTTTCCTTTTGGCACTGTTCTGTAGTCTATATACATATTCCGTAATAATAATTATTATTTTATATATGTATGTAGGTTGACTGTTATACGGTTTTATAAAATGACGAGAGCTTGGGGTTGATGTGGAAAGATACTGCTGCTGGGATCATCTAAATGGGGGCCGGTAAGGCGTAATGGCATCAGGGATAAATTTGCCACCCTCTTTGTGCGATAGCATCTGTGTAGGTGTTTGTAGTGAGAATGATTATTTCATACACACACACACACCGAGAGTCATGCACATACTGAGGGCGCAAGGTTTGGGGACAGAGTATAGGACGTCATGACGTACACAAAAGGTTGGAAATATAATGGAAACGAGCGCAGGGTTGTAAACTAACCACATCAGGCGAAAGGACGAGGAATGAAAATTAAGAATTGGTGATGTGGAGTATACTGCGCTGGAAAGCACACAGCCAAACGAAGGACGATCGAGGGAGGCAGAAATGCGAGGTGGCACAGTTCAGTTCAGGTGGTCTTCGGTCGGTGTGATCTGTGGGTGGTATACTGTACTGTACATGTGTATGTGCTCCACTCTACGTAATATTATTGCAGAGATATTAAAACTGGATATACCGTTATATATATGTGCATGAGTATGGCAGTTTCCTCTTGGAAATGGATGAACTCTGCGCGTAAGTTTGCGTATGTATGTACTTGCCTGTGGCTTTGTTTTACCTGTTATGCTTTCATTGCTTATATGTTGTACACCCTCGCACATATAGACACATTGTATTAAAACAAAAATTAAACCAAAACAGAATTTAATTCTCATGCTGGTTAAAATGTCGCTTAAATGAAACAGAACGAACGAACAAAAGTGGAAAATTCGTAATTTGAAATACATGACGTAAAAAAATCGTAAGCCTTTCAGGAACGATCAACAACTTAAAAAAATAATTAATTCCAATCTCATATGGCATGACACTTGTACTTTGTGCTAGCTGTCATTTTGTTTATATGACTGGGGATGTGTTCGATAAACCGAACTCACCATGCTAATTATAATCATTCAATCCACCACCATTTCTACCTGCCCACCAAACACCCCATGCCAATTGTCGTCATCAACGCGTAATCATCTGGTTAGAGATGGGAGCGCACTAAAAAAAAAACAGAGAAAAAAAGTTCTGTTCGTTTCGACGCGTAAGTGTGTTATCAGGTGATGACTGCGGTAATAATGGTTATTGTTCGAATGATGATGGTGGTTGATGGTTGCATGTCTTTTCTGCCGCTCGCCCCCGCACACCAATATGCACTGACCAACACACAATTGGGTGACGTAACCGCATAACTTTGAAATATAGAAAACAACACGACATATACGCGGCATTTGCTGTGTTCGAGTTAGAGGGTGCAACTTTGGAGTGGCGGTGCATGAGTTGAATTCAATTGAATGTGCATCGTAGTCGACGTCGTCGTTGGCATCGTCATCATCATCATCATCAACATGATCATCATCATCATTATTGCCGTCATGCAAGTTTTATTGCGATGGTTTTAATATTGTGTAGGTTAGGTGCCGGCAATTTGTTGGTTTAGGTTTAACTTTGCGCCGGTTAGAAGGTGGTTTAGCGACGACGGGACATTGGTGTTAGTAATGACCGGTAAAATTGACTTAAGGTGGTTTAGTGGTTTGCTTTTTTTGGGAATTTACATTAATGATTAACTTTGTATTGACTTTGACAGTTATTACACTTTTGACAGTTGGTATAGGTGATGCCAGCTTTCGTTTTGCGAACGTAGGTAAAGGAGTGTGCTTTTGTCAATTGTCAGGGGGAATTAAAGTCATCAATTTTCTTGTGTAGTCTGTCATACATTTCTTCAATTTCTTCACAGTAAGATATACAAAAAATGTTAGACAGTTCAAGCGGAAGTACATTTAATAAATGCATGGCTGCCAACAGAGGTTATTTCTCGACTATTTCATGACTTTCGTTCAGTTTTCCGTCTGTTATTCTGTTATTCAATACGCCCATGTCATTATTACATTGATTTCTTCAGCTTTTTTGACACATATTGATGGAATTGATTTTTGACACTTCATATGAACATATGTAGACATTTCCACAATCTTCCTTTTACTTAATTATTACTTTCTCGACATAAAAAAGTCGTTTTCATTGACATTGTGAGAAAATTATATTTTTTTGACGTTTGCTGTCAAAAGTCATAGTCATAGGAATTCCTGAATAAATTTCCAATCGTCAATACTAAACTTTACCAATTCTTACAACGACTTGACATTTCCTAGTGTCAAACCACCGTCCAATTATAGTTTTTGACGTTTTCTATCTGTCAAAAGTCAAAGTCATTATGCAAAATCATCCTTGTTAGGAATTCCTGAATAAATTTTCAATCGTCAATACTAAACTTTACCGATTCTTACTGCGACTTGACATTTTCTAGTGTCAAAACCACCGTCCAATGCCATACACTCATACGTCACATCCTATGTCATTATCAATCACGCTCGTTCTCACTTAAAAAAAAAATCCCATCCGTACCGAAGAAACCATCGCTCTCTCTAGCCCCATTTGGCCGACATGGCTTTGTCGAAATTTCAGGCTAAAATCAACCAAGCGGCCAACGAAAATGTTTCTCCGATGTGTGCGTGCGTGCGTTCGTGACTTCAGCCAATTACTCATGCGCGCATTTTATCGATGTTGTTATATTCACATCGCTGTCCTCTTCACTCCAGTCATATATACGAATGAAATTCCATTCCATTATTATTGTTGTTTTCATGAGAGATTGTGTGACTGGTTGGCTGGCGGACTGTTGGCCTAAACGAATGACTGGCATCAGAAGGTCTCTCGCTTTGCCTCGAGTGTGAGTTTTGAAATTTTTCAAAAAAAAAAATACAATTTTTTCTGTCTTCTTTTGTTGTTTTCTCATGTGATTTTCTGATCCATGTATGCATCATGCTCAAAAGCTATATAGGAGAAGAGTGAAACAATTTGAGGTCGATGGCAACTTCTTGTCTGCTATCTGTTCAACCCCAAAAACAAATTCAGCACACGCAACGCCGTCAAATCATTAATCATAATCAACAAGTTATCGATAGACCGCAATCAGCTGTGATTTTAAATCACCTAAGAAGTGGCGCCCAACACAATGGAAGAATTTTCTTTTTTTATTTCCTCCTTGCCTGCACAATAAAAATCATGCACACACAACCCTTGATCCTGTTTTTGGGTTGTTATTTTCGCTCTTTCCTCGCTATGTGTCTGTCTGCCTTGGTAATTTTTGGCCTCCTTTTTCTGCGCTCTTTTAAAGCATAAAGTTGAAGTCCCTCGAAAAATGTGCTCCCCATTCAAGTTTATGAATAAATATTGAGTTCCATTCGAACGTGCCACCCGACACCATCCGCCTATTCTAACCCACCCCCGTTCGAACATTAAATCGGAAGGGGTTTAGCGTTAGCCTTATTCTTGACGTATCTGCACCGCACAGCGCACACTATGGCGCTACAACCTTTGGCGAGCGAGTGCCGGCATCGGCAATTGTGCCGTTTTGCTTCTGGTCTGTCGATGATGATGATGATGATGGTTGGCGCGCGTATAACAAGATGAGTGAAGAAAATTAATTGAATTGTCATTGCCCTACAAACAAAAAAAAAAATCGAAGAGAAAACATAACACAAAAGAGAGCTAGAAACCAAAACAAAAGGAGAAATGGAAAATAGAAAAGAAATAACACAGAACGGGGCGAAAAAAAAAATGTATTGTAATTGTTTGACATGCTTTTCGTTGCATACAGACATTTTTCACTAACAGATAGCGCGCAACGTTGATAATGCGATGCACAGTGAATGCAGCAACTGGTTGTGAGTTTGTGCAGAGGTGGGGGCATAAAAGGAAATTTAAGAAAACGCTGAGGATTTTCAAAGAGAGCGAAAAAGAGAAAATTGCATTTCAATTCACAACACCACGTGCTCGGGGATGTATAATTTATTTACATTTTTTTTGTTATCACTTCAAAATGTGCGTATATGTCATCTTGAAAGGAGATATGACATTTAGGTAAGTCGTCAGCTGCTATGGGGAAAGTAGTGGTAGATTTTTTTGTGAGTTGTGGTAAACATACGAGGGGCAGGAAACCTTTGACGAATGGGGGTTTGTGGTGACTATGAGTGGGTGTTTGAAAGTTTCCTGGTACGATGTAAGGTAACTGTCACATTTGAATATAGGAGTGGGGATTTAAGAAGAATACTAGCAGTTTGGTTGCAATTTTTAGAACCCTTGTCTATATCGATGGAATCTGTCATGTAAAAATTAAAACAGTCTTGACAGCAAGCATTTTATTTGACAAGACTTTGTAACGCTTCAATGACTAACTTAACTTCCCAACTTAAGCTAGAAACTTCCCTTCAGAGCAGAACAGTCACCGTTGACTGTTTGTTGGCCGTTGAGTCAGACAACTCATGCGCTAACAGTTGTGTAAAAACAAAATCCAACATTATCATCTAATATCTGACATTCAACTGAGAACACCGCCGAATGTCATGTGAAGTAGAACAATTTAATTTTAATACCAATAAAATTGCAAACACAGACACCACGACAATTGTAAAAGAGCAACATGTTGAGCAATTGATTCCTCCGCACTATTCGCAATAAAAAGAAAAGAAAATAAGAATTTGTAAAGGAACGGAGCAAAAAAAAAAAAATACCTCAAAGATAAACAAGAACACACAAACCAATATAAAAGCGAATGAATTTCTTAAGAGAATCAAGAGAAAAACCTAAAAATAAAAAGAAATAAACTTTAAAATGTTGCGGGATGAGTTGTAGAGTAGAGTCGCGTGTGTATGTTGTGTACATGTGGATGACTATATTGCTGTTTCTTTGCAGTATAAGCAAATGACACAGGAAGAGGTTCTGATGACACATACTACACCAGTCAACCAGCCAAGTCACAGGCAACCAAGCAACCAAGCAGCAATTCAATGAACCACGCCAAGGCAACAGCACCATAGTTGGGTGCGGGTGGGTGGCGAGGGCGTCGTTGTCGACGACTACGAGCTACGAGGTAGGTGATTCTCATTCCACTTTGCTATTTTGTGCGCACTCAAATGTGTGGAGCGGATTGGACTGGGTTTCGGTTAGGTGGAGGAGTGCGCTGTGTGTATGGAGGGAGAACCTATCCAGCAACCTATTTGGAGGAGCCCGCCCGCCCGACCAACACTATATAGTGTACAGTGACAGTTGAAAGAGGTGGATGTTGTTGGTCGATAGACCAGTGGGGGGTGGGTGCGGGATGTACTGAGGAAGGCATTCGGCTTCAGCTACGGCTAGTGCTGGGGGTGATGTTAAAGAGAATCGGGTTTTCGCAGAGTGTATATGCCTTGCCAGCAAAAAGGTCATTCATACTCGTTTTTGCGAGTTTTTTTTTTCGTAGACTTTTTTATTTGCATATACGGCGATGATATTTGCTGCTGGTAAAGAAACAAATTTAGAGACAGGGTGATGCGGAAAGTTTTTGGAAGATAGGAATAGGATTTTTTTTTAATAGATCTTGGAGGAATTTTTTCAGCTAATTGTTTTGGTTTTTAAGGCAGGATTGGAAGGGATAAGGACTGAGAAGTGTGTGGATTTAAAAAGAACTGACTTTATAAAGGCAAATAGGAGGATCATCGAAGTACACCCTGTACCTTGCGCATTATTACAAGGCACCAAAAAACATAGATCCAAGCCCCATTAAAGTAATATTATCAGTACAGTATGTACCTAAAGAGAGATGCTGAAGTCTGATGGTTTTTAGTTTACTACTTCAATACTTTTTTGACTATTTATTTCCTCTCACTCATGGCAAGAAGCTTGTTGAGCTGCCATTAGTATAAAGCTAATCGATAGACAAACAGCTCTCGGTTTATAAAACCCTAGCTCCTTAAGTCTTGAAAGTACTCGAATGACAAGAAACAAGTCAGCCTTGGGCCTATACCTACCAATTGTAGTTCAGGTACAATCAAATTTGTACAGGTCCATATAGGACTCCGGGTATAGCTTTACATAATCATAAATGGAAGGAAGAAATAAAGTAAGTGTAGCATATTTTTGTAACATAGATTTACAACTACAAAGCTCGTCAACCCAGCAAGATTGGACTTTCACTTCAAAATTTTAAAGAAGAATTTGTAGCATAAAAACCAATCAAGGAAACAGCAAAACGGACAAACATTTTAACTATAACGAACTACCTTAAATTAACGAGAATAGTAGATATGTTTTGACATTTCAAAGAATTCGGTCGTTCATGTATAAAAATCATATCTACCTACTAACTCTACCTGGTCCTTTGACAGCAAGGATTGTGCCATCAGACAATAGAAGAGAGGAATAATTCTAACAGCTTCTAATTAAAATATTACGTCGCGATCAAAGTCAATAATGAATGATCTTGTATGACTGACATCGACAGAGCATCGTACTAGCTTTGAATTGTGAAATTTACAAAAAAACACTATAATTTCTATGATGACAGAAAGAACCATTAATTAACCAATTGAAAGGGATTTTCCAGGTCATAATTTATAAGACAACTATTACTGTCAACATTTTACATGACAATAGTCACACGTGAATTAAAATTCAAAACTTTTATCGCTTTCCCCGAAAGTAAAGATCTATGGCGCGCATCTAATGCAGAAACGTCAAAAGTCATTATTGTCCCAGCTCTAGAGAGCCAGTCTAATGACCAAACTGAAAGATGATTCTCTGACATCTTAAAACTGCCGCCACACAAAATAGACCCATAAACTCAGATTAAAAGAGATTACATAAACAAAAAAAACACTTTCAACTGTCATTAGAATTTGTTTTAACAAAATGTTCACGTATTTTTATATTGTTTAAAAACATAATTCAACTCACCTCAGTGCACATTTTATTTCCACAATATCAGTAGAATAAATGAATTAACTTTGTACGTTGTAACAGAAAACCCCGTAATATCACACAAATGTCAAAATTGTTGACATCCTAATAACTAAATCGATTTCTACTGTCACTAAACAACTGTCAAAATAATTTACGAATATCTGCACGTTTCTTATTTGATTTCCCGCTTATAATTTTTATCAATACACACTGTATACTACACCACCGCAGGAAAATATTTCGTAAATTGTCGTCAGATCGACAGAGAAACTAGCGGCACAGACACACTACGCACCTCGACGATGTCCAATGCGATAATAAGAAGCGAGATACGATTGCATGGGTTGAAAATTTCCCAAAACAAAAATACAATCGAAGCGAAACACCCTGTCGGTGAGAGAGGGCACACACAAAAGTATAAAACCATCCGCAGCAATCGGCTTACATAAGCTATAGTTGAGTTGTAAATGGGTGTGTTTGTGTGTGTGTATACAAAATGTCAGTCGACTGGTGTTTGAGTGTGTGTGTATCTTTGTCGGCTGTGTATATAAAGGAGAAATAGAGGTATATTTTGAAATACAGTGAGGGTGAACGGATTCGGATGGATTTACAAAAACTCGATTCAAGGCTAGAACGAAAAGTTGAATATGTGGTAGTATACTGACAGAGAAAAAACATTTTGAGAACAAATTCAGTGACCAGTCTTTGGAGGTGAATTGAAATAGTTTGCAGATAATGATAGGAAGGTCTTTCGGAGATCTCGGTGAACTTAGGCATCCTGGTTAGTTGGGCCGTCAAGTGATTCATCCTGGGGTCGAATAGCGTCGTCCGTGAACGAACATTACGTTCAGGGAATTAAGCTGAATTTGCATGTGAAACAAAAACAAATTCCGTCCCGTAATGCTCGTTCACGGACGACGCGATACGACACCTGGTTACTTTAGCCGTCAAGTGATGAAGAAGAACAGACAGAACTCAGTTCTTTTACAACAGGAACGATTTGGAATAGAACAGAACTTCGTTCAGTTTTTGTTACAGTCTTGGAAGCACTTGAACAAGCTGACGAAGATCAGGAACTTTTTTTAAAGCAATGCTGAGGATATTTCTAAGTTAATTGCACTTATCCTACTCTGTAGCATACTGGCGCTCAGAAGACAAGTCCTTGATACCTATAGGTACAACCACAGAGGATATTCCTATAAACTTAACAAAATTATTCCGCCAAATACGAAATGAAGGACGGAAAACCAATGCTCAGCACATTTGAAGCCCAGCGGACTCAGCAGAGCTAGATTAGAAAGATGAGAATGTGAGAAACTTAGCACCTTCTAGGACCTGTGATTCAATCCATGAGTAGGTACAAATTCAAAAAATGCTCTACTTTAAGGCAGTTTATCCAATAAAACCCAGAAGGACAATTTAATTGAATATCCCTCAAGCGTTACGCAACTCTTAGTTGTCACTGTACTCCGTTCAGGTACATGCACATTGCCTTCAACGCCGCTGCTGCTGCTGCTGCTGTTTCCACTATACTCAGCTATTTCCGAGCTTCAATCGAACATAGTGAGGCGAGGCACATCAGCAGCAGCAGCACCAGCAGCAACACTCACCTCTCAAACTCTCTGCTGTACGCCAAACACCACATGGTGGTAGTTATGTATCTATATACCCACATCTATATAATACTATGGCATTCCATCCACAATCCATCTGCATTTTCATTTATATCCCAAGAGCATATAATATACACCATAAATAGGGAGGGGAGTAGCGACGGAAACCGGGTATTAAAGAGAAGGAGAAAAGAGTGGTGTTATATTTTTATTTCGTTTTATTATTTTCCTTATACTGAATATATTTTTTGTTCGTTTTATTTTATTTTGCCGTCAATGCGCTCCCTTGCTGAAGAAGAATTAACCAAAGCACAGCACCACCACCACCATCATCATCATCATCAAGTTAGACCCAGCAACATTATGCTTTGAAAGAGAATCGTTTTTAGTTAGGAAGTTTTACCCTCTGCATTATAATGGTGATGGTGATCCCTCTGGAAAATATTGTCGTCCCCCGTATTAAACCAGGCGAAGGGTTCTCCTGTTCCGATGTGGATATTCTTCTCAGCCGTTGAAAGGAGTACCGATAGCTACTTCATGAGATCGGTTTTATACTCTGTCGACGGACGGAGAAAAATATTTTCCAATATTAAGGGAGGGTTTTATTTTTTCCCTGTTTCTTTACATTATGGAGATGGAGATGGAGTACCGCTACCGAACCGACCGACACAGAAAGAGCGAAAATTGTATTAAATTTGCAAAGGAAACGAGTTGAATTCCATGCAACGGTAATGTTGATTCGGCAATTAGGAGATGAATCAGCGAAGAGCTTGTGAATGAGACTCAACATTGTAGTAGATGGATTATGGGTCCTGTGGAATTCCGGATAGTAGGGTATGATTTCATTGAATAAGATTTATCTATGTGTAGATAGTTGTGCGGACTGCTGAATTGGGCTACGGTTTCAAAAAATGTTGGCCTTTTAGTTGGACTCGAACCTTTATAATGCTGGGGCTTTAAATAATCAGGGGTCGAATCGCGTCTTTCGTGAACGAGCATTACGTGACGGAATTTGTTTCTGTTTCACATGTAAAATCAACTTAATCCCGCGAACGTAATAGGTCCGTTCATTTACCTTTAAATCTTACGAATTTTTACGAATTCTTACGCATTTTACTTAATTGTCGTTCCTGAACTCGAAAAATTTGTAAAAGAGAGTGGCTTCGAGAGCGCAAGATATTTCCCCTCTTACTAGTTTTAACTCTACAAATTTCTTTGCGTAAGAATTGAAACAACTGCCTGAAAGTTGACAGCTGATTTGAATTTGTTGTTCTATTTGGCATTTTGGTGGGTGAACTATCTGCCATTTTTCACAGGTTACTACAAATGAGAGATAATTCATCCCCTCCACTGTCATTTTGACAGTCTTTTCCATTTTTACTAGGTACTAGGTCGGCGCAGTGGCTTAGTGGTAGTGTGTTGGGCTACTAAGCGAGGGGCTCAGGTTCGAATCCCGAGAGGGCCAAATTACATCTTAAGGTTTTTTTCCGCTGCGCCACCTCTCGCGAACGTCTGACAAACATCCGAGAGTAAAACTGTCATGAATGAGCTTCTCAATTAGCCGTTTGGAATCGGCGTAAAATTGTAGATCCCTTCCATTCGTCCCAAAAATTGAAAACCCACACAAAGCGAATGGTTGCGAGAAGCTAGGCCTTGGGTCCCATAGACCTGTAGCGCCAAAATATTTATTTTTATTTATTTTACAAAAGAAAAGGAACAGACCTAATGTTAGCCCTTCTAGGTTCGCATTTGTTCGATTTTTCAAACTGACACTTCAATAAAGCGACTAAGAATGACTTAAACATTATGTACCTACTAAAAAAATAAACTGACAGTTTGTTTGACAGCTGGATCGGATAACCTCCCTCTTCTCTGGTCATCTAGTTTTGCAGGACCTACTTTCAGTGTGACTTAAATTTTCCACCAACTCTCCGTCTCCAGCCATGACACTCATAAAGTCATAAATGTCACCTGTCAAAATTCGCGGATAAAATCATACACACCATCCAGCGAGTAGACCTTTCTGTCAAAGTTCACGCGTAAGAGCATTAGAAGCTGCAACATTCTCAATTTATATATGCAACCCAAAGAGGACAACCACCATTCGACTCTCGACTGACGTGCAGTTTTTGCTGATGCTTCTAGCTGCTGCTGCAACGACCACCACTCAACTACTACACCCAACAATAACGAATGCGTTTCAGCTATTTTGATCATAACTTGATGTTGCATTCATAAATAAAGCAACAAACAACTGCGTGCTGGCTGGCGCTGCTCTACGACGACGACAACGACGACCAGTGCAACGGGAAAGAACGAACGTCTATAGCGAAATAACTTTTTTGACGTTTGATTAGAATGCGAATGGGGTAGATATGGATGTGTAGGCAGGCAGGTTGTTAGGCGGCTATGTGGGGGTTGGAGGTCGATTGTCTGGCTCTTCTCCAGTTCTCTATTACTCTTTGCCTCTCTTGCGCGAGTTCACTCTGTGTACTGTATGATGTGTACTTTATTTAGTTTTCTTTTCGGCCAAAAGAATGTAGTTAGGCCGTTTGTTTGGTGGCTGAGAGTTCTTGCTTTGTGAGAGTTTTTTTTTATTTTTTATTTTGGTCGCTGTACTTACATTCTTTAAAGCAGTGCAGAAAATGCACGTGATTTTAGCACTTTATGAGTTTTCGTTTTCGGTTTTCTTTTTCGTCGGTGTTTCTTCTCTGTTTACGTTGAACGTTGAACTATATATGGTTTTTATTTTGGTTGGAGGTTTCTTGGATGCGATCCCTATGCGAGTTTGTATTTTTTGGCACCATGAACTGTGACGGATTGAAAACTTGGGTCGATAAGCGCATTTGCAAGATTTTTTTTTTTTGTTTTTTGCTGCACATCTCTCGTTTGATGTTTATTACTTGGTTTCTTTTGCTATTTTTTTGATATTGAACTGACTCTTATAGGATGGCGGAGAGATTTTCTCAGCGAATAGCGTGGAATGTGGGTTACTGATGGTATGCCGTTAAGGATCTTTTTTTGTTACTGGGAACGCAGTGCAGTTGGAGTGAACTCGTGAATTTCGAACTGGGTGGAAGATGCAGTTAAAGTATGTGATGCAAGTAAGAGGTAGACTGAATTTTCAAATTGTTTTGGGTTTGTTGCGCGTCATGGGTCGGATCATCGTTATTAATTTGCTTTTGTGACAAGGGACGAGATAAATGTGTATCTATTAATTGGCGCTTAGAGTTTAGATGGACGTTTTAATTTAGAGGGTACTGTTTACGTGTTGGAGCATTTAGACTTAAAAGTTGTTATGTCAGACAGATAGTTTATTTTACTGTGATATTTGGCCAAACTTTTAAGGGCCTTTGGTATTAAGGAACTTAGATATTCGAGTTATCACATCACCGGGGTCTAACGCTTAATATGAAAACAAAGACAGGACGATGACGGTCACATTGGAAGAGCTGATCGTCGAGTCTAAATGTTGTGTAACGTCTGCAAAATTGTGTAAAGCACAAAGTTTTACATTTTTATCAGCAAACAGCTCTTTCAGGTTGAGTTACTTTAAATAAGAGTGAGGGTTTGATAGCGATAATCATCACTTTAAGATAACATAGGAGACTCTATAGGTAGATATAAGAGCCTCACCATCCCAGTACTGATCTATGATGAATCCTTGCCGTCAATAAAGTTGGATGAAGGCATTTTCTTTGAGTGGTTTTAAAACAAGGTTAAAAGTAAACTCTACAGCTGCTTTGATCCAGTGGGAAACTTTACCAAATTGATTAATTTATTCGGTTAAGTTGGATAAGCCATGTAGAGCGCTCTGTCCTAGGTGCCGTATTTTTAATGGATCAATTTAGAGTTTTGAACAGGAGGCACTTTTAGCCAAAGACCGTGGAAGAGGTCCACCACGAAATGTAGGAAAAAAGTAAAAGAACGCATGCAAAATAAGATCGACCAAACAAATTTGAATATCTAGCCAATACATATCTGATTTTCGCATAGCAACCCAATAATCACCTATATTTATGTCTGGTGTTTCGTGCCGCTTTGACAAGGCCACTTAGTAAGTTTGTCTTTCGATCAGTATTCCTTCAAAACTGTAGATATCAATCGAAATCATTCTCTTTCCTTCTTAAGTCATCTCGAAGCAGCAGTCGAACGCTCTTTAAACTAAATCTACATCGCCTGCGACAGAAGAAAGACTTCAATCTAATTATTTAAATTCATTCTTCCGCAGACAAGTTGCTATAGTCTTTTCAATTCTATCAGTCTCATTCGCAAAAGAGCAAAACAGAAAATCTGTATAGGTATCTAGGTGTAAGCAACGCCAAAAATTAGGAAGCACTCGAAGGCATATGCTTGCAAAAAAAAAAACTAATCGCCTCTCCAAGGACACTCTTTTCATTTCGCGTCTTTAACTCAAAATCTAAACAACAAACTTTAACCGAAAAAAAAAATATGTATCTACAGTTCAGCTTTTTTTATCTGCTTTGTTTTCATAATAGATAAAGATACTCAAACTCATACGCAACAGCAAGCGCGATATGCCAGACAGCGCCAACTCAAGGTAACCAAACCGCGACGAATTACGTCGCCCATATCGCTCTTGGTTTGGTGCGCGTTGCATTATAGTTTTGTGAATCTCAGTCTTTCTTTTTTTGTATAACCAAAAAAGAGATGGCCCACAAATAGAAAATGAAAACAAAAACCATGCGCTGAGAAGAAATTTCGAAAATCGAACACATTTGAAAACCCCCTAAAGTGCGCCCGTCACTGGGCGCCATTTCAAAAGCGAAACGGTCAAGAGCTTGCATAGTAATAAAATCTAATTGCATGTACAGCTGAAGCAAGTTTTTCTTCTTGCCGTATAGATACTCGTTTTCTTTTCATTCTTGTTAATAGTGCAATGAGGAAAATCCAAAGAATTTTCTCTTCCGCTTAGGCTCTCTCTCGTAAAACGATGTATCCACCATACAGTCCATCCGCACCATGGGTACACATCTGTGTGTGCGCTCGCGAGTGTTTCTCTTCAATTAAGCAAAAATAATGAAGATTTGATAAAAACAAGAATTTAATTATCCACCGCAACGACGTCGAATGAACGAACAAATATCTTTCAGATAGAAAAGTCGTTCCAAAGCAGCACAGCACAGGCTCATATAATTCGCTGTAGTCGCCGTCGTTGTCGTTCGTGTCACATAAAACGGAGAAGTGAAAACCATAGATGTACCCACACACGCGCACAATACGACATACACCATCTCACTCGGATACCGTATATATATACACTCATTTGACATTCCACAAAACGTTATGTGAACCCAGAGCGAGGATAGATGCATGCACACACAGATGTATAACCTATATACACTCGACGCATATATACACACTGATACAACAGGCCAAAAGAGAAAGAGACCTGTGGGATGAAAACCGAACCTGAATACACAGCAGTAAAAATAAAGAAAAAAAAATTATAGAAAAAAAAATTCGAACAGAAAAAAAATATATCTATCTGATGCTCGGGTATACAACATTTCGAAAAATGAATACGAACCGAACAAAGAGGAGTGTGCAAAGAGAAACAGAAAAAAAAACTCGAGGGAAAAAAAAAAGAAAAATAATGTTGAAATATTTTATTTTTAGTTTCTTTTTCGGTCGATGATTCGGTTTTTGTGCCGTGTGCGCTCGTAGAGATTGCTCTATGGCGGAATAAGTAGGTGTGGATGTAGGTATACTTTCTGTGTCGCTACGCTGTACGAACGACGGAGTTCGACGAATTTTTGTGTTCGCACAAAACTGCTGGGCTGGTGTTTCTGTACATTAGATCGATGCAGTAGGGTTGCCAGTCACATGGTTTCAAGGGGAGAAGTTTGACGAAATTTTTGTCTTGGTTAGGCTGCGTTGGGCGCCACTTTTAAGTAGTTTGATTATATTTTGATAAAAACATGAGGAAATAGGCTTTCTTCTATAAAAACTGTATTAACAAAGGAACAAACATCTTGAATTGATTGAAAGTCAATTTAGCGTTGGGCGCCACTTTTATATTTCAGGCCTCTTTTCGAGGACTATTTATGTTTTTGAAACTTCGACATAGATCAGGATAGTCAGTAGACGTTGCCTTCTTTAAAGTGTATTTAAAAAAAAACTTGGCAATTCAAGTGCAAAAAGCTTGAATAAGTTTATGTTAATCTACCGTTGGGCGCTATTTTTAAACATCCGACGATTTGCAGAGTCCAGAAAAGTGCGAGTGCGTAATAATAAAAGACAGCCAATGTCAGAATAAACGACGCTTTGTCGAGGGAGTCTTGACATTTTAATCTCTGAATTGATTAAAAAACCTGAAGTTCACATGACTTAATAAGTTGTTGTCGTTCTAGCGCTTCTGTGGCTTGCCCCTAACACTTTCATTTTGCATTTGACTTCAACAAAAAAATCATTGAGGGTTCAAGTTTCTTTATTAAACTTGTTCATGGTCCAGCATTGGGCGCCATTTATAGGTATATACACAAATGCCTGAATTGAGCTCTGCATAAATGTATGACTTAATGGAATTCATGCTGCTTGGGTTTAACGTCATTACTTTCATTATTTTCAAGTGCAAGCGTTTCGTTGGGCGCCAGTTTTACAGTATAAACCTTTTAAATAGCCACAACTGGATTAAAAATATAACATACATTAATTGTTATACGCAAATGGGGTTGCTCCTTTTTCATTCTTTTTAGAAACAAACACAAAGCAAGCTGTGCCACCTAGTAGCCATTTCACCCTCACAAGCTAACACGACTTACAATTTTCTTCTAACTTATAATAATCAAAATATTGACATTTAAAAGCAAATCGAACCAATTTGTAGTCGATTCGGTAACCCTTTCATAACTAACATATCATTTTTGGAGGTTAAAAGAAGTTCCACCTATCACCAGCTAGAAGCAACGACTTTGGCAGCACCCATCAGTCTTTGTGTGCCCCTCAGACTCAGTTCAAAGATTGTGTTGTTGCCGTGTTCTGGTTCTCGTTATTGTTGTTGCTGTTGCTGTTAGCGATGACGGCGTATGATAACGTTGATGGCTGATGTATCTATAGAGCGCAGCAACACTATACTGACAACGGTTTCACGTGCTTTCTAGCTTTTGCTTAGAACACCGAGAACACAGCAAGAAGCACGTATCCAACGAATGCATTGACACATGAGTGTGCGAATGTATGCCTATATGCATATATACATATCGTATTGAGGTCTGCTTTGCCTATTTATACTTTTTAGTATCTCGGTTGTATCTCTGGGATACGAAATCATAATAAAATAGAAAATTATAGACAGATAGAGAGAGAGTGGCTTACGGATACGTTCCGTTCGTAACAGGGAGCCCAGCACAAATGCCATTGCAACATGACATGACGGAGGACTAATGCCGCTGTTGCCCCGATTCTTATAGAGGCGCGATGGGTGCTGGTTTTTTTTTTTTTTTGTTTGCTTTATTTTACATTTTTCAAAGGCTTTTCTCATAATAGACTTTGACAGTTCCTGTTTTGGTCTCGTTTTCTCTTTAGTGTTATTTTCATTTTATGATTGCGTATGCTGCCTTTATTTCTGTGTTGCTTTTCTTGGCCGGTGTTTTGCTCTTCAGTATCATATAGTTTGAGTTACGTGCGGATTTTTTTATAGATAGACTGCAGTTCTCTCTTTAATGGGTGAAACACCACCACCATACCGCTGGGAGGTGATTAGGAAACTAATAACGTAATGGAAACAAATAAACATACTGAATGTCATTAGAGAGGCGCTGCAGCACGATAAGTGTGTAAAGATAGCTGTCGCTGGATGGCATTTCTTCGCCGAATGCACGATTTACTTCTTAAGAGAAGATCTCTTTGCCTGACGTTATTACCTTATCAGTTCAGGTATATAAAAAAAAGAAAACATTTTAATACTATGTGACACACGATGGGGTTACTCTTCATTGATGACTGCGTGAAGTGGCGCCAGCATACAAAAAATAAATGGACTCGTGTTTTGACATTTATGATGAGATGTGAGGTTTGTTTTGATTTTTTTTTGTTCGTTAAGTCCCTCTCCTCGGGTTTTCCGTGTTTCTTTTGATCGATTCTTTTTTTGGCAGATTGTTTATGTTTACGTTTTTAATTTATATTGCGTGAACAATAATGGACATTATTTTGTATGCTTTGTCAATTCTTTTTCTATTCGCCGAGCAAAATTTGTTAATCAATTCACTATCGAAGAGATTGCGCTCCTATCTTTGACAGTCAGCATAGGGTACCTTGTATGCACGTGACTCTATCTTTCCTTGTGACTTATCTTTTCGGGAGGGGGGTTGATAAGCCTGTTAAAGAAATATAGGGTAGCAGAGAATAAAAATAAAACTTCAACTTTCAGACGTCACATTCAATGGAAAAAAGACAACAGACATAGTTAGGTATTTTATCTTATCCTTTGCGGATGTGTTTGCACTTGTTGAATATTGTAGAAGTTGTTATGTTTTCGTCTTCTTATAATTAGTATGTTCGAAAGAAGGTGAACCATGTTCGAGGTTTCTGTTTTCAAATTTAATCGGTTGGCGGATGGTGAATGATATCTATTTTGTTTATCAGTTGTGGGTTGGCAAACAATATCGTCCGATGTGACAGTATTTGCCACTGAGAAACCGATGAATTTTAAATGGATATAGGTACCTTGTATTTGGCGCGTGAAAGAGTTTTGATTAGTCATTGGTAGGAGTTATTTAATAGGACTTTTTAGTTGGCGGTTATCGATGAGAATTGAATGGCATACCTAAGTATATCACACGTGTTTCTTTAAATACTGATCTGCAGAAAATGCTCTCGGCCTGTACTATCCTTCAAAAAGATCTAGTAGCGGAGTTCAGGTAAGTGAAAGTTTATTGGACATTGCACCTAATAAGTGGCACCTAATAAGTGGCGCCCAACGGGAGCCAATTGAAGAACATGCACAAATTTGATTGCAATGCGTCAGAAACTTGTGGGCCCTATGTACCGATGAAGTTGTAAACTTTAAACAGTTACAAATTGAAGTCTTTTAAAACAACATGAGTATGACATGTACCTCGTATTTGCGGTTTCATTTGAATGAGACTGAATGAGGATTGAATGAGGGTGGAACCAGCCCTTAAATTGTGTTTCTAGTTTTAATTTATCACTTTGGTCAGATAAATCATTTAAGTACAATATACTTTTCCATAAGTATAAGCAACGATTATGTTCCAACTTGTATTCAGTTTTAATCGGCATGGGGTCAATTGAGGCTGTAAAATGACTTCAGGTGGTACCAATTAACCCGTTCGTTCTAATCATATTCGAATATACAAAATCTACTTCAAAACACATTAAGGCGCCCAACGTTGGACTCTTCTCCATAGCCCATCATTGGGCGCCATTTCATAAGCTTCAAGCGAAGTTCGAGTTTTCAACTGGAACGTCACATAAAAAGTAATAAACGTCGCATAAGTTGATTTTGGAACTTATGTGCAGTTATTTGGTGTCAGAAAAGTGGATCTAAAGCATTCTTTATCAATCTGGGTTATTTTATCTGGTTTGTTTAGCGAATCAAAACTGTAAATTCCAGTTATAACTTTGACAGAGCAAACCAATGAGACCTTCATATTGAGTATGAGAAGACAAATGGGTATAATAGTAGCTAGATAGTCCTTCATGACAAGTCCGTACGACAAAAGCTCCATATAAGAAACGCCTTGCTAAACGTCCTAATGTTGGGCGCCACCTTTTCTATTTAATATCTATAATTTTTGATTTGTTGCAACTTTAGTATGAAATTTATGAGTGGGATACTTATATGGATACTTCAATATTGCAAGTGAAATAATAGTGTAGCTCATTTTTCTCGTGTGTCTTTTCAATTTTAATATGCTAGCGAAAAGCGAGCCAACTTATATCCGCCACAAAATTAGAAAAACTTATGGAACAGAGCTTCGGCTCATTTAATCAATGTTGTAGCTGTGCTAAGAAATACAAAGATTTACAAAAGCAGAGCTATAGCTTTGGGCAATTGATTAGAATTACGATCCCGTCCAATTTTTCGACTCTGGAGTTATATACAAGAAATTTACTGGGAAATAAATCTATTCTTATATTTCTTTCTAAATGATATTGTAAAAAATCTATCTTCTTCGTTATTTAGTGAACTTAGCAATACAGAAAATACTTATGGCAATACCATTTGACTGCTAGATGACATGTTAAGCTCTAGATACTATAGAGTTCTGTCACAAGTTGTTAGATGTTAAATTAGTTTATACTTATTTAAACACGTTGCTTTTGTCACCAAGCGGCCAGCGGACCTCTGGCACTCTTAAGCGCATTTATCTTAGCAAAAAATATAGCTTTGTTTCTTATTTTGTGTAGAGAGATCATACAACATAAGATATTTAAGTTTTGATAGGTACAAACATTTAATGCTATCGTTGGACTGGCGAGAAAATCATGACAAATTAAAAAATAGTAACAGTAAAGAATGCATTCGATTTTAAATTACTACTTCAAGCACTCATATTTAGAAACAATTTTTAAAATTAAACGTAAATGTTTAGTCAAACATTAACCAATTAAACAGCACCACTAAAAAAAGGTAGCACAACACAATTTGATAATGGACACCATTTCCACTGATAACAACTTCCATCCAAACATAGAAAATCCCTAACCGCAAACCACCCCAATAACGCTCACTACTCTCATCTCAATCTTAGCACAAAATCGTCTGCCCACCTTTCTTACATTTCAACAAACCACACCATCATCCACCTACCACCGACCACCTTTGAGCAATCAGAACATATTATCGAGCAAAAAGACCTGTTCCGCATTTGTCAAACTTTGACATTTGTCCCACAAAAATACACCACTACCATCAAGCAACACTTGTCGCGATAAATATTCTAATCCGCACCCTCAGTGTGTGCGTGTGTGCGGTTTAGCTGCCTCAACAAAAGTCAAAAATCCATCATTCACGTCTCTTTCTTACATTTTTGCATCATCGATAGACCGATAAAAACAAGATTCCAATTCGAACTAAAAAAGACAAACACAGGACAACAATAGACATTTTTGCAAGCGCGCAAAAGAGAACGAACGAATAATATTGCATTTCGAAATTAATTCATTCGATATCAAAACAATTCGCGTCTCTCACAAGAAAGCGCCGACAACTGACAAGTGCACATGATTGTAAATAAATAAATCAAGATGAGTTAGAGAAACGAAATTGCACTAATATTGCGTATTCTGTCAACTGTGCGAAAAACTCCAAGTAAACAAATACACACCATCGAATGCGAATGCCAATTTCTTGCGACATAAGCCGAAATCAAAACTGTATTAGAAAATCGCGCGCCCAATTCGCGATGATTACGCGAAATTCAAACCAATTAAACACAAACAAAAAGGAAAATTAAATATTTCGGCGCACATTTAAATTGTCAATGGAATAATTTAAACAAATGACATATTATTTTCTACTTACATTAGGATCTGTCCACATTTTTCAAATACAAATTCACACTTCTATCCTGATGACAGTTACAGACGTCATTGTGTAGAGAATTCGAAATAAAACTGAAAAGTAGTTCCAATAGTGTTTTTTTGTTTTAAATTTAAACTTTTATTTCAGTCACTAATATTGAAATCTTCTTGTCTCAAATATAAAGATTTCGAACAACTGTCAACTTGAACATAAACTGATGTCACTTTCTTTCGATTTTAAATCATCAACAAACTATAGTATGATTGGAACAAGAAATAAACTGATATTTGTCAAATATTTATTAACTTTTCGTTAATTTAAGTCACAGCATTTAATGTAAATAATTATAATTGAACTTTTTTTGACAGTTTCATCGAATGTTTCATTTATTAAATACACGATTTTGTTCGATGGATTTTACGTTCTAGTGTAACTGACTAACAAAACTCTTTGATATCTACGAAATTATTTTTGCTTTCAAATTTAGAGAGACGAACTTCCGCAAGCCATCCTATTTCATGAAGTGCACAGGCCATACTAGTTTTGCCGTATTCCACCATTCGGATTCGGATGTTTTGCTGGCTGATGCGCACATATACACAGCAGCAGAGAGGCAAAAGCCAACCCGATGTGCGACGGTGAACCACAAACGAACGAACGACGACGACAGCGAACGGGTGTTTTCAACATCATCCAATAGAGGTCGCTAAATATCGCTACCTATCTGGCGAAACATATAAAAAAGAAAAAACGTAAACATATAGACATTTCGAAGCGACAACCGACAACGACGACGACGACTACAGTCGCAGTCGCTCAGAGGTTTGCTGCGAATTATTCTCGTCCATGGCAGAGAATGCTCTGTGTTGGTTGGAAAATACAATTTTTCGATATAATTTCAGATTCACAGATACATTGGGTGCGAGTGTGTGTGTGGGTAAGTGTGTTTGGTGTGTGTAGGTAAATCGCTCTGTATCCATTATAAACCAGAACAGAGCAGGCAGTAGGAGGAAAGTAGAAAATGATGAAAAAAAGAACACAAAACCAGCAGCAGCAGCAACCAACAGAGCCAGTATAGATGTATCTATGAGTATATAGTGGTTGTTTATTATGAAGGCGATTGTAGCTCGGGTGTGTGAGTGTGTATGAGGAGGTTTGCTGGGGTGTGTGCACGTATATATATCTATGTTTCTCGGAGCATATATACAGATGAGGAATATTTAATTTTGTTCCCTCGAAACTTGAATCTGGTTGAAAAGATAGAAATATTCGGTACGGTGGCAGTGGCGTTGGGTAAGTTTTGCAACTTTCCTAATGAAATTTAAGGTTCCACAGGGATTGGAAAATTTAAGCACAATTTTTATGAATAAACAGAGAAGGCGACGTCGTCAATGCAACGAAGAGCTGTCAGAATATGAGTAGAAAGATTGTTTGTGTTTTTGACAGGTAGATATACGGCGAAGGTTCAAGAAATGTGAACTAACCAAGGGCGCTCAGTTGATTTGATCTACTAACCGGAACCGCTATAGCACGAAAGTTCTATTTGTGGAACTACGAGAAAATAACTAAAATCGAGAGATTTTGATATTTAGCAGCGAACTCTACAAGATGTTGCAGAAGTCATCAATATAAGATTCTTTGGATACGTAAAGGCTAAAAATTGTCGCTTTTAAACCGGTGGAAAATAACTGCAGGTACCTAGAAGAAGGCCTCGTTCAAGTCGAATGGGACCTGAAGCAACTGAAACAACAGGGTAATAGGTATGTAGTTAAATTTAAAGCGATGTCGCACACTATACAATTAGTTTAATATAAATAAGACGTTCACTATAAAAATATCACCCGGATAAGTGCGTCTCGCTTAAATGCCTATCCCACATAAGTACCTGTTTTTAGAACTAAAATTCTGAGGACTTTTTTATATAAAACTCATCTTATAACTACCTCTCCCGCTTAATTGTCTTTAATTGTGTATACTTTTATTAAATTTAACCTGCAAAAAAAATCTTTTAAGTAGGTACACATTTTTCAAATCAGCTTTTTTTCTTTAGCGTTTCCTTGCGTTTTATAAATAGCACAAAGTTTTCTTTTTAAAGGTTACCGATACTAGTCACTTAAGCGGATTTTTTTTATAGCTACCTAACCCGCATAAATGCCTATCAAAACAGGTGAGGCACTTATCTGGGTTTTACTGTATAGCATATTCATACTAATATATTCTTTGTTCCACACTACTGATGAAACTTGCGTACCTACTCGTTTTTTTACTCCTCAGATGTTGGAATTTATAACTGACCTTTTGCATGGTGATTAATGCAGGTACCTAACCTTTCTTAATTACAAAGCAGTGCTGCCAAATTCCAAGTGAAGTGAAATTTTCACTCCTCTCCAAGAAATTGCTGTGAAATTGAAAGTGAAATTTTCACGCCGAAATGTCAAAAATTTAATGCGACGGACAATAAAAACCAAGTGAAATAGCAAGCAACCCCCTCTACATATCACTTTTTGAACAATTATTTTTCACTTCAACAGCGTACTGCCTGGTGAAATTTTCACACATTTCGCAGTGAAAAATTTGTATGAAAAATTTCATTTCACTCGAACAGCGTAGTTGCGGAATTTTGAGGTATTCGGCCGAAGCGAGGTATCTGTCGAAACGGAAAATTCTCCGATTTTATACGATTCGGAGGTTTTTTGCTTTGAGGTATTCTTGGGAACATCTATTCGGAATATTTCTCTGTAACGCATATCGGCGAATTACGTGCGATGAAGTGAATTTTTTTCTTCAATTTTTGACAGCTAGGTTCCGATATCCTCCGACAGAAATTGGTTGCGGAATTTGTTTACGATTTGGATTTGAGCCTCCGACAGAGTATGCATTTTCCGTTCCGACGGATACATCGCTAGGGCCGATTACCCGATGACTGGTAATCTTCACAAATTTTGGGACTGTGGCGCCCTCTAGAAGTAAGCAAGGGAACAGAGCAAATACTGTCATGACTTTAATGAACAAACAAAATAAGGGAAACTGAGAATTGCTAATACTAGAACGATCCTTAGAGAAGTCAAACAATTTACCTATTGCCAACCCCAGTAAAGGAATAGATTAAAGTGGCAAGGTGTGTCGATTTTTTAATTTCTGACGATTATTAATATTTTTGCTATAGTTTTTCAATTTAAGTTCAAAAAATCAGTCGACGTAGTTTTAGAAGAGGTCTAACGAGTTTTACTATTTCATGGGGTCATATTTGTTTCTGAAATATTACATTATTAAAATAATTAGGTACATGCAAGTTTGGTTACTACATAAGGCTTCAAAATTCTGTTTCTTAAATAATAAAATAGAACTTATTATTCTTATGAAAAATAATTTTTCGTCAACGTCGTTTAAAAATTTAACCATGCCTACTTACCAATATTCCTTGACAGCTAGGAGTTAAAACATCCTCAGATTTACACTATTTTTTACAACACTTGCTTACAATACTGGTTTTGATTCACTTTTGTAAACTACAGACAATATTTTCACAAATTATTGGTCCGTTATTTTTTAAGTTGCCCATTATTCCGGTATACGCATCATTGAAGGTACCGGTATAGGTAAGTCATAGAAGGATGGATGTCCTTAGTTGCCTCGGCTCTGTGCTGTAAATTTGGAGGCTTGTTTAGTAAAAGAGCAGTAGTTGCTTGTTTAACTTCACTACAGATTTTTTCACCTTTTTTTTAAAACATTCAGTCCGCGTAAATTTGTTTTTATGTAATTCTTTCACGCTTTCACTCGGGTTTTTGTAGGTTTTTTAACTTTCGATTCAAGGGTCACACTTCATACTCTCTCAATGATTCTTAAATCTATTATTTTTTAACAATTTTAATGTTTTATCACTGCACGATTTCCAAAGGAGAATGTTTGACAGATGGAGGATGCACTGGATCATTTCATTTCTATCGAGAATCACATTGTTCGTGTTCGATCGAGACCGCTAAATGATGCCACCAGTCATACACTACCACACATTGTATCCTGGGTTTTCCAGAAATATTGTTTTTGCACTTAGCACATGCATTTTTTTAAACAAACTGCACTCATATTATTATATTTAAGTTTTTTAATATCTTACCTCTTTTGCGAATAGTGTTCATCGTCGTCTCACACCACATCTGAACTTGACACACATTCTTAACCATTAACAAATTCCCGCAAAATGGATTAATAAAAATCAGATTGAAAACAGTCCTAAACCGAGATGTCAGAGGTGTCCTTTTCCGCTCCAATCATATTTATTCTTACCAACTAACCAAGCAGTCTCCTTTCTATAACTTAGGACTTCGTGGCTTCGTTACTTTTGTGAGTAGATACGTTTACTTTGTTTCAGCAAGTTTTGCTGTCAAGCTAAGGTCCATAATTTAATTTAACCTTATTTTGGGACATTTAGGCTTAAAATTGTGCCCCACTCAGACTTTTGTCGCAATACCTTAAACTTAAATGGCGCCCAAAATGTGATCATTATTTTTATGTCTTTTTTTTTCCTGACGTTAATGCCGGTCATCGCATGTCAATCGATGTTATCGAGTGATGGAAATATGTCTTCAGAAAGGAAGATCATTTACCGGTTTATTGACACCGCTGAAAGAAACATAAAAACCAAAAAAAGTTAGACTTTGCCTTTTAAATATTAAACGCAATTTTTTAAACTACTTAAATTAACAACACTGCTCTTTTTCTTAAATATATTAAGCTATTTACATATTAGGTATATTCACATTTCGTTCTTTCGCGTGGTTTCATACGAATTTGCGGAGGGAGTCTTGCGATTCTGTGAAATTTTCGTTTGCTTATTTTTAAATTCAGTCGACTCACAGATCACAGCCGCAAAATCTGTTTGTCAAATGCAATTTTTATAAAATGTTTAAATTTAAGATGAACAACTGCATTTTTTTACATTAAGAGGTAAAGGTCAATAGATGGCTGTTGGTGTTGACAATAATTGTCGTGACATATAAGACTTTCGCAATAGAATTGTCAAGGTATAAGGAAGCTTAGTCCCATAATTTTGTGCTTAAGTTTAGGTATGTAGGTGGTAGGACATGGTTGCCGCTTGTAAGTGTTGCCCTATTAAGTAAATGTTGCAAAGGATTAAATCTTTTGAAAACTTGTTTTCGCGCTTAAAAAATTCGGCTGTCAAAAACTGCTTTCGCATACCAAAAGTCCGGGAAATGTCAATACAATTTAACCATCTGAACCACCTGATTGATCAGTTTAAAAAACCGACAGTCCCATTGGGGGTGCTTTGGTACCCAGCTCACCCCTTACAAGCGCCGCTTCTGCCTTTCACAGTACAAAATATCTGTTTATTCCAACAAAAAGCAATTTTTTCCCTCTGTTCATTTTCGTTTTTCAGTTTAATGCTGTATATTCGTTCGTTCAGTTCCATTTTCATCCATCCACCAGCCACCAACCACCACCAATTTCTCGTTCTCGTCGACGTGCCACAGCAATCGTATTTCGTATCTGTTTTGTGCGAAGCCAGAGCCAGAGCCAAAGCCAATGCTGCTGTAAACGTCAGATGCGAACCCGAACATTTTAATATTTTCCCTTTGCTGTTGGCTGGCTGCGTTGTGCGCCTGAGATCTTTCGGCACCGAGTGTTGTTTGCCTTTTGCCGTAGTCCGTAGAGCTGTTCTGGTTCTGCCCTCTCTCCCCACGCATCCACCGCCAGCCCAGCAACCCTGCCGCTGCCATTCGTATATGTTTAATGGCTGAACGCTGAGGCAAGGGATATGTACGATATTTTTGTTGCGATATAATGTAATGACAACGGAGAAACGACATACAGCAGTAGCTACAGTCACACACCACGAGAGATAGGTAGGTACTATGGAAAAGCACCGAGAGTAGTGTCGTTGATGGTTTGTCTGACGTTGCGGCAACACTGGAGTTGGAGAGTCAGTCAGACCGTCCGCCCGTGTACGGTTTGGGGTTTTGTACGACGAAATAAAATTGCTGCCTCTGCTGCTTTGCTGTGAGTTGTTGTCGCTGGATGGATCCAATGGATCCGTCGTATATGTACGGGTTTTGGGTCGGTGTATCTATATGTACGTACATAATTAGGCTCTAGGTGGCTCCTTATGTGCATAAGCTTGTGCGATGTTGTTGCTGGCAAGTGTAGGATAGTATAAACATGTAGATGTGTTGTGTACTATCGCATAGCTATGCTACTGCTGGCGTTCTTGTTGTTGGACTTTGCTGCCTGCCTGCACGTACTCGTCGACGAGTTCGGATTTTATGTGAAGGTTGGATGACGGTTTTTTTTTCGGTGCGCTGCGTATATTTTCCCCATCAAGGCAGCTCCGTCATCCGATAGATCCAATAGATGACTGTATGACTAAAGTTGAAGATTCAATATCTCTTCTGGTCGGCGGCGGCGTTATTCATCCACGGCTAGCCGTCATATGACTTGTGACGGCAGTTATTTAGAAAATGAATCAACAATTTGAATTTGAATCTTGAATCATCGTCGTTGGCAATTGAACAGAGGAAGAAAGTTTTATCCTTGTTGTAGGTATGTGGAGGAGGCCACATCGTGAACAGGCGAGTTCGAGTGTAGTTTCCTTGAGAATGCAGTTGAGTGCAGCAGTAGAAAGCTTTAAATAAGCATTTTCAAATAAAATTCCACGATGCGCGAAAGACAGTTGAGAGTAGGTAGGTATTCGGGTTGGTTACGTATTGAGGTTTGGTTTCATTCAGTTGCGTTAGGACACCCGACTTGAGAGGATGAATAGGTATTTGTTGTCTGGAAATCGAGTGTTTTTTTGTAAACGGTGGATGAAATGTTATCTTGACCATTATTTTATAAGAATTAAGCCACCAATTCATAGTTTAATAAAGGGTTTTCCAATAAGAGGTGATATTTTGATATTCAAAGAAAAATGCCATTTTTTCAAATTAAATGATCGGAAATTTATTTCATAATAAAGAGGAAGGTATGCCGTAAATAATGAAAAACAACATCAGCCAAATGGCCACCACGACCACACTTACAGTACCATATCCTTTTTATGACAAAATCGCAAAGTGACTGCCCTATGTCCTCGATAGACTCACGAATTTCATCTTTGAGGTCTTGAATCGACGCTGGGCTGTTGGCGTAGACCTTATCTTTCACGTGGCCCCAAAGGAAGAAGTCGAAAGGTGTTAAATCACAAGATCTCGGTGGCCCATTGTGATCACCTCTTCGAGAGATGACACGGTCCGGAAACTTTTCCCGTAAAAGATTAATGCTTTCGTTGTTGAAAGTAAACGTTGTCCAAATCAATACCATCCAACTCCGGCCATAAAAAATCATTAATCATCTCTCGATAGCGCAATTCATTTACCGTAACTGTTGATCCAACCTCATTTTCGAAAAAGGATGGTCCAATGACACCGCCGGACCATAAACCGCACCAAACAGTCACACGTTGAGGACGAAGAGGCTTCTCAACAATAACTCTTGGGTTTTCCGAGCCCCAGATGCGACAATTTTGCTTGTTGACAAGGTGCTTCACGGCGACCCAAAAATGCTTTAGTTTTGCGAAATGTTCACCATTTTTGTAGTGAATTTTTACAATTTCAATGCGTTGTTGAAGCGTGTATCGTTCCATTTTTAGTAATGGCGTAGTTTCTACATTTCAAATGTCAAAAAATAACAGCTTCAAAAGTGAAAGCTACCGAAATAGCGGGCTATTCAAAATAACACCTCTTATTGGAAAACCCCTAAGGTATAGTAGGTATACCTACCTTTTCAGACGAAAATCATTTCAAAACCAATTCAAATATCGATCTGTCATCGCAGGTTACAAACAGGTATTTACAATGAAAGCTCAAATAGGAAGATGAAATTAAAAAAAAACTGTAAAATATACAGAATTTGGAATTTTGACACATTTTTGACATACTTTGGCTTAGTATAAGTCGCGTTCACAAAGCTTCCACGAACGAGATTTATATCTCCTGATGGTAAAACGTTATTATTCATTTTCTTAGGAGACAATATTTTTTCATGACGTTGCTGTCTTCCTGAGCTATGAGCTCGGTGAAGAAGAGGAAAACCGTCATCGAAAGGCGTATGTAGTGAAGATTTAAATAAAATTGTCCGTTCTGGCAGTCAGGTTCAAAGGTCTTTAAAATAACTTCAAGTTCCCAGAACACGTTTAATAGCTATATTTGCCTCACACTCGAATTTTTTGCCGCATTTTCTTTTTCAAATTAAATATTTTATTTAAATATTTCTATAACCATTCAATAAATATTAAACAAACTTAAGACTTTACATATTCGATATAATGATGTACCAAATAAGACAGGGTTGGCATTCGAATTGCTTTTGTAACATAGGGCAAATCATTTGTGTGCATGAAAACGTTTTCGCCTTATAGAATGCTGACCTAGGATTTTCTAAACTATAGTTCCCGGCTACCATTCTTTTAATATATCAACTGAGAAACTGATCTAACTGACAGACTTAAACCACAATAAGAGTACATGCTGTCAAAAGTAACACTTCACTTATTTAGCGATATGCCACTTGTCCAAATTGAAGAATGAGAGATTATGACACAAATTACACGATTAAAATGTAAGCCAGTTGAAAAGTATATTGTCACAATAAAAATGCGGCGCAGTTGACAGATACTGAAAGACACACGTATTACATATATTACCATTCAATAAATGAAGATTTGGTAGGTACAAGAAGTTTGAACTTAGGCATTATTAGCAATAGAACTGAGGAGGAAATAGAAAAAAAGCAAAACCAAGAAGAAAACTGTCAAAAAACATAAGAAGTAAACCACTCCTGTCAAAGCAAGTATGTCTGGATGTAGGTATCCGACTGGTTATATTTGACTCTGCTATCCATCAAAAGAAGAAGGCAGCTTTTCGTCAGATGAACTTGCCGGCGAACGAAATCTTCTTCCACAAAATTCATAGCGAATGAAATGCGAATTTATAGCTTAAAAATAAAAAAAAAATATTTTGGCGCGACAGATCTGTGGGACCCAAGGCCTAGCTTCTCGCAACCATTCGCTTTGTGTGGGTTTTCAATTTTTGGGACGAATGGAAGGAAGGGATCTACAATTTTACGCCGAGTCCAAACGGCTTATTGAGAAGATCTTTCATGACAGTTTTACTCTCGGATGTTTTTCAGACGTTCGCGAGAGGTGGCGCAGCGGAAAAAAGCGTTCAAGGTTCAACATATAAAGCTAAAAGTTCAGGGCAACGGTTTTCATAGATTTTTAGTTTAGTTTTTAAAAGTTCATCAGTAAATACTATTCCTTTATAGAAAGGACGAGTTTAAAATTAAGAATTTTAATTTAACTCGTAAAGGATAGAACCGATAATTGATTTTTTCAACAGCTCTGAAAGTCGGTATGTTGATATGGAGAACAGTCAAATCGTCATATAAAAATGCCCATTAACTGTCAAATATGGCATCGATGGCAATGCATATGAGGACATATTTGCTCTTCTGGATTTCATTCTTGGTCTTAAATGACAAGAACAATGTGAACAAATCTAGATCGATTTGTTGTAATATTTTATTTTCATTATTCATGAGAAAGAAAGTTATTAACCAACAAATTGTTGAGATTAAATTGGTTTTAGAAAAATTAGACAACGAAGAGCTGCATTTGAGCCTTAAGTTAAAAGGTTCGAATTAATCGTCAAGATGGATAGGACGACCCTCTCCAGTTCCAGTTTTTTATAAGGAAATAAGAGTAAGTGTGTTAGACTTCTAAGCGAGGGGTCCCCGGTTCAAATCCCGAAAGAATAAGTCAAAAAAATGTCGGCATTTCTTTAACGTAGTTTCATTGCAAAGAGAGTTTAATTTTTTTGCGTCTTTGGCTATTTTTCTTGGTAGTTTACAAAGTTTAATGAAATCCACTCCTGAAAGCCATGAACAGCGGTGCTTAGTGTTTCCTAACCTCCCTTAAAACTCCTAACTGGGTGCGCTTACCAAGTGCTAATTCTGCATGCATTTTCGGAATAGTTGAGAATATTTTCCTGACAGTCTTAGATCAATTTACAAAAGTTCTTTGAAATTTTATTCAAGACAAGCCTAGCTTAAACTAACCAAACGATATAGAGAGTGATTTATTTGTTAAGTTTAAGACTGATTGAGCTAATATTGGAAATAGATGTCTTGCGTTACGTTAATTATTGAGAACGCCCTGAGGATGTGAACAAATTGCGTAAAAAAGTAGTTTTGCTTTTTGGTTGAATGGCTGTAGCTTTTTCAACAACCCTTATTGTCATTATCGGCGCATTAAGAACTACCCACAAAATGCGTATCTCGAGGAACTCACTGTGTATATCGCGGTTTTTAATGGCATGTCGACCTTATTTCTTCTCGAATGAGGACGAAAGAGCTATTGCCAATTTAGGTATAAATGGGTGACCTCTTGATGTCATTAACGTCAATGGCGATCACTAAAGAGACATCATACTCAAGTTTCTATGGACAGAACTCAAACCCATCGATATCAATGGGATGTGGATCACACAAGATTAGATCATCTCCCTAAAAAGGTTTGTGATGGCTCCTGTTTTTATTTTAATCGGTTGATTGTTAACACCTTTCTTTTGTCCTACAGACTTTCAACATGCCTTCAAGATGCGTCAATGACTCGCATGCAGACTGGGCCAATTTGCTGCTTTCAAAGCATCCACAAACCCATGCTGCTTAGCACATATTAAAGCACCATCTTTGAACACGAGTCAGCGTGGACAAAAGTATCATTGGCAACTGATTTACGTATAGCTTCTCTTACGAGCTTCATTAAAAATACCTCAGCTTAGTCGTTTTCAGATCGCCATAGTTTTCGAACAAACATTTTCGCCTTTACTACCATAGAGACAATCACCCTAAAAGGGTTGAAGAGCTGAGCCATCCACTGTTGGTATACTAATCAGACGCTATCCATCTGGCATAAAAATACACCACTCTTGTTGGATTTTCAGTTGAGTCCTAAGATATAACTTGATCTTTCTGGCCTTCTATTAAAGAGCTTCATCTTAGCGGCCCGTTTTTCTGGGTCATTGGTTAGGCTTCCAAATCCGCGATCAGATTAGCTAAACGACTCGACGCTAGAGAAATGAGCATGCAAAGTCTTTCCTCAACATGACTTTTTGCCGCCTGAAAAAGCCACACATAAAAATTTCGCACTTTTAAATAATCGACATGATATCACTGCCGCTATAGTCACACATTCTTTGGCACACAAAATGCCACAAGTTGCATCTAAATCATCCACCCATCGGTCCACTAGACAATTTGATTTATCACCCTCGACATTTTTCCACAGCCAAACAAAATACATAAAAGAAAGGGAAACTCCGAGACTGTTCCGGACGGCCCTTGCTAACCGATTCAAGTATATTCGTATCTCGTATGCATACAACCTCCAACTATAGCGTGTGCGAGTTCTAAAGTGTCATTGTTGAAACGTTAATCCGCAGCACTTTGGGGAGAGGAAAAAAAGAACCACCATACGAAAAGGGAAAGGGTCCCTCGTTGTCCTGGCCCATGCCAAAAATGATGCACCAACCAACCACCCTCAGTGCAATGAATGATCAACCATCCGACCCACGACGCGACGTAGTGGCAATCATCGTTCGTGTCGTCGTAGTCGCCCTTCCACTGACAGTTAATCCATCGAATCGCAGTTCGCAGCGCGTATGTTCTACGACTATCTACGCATTCGAGTAGATGAATGAAAGTACTCATGTGAATGGGAGAGAACCATGAGCTTGGAGTTTTCTCGAATTTTGAAGACTCGCTGTGCTATGTGCACTTCGATTTCCTAAATATCGAGACGAGACATCGGAACAGCAACAGACGGGCAGAGCAGACAAGCGCACGCCACGCACACGTGCACATATGGCATTAGTGCCGTTTTATTTTCCGGCGATACGAGATATACGACATGTTGTACATTTCCATTTATTTTCTACTATTCCGTTCATCGCTTTTGATTAATAGAAATAGAAACTTGTTGCCGCTTCGGAGAGACACATAGGAATATAGGAATAGGAATAGGAAGTCGAAGCGAAAGAGAGTGCGGAGTGCCCCTCGGAAGCACATGCTCTGGCTGATAAGTGAAAACGCTTTTTTTTCTTGGCAGAGTAAAGTGTGCTTTTGCCCGAGTCCAAGGGTAGTTCATAAGCGCATTAGATGTCCACACTGACTGCAGTGCTAGAGTGCAGGCGACCCTTCTCCTATATCCCAAAGCAGTTTCGTATTTTTTCTGTTGTTTCCTAAATTCGGAGTGAAATGGAAATTTGCACCGGGGTGGGGTTAGCTTTGTGTTTAATAGCAATGTTGGTGGGGGGGTGTTCCGTGGTTGGGTCCTCTGAATTTTGGCAGAAATTTAATCACAATATTCTACCGTAGCTGCTGTTGGAGGTTGGAGGTGGTTGCCATCCTACACTCTGGTCTCGCTTTGTTGTTGTTTTCTTGAGGAGGTTGTGCGGTGTGGTCTCCTTTATCGGCTATACAGGGTGGACATTTATTTAGATATGTAGCAACAGTGTGTGTGGGTGATAGCATCGCAGATATCTTCTGAAAGATAGCTACGCAACTCTTATATAGGTCAGACAAAAATAGGAGTTCTCGCTTTGTATATGCGTTTCCAAGCTTTCTGAAAACTTTTCTAAAAATACATTTTTATAGAATCAGAATTAGATACGTTTCGATTGTGGAAGGTTGGATTTTTGACATCGAGTTTGTAGTTTCTTCGAAAGAAGATGTTCAATTAAAGTATAGGAGATTGGAATTGGAGTTTCAGTTTTGAAAAACTATATTTTGTACAATGAGACAAGAAGACAAACAAAAATCCAACAACCACATAATTTTGTTCTCCAAAAATATACTTATTTTTTTCTTTATTTCATTAATAAGTTAAAGTTATACAAAAGTTTAAAACAAATTCAAAGATAGATTTACAAGAAATAAGAGCATTTAAGTTATACTTGTTTCTAAAAGATGCCGATCAATAAAACTTTAAAAGAATTGCCATACTGTTAGGCATTTGCATAGAAAAATGTCCGATTTCGAAAAAAAAACTGAAACTAATGGTGATTTCAGGGCACTTCTTTAAAAATATCCCGGACTCTTCTTTCGTGTTAAGAATTGATCTAGAAGTGCTCTTTTTTTTCAATGAAACATGGAAAACATAGAAAGAGCACTTCTAGATTTGCTCTTTTCATAGAAAGGGCACTTCTTTCCTTCAATCGAAAACGCCATAAATGTCCGCAAAATTTCGATTAAAAAAAAACAGTAAGTGAGGGACATAGTACAGTTATTAACTTTTTCCTATTACATAATAAAAACATTTCCACAACCAACTACCTAGTTATTTGACGTTTCAGTGTAGAAAATGTTATTCAAGTGGGAACACTGCACCAAATTCCAATAAAATATGTCAAAAATATTTATTGATGGGATTTATTGTTAAGCCTAGTTCGCTAAAGCCTGAGCTAAATTTAAGCGAATCTCTTTAGCGGAATAGTACGCAGCTCGAGCTAAAAATCAAACTTTTGTTTCCGAATGTCCTTCATGTATCTGTCAAAATTTAGCGCACCCATTTAATGGGTCGGGACATTTTTTTTCAAGCTAAATTTTGACAGACAGTTTAACCGCTCTACTGTGTTGTTTTGTTTATTTAAAAGATGAGTGATTTTTGTGAATACATGGACCATGGACGAGGAGTACCTGGAGCTGGACTCATTTATGGAAGTGACAAAAAAGTCCTCACAAGCCTTTACAAAAACAAGGAAACGCACAAAAAAAATAACTTTTAATGTCGAAGAGAAGAAAATGTTGGCGATGCTGGTGGAGCAACATCCATCGATATGGAATCTCGTTAATAAAATTAATAGCAACTTGGACGCAGTCAACGCCTCATTTTTGCCTCATTGGCAGCTATTGCAATAACTTGCATAGCTGCACAAATAACCACGTCTTCTTCAACTTCATTTCTGTCCATATTTGCTAATTATTAAAATTAAAATGTTTGCTCACTTGAATTGAATTTTGAATCAAGGAAATTATTTTCCAAGAACAGCTGTTTTTGTGACACTTATCCACAGCGCTATCTATTGGCGTTTTTCATTGAAGATCCAAGAGAATTGCCCCGAAATTCAGAATTGCCCTTTTCAATAAAATTCGTTGGCACACTTTTGTAATAGTGGTAGACACCATATACGCGTCATATGTGAGATTTGGTTTTCTGCTGCTACTTTTTTTTGCTTTCTTCATTTAATATGAATGTTTCAATGGGCCAAATCAATATATTTTAATTAACATTTACATTTGCACTCATAATTGGGTATTTTCCGTTCACATAGAGCAAAATTTGTTTTTAATAGCACAACAAACATATCAATCTGACATTTTGCTTGTGTGTGTTGGTGAATTCAGGGCACTTCTTTAAAAATATTCCGGACACTTCTTTCGTGTTGAGAATTGACCTGGAAGTGCACTTTCTTTTTCAATGAAATATGGAAAACATAGAAAGAGCACTTCTAGATTTGCTTTTTTCATAGAAAGGGCAATTCTTTTCTTCAATCGAAAACGCCATATGTCAAAATTTAGCTAGGATTTTAGCTGATGTTTGAAGAGAAAAGTTGGAGAGCAGCTAAAATTTAGTTTAGCTCGAGCAGCGTACTAGGCTTTACTCGTTAAAAAAGGATTTTAACCTTTTCGGTCGCTATTTTGTTTTTTTTACTTCAAAAACAGTTTTTATCAAAGCGAATAGTTAGAAAGTCTGAAAACGAACGCATTCAGCCAATTTGCAAAAAATTTAAGTAAGGAACATTCCCTGAACGAAAGGAAATATAAATTACGACATACGAACTTCTCATGTTATGAATGCAAAGAGACCTAAGGTGTGTTTTATTGAACATCTATTTCCAGAAAGTAGAGTAGAACATTTAGCTCGAGATTTACATGAGGTATTTATCCCGTCCCGAATAGAAGTCAATTAACAGCAGCATTTCAAGTTTTTAGCTCTATTCACTTCATTACATTTAACATTAAAACAAACAAAAAATTCGATAAACGCAAAAAATATACCAGTTTATAGCACTTTTATTACAAATGCAACTGTGAACTGTTTTATTGAGCATTGTCGATTTTTATTCACTTTGCTGAAATAAGTGTTCAATAAAACAGGTCTAGACAAACATTACGTTTTTTTTATTAATAATGCCCCTACTTATGTGCATTTTACTACACCCTGAGCAGATACGTCACAATGTAAGAAATATTACGTCACAATGAGTTGTTTAATATTGCGGATTTGCGTTGTGTACAAGCTAAGCTGTCAATTACAAAAAAAATGTTCCAGACGAATGGATACATTAGATCTTAAAACTTAGGACTTAAATAAAAAAAATATATCTTTAGATATCTAGAACTTTTTGTGGATCACAACAGAAATGAGTGCGTACACTGGTGAACTTTTTATGTATTTTCAATGACGTTTTGTGAAATGCACTTGCAAAAATGAATGCTAAATGTACGGTTATGTTTTCCCCTTGTAAAATGTCCCCGTAAATGACTAGGACACTTATCGACGCTGTAAGGATGCTCAGAAATAAAAACGCAAAGGTAATCTTTTACAAAGTTTATGCTTTAAAAGTGACTTCTCTTAATTCTTGCCTAAATCGAACTGACTCATATGTCAAAATCAAACGGCTTACAGTCTAACAGAATGTAAAAATCTAGAATCTTCATATCAAAAATATAAGTATAAAAATGATCATAAATAGAAGAAGTTACAGTTGATCATATATACAAATTGAAAGTGTTGCCGCTGTTCTCTTACAACGCGGTCTTTCTTCTTGATCAGCATTAAAATTCATAAAATGTCGTTAATGTAAATACAATTTAGAGCGCTTGGATAAGTACGAAATTGAAATCTGTATTTGGAACAAAAATATTGAGTTGACAATAAAATATCGCAGTTTTATTTATCGCGTCAGAGTTTTCGAATGAATTTACTTCTTGAAGAGTGCAACGAAAATACGAGCGAATGAAAATGTCTTTAAGGAAAAATTATATACTAATTTAAGACGGCATTGAACACGAACATGGTTTGATGTTCTCTTTTGCAGAGCTGGCAGTGTTTAGAAGAAAATAGAAAAAACTAATTTCCAATTGACTAAACGTCAAAAATTAAATAAGCCAGTGTTTCAAATTTAGAGTTTGGTACATTTTCCTGTACTCCATTCATGCAACTGTCAGTCAGTTGTCAGAATCAGTTGTCAAACTGATTTTAATAATTCAGTTTTATATCCACAATCGTTTAAGAAGTTTTGGTCACTTTTCAGTTTTGTATATGTCTAAACGAAAAAGTCTGTAGCACCCTGTTTGTATACTCCAAAATAAAGTCTTCTTAATATGGATATACACCAAGGTAGGTGTAAAGAGATGTATTTATATGTAGATGGTAGATACAAGTATTGTGTCTTGGAGCATTGTTCCTATAAGAAAATCTGTACGGAGCAGGAGTGGCTGGTGGAGGTAAAGTGTGGAAATAAGGATGAGAAATATGTTGAAGCATCAACGAGCAGTGTGCTATTGAAGAGGGAGGCAGGAGGATATCCTTGAAGCAGAAGAAGAACAAGCATCAGCAGTAGTATAGTAGCATCAAATACAAGAACAAGGAGTGAGAGAACTCACTCCAGCAGATATCTAATGATTTTCGTTGTTGTTATATTGCTGTGGCTGTTTGGGATGTTGGGTAACAAGTTGAGTTGGCTCTACGACTTTAGGGCGAAATGGAAATTGGTCTTAGTCAACGTCGTTGTTGGCTGCTTTCAAATCTAAGGGGTAGATGAAATTTAGTTTTCGATCTGTTCCGAAGGACGTAGGTTAGTGGAACTTTTTCTTTCTTTTTGTATTTAAAGTCAACGGTTGTATCTGAGATGTTTTGGAAATTTGAGAGTAAGAGCTCGAGATTTTGCAGGTTTTTGAGGTTAAAATAGGATTTTGGGAAACACAATTTTCGCCTTTCTGGAGTCCTATATTAATAGCCAAGTAGGGATTTCTAGTTTGATAAGTGAAAGAAAGATTTCTCGGAATTTCACAGTTTCCGAAGGCATTTGATTTGACATTTGTCATGCGCTTCAGTTTCTTCTTACTTTCTTAAATATCTATTAAACAAATTTGCGAACTATTTGCATTATAAAATATATTGAGGAAAAAACAATTAGATGCTGCTTGTTATTGAAATTTAAGAAAGTACTTCGAATTGCTGAAAAACTTTGACGATTTAAAGTGTCAACGGAGTAGGAACTTAAGCCAAGTACCTATACTGTTTGCGCTAAATTTTATCTCCCATACAAAAATTTCTACAAAGATAAAATTTAGCGAGAAGTTTAGCAAAGCAGTATACTGTTGGCAAGCTAAATTATTAACTTCATATAAATGGGCCGATAAAAAGCCTTCTCGCGAAATAAATGTCCGATAAATTAAATAGGCAGGAATCGGGGACGTTGAAGCTTCAAGTTTAGTAAGTCTGAAAGCTGACTGGACTTGATCTGCCTCAGTTTTGCCTAGATCGGTCACTTGAACTGTTTTTTTTTAGTTGTTGACTATGGAGGGGTAGCCGACGAGTCTAGTCAAGAATGAAGTGATTGAGTAGGTCCTTAGTTGACAGTTCGACAAGTGACTGACTAAGGAAAAGTGAGGTTGCCGAGCAATCTAGTTTTCGCCTTTAAACCAGACCAATTTAGTCGATTTCAGATAACTAGACATTTGAATGTGCCTATTTCGACACCAGATTTTTGTTAAATGCTCTGTCAAAGTCCATTGGAGACTGAAATTGATTATTGATAAATGCTTGTCAGCCTAAAAAAGGAATCCAAACATAACCAATATTTTTATAATGGAAGGATTTATTTTAAACGAAAGGAGAGAATATAAGCCCTTAGCGGTACAAAAACAAAGATAAAAATAAATAAATATTTTGGCGCGACAGGTCTATGGGACCCAAGGCCTAGCTTCTCACAACCATTCGTTTTGTCTGGGTTTTCAATTTTTGGGACGAATGGAAGGGATCTACAATTTTACGCCGAGTCCAAACGGCTAATTGAGAAGCTCATTCATGACAGTTTTACTCTCGGATGTGTGTCAGACGTTCGCGAGAGGTGGCGCAGTGGAAAAAAACCTTAAGATGTAATTTGGCCCTCTCGGGATTCGAACCTGGAACCCCTCGCTTAGTAGCCCAACACACTACCACTAAGCCACTGCGCCGACAAAGATGAAAGAGAAATTATATTAAGTTACGTAGTAACCAATAAAATTGATTTATTTTAGATTTAGCAAATACACCTACCTCCAAATTCCGGATCATCGCGTGATTTATTTCAAATACAAATATTTTTGACCTAACATTCACGAAAATGTTTATGGACTTTTTCTTTAATTTTAATGGTAAACAATTAAGTTTAACATTTTTATTTAAATATAGTCTGTAAGTATTTTTATTTTAAAAGTTATTAGTACCTACTTGGGAAGGAGCTATAGATATACGTCTATAAAAACAAGTATCCGGAAAAAAGCCGACTGACACGCTTTTCAAGTCTTACGATTAAAAAAACCCCGTCAAAATTATTGGTAGGGCCTTTGTACAAGTAACAATGTTGAAAAATATATCAAAAAATGTACTAAAGGTAATCGGGGCCTTATGTGGTTGTGTTAAAAATCTTTGCGAATGCATCTCGAATTGTGCTGCAAATTCAAATTTTAAGCGAAATATATTCAAACCGAATTCCACATATCCTTTCATGTTTTAAAGCTAAATTTCCTCAACAAACAGAGAATAAACTTCCTAATAAAGCGTTTTGTTCAGGCGGCGAGAACGGGGTCGGCGACAAACAATCTATGTACTTTACTTAACAAAGTGCATATGCCAATGGAATAATTTTTCAAAAGTTTATAAAGAAATGCACAAACAAAATCACTAAGTTTACCTACAATTATACAATTATATCTAGAACAGGTACGAGCTAAGCGTTAAAGACGTCAATTGTTAATGTACTGTCAGTATACTGTAAGTCGCAGACCACAGACTCAATTGCAAATGAAATCAAAATTAGGTATATTTCATCATGTTAGGGTGTAGTTATAGCTTTTTTAAGCTACTTACTTTTTTTGATAAACTAACCTTACAATTCCTAAGCAACATTTTAAGACCAAGATTGAGTTCAACTATTAAGTTTAAGTGGTTAAAAAAAGCAAAAGAAAATGTTTAGGGTTTCGTTTTTTGTGTCGCTGGTACATGTATTCAATTGCTAAACAAATGACAAAAGAACTAAGTACATATAGCAACCTAATAAAATCAAATAGGTACAAAAATCTTACCTGAAAGGAAACTTTCAAACTTTTTCAATATCAAAAAAAGGATATTTGATCACAAATCGAAATCATCCACTACAAACAATACAATCGTAAACCGTAACACACAAACTGACTGATCATTATTAACACAAAACCGACCGAAACTGACTGATGAATAATAATGTCCAGGTCCACACTCCACTCCATCTCCACTAACAACGAAACATAATTCCAATTGCGGAATACTGTTATGATTCAGCATGCAAATAGACAGAGCCAGACACCAGTCGCCTCTCGCCGAAGCCAGTCAGGCATATTTTCCTTGGACTCACTTATTACAGTTTACAGAATATCCTGGTGAACTGCAAAGCAAAAGTAGCTATTTGGCCTTATTTCTGCAACGGAGTGAGTATTTGCCTTTGCCAATCCATCCCCATTCTATGCACACAGTGGATAAAAAAGAACAAAACACTACACAAGGCACAACGCACAACAGGAACAGCCAACTTCGCAAGGGTTAAAACAGTTTTATATAAATTTGTGTGTGTAATATGAAAGCGAGAATGCAAAACAGAATGATCGCCGAAATGAAACCGATCGATATGGTCGCATGTCGCACTTACCACCCGGGTTACCTTTGGGACACTAATGTTCATTTACTCCTTTTTTAGATTTCCAGACATTTACTACGTTTTTATTGGGGATCGGAGATAAGAAAAAATATAGGAAATTTGATAAATATTAATAAAGGGTTTTTTTGAATAGCCCGCTATTTCGGTAGCTGTCACTTTTGAAGCTGTTATTTTTTGACATTTGAAAAGTAGAAACTACGCCATTATTAAAAATGGACCGATACACGCTTCAACAACGCATTGAAATTATAAAAATTCACTACAAAAATGGTGAACATTTTGCAGTCACAGTTCGCAAAACTAAAGCATTTTTGGGTCGTCGTGAAGCACCTTGTCAACAAGCAAAATTGTCGCATTTGGGGCTCGGAAAACCCAAGAGTTATTGTTGAGAAGCCTCTCCATCCCCAACGTGTGACTGTTTGGTGCGGTTTATGGTCCGGCGGGTTCATTGGACCTTGCTTTTTCGAAAATTAGGTTGGATCAACAGCTACGGTGAATGGATTGCGCTATCGAGAGATGATTTATGATTTTTTATGGCCAAAGTTGGATGGTATTGATCTGGACAACGTTTATTTTCAACAAAGCGGCGCTACGTGCCACACAAGCAAAGAACCCATTGATCTTTTACGGGAAAAGTTTCCGGACCGTGTTATCTCTCGAAGAGGTGATCACAATTGGCCACCGAGATCTTGTGATTTAACACCTTGCGAATTCTTCCTTTGGGGCCACGTGAAAGATAAGGTCTACGCCAACAGCCCAGCGTCGATTCCAAGATGGAATTCGTGGGTCTATCGAGGATATAGGGCAGCCACTTTGCGATTTTGTTAAGGAAAATTTCAGGAAAAGGATATGGTCCTGTAAACGTGGCCGTGGTTGCCATTTGGCTGATGTTGTTTTTCATTATTAACGGCATACGTTCCTCTTTATTATGAAATAAATATCCGATCATTTATCTCAAAAAATGACATTTTTCTTTGAATATCAAAATAACACCTCTTATTGGAAAACCCTTTAAACAAAATAAATAAATAAATAAATATTTTGGCGCAACAGGTCTGCGGGATCCAAGGCCTAGCTTCTGACAACCATTCGTTTTGTGTGGGTTTTCAATTTTTGGGATGAATGGAAGGGATCTACAATTTTACGCCGAGTTCAAACGGCTAATTGAGAAGCTCTTTCATGACAGTTTTACTCACGGATGTTTGACAGACGTTCGCGAGAGGTGATGTAATTTGGTTCTTTCGGGATTCGAACCGGGTACCCCTCGCTTAGTAGTCCAACACACTACCGCTAAGCCGACAAGGAAAACCCTTTAGTATAGATATAATAAGCGAAACTTACAGTTCTCATAAATATCAAAATCTTTAGCACTTTTTTCGCAACAAGCCAGATTTCAATAGAATAAAAAGGTTTTACCAATTTTTTCTCTTTGTTCTCTTTGCTCTTGTTTTTGCTATTCTCTATGCAAATGACAAATGACTTTGCAATCAGAAGTAAAAGGGAGTGTAAGTGGGTACCTAGTCCTGTTCACGAAAATTTGGGGGTGCTGTTGTAAAGTATTTGATTGTTGAATCGAAGGTTATCATTACCAGACACGATTCCTTTGAAGAAAATAAGCAAGTATTTGGCTAGCTTCAAATATTGATTGCGTATAGGTGCATAACGAAAAAAATGTAGCTATCCTGGTCACACTACATTCGCGTAAGTGCTGCCAAACTCTGCATCAATGCCGTTTGTTCACCAAAAATTAAGATTTATTTGGTGTTTGGGACGGTACGGTTATTAGAGTCAGCATAATAAATAGATACTTATTGAAAAAGGGCCTTTAAAATACGTCCTTTAATCAGAAGAATCGTAAAGTTTTGCTTGAGTGGAAGGTTACATTTACCAGTCCAAAATGGAAAATTACGATGAAACGATTGCTATGAATAAAATATATATTACGAGTAGGTACCTACATAAATACCCACAAAGCAGAAAAAAATTAGTCCAACTTTAGGGACAAGCTAAAAAGTACTGCTCCCTCTATGCACCACATTATAAGGGTATTCATAGCCCCTTTACTTACTTTTGGTGGCGCTTACAGTCCGGGGTGGACCACGGCCTCAACTAACAAGCCCCTCCAGCCAGCTCGGTCCCTCGCCAGCTGCCTCCAGTTACGCACACCAAGTTGGATTAGGTCGCTCTCCATTTGTGCGCGCCACCTTAGGTGGGGTCTTCCTCTGCTGCGCTGTCCCTCAGGGGTGGATTCGAAGACTCGTCGGGCTGGTGCGTTGTTGTCCATACGCTCCACGTGTCCCAGCCATCTCAGCCGTTGTATTTTCAGCTTTTTGACTAGGTCAGCATCGCTGTATAGCCCGTAGAGTTCGTCGTTGAATCTTCTTCTCCACACTCCATTGACACAAACTGGACCGAATATCACTCGAAGAATCTTTCTCTCAAAGCATCCCAGAAGGTTCTCATCCGCTTTTGACAAGGTCCATGCTTCTGCACCATACAGCAGGACCGGGATGATTAAGGTCTTATATAGTACCTCCTTGGTTCTATGAGAGAGGGCTTTACTTCTTAGATGCCTTCTTAGCCCGAAGAAACAGCGATTGGCAAGAGTGATTCTTCGCTTGATCTCTGCGCTGATGTCATTTTGCGAAGTGATAGTGGAGCCCAGGTATACAAAGTCTTTAACTACTTCGAAGTTGTATCTGTCCATCGTGACGTTTTGTCCGAGTCGCCGATGTTGAGAGTCCTTTCTCGTTGACAGCATATACTTCGTTTTGTCCTCATTAACAGCCAGACCCATCTTCGCCGCCTCCGTTTCAATGCTTGCAAATGCGCCACTGACAGCTCGCCGCGTTCTCCCAATAATGTCAATAGCCCCTTTATGAATATATAAATAAAATGTACCTAGGTGAGGATATCTCAAAACGACATTTAAATATTCGGTTAACATTTTAAGTTTGACGTTAGGTATTTTGTAATAGGCAACTGGGCACTGTACAAGTATCGCTGTCAAAAACGAATGTGAGGTTAAGCCTGAAGATTTCTATACTCGTATTTGGGTTTGTTATTATGCACCTACCTAAATTAAATGGGTAACTAAAACGTGGCCTTAATATTATTTATAATCATGAGAGTGATAAAAAAAATAGAATCTTACTATGTATAAACAGGAATAAAACAGTTAAATACTCACCCTTATTTCAAGTGGTTCAATATAAAGAACGACAATTGTCGTTTTAGGAGTCGTGTCACTTTACTGTCGATTTGTTATCGGTATTCCGCGACTTAAACGCCATGAGTGTCATTTTCATTACATTCCACATAGATTCCACAAAAACAGTGTTATTTCAAGAACATTTTTATTGAGTTAATCCCTGCATTTTTGCATATTTTGTGCTGTTAAATTAATTTTGAATAAATAAAACTACTTAACACAGAATATGGACACTATTGCGATATTTCTATCGTTGAGTAGCTAAGGTGAGAGTGAAGCAGAAACCAATAAAGAGGCTCTTGTTACGAGAATGAGGAGAACCATTAAATCAAAATTCGATCTCCCGACAAGTAAAGATCAGCATCGAATATACTCCTACGAATAAAAAACATAATTTTTAGATTTCAAATGTACTTTAGACTAATCAAGGACGCCTTTGTTCCCCAAAGACAAGTTCGTTGTCTGTGCCTCCAATTTTTAAACTAGCAGCAACATTAAGATTTGTAGTTGAAGAAGGTTACCAAAAAGGTGTAGGCAACGTCTTTCAAAATTCACTCGATTAACACCTCTTTTAAAATTCGTTGCCAGAGGAGGATGCTTTTCCATTAACTCCACCAGGCGTTTCATTTGCTTTGGATTTGTTATTTTTACCCTTGAGAAAGAAATTAAACTAAATAAGTGAAATTTAAGCTAAATGAGTTGAAAATTTAACACAACTCACTTTTTAAGTCGATTTAGTTGCTTGGCGTTTACAAATTTCCCAAAGCCAATAAATGTCGTTTTACTTGTCGTTTTGTGAGACTAAAACGCCTGTTAGAATAACGATGCGTGACCGTTGTCGAACAAGAAATTAAGTTCCACCTTCCACATGAACGAGTAAGGGTGACTATGCCAAGCTCGATTCACACCTTCAAAGCTTCAAATAAAAGACTGCGATTATGCTACCATCGCACAGTTAAAGTTTTTCCACATACCTATCCACATTTGCCCACATTTTGTGAGCCAGCAATCATTTTGCTATAGGTACCAGTCAAAACTTAACGACCATTATAAGCAATACCTATCCAATGGCCGACAGATTCACCACACTCTTCAATCAAAAACTATCTAGGTACTAGACCTACCTACCCTCACAAAAAGATCTGCCATTCAATGTGCATCCAAAAATTGTACGCAGTACCAGTCTCCCCCAATCATTTCTTAAACGATACTGTGTGACATTTTCTGCTACGTCACATTCCTACGTCCAAATCTCATTGAAAATGTCAAAACTCTATTTATTGTCACCTATGCGACATGACGCATTCTTCATTGGAAGGTAAACCTACTGCATACACAACACAGACTCACCCATTCGGCCTTATGCCAGCCAGCCTAAGCAAATAACCAAAGGGCGAGGGTGTCAGTGATAAACGAACCAGCGAACAAAACTACCCTCAAGCTCTGTTCATCAACTTACCTATAACTGCTCTCTTGGCTATGGGCTACTACTACTACGTCTACAATCCTGTCTCAATGTGTCTGTTTGCTTGCACCGTGTTCCGTTAATACCTAGTGCTATACCCCCCAACGGACTCCAAGCCAAAACCTACCACCACTACCCTCTACCACAATAACAACAACTACACGCAGAATAGACTCAAAGTCCCACAACAAACAGCAAAGTTGATGCAATCAACTTGCTGTTCGCCCGAAGAAGAAAATAACAAAAACAAGAAAAGATGCGACATCATATAAGGGAACGGAGAAGTCAATGAAAAAAAAAAGAAAAGAGCGCGACTGAACGTCATTTACGACACAACGCATGACGCCCCCCGCAACCTGCACTCAAGCACACTGCCAGACTTCTTTACTGCGTTGGATCAATTTGTTATACCGCGGCGACGACACAGCAACGAAGACTGCGGCCACGACGACGACGACGATGTCGGTGGCGGCGACTGGCGCGGCGTGGCCTGGCCACCACCTTCTCCCATCTCGCTCATAACGAATCCACACGCCTTTGATTGAGAATAAAAATAAAATCCAATTCCAAAGACGTAGTAGAAATCGAATAGCAGTGTGTTAGCCAAAAGGAAAGAATAGACACATGCAACCAAACAAACACGCTAGGCAAACGTACGACGGGGGAAAAGTCCACCTCACACTATAATAGTCTCGTACTATACTAATAGTTAACTCGATAGTTTCTACGTATAACGAAGGCCGGTGGCGGCTACATCATAGCCTCCAAACCTATAGCATGGAAAAAGAGTTCGGTCTCTTTATTGCGCACGTCAATGTTCCGCGCACTTTGAGGTCTTAAAAATGCCAGCTCTGACGCTCATGGAGTGTATGTGGCGCAGGCGCAATCGCACAAACACGTTTAGTGGGAATAAAATCGGTGCTTTGATTAGTTAGTTGATTGCGTTGCCATTAGATGGGAATCTAGAAAGCTCAAATTAAACTTTTGTATGACCGTCTAACTTTTTAAAATTTTAAATGCGTATAACTATCGTGGTAGGGGACGGTTTTTTGAGTAGGTTTTTGCAGATCTTCGTGTCCATTTAAACCCTCATTTGGCAGCACTTTTTTTTTCAAGGAATTAATGAAGAGTAGCAATTAGGTTTAAATTAAGACAAACAACTACACTTTTCGGTTAGACGCAGTTTTAATGACAAACCAGTGATGTGATTTTCGTAGATGGCTCTGACATATGTCATACATTATCTAGTGGGCACATTCAAAAGCTTAGTTCTCTTAAGTCGACTAGATTGGTCTGCAAAAGATGTAACCTGAACGCAAAAACTAGATTGGTCGGGAACGTCACTTTTGCTACGTCAGCCACATATGCGAACTGTCAAATTAGTACTCAGTCACGAATTTCTTGACTAGGTTCGTCGGCTACACCTCCATTAACGTCAACAGATATAGCTGCCCATGTTGGCCAATCAAAACTGTGATACATCAAGTCAGTCAGCTGTCAGACTTACTAAACTAAATACTTGAACGTCCCCAGTCCTTTTCGGGTTCGAGTGACCTTTCAAATTTTCGGAAATCGATTTTTATTATTCGATTTACATTTATTAGCTAAGCCCTAAGCCTTAATCTAACTAGGTACTAAGTAATTCAAAAGCAAAAAAAATATCGCTAATCGGTAATGTAGTAAAAAACAATATATCTACTGGTTGTCATTTTTGTTTATTTCTTTGCACAGTTTTTTGAGTATGACTTTAAAAAGTCAATCGTTTATTATTTATCGTTTATAAATGTTATAAGGTTTCGACACTACCAACACTATTCGACTTTGACAATTAAATATATCTACTGTAATTGACTGTTGCAGTGTTGCTAGGGTTGTGTATTCGAGAAAATAATAGAAGTTTATTAAAAAGTTGGTGGTTGCTAAAAGGATGTTATAGATCAATCTACTTTAGTTTAGACTATTCAAAATATATTTGGTTTCTATAAAACATTTTTTTTTATATTTTGACTCAATTGATATTGCGAAATGTGCCTAGAAGTAAAGTACATCGTTATAAACAACAAGGACTTAAAGAGAGAAAATGGTATAGCATTGATTGAAAAAACGGTTGCCTCCATTCTAGTTACTTAAATTAAGTGTTTCCAATATTTTGGTGTGTATTTATTTTTGATCTTTCAATCGTTCTCGGTGTCGTGACATTAAAGTTACAACAAACTTTTCTGCTACTGAGACATAATAGTATTTCTTCTTACCATTTTCATATTACACAAACAAGAAATCGCAGAAACGCATCACAAATATTGTACCAAACTTAAAGTAACACGCGATGTAGAAAGTATTATTTACACCGAATTTCCCTACCATAGACCCATAGAAGTGATCAAGGCAGTGAAGTGAGTGAGAGTGCGGTTGTGTAAGCGCATTGGGATGACAGTAGCAAAAAATGTTCATGTTTGAGTGCGCTTTTAAAATAGTACTAAACTTCCTTTATTAAAGTTATACTACTCGTATTCGTTTATCAAAATTAAAGTAGCTGACACCAAACAACAACAAAATAACTTTGCACGAATATTTAGAAACATGGTTTTGGAATTGAAACTATCGAAATTGAATGTTTGCTATATCAAACTTTATCCCACTTAATTTAAGCTGTCAAATAGCTAAAAGCAGTAGGTATATTTTAAATGTAAAAAAACCTTTTTAAGTCAGTTCCATGGTTATCAAATAAAAAACATTGTGACTAATGGTGTTACCAAAACAAGAATACTTAAAGCTTAACCTTTTTAACAGTGATGCCAAATTCTTTTCTCTTTAATCGCATAGATATTGCTTAGTGGTAGTGTGTTGGGCTACTAAGCGAGGGGTTCCAGGTTCGAATCCCGAGACGGCCAAATTACATCTTAAGGTTTTTTTCCACTGCACCACCTCTCGCGAACGTCTGACAAACATCCGAGAGTAAAACTGTCACTGTCGCGCCAAAATATTTATTTATTTAACAATTTGACCCCAGGAGCCGGGACTCAACATTTTTCTTACATTTAAGGACGGAAAATATGAGGGATATGCATAAATGCGAACGGAACGATAAAAGTGGTGCCAAATTACCTAGTCTAACAGCATTTTAACGAAACCTCCTTCGAGGAATGAGTATAAACTATTCAAATTAGAATAATGTAGACTTTCTGTTTTTAGTTCAATCAGATTCAGATATGTCAAAAGTAAATGTCATTCAGTGCAGGCATATTTAAATGACGGCTTGTTACAGAAGCTCAGACAACAAATTTAGCATACGTCGGTTTCGTATTTTAATTTCTCGGTTTTGGTGCGACTGATCCCTTTCGTCGAGCTTGGTATCAGAGACCAACCATACTGAGACCCCGAACTCGCCATCCTCTTGCCGCTGGCCCCCTCAGTTTTTTTTTTTTTTTTAAATATTTTAGCCGTTGGGCTTTCTATCGGTGTTATGTCAATCAGAATCTGTGTAACATGGAAAAACATACAAAAAATAAAAAAAAAATGCTGCCAATCGTGGTGGATTGTGATAGAGTTCGGGAATACTAGCTTTTAACAACAATGAATGCTATTGATCAGTTTGATTAATAGAACTATCCACAGGGGATGTTTTATATATTTAAAACATATTAGAACAAATATGGTTACGTATTTACCACTTTAAGTGATATCATTAACATCGACTCGATGTGTACATTTTTCTTATAAACAAATAATGAAAGTTAGCTCAAAATGTTCCTTTTTTCTTACAGCAATAATGCATTGTTTATTTTCATAAACATCTTAAGCAAATGTACACTTATTTATTAAATAAAACACTAACCACATGTAACAAATAATTTCAAACTCAACGGATAAAATTCTATGAACGCTTTACCCGCATTTTACGTTGAAAGATTAGGTGCGAGTGTGTTGCTGTTTGAAGTTTCGTGACATTTGTCAATACAAATTTCTATGTACAATACTAATGCACCTAATCTTGTCAGCTCTGTACAAATTTAGTCTCAGTATTGTCTCTGCTTGGTATCAGCCTTTTTAGCAAGCTTCTCTAGTCGGGTCATACTCATATTCACCCCTGCTCTCAATGAACAAACAGTGTTCAAAATTCACTAGACAAATTATAACCCTCTTTGATAACATTAAAAGAACAGCGCTACAGTTCGGGGTGGACCTAGGTCCTAACTAATAAAATAAATAACACTCTATTGAAAGAACACATTTTTTTAACCTACTCGATGTCACTCTTTCCTAGAGTTCCCTGTTCGTCAACTCAAACAGGACCAAAAAACGTCGTCATTATAAAAATTAATTAATGGAACCTTTCATACACCCGCCAAAATTGGAACTTACACAGCAACGAAAGAACCCACTAAAACCGTAAGGTAAATCATTGATCCCTAAAGCCCCACAGTGCCATAATACACCTTACACCTGATGCTACCACAGAAAACATTCGCTTTGAATTAGCATAACAAAAATGTTCGTCGCCGCAACCTTTAAGAGCGAAAACAAAGAAAATCCAACCCGACCACGGTGGCGTATGCTTAACATTCGCCAAATCTCGCGCGACTACTTTCCTATTACAATTATTATTAACAAACGATTCCTAATTAACACATTTCCATCAATTACTTATTTTTTTTCAAATTGTTTTAAAGGACATCGTCATTAGAAAAAAAGTAGTTACCGAGAAAAGAGAGCAAGCTACGTTTCCACTTTGATAACAATGTCATGTCAGAAAATACTTCCCTTGTTCGTCCTTAGCCTGTGCTTGTGCACTAGTGTATGTGGTGTGCATCAATGCAAAAAAGGATATATATAATAAAAATTTCAGCCATAATAATGCAAAAGAAGAAGTAAAACAGGAACCGATATAAAGAGAAGAGAGAACGAAAAAGCTTTTCGCCATGTCCTCCAAAAACAGGCTACAGATTAAAAAGACCTTCTGAGTCCACCCCCATCTTCACATCTCAAAGGGGGAGACAACCACCTCCACTTCTCTATCGTCGTCGTCGTCGTCGTCGTCGTCATCATCAACATTAATAACGTCTATATAACTGGAATGTATCTAGAGAGAGCTCTGCTGCGAGGACAAAAGCACAAAACTCTTGGTTCTTCTTCATCGTTGAGGCAGCGGTAGTATTCTTCCAACAGCACTCGGCTACGAACGGGCCACAAACGACTACGACGACGACGACGACGACTACGACTACGAAGAACGACGAACGACAATGAGTAGAGAGATGCCATTATCGCAAGCACACAACTTAAACTAGAAAGCGTAATAGGAATTTGTATACCAAGGCGAAAAAAAAACAACCTCACCCAACGCAGCCCACAGCCCACACCCCTCCGCCCTGCGTCCTCTCACCAACCACATCAGTTTCGCAGGGAATGAGTGAGTAAGTGACGCCCGTTTTAGTGCAAAGAGTGAACAGAACGGTCCATCCACCCACCACACCAACCAACAGCTCGTCATCCTCTTGCAGGTCGGTCGTATCTCATAAGACCACGACGCCTCTCATTTCCTCCAGCCCCCCTTTTCAATCTCATCCAGTCTGACTCTGGTGCTGCTGAGCCATCAGCCATCCAGCTATATCTGTAGATATGAACTTGGATATGGTTATGTGTTTTCTGCGGAAGGTTGGTTGTTGGCTGCTATTACTATGACGGTGCCATGGGTTCCATTGTGCTCTGTGCGGTGCTGTTGGGATGGATATGTACATATCCATACGCATGTGTATCTACGAGCTACAGTGCTGCGTGGAGTTATACAGCAGATGTGGTATAAGTCGAGCTGTAGGGTTAGCTAGAGATATGCATGACTGTTGGTTTGGGTTATAGAAGGTAGATGTGGCACAATCGCTCGATGTGTGGCACCACCAACAGTCACTCCGGTTCGGATGGCAGAGTATAGAGGTAGTGTACTTTATACGTTTATGTGCGCATGAAATTCTATGGCTGGTCAGAGGATAAGGTTGTGTATGGTATGCTTAGGTGGTGCTCACACTATTAAGACTTTTAGTTATTTTTTATAAAAACACAAGAACGAAAATTGTCTTCCAACATTCTTGTTATATTGTTGCTTAGTTGCGTGTCGGACTTGTTACACATGATGCTATTTGAATGTTTAGCAAATAACCCACCCGGGGGTTTGTTGTGGACCTATTGCTTTTATTCATACCTTTTCGAATTAGTATGTCACCTGCAAAATTTTGGCGAACAGTTTGAAGAATTTTTCGAAGTAGCCTGTCAGAAGATATCTGCATCAGTTTTACCACTCAAACAAAAAGGGTGCTCTAAAAGGGTGATCCAAAAAATGCAGTCCACATTGAACTTCTTAAATTCTAAGCTAAAAAAAATGGTTCACAATAGATCTTAGAAGACATTTTAAGCTACACAAATTTACTTGTGCACATTTTTTAAAAGCCCGATTAAAAGTACGGTTTTTTTTGTGAAACCAGGCTAACATTTTCTGGTCAGGCGTATAATTCTTAATGTAAGAGCCAGTGATGCCAGATTTTGTTTGCCGAAATTCCCTATTTTGAAGAATATTTTTGAAAATTTTCCCCATTTCATATCCGTTTTTCCCCATTTTTAATACAGTACAAATTCTTTTTCTTTTATTAAAACATCTTTTTTTTTTTTAAATGAAAAGGGATAATAATAAAAAATAAATATAGAATAAGTTATTGAAAACGTTCGGATTTCTAGTTTAGTCCTAATTCTGAAAGCTGACTGACATGATAAGTTTTTGCAGTTGACGTTTATAAATTAAGTTAAGAAAATTCTGATTCTATACCCAGTTGACATTTTAAAGTGTCAAAATTAAAAAATAAAACCAAATTTTACAACAAAAACCCAACGTTCGCATACCTGGTCCAGACAAATCTAGTTGACGTTTTACACAAGCTATATATGCAAACGTCCCCATTAAAATAAAAAAAAAAAACGAATTCACAGCTGATATTGAATTTGCAAAAGGGTTGCAGCTAGTGAACAGAATGTAAAAATGACACATATGAGTAAAGGCGGTCTTCAGTTCGAAATGCGTTTATGGCTAAATCGCTTAGATTCTATAAACGCGGTGATGTCATTATGTTCGGGATATGTTTACTGCACGAGTTTTGTTTTTAAATTATGCAAAATTAATAAGCATGCGTGCATTTCATTTTTCCCCATTTTAATAGCACTTTCCCCCATTTTCCCAATTTAGTCAAAAATTCCCCAAAATGGGGAAAAATTAATTTATTATTAATGCTCTGGAACGGAGATGTTCAGAGAATTCTGACTTGTCAGTGAAATAAGAAGAGGTATGCTTGAGTACTTTACAACTTTCAATGTGTTTTGCTTTTACCTTGCTTTTACAACAAGCCTTACAAACTTACAAGGTTTAATTTCTAACCTCCACTCTAAATAGTTTGAAAATTTTAAATGGAATATTTCATCATTGTGAGTTTTTAAAAATGATTATAAGTTCCGCACTTTAATTTTTCACCTGAAGTGTCACGTCGCCATGTCTAGAAAATGAAGACACATTTTTTTGACTACACTTTAGTCTTATTGTTAAGCCCTTATTCATTTTCGAATTACTTCAACCTGGGCTGAGAAGTGTGTTGACAGCTTGAAACACATGTCAACCTCAACATTAATGAAGTGACGTTTTATTTATTTGCTCTTTATTTTAAAACTGCTAACGCTAAAATACATTAGAGCCCGGTTTAAAATCAACATTAAAACTTGTAAAGCGGACCGATATGAGAAATGTTTAGTCCATTATTAATATTTTAATGCCTTAATGGTTATGCGTTGGCTTAAGCTAGTGGAAATCCAGTTCTGTCAAACATTTTAAAGTTGGATAAAGATGCAGCTGTCAATGGTTTTAAATAAGCGACCTATTCTACAATGTAGTGTAGATTTGAGAAAGAAATTTTATGTATGGAGTGAGGTGCTTAATGAACGAATTCTCTGACTGGTGGGTCCATATATTTTTGTTTTCCTGAAAATGTGTACCAAGCTCGTTTTTTTTTGCTGTTAAAAAAATCAGATTCGTCTACGAAATGAAAAGTCACGCTGACAAAAATGATCTTACGCACGGTTGGGCCGGCCGGCTCTGCAACAGATATACCAAAGATCAATTGCCAAAAATAATTTATTTAGGCTAGTTTTTAACAATAATTCTAAAAGCTTACCTCACCACCGTACTCCCCTTTTTAATTTATCTGTTATCGTTAAAAAAAAATCGTCGCGGAGAAAAATCTCAATGAACACACGATTCCAATATAAGCGGACATTAGCTTAAGCTGAATTACTCCTAAGCAAGTTCTATAAAGATGTGGCTGCTGTCTAAAGGCAAATTCATAATAGATCTTTCTGGAAGTAGGTATAACATTTACGTTTAAACAATAGTATCGGATCAGTGCACCATTTCAAGCGTAGGTACATCTTAAAGTTCATATAATATAATATGAATCTTTTAAATGTCAAATCAATGACAGTTCAATTGTATTTGTTGCGCTGTTAAAAATTAAAGAAAAAATGGTGAAATGTCAAATCGTTATTGGCATCAATTTTGACGTATAGTATACCCGGTATCTAGAATACCCAAGTTTTTACTTATTTTTTCACAGCTGTAAAACTCTTAATTGTCAGTTTTTGCCTACCAAAAGGTTAAAAATTCAATAAATACTCCAACCTTAACTACCTACTCTTTCTTAATAAAAAATGCAATGCAAACGCAGCCTTAAACATAACCTTTCTCTCCTGCATCTGCAATAATCCAACATTTATCCGCATCCGCATATACTCGTACATGGCAGATGTTGGTGACTTTGAGTGTAGAGGGTTATTTTCGTATAGCTGCGACGTAACGTATGTACCCTCTGCTGTATCGAAAAACGCAAACAGCACAGCGCACAATCGTTTCAGTGCAGCTACATCTGGATACGGGGGTGTGCCGTGTGCGAGGTGCAGTACAACACAGGCCAGTATTATGGAAGAATATAAAAATTCGAATTGTACTACCAACCATTCGGCCGACTGTCGTTTCCCCTCGTACGTCCTCTTCATCCACGAACTCTATCTCATTGAATCTCGTTTTTCGTCGGAAGGCATTATCCATCGCACCAGCCATCCAGCCAACCAGCATTTTCGACTGAACGACCGACCGACTGGGTGTCGGTACAAAGTGCTCTCTGGTCTCTGCCCGATGGAAAATCCAGATGATGAAACAGCAGTGCCGTGTGCTACGAGGGGACGAGGAAAAAAATGCTTCAAGATACACCGACCGAAATGAATATAAGACTGGCAGCAGAAGCAGCGCGCAATCGAGGGGAAAAATCGAAGAAAATCATTTTTCTTTTCCGCCCTCGGTATAGTCGCATCGTACCGTAAAATGGTTCTTTTCAGAGATTCGGAGAAACCAAAAACTTGCTTCGACCTCGATGCTGGCTGGCAGAGCAATCGAAATTTGGGTATTTCCTTCAGATTTGTTGGCAAAGGCACTCACCCTATACCCATAGCGCGGGGGGAAGCAGATAGCCGAAAGGGGACTCGACCTCGGTTGGGTTTTTTATTTAAAAAAAATGTTGTTCTTTATGCTGACGTATACTTTGGAGGTGGAGGAGGCTCTAAGCCAAACGTTTTAAAAATCAAGCTCAAAAATCTAAGCGATTGGATTGAAAATAGTTTTAAGGACTTGGTGATCATATAGACGCAGCGGATGTCCGCATGCAAACAGGAACTGTTGCCATGTTGCATAGTGCCATGTTGCGGTGGAGCTTTTTAACGATCTTGCAGCAGGTATATCGTATTTTTTGTCGCATTCGTAAACCGGAAGCAGGATGTGAAACTGGTCGAATGGTGGTTCGTTCTCGGTGGTGTGTTGTGCTGTTGAATCATTCACCTGCCGCCCTTGTTGCGTTCGTGTGCATGCAATAGTGTTGGTGGTGCATGCCAGCGCATTCCATTGGGATGATGAGTTGCGACGACGACGAGTGAGTAAAGTGTTTCTCGCGTTGCATTGGGTGGAATTCTCATGGAGTGTGTTGATTTATTTTTAAGGCAATGTGATTCAGCGGAATGTGCAGCGTGGCGCCAATTTTGCAGGATGTTGTACAAAGCGTCGATGAGTTTGTAAGATGATGGGAAATTTGCGTATAATTTATTTGAAGTGCTCAAGGATCTGTATGCGTGTTTAGTAAAAGCGTTGGTTAGTCGTTTTTTATGCGATGTCTGGCGATGACATCATTGATTGATTTGTTGTGAACGGGAAAGTAATATGTTTTGAGACAGTTTTTATTCACCTAGATTGATCGTGAGGTTAATTTTTCAGTTGACACGTTGAAATACGGATGCGGATATGGTAACTGACAGATCTAGTCAAGAAATTCCCCAAACGATTCACCGAAGGTAACCCTCCACTAATGTCAACTGAAAAAAACTATTCACGTGACCAATTTAGGCCAATAAAAACTGAAACACATTAAGTCAGACAGCTGTCAGATTTATTTAACAAGACGCTTTGATAAAAATTAATGTAATTTCCATGAACTAAAAGAGTTTGCGGAGAGCTTCTGTCCAAAGAATATTTTTATTTTTTGACTAGAAATCAATCGAAACTTATATGACAGTTATGAACATGTAAACAATGGGCACATTCAAAGATCTAGTTATCGTTAGTCGACTAAATTGGTCTAGACTTTTTGTAGCATGGTAGCCAAAATTATATGGGTCGGTAGTGCCATTTTTCCTACGTCAGCCAGTTTTATCTACGAAATGTCAACGCAGTATACTTACTCACTCATGAAAATCTTGACTAGATTCGTCGGATACCCGTCTCCGAACATCAACTGAAAAAAAAACTATTCACGTGACCAATCTAGGCTTATAAAAACTGAAAACATCAAGTCAGCTGTCAGACTTACTAAAATAGATTATAGAACGTGCCCACTGTCTGCTTTATTTCAAACTCCATTTAAAAATAATTGACATTTAAGCATTTGCGATTGGACTCTTGCAAAATTGTTTAATCTCACTCAATAGAAAATTTCTTTGGCCCAAATAAGTAGCCACCCCTAGATAAAGGGAGAGAAAGAACAAACTGAATTCGAATAAAAAGTAAAAAGAAATTTAGTAAAACTTACAAAAGTCAAGATGAAGCTCCTCGAGAAGGCTTGGAATGAAGTAAATTGAAGTTTAAAACATCAATCATTGTTAAATAGAATGTTTTTTTTTATAATCCAGCCTTACCATTGTATACCTAGCTATCAGCTGCATTAAATTGTTTATAGTTCTGTCATCGATATCCACTTTGCTTAAGGTGACTTTACCTTATTTTAATTAAATAAAACTGTCCCAGGTAAGGCACAAGTTATGGTATTCATCACCAAAATACATACGTAAAAATGTGAAACAGACAGCAGCTGTTTCGAACTATCAGAAAGAATGTGTCAGTAAATAAAAACAATCCAAACAAGTCGCTGCAAGAAAGTAGTTTTCGGAATGAAATGAAGATCATAAACTTTTTCTGAAACAGCGAGAATGAATGGCAGATTTTAGTGCAATGATGTGAAAATTGTTTATGTACGAACAAAATATGAAAGATTGGTAACCAATTATTTAGTTTAAGTGGTTCAAAAAAGCAAAAAAAAATGTTTACGGTTTCATTTTATTGGGGGTTATTTTTATAAAGAATATCGAAACATCATTATCTCTGTGGCAATAAGTTAAAGTAGCTTATGTCGATTTTTGTCACTTTTCAGTATAAGCAAAACAAGTTTGGTTTACCCTTTTTTATACATGTTTTATTTTAATAAAAATAACAAAAAATAATAAATGTAACGGTTTTTAACCGACGTAGAATAACGAGACCCAGACTAAAAGAAAGCATAAAAACAGGAGAACATAGTGAACCAAAGAGCTCCATTTTCGCTTATTACGGCATAAGCTACTCTAACTTATTACCACAGATCTACTGTCAACAACACGGATCAAAAAATAAAGAAGGTGTTCAGTTTACATTAGGTCTGTTCCCTAACGATAATGCATTCGAACCCATTAGTCAAATTTAGTCAAACTTCGTTCCTTTACGCAAAAGTTGGGCAGAAGAGAGCCACAAAGAGAGAACAAAACATTTCCCCTTCAAAAAAAAACCTGCAATAAATAGCCCAACAAATTTCTTTGGGCTAGTTTTTTGTAACTGACTTTAGCTGTCAAATCTCTCAAAAGTCAATTTGAAAAGTCTGTTTATTTCGGTTTGCTTTATTGAGTGCTAAAATTAGTTATTAAAAATGGATAAATCCGCAAAAAATAAATAAATATTAAATTGAATCCGAATGTTTTTCAACGTCTGCAAACTTGTAATTCTTTTAAACCCACTGATGTTTATTTTTGAATTTCTCGCACATGTTTTCAACAAACGTCATGCCAAACTTTCGTTCCTGTAGTTTTTGGTTATATTCTCTTTTTCTGAGAGAATGTATCCCCACTCCTTGATATCTGACGTTTTGCCGAAATTGGAACAAAAAGTAAGGGAACAGACCTATAGTATCGAACATTTAGCTGTCATTCGTAGAAGAGAATGAGCTTACCAATTTTTAATTTGCCTACGAGAAGCTTTTGGATTTCAGGAATTGAAGTTGCAAACTAATTTTTATTTTAAATCATAAGTAACCATAAAAAGAATTGCATTGAATTGAATTGTTAAGTCAATGTGAAATGATTAAATGTCAGAAAAATTTCCTCCACTATTTTTGTGTTTGCTTATCAAAATATGACCGTGCGAACGGATGGACACCTGTTTTAATAAAGGCTAAAAGTAAGAGTTATCAACTGGTAAGAAATCAGTCACGTCAAATTTGTGTATGCTAACTGACGTCTGCTAACTAACTTACTTGTGCGCCTTTGTTTATTATTACGGAGCGAGATTTTTAAAAACCATATGTTGGTACATAGCCTAATGATTATGTACATGTAGTGTAAACGTCAAATATTCGAATGTAGTTTGAACTGGAATGCCCAAAAGAATTTGGCAGCACTTCTAAGCCTTCGAATATAGTAGGTAGACGAATTCATAAACGGTTAAGCATTTTCGGCGAGTAATCCCAGCTTAAGGCAATATGCGAACTAGATCATCCCTACCATTTCCTTTTTATTGCTTATGTCACTTCACTTGACTTATCGAATTGGTAATTCAGCGTTGCTATTTTACAGGAGTGGAATGGAACATTTACAACTTCACATTTATAAATTATAGCTGCCGGGGCAATGTGCCCCATTTCCCCTCTTATTCACTAGTAAACGTCATGATCATGAACCACGTGGTAAACGAGATATTCATTTTATGTCTCTCTTCTAAATCGAGTAAGTAAAATATATTCAGAGAGGAGGGTGTTGTTTTTTGCTTGCTCTATCGCATACTGGAAATTTCCAGCGAACATTTATTTTTATTTGTCATGCGTTTTAAAAGTGTAAGCACGTACGAAAATGGCATGACGTATGAGTAATTGCAATAGCAGCGATCAAAGCTCTTGCGAAATGAATTGATTCTTATGGGATAGGCGGAGGAATGCAAAAAGGAAATTCCATTTGAAGTTTTACTTAGGAGGGTAGTTTGTAATGCTTGCATTATTACTTCGATGAATCACTACTAGAGCATTGTACATTCGCGAGTAGGGGGAAATAAGTAAAGTGACTTCATTTGATTGCTGTTATCAGGAAAACACTGTGTGATATCTTCGTTTTATCAAAGGTCAAGAACAGCAGTGTTGCCATCAATTATAAATGGTGACAGCACTGCCCTTGTTGACCTTTGATAAAACAAATTTGTAAACGTATCCGTTTGGCGTTTGCAGAGTGAAAAACAATTTTGATTTTAATAGGTATGTGTCTTTACTTTTAAAACTTAGGAATTGTTACGATTTATTACGCATTTTACTCAATTGTCGTTCCTCAACTCCAAAAATTCGTAAAAGAATGCGGCTTCGTGAGAGCAAGATATTTCCCCTCTCACTAGTTTTTCTTAACAAATTTCTTTGCGTATGAATTCAAACAACTGTCAGTCGCCTGAATATTGACAGCTGATTTGAATTTGTTGTTCTATTTAGCATTTTGGTGGTTAAACTGTCTGTCATTTTTCACAGGTTACTACAAAAGCATTCCTTAACTTTTGCGTAAGCGTCCCTCTTTGAAGGAGAGTTCATCCCCTCCACTGTCATTTTGACAGTCTTTTCCATTTTTGCTACAAAAGTAAAGGAACAGACCTAATGTGATTTTTTGGAAAACATTCATTCATTTCATACATACCTGTCAGTCAATTCAGTCAATTCAATTTGTCAAATTACAAATGTCATATTTTTAGGCTTACTCTGTCATTTTTATAACTTGTCAGTCCTGCAAAGACTTGCAAACTATGTTATTCCTTGATGAGTCTAATTAATAGTGTCCGTTGTAGGTAAACATTGAGGTAACATATTCCAATAACAGCTGGATTGGACGCAATAATTTGGAAGCGGAACGCATAAATACCGGATGCGATGCATGAAGTAGATTTTCTTTCAACTTTAGGCGTAGAGTGTCCGTGAATCCGTTGACAGTTTTCACAATGTAGGTATACATTCATTAGCGAAACCTTTTACAATATTGATGACAGTTCAAATATTTTGTGGAAAGGATATGTAATGGATCTTTTGAGACTCTTTCATTCTTTGGACACGTTAATGTTAATGAATCCGTCGCCTCAACGGACATGACGGATTTTATAAGTTGAACCTCTAAATGAAAAAACGCAACTACTGCCTTCTATTTATCACTGCTAGATGGCGCAATCTGATCTACTGAATAAAGCAAAGAAAACAATTTCAAAGTAGTGTATTGGAATATGGAATCCATACCTTGGACAGATGTCCTATTGGTAGGCCCAGGACTAAAAAGTTTGATGAAGTCCATATAGCGATTCTTGCTGATGATTTGTTTAAAATCTGTTGGAAGATCGGGAGTTATTTGAGAGGTCAACTTGAGCATTCTATAGGTAACCAAAAGACCGGGATATTAAAAATTATGCTGCTGCTGATGCTTGTAAAATACCATCGGCTTGCAGCTTACATGCATAACTGCTATATTAATTCTTAATTTGGCCTCCATTTCACAGTACGGGGTGTCCTTTGATAAATACCCACCTCCCTTTCGTATACCTACATTTATTACCTCTTTAAATTTAGTACATATATAAGCTTTAAATCGATGTCGATCAAAATGTGCACTCAATCTACCAGCCCATTGCTGAAGATTCAAGCGCGTTGTCCATTTTGTATTTAAATCCATCTGCCGATCCAATATTGCATCAGCCCGCTCGTCCAACCTCCTACCCGCTGTCATTTTGACCAATTTAATTCACCGCCATACAACATACAGACAGAGACAATCCATCATACATAAATATAGGCCCCCCACTTTTGCCTCCCTTTTGGCTACACGTATACATACTTATATCTATAGCAGAACATAATACAAACAATTGTATTTCATATCCCCAAACTTCCATATCGGTGGTGAGTATACAGTAGTATACACCGTATACCATGGAGGACACTGACAGCCGTCCATATTCTGGGTCATCTCCCTGGAGAAAGGAGAGAAATTGTTCAGCAGCAGAGATGGAGTGGTAGAAGATAAAATGAGCTACAAGTGCTCAATAAAGGACAAATGATTAAAAAAAAAAACACATCTCCATATCTCCCGTTTCCCGTACCCGTGCGTGGACAATGGGCAGGTGTTGGCTTCGGGTTATGGTCATGTTTGTTAAGGGTGGACAAAGTGCACCGCACTGAACAAAACGAGCATGCTGCCCCTAATAAACATTTATTGTCACTTTTCGCATTATTAGATTTTAGGGTTGGCTTTGTGTAAGTGTGTAAGCTTATTTAAGGGCTTGAAAGGGCCTGCTCCAAAAGCAGGATCGCTGATAACTTTTCGCATTCAAATTTGGCCTCGCATCGGCAGGCTTGCCTTCGCACAACCCCCTTTGGCGGGCTGGTGCAATTTCCTAAACAGCTAAGGGGAATGTTGAACAAAAAAAATTCCCTTGTGAATGGCAGGAGTTTTTTTTTGTTTTGCATTATTTCGATGTATACTTGCAGGAGTTTGTGACTGTGGCGTGGTCCTTGTTGCTTTGGCTGTATATCGGGTAATCCTGTATTATAGTGGCAACAACCACCACCAGTATCGTTCGCACGTTGCAGATGCTGGGCTATCGGGATGCCGAATGGAATGGGTATTGTACGCAGCAGTCTTACCCTTGAAAAAAGTTTCCCTTGCAATCAATCACCCTTGGGTCTTTCGGTTTGGGTTTGGGTTTGGCTGTTGGGATGTGTTTTTTTTTGAACTGAATTGGGAGACAAGCCTTTTTAAAGGGTGATGATTTCAAGTTTCTTGCCCGGTGTGATGCTGCTGCTGAAGTTTATGGTACGACCGGGAAGTAAGTCAGAGGATTTCGTAGAAAACTTTGCACCTTGGTTAACCTTTAAAATTTCCATTGCCAGGATGGATGTTTGAGTTTTTCCTTTTTTCGTTTTTATGGGGTGTTAGGGAAAGTTGTTCGTTCCCTTGACGGAATATCGTCTATCATGAATCCGTTTTTGCGCAGCAGACCGTCTATAAAGTTTGAATGGGAATTTGGGTCAAGGAACTGTTGTAGGGATAGTTAAATAAGGGCATGACTTGAGGATTTTATATTGAATTGTTATATTTCCGTGTGGGACATCGTTCTTTTATGGTGATGTTACAGTTGAGTTTAGGTTCGGATATGGGACAGTCTGAGGGTCGCAAGTGGAGTCGATATATAAAATAAACATTATGAGTCGCCAAAAACTGGCCATTGGGTGAAGAGCTTGATGCACGATGGGGCCGAGTTTTGGAGTATCTTTCGTAAAAATTCGTAAGTAAAGGAACAGACCTATTAGCGTAGCGTAATTATGAGGACGATCGGATTTCTAGTTAAGTAAGTTTGACAGCTGACTGAACAGACCAGATGTTTTTGAGTTTTTTTTGTCTCAGGTTGGTCACGTGATTAGTTTTTGCAGTTGACGTTTGTGGAGGGGTAGCCGACAAATCTAGTCAAGAAAATCCTGCCTGCGTACTCAGTTGACATTTTGAAGTGTCAAAATTCAAAAATAAACCACTAGTGGACGTTTTCCACAAACTATAGGTATCCGAACGACCTTTATATTAATGAGCAGGAAGCTGTTACACGGCATAACGTTTACAGAGGTCCTAAAGAGCTGGCAGAGGTGCTCCTAGTTACGAACAACACCCAGTGCAGAGGTAAGCTGTCTAGTTTCCTATTTCAGAAGGGCTTAAACGATATAATTTTTAAACCGAGTATTCCACAGTGATATGCTAGGTACATGCATCCAAGTCAGACTAAGCTGCTCGAAGTCACAAAAATGTCAGGAGCCCCGGAAGCATGCGATCACTGCTACGTTCAAAGCGCTAAAAGCACACGCGTTTTGGACTTTACGGCATTTACGAAAACATAATTGGAAGAATGCTTCTTTCTCAGCAAATCAGTATTTTTAACACAACTAAGTCCTACATTACATTTCCGAGATTCACACTATAAGTATTTTATCCCAAGTCAACTCTTCAGGAACTTACCATCAGAATCGAAAATTCACTCAGGAGCAAAGAAGTTGCCGTGGGATGCTTCTTTGACATCGAAGGAGCTTTTGACAACACCGAACATTCTCAAATATACAGATGCATCCACAACACAGGCGTAGGTAGTACTACATGTAACTGGATAAAGAACATGCTAAACAGTAGAAACATAAATGCTACATTAGGCAGTGACAGTATAAGAGTCACAGCTGCGAAAGGTTGCCCCCAGGGTGGTGTTCTATCCCCCCTGCTATGGTCCATCGTAGTGAACGAACTACTAGACTTACTCAGCAATAATGGCTTCTATGTCCAAGGATACGCGGATGACATTGCGATCCTAATCAGAGGAAATTTCGAAGATACAATCTCGGAACTCCTGCAGAGGGCACTCAACCTTGTTGCTGACTGGCACCATAGTACCATAGTTGCGTTCACAAAAAGACGGAGCAGGGAAAAACTAAAAAAAAACTACTCTTCTTGGAGAAACAATAGAGTTCTCAAAAGAAGTCAAATACCTAGGTCCTAGGTTTAACTCTGGACGAAAAACTCACTTGGAACTCTCACCTCATGAAAAACATAGACAAAGCCATGATCTCTCTGTGGACCAGCAAAAGTCTGATTGGTAAGAGTATAAACCCCAAAATGATGTTATGGCTTTATACAGCCGTAACAAGACCAATTGTCACTATGCAGCTCCAGCATGGTTTCAAAAAAACGAAATAAAAGTCAACACAAGTCAGGCTCAGTAAACTCCAAAGACTAGCTTGTGTTAACACTACGAGCGTTATGAGAACAACTCCCACTGCGGCGTTGGAAGTTATTCTAAACCTTCCACCTCTCCATCTTCAGATACAGAAAGAAGCTATGACAAATGCCTTCATGCTCATATCTAATAACACCGAAAACTCCAAGCTAGTCCATCAAGACATCGTTATGGAACTGGAAAAAGATGAAATACTTGGAATTACCATAACAGACAACTGTTTACCAAGATTTCAGCCGAAACTGCAAAGTTACATTCCCAAATCGACAAAACTGGGAACAGAATCAGCCCACATTTGCTAACAATTCTCATGTATGGTACACAGATGGATCGAAAACAAATGAAGGAGTTGGAGCTGGAGTATACGGGGTCAGCACAAAAACGTTCATCTACAAAAGCATGGACAAGTGCAACTCTGTATTTTAAGCAGAAATTTTTGCAATAGAACTATATCTTAGAGAAAATCTAGAAAAATCCATAACAAACAAGAACATATATATTCTCTCTGATAGCAAAGCTTCACTCCTAGCCATCAATAGCTACGAGATAACATCTAAACTAGTATGGGATTGCTTGCAATTACTCACATCACTAGCCAGCACAAACAGAGTACATCTCATTTGGGTGCCAGGACACAGTGAACATGTAATGAAATAGCAGACATATTAGCCAGAAAAGGATCGGCATCGACCTTCACGATGCCAAGACCATTCTGTGGATTACCTATTAGCACTGCTAAATTCTACATCAAAAAATGACTAACAAACAAGGCAAACCATTACTGGACCAACATTGAAGCTAACAGACAAGCCAAAATGTTCATGCCAACTATTTCCCTAACAAGAACAAAACAACTCCTAAACTTAACAAGGAGTCAGATTCGCACAGTCACAGGGTTCCTCACTGGACATTGTCAAGTCAAAAAACACCTCATGACTATGGGAATAACACAAAACAACACTTGCAGACTATGCAACGAGGACGAAGAATCAGCAGAACACATACTGTGTCACTGTGAATTTCTAGTCAGATTACGTCAACACCATCTAGGAAAACCTTAACTTGAGGCAGAGGACATATCTGACAGCACACTCAAAGATATACTAGGACTCATCACTAAGTCCGGTATCATATGAGTGAGCTATAAATGAAGGAAATCACAATAGGCCCACTCGTGGCCGCAGTGATATGGCAACTTGTTTCCACCTCCGCCAATTAATCTAATCTATCCCAAGTCGAAGTGACTTGACAGCAGCAGCTAATGTTGGACCCTTTCTTGTGATTTGGGTGGAAATTGCAAGTAAACCGCAAACTTAAGGTCGAGACACACGACCTTTTATAGACTTACCATTCATGACAAATATGACTTTTTGCGCATTCTTCTACCTACTTTGCTGAGGTAGGTTGAAGTCCAAAAAAACACACCTGTTATTGAACACTGCTATCAAAATTTCCTTGAAAAGTAGATGCATTTTCTATTTATTATTAGGCCATTTAAAACTGTATTTCTAGTTCCTTTGCGTGTCTCACTGAGTCAACGTATTTGGTACTTTTATGTTACGTTAAATTGTTCTTGTTTTTTTGCTATTTAAACATTTCGATTACGCTTTTGCTGCGCCTACTCATGGTGACGCATAAAACCACATACCTAACCATTTTATTTCAAACAGTACCTACACTCGGAGTCAGAGCCATCTATTCGGACAATGCAGCGTACCCAGTACCGGAAACAGCAATGTCAATTCCGCTTCCCCATTTAATGTTGTATTCGAATTTAACCCGATAGCATGAATTCCTTAGAACTATTTTTTGCTAAAGCGTAGTACAATTATATTATTTCGGCTTTTCTATTGTCCCTCTCATAGCTTTGTTGAATTTTTTTTATTATAAACCGCCAAACGTATTCAATGGCGGCACACGCTTCCGTCAAGCAGTCCACCTAGTTTCAGAACCATTAAGTAGAAATATGACGACTCATAGTGAACCGTTTCACTTAAATCGGACGATGTCTTCGCTAATTCCCTATTTTAATTGTTGAACGCACTCGCTGCGTAGTTCCACTTCCCACAATCCACCAGTTACGTCAATTTGACAATTCATTTTACAAAAAACCAACTAACAGCTGCCCCAGCATCGTGATTAAAATTGTGCCGGTTATTTTTACACAATTTACCTCGAAAATGTTCCTGATTTCATCATCAAAACTGGTAGAATGATTAAAATACGACTAAATAACATTTCTATTTGAAATTCCTTTCCTGACATTTTAGTTTACCGCAGCTGTTACGAAAAGCCTAGCAGCTAGGTGCTTTGCAAGTGCTCCCCCCAAAGTCGAGAAAAGTATGTAACTTCCATCTCATTTCTAATTGGAAACACGATAACCAAGTTTATTTATAGCTATAAATACAGTATCGATATTGGGACGAGTTGGTGCTGATCCACAATTGAAGGGTAATGCCGAGCATCCCGTGGTCACATTCTCTGTCGCCACACACAACAACTACAAGTAAGTGCAGTGTCATTTTGCTTATATTCAAAACGCAATTTAAAGAAACGCTTTCTAATAGATATGAAAACGGAGACTGGGCACAACGCACCGAGTGGCATCGCGTGGTTGTGTTCAAGCCGAATCTCCGAGACACGGTCATGGAGTACCTCAAGAAAGGACAACGAACTATGGTTCAGGGAAAGATTACTTACGGAGAAATCACAGACCAACAGGGCAACCAACGGCCCAGTATGAGCATCATTGCGGAGGACGTTATCTTCTTCCGAGAGAATCAGAACTAAGCACCAAAGTAACTCCTCATCGTTAATTCCATTTCGCATTACATACAAAGTGTTTTTTTATTGTTTGAAATAAAATAGTTGCGTTAGTTTTATACTGAAAATGTTGCTTTCATTTTGATCATCAACAATCGGACGAGTAGTCATGTCTGGGTTTGTGATAGCAAGCGCCAGTGAGCCTCTCTGCAAGTAAGATGGTTAACAAACAAATGGCTTATGAAGTACTGGACATACTGTGTGCATTGATGAACAACTCGTCGACTCGCTTTGACATGTCTGAAATCATGTCAATCTTTTGTTCGATGTTCTCCAGAATCTTTGTATGCAGATCTAAAAAGGGCAACAATTTGCTGTTCTACGAGGCTGTGAAAAAGTTAACCTAGCAATTTTGAACAGGATACTTACAAAATCGCATATAACGTTCGCTGGCATCGCTTTTTCTAGCTCCTCAATTTCAGAAACTTGGTATCCGATCTTATTGCAATCTTCAGAAAATCCCACGAGCATGTTGAGAACATTAGTACGCTCCAAGTTGTTTGTACACTTGCAGCCGGAGAAGTCCTTTGGCAGCCGCTCCATACAGTTGATGGAGTTTTCCAGTTTGCACAGCCAGAAGCCAACTTGATCGGTTTCTCGCTCTATTGCAACTGATTTTTGGGTTAGCATCTGATACAATTCGTAAATCTCGGTTAACTAAAAGAAGAACCTAGTATTCAGTCCAAATTTTTCTGAGGAGTAGTCAGTGGTACGTACTTTAGTTAAGTTATCATGGATTGCGATTTCCTGCTGGTTGAAAAACTGTGTTTTTCGTTGGAATTCCTGAAATAAATTTTGCGTTTCGTCGAAGAGGAAGTTGGCCAGAAGATCAAGATCTGTAAATTCTAGAACGCGGTCGTCGGAAGGCCTGGGACCGGCGGAATTTGATATGACACCGAGAAATTTTGTCATATTATTTTTTTTGTTCGTTTGTACTAGTAGTATGGGAAATTGTTTTGATTGTGTTTTCAAATATTTTGGATTTCTACCTAAACTTTTCTTTTTATATTCAGTGGCTACTTATGTGATTTAATTAATGCAAAGGGCAGGGGTAGTTTGATTGCGCACATTTTGCTGTCATTTTTAAACTAAAATCGTTCAGAATGGGTATCTGTCTGAGCAGAGTTTACATACTGCAAACAGTACGTATGGTATAACTTACCAGTATCTGGGACTTGAGCCTTTTCTTAATTTTGCTGAACGGCATTCGGCACTTGTCTTAAAGTCGCATACAAATTTGGTTAGCCGATGAAATATGATAAGTTCTTTGACAATCATTCGAGATAAGAGCTCGGCCTTCGACGTTAGGTTCATGTCAACGAAATAGAAGTACAAATTCGGATTCGGACAACGGAGGCAGTTAGTTATGAATCAAAACCGAACTATGAGGCATGTTGGTTGAAGCCTGTTGATCACTCACATCAAATATAAAGCGAGTTATTGGCTGTACAATTTGATTTGCCCAACCGTTTTTTAGTTCTGTTTTGCAGGTAATAGGTATGGAAAGATAGTGGATGGTATATTTATTTGGTGGAAGATATATCATACATCGAAGGTACCTATTTAGTGACGAGAAACTCTGAAAACATTTCTGTACTACTTTTGAATATGTACGAAGGAGGGTAGGTAGGTAGGTAGGTCTAGGTGATATTTATATTTATAGCATAGAAAAAGTAAAAATTTGATTATTTAAAATTTGAGAGACATTCCGCCAGAATAAAATAATTCATCTGACTCTAAAATGAATTGTACTTTATCCCTTCGCTAGTTCGTGTAGAAAATTACGAAGAAACAAAAGCGTGGAAGATGACAGATCGATTTGTCTCTTATTGCGTCTTAAAACTTACCCCCATATTTATAAACACACATTAGTAGACGTCATGTAACCATAGTTGATAACTTTTACACAGTCCTTATCAATACAGAGGTTAATGCTTGCCGATAAGCACACGAGTGAATCTATTAAGTAGATCTATTTACGTCTTTCAAAATTGAATTTCGTTTCAACTCCTTTAAATTCGTTTGATTCTCCTACACAATTTGGCACCCTGAAAGTTTGCATGATATTCCTGTGTGCATAAGGCTTCTTTAGATAGTGCAATGCAATTTTTTTTCTCAATACGTTTACTCTTCTTTGTGACTTCTTAAAATTACACACGAGAGATGAATCACATCGCTTAACAGCAAGAATCGCTTTAGGTCATGATAATTCCCAATTCCCCTTTCTGAACATTTTTATACAGAAAACCAGACTTAAATCATGAAAAACAATTGCTAAAATAGAAGGCTCTTATGGTTTTGCTACTTGGAAATATGTGTGCAAAGTATGGACGTTTCTTCTAGTGGACAGCTCCATCGGCACTGCAATGCCCCTAATCTGCCCCTAGTCTGCAAGTGCCAACTACACTTCTTCTTACTTACGTATGAATTGCAATTGCTTTTACTCAAATAAAATGTCAAAATCTAAGCATTTACCGAGTTTCGCATGAATACAAACTGATTTGAGTTAACCCCAACCTTTGTTTGAAAGGCGGCGCCAAACATTTTACTCAAATCGGTATGAATAAAATGTAGCAATTGCTACGAAAATCCATGTCTGTTATTTTGCTGACTCAGAATGTTTGTAAATATTTTGTGCCCATATTTTTTAAATAATTCATATCTACAATCTAAAGCATTATGAAGTTTTGACGTTTTGATTATAAGTATAGTTAAGTTAGATGTTATTTGTGCAGAAAAACCAAAAAAATGAAATTAGGTATTTAGTTTCACGCGAAATGTGGACTCGCTAATATTTTTTTGGATAATAGCAATAAGACGCAAGTATACAGGTTTGGTTACATTTTCAAAAACCTCTCGGAAATTCTTAGTTTTTCTTTAATTGTCCGAAAATATTTCATTATTAAAATTCCGGACAACTTAAAAAAAATTGAAACATCACCAAACTATATCAAAAATCATAGGTCTGTTCCTTTACTTTTAAATCTTACGAATTTTTACTAATTCTTACGAATTTTACTCAAATGCCGTTCCCTAACTCGAAAAATTCGTAAAAGAGAGCGCCATCGAGAGAGAAAGATATTACCCCTCCACTGAGAATCTTACGAATTTTTACTCAACAAATTTCTTGGTGTACGAATGGAAAAGCTGTCAGTCACAACTGATTTGAAATTTCTTGTCCTATTTGACATTCGATTGCATTTGATTTGATTTTTTGTGCATTAAAATGGTATCAGCAGGCGGCAAAATAAATATTGAATGTTCACCTCGAACATTCCATCGTATTGAAAATGGTAAGTAGACATTAGAGAATATGAAATAAAAATTTATTGAATTAAGTAGGTATTTGTCATATCTGTCATTATTCATAGTTTACTACAAAAGCGTTCCCTAACGTTTTCGTTAGTGTCTCTCTCTGTGAGAGAATTTATCCCCACCACTGCCATTTTGACAGTCTTTTCCATTCTTACTACAAAAGTAAAGGAACAGACCTCATATTTCCAGGTGGTCAGGTTTGACAGGAACTGCAAAGCAAGTACGAGTGGGTCTAGGTACAGCAAAGTAATGTCGTTTTCCATTGGGCAAAAAGAAGCGTCCGGGGGAGTCCGGAATCGAAAAAATTACTTCTGAAACCGCTCCTTTGGTACAAAAAATACTCTTCTGGTTTCTGGATTTGAAGTCAGAATCCACTCAAGAAGCACCAACTGACAGCAGCCTTAGAATATTTTTCTGCATTTCACCAATACATTTCTGGATTCAACCAGAAGCAGTTTTCTTGTTCCATTGGATTTCAGAATGAGTGAATCCCCAAGTGAAACTAATGGAAAACGACATAAATCACAAAAAATCGTTTGCTTAAGGCACATCTAAAATATCTGTTGTTTTACCTATTTTTAACACTAGTAGATGTCAAATATATGTGGCTCAATGTTGCTTGAAGTCCATACACATACTTTGGAGTACATATTTTCTGCTTAGAGTTAGTTTGTTGGACTACTTAGCAAGGGGTCCCCGGTTCGAATCCCGAAAGAACCAAATTACATCTTAAGGTTTTTTCCACTGCGCCACCTCTCGCGAACGCCTGACAAACATCCGAGAGTAAAACTGTCATGAAAGAGCTTCTCAATTAGCCGTTTGGACTCGGCGTAAAATTGTAGATCCCTTCCATTCGTCCCAAAAATTGAAAACCCACACAAAACGAATGATTGTGAGAAGCTAGGCCTATAGACCTGTTGCGTCAAAATATTTATATTTATTTATTTTATTTTCCGCTTTTTGAGAGAGTTCCGCTCAATTTTTTTAGTTTTTCGTGATTGCCTGGGGAAAGTACGCGAATAGGTAGATCTGTTGTATCGCCGTATTCTCAGATGAACTCAGCTACCAACCTTTGATATCTTATTCCAGGAGACTTAAAGCAAGCTGCTTGCTTTGCTGACAAGACTTTAAAATATATGTACAATCTCTTGTGTAGTTATAGAATTTACATACGTGATACCATTTATAAAAAAATAGAATTAACTTTCGGTGATCTTGGATCTGGAAATCGGTTTTCATAAAGCTAATACCTAAAAACCTACCTGCTTATTTTATTTTAAATGTTTACTGCTTGAAATTCCCAACATTACTGATACCAAATCAAAACAAGGCATAATTAAAAGAGGTCTTTTTAGGGATTTATATTTTTATCTATAATAAAAGTGCCGCCCGGCTCTACTTCCAAATATCACATTCCACGTTGCTTCTTTTTCTTATTCTCCAAAATTAGAATATACCAACTTTCCTGTATGAAGTCAGATTAGAAAAGTGTCAACGAGGTGCGTCATCACATCAGCACGTGGTATCTATTTGTAACCTTTACCACATCATCGTGTTACCAATAAACGTCATTCATAAATTCATGTGAATAAACAAAAAGTTCACCGTTTTGGTTAGCTTCTCCACATTGGTAAACAACACTCCTCCATTCCGATTTCAATCTACCACTGCAATTGATATGATAACCCCAAACGCCCGCATGGTTGTCCCAATCGAACGCGTCATATTTGCGAAAAGCTTTTTTCAGTATTTTCTCCCAGCCCCAAGCCCAATACCACTTCGCTCCATCGTCGATGGCCAACTTGGCAAATGGCTCTTTCTAACGTCACGTCACACGATCACACTGCAAAAGTTCAAATACTACTCCACTGTTTTGTTTTTTTGGAACTTTATATCGGCAGACAATATTTTATGGGAAGCTCTGACTTGTGAGTTGAGGAGCGCCACTAGCGCCTAGTACTTTCAATTTCTATTCAGTTTCATTGCGTTCGCGCCATCGGCTGGATGGTGCTTCTTAAGACTGGTGCCTTGGAGTGAGTGTTCTTGATAAGGCCATTTTCCACGTACTTTTTTTCCCTCCTCCTCCCGTTGTCGTCGTCGTTTCGTTTTGCGATTAACAAGCCGCGAAGAGATTATGATTTATCAATCAAACAGCATACAACCAAAGTAGTGTGAAGTGATTGCGACCGACGACGCGCCGCACGGTCCTTTGACGATCCAATTACAAAACAAACAAAAAACGGAAGAAGGGAAAACCAGTTTCGAAAAGTGGATTTTTGGCCATTAGCATGATAAATATCTAATTCTGAACAAAAAAAAAAAACGTGATAAAAGCGTATCTATTGCATTCTTTTGTAATAGTGTGGCTATCTATTTTTTGGAACTCCCCGTGTGAACTGTGTTCGTAATCAATTTTTTCTCTGTTTCTAATTAAATAAGCAAATTAATTAGTTTAAAAAAAAAAAACGAAATAAATAAAAGCAACAATGGCAGTCGACTATGTGTTGGAGGATCTTATGGGGAAGTTGGGTAAGTTGTAATGAAAATGGGGCGGTTTTAAACGCTTTAAAAGGTGATACATTTTTGATTGATGTTGTTCGGAAATGGATAGGTATGGAGTGCGGGTATTATAATTAAAAACAACTTTTGCACTCAAAAAACAAGACTAATGACAATCTTGAACTTGAGTCTTGGACTTTCACATGGACTAATGTGATTAAAATGTTGCCAATGGCATTCGTGGTTGCAATCAAAAGAAACTACATATTATTGCAAAGATTTCAATGACGGTATCTTGCAAGTGTTGCCTTGGACGCGTTTTAAGAGGCACATTTATAAGTTTGATCTTGAACTAAACTTGGGCCAAATTTTCTGCAGAAAACTAGCAAATGGGAGCTACAATAAAATTAAGGCAAAGGTTAAAAATACTTACTAGTAAAACTATAACCTCGAATTTACTAAAAAAAAACAACATCAGTTTTGAAAGTTTTAAATAATATTTCCAAATTCAATAATAGAATTCGAGCAGGCTTTATTTTACACTTTATCGTCGTTTCGTCATATAAAGTGCTAAAGTTTGTTTTTCTGAACGAGCTTTAGAACTGATTAAGACACCCAAGTTTCGAATAATAGCGGAAACGTGTGTAGGAGATTATCGACATCGTCGGACATAAGCGGCTCCTGATTTTGCACTTAAAACCACAGGCACAGACAATCGTGTTTGTCCAAATGTGTCGCAGCGAAAAGTACTTAATGAAATCTTTACATTCATTGGCGGGAAGATCCGGGATCCTCTCCCGTACTCGGTTGAGCTATTTTTGTTTGAGAAAGAAACTGAATTTAGTGGGGCAACCCGAAATTTTGGAAAAAAGTTCTCATGGCTGCATTTTCTTTGACATATAAACACCCACGTATCGGTTTTAGCTTTTTCTTCTAACGGAGGTACTTCCCCAATAGTAAAACAATAAGTCCTGCTTTAAAAATCAGACGCTGATCGTCAACATTTTTTCTGACTCCAAATTAATGACAGTAGTGATTTCTCGAAGCGTTCCCATACCTAGCTGAAAGTAATGTCACACTCATATCAGGTCTGTTCCCTTACTTTTTGGGCCAATTTCGGCAAAATGTCAGATATCAAGGAGTGGGGATATATTCTCTCAGAAAAAGAGAATGTAACCAAAACGTACAGGAACGCAAGTTTGGCATGACGTTTGTTGAAAACATATCCGAAAAAATTCAAAAATAAACGTCAATGGGTTTAAAAAAATTACCAGTTTGCAGACGTTGAAAAACATTCGGATTCAGTTTAGTATTTATTTTTTTTTGCGGATTTATCCATTTTTAATAACAAATTTCAGCACTTAACAAAGCAAACCGAAAAAAACTGCCAATTCAAATTGACTTTTGAGCGATTTGACATCTAAAGTCAGTTATAACAAACTAGCCCAAATAAATTTGTTGGGCTATTATTTGCAGGTTTTTTTATGAAGGGGAAATGGTTTGTTCTCTCTTTGTGGTTCTCTTCTGCCCAACTTTTGCGTAAAGGAACGAAGTTTGACTAAAATTGACTAATGTGTTCGAATGCATTATCGTTAGGGAACAGACCTATTATGTCATTCAGGTTTCCTGGGGGTCGAATCGCGTCGTCCGTGAACGAGCATTACGTTCACCGAATTAAGTTGATTTACATGTGAAACAAAAACAAGTTCCGTCACGTATTGCTCGTTCACGGACGACGCGATTCGATCCCTGGTTTTTAGAGATTTCCAATTATTTTTTTTCTTTATTATGCCTGTTTTTTTTAGCTTCTGTCCCGGCAAAGCAAGGCAAAGAAGGATTTTCAGCACGCAATTACTACAACTACGTCCAACGCATTCGTCTACTTTACTTTGCTTTGCTGAGGTAGAAGCTAAAAAACAAAACACACCTACTGTCTGCAAGATTTTTTAGTCTACCTATTACTTATATGAATTTTAATTTAAAAAAAGACAAATATTTTAGTGCCCCGAATTCGTTATAAGCAGATACTACTGTATTTGGATTATTTGTATTCAATTTAATACCTGAAGTTGATCACATCGCGCAGTCCATCCTGGGTTCGGAGCCGCATGTAAATATCTGTCAGTTTAAATTATGAGACCACGTGAAACTGTTGCTGACAGCCGTATGCAACCAAGTTGTTTCTAAAGTGGTGCTGAACGCAGCCCAACACATCCACTATTTATTCGCACTTGACTTCTTCGTTAAATAATCCAAGGAAAGGGAGATACTTTTTTTGTCTGATGAATGATTATCAGCTATCAGGACACGACGTATTAATCCAGGAAGAATAATTATTTTTTTTAGGTAAAACCGATGTAACACTTTCATGAATTTCTTAATTTAATAAAGTATTTTAGTTTTTCTACATCAAAGGAATACTCAAGAAAATATCCGCCTGATTACTGATAACATGAAACCGTACCCAGAATGATGTCGTACGACTTTTCGACAAATATGAAGTTTGAGATCAATATTGTAAACAAACTATTGTTACAAATGAATAAGGTCGTGTTTTCAACTTTTGTATGCATCGCTGCTCGTTAATACATTGTGCGATACTAAATAAATCATTTAAGAGCCCAGGCTAGATTTTTAGAACTCGATAAATTTCCATGCAACATTACATATTGTGACCTCTAAAATATATAAAGTGAAGGTTAAAAATGATTATTAGTAAGCCCCATTATCTTTTACTTTTAACACCTTGATCTGCACTTTTGGCCTTTCAAGATCATGCGCAATATTCATATTTATAACTTTCAAAAAACGTGTTTTATAGCTAGAGAACCGACATTTAACATCGACGGAACACATTTAAGCCTGTTTTCTAAAATAAGAATTTGGAAATCCTAAATATACTGAGACTCTTTAAAACCGTGATCTACTTCTTAGGGGCCGGTTATAGCGACACGAAAAATGCAACCGAAAAAATTTCTTTTGCTGTTTTTAGCCACTTAAACTTAATTGTTTTCTAATAAATTGTTTTCTAATAAATGTTCTTTTTTCAAAAATTTAAGATAATTTTGTTATTTTTTTGATAAACTAACTTTAAAATTCATAAGCAACATTTTAAGACCAAGATTGAGTTCAACAATTAAGTTTAAGTGGTTAAAAAAAGCAAAAGAAATTTTTTTCGGTTGTATTTTTCGTGCCGCTATAACTGGCCGCTTAGTTATTGTCATCACCTTGCATTTGTGTATCTGCCCCTAAATACTACTTCAACTGGTTTACCTACTTCTTTTACAAGCAAGGCATTCATTAATAGTAAGTATACTATAAGGTCATCTAATTAATTAATAATTTGGCCGATATCTCGCGAATCGAGATTACGAAACTCTTCACCCATATCACATCAATTAAGCAATTGAGCGCCATAATTTATTTTACAATTAAAAGCAATTAGCGCCTGGTCAAGTGACACTTTTTTTTCGAAAATAGGCATTTTAAGATACATCTCAATACTAATGGAGTGTTTGCTCAATGAAATGAGCGCGTGGTTGGCAACATTGTAGTATAGCAAACAAAAACTTAAAGCGACATACTTGAGTTTTCAACGAGGCGGTAGTTAATGAGTGATGATGAATATTGACTACTGCTGTTGACTAAACTGACAGTGCACATTGGTAAAGATATTGCCACTGATAAATCATTCCAACTTAAGTTGTTGAAGGTCACAATAGGAAATGCGAAATTTCGCCATTGTGAATTTCCTATTTATTTATTTTTAGTGCCCTGACTAAATTTTTCGAATTCACAATAGCGATATTTTCCATAAAAAGTACAGGTCTGTGGGACCCAAGTCTTAGCTTCTCACAACCATTCGTTTTGTGTGGGTTTTCAATTTTTGGGACGAATGGAAGGGATCTAGAGCTTTACGCCGATTTCAAACGGCTAATTGAGAAGCTCATTCATAACAATTTTACTCTCAGATGTTTGTCAGACGTTCAGGAGAGGTGGCGCAGTGGAAAAAAACCTTAAGATGTAATTTGGTTCTTTCGTTAACAAAGCCATTTGCAAAAAATAATCGGGATAGAAATCGGGATATGGCACTTGCCATATAGGTAACAAAATAATTAAATTACTATAGGTATCTGGACATTTATGAAGCCTTGAATTTTTGTAAATGGTGTTCAACACAATGGGGCAGTAATCAAAAAGGGCGCCGTTGCACCTCCCTTAAAAAACGACTCTGCGAATTGTGGCGGGACTTAATACGAAAGGCACGGGCAGCGCCGTGGGAGTACAGCTAGTTAATTATATATAACAATAGCAAATAGTTTTGCTTAAAATATATCGCGATTATTAGTCTGTCAAATTTAATCCGGAAGCTAAAAACGATTGTTGTGACCTTTGCTGATAATTATTTTAAATTCCCATTTTGCGTATAAGAAATATCGCTATTGTGATCTTATGAAAGCTGAGGTAGATACAAATAATACATTTTTACCGCCCCATGGTTAAAATTTGCAAACTAACAGTTGGTCTTAAAATTTTTAATTTTTGAGGGTCACAATAGAAAATTTTGTGTGAAAAATTTCTTCATTGTGAGTTTTAAATAAATAACTATTAGTAGAAAAGGGTATTAGACCATCAAAGTTTGAATACCTAAGGCGTCTTACCAATTGGTATTATGATTAGTAGCAGGTATACACTGTACGATACCACATACCTACGCAAATATAATTAATAAAGGATATTCCATTGTATCCGTAAAATAATAATTATTTAAATGCATCACAATTAGCGAGTACCTGATGCATGACAAAAGTCCTAAATAACTTCGATAACGATTCTATACGGCTGCATGATAAGAAAATGTTGATAACATTTTGCGAGCTACTCTTGGCCTACTTGTGCGGTAGGTATGTCTCCAGCTGCAAGCTACTTGTATTCTAGTTATCTTTGTTTAACCATATCACAATGGCAAACAGAACAATTGATATAGAGATACTGAAGGATCTACAGAAGCGAACGAAGCTAAATACAAAGTAAATATTGCAATCGATGTGAAGTACTATGAAATTAGAACAATTAGGCATAAATTACCATTAAAAAGTGAAGGATCGATAACATAAAAATGGGCGCAGATACCTATGAAGACATTATGGCATTACTAAGTTTGAAAGAAAGTTAGAATAACCGGTCAAGCAGTCAATTATTGTTCTTTGAGTTTACTCAACGTTGCGTTTAATTTTTAGATATTTAGGGACGAAAATAGATTTTTGTATTTGTGTTTCAGCCTTTCATCTATTTCCTTAGATATTTCTAATGCTTGCGACACACGGAACCGGAATTATCTTACTAGCCATATAACTCCAATTTGGAAAAACAAGTTCTGGTATTTGATGGACGAGGAAACTGCTAAGAGTCTTATGCAGAAAGATGAACAATATCCATCGCCTGCGATTCTTAGGTGAACTTGCCGGCGAACTATAACTTCTTCCGGGAATTTTGCACATTTCCGAGTGAATAAAACAAAGTAATATTGAGTTAGGTCAAACTTAGCAATATGTGCTCCTGTCAAAAAATACATAGAGTTGCCGGAGCAATTGAGCAACTGCCTTTTCGCGTTCATCCATTTTTGATTTGGATTCATTAGGACACTCGATCTCTCTCAGACAAAACGTCATATTTGACTTTTCTGACACGCACAGGTTTTAATTTCATTTATATTTTATAGATCATTTCGTGTTAAATTCCATTACAAAAGGCAGCCACTTGTCTAGATATATTAATTAACTCAGAGATCATTTAGTAGACTGAAACTGGTGACTAGTCATGTCCCAATTTAAATAGTCATTCCGTGTAATTATTCATTGTAATACACATCCCACATATATACAAATTCCAACTTTTGATTGGTAATGAAAACTTGTTTTCTCAGCCTATGGTTAACCTGTCATACTAACACCTCCATTATATTAACAGAAATGCATTTTAAACAATTTCAATGTTGTTGAAGTGGACTTGAGTTCCAGACTGATGGTACTTTGCATGCCGGTGTATATTAATTAGCGTCATTTGTTATTAAAAAATGTATTGGAAAGACGTAATACCTAACCTACCCAACTACATTTTTTTTTATGTCATCAATCAATGATTACTGTACTTAAACCCAGTTGTCAGATATAGTTCATATTTATAAAAATTACAATTAGCTATTAGGTTTTTTTGACGTGGCTAGCACTAGTGCCCACTAGTGCGCACTGAGAAGTGTCAGCTAATTTTCACGCCTGTCAAAAACCCTGCACAACCCTGAAGTTTTACATTGAAAAATGAATGACAGAAAAACTCAGCACTGAATTCCTGCCCCGACACATTAACTGGGGTCAGTTCAGGGCACAACTAGGGCGCTCTAGAAGTCATATCAAACACACGGGTTTTCAGTACTAGATCAAGTTCAGTGCTACATCGAACACATCATTAGGGTTAACCCAGTGCGCACTTGGGCCCAAGTCAAACAAACCTTATATTTTTAAATAAAATCAGTATGTTTGGTATGAAAACCTGGGGCGCTCTAGGTTGCTCTTCGTTGCTCAAGTTAATGTAAATAGAAATCCTTATTTGAAATTCAGTAATTATTTGTACACACTTGTTATTTGTGATTATTCTCATAAGTTAATTATAAAATTCACAATTTTTTGGTCCATTTTTGTTATTCATTTCAATCGAATTCAATTGCCCTGAAAATCCAGCTCACATTGACATTTTGACAGTTTGTCTTAGAATGCGTTAACAAGTTCTCCAGCCAATGCTCCGATTCGCAATTCGCTCGCTTTAAAGAAAATTTCGGTCGCCGGCGAGTTCGTCAAAGAATACCCTAGCGATGAATGTATCGTGTGATATTATCGTCGTTGCGTCTGAGCGATTACAGATGCAGGAATCGCCGGCGATGAAAAAACCCATGAAGAAGAAATAAGTTAATAATAAGCGAATGGCTTAAGGTAGATTATGTCAACTTCCTGTAAGTTTCCGGGGTAGGTTGTGCAAAATTTTGTGCTTTTAATTTTTCTGTAAGGATTTGCAATAAAATAAACTAACAGAAACGCCAATTGTCAATCAAAGGATACACATATTCAATACTAAAATACGTTTTCTGCTGTACTTCAAAAACGTGCAGATATTTGTAGGAAATAGGCGATCATGCGCCCCATCTAAAAATAAAAAGATTATCACGAGACAAAGGCGTCTGGATTTTAAGCTTCATTATATTTTCCAAGAGAAATATTTCTAATAACGTCATCATCACGCGCTGCCTATTGATACCGATTTTTCCACGTTTCCCACGCATCCGGAAAAAAAAGAGTCCGATTTTTAAAATCGATTTATTTTTGACGCAGCTGCACAAAGCTTTAGAAAGGTGCTGATGATGCATCCCTTATCAAGTTAAATGGGTGGCGCGTATTTAGTGCAATTGTGGTGCGACTAATTGATTACATAAAGCAGAATACTTTGTTTTAAATCAACTGCGGTTTTGACACCTGACACCTGTGCTTTGTTTTGCGTCAACGCAAACTCCAAGAATAAAATAACGACAACAGATCAGTAAGTTTCGGTGCTGTGGCCTTGTATTCGATTTTAAATATAGTTTTAGGCGATTTTTTTTAAACAGAAAGTATTACGTATCGAATTTCTCTTTTGACGCATATACATAAACCATTAATCACAGTCAGACGTCACGCAACATAAACCAAAACAACTCGGGTTCAAAGAAATCATTGCGAAATCCCTGACATGATTCAGTTTCTATTTATTTTTATTTTTTTACTTTTTGCATTGAAAGTCAGACATTATGAGTATGTTTGGGTAAACGACACTAAGTCGAAAGTTTATTTACCATTTAAGTAACAAATTTCCCCATCCACAACTGAGTGAACGCAGAATGCAACGCGTACGTTTTAATTTATTCCCGCGTTGTCAATTAAAACACCTTCAACTGTCATTATCGATGTGACACACCTCCCCGGCTCAAATGTCCGACATCAGCAATGATTAAATGACGATCGCAATTGATTTTGTAAATTGAAACGAAGGAAACAGGGGCTGGAATATTTGACTCAATCAAGGCGCAGACATCAATCCGACGTAATAAGAAAACGCTTGTGCGCCCTGCCATGCGAATCAATTTATATGTAAAAAAATGAATTGAAATGATGGTGTGTCTCACCTATTTAAATAGAGTGCGGTCGTTGATCATGTGGTTTGGCGTATACGCGAAGTAATTTCACAATTTAGAATGTTGGGGATTCCATTTCCAATATGCCACAGAGAGTTTGCCTTTCAGCTAAATACTGTCAATCTTGAGTGTTTTACTGGCGAGTTAAGATAAATAAAACCAAGTTGGTTTGTAAATTGCTAGTGAGACGGCACGCGGTTTTATTATGACAGAGCAATTAATTTGAGCTTCATTTGATTGTGCTTACATTTAGCTACTGGGTGATGTAAATGCGTCCACGTAAGAGGTTGTTATTTATTCTATTGAGAATGAGATTTGGGTCAGTGATTTATTAATGGTCGAACGGAATTGGTCTGATTTCAAAGTTCAGTGGCAATCTCAAGCAATCTAATAGCTAATGAAAACACAAATCATATAGTTTGCCTTGGCAATTTGAAGTTGTACATTGCCACGGCTCGATCAGGAGGTGGAAGTCGCTCACTTCAACCCTGAACAGGTGAACGTGTGGTGGAACTAATTGATTTGGCACTCGAAAGAGAAGAGTTTTATGAGCTTAGTGCAAAACTACTTACTTGATTGCAAAAAGAATATGAACGTTTGAAATTCGTAGACGTCACTTTAGCCATTCTCTTCATGAACACCAGTGGCGCTGCAATCATAAGAAAGTACAACTGTCACGATGGAGCTTCTGGGTCACATGAAAAATGTGCTGTCATAAACTGGCCTTTAATTTGTTTTTGTTTTTTATGAGAATTTTTTGTAGGTGGTGCAGCGGTCGGTTTCCATTTTCGTACGCCATTTAAAGTAAAGAATTTTTTTACTGCACTGCAGTACCGACATTTTTTTCAAATGATTATTTGACGTTGTCTACCTCAAAACTGATTTTGTAACAGCCAATTACTTCGTAGAAAAATGGTTTGAGGTATTCCCAAACAGTATGCAAGAGTTGGCACCATTTTTGACATTAGGTTTGTTTGACGTGGGCCCTAGTGCCACTGTGTTTTCCCCTTATGTGTTCGAAACCTGTATTTGACATGACTTCTATTGCGCCCTAGTTGTGCCCTGAACTGACCCCAGTTAATTTGTCGGGGTAAGAATTCAGTGCGGAGTTTCGCTGTCACTTCGCTTGCAGCTGTCATTCATTTTTCAATGTTAAACTTCAGAGCAGCATATTTTGCGTTCGATATAGAAGCCGAATTTTCAGGGTTGTGCAGGGTTTTGAAATTAACTGACACTTCTCAGTGCGCACTTCTGGGCACTAGTGCTAGCCACGTCAAACGAACCTATTCTTTTCATCAGGTAAATAGACATTCTCTCGTTTAGCGAATTAATCTGTCTTCTGGGGGACTCATATAAGACTTGAATCTTATTCAGATAATCAATTTCGAGAGAACAATATATCGTGGACGATGGAGTTCAAAAATAAAGCGCTTTCCACCACGCGGAAAAGGAACATAACAATCAGTATTAACCCAAACACTGCAGGGTCTTCTCAGATTGTATTACGGACAACAGTTTTCCTGATTTCATTTCACTATTAAGTCGACTATCTACAAAATAAGAGTCTTCAAACTACAATCAACAGATTTGCGATTTGCTTTTATTAAAAATAAAACAGCTTCCACAAGCGATAACATTTCTGTGTTGGTACAATTAAGCGGCCTGTTTGCATAAGAAATCAATAAAACAAGTATATTAATCTAAGTAAATAGTGTTCCATAAATAAATTCCATAATCTGGATTTAAACACAATGTGCGCCGAGGAGATAAATATAGACACGTATTTTGAACAAGGCGTGGGTGTATCCCAATATAAAAACAATTTTACAAATTTTAGATAATAATATATATAAAATTTGTGCGTATTTTTAGAGCAGCTTTGAATTGCCCAAAATGTTTGTTGGGAATCACTTTTGCGCCAGGTAAATGTGACAGTTATTTTTATACGTAAGACGATCGTACAAAGACTAAAATTGACAATCCCAAAAGATGCGACAGTCACATCGTGCTTTTTAGAGGTTTGTTGGAATTGGCAGCACTTTTTCAGGCGAAAACCAGTTTGACAGCTGACAGCTCTGATTTCTGTTCATTTTTGGTTGTCATTTCACTATGAGTCTATTGACTTAGCATACACGGCCTCTGTTTCTCCAGAAATTAGTTGAAAAGAAGATTTCAAGATGGCCCTTCATTCGAGACATTAGTCTCAATTATTTTCTTTCTTTCTTATTTTTTAACAAAAACCTAAAATATAAACAGAGAGCTAACTATAATTGAAAGTCACTGACAAATGTGTGATCATTCTATCCTCAAACAAAAAACAGCTCTCCTGTAACTTGACATATCGAGAGATAATCGAATCAGACCACCATTGTCGGATTCCTCCAGAGTTCTTTCCTGGGCTCAATTCCTATAGTGTTCTGTAACGTGACAACTGTCCAGAGTTTATTTATATCGCATCGCAAATTAACTTCTGACGTTAAAACTATACACAAAAAGCAAACTACCAATAATGTTTTCGTAAAGCTAATTGAATAAAATTGCGATCAATTGAAAATCTATTAACAATACGATCGAAGCTAGACTAGAATTCAACAAGGCGTAACGCCAGCGCTGTCACAGTTACCACTATTGTGTGGGAACGATTTACTGGAGATGGAAATGTTGTAAGATGAGAAAATGTTTTTGCTTTGATCTGGGCGCTGCGGTCGCTAACCGCTAAAAACCTACAATGATTATATTAATTGGCACATTGTATTATAAATGAATTCCTCTTCTAAAAATAGGCATTTAAGTTTATTTGTTGCTAGCCTTGATTTCGTCGACGTTCTTCGAAGTATGAAAAATATTTCTTTTACAATCGGCTTGCTTTATTTCTCCTGATAGCAAATTGGTATTTTATGTAATTTACTCTTATCAAAACTTAAACTTTCATGGGCATTATTGTTTTTAGTGGATTAAGATTAGTTAATTGCCTGGGGTATTTGTTTGGTCATTGTTACTAAGCAGAGATTGATTATGGCTCTGTCGCTTTTAAAATTAATGTTTACTTCTAATATTGACTTAACACTTTGTAGCACCTATAGTTATGTTTTAGATGTCTTAAGCTAGAGATTGAATGACCTCAAAACTAATAGCAGGAGTTCGATTCAATAAAGTGTGCCCTGTGTTCAATTGTTGAGTTCAAGCATTATCTTTAAGTGGTCAAAAAAAGCGAAAGAATTTTTTTTCGGTTGCATTTTACGTATCGCTATAACTGGCCCCTAACTAAAATAAAATACTCAATATTCTGGTGTGACCGAAAAAATTTCTTAGGGGCCAGTTATAGCGATCAGTAAAATGCAACCGAAAAAATCGGAACAGTATGAAAATGATTTTATTTTTCGTTTCGTAGGTCATAGCAAACATAAAAAAGTATTTCAGAAAAACTAATTGTCATTGTCACTGTTCGCGTTCCTCTGCCCGCTAGACGTCTAGCACAAAACATCCCAGTTGAAGGAACGTTCGGGCTAGAGCCTTCAAATTTTGCAAACATTTGAACGGTTTTCCTTTGACTGATTGTTTTTTTTCCCTCTCTCTTTCAATGCAGCCGGTAGTTTTGTGCTAGATTGAGAAATTTCCATGAAAGGGGTATTTCACAAAAGTGGTAGATGTACTCTATGGTGAAATGTCAATTTTTTTTTATATAAAGTTTGACATGTCGCTCGTTATCTAGTGGGCAGTTGAACGCGGCCACTTTGTTGTTAGTACAAACAAATCAACCACCACTGATTAGATTCGACCAGAAAAAAAAATCCTGACAGATGGAATAGTACAGAAATGACACATAACAGTGGAATGATTTGTTTTTTTTCTGTGGAATTAACTGAGATGTTGATCAGAAAAACTTTTTCGTCTTTATAAATCATAAGCAACAATTTAAGACCATGATTGAGTTCAAGCTTCAAGCATTAACTTTAAGTGCTCGCATTTTAAGTATCGCAATGAATTTTCAGCAGAATTTTACATATCTATCCATAATTATGGGTAGAACATCCATCCATGATATTTTACGCGTTTGATTTGTGATCTCATTCTTACGCCAACATTAGTTATGATTGCGGATCTCTGCGTCCCATCTCCTGTTAAAATGTGCGCGCGTGATGTTCTAATTGCAGTAATATTCCTTTCCACAGTCTGTCATTTCTGCACCAATGTAAACAACAGTTTATTGGCTGGATATACGATTAATAAAAATTAAACTCATTTCAATCGAGACTAGGAGGTTAAGTCTTTAGAGATGAGCTCGGGTATAGATTACATACAAAAGTCAATGACCAAACATGAAGTTCTCTATAGAGATCTGCGTGGAAATGTCAACAGATGTTGTGCTTGTCAAATTGACTGGTAACATAACTTAGATATCAATTCCAGTTGACATTTGTACGAGTATGTAATGTACTGTTTCTTTTTCCAATTATTTTTGAAACAACCAATCTTATTTTGAGGCAAGAACATTTTATTTCTCTTAAGCCTTAACAAACTCATACCTAGATGTCGATGCCCGAAAGCCTTTATGGCCAGGATTATTTTTTTCCCATTCCTTGGTTTTGTATGAAGGCAGTAACTTTTACTGAAATAATAATCACATACTTTACTCTACTCTATACAGTAAGAAAAGTTTGAATAAAAGCTGTTTGTTAGGTACAATTTATTTAACAGATTTAAAAAAAAACAATTTGTGATAACAAGTACTCTCCACTTCATTATAATTATTTTTAAACATTTTATTGTGTGCATGACTTTAATCAATTGAATTTTTTACAACAAATCTATATAGAAAATTAATAACTATTTACGAATTTGTTACGATGTCCAATTATTGTGAAGTTAGTCTTAAGTACATCAAATTGCAGTCATTAAGTACAACTGACTTAAAACTATGCAACCAGTAGATCTTATCGTAGATCGTAATATTAATTGTTGCCGATAAGAATAATAATGCATCAATCAATTTGACACATTTTAATTGTGGGTTATTTATGAACTGAGATAAGTGTGTGCTTACTCTAGTGAGGGAATTGGTTCTTTGAGGACTAAGTCGATGTTCTCAATGCTCATTGAATTATAAAACACAATCTCGTACCGTAAACGACTACCTATATACTTGCTGCAATTTGAAGTGGGAAATATGTAAGGAGATATGTAATTCGCAGCAAATGCGCTGAATTTTCATATAAAAACAATGAATTAAAATAAACCCAATTTTGTGTATAAAAAACGAAAAATATTGGCACTTACATTTTATTTTGTATTTACAGCATAACAACATAATTTAAGTAAATTGTGAGTAAATGTTGTGCATTTTAGTTAATTTAAAAGTGCGGTATTGATTTTTTTGACTCAAATATCCATTAGAGTGGTCTACTAGGCGTATACGTACTTTTTATTGGCCTCTATCAAAAGTGTCGGTTAGAAATTGTAAATTGAGTGCTTGCATATTTTATGTACTTTGTACAAAAATTAAGAAGGTTTTTTCGAAAAATAGTTAACAAAAATTTACAAAAAAAGGCGGAGAATAATTATTACTCCTTAGGAAAGACGGACATTCTTGGATATTACTTAATAGGTAGGTACAATCAAAATTGAACAATAACTTAAACATCAATTTAAGTGTGAGGTCATCACTACGATAGGTGGCATTTAATGCTATTTATGAAGTCACATATTTTTGTACTGCCAGCATTTTTCAAAATGTCTTGAAATGAATAAACTAAAAACATTTTGACATTTCTGCATTTTTAATAAAAAGTAGAGGTAGATTGTCAGCTTTCAGATTCCCTTTATGCTCGTCAACGTTCAAATACTTCTTTAAGATGTCACATTTAAAATACTTCAGTTTGACGTATTCCTTGCCATAAAGCGATCAATGGGAGCGTTCACAAGCACCCAATAGTTGAAGACTTGTCGATAAATTGCTACTTACAACCCTTTCACTTTTAAATTCGAAAATCTTCGAAATTTTATAAATAAAAAAATAAAAGAAACGTTTGTTTGATAGCACTGCCCTACACCATCATAAATATAATGTAGTGAGATGCAACACACTGAGATCAGAATGAACACCATCTGTAGTTTCTGGTCACAAACTTCAAATGCAGCTGTCAGTTTAAGAACACAATAGGTCTGCTCCTTTTATTTTTGTAATGAAATCTCTCTCAGACAGGGAAACTTACGCAAAAGTTAAGGAACGCTTTTGTAGTAACCTGTACAAAATGACAGATGGTTCATGCCAAATAGAACAACAAATTCAAATCAGCTGTCAATTTTCAGGCGACTGACAGTTGTTTAAATTCTTACGCAAAGAAATTTGTTGAGTAAAAACAAGTAAGAGAGCAAATATCTTGCTCTCTCGAAGCCGCTCTCTTTTACGAATTTCTCGAGTTGAGGAACGACAATTGAGTTAAATGTGTAAGAATGCGTAAAACTTTGTAAGACTTAAAAGTAAAGGAATAGACCTAATATGTTGCGATAACTATTTAATACTTCCATAAAACTAACTACAAAGTCCAAGAGCAATGAGATGAAAAATGGAACGCCGGAAATGGCAGACTTTCCGTTACACACCTAAATTCCATTCTACAAAAGTTTTTTTAGAATTTAGAACTATGTACCTACCCATGCATTCATATTTGTTGCACTTTTCCGCTTACACATGTGCTCAGTCTCCGTTTAACTGATTTGCACTCATTAATTAACAACTGTCATTTGCAATGTCAGTAAGAAGTATTTCAACCATCACTCACACGCATGATCAGCGTTCAGCGATAATGTTTATATTTTCACTTCAAGCCAAATTAACTTAAAACCAAACAACAATACAAAGTTATCAACAAATCCAATTGTTAAGTCGCTGCTTTTTGTTATCACTTAAATATCACATTTTTTATCACGATAAGCCAGTTATATATTTAAAATGCATGTGAACATATATATTTATATATAGCTCCACATTAGTACAGTTAATTCACTAAAAACCTGCATTGCTAATGGAAAAAGTAAACAAATCCAATGAACTCTAATAAATATTACAATAAATTAAATGCATAGCTAACACTGCCAGTTAGAAGCCGAACAAAAGATGTACTGTCACGAAATCGAGGTGTTACCATGTGATGTAACAGGGTGCCTGTGTGGGTGTTGGCAACAACAAAGTTCTATTTTGTTTAAAAATAAATACAGAAACAAAACAATTAGTACCTACCATAAAATGTGACATTTTATCCGCTGATGTTTTTAAATAAGTGGCTTACCCTTTGGCCATTAAAATTAACAATTAAGTATGTAATCGAAGTCGGAAGTGACTGCCAGTGTATTTATTTGGCAGCTAGTTAGCAATACGTCAAATTAACGCCAAATTCTGTAAATAAATTTAGGAAGATACTTCTAAAAAATGGGGCAAGAGCTCTTAATTATCTGTGATAGATTTATGAAGTTTGACAAATCGAAAGATGACAAGTTTATTACCCTAGCCATACCCATTGCAGAAAATCGACTGTCAAAAAAACCCTGCGTCATATTTTTAGATTCCATACATTTCCTTTTCCAACTGTCACATTTTAAAAGTTTTCTTCTAAAAGTATGCAACGTTATTTACAAACTTACAAATTCTTTATAACAGTTTGAGAGCCACAGGCACAATTTTATGATTTTCAAATGTAATTCCACACTAAACTCAATTATTTCTATCTTTTCAGGTGATTTTGGTAAATACCAATTCTACCAGTTCTTCTTGCACATTCTGTCAGCCCTATTGGCTGGTTTGCACATGCTGTCACTGGTGACAGTCGCTGCAGTTCCTGAACACAGATGCTACATCGAAGGTGTGGACAATGGCACGAGCTACGCTCCATGGAACTCATCAGAAATTCTAGCAGCGATCCCGCTAAAACCAACGGGAGAGTTGCATTCTTGTCAAATGTTTGACAGCCAGAACAACACTGTGGCGTGTGAGTCATATGTCTACGACCGAACCTACTATCAGTCGTCGCGAACAATTGAATGGAATTTCGTGTGCAGTGACCGTTGGATGGGCTCCATTGCACAGACAATGTACATGCTGGGTGTGTTCACAGGCGCTGTTGTGTTGGGACGAATGGCCGACAAGGTGGGTCGCAAGACTATCTTCTGCTGGTCGGCAACTTTGCAACTGATTTTAGGCGTTGGGGTTGCCTTCGTTCCGGAATATCATGCCTTCTTGGTGGTTCGATTCTTGTTGGGTATTTTTGGATCCGCTGGGGCGTACATTACCGGATTTGTACTGACGATGGAACTCGTTGGGCTGAGTAAGCGCACAGTTTGTGGAATAAGCTTCCAGGCGGTGTTTGCCGGAGGTATCATGCTGGTCGCGGGATGGGGCGCTCTAATTAAGGACAGACAAATTCTCCAGATTGTCTATGGCCTGCATGCGCTGCTCTTGATTCCGCACTGGTGGTTAATGGACGAGTCGCCGCGATGGCTGTGGGCACAAGGTCGCGCCCAGGAGGCCGTCGACATAGTTGCAAAGGGTTTGAGAATAAACGGATCTGGAGTCCCTGTCGACAAGGAGTATTACATTCAGAAGTCCAAACATCAGACAAGTATTGAAGAAAAGTCATCGGCCGGCATGACGGATCTCTTCAAGACACCAAACCTCCGAATGAAAACCTTGAATGTCTGCCTGTGTTGGTTCGCTAACTCCATCGTCTACTACGGCCTGTCATTGAGTGCTGGAAAACTCAACGGAAATCCGTTCCTCATCCTCTTCATCATGGGCCTGGTGGAGTTCCCCAGCTACATAACAATCACACTCATCCTCGACAAGTTGGGAAGACGGTCAATTACAAGTACACTCATGTTGGCCGGCGGCATTTGTTGCATCATTGCTGCGTATGTCCTCCAAGGCAGCACTACATCCACGGCCATTGTAATGATGGGCAAGCTATTCATCGCGGGATCCTTTGCAGTTATCTACAACTATTCGGCGGAGCTCTTCCCCACTGTGGTAAGGAACTCCGCTATGGGACTGGGCTCAATGTGTGCTCGTTTTGCCGGTGCTTTAACACCTCTCATCACCTTGTTGGACTCATTCGACCCAAAGATACCAGCAGTGATCTTCGGAGTTATCTCCCTGATTTCCGGCTTTTGGGTTATGTTCCTGCCAGAGACTATGAATCAACCAATGCCCGAGTCCATAGAAGACGGCGAAAACTTCGGCAAAGGCGACACCTGGTTCAGCCAATGTGCTGGCAGAAAGCAAACATACCCAGAGGATGACCCCGAACACATGGTGCCACTGAAGGATATCGATCGCAAATGAGCAGATTTTTTTTTCACCTAAAGAGAGAAGAGATTCTATTTTTGCGTTTAGTTGTAGAATTGAGACAAATACTCTAAAAATCTAATTTTTGATTAAAATTTAAAAAAAAAATTCCCTAATGAAAATACAAACGAGCTATAAAAAGAAAATCGAATTTGATATTGCTGATTGTTAAATATATTTGTCAAAAGTAAAACTTTCCTCAGTGTTAAATATATTTAATAAGTTATACCACGCATTATAACGTCAATTACTGTTGTCCTGTTGCATAGGTATTTTAGAGTAAAATCATTCCAAAAGTATTGTTTTTCAACCGAAACTGTACGAAATGCTGCCTAGGAAAAATGTTAAGCAAAGTGCATTATATTCTTTTAAGCGTTGAAAATTAGTTCATAAGTGCTTATTATCATTATTGTTTTTTTTTTGTTTAAAACATAATTGAATAAAGTAATGTTTTAAGTATCAAGTAAGTCGTCGATTGTTTGAACTTGTTTATTTGGTTTTTATGCTTCTGAAGACGTCCGAATCAATTTGGGTTTGTGTTGCATCCGCAATAAATAATAATTAGCGATTGGTAGCACTGGTTTGTCACCTCTACTACAAACCGGCACTGAACGACGATCACTCAGCTGTCATCTCATCGGTCTGGCACTTGGTTGTCCTCTATCGTCTTAATCGGTGCACGCTGCACTTATTCTTCTAATGTAGTTTAAAGTAATTTAGTACTTAATATTAATTGAATTAAATAAAATCTTGTAAGTTGTAACTAGTATAACGCGTTCTTATTTATCGCTCTCCACAAATAACGGTTGCAACAGTTTGGAAACAAAGCGATTTATTGATTAACGCGATGATAGTTTTGTCGTTCTGACACAACATAATTTGACGTACTTAGTTTGAATTGCCAATCGTACAAAAACAATGAAGACGTTCGGAAACCAAGTGTCTTTGGAACGTCAACTAGGATAATTTTCTATTGGGGGCTAAGGCGTTAATTAATCAGGGCGTTCAAAAATAAATAGGTTTGCATTCTATTACTAAGGAAAAGTACCACAACTGCAAGGCGTTGTAGCTTGTAGGTAGTGCAATGTTCCCCAGTTTTTACTGTTAAATCGCAACAAATTGCTGATAAATTATTTGGGCACATTCAAAAATCTATTCGACTAGATTCGTCTGGAACAGATGTAACATGAACGCAAAATCTGAATTGGTAACGTCATTTTTTCTACGTCAGGGGTAAGGCACATATGCAAACTGTCAACTTAGTAGTCAGTCACGACTTTCTTGACTCTCCCACCATAAACGTCAACTGAGAAAAGGTGTTCACGTGAGCCACATGGTTAGGTACATCAAAACTGAGACACATCACAAGTCACAAGTCAGGTAGCTGTCAGACTTACTTAACTAAATACAGGGTGTCCGCCGGGAAGGTACTACTTTGTTTTGCCGCAATTTTGGTAAACATTAGTCTTGACAGTTCATATTTGGCATTTGTGAAGTAGACACGTGGCAAATTTATTATGGAAAAATATTCGATAAATCAACGTGTTTTAATCGTTAAAACATTTTATCAAAATCAATCATCGTTTACTGTGACGATGAGAAAGTTACGTGAATTTTTTGGGAGAAACAACGTGCCAACAACCCGCACTATTTATCGTGTTTATGATTTAGAAGAAAGAGGGTCTGAAAACATTACCTTAATTCGACGCCCTGCTCAGGAGCTTGGCCTTCAAAGAACAACTTTGGCCACAATTTTGCACAAGGATTTGCATTTGTTTCCATTTAAGATTCAGTTGACACAAACCAGAAACGCTTGAGCAACTCAAACAAAATATTCGTGATGGAATTAATGAAATACCGCGTGAAATCTGTGAGAATGTAATGAAAAATATGCTCAAAAGGGCTCGCATTTGTGAGACTAACAGAGGCGGACATTTACCTGATATTGTATTCCATACATAATTGCCAACATTAAATAAAACATTTATCAATATAAGATTCATTCTCTTTTATTTAATCAACCATAAACAAACAAGGTAGTATACCTTCCAGGCGGACGCCCTGTACTTGAACGTCCCCATTACAAGCGAGCACTTGGAACGGCGCAACTTTTATTAAAAAATTAGTTACCTGGTCAATCTAGACCAACGAAAAGAGAGGTAAACCTACCTACTAAACTAGAAATCCGGGCGTCCTCAATAGGGATCGGAACCTTCTCATCAAAAATGAAACTTAAACAGAAATCTAGCAAAATAGCGAGTAACGAGTAATTCACTTTCTGACTGTAAGAGGTAGGTAAGAGAATGGGCAAATTTAAAAACTTAACTTAAAAACTTAACGCAAAAATTAGATCGGTCGAGAACGTGACTTTTCCTTTTTTGAGAAAATCATCAGAAATCTATGAAATCAATTAAATCGAAAACTAAATTGTATCTATTGTTTACGTAAAAGGAAATTTAAAATGAAATAGTACAAAACGACTTTTTTGATAAAAATGAAGAGTTGGGTGATCCTGCTACCGCTGAAATGGAAAAAATGCGAAGAAGTTTGGGGGTGCATCCAGTCCTATCGAAGGATGCATTTCTTTTATCTTTTCCAAGAAATTGAGGACAAATTGAAGCCCTGCAAAAACATTCGAGCTGTGCCAAGCATTTTAAAACTAGCAGCAGTGCAAAGATTCTGTCCACATGGGAACTACCAGTTGAGTTTGGGAAATAATTTGTTGCTTAATTCTTATTGAGAGATCTTTGGAAATAAAGAAATTAAAAATGGTATCACTTATTTAACTCGAAACTCACATTTTTTAATTATTTTTGTAAGTAGAACGAACTCATCAACTGCAAATTTACGATTGAAAGAAAAATTGACAGCTGACAACAAAATTGATGAAAATTGTTGATCGCAATACCGATTTTTTTGATTCACAATAGAATATTAAAGAGAAAATCAATTGATAGTTGATCTTCGCAATAAGGGTGATTAATATGTAAGTCAACTGCAAAACGAAGACAAATCTGTACAACGGTCCTGTAACTTACAATCAACACAAAAGCCTGACTCCTTTTGTAGAGAAATGACACTTTGAAGCTGAACTCCTTCTCCCTCTTAGATGCTTTTTTCCATTAACAATCGGACTAGGCCTAGGCGCAGTGGCTTAGTGGTTAGTGTGTTGGACTACTAAGCGAGAGGTCCCAGGCTCGATCCTCGAAAAAACCCGAATTCCATCTTAAGGTTTTCCCACTGCGCCACTTCTCGGGAACGTCTGACAAACATCCGAGCTTCTCAATTAGCCGTTTGAACTCGGCATTAAATTAAAGATCCCCTACATTCGTCCCAAAAATAAAATAAAAACTGAAACAAAACTAATGGTTGTGAGAAGCCCGACTAGGGTCGCACGGACCTGTTGCTTCAAGTATTTATTTATTATCGGACTTTCATATTAATTTAAAATTTGGACACTAATGGCTTCGTCAAACACAACGCGTTTTTAACACCGCGGTGAAATTAATTTACGCGGCAGTAAGATTATTTTGAGTGCCCAGTAGATTACAACGCGGCGGTAGAACGGAGCGTTAAAACGCGCTCTGTTTGAGGAGGGATTAATAGGGAGGTAAAGATCAAATGTTTGATTATTTTTAAAAGTGACTGCTAAGAGGGGTAACCTTTTTTGTTCGATTTTCTTTAAACTTAGTAATACCTAACACGAAACTTTTCAGCATAGGTATCTACATATTTTGAAAGATTTTTCCTCTCTCACTTTTGGAGAGAATTTACTGCTCCAGACCCTTGACTGTCATTTCAGGAGTCTTTTCAATTCTTGTTAAAATCAAAGCAACTCTCAAACCTTGCACCGATTCCATAAAACTTGTGAGTTCAGTTGTATCACATGCATTTACGTGAATACATTTCCATTTAAATTAAACCATTGTTAAAAGTTTATAAAGATTTAATTTCAAAAAGAACTGGATCAATGAATCCACAATCCGTAGACAGGCAATCACAACAAAGTGGTACACAGATGGGTCAAGTACTGATGAGGGAACTGGAGCGAGAATAATCGGGCCAAGAACAAAAACTTAATGAATTGGGTAAGAGAAACAAAGCAACCCCCTGTTGTGTGCCTGGCCCGTAGTCATGTGAGAATAGAGGATAATGAAATGTCTGAATCCCTAGCAAGAAAGACAGCATCAGTAACTTGCACAGATCCTGAGCCATTCTGCAGAACAGGAGATCACACTCTCAAAGGAGAATCCTTACGGAGCATTATTAGATTCTTAAAGGAAACTGGATTAGAGGGAGTTTTATAGGATTTCTTCTGCCAAGTTGAAGTAAGAGAATAGGGGCCAGTAATTCGACTCCACTATTTTCGAATAGAATCGAATTTCATAGTTGGCCTCCAGGACCCTTAAAAATGATTCAGAAAGGAATCCTCCTTTTGAGGTAATGAGATCGCAGTACAACAACCTTTTGTAATAATAATAATAATAATAATAACATTTAAGTTAACACGGATTTTAGGTTTTGTTAGTTTATAATATGGGGCATTTGTTCTCTTACCTATTATTCCATTTTTGAAGGATCTCACTTAAGACTTTTTCATTCCCTAAAAAGTAATTTTAAAGCAAAGAACGTCTACACTCTGCTTGAATATAAAATGCAAAATTAATTTTAAACAATAACGCATCTTCGCTTTTATTATCGTTATATATTTGTGTGATTTATTTAACTTTGTTTTTCATCATATTATTTTATTTCAATTTACTAGATTATTAGAAGTTATTTATTTTTTCAATTGTTTATTGTTTTCTCTTTTTGCATTAGTTACGATGATGAAATCTGTGAAGACAGATCAAAAAGGGACATATAAAATATACATTTAGATTAAAGTTTATTGAATTTCTTTTCATATAGTAATTAAATTTAATTTCCATCAATTAGTTTTAGTTAAGATGTGTATTGTTTTTGTATGGTTACATAGAATATAGCAGCATTTTCTTCATAGTAAAATATTGTTCAGTTTTATTTGTTTAACATCAAATACAAGCACATGTACTTATATTTTTAAAAATATATTATATACACATTTAAAATTTTTTGATGGCCATTGAATTATTACAAGATTGTATATGGTATTTGATTAATGTTGGGTTACGCAGTTCTCTTTTAATCTTTAAAGGTTTTCCCATTACGTTGAGTTTAAATTGTTGTTTATTGAACTTTTAATTTATTTATTTTGGTTTTAACTAGCGTTATAGGAATTCTCTAATTTATTTACAGTTGTTACTTATTAAAAAATAAAAAAATACATAAAAAACATAAGTGAATGTAAAAATACTACTCATGCCACAAGTAAGAAAAAGCTTTTCGTATGCAGGTCATAAACGGATCCCCTATTGTGGGTGAAAAAACCCTCCTCGTTATACACAGAATCCCATTTCCGAAAACCTTTAACTTGTTAAAAGGTGTGAGTAAGGAAATCAGGTTTCGAATCGCGTTGTCCATTACATTCACGGAATTAAGTTGATTTACATGTGAAATAATAACAAATTCCGTCATGTATTGCTCGTTCACAAACGACGCGATTCGACCCCAGATAAATCTCATGTTCCACGAAAAATCTAATATATTAAAATTGCGGGTTGGAAAAGGTATTGAATAACTGCACGAGTTGCGGAGTGACAACGATCTTGTAAGCAAACGATTTATTTATTGCCTAGTTATAGGATAGGACATATATAAAGTGACTTGACAACAGTGGTCTAGCGCAAGGCTTATTGCTTATTGCTTGTGTCCACTCTGTGTTCCGCAAGTTCGTAAGAAGAGATATGCAACTCTGAAAGCAAACTGGTAAATATCCTTCGGTGGTCAGCTTACGATCGGTTTGCTTCGAATTTTTCAGTAGCAGCCATCTCCTTCGCATACGTAAACGCCAATTGAATTGACTCATTGCATTTCTAAACCCAAAACTAAAGTGATCAATGCACAGCTTTGTGTTATCTACTCAGAAGGGTGAATTGAAACAGGAATCACGTCTACAGATACCGAAAATCGTGATGATTTTATCACACGCTGAAATTCGAAGAAGCTAATTCAAATGACGAACTTGCTGCTCGGACTGAATAGGAGTGAGGTAATTTAATTAGTGGTCGTCTAACACCTTAAAACCGTCAGTGATTGTGAATGCCATCTGGAGTGGACGAAACAGCATTGCAATTGATCTGAGAATCAGGAAGTCTATCTTAGAAAACACTTCTTTGGTAAGGATCTGCTGAATGCGACCGAGCTAGTTCGTTTTCTTTGCTTACCTATTTCTACTGACAGGTTCTTCGATCTTGGATATAATCGCTAAGAACTAGCGACCGTGCAGTTTGTTTCTTTCGAATGACCGCAACTTTAATTAACTGCATTTCTGTTTGATGTGTTGCTTAAGAAGATGACAACAGCTTTTAACTAACATTTTTGTCCGAATAATAGATATTTCGAACTAGAAAATAGATTCATCATCAGCTCACTGAAAGTGATTGTTTTGAACAGATGAATTCTGGCAGTTAATTCTCTGTATATATTCTCTTGGATATACATTATTGTTTCGTCCCCTCTGTGTGGAACCAGGAAGTGAGGCTGCAACCGCGATTCGCTGTCAATTGACCAGGTGCGCAACAAGAAGGTTGACAACCGTAACGCATTTGTTGCTTACGAAATTTTTGATGATCTCTCGAGTGTTTTAGCTTGTTTAAATTTCTTTATTTTCTGTATCTCTTTTTAAATAAAGATTAAAAGTGTTCGATATTTTTTGGGACCGATCAAAGAATTATTAAAATTTTGGGATTTTACTTCTCGCATTTTGCACCTCTCTCTCAACAGAGTCCGAAATCTATATATATAAAAATAAGTTGAATTGTGTTTGTCGCCAATGTTCTCTGTAATGCGTGAACCGATTTTGATTCTGAAAACTTCCCATGAAAGGTGGCGTTAATACCATGGTTTGTAGGCATATAGGGTCTTTGTAGGTGTATTGGTTCATGAGTTATAGGGGCGTGGCTCCTCCCATACAAAAAATGCATTCAAGACATTATATTTCGAAAACCACTCAATCGATTGAGTTAAAATTTACGCACAATCTTAGGTAATGGCACAGGAGTATTCCTGGGAAGATTGGTCAAAATTGGACAAACAGGCGTGGCACCGCCCATACATAAAAAACAGTCAAAATCTTTTATTATGAAAGCCTCCGAATCGATTTCTGATTCGAGTGCATCAAGTTAATCGTAATCCTATAATGGACTTCACGCCGAAAATTTACAATGATTTGTATTGAAGATTTCTGTTTGTCGATTGCTAATAAAACAGCTTGGAATGCCATCACCTAATCGAGAAATACATGCAATTTTTAATCTAGAATTGTGAACGTGTACTAAAATACGATCGCAACGAATTGAATGCTTTTGTTCAAGCAAATCTTTCGACATTGAATGCGGTGCAAAAAAGGCGTACGATACTATTATGCAAGCTGTCAATAGCGAAACCGGTTAATTTTATTTTCTAGATGCGCCTGGAGGCACCGGAAAAACGTTTTTAATTTCATTGTTGTTGGCAACGATACGTTTCCAGTATAAAAATTCATTGGCGTTGGCGTCTTCTGGCATTGCAGCTATTTTGATAGATGGTGGTCGGACAGCGCATCCTGCTTTGAAATTGCCTTTGAATTACCAAGTTATGTAACTCCAACATGTAACATTTCAAGAACATCTGGAACGGCGAAAACGCTGCGGTATCATTATTTGGGATGAATGCACCATGGCAAATAAGAAATCTGTTGAAGCTTTGGAAAGAACAATGAAAGATGTTCGAGATACCTAATTCAGTGTTATTTGCTGGTGCATTGATTTTATTGTCAGGCGACTTAAGACAAACATTGCCCGTCACACCTAGATCGACAACTGCCGATGAAATTAACGATTGCTTAAAGTCTTCATATTTATGGAGATTTGTTAAGTCGATGCGATGCCTTTGCCAAATGATTTTTGCCGTTTTGTACTGTCAAAAGAGAAATTGATTGAAAGTGTTTTCCCTAACATAGCACAACAGTGCTACCATGCGTGGTTGAGTGATAGAGCAAATTAAGCTGCTAAGAACAAAGATGTCAGTGAATTAAAAATGGGTATACAATCCAAGATTCCTGGCGACTTGGTACACCGAAAATGGATAAACCAAATATAGTGTACCACAAAGCATTGCAAGAAAAACTATTTACCACTGATTTAAATGAATTTGAATTTAATTTTTTATATTTGTATTTTGCACTACGAAGTGTGCAGGGGGTCCGCTAGTTCTTTATAAACATGAACCTTTTGCTGAAAGTCACTGACTTCTCATCCTCAAAATGCAACTTAAGAGAAAACAAATTAAAATTATAGACAACGACAAAAGTTATGATTTATTTCATGTAACTAGATGCTATTTGTTTGTTCAATTTAACAGCCCAATGTTTTCGGTTTGTGTACATTCGTTTGAGTATACATAAATAAAGAGTAAATTAAAAATAAAATTAATTGTATAAAAAAGAATAATTAAATATTTACAAAATGTTTGTAATAAAATTTCGCGCGCAAAGTAAGTTTTTTTTTCAAAATTCAAATTAAAGAATAGTTTCTGGTTGGTTTAGAAATTCGTTTCTCTTTTAAATATTTATACATATTTATATTAATTTCACATCACTCTGATATAGTGTTCGTTTTGTTTTTAATTTAAATTCAACATTATTTACAGATAACAATTAATTCTTGTTTAATTAGAATTTTATTTAAAATACCTAAAAATGTTGTGGTTAAACAGTGATTTTATTATTATTAATTTTTTTTCTTGTATTTTCATAGCACAAAAAATGTATAACATTTCTGTTTGTTTTAATAACTTTTCTCCATTTATTTTCCTTGTTATATATTTGTTTTGTATATATTTTTATTTTGTATATAGGTATATATATATATGTAATAGTAAACTTCTAAATTCTCTAATTCCTTCAATTACTTCAAAAACTCAGTGTAGAATACAAAAAAAAAATACGAGACAACAGCCCTCGGGGAACAATCGCAGTCTGGTATGTGATGCTGCGCACGCGCTCTTTTCATGACACCCAGTCGGTGTATTTTACGCCCTCTCTGGGCACTTGGTGTGAGCTATTGCTGCCTTTGGGCCGATGCCACTGCTGTCCTGCAACTTTGCAGTGTGCACTATAATCGCCGGCTGATCCTCGGTCTGGGGATGCAATTCATGACTTTCACCGGGCGTGAGATTGGCCAACGCAGCCAAGAGGTCGTGGTTTACGAGGGGCTCGTTCTCTTCGCGCGGTTCCCAACCGGCGGGAGGACTGGCCGGTGGTGAGATAAGAAACTGTTTAACCGGTGCCGGTGGCTGGAGATTCTTGTGCGACACTGGCGTGACGGGCTGCGCAAAGTAACAACTGATGATGGTCTTTTGATTGAACTCATATTGGTGGAGTTTAATGCGGGCATTGGCCGCTGCGATCGCATTGTCATAGTTGACTCGCAATCGACGGAAACTACGCAACCATTGGAACGTGGCCTCCTCGGAGAAGGTGCGAAAGAGATCCTCCATTGCGGCCTTCATTTGCTCGTTGGCAAAGACCTCTGAATGAATATTTGTCACTATGATGGAGGTGGGCAGATCGTCAAACGAGTCCGGATCTACCGCGTTGTGTTCGTTTTCGGCGTCGAGTACCGGTAGAGTTGGATGCTGGGTGGGAAGGCCGTCAACTGGATTAATGAAGATATCTTGGTCCGGTGAGAGTTTGTCAACGCTGTTGTTGCCACTGTTGGGCGCCGAATGGGTCGTATTTGTTTTGATGTTATTATTGTTGTTGTTGTTATTGTTATTTGCGTTGTTGGGTGGCGACGAGTTGTTGTCCTCGTTGGACTGTGGAGGTGTTGAGGAGGACATTTTCCTACTTGGTTGTTGGGTCTATTTGTGAATATCTTCAGTTGTTTGCAGTTTTTTTAGGGTAGTTCTGCAATGAAAAGAAAAACAAAATTATTAGCGTTAAAGAGAAAACTTTGAAAGAAATCAAAAAAGCAATATAGAAAACAGTTTCACAGATAATCCAAAATACGATACGGCCGGCGTTTGACGTATGCAATATTTACAGCATCGCATGCAACATTTTGGACTGGACTTTCTCTGAACACGAAAACTTACGTCACTTTTACTTCTTCAACCATAAAATCAACAAGCCCAGCTTTGTAGATAGAGTCGATAAATTAGGTCTGTTCCTTTACTTTTGTAGTAAAAATGGAAAAGACTGTCAAAATGACAGAAGAGAGGGAAATTTACGCAAAAGTAAAGGACCGCTTTTATAGTACCCTGTGAAAAATGACAGATAGTTCACCCTCCAAAATGCAAAATAAACCAACAAATTCAAATCAGCTGTCAATTTTCAGGCGACTGACAGTTGTTTCAATTCTTACGCAAAGAAATTTGTTGAGTAAAAACTATTAAGAGGGGAAATATATTGCTCTCTCGAAGCCGCTCTCTTTAAAGAATTTTTCGAGTATAGGAACGACAATTGAGTAAAATGCGTAAGAATTCGTAAAAATTCGGAAAAATTCGTAAGATTTAGAAGTAAAGAAACAGACCTATGAAATGTGTCTCAGCTAAAAGGGGAATTTTTTTTTTCTTTTGAAATTGAAATTTCTTTATTAAGACTTCATTATAACAGTTGCAAAATAGTGTACAATTTTCTTTTTCGATTTGGTAAATAAGAGAGGCTGTATGAGTATGGCCATCTCAAATGATTACATTATACATAGTATTTATATGATTAAATGCCCACATGGCTTCAGTTTTTCTTTAATTTTTTTAAAAGAGATATAATGCTCTTGCTTTGTACGTTGTACGTTTTCTTTGACTTCGTGTCTATCACAAGTGTTAACTAAATCTACCTTAAAACTACCTAACTTAGAATAATAGGAGGGGTGTAGCATTACTAGATTGCTACTTTGAGATAAGTTTGTTTCTTTTGATTAGTGGATTGTACTAGATAAGTATGAAATTTGAAATTTTGGGTTATAAATGAGATTCTTGTCAATTTATTCACTCTTTTGTTTCTTTTGTTTAGTTTCATTTGTTTGTGTGTGTATTTTGTATTTTTTTTTTCTTTCTTTTATACACGAAGGGTAAGTGATTGAAGGAGCAAAATTAATAAAGTTTATAAGTTTTACGAAGGCAACCATAGAGGATGGTTACGGTAGGAATGTATTTAAATATTTGTACAACATAATTTATAGAACTAAGTGTATAGATGTAGAAATTTTGTCTCCAATAAAACGATTGTTTAAAGTATAAAGTGATCTAATCGTGAATTTACATTTGTTTCTCTTATTTATTTATTTTATTAACTTTAAATTCTGTTGGTAATGTTTCGAGATGATTTTCGAAGAATTAGCCCCTATTTTGGCCGCGGATGCTTCTATTATAAAGCGGCCCATCAGGAGTAATTGAAACATGTTTACTTGAGAAGCGTGTACTTCTTTTAGAAGATCATTGTCGATCTGTGGAAGTTTATATATCGTTTTTTTCATTAAAGATAGCGTATAGTTAATGAGGGGAGTAACCTTTGAGTCATTGTATATATAGGATAGGCATTGGAGAGTATAATTTCGGTTGATGCATATTCTTAGGATTTTCCTTTCGAAAATCTCAAGTGCTGCTGCTGTAGTTGGTGAGGTTGACAACCAAATTGGAAAAGCATATAAGAGAACTGGTCTAATTAGGGTTTTATAGAAGAGTAATTTGATCTTTTTACTCAAGCTATTGTGCCTTAAAAAGGGCATAAGCATGCTAGCTATTTTTTGGGCTCTCATTTTATTTGCTCTAGCATGGTTATTAAATTTGAAAAGTTTATCAAAATTTACGCCCAGGTACTTAAGTTTGTTTTTGAAATATATGACGGTACCATCAACCTCAATGCTTAAGTTCCTACTCTCTCTTACCGCTCCCTCCATGCCTTTGCCACTGGCATTTCTTATGCAGATGCCCTCGGATTTTGCCATAAATTGATTTTAATTCCCCATTTTTTATAAAAATCGTTGATAACGACTAAGTGTTCCTTAAGCTGTCTTAGCGCTACGAGGGGAAATTCTGCACTTGCGTATGCGAATGTGTCGTCAGCATATAGTAAGGCTTGGGAAGAAATATTGCCTTTTACGAAGTTGGTATGTGGAAACATATTTGACATGAAAATATTATAAAGGCGAGGACCCAATATGGATCCTTGTGGGACACCGCTCTCAGACGGGCAATTAAGTGATTGGGTATCCTGTATTTTAATATGGAAGACTCTATCTGATAAGAAACTGTTTAGGATGTTAACAATGAAAGGAGGGTAGTTCATGCGGACCATCTTAAAAATAAGCCCATCCCTCCAGACACTATCAAACGATTTTTCAATGTCTAAGGAGCAGGCAACTGTACATTTCTTTTCTCTTAGGTTGAGAGTGGCATCGTTGTGCAATTTTAGAAGAGTGTGAACGGTAGAGTGTTCCTTACGGAAGCCAAATTGGTAATCTGGGATAAATTCAATATTTCTATCAATATGCGCGTCTAACTTAGCGATTATAATTCTTTCCAGAAGTTTGCCCACGTTTGACAGAAGGGAAATGGGTCTAAAGTTATTTATGTCATAGTTTCCTGCTTTTTTGAGAATTGTAAACAATCTAGCCACCTTCCATTCCTTCGGAAAATGTTTATACAGTTGTTGTAGATGGTAGAAAGATATACTATAGCCGCATCAGAGAGTTTCTTTATAATGAAGTTCGAGATGTTATCGGGTCCAGAGGATTTTTTTGGGTGAAGAGCCTGCACCAATCCCGCAACTTCTTCTGCGTTTGTGTAAAAACTGGTATGCGTTGGGTTCGTAGAAGTGTAATTTTGGCTGAAAATAAAGATTCCAACCGGACGGTTGCTTCTAATATTTTTAACGACCTCGTGGACTTCGGTACAAGTACTGGGGCAGCTCTGTCCGAAAAGACGATTTGTAGGTCATGATGGGCTACTTTTATGATTTCATAATTTAATCCTCGCTACTGTAACAACACGGAACAGAGTTAGACTAGGTATTATGAAGTGTTGTTTGGTTCAGTCCCGCAAATCCAAATAACTAAACAGCGAGTCTGGATCGCCACTCCATTAATCGAAACAACGCAACAGACTGTACACAAAGAGGACTCAACTGACTGGATCACTCCACTGAGTTCGACCAAACAATCGATGACATGCGTTCATGGCAAAACAAAAGCCAGCAGTCATATTGCTTCTATAATTCCATCAACACACATTGATTTACGTTCTGTGTACATTTTTTCCTCACAATCGGGGAGAGATTTTGTTCATCTGTTCATCCATATGGAATGCCGTTTAACCTTTCCATTCCATTGATTCATCATCAAAATCAAATACACAAGGACAAATTAAAAATAAAAACAAAAATCGTCTGCAAATAGTGTTCCACAATTCCATTTGTCAACAATGTAATCCTTTTCGAATTTTAAAATTGTTTCCATCCATCAGAGGGGTATACGAATTCATTTGAAACTCATATTTTCCAATAACGTTGGGCAAACAATCGTCACTGCGTAGATAGACCAAAACACAGCAGTGTTAAAGTAAATGTCAAAAAATGTCGAGAGCCTTGTAAAGGGGTCTACCAAAGATAAAGAAAAAGTGTGACGGTTGTTTGTGTTGAGACGTTTTTCTCCCAAGAAAGGGAATGAAGTTCCGTTCTATTATATTTATAAGAAATTCAAAACACGTTGAATGACAGCCAGCGGAGATAATGGAGAATAGCCCAAAGCTGGCATGTACTTCTGCTCTGTTCGGTTTGATCCGAATCAATATTGAATTTTGTTTTATATTCCGTTCCCTTGTTGTGATTAATTGAAGCGTTGGCATTTGAAGGGAATTCCTTCATTTGTTCCCTCCATTTTGTCGAATGTTGAGGGCGCACGTTCCGACTGACGGCTTTGAATTTGGCATTACTAGGAATTTGTCGCCGTTAGTCGTTTTGTACGTATGAGGATAATGGAACCGGCAATCCAGACAAATTCGAATTGGGGGTATACCGTAGTCGTGTGGTACGATTATGTACCTTGGGATGTCATGTAAGTAGTACATGAGTAGGGAAAACTGCCGGGAGTGTTGTGTGTGGCAACAATATGTTGAGCGATTATGCTTTGTTCACTTTGTGACGCGACCAGATGGTGTCGACCTTGATTTAGGAGAGATGGACTTTTGTGGTGACTGTGATGTGGTGCACTCAACTGTGTAGGAGATGAAAGTAACTTCTTCTCAACTTAAATTGCTGGAAACTTTGTTTCCTTGAAAGTTGTCGGAAAATATGGTGTAGCAAAAGAGGACAAAATACATTCGAGTACGTTTTGTTGAATCAATCACGAGTTTAAGTATGTGACACATTTTTCCAACCCTTCTAAAAATGAAATGACTCAATTTTTTAAATGTTTTTAAAAAACTGTTTCTTTTCATTAAAAATGTTACTGCTTTTTTAAAACGCTTTTTTTCAGAGGTTTTTCAATGTGATTTTTGAAGCGTTTCAGAGCCACTGTCAGATAACTAACTGGGAACTATTTTTGGCGCGTTATTGGATAAGATATCTCACGCGCTTTAGAACTCGTTTTCATAAGTTTTGTACGCTTTTTGGTTAATTTGAGGTTTTATTATTGGTTGCTAATTTTTTTTTACTAGTTTTGAGATGTTTTTCAGCAAAGGTTTCGGTATATTAACCATGCTTACCATAAGTTTGGTTGTGAAAAAAGTGATCTGCAAACAAATTGTCACTTCGGAAATTTGTCGATTAATTTCTACACAAAGCAGGCATGTTTTTGACATGTTTGGAACACGTTTAAGACATGTTTTTGACCTCATTTTAGACGTGTTTTTTGACTTATATGTTTGTCATTTTCAAATTTGCCAATTGACTAATTAGTGTATGTAAACTCACTGTTAGACACGTTTGAGACATGTTTTTAGTCACGTTTCAGATGTATTTTGACTGCGCAAACAATGCGACGTTTGGGCACCAACCTTGAAGAGTATGTGACCGCATGAGACGTTGCCAAGAGTGGCCGGTCCCGAAGCGCTTGTTGTGCCGAGAATATAGCTGCTGCCTGTCGACCGCCAAACGCGTGTAACCTATACGCCCAAACCATCCTCAATCTCGATGACGAAGTGGACGATTTTTTTACCAAATTCATAATCAAATTTCAACCTCTGCGGGTACGTGAACAAGCAAAACTATATCTTCTGGGGCACCGAAAATTCACGAGTAATGCACGAGGAGCCATTACACCCGCTCAAAGTTACTGCATGGTGCGCTGTTCAGAACGCCGCTGGACAACAGTGGACGGTGCGCGCTATAGGGCCATGTTAACCGAGTTTTTTCTGCCGCAATTGGACAAATTAGAACTGGAGGACATTTGGTTCCAACAGAACGGATATACGGCACATACTGCGCGAGACAGAACCAATATTCTGAAGGCGGTGTTCCCGGGTCGCCTCATATCTCGTTTTGGCGATTTGCACTGGCCCGCAAGATCGCCCGATTTAACTGTTCCAGACTTTTTGGTGGGGTTTTTTTAAAGTCCCGTATTTACGTGAACAAGCCCGAGACCCTAGCAGCCCTCAAGGACAACATATGACACGAGTGCGAGAATCTGTCGCCCGAAGTTCTCGCCGATGTGATGGAAAATGCCATAAAACGAGCCCGTATGGCAATCAATTGTGACGGCGCCCATTTGGCCGATATCATCTTCTCGACTTGACCAATAAAATTCTAAAGGTTTAAATAAACATAATCAAAAAACAGAATCGAAGTTTTTCATTTAGAAAAAAATGAGAGCCAAACAAAATCGAGTGACTACTTTTGGCCCACCTTGTATATACGTTTTTTTTTTGAGACGCTTTTGCAAGTGATATTGGACGTAGTTAGACGTATTATGAAATGGGAAGGAAGCTACTTTTAGACACATTTTAAAATCGGTTTTTTAAGAGTTTTTTTTTGTTTAAAGAACTTTGAGAGGCGGCTTTTTTAGAACGCAATTTTGGGCGCATTTTTGAGCGTTTCTAAATAAGTTACGCAGCCACATTTAGGCTTAGGAAGATAGGTAAGACTTGAAGGTTTAAAATGCACACAGGAGTTGTAAGCGGAAAGTTTCCAAGCGCAAAGGAAAAAGTCAAAGCCGTTTAAGATAAACTATATATTCCTGTCAAGATTTAGCAAGTATCATTCTAGAATGTTTGATAAAAGTTGTCACTATCCACAAGAATAGCCTAACAGCACTATATGCTCTAAACACGAACATAACCGGACCTCAAACCACACCGTTCAGTAAATGAATCCCAGAAGAATAAGTTTAATGGAAATAAAAATCTGCATTTATTATCTACAGCTTTGTTCTCTTGTTTGGTAGTTTTTTTTGCCCTTCTTGGACGGGCAAATGCCAGCAAATTTACCACTATCATTGTCAGGGAGACTTCACTGAAACACCTCTAACACAATTAACCCACTCGTGCTTTTTCATTTAAAGTTATTTTTCATGCTAAGGTCGCAAACAAAAGATCCTTTCCACAGTGCGTATACGATGTACACCGTTGTCAACTAGATGCACCGCTCCTGAAGGACCCATGACCAATAACAACATTCCTAATTGAATAATTTTAATTGGGTATTTCGAACAAAGAAAAATACACTACTCTGTCACCATCTATGTTAAAAATAAAACACAAGCAAAACAAGTTGCGTCAACTTTAAGTTGATATCCTATTTCTGTAAGGCAACGTTTTTTTTTGTTTCCCTTTTTTCTGTGTTACCTATTGTTTGTGAACTTTCATTGTCTTTCCCACGGGCCACGAGTGCACTGCATTTTAGAGTGTTTAATCTCTGTGGATAACATTACCTAATATTTTCCTGCGATTACTTATTAGTTGCATTTTAAAACGTAAAAAAATAACTTTACATATACAACTCTCTTCGTGATGTCAAATTGTTGTTGGCGTTCGAAAATTTAGTAAGTATCTACAAATATCAAAATTTGTTTGTGTCCATGATTACACATTATTATTTTTAGATCATGGAAGAAGCCATACAAATTGGTTTCAAAAAGTTCGACAAACAGCCTCGATGCTATACGAACAAATAAAATTAAATTAAACTTCGATATGACTCAACCGTCTAGACAAATGAGAATAAAAAAGAAGAAGAAGAAAAAAGACCTGGTTTTTCTGATTTTTTTGAGGAAAAATTTTAAATTCTCTTTTTGAGCATTTTTAAAGCTTATTCAGAACTTTCCGCACCCTCGCCTTCCCGGTGAAACCTCTTAAAAAGAAGTGTGGAACCTTTACAGAACGAAGGAAGAGGCTTATACGATGCTAGGTCGGTAGTTGAAGAGTTCAGCACTTAGGGTCTTGTGCAAAAAGATTTATGACATCTTCTGATGTGCATAAACAAATTGGTTGCGCTCCGAAGTACCTCGCTTCTAAAGTTCTTTTCAAAATCACAGAAGCTACAGTAGTCAAAATCGAAGTTTGATACAAATCCCCTTTTTTGGGTTCCTTACTTATGGTATATGCAGTGGCGTGGCGTGAAGATTTTAAAATGGGAAGTCGAAGAAAAATTAATCGCATTCAAATGTAAAAAAACCTTACATCTGTGTACCTTGAAACAAAATTATATAATCTACATTTGCCTTTCCACATCAACTAAGCAAAATCAATCCAAGCCACCTTTTTTATACTTCAAGTCTTATATTTAAAATTTACAATGAGCTTAAAGCATAGTATTTTATTTTTTATTTTTATTAATTTTTTATTTTTACATAACCAAGTGCGTGTTGAACAAAGAGGTCTCAACAGTGCTCAAATAAGAAAAAAAGAGAGAAAAGCAAATGTTCTCGTAAAATCAACTATCAAGTGAGCACTTTAATAACCCGAAATATTTGGGGTTACCTTCGTTGTTCGCTTTGTCGTGATGATGACGATGAAAAACGAAAATGGATACAACACAATATTTTATTTGATGACTTACGTGTGTGTACCATTTTGTGAATATGGAATTCATTTGGTAGGGTTTCATGAATAAATGTACATATTTGGTTTTTGGTAGATAGTGTTGACTGGTGGAAATTTAAAAAGGGAAGTCGGTAGAAATCGGGCTTTAGGGACGCCACGCCACTGGTATACCGCCATTTCCGATTCGACGTTGAACCTTTCCTGTTTGGACAAAAAATTATGGGCTTCCTTCAAGCAAATACAAAATATAAAAAAGACCGGACACGTCTTTCTTGACTTAAACTTGATTTAACTCTTGCAAGGGTCTAGGAAACATCTCTGACATTCAAAATACTGATTATTTAGCAAACGAATTTTAGTTTCCTTCCAATCGTGCCATAGCCAAATAGATACCTAAGTTCAAGGAAGTCTTTCGGTTTTAGGTACTGTGGATGGAATCTCCATTCGTGGATGGTAAGCCCTGGAAAATGCAGTTTTGACTTTAACTTTAACTTGTTGGACCAGCTCAAGTTTTCGAAAGAATCCGCTAATAATCTCATCCTTTGCCAAAGGCTAATGCACGCATCTTTTTTTTAAAGCACATATCATTAAACGGGTGTCTATTTTTGTTCAAGGTGCTCCGCAACCTTGCAATTAAAGTGGGGGTGCTATTTTTCAGCCTTGCAATTAAAGAGTTCCCTGATGACAACTCAATGGGCGTGTTAAAAAATGTATAGCTTATAGCCTTCCGTCTGTTGTCATAAGCTTTGATGCCAACTTTCTCTACTCCACAACGCCACTTAATTTGATTGGCATTTATTTGCCTCCAACCGAGTTGTCCTTTAAAAAAAAATATCACAACCCACCGACAATTTGTTCGCCATCAGGATAACTAGACATCATCAGTTGAGTGACCTCAATTATTACTTTAATCACAGAACACTACCCGAATGATTGACACTAATGAGACCAAAATATTCGCATCGTAATTTCGAGTCTCTCCAGACTGGCAGACTGTGAAAGTAATACTCGTCGAACAGCGAACAAGCGCTGGTTAATTTGACACATTGCCTGAATGATAGACAAGTGCCTATACAGTTGGTCCGAAAATCTTGGCCAAAACCATTTCCCTTCCAGCACCGCATCCATAATTCATTCAAAACAACACGACCTTTGGTTTTTGTTCTGACATTTGTAATCCTCTTTGCCACCATACGATGCTGCTGATGTTGCTGTGTGAGCTTAAAATAGCCAATAGCAATCCTGAACCTGAATCCTGAATGTGATTAATATGGAGAATGCGATTGTTATGACGACAGACAGGGGACAGGCTATCAACATAATCACAATCAGATTATTTAAATGGAATAAGCAGATGCTGCACCACACACACAGACACGATTGTCCTCCCGGTGTTTTTGTTTGTCAGCAGAGTTTAGATGGAGTTCAATTTATTGCTTGCAATTTGATGGGGATTATCGATCTCAGCAAATTTAATATGAAGGCGGACACTCGACAACCTAAGGACTTTTGCTCGTATCAGATATTTCCCTTTGGCTAACTAATTCGCTTGCGTGTGTGATGATTCCTTTGATCCATGGGATGAGTTGTCAAATGACAAATTTCCCAAAGTTGATCCAATAATCCCTTAATTTTAGACGACATCTTTAAAGGGAATGTAATGTTATGATTTACGATACGAACTAATTGGAGTGGAAATTGGGAAATAAAGCGGCCTACGCTATTCTTAGTGAGTTTTGCGTCAATAACGCAAAAGCCCTGACAGATCATAACAGTAAATACGGATCAAAAGAATTATAGACCAATTTGGTTCACCTTCAAATCAATTTCAGAAAACTCAAGCAATGGGCACAAACAACGAGTGCAAAATGAATGTAAAAACCAAATGTCAATTTTAACATTTTGTATGGGTTACAACTGATTTAAAATTAAAATGGTTGTATTTTATTTTTGTTTTGCTTTAAAATAACCTACAAATGGTTGAATGTCAAACGAGCTGTCATATTTGAGTTCGCTTTTTTTAACTTTCTCGCATTACGTAGTAAGAGAAAGGTATTGTAATCGTACAAAAAATCGAACTCGAGATTTTAATCAAATCTGACATTACGATGATAGAGGAACACGAAAAAGTGGGTCTCGCAATTCTGTCCGTCTGTCCGTCCTTTCTGAGCTCTACAACGCAAACGGCTGGACGGATTTCTTCCAAACTTCGGATTTGGAGTTTGTGCGCTTACAGTTCGGGGCCATTTTTTTTTGCAATTTTGAGTTTTTCGAAAACGGCTCTAACGATTTCAACCAAAATTAATATTTGGGCTTATGTAGGTGCGGTTAACATGGCTGCATACCCAGTTTTTCGCGGAAAAATCGAATAACGGTAATTTTGACAATTGGTCATATCTCAAAAACGGTTAAAACTATTTCGACAAAAATTCATAATTAAGGTAATACGGTCATTCCCAACATGATGGCAAGCTCAGTTTTTCCCTAAATTATCGTTAACGGACTATTTTGGAAAAATGTCGTTTTTTAAGACTTTATTTAATTATGGTTTACTTGAAAACGGCTTTAACGATTTTAACCAAAATGTATACTTGCGCTACCCTATATGGGGTTAACATGGCTGCATATCCAGTTTTTGGCTAAAAATTCGAATAACGGTACTTCTCGAAAACGGTCAATACGATTGCAACAAAAATTTATTTTGTATGTAATATGATCATTCCTAACATGAAAGCAAACTCAGTTTTTCTCTAAATTGTCTATAATAGATTTTTGAAAAAAGGCATATTTTGAGAATTTGTTTTTTTTATTTTTTTACCTACATGAAAACGGCAAAAGAGATTTTGACCAAAATGCATACTTGGAGTAAAATTGACGTTTTCAACATTATTGCTTCCTTCATTTTCGATTCGAATTACCAGAAACGCTGATTTTGAAAACTGTTCAAATCTCGAAAACGCCATTTTCGATATGGATAAAACTTTAAAAACCAAGTAATGCTAGCATTTTAAATAATACCCTGTACTCAGTTTTTAGCTAATTAGTTGCGTAAGCATATTTTTTGAAATAAACATTGCAATATTTGCTACTATTTGGTACGCATTATTTTTCAAAAACCGCCATAACGGTTTTGACCAAAACCCCTCTTTTATGATAAAATAAGTATTCTTAATAAGACCCTTACTTAGTTTTTCTTAAAAAATTAATATTAAAGCCGTGTTTTACGAATTACCGTACTACCAGTAAACATGCATTTACAACTACTAGAAGCTCCTTTTTAGCAAATAGTAACCAATCCACTTTTTCTTTTTTTAACCATATTAATCATGAACCTTTAAATAATTCCAACCAATTGTAGTTTAAACTATCATTTGCAACCCCCAAACACGTTCATCGATAAATTCAAAAACAAACCTCTGAAATCTTACATAATAAATCTATGTCTATGTCTATGTTAAGATATCGGTCTATCACAAACCCTACATCCAGTCACCACCTATTAGCATCACCAATTTGAAACATTTTGTTTTATAGCCTATAAACAACAATTAAAGAAAAATCAACCAACCAAACTGATGATATGAACGAGAAAGTTTCGTGCGATCCAGTCGTGCACTTAATTTTATTTATTCATTTAAATTTTTCACCTATTCCCCACTACCTAGAGTTGCGATTGGAAAATAGTTTTGGTTAAAGTTTAAGTTTTGAGTGAAAATTCGGCGCAAAAGATGGCGCATGACTATGTGATAATTTTCTCAATACAGTCCAACTTCTTTGTAACGAAAATTCAAGAGAAACTAAAAGAAAAATTGTACAAAAAAGAACTTATTGTAAAGAAATTTATATCGTTAAATTTTTTCGTTAAAAACATATCAAAATGAAACTCTAAATTTGTCTGCAACATCCATTTTTTTGTCTCCCCTTTTAAAACACAAGTCCACTTGTTCATACATCCTTACATAGGGGAAGTACGTCCAAAATGACATACTATTAGCCTTTCGATTCATAGAATATTATTAACAAGAGATATTCCAATTGTTATATTTATTATTTCTTTATAAGTTTATTGCGATCTTTTCACAATACCTTTTTAGTTTTAACATAAATGTTAATTTAAAAAAATAAATGGTTTTCCAAACCATATGTGTCATTTTGGACGTACTTCCCCTATCTACATACTTTAAGAAAATTCTCGCCAAAAAACTTCCTTTTTAGGAACAAAAAATCATAGTAAGCTTTGTTTTCAAATTTAAAATTTTGTTATAAAGAAATATTAATGCCTTGGGCTAAACAAATTAGTTCCTTTTAAAGAGAATTTTGATGTAGAGAATTTCATTATAAAGAACCTAATTCATATGGGATATTTTTGAAGGGGAAGGGAAACGAAATGAAATTCGAGAGAATTACGTTATAAGGGATCGTTATAAAGGAGTTTGACTGTATTTGATTCACAATAAACTGTTTTAAAAATATAGTTGCAATCTTGCAGGATTTTAAAGCTGGTCGATTCAAAAAAATATTAAGCCTTAATTACATTTAAATTTAATGAAAATATGTATATAACAATCTTGCTTAAATGTACAAAATAAATCTCAGTATACCTTTATTCATAAATTAGTAAGTTATAGAAAATTAGTAAGTTTTAAAGATTTAAGAAATAAGAATAGGCGCTCCTATTATTTGTAACACCCTCCTTTATGAATCAGGTTCTTAAGTCAGTACCCCCACTTTTCTTACAGCTTTTTATTCACCTTAATTTTTTTTATGAAAAAGCAAAAATAAGATAGCTAAGCCTACAAACCACTTTTGACTATCGACGTTTTGAGAATCTTAAAACCTTAAAAAACAAGTTACACTCTCTGTCAGTAGAATATGTTCGGAGATCTGTAGAAAAATCAAGTGTTCTTTCAAACTGATAGAATTTCTAAATTTTAGAAGAACATTTTGTTGCTAATATATTAGAAAAAAGTCCTTTTGAAAATAGCACAAGCTTTTATTTATAAAAAAATCTACAAATAATTTTGTTTCTTAACAAATTAGTTCTCTAGAGGTTAGAAATTTTTTTCAACAAATTTCATTACATGCTCTTAGACAAACAAAAATTCAATTAGCTGCCCCCGAAAAGGACGGGTGAATGACGCTGCTTTAACCTATTCATTTTATTTATGAAGCTGTCATTTTTCACCACATATCGTAGCCTTTCGGATCGTAGCGAGCGTAGGGCAAGTGCTTTTGAACTGCACAATTCAGGTAGTCAAGTTTAGTCCGTTCCCAGGACAGGAACTTACATTTGTAACGGCTTCTTTGAAGTTTAATAATAAAGATATGTCCTTGTTTAAGTTTAACTGCTTAGTGTATAAGTAGCTCTCATACATTTTGTAAGCTAGTTTAATAGTCAGCGGAAGAGAACTTCTTGTTAAAAAGTTATACAACCCAGTTTTACTTTACGAAACATTTACGTATCACCCCCCGACATAACCACAGACCATTTATGGAATTTGCGCAACTAGCCTTGCTTCTTCTACATTTCATAATTCAGTAGAAAAATTCATGGATGTGTGTCAATAAAAGAATGACTGAACAAAATATTCGCATTTACAGATTTTATACGAGATATTTCTAAATTCATAAAAAAGATCCACATAAAGGAACCAAATTTCTTCACAATCCCTATTCTTAACATAAAATCTGTGCCATTATTACACAAGTTCAGTCATTCAGATGTAAGTACACTCTTTGTTATATATATCTCCCTCAGGATGTCATTCACAGACTTTACATCGAAATCAAGGCAGATAACTTTTTTAACTGCTTCAAGGTTGTTACATGGATTCCACTTTATCGTATATATTTAGTTAGGTCCGGTTTTGTCATCTCTTGACTGTCATTATTACGTTTGCAAGACCGCTGGCTATTTGCATAACTTTCAGTAATAAAGTTTGAACTTGATGAAATCGACAAAAGAATCGGAAATACCTACATTCCGCTCCAGAGATAAGACCAACATTTTTCACAAACCGTATATGCCCTACAGATCGGTTAAAGCTATATGTAACCACAAAAAAGTCATAACCACACATGTCCGCATTATCCTTTGCGTTAGCCAGTAAACCCCCCACCCCCCTCCAACACATTCTTCACATTGTCAAGTTCGTTTGTGCGAAAAACAGAAGGGAGGTAGACCAACAAAAAAAAACTGATTTATGGTCACATACCTACACAACTAGCTACAACTATTTCCCTTTTTGCGAATTATTGCATGTGAATGTGAGTTATCCCTTTTTTGTGTGTTTCCGTTTTCCTGTTCCGTCGCATTTCCCTTTTTGATACTAATGCGACAATGGCGCGCGGGGGTTAATGATAACCCCCAACCGAGAAATGATTGCGCACCGACCACCGAATCCTTCGATGGGCTTTGAAATGCAATAATTCCAGCGACTGAGTGTTATTAAATTAAATAATTGGCATGTCCTCGGGGATGGTTATTCATTGTCATTGCAAATGTCATCAGTTTGGTTGACATTTTGCCTGCGGTTGTGCAACTACATATAATTGGAAAGTCCACTGAAATGCAAGTGGTTACATCTGTCAGTTGGAGAATTTGTGAAGTTCAAAAAGAAAGCGCCACCCTGTGTGCTGGAATTTGTTTCCTCAAAGGCGACCTTCAATTCTTATTTCAAGTTGCAGTAAGACACTGTGATCAGAAACCGCTGCTAACTGCAACAACGTTTCGATTTTTCAATTAACTTTCCCGCTTGTCATTGTTTTAGTTATATGCACTAAAATTGAAAACATATTTCTGTTGACATTTAATAGAATTGTGCGGTTTTCTGTTGATTGACGGGGTGCAAATTGCGCTGCTGTCGTAATGCGTTGCAGTAGGTACATTGACAGAGTGGGGTTTTAATTAAAACGAGGAGACTATTTTAATTACGTGAACATTAAGTGTTATTTAATGATGTTGTCATATAAAAGGGTGCGATTACATCGACATGTTTTGGAAAATTGATTTAGGATTTAAATTTAAGTTAGACAAAAAGTGTGACTTTTGTGTGTGTTTTACAATTTGGAAAATTGTCGTATGGAGGAGAATATCGATAAATGGATGCTACGGATAGTTAAAATTTAAATGAGAGTTAAGGCAGCTGTCAAAGGAGCTCGCAAATAAACTGGACGTGTGCCACACAGGACGACAACATAGAGAACGATGATGCGGACTCGTGTCGTAATGAGAGACAATAAAAAATTAAATCAAAAGAGCGGTGGAAAATAAATAAACATAAAGTGGTTTGACAATCGGAATTGGATTGGAAATTTACAACGTATTTGATTATTTTGCCTGGAATAGCACTATAAATTCAGGCGGGAAAAATTCTGTTTCTATCGATTAAGGTCGCTTACAAATTCATATGAATTTAATTTAATTCTGTACATATATTTATAGTATTTTTAAAAGTAAGCTATAAATGCTTTGGAAATCAGTCTTTAAGTGTTTTTGTTAACGAATAAGCAAAATTAACTTTTACGTGCCATAAAAATATGTACAGTCTTCACCGTTTTTTTGTTTTACTTTTTACAGTGTAACCAGTCTTTGAGTTTTTGGACAAAGAAGTCTAAAAGAAACTACAGTGGACCTGGCTAAGTGGAATACCTCTACTATTGCGGGGTTTATTCTCGTGCACGTTAATTTTTCTTAAAAACAACTCTATAAGTGAAACTTTATCCACCACTTTAAGTGAAACTTATATTTTATAAATCAACCTCTGTAATTGGACCAGACTTACAAATTTATTTATTTTAACCTCTGTAAGTGAGACAGACTTGCAACAAAAATGTTAAATAATTTTTTTTATAGCTAAATAGCTAAAGTTTTTTTGAAGGTCTACTTAAGTGAAACAAATATTTTCTCTACCTGGACAAGTGAGAAACTGGGTAACTAGAATACCTTTATAAGTGAGACTGAAATGAATGGCCCATTGGATTCCAAATAACCAAGTTTGACTGTATTTGAAAATGTATTAAAACCGATTAAACAACAGCAGTTTCTATGTGTGGGACAAATTCGACAAAAATGGATGACCGTATGCTTTTGTATGGTTGTGGTTTCAAAACCTCGCTCATGCGTTATTTGTGTTTCTTCCCTTGTCAGGTAGCAGGGAATTTGCAGCCATTTGAACCAACCAAACCTACTAACTCTTGTATTTATTAATACATTACTACAAAAAGGTGCAGGATCTTATTAAAATCACAGCATATACGCAACCTACTTGCAGTCACCGCGGCATCTAAATGGAGTGCGGGGGTCATTTTGAAATGCCTTGAAAAATCTCTTAGGCACTTTCTATTTGTCTACCAATTCAATCGGGCCTCAAAACTAAAGAAATGTCCCTTAAAAAAGTAAGTGTGGTCTTGCACCTCGTTGGGCGTTCGATTTTGTTGAGCTACCTATGTGTTTTGTCACTAGAATTATAGAGTAAGTACTATTATTAAGTTTCAACAAAATATTCGTTCTTATAACGACATGTTTATACCCCTTAGTGTTTGTCCCCCTTAGATGGGCTATTGGGCAAAAATGAAATTTTCCAGAAAAATGTGTCTAATTATTTTATTTTTCCTATATCATATAAAATTGCACACCGTTGTGGTAGTGCCTTAAGTAAAATACATAACTTAAATATTTTACCCCATACAAAAAAATTATATGATTAGGGGCACTTTGAAGAACAGTAAAACTTTCCTCAAAACTCCAAAATTTAGAAAAAGGTAAAAAGATAACTACGCCACTATTTACACTATTTTACTATTATAATGTTAATATTTCGACTCAGTTCTTTTTTGCATTCGCAAACACCGCCAATAGAACCCACTTGCCAAAAAGTGCCTTTTACTGGGCACTGCTTTCAAGCTTTTAAAAAATAAAAACTAATTAAGAGAAAAATAAAATCTGTGCACGACCGGACAGCTCAAAACTTTCTCAATCATTCCATTTTCGCCTGGATAAGTAGTCAAAGCCACTTTTGTAGATTAAAGGTTAAATTAATAAAAACTGAGTTTGCCTTACAGTTTAAATCCGTCATAAATCACCTTATTTATAAAAAAATTAAGAAAAAATATTTTTAAAAATATAAGAGTGGTTTCCTAACTTGGCATCACTTGGCCCCTTTAAAAGAACAGACATGTTATGAAATGACAGCCCAACAAAAAAAAAGAGAAGGAAGAAAGTTAAGAGTCCCAGACTGGCTGGACATCGAAGTGAAAAACAAAAATACTAAAATTTTATTGAAATTCGATCTTAATTTGTATAAAGAAAAAAATAAACGTAGGTGCATAAGTATGCCCATTTCAAAGGTTTGTCGAATTGGTGAATATCTTGATAGAAAATTCAAGTTTCTTTTGCCTTCGGGTACAACTCAGGAGTTAAAAATGTTTAAATTTCGCAATCACACCATTATATTAATACGTAAACATCAAAAGTTCCCGTGCACTTTTTAAGTATTTATCATGAAATGAGGAGAATGAAACTTATATCATTCGAAAGGTACTGTGCCACAGATGTGCAGAAATAAAAAATCGTAGGTATATGTCGCCATTAAGACTGGAAAAATGAAGTTAAGAATTTCCCATACAAAATGCTGAGCAGTTAATCGAAAGCATTTTGTTGCCATTCAATTTGTCGCCGTCATGTTTCCATAGTAACAAATTTAATCATTTTGGATTAGATCCTGTTGGAGAGTCTCATTTACCCATACAGGTATGCAATTTAATTACCCCTAAAAGTAAGCAATCATAAAATATTTTTTCAGAGGCATTGCAGAGTTATCTGCGAGGTGCTACTATGGAAACAAACATTCATGTTTTTACCTTTTCCATACTTTTTTTAATAGGTATATGAATTAAGATTTAGCACTTAAATAAATTAAAATAAATAATAAATAAATTATGTGAAAAACAAGTTGGCTTTCGTTACTTTATCTACAGACAAAATTGGTCGAATTTCGACCACGCGCGGTACTAGTTTAAAATGAAGTATTAAAGTTTAAGTTGGCTTTATTAAAATTACAGCAAAAATAGATAGGTTCTAAAATGACCGAACCACTAGTTTTCCTAAATTCAAATGCCAATTTTCATTCAAATCGTTAAAAAAGTTTTTGAGAAAATATTCTTTTGAATTTTAAAAAATTAAAGAAATTATTCTTCTTTCGCTTTGTTTATAAAGCAGTGTAGTACCTACATTTAGCGGTATTTTCAAAAGCCCACTTGTCATTTTCTTTGACTAATTTTCGCGTGCACAAACATTAAGAAATAAATAATATTTTTACCATGCGGAAGAGATTAACGATTTGTATCCTATTTAGTATTTTGTTTCCTTAGAGACATAAATGGAGATGAGAAGACGATGGTACCTAAAAATCCCCCATAAGCGGATACATAACGACTACTCGTTTGCAGACAAACGATTGCTCAAAAGGAGTCCAAATTGCTTTTTAAAGAACTCAGCAAATCAGGGTTTGAATTATCGCATTCGTGATCAAGTTTTACGTGACTTTGTTACTGTTTGGCATGTAAAATCCACTAAATTCAGTGACGTATTGCTTGCTCACGGTTGCGGTAATTCGACCCCAGGCTTTAATAAAATTGAACTACATCCGTTTCTTTCTGCAAATTCCGGAAACTTAAAAAAGTCTCACTCGTGTGTGTTAGAAATATATTCTTCTCGCAATTTTATTTATACTAACGGTGGGCATTTTGGGTTAAAAAGAACTACAAATGCAGTAAAATTGTTTGGCGAAAGAATGAACCGTCGTTTCTATGCTGTTGCTTAAGATAGTCTATAAAAATAAAGTCCACCCAAAGTTCCTCAGAATTTAGCAAGCTACTAAGTGGTGCTCCATGGAAACCTCTTTACTTTTCTGAGAAATCCACACGGGCAGTTTTAACATGATGCGTGAACGAATCGACATACAATGCTGACAATCTTTGAATTTCATTAAATACAATAGATTCTTGATGAATCCACCTGACTTTCTCCCCTAGCATTGCTCCAAGGTGCAAAATTACGTCTAATGTATTTCACAACCACTAAAATGCCTATCATCATGCGTCAAAATTCTTTCCACTTCCTATACATACACATTGCAAAGTTTGTTACACCTAAATATTATAACAGTAAATATCTCACAAGAAAACCTCATTAATACAATCATCAGTACTGCCATGCCTGACGCTAATCATCTTCGCAGATAATAATCGCACATTATTCCACAGCGATAGACGAACGTCATTTCCTCTGTTAACATGAGCTCTCAATCATTTTCCTATGGTTTTCCTTTTAATGCTTTTTCCATCGTCGAGCACAGTATTTTCATTTGTATCATCAGATAAATTTTCCCCGCCCATAAAACGAAATGCTTACGCTCTGCATGCGCACCCTTACCTTCCAGCCCCCCCGGCTAATTAATGGAAAAATTACTTACGATCAATTTTACGTGCGCCCAGAGCGGGAAGCATCAACGGGAACATCTCACACGCCGTGCATTAGCGCCACACCACCCCATGTCGTCCCCCTCCCTCATCCTATAAACAAAAACTAATTTTCTAATTTTCAATGTCACTGGCAAAAGTTTTTGCAAGCTTAAGTGGAATAGATGCGGGTCACCATCGCAATTCGCAACCCGTCTTATCGCGAAAATAGATTCCGCACATACCTCTGCACTTAGTAGTCACTTGTAGTTGTTGTTGTCGTCGTTGAGTCGCTCTGCCATCAGCTGATTGATGCTTGTCGTCGGAATTCCAACAGATTCACAAGGTGATTTTCTTTCTCATTAATTTGCGGCGAAAATTGACGAGCTAGCTAAACTCCGCAATGATATATGGAAATAATTATACGAGCGGGGAGACACAATGTGCCCGCGCTCGTGTGTGGCAATAAAATCGTATACAGTTGGTCTTCATACCCAAAATGAGTCACAGCAGCTGAGAGTTGTGAAATTATTTTGACGACATTTTCATGGGAAAATCTGCACACACAAAAACACGTCTGCCGCCTGGTAAAGTACTACTTTGCGTCACCGCACCACCCTCAACCGCAGTCAGACAACAGTAATGGAATTCATTGAAATCTCCACGACGACCGAGCTTCTGGATTAATTAGGGTTAAGCACAATAGCTATACGTAGAGGACTAGAGGTAGAGGTAGAGGTATAACTTGGCAACAATAAAATAATATCGTGCTATGAATAGACTTTTATCGTAATCCATCTCCTGCGCGAGAAGGTCAGACGGTACGTTAGTCAGGTGGTCTCCTCTTTAAAGCGTGTCGTGTGTCCTTATGCGAAAGGTCTGCTACTTCGGAACGCCTACAGTGATGGCAATTCCAGAGTCATACAAATATCCCTTCATAACAAAAAAAGTTAGGACGGGCATTATCGTTGAAGCTTAAGGTATAAACGAAAAGATGCACTTCCAACCATATTTCGGGTTAATTTGAAAAACTTTTCAAAAACGTGTGGCGCATTTTTCATATTTTATCTGCCAAATGCGGTGACAACTTTTTGTATATGCATTCCCATTGCATTACATTTGAGTAAGTGGAACGTGATTTTTTTTACAAACTTACACGATTAAGTAAGCGGACAGATAAATATTGTGTGAGAGGTCTGCAGCAGTTGTTTAGACAAATGGCATGCAATGACGAGTATATGTGTAGGTACAATACAAAAAGAATAAAAACAAATTATTTATCTCCTCAAGAGAAAAAGTAAATTTGTAGTGTTAACATACTTTTGATATGAAATTTCCCACACTTAAAGTTAAAATTTCCTTTATTTCTTTCGCACTACTTTAATAAATACCTGGAATTTATCTACTAGCTTAAATCGACCATAAATCAATAAACAAACAAAACATATTGTTCAAATGATAAATTTAATTTTTTTTTAATAAATTCGCTATTTAAGCAGAATGTGTAAACGACTTTCAAAATTGTTTTCTTATTTTAAAGCACAATTAAATTTCTATGAATCATGCTTCAACAATTCTCTCTTCAAGGAGCTTATTTTTATAATAATGGAAACGCGGAAGAGAGGGAGTGTGAAGTTCATTACATTCCACTGAACCAAATTTTATTCCACAATATGCCCAATTATAGCTTTGTTTCTTTCGTCCCTATCAGCGTCTCTATCAGGGATTGCCGAAAAAAACGAACATCGAAGAATAAAACCATGAATTGGCAACGCAGCAATTTGAAAGTCAAATTGACATCGACAGTAAAATTGGTATTTGAAAAATTTAATTTGATGAAATGTTCTTAATGGAAAATTCTAACGAAGCAGAGGCACCAAAAAGTTTATATTCAAATAAAAAATGAATCAAGTTAACACAATAACATATTGTGTATTGTTTCATATATTACATTTCTTAGTAATTTACCTTTTTTCGTTGGCTTGCTAAGACATTTTTTTCAAATTCGAATTTTTTAATTTTAATTTTTGTCAGCATGTCAAATGTCATTTATGAAATATCCATACAAGTTATCGATAACATTCACAAATTTGTGTTGGCTATACTTTTCTCTATCGCTGCGAAGCTGTTAACCCCGATAATTATCCAGGTTAAGCATTTGTTGTATTTAACAAGGGATTTTTTTATTTTGCTTATCCTATAGCCGTGACGGGGAAGAAAGAAACACAGCTTATAAAAGAAATACGATTAAGATTTTTTTATTTATATGTTTAGAAATGGATAAAACAATTTAAATTTTAAATGAAGACCGAGGACAGGATTTACTCTACAACTACTGCACAAATGCACTGCGTTATAGAAAATGAATAGTTGAAGAAGATTTTTAAAAGTTTACGTTACGCTATTTTGTCAATCTGGTAGACGGCCATAGGCCAAACCATAGTAGACTTAAGTATACATATTTCTTTATTTTTTCGAAGAATGTATTGAATTTAATATGAAAATAAGTTATAATAACTAACTACTACTGTCGAGCTTAGCACTGCCGCATTCTTCAGTTCAACAGCCTGCCGAATATCAGGTACCTGAGTCATGGAAATACTATGAAAACCTGAGCGGGCTGTCGTCATAAGGAAAGGAGTGTAGACAAAAGATGAGAAAGCGGATGGTAAGTTTCGGAGTTGAAACCATACAAAACAACTTGAATTGAACGGTCAGTTTCTAGTCCAATGAATAAGACGCATCGATCTCATGAGTTCCTACGCATTTACGCCGAAAAGAGCCGCATTCCAAACTCTGTAAAATGTAAATAAAATATCAATAGCAAAACTCTACGTTTCGCCGAAATTATAGAGAGAAAGGTTCCACTGAACGGTGAGACAAGCCAACAAGTTACCAGGAAACCGTACTGCCGGTCATTAAGGCGTTTCCGAGATTCAAGATATTTTTTCTAAGCTATTAAATAATCAGAAAGCAGAAAGCGGACAATATTCAGACAATGGTAACACAGCTGGCTTCAATTTGTAAGAACTACGGACTATGCATAAATCAGTCTAAAACAAAAGTGATGACCAACTCTACACAAAAGGACATTACACTCGATGGCGTAAATATTGATTATGTTGAGGACTATATTTATTTGGGACAATTAAAATCATTTAAAAATCAAAAAGAAAAGGAGATAGATAGACAAATATCAAACGCATGGAGACAATTCTGGAACATGAAGGAGATACTCATAGCAAAACTAAATAAAGACACAAAAAAATATCAAATGGATTCAGCAATTTTACCATTTCTGACATACGGACTTCAAACATTGGGCTTAACAACAAATCTAACCGAGAAATTAAGAATCTGTCAGACAAAAATGGAGAGGAAGCTTCTCGATATAAGACTAATATTTACAAAGAGTGCAAAGTGCGAAGAAATAAGAAGACAAATGGACATCATCGATGTAACAAAAAGGAGGAAACAACTTAAATGGAACTGGGCAGGACACATATCCAGAATTACAGATGGACAAAACTTGTGATCAAATGGACACCACCAATGACAAGATCAACCGGACGACCACGAACAAGATGGGTTGACGATATTAACCAATTTAATAGGTATTGGTACCATGACGCAAAAAATAGAGATCTATGGACAACTATGGGTGAGGCTTATACTATTTGCAACTAATTTTGAAAACAATGACTAGACTTTGCCAAATTATGATAAATTTATTTTATGTAGGTATTATAAATTAAATAACGACATGATTTATAATTACTTCTAATAACAATATAATAATAGAAAAAACATGTATCTAATATAGTTTAATTTTAATTCTAATATTAAGTAAAAGCTTATAATAATAATAATAATAATAATAAATAATCAGTCATTAATGGGAAACGAAGATTCGCCATTTTTAGGGATCAGCTGGACAAAGGCTGTTTTCCAACTCCAAAAGAATTGGGCAGATGGAAAAGCTTGCGTTATTACTTTTCCAGACATTTTCCCTCTTGCCTTAAATTTGTTTGACCAATTTTTACTAAAGATAGACATATTCATAATTTTGTGTTTGAAAATCTTCCACCAAATAAAATGAAAATATATTTTTCAACAACAGACATTTTTTTAAGCGTAAGTTGACACGCTTTAAGTTCTTACATAAAATTGTGTTTAATAAAAAACTCAGCTTTTCCCTTAAAAACAATAAACATTTGATGTTAAGTTTAAAAACGAAAGCAGAAATTCTCTCTTAGTTTATTTAAAGATTGAAATTTCCCTCAAAAGGGTAAAATTCGCACGATTTGGTACCACTAAAATCACAAAAATGCCTGTAAGGAAATAAAGAAAATACCTTGCTTTTGCAAGTACGTGATTTTTATTTTTTTATTCACTTTTTTTTATTGTTAAATGCAAACAAAGCAGGTAGGTAGCGTTCGTAGTGTCAAACTGTTGTCACAGGAGTGCTACAGATAATTCACTCAGTTCAAAAATTCGAGAAGGAAGAATTCCGATGATCAGCAGTGGAAGTTTCTAATACAAATCATTCGGAACACAGTAGTAATCTTTTCAAAAGAACATGTTCACAGGTGAAAGGCTGGACACTAAAGATCAAAACTAGAAATTTCAAGTTAGACCTCCGCACATTAAGGACGCGCCAGTATCAACTCTGAATACAGTAGCAGCGGAGGAAAGACCGAATAAAGTCTTAAAATCATTCGGCTGGGCGAATTTTCTTTTTGTTACGAATTTATGAGTCAAAAACGGCTGAATTCAGAAGGTTTTTTAGGACTTCTCTGGGGTGTTTTGTCAGGTGCTCACGAGGTGTGGCGCAGTGGAAAAAATCTTAAGACGTACATTTTGTTTTCCGGGAATCGAACTAAACAACCCTCGCCCAAAAGCCCAGCGAGGTGATTTTGCTGAGAACATGCACCTCAGCTCATTTGAACGATTTAAGCGGTTCCAAAATGAATGGAGCCTCGGTCCCGGAGAAATGGAATTCTGCTGAGACCCTATATTCTGTTCGGATCAATGTCGTCCATATTTGTTCAAAGAAATAATCACTAACCGTCCGGTTACTTTGGCCATTGACTGTCACCATAAGATATGCCACTTTCGTCATCAAAATTTAAGGTGGTCATTAAAAATTCCTAGCACCCTCCTACCTCTACAAACCTATTAGCACCGCTAAAAGCCCACAGTGTGACAGCGCCTCAAGTGTCTGCAAACAACAGAAAAAAATCGCTTATTCTCACTAATTGCTGTTTCAGTTTGTCTTCAACTAGGAAAGTCAAACAAAAGTTACCTCGTCGATTGCTATCGAAATCCCAATCGCAAATATCTCGGTCGCTCATCCCACCACACCGCATCGCATGCAATTAAAATCTTACCTACGTAAGTCTTTCTCCCATTTCGAGATTTATCTTTTAAGCAATCAAACTTTTCCGCCCGCACTGAGACGAATTGGATTTCCTTGTACCTACACCCAAAGTCTATGCTGACGCAAACTCGAAAAATTGCCCGACAATCGATACAATTGCTAATCAATGCCAAATTGTGCGTCCTCGTTCGCAAATACGCCCACAAGTACAGAATTCATTCATTCACCGACAGTGTAGAGATGTTTATTTTTAATTTGTGACGTTTCCAAGTGAACTCGAAAACTACGCACTATTTCTGTGGGTCGAGTGCCCCGATGGCTAAGTGTGTGACTAATGGGCTTTTGGGGACGACAAGAACCTATATGGTTGGTCAATGAACTTTTGAGCCGATTGACAATCTCATGCGGGCGTTGTGTCACTCTCTGGCTTTTGCGTGCGTATGGAGTGATTGATTCTCATTCGTCAGGGATTTTTATTCACAAATTTAAGCCGTCAAATCCTCGTTTGTTGTGACAGAATTGACGAGACTAATTATTAAAACAACTCGTCATCATTTTCAAATGGAAATAGTATGTCTCGAGCGGATTATAAATGTATCTAGAAATTATCTAAGCGGTGCATACGTCATTCGCGTTTTGACGTTGTAAACAACGTGTGTTTTATAAAAACTACTGACTATAAATATCGGGACTTTATAATGAGATCATGCAAATCTTTAGACGGTCGGTGTACTGTCGTTATGCTTGCTGCCACCTTTGGTACGTCAAATTGTGTGTCTGGTTTTAAATACTCGTGAAAGTGCACAGTTGTTTTCATCGTTAAAGGCGAAAGCATTATTCATTTATTTATTTTTCATTCATTAGCCATAAATAGGACGACAGGGCAAGGAGCGGCCGGTATTTTACACATTTTTAAGCATTCGCTCGTAAACTCTACACAGTTGGCGTTTTATTGCTACGAAAAGTACGTCACTGTAGATAGCTGTGCCAACTGACGACATAAAACTATAGGTTGTAGGATTCAAAGAAAACCAATAATACGAGTACTTAAATGGAAGATGGAAGGTTTCGTTTGGTAAGTACTTTAGCACGTGCCTTGCTGATGATGAATAACAATATCGTACAAGGATAAGAGATAGCACCTGATCTGTGACGTAACAAGCGCAAATTTTATCAACGCCATATTCACACTTCTTAGTATCATGGTGTTGTTATGGACTTTTTGGAACAATTAAGTTATAACGTCGGCGGTAAAGCTTTCAAACCTCAATCAAATAGGCTTAGGGACTCCCGAAAAATGCCCTATTTACTCCAAAAAGAATAGAAAGAAAGGTGGGTTATTAAAGTGTTTAGAAAGTGCGGCCATATGAGACTTTTATGTGAGATGGTACGTGGTATAAAGGCCAAAGTCGGGGCGCTTTAACTGCCAAGCGGTTTAAAGTGTGCGTTGTCGTTTTCTTAAGCCCAGGATGAATAGTTAACTAGTTATACTTTTGAAAGATAAATTAGTTCAAGCAAACTTTTGTTCTATAACCTGAAATGTGAAAAACGCCTGTTGTTGAATTGGGAGCGTTTTATAAGCTTTCTTTCTTTCAGATCAAATCAATCAAGTATTTAAGGAAAAGGAAAATGGGCTACTCTGTGAATAGTGTCCTCTTTTAATGACCCCGACAAGGAAATTAAGGCATATCGTGGCAAATGGCGGCTCTTCGCAATGCCAGTTATCGAAAAAATACTAGAGAAAGCTGGGGTCGAATTACCGCACCCGTGATCGAGCGATACGTCACTGAATTTTGTTGATTTTACATGCAAAACAATAACAAATTCAGTCACGTATTGCTCGATCGACCCCTGAACTCCACTTTAACGATCTCTAAAATGTACGTTGCAGAAGGGTACTGCGTACTGTTGCCTTAATTGTGGGCTTCCACAAATTGAACAGTGCAAGAACAGTAAGTTTAAAAGCGTAGTGGCCTTTAAGTCATACTGGTTCAACTGTGACCTTGTGTTCCGGACGCCTTTTTGGACAAACATTAAGGTTGACAGGCCTTGGGTTTTGTAAGAAATCTATCTGGAAGTGACTCTCGGGTTGCGAAAACTCGACCAGTAGCTATAAACTGGTACCCACGGGGATGGGGCCCCTATTCTCTTGAGCAGCCCATGATGGGAACAGGACCAATGTGGGGGCTGTGGTTACTCAAAATCGCGAGAACTAGATATGTTGATTAGAGCAGAGAGGTGTTAGATATAGACCTTGCCCCGATCACAGGGTGCGATGATCTTACAGTCATTCGGAAAGTGAACTGCACTGAAAATGAAATACTAGGTGATATTGACAAAATTCTTTTGTAGACTTTCAACAAAAATAGTTTTGTTGAAATGAAAAAAAATTTTTGTAGATATGATACAAATTTTGTAGAATTGATAACACATTATGTTGAATCGGCAATTGGTCCCGTAGAAATCACACTCTCTTTGTAGTGGAAAAAGCATGAGTACCCGAATAAAAGTACCATTCGGGGAGACTTGTCTAAGGGTGATTCGTACCAATCTCGTGTACCAGACAAGGCTCCCGCTTGGACTTCGGTCTTTGTTCCTAAGTTTTTGGCGGCTGAAATCCATCTGGAAAATGGGCCTTAATTAATACAATTACAAATACAGTAACTATGACAAACAACTTCTATATTATTAACAATTTTTTTGTTAATCTGACAAAGAAATGAATAGAAAATTGATAAATTTCTTCGTAAAAGCAACAATTAATTGTTGATTTGACAAAACAGCAATGGTAGAATTGACAAACCTATTTGTAAGATTAACGAAGTTTTAATTATCTCAACAAATTATTTTTGTACTCACAAGAAACCATTTTTGTTAAAACAACAATATTATTTGTTATCACAACAAACGTTTTAGGTCAAGCTAAAACTTACAAAAATGTTGCCAATCTGATTTTATTGGACGTATATTGACAACAAATTTTTTGAATCAAGCCTCATTTTTATCAAATATACCAAAGTTCTATTTTCAGTGTGAGGTTGGTCAAAGTGCTAACTCCAGGGCGTAGTGTCAGACGCTTTTCTCATTCACTGTATGTAGGTATGCCCACCGTAAAATTTATGCCACATCGGCAGGTGTTCACGTTAAGCAAACCTTATTTAATAGATGTAGGTCGCAGACAAGTTTACGGACGGCAACATAGTTTTAAGAGTCGGCGGGCTTGTATTTTCTAATAAAACGTAGAATATTTTCTATATCGTATTGCAATCCTTTTAAGATCGTATTAAAAAATCAGAAAAACGCAGAATTTGGGATAAATTAAGACAAAATCGGAGAGTCGTATTTTAAGCTAAAAAATGTAACAGCTACGATATATACGATCACATAACAATTATGGGAGTGATGTGCTTTTGCATAATGGCCCAAGTTTTAGTTGTCGGTTTCAAAAAACCTAAAAAAAAACCCACGAAGAAAACGATTAAAAGACAAGCAATGTGGATCCGTGAGGTCCGTTTGCCTGTGACCTTACGGCGAAGTGTGGCACGTGTGGCTTAGAAAGAGGCCAACGATAAGTGGAATGGTTTCTCGTGCGTCAGAAAGTAGCCAGCCAACGACAAGTGTGGTATGGATATTATATGAAGACCAACTATGGGCAGGGAGATTGCGAAAAGTGAAAAGGAATACAGGTCGAAAACTGATAGTTGTCTCCGCTAATAACGTAAAATTTCTGTGTAACGAAGGTCAGGGGCCTCAACAAAAAAACCTCGTTCCAGCTAGCCCGGTCGTTAGCTGCCTCCAGTCACGGGTTGGATTCTAAGACTCTGCGGGTTGGAGCGTTGATGTCCATTCGCTCTACATGTCCTAGCTATCCCGGACGTCCAATGAGCAGTTTTTTGACTAAGTCGATGTCGCTGTACAGCTCGTATAGCTCGTCGTTAGATCGTCTCCTCCAAAACCAATCAACGCAAAGGGAACCGAAAATCTAACGAAGAATTTTCCTCCAAAATCGACCAGGGATATATCCATCCGCTTTTGAAAGAGCCAATGATTCAGATCCGTAGAGCAGGACTGGGCTTATTAAGGTCTTATACAGAGTCTCCTTAGTTGCTCGGGAAAGGGCCTTACTATAAAGATGCCTTTTCAGCCCAAAGAAACAGCGGTCGGCAAGAGTAATTCTTCGTTTCATTTCTGATAAGATGTCATTTTCAGATGTGATAGCAGAGCCGAGGTAGATGAAGTCTCGTAATACCTTGCTAGACCACAAAAGGAAAGTCTGTTAAAAATGTCATTAGGTTCGACATAACGACTTCTTGAAGATCGCCGCAGTGGACTGTCTAGGCCATGCAGTTTTTTGGGATTCAAATTTGAAATGAATTACCCCAAAAATCTAAAGGTTTAATAAACTCGGGATGAAACAATTATTTTCGTTTTTCAAATTAATTTTTTACTAATGGAAAAGGGGCTGCAAAAATTTGGTGACCAATCGAAGCCTTTATCCACGTCAGAAACACCTAAACGATTTTGTGATAGTTAGTGTCACTGTTGTCAATTTAATCTACACCTCAAGTCATATGCGAAGTATTTTTATACTAGGTCAGTGCCGCTGTATCGTCTGCCTTGTGTGAAAAATCCATACGTTGAAATAAACCCTGTTTCTGCTCTTTTTGGCAAATTCGAGGGCCTCTGTTAGTTGTAAGGCAGTTCCCGGTTTAGTTCACATACGAAACGTCTCGTCGTTGACTTAATATAAAACATCTTTGATTTGATATCACGCATCACTATTCAAACTAACGAGTGAAAAATTCTCGACTCGTTGGAAAATAGAAATACTAACGAGTGTTTAGTGGACAGTTTTATTTAATTGACGAGATGAAGTGAATAGAACCACCAAGCACTTTTCGATAGTAGATATTGTCACGTTCCTCCTTTTCATACTTCACATTCATAAACTGCACAAATTTCCAGAAAAGAAACACCATTTGTCACCGTCTTTTCACAAAACCAACTTTTTGGAAATGATTCCTTTTGTCCTTCGGTCAACCTTTTGCATTTGACAAATTTATCAGGACGAGCTAGAATCCGAAAGAAATTCTGTAAAGCTCTTAAGAGACAAAAATAAAATTACTCGTTACTCGTTAGTTTGCAATTTTCTTTTTTCTCCCATTTTTGATGAGAGCAAGTCTGGGGAAAAAAACCTATAAAATCCCCAAAAAAATGTGTACTATTTACGAAAAAAAAATCGACTGCCCCATCTGTAAACAACATCGCTCTGTTTGTACTTGTAAACAAACAAACCCAAGCAGGCCAGCCAACTCGACAAAATTAAATTCAATTTACCAATAGCAAAATCAAATAAACCATCGAAACGAATCAATTTCAATTTAATTCCCAATAAAACATTGAAAAATAAAATCAAATCGATCTGGAAATACATTTTATTTTTATTTTTTTGAAAACAATTTGCAATTTGTACTTGGCTTCTTGTCGGCTATAGTGTTAACTTTTTATCGCCCGGGGAAGGATGGAAAAATTGCTCCAACTTGGTTTCGTATGAATTATATTTTTTTTCCCACTCAAATGGAAAATGGAATCGAATCGAATCATTGAAATGTTATTCATGGGGTGTTGCGTGTCGAAATGCGATGGAGATAGCATAACACACCGGGAACTTTTGTCTCGTCAGCATATAGCAGAACAGCATGCTTTCCGTTCAAGTACGACGGATGAATCGGTTGATTGGAGCTCATTACCGATTACAAAAAATATAATACGCTACTTGGCTACAATCTACGTAAACACAAACTAACAAAGCCGAAGACGAAGCAACAACAACAGAATAAAAAAAACTTTAGGCACGATATATGATAATAAAGCTATTTAATGGAGACTACAGTCGTACAGCCCATGCTCTTTGAAAACGGAGCAAGCATTACCCACCGTGTGAATCATATCACGTGGAGGGGTGGCAATTTGGAAAAAAAAGCTGCCTATTTTTAGATTTTATATTCAATGAATGGGAATACCACTCTTGAGGCCTCAATCGACGTCAGGATATCGAATAAACATTTTTTTTATGCTTCTGCTCCTTGGAGAATGTAATCAAACTATTGACAATGGATTATGGCGTTGAACTTGGCGAATGCATTGAATTTAATCGATAGGATGTTTTGTTGTTGAGTAAATCGACTTGAACAAGAATTTGAATATGGCTTGTTGTAGGTTGTTGGTATATGTAGGTCAGGTATTTAGGAGGCTGATGTTGTTCGAATGTGATTTGAAGGTGACACAGCATTTTGTTTTATTGCGCGCGTTACCTGTCACGAAAGACATCTTTAACGTGCTATTTGGGGGTGAATTGTGGTGAAAGGAAACCAAATAAACGAACCCTTAGGAAGGCTACTACGTATTTGATTGTCATGCTAAAAGGGTTCTGAAATCACTTAACGGCTTTATAAATAGTTCAAAAAAGAATTTTAAATAGGACTATAGTTTCGGTTCTTGTAATGAATAGGCGGAGCATATGATGACGATATTACGAGCAGTACAGGGTGGTGTCAAAGTGGATTTCAACTTCTCTGCAAGGTAGGTTAGGTGGCCCAAAGAGAGGCTTATTTGGGACGAGCGGCGCGCATCCTGATCAATATCTATTCGATACAAAAACAAGTTGTAAAATAATTTGATAAATTAATTGACGGATGACAGCTTCTCACGGTGGGAAAAGTTTGCCATATAATGCCCTTCTTCTTCAATAAAGCACTTCGTCTGGAATTATTTTCTTAAGCGATTTATGTATATGGGAATCTGCGATCCAGCGATCTACGCGGTCTTTTTTCAGACCGAAAGGCTTTGCTAGGCGTTATCTAGTTATAAACGCTTTTCTTCGGTAGGAATCAAGGAGTTTGTCCAAATCACAATCAAAAACAGTTTCTTCTTTTTTATTTGCATGGGCACATGAATTTGTTTCGCAGTGGCTTAGTGGTAGTGTGTTGGGCTACTAAGCGAGGGATCCCAGGTTCGAATCCCAAAAGGGCCAAATTACATCTTAAGGTTTTTTTCCACTGCGCCACCTCTCGCGAACGTCTGACAAACATCCGAGAGTAAAAACTGTCATGAAAGAGCTTCTTAATTAGCCGTTTGGACTCGGCGTAAAATTGTAGATCCCTTTCATTCGTCCCAAAAATTGAAAACCCACACAAAACGAATGGTTGCGAGAAGCTAGGCCTTGGGTCCCATAGACCTGTCGCGCCAAAATATTTATATTTATTTATTTACATGAATTTGTTTGAATAAAATATGCAGCATTTTTTAAATAAAAGTAGCCTAAGTCCTGCAGACACTTATTTTACATATTTTAACAAGGGAAATTTGTAAACTGCTGCATAGTTTGTTTAAGTTAAGATAGATAACAGTCCTCATCCGGCTTTGCCCGTGTCTTTCGTAATAAGTTAGTTCCGCCCACATTTCGCAAAGTGCTTTTTTTGAAAGGGTGCTGTAACGCCCCTTTTTGAATACCGCCACATTGCATCGGGTGCAAAACTATTCTATACTTCAAGTTGGAACCAATCATACCCATTGAAATCGGTTGAGCGGTTTCGAAGATCGAAAACAGCGCCACTTATCGAGTTCAAAACCATTTTATTGAAGAGATTTGTAACTTATTTGTTCTAAAACAGACAACTGTTAGAAGCGCTCAAAAAGTGGGATCCCGCTGATTGCGTGATATCCGACAAACGTTAAACTACTAGGAACATGCAATATTTTCGATTTTAAATTGTTATGAAAATGGCAAGCCGAACAATTTCTCACGAGTCACAAGATTTTTTAAAATTGACAGTAACTTTTTACTTTCCACTCATGTCACTGCAGTTAATGTAAGAATAATCTAAAGACAAAGACGGATGTCGGTATATCTGTTTAAGGTTAATATACTTTAAAAATGTCACCCTGGAATTTGGCACATTTGCGTATTTTTTTCATGCAAATGGTCGGCGCAGTGGCTTAGTGGTAGTGTGTTGGGCTACTAAGCGAGGGGCTCAGGTTCGAATCCCGAGAGGCCAAATTACATCTAAAGGTTTTTTTTCCACTGCGCCACCTCTCGCGAACGTCTGACAAACATCCGAGAGTAAAACTGTCATGAATGAGCTTCTCAATTAGCCGTTTGGACTCGGCGTAAAATTGTAGATCCCTTCCATTCGTCCCAAAAATTGAAAACCCACACAAAGCGAATGGTTGCGAGAAGCTAGGCCTTGGGTCCCATAGACCTGTCGCGCCAAAATATTTATTTATTTATTTAAATGGTTATCAACTTTGTTTTGACTCGCCACTAGATGGCACTGTAGCATATGAACTTCAAACGTTAAACAAATCCATTCATATTGCAGAAAGGATATTATTTACTGTCTAGTAGAATTTCTCAGCTCATGGGTACTAACGTTGACAGTTGGCTTACCAATACTGCTCCTTTGGAATTTTAACATGCCAATGCTATGCAACAAAGAAAGATTTTCCATCGCTAAAAAATGTAACGAATGTGATCGAACAAACAATTATTAACGGCAATTATAAAGAAAATGGGCTGATTAAATTTTAAAAATCTACCTTTTCCGCATGCTCAACTATATATAGAGTAGGAACTTAAATTATTTTACGTTGTGAAATATCAATTAACAAATGTATAAGAGCCATCTTTTATTTGTCAACATTTTTTTAACAACAAATGATAGATCCTAGATAACAGACCATCAATTTAAATATGTAGAGAGGTTAATATTTAAACGACAATGGGTCGTATGAATAAAACGTAGCAATTGCTTTTACTCAAGAGAAATGTTAAAATGGAAGCATTTGCTGCGTTTCGTATGAATAAAAACCAAGTTGAGTTAGTTCTAATTTCTGACATGTTCGAAAAGCGGCGGCACGGACCTTTTACTAAGATCGGTAAGAATAAAACTTATCAGACAAAGCAAATGCTATGCATATTCTGAGTCTGCTATTTAGCTGACTCAGACCTTTTGCTAAATATTTTAAACGCAAATTTCTAGCATACAACAATTTAAGGATTTTGAATTGTCGATGTTTTGTTTATAAATAGTTAAATTTAGTTTTGTTCGTGCAGGAAACCAACGTATTCCTTCAAACGAATGGGTGTAATTCCCGTTTCCTTCATGTCAGACTTCTTCTTCAAATCACACATTTTAAGCGCAGCGTTTTTTTTTAAGGTCTTGATATTTGGCATTTGGGATTTGCTTAGCAAAATCTTTCCTGCAGCTTCTTTGGCCTGAACAAACACTAACTCATTTTGGCCACTCTTGGTAGTAGACGCGGTAGATGGAAGTTCTTCATCGTCTGGTGAAATTCAGAAGAGTCGCTCAGCATATTTTTCCATTTATTATTTATTTCTTTTCAGTTTTTCTTTTGAATTTTTTTTACTTCTGATAATTTCCCCACTAAAATTTGAAAATAAATTCAAAATAAACAAACCACCGGACAGTTGTAACTTGTCAAGTTTGACAGAAATTGCAAGGCAAGTACCTACACGTACAGAGAAGTAAGAGCTATTTTCGAATTTCCGAACTAATTTTAGCAAACTAGGTTTTTATTCATACCAATTCAAAGCATTTGCTAAGGGCTTTTACTGTGCTAAAACCTTTTGCTCAAAGCAAATGCTAGTTTTTATTCATGCGACCCAATGTGTGCCGGGATTTGTGATTCCCCCAAAAAAACAGTCTGAATTCCTGCGCTACAGCTTTTGTATATAGGGGAACTAGTTTACTTGACGTTATAGCGTATTTAATTCCCAATGTTTGAATAAACTATTCACATCAAATTTTATTGTTATGACTTATGATATAATATGTAAGGGCAAAAATGGAGTTAGCAATGGATTTATTAAAAAAAAAGGAACTGAACCAATTTTTAACCCTCACTTTTATTAAAATCCAGGCAAAGTTTTCTGTTTTTTTTTCTAAACTTTAGTAAACCTTTCTTTTTAATTTAGCATAGACTTATTTAAAAAAAAAGCGTGTTATTATTTAGAGTAAAGTTCTGATGAGTTTATGTTTAAATGAAATATTTATCACTTCAAAAAATGAATACATTTTTCACACTCCATCTTTTAATGCCATTCGAGGGAAATTGTTCTGCATCCTCAACGCCGACTTGGTGAAGTCGAATTTACTATTCGAAAGTTATAATTCGTTACATATTTTACTATATAGTCAATGGTAGGAAATGAGCTTTAGGGGTGGATTGTTGTAGATATACCCTTATCCAATTTGAAAATGAGCAATGTCGTTATTTAAATTTTTGGTAGAAAAATTAATATGCTGTCTAAAGTAATTCCATAACCATTATTCATAAAAAGTATAAAAAAAGTTTTTTTTAAATTTTATTAGAGAATGAAATCTTCTTGAGCACTGCTTTTCCCAAACCTATTAAAAATAAATTAAAAGTTTTTTATGTAACTACCCATTTATCGAGAGATAATCCACGACTTTAAAGGATATTTTTAGGCAAACGACTTAAGATGACGTTTTGATTGATGTTAAGGACTGTTTTACAAAATATAGAAGGACCCAAAATGCGTAATTAGAAAAAAATAGGATGTTTGTTAAATTTAATAAAGTTTTACAAAGAGTTTTGAATATAGCGGACTTCAAGGAATGACACAAAATGTGTGCTTTTTAACCGTTTAACTAAATACAAAATTTTAACAATTATACCCCTATTATCCGATAAGTTACTTCGCTATTATTTTAAGAAGTTACCTAAAGAAGACCCACAAAGTTTCTCGGAAAAAAGAGTATAAAAAATATAAACCTCTGAGATGTCTGAAATAACTATTTTTGCAAAAGAAACATTTATCTATTGTCTATGCCAAACATTGACCATTCGTTTTCTGCAATAGTAGCCCACACTTTTAAACTTCTTTTAATAATTACTACCCTCCACTAAAAAAGCCTCTTAAAAGAGAACGTTTAATTCAAAAGATGCCATTCGTACCCACCCAAAATGGAAATTATTTTCAATCGATTTTAATTGCTTTAACCCAAACCCGACTGTGCAATAATCTCCTTCATGCTATTCTGAGAAACAATTAAAAGTCGGGTAGTCTTCCGTCTCCTTATTCCACCGACATACAAGAGGAATACATTTTTTAACTCAACACTAATCGTTGAGTGTAATCCACCCGCGCGCTGCCGCCTGTAAGATCCTTCGAATTCCGACTCTGAAAAAGTTTTTTTCTGCCTTTTTAACGGGTCCTTGCTGGATTTTAAAGCCGACAGACTGTTCTCAATTTTGTACCTAAATAAGCGAATAAAAAATAGTTAAAAAGGAAACTCACTGTGAATACTTTGAAGAGCAGTTCCAAGGTGGCTGAAAAGGATACTATCCGAAGGTGATTCGATGAAAATTAAATGGTGCATCCAGTAATGCTGCTTCCTGCAAATAGATGGATGGGACGATGAGTAAAATAAATATAAAATTAATAACGAAAAGAGAAATTCAAGGAAAACATCAACACGAGGAGGGAGAAAGCATCCTTCGGTCCATATCGATCAAAGAGGATTTAAATAAAAGAGGTCACTCTCTGTCCAAGCTGCTGCATCATCCAGTTGACTTGATAAACTACTCTTATCTGCTCCTGTTGGTGGCCGCTTTTATGTGACGGTGTGTAATAAAATATTCCACTAACCCGATTTGGATTAAATTTTTTTTGTGTCATAGAAATTTGAGTCTAAAACACTGTAGGCGTGAAAAAGGGTGGGCGAGCGCCAACAAAAAAAAAACACACACAACAAGGAGAAAGTTTATTGTAATTTCGCACGCTTGCAAACTGTTTAATTATTTAAATTGGCCAAGAGGGAAGAAATTCACATTTTCGCAGAGAGGATGGAGGCAGTTGGTATTTTTCTGTGTCGGGATTCATTCGACAGTGTTGTGACATTGGGTCTTGGGTGGCCCTATTATTTTTGCTATTGGAGCAATGAGAAGGAATCGAAAAGTTGCCAAACAGCGGCAAATGATGTCAGGAGAAATTCTCTCAAGTTAATTACGGAAGTTTTATGAGATCGGTTTTGTTCCTTTTTTTGCTTTGTATATGGTTCGCTCGCCGGCCCATTTTTGCTTGGGTTTTTCGTTCATAAATCAATTGTGGCGAGTGGACGTCGGACGAGAGATAGAAAAATGTTGTAGATTTGTTTTGGGCAGTCGTATTAATGGTCAACAATAAGGCGTGTAAATAATGTTCTGTTGTTAGTTTGCCAGAGGAGGTGTTGCGCAGAGCAATTATTTTGTGTGCGAGTTTGTTGGCAACTTTGGCTGGTAATGATGCCGGTTCAATTATTTGCGAGTGTATAAAATGGAAATACCTACTCTAACTAATGAAATTAAAGAGACAAGGTTAATTGTTGGAGTAAGCGGGATTGGGAAATGCGCTTCAAACTTTTGGCGGTGGAAGGTAAAAGTGTATTAGCTACTTTTGCTGATAAAGACGAAGTTGATGTTGAGGGGTGGATTCAACTATGTGATTATTAATATATGATATCTATCTTTATAAGAACTAGTACCGCCAGTGGTCGAAATTCGACCAATTTTATCTGTAGATAAAGAAACGAAAGCCAACTTGTTTTTTGCATAATTTATTTATTATTTATTTTAATTTTTTTATTTGCTTAATCTTAATTCATATACCTTTCCGTTATGAAAAAAGAATGGAAAAGGGCAAAACATGAATGTTGGTTTCCATAGTAACACCTCGCAGATAACATTGCAATGTCCCTGAAATATGATTGCTTACTTTTAGGGGTAGATAATTAAATTGCATACATTTATGGGTTAATAAGACTCTCCAAGATGATTAAATTCGTTACTATGGAAACATGACGGCGACAAAATAAATGGCAACAAAATGCTTTCAATTAACTGAATTTGTATGTAAAATTCTAAACTTCATTTTACCAGTCTTAACGGCGACATATACCTACGATTTTTTGTTTCTGCACATCTATGGGACATTACCTTTCGAATGATATAAGTTTCATTCTCCTCATTTCATGATAAATACTTAAAAAGTGTACGGAAACTTTTGATGATTATGTATTAATATAATGATGTGCTCGCTGCCTGAATATAGAAGAGTAAAACCCCGGACTCTTACATGACTCCATGAGTTGTCTCTATTTCATATAGTTCGCTATACCTCTTTCTCCATCCTTACTTTCTACCTTGCCTTAGCTGTTGTCTAAACCAAAACTATGGATAAAATACAGTTGTATTAACTAAAAGACGATAAAACCCGACTGACTGAAAAAGGACTAAACAAATTTAAAGAAGACACATTCAAGTATAACTAATTGGCAGTCGGAAGATAAAAAACATTTTTGTTAGGCTGTGTAGTGTAGGTAGCCTCCGATTGTCAATTAGTTATACTTGAATGTGTCTTGTTTACATTTTTTTAAGTTCTTTATCTTTAACAGTCAGTCGGTTTTTTAGTTAATTTGTAGTTAATATTTTTTTTTTCTATTTTTAGTTTTTTAGCCTATGACACTTCGGGGAGAGTACAAATCTAATGATACCTCGCTCTAAAAAATCGGTCAAGGCGTTAAGGCTTCTGTGTCCAATCGGGTAAAAATAAATTGTGGTTCTAGTGTTTTTTTAACTTTATTTTTAAACTCAAAGTTAATGGATTTGGAGGCTTTGTTGGCATATGCCATTTTATTAAAAGTCAATAGAAAACTCCATTTTTGGCGGTACAAATACACATTATTTAAGCGATCTTAATAAAGAACGGTTCGTCTCTTTTATTTCCACACGTTGTTCCCGATTATTTATGGAGAAACAAATTTGAGTAGAAACTAGTGCAAGTTTCTTCAATTTTATATACGGTCCTTCGAGCCGGATTTGAAACAGCGACCATTGGAAAACTTGCCTTTGCAAATTACAAGGGATATGGAAAACAGATTAAGAAACAGAAGCGTAAAAAAAGTATCTCCATCATGTCCAAAGTCGGGTCACTATTCTAGAGTCTCAAGTGTCGAAGACAATTTCGAACAAATGAAGGGTATTTATATAAAATATAGTGCGGTCTTGGTAAGGAAACTTCCTCAACAAAAAATCGTTCATCTGCTACAGGCGTTGATACAAACTGTACAGCTCCCAGTGATGAACATTTTTACTTCCTCCGGCAGCTACAAAACGAGGAGATCGTTTCCCAATCAATTTACCTCATTTATTAACTACATTCCCGCTCTCTGTCTCTAAAAGCTGAAAGTTTACTCCACAAACAATAACATCAATGTTAAAAAAAGGTAGTTAAGGACTTATCTTTTGATCATTATCTTTTTGATCATTTGACGTTGTTGCGAGATTTTATAGTGAAGCTGGGACTGACAAAGTTGGTTGATTTAAGGAAGTCTTTGATGAGGTGCGCACTTAAAGCATATTAGGCTCACTAAGACCTGTCATTGATCCGTCTTGGCACTGCCTTCATTCACATTCTTGAAGCTTCTGTCACAATAATTGCAGGTTCTGTGTTCTGTCAGCGTATGCAAGCAGTTCAATAGTGCATCGAGTAAAGCACAATTTGTTAGAGAATTATGTTACAGAAGTCACATGACACCACGTCGCGTCTCCTTGTTTTATTTCTTTTTGACATCATAGACATCGATTAGATTCTAACCAGCTTGAGCGTATCAGACGCCTTATTAGACAATAATCAGTCGAATGCTTGCTTATAGATTTTTAGAATCTCGTTCTGGAGCAGTGTCCAGAAAATGCAATTGTAGCCTTTAAATTCGGGCCTTCTATGTTTGGGAAGTAACGCTTATAATACCTAACCACCACGGGATGAATTACCGTTTTAAGCATAGTACGCTGCTCGAGCTAAATTTGAGCTCCAATACAAAATTCTCTGCAAAATTTAGCCGAGCTAAATTTAAGCGAATCCCTGTAGCCGTGTGATACGCAGCTCGAGCTAAAAGTCCAACTTTTGTTTCTGAATGTATTTTATGTATCAGCCAAAATTTAGCGCCCCATTTAATAAGTCGGGGCTTATGACAGATCGCTCTGCTCTGATTTTCTGTTGCGTTTAAAAAGATAAGTGATTTTATTGAATACCTCGAAGACGGGTACCTAGAGCTACAGTCTTTCATTGAAATGACAGAGAAGGCCTTAGAAAAAGATAGATATAATTTATTTCTATAAATTCAATACAAAATACAATTTTCGAAATAAGAAATATTATTATAAGTGCTTTCTTTAAGTATAGAATTTAAGAAAAATAGAGACATTCTGTATTTTGTGCACTGAGTGCAAAAAATAGTATTGAATGTCACTTCAAAGAACTATAACAAATTTAGTTTTGGGTGGGGTGACCCTATAAAACATTAAGCAAAACGATATAATAGAAATAAAAAATTTAGAACAATACTTTCTTAGCGAAAATACTTTCTCAGAGTTTCTGCATGATTTGAAAAGCTCATTCTAGCGTCATTGGTAAGCCCCAGGTATTTAAATTTGTCAACTTTTTTAATTGGGAAGCAGTTATCACTACAGCTTACATTGTCACAAAAAGAAGAGCTAGATCTGCAGTAGCAATTTAAAAGTTTTATTCAGGTGCGTGATATGTTTATCGATGATAAACTGAAAAACACGACTTTATTGAGCTTAGAACCAGATTATGTGCAGCAAACCAGAACCTTAACAAATTAAGATCCCAATTTATGTCCGTGACTAGGTCTAGGGGACTATTCAAACCATAAGAATAGCCTATATCATCTGCAAAAACAGATGGTGAGCCTTTAAATTTAAGTGCGAACAGTGAGTTGATATAGACAAGAAACAAAATTGGCCCTAAAACAGAGCCTTGGGGTACTCCCAAGTTAAAAAAGGTGGCGATGCTGGTGGAGCAACATCCATCGCTATAGAGTTTTTAAATCAAGACAAGAAAGTTATTTTTAAAAAACAGTTGTTTTTTTTGACACCTATCCACATCTATGTCAAAATTAAGCTGGGATTTTAGCTGATGTTTGGAGATGTAGTTTATCTCGAGCAACATACTAACCTCTAGCGAACAAGTACTGCTTGACAAATAATTTTGGAAGAAACCTGGGTTTCAGTAGTTTACCTTGGCAGTTGGAACTTATCAAAATTCGAAAAACTATTTGGACTGGTTACACGGGTTTTAGCAAACGGGTATTTCAAGAACTCAGAACTAAAGTTAAAACAAATGAAAACTACTTGAACTTGTGGGTTTCGAAAAAAATCTGCTTGCTGAATTTTTGCTGTTTATTTTTGAAACAACTGTGGCAAGTTTGAGTACTACCCACATGGAGGACTTTCGAGAATATTTTTGTTTTCAAAATCTGGCTTCAATTTCCGAGAAAGACTTATTTTTCACTGCATAAAATTCCTGATGACCAAAACTGTTAAAGGCTGTGCTTTACTCCCACAACTTATTAAGTAAATAGATGAACTTTGGCCACAATTTCGATTTCAACTCAAAAACTTAAAAGGTCATTCTTGCGAAAATGATTCCCCAAAACCATCCTGCACAATTTTAGTTAAGTTACATTTTGGCTTACATAAAACAAAAGCTAACGTAATTAACGCAAATTCGTATCTTCAACCTTCTCTATGATCTTTTCAAATTGCCCCTCACCCGTAAAGCTAAAATTAGCATACAAAGAACTCCTTTCTGGTTAAAGTGAATTAGAGATGAGAAATGCTCAAGGATATTATGGAGATTCTTGCAGATGCAAGGCACACTTGATGATAAAAACTGAAAAGTTCACTTTGGAAAACCGCACGTGTGCACACAACCCAGTGCACACGTAACATGTACGTAGCCCTCTTACGCAGCCATACAAACTTAGCTTTTCAGTAGAACTTGTTAAAAAGTTTCCGAATATTTATCCAAACGAAAATGTGTACAAAATGCATTAATAAAATCCCCTTAAACAATTAAAGGAGAAGCCAAGCCATCAGGTGCAACCATGTGGAATCCGCACCCGCCCACACTTGGAGGAATGGTGTCATGTATCCTGTTTCAGCATTAAGTGCGATGAATTGAATTGGCAATACAAGTGAAACGATAATAGGATGATAGGTGCACTATAACACCGAACCGACCCGCCGTCGACGGTTCGCAATGTGCAAATGTTTACCTCTTTAATCAGTATAGGCTTCGCCCAGCGCACAGTCCATTGACAGGATAATTCCTGTGTGTATAGAACATACCTATAGCAATTCGCTTTCGTGATGATACATTGGGCTGTACGTGTACTAATTGGATTATTGTACTGAATGGCAGGACAAAAATAGCAACGACAATGGGCGGTTGGCCTTGGGGTCAGCCATCAGGACTGGATATGTTTCCCTGCTGCCGCTGATTATTTATTTACTGTGGCTAATCAGAGAATAATATTTAATAGCTGTGGAGTGTGGCTTGTATGTAATAGTCGGAGCTGCTCCGCCGATGTGCGCCTTTTTTTCCGCCTGCAGAGTTACGCAATTCATATAATAAACACAAGGCGTATATTGATGGAAGGATGTTATTCCATTTGGGTAAAGTAAACACAAAAGCCGATAGAGCTGGAGTAAAATACAAGCAAAAAGGATGCGTATTTTGGGACCGTTTTAATGGGGTATCAGAGGAGAAATAACGCAAATGCTTATTAGGCTGATTACTTATTTATTGATGGTAGTTTGCATGGGATTGTTTCAATGAAGGGAGCCCTTGGGAGGAAGTGGCCTCGTAATATTGGGGATATATATTTGTACAATGTTGAAAGGAGGGAGCTTGAAGATGCACATATAAAGTGAACGTTTTACTGGGGCTGATTGGGTTAGGGGAATATTAGATTGGTAATAGGTTCTGTCAACGTGAAGGGAAAAACTAAGTTTGAGCTGAAAGTCACAGAAAGTCTTTGAAAGAATACCCAGAGAAATGTAAGAACAAGAAGCTTGCAAAGGTAGATGAAGATGTTCTTCATTATGTTTCGAATGTAAAAAAAAACAGTCTCGTCAGGGTGTGCAAGGTGTGCATTACATCGAGGCTCGTGTAAAAAAAAAACAGTGCACGACAGTCGATGAATGAACTTTGCTTTTCGTTTAGGTATTATTTTTCAAGTTGTAACAGTTTTCTTTTTTATAAATTTAATTTTAAAAATGAAATAAAACATCAATATAATCGAGTATCGGGGGAATAATTTATTAGAAAAAACGTTAAGTTCCCATAAGTATGAAGACAAACAAAACGGAGTTGCCAAAGATTCGATTTTGTTGAGAAGAGCTGTATTTTTTTCGTCCCTATCAGAATATCTATCAAAGATTGCCGAAATAAAAACATGATTCAGCAACGCATCAAAATAAATCAATATTAAATAGTAAAACTGACATTGAAAGTAAAATTGACATTTGAAAATTAAGCTTAAAGTATGAAGAAGCGTTTAGAATGAGAAGGGGTTAAGTGACATTTTTGAAAATTTTGAGGTTTTTTTACTTGATAAATGTGTTATGTGACAACTTAAAGGCATAGAAAATTAAACTGGCACTTAACACATTTTTATATATTTTGAATAAAAAATGGTCATCCATCCCTATTTCTGAATAAAGGCGTTACAGTAATAAATTTATAAAAAAAAAATACACTTGTATTGTCACTTGTCACTTAACCCCTTCTCATTCTAAACGATTCATATTAATAAAAATGAATTAAAAATGCAAATGACATTTGAAAATTTGAATTTAATAAAATATTATTAATGAACAATTTTAACAAAACTCAAACATTTAAATTTTAATGAAAAATCAATCTAGTTAACTTATTGTGTATTGTTTCAGATATGACATATCTTAAGAATTAACTTTTTTCGTCCGCTTGCTGAGGCTATTTTTTCATATTTGAATTTTTTTAATTTTAGTTTTTGTCAACATGTTAAAAATGTCATTTATGAAGTGTCCATACAAGTTATCGATAACATACACAAATTTGTGTTGGCTACACTTTTCTCTATCTCCACGAAGCTGATAACCCTGATAGTTATTATCCAGGTTAAGTCTAAGCCGTATTTAACAAGGGATTTTTTTTTATTTTTTTTATCCTTAGCTGTGACGGGGACAAAAGAAACACAGCTACGGTTGAAAAATTTACAAAAAAAACTTTGAAGAATCGATTAATAATTTATTAAGTTTTTTAAGGAGTCTTTTCATAGGTAATAAAAAAAAATCATGACATTTCTTGTTTAATTTTTAAATTTTGATTAAGAAATAAATATGAAGTATTTTCAGGCAATTAATTGACGTTTTTAAAATAATATATAGTTGTCGGCGCAGTGGCTTAGTGGTAGTGTGTTGGGCTACTAAGCGAGGGGTCTCAGGTTCGAGTCCCGAAAGAACCAAATTACATCTTAAGGTTTTTTTCCACTGCGCCACCTCTCGCGAACGTCTGACAAACATCCGAGAGTAAAACTGTCATGAATGAGCTTCTCAATTAGCCGTTTGGACTCGGCGTAAGATTGTAGATCCCTTCCATTCGTCCCAAAAATTGAAAACCCACACAAAACGAATGGTTGTGAGAAGCTAGGCCTTGGGTCCCATAGACCTGTCGCGCCAAAATATTTATTTATTTTTCAAGAAGTGCACATGTACACCCATCTATAAATTTCACACGACTCCACTGGCACAGAAAATGAAAATCTCAAAAAATGCCCAACGCGCCTAAAGAAGTTTTCAAAAATGTTTAAAAATTGTCGTACCCGTTTATCTTGACGACCTTTTAGACAAGAATAGCGACGTTGCCATAATCAAAAGAGTACATCAATATTTTCAGATATTTATATTTTTCCAGTTGAGAGATGTTCGTCAGAGTTCTTTCCGTTTCTCGATACCCCGCATAAGCCTTATCATTTTTTCATAGTCCCACCATTCCTAACCCAATAACATCTCTGCTGACAGGTCTTGAGCAATAATACAGTACAGCACGTGTGCTGCTGTCTTCACGTCTTCAAGGCATTGTCTATAGGATCCATATACGAGAAGTGTCACCTGAGTTATGAACAAAATTCTAGACCGAACTAGTGGGGACGTCAATTGAAGGCGGCTTCTGAAGCGACTTGTAAGCCGTATCGGTGAAAGCCTAGATCCAACACGGTTTATAGAGCCACCCAAGTAATTAAGCAAGTACGGCCCGTCACGTTCGCACAGTGGCTCAACGAAACTATCGGCCAAGGGCGATTTCTGCAACCTGCCAAACGCCTAACATAATGCTATGCCCAGTGGGGGTATGAGGGACCTAAGTGTGAAGTTATATAGGCAACGATGACGAGCGGCTAAGGTATGCACTTCCTCGGCAACCGAAGTTCTGAACCCTTTTTACTAATCGTAGAGTCATGTCCTTGTTTTGTAATTTTACTATTTTCGAAATCTTTATAAACCAAAGTACTCCTGTGAGTGGTCCACTGACCATTGAGCGAGGGGTCTCAGGTTCTATCCACGGAACAATGCACGATTAACGTCTTAAGGCTTTTTCCACTGTGCCATCTCTCACCAGAGTTTGTGTTCCAATGTCTACTGCTCCTGTTCGCAGAGTTAGTTGGAGTCCTCATACAAAAGTCACATTTTCTTAAGAAGATATCTTAGTGATCCTGATCAGTCCCCAGTTAACAGTTTAGACCAAAAGGTAGCCTTGCTACGAGCTGGACTTATAAATCTCTTAGACTATGCCTGACCCCTTAATATTCACCAGCATTTACCGAAGTTATTGCCTTTCCTGACATTTTAAGGCGACTCAAACAAATCCCAGTAGAACGACCAGATCTGTTAGCAGAGAGCACCGCAAAAGCTTTCATGACTGATGGTAAAGGACACTAGGTATAATATTTTTTAAGCTTAATATTCGAGGAGATTGAAACAGTATCAAACCAGCTGTGACCCGATGACTTTTTACGATCCTAGGGCCTCAATAGTTGCTTGACTAGTCGAAAAGATGAAGTTAATCGGTCTTTTGTACCAATTGATGTCAAGCGAAACGGTGTTCATTTAGCAACACATAATGAGTCAGAATAATATAAGCTCCCATGGGACTAAGCTAGCTTTAACCCAAGAAAATAGAGCGGTTTGACCGAGAAATGAAAGACAGTTGAAAATATAATTTTGCCAATTCCTTCACCATGTTGTGCCAAACTTTTTATTTAGAAGACTGGTAACGTAAGCCTTTGCTTCAAATGAAAGTGAATAAAATGTTCGTGGATGAGTTGTCCCGCAGTTCAAGTGTTTTGAAAGAGAGCTCTTGTATGGGGATGAAACGACCCGACTGCAGATGAGTTGTCATGAACCTGAACAAATATAATCAAATTAAGTTAAAATGCTGTTCAGTAAGAGCTGTGGATGAGTTGTCCATAATTCAAATATTTGTCTTTAAGCCCTTTTTTAGTGGCGCAGTGGCTTAGTGGTAAGTGTGTTGGACTTTTAAGCTAGGGGTCCCCGGTTCGAGTCCCGAAAGAGCCAAATTACATCTTAAGGTTTTTTTTCACTGCGCCACCTCTCGCGAACGCCTGACAAACATCCGAGAGTAAAACTGTCATGAAAGAGCTTCTCAATTGGCCGTTTGGACTCGGCGTAAAATTGTAGATCCCTTCCATTCGTCCCAAAAATTGAAAAACCCACATAAAACGAATAAAGCGAATGATTGTGAGAAGCTAGGCCTTGGGTCCCATAGACCTGTCGCGCAAAAATATTTATTTTTATTTATTTATTTTTTTAAGCCCTTTTTTAGGAGCTTTTTTTAGCTCTGTTGTTTTCCTCATAAGAGTCGCTGAATTTCGCAATACGTCTCTACTTATTCAATAATGAAGCTCCCACCGCCCTTCGATTTCTAAACCACATGCCATAGTTTTAAAATCGAGTTTAATATTCATTAAATTTCCTATCACATTCACCAGATATATATGTCCAAATGACCAGTTGGCTCGTTATTAATAAACGAAAGGACTAGATAAAAGACTTGGTCATTGTAATACTTTCCCTCCCTCCACTAGCAGTTGCTGCTGTTTTTCTACACTGATTCAACCGAGCACTTGGAAAATGACTAACGAGTCTGCTCGTATTGTCCTGATTTTCATACACTAACGTTGCCCCCCGTTGGCCGCATTCGATTTTGAAATTCTTACTTTCGCACATATAGTACATTGTTGGCCAAGCTTTCCGATATCAACGGCAAATCTAGCTGTCACCAATATCCACCTCCACTTCGTACGTACATATATGTCATTACCAGCAGCTGCCATTGTTCGCAGTGCTCAGTAGGTAGTGCTCTACCCAGTACACATAGCCTTGTTGAGGGAAATGGATTTACAAAGTTTAAACCCCCAACCCATAGTGCCGGCGAGTAAGTTTGCAACGTCTAAGATAAACGCATCGCATTGCATATAAATGACTCCGAATGCATTTTACAGCTATGGCCTATTAAACCAGGCCAACCCGCCCCCTACCGCCACCACCACCATGACCTTTCACATGCCATCAGCAGTCCATGACCAACGACTTTATGTCAAAGCAGCAAATGCGTTCAATTTAGAACCAGTTCATCGATGGGAATTCTGGGGAAAACTTTTCGATTGAAGGTTAAACAAGGTTGCCGCACACCCTCCACCCCGCACCAGCGAACGGTGTCCTTAGACGACCGCACACCGTCGGAAAATTGAAAATGTGCGCTCTATATGTTTACACCTGTTCCATATATATATCGAATGTATACAATTTATGATATTGCGCTTGAAATTGCTCAGATTGTACTTACATTAGCCGTTCCCAATTTTGCCTCTGTTTTTGCCAGAGTTTGGCCCTCCGTGAAATTCGTTTAATGATCATCGTCAGCGCGTCTGTTTCTGTAGAGGGCGGTTAGTGGTTTGCTTTATACCTTCTCAGACAAAAAAAATAATAATACAGAAACGAAGAAGATGAAACGAACGAAAATAAAATCAATCATCCAAAAGAACAGGGAAAAAAATCGAACAAATAACTGCGAATGAAGGCAACGAGAAGAATGGGACCATAAGGTGCTGGCGCTGGTGGTTGAGGCTTGAGAATATTGCACAAAGACTGCGACGGGGATGGGGGCGCTGGCAATGAGCGGAACAGACATTGTATACGGTATGCCGTATGACAAAAGGGAAAAGCATGCTGACGACGACGACGACGACGACTAGCAATCGACACAATTTGCGAACACATTTGTGCTATCACTCAAAATGGGCCCCTATTATTCTTATTATCCTGGCAAAGTGGGAACAGTGAAAGGGAATCAGCCGCACACAGTGAATAAAACATATTTTTAATATGTCTTTCAATAAATAATGTCTTCTGGGCTGGAAGATATAGGGGAAACGTGTGCTCTGACATGTGGGTAGTTATAATGGGTAAATTGACAGTAGGTGCCTGCCTACGGTTCTATTTTTCCTCTGCGACATATTGCTCTGTTCATTGAGTCATCATTGTCGGTTAGTGGACTTTGTTTGTTTCATTCAAACGCTTGGTGTGAAGTACTTGGGTGTCGGTTTTGCGGTCACAACTTTAGTGACTTTGAAATTTCAGCCAGCGAATTTTGGAGAAAGTGTCCATCATACGTCGATTACTTTTCACAATCTGAGAATGACTTCAAATTACTAATTTTAACAATTTTCGCCAAAGTCGCCTTGTTACAGATCGGAGGAAAATTTAGGCACAATTTTTTTTTTAGAATTGTTTTGTTGCATTGCCAAACTACAAGTCCACAAGTCTTATAAATGCCTGTTAAATTTGCAATAAGTAGTAAGATAAACATTGGCGATACAGACATTGTAACTCTGAAGCAGAAGTGTGTTACACATGTAAATACTACAAGAACTTGTAGCGTTGTAGAGTTATAGGCCCTAGGAGACTGTTACAAGTTTGCCAGCACCCATTAAATTCCTTTCGCTACCCAATAACATCAGCGTTGGACTTCTCACAATGTCTTACAGAAATGAGCTACCCTTGTAGAAGTTCATTTCTGCTAAAAAAAACTTGTAGAATTATATAAAGCATAAGACCACAAGTCTTATAAGCCGCTGTTGAAGTTGTTTACAAGAGGTCTCTGTGTTACACAAATTACAAGTCCACAAATTGTGCAATTGACTTTTAAATATGTCTTAAATCGATGACAATGACTTTTAGTTTAGTGTTACAGAAATTTGTTATATTAAACTTGTAAAAATGTACTTGTAGGTATTACAAGTACGTTTTGAGTTGTGTTATAAGCCCAAAGAAACTACAAGCGGCTGTTGGCAATAGTTTCAAGTGGTTATCAACATTCAACTTGTAACCTCATGTTACATATATTTGTAACACTTGCAGGCCCTAGAAGACTATCAGTTCACAACTCTTACAAGCGGCTTTTTATGCTGTCTTCTAGAGACATTAAGCTGAGCATTGGACTTGTTTTTTCTATGTTTCAAATTAGCGGTCCCCCTGCACACTTCGTAGTGCAAAACAGATATATAAAAAAATTCAAATTCAAATTCAAATTCATTTAAATCAGTGATAAATAGTTTTTTATTGATATGCTTTGTGGTACACAATATTTTTGGTTATTCCACTTTCGGTGTAAATATAAAAAACCGATGGTTTGCCAACACGCGAATAGGCTACATATAACTGTCCATGTGAGAAAGCTGGATACTCTAAATTCACTCCACAAATTCCTAATGTTTGCCCTTGCGTCTTTTTAATAGAAACCGAAAACGTAAGGCGAACAGAAAACTGAAGTCGTTTAAATTCATATGGAATATCAGATAGAATCATTGGGATTCGTGGTCTTCGCTTTTAAATTTTCCAGTTAAACGGAATGTTTAATTCACTGACATCTTTGTTCTTAGCAGCTACAAAACGGCAAAAATCATTTGGCAATGTTATCAATCCAGTTTCATCAACAGGCATCGCACCATTTCGAATTTTCAGCATTTACTTGAATAAAAGAATTCAATTCGATGCGATCGTATTGTAGTTTACGTTGCAATACTAGATCAAAAATGTCATGCATTGCACTTTTAGATGATGGCATTCCCAACTGTTTTATTAGCAATCGACAAACAGAAATCTTTAATACAAATCAACGCTTCATTGTAAATTTTCGGCGTGAAGTCCATTTCAGGATTATGATTAACTTGATGCACTCGAATCAGAAATCGATTCGGTGGCTTTCGAAATATAAGATTTTGAATGTATTTTTTATATGGGCGGTACCACGCACTATTTTTTTTAAAACCCGTACTGAGAAAATACCTTTCCAACAAAGTATAAATCATCAAAATCGGTTCGGCCAATCTCGAGTTATGGGATTACATCGCTTCGGTCACTTCGGTATATATAGATTTAAGTGTATATTGAAATATTAGTTTTTAGGATGTTAACAATTTTATTTTGAGGAAACAATGAAAAGAATAAAAACAATAAAAAATAAGTAAATTAACAAATTAATAAATAAACAAATAAATAAATTATCAAATAAATAAATTAACAGATAGATAAAATTAAAAAATAAATAAATTATTAAATAAATAAATAAATTAACAAACAAATAAATAAATTAACAAATAAATAAATACATTAACAAATAAATAAATAATTTAGTAAATTAATAAATATACGTAGTAAAAGATGAATAACGTTAAATTAGTTAAACACATGGTATATCGCATTTAATTCGTTAATTGGATCATTATCCTGGAGATTACATCTTATTTTGAAAGTTTCGGTGAGTTTTCGTATTCTGTCGAAGATCAATTCAACATTTGCCCTAATATGTAGGTCTGAGGTGGAATGATACCAGGAAAAATTAGGTAAGTATCATTTTAAGTAATTTGTTTTGCGAAATTTGCAATTTTTTATATGACATTGATTACAACTATTGAGCCAACTACAGAGGTATCAGTCTTCTCAACATCGCATACAAGATCCTGTCTGCCATACTGTGTGGGCGCCTGAAGCCATACGTCAACGAACTGATTGGACCCTATCAGTGCGGTTTAGACCCGGTAAGTCCATAACCGACCAAATATTCACACTACGGCAAATCCTGGAGAAAACTTAAAGGGCCCTACCCATAGAATCCGTCGCATCCGTTGCGGCAACGTATTCTACTGAAAGGTTGATAGAATACACAGCAGCTTATGGAAAACGACCTAACATTTTCAGTTGGCACAGCGGGAGAGGAAGCTCTTTCATTGGTGGAAATATTGAGAGTGAGAGAAACTGTCATGGTCGTTCGCAAAAATTCAAAATAAAAATATTTGTGGCGGGCAAACAACTATTTTAAAGAACTCATGTGAGTGTATTGTGTTTTCAATGCAATTCGTACCCAAATTTTTTCGAGAAACATGTTTGAGGAGCATCTCATTGGGACTATGTATGAAGTGAAGTCATCGGCAGTTAACATGTGCGACGGATTCTATGGGACTGCTCGTTCCGTCTTATACGTCAAAATTGCCGGATCCGTCGCCGCAACAGACGCGACGGATTCTATGGGTTGGGGCTCTAAGAAGTCCAAATCGATACCCACCATCTGTTCATCGATTCTAAGGCCGCATATTACAGCATTTATAGAGACGAGCTATACAGAGCCATGTCTACTGCCAAACTCGTCAGATTGTGCAGAATGACGATGGAGAACGCTCGCTGCTCCATTAAGATCGGAAACAATCTCAACGAGAGCTTTGATGTCAAAAAAGGATTAAGACAAGGGGACGCGCTGTCATGTGACTTTTTGAACATCATTCTTGAGAAAATTGTGCAAAACTCCCAATCCAACACCAGAGGCACAATTTTTCACAAGTCTGTACAATTACTTGCATACGCATAACATTGAAATAATTGGTAGAACACAGCGAGCTGTCACTGGTGCGTTTGCATGTATAGAAACAGAAGCGGCAAAAATGGGTTTAGCGGTTAACGAGGGCAAAACCAAGTATATGCTGTCGACAAGAAGGGACACACAACATCGACGAATCGGACAGAACGTCACGATAGACAGCCATAACTTTGAGGTAGTTAGGGACTTTATCTACCTCGGTTCCACTATAAACTCTGTAAATGACATCACAGTAGCGCCACATAAGTAAGTAGATCACAACTATTCCAGACTTGACAACCATACAGAAAAATTGATTGGATGATAAATTGTAACGGAAGTTTAAGTCGAAAGTCTAGTCTAAAAATACAACTACAACTTATTTCTGCAAAAGACCACTAATTCATTGTAAAGTGGATTTTCATTCACTTTGACAAAACCTTAAGTTCGCTGGATAACGAAATTAAAATTTAATTGGTCGAGTTGTTGCAGAAAAAACTTTTTTTCGCGCATCATCATTATATTAATACGTAAATATCAAAAGTTTCCGTGCACTTTTTAAGTATTTATCATGAAATGAGGAGAATGAAACTTATATCATTCGAAAGGTACTGTGCCATAGATGTGCAGAAACAAAAAATCGTAGGTATATGTCGCCATTAAGACTGGTAAAATAAAGTTAAGAATTTCCTATACAAAATGCTTAGCAGTTGTGTTTCCATAGTAACGAATTTAATCATCTTAGATTAGAATCTGTTTGAGAGTCTCATTAACCCATAAAGGTATGCAATTTAACCATCCCTAAATTCAGGGGCATTGCAGAGTTATCTGCGAGGTGTTACTATCGAAAATCTACAGACAAAATTGGTCGAATTTCGACCACGGGCGGTACTAGTCATGATAAATTGTTGACAAATGTAGTTTACGCCTTATGTGTCAGTGTGTCCCATCTTTATGGAGAAGCGAATTTTGTTGACAGATGAAAATAATTGTTGTACCTGTTTGTAAAAAAAAAAACAATTAAATGTATATACAACGTACCAGGCTCGAAGGACCAATCTACAATCAATCGCCTTGACATTTTGCTCCTGTGCCCTAAACAATACTTTTGTTGGCACAATAATGCGTGTGCACAAACTTATTTACGCCATCAATATACTCAAAACGATTTATATAGATTGATTATTTATTATTCACCCAGATGAGCATTGTTTGTCGGAAGAATTGGGTTTCAGGATCACCACCATGCCAACGCACAATTAATTTATGTTTTGCCAACATCGAGGCAACAACACTTTGCAATAAGTTATCGAGTAAACAGAACCAAATGGTTTATTCTGCCAACTCTGTGCGTTGGATCCGCCCATTGTGTGCCCTGTCAAATTCACATGGTGAGCCAGATGAACACACGCACTATCCCAAAGGTTCATCCCTTATGTCACACCCACTCTCACCGCATACCATACCTTCGCCACGAGACAAAGAACCGCAAATCTTAAGAGTCAATTAATTACGTTTATCCAAGGCCGTGGCAATGGCAACATTCTGCCTCAGTTAATCGTATTTGATGGGGTTACAGTGGGTACAGTAAATATAGGCCCATTAGCCGTGTGAGCTTCCAAAACCATAAAGTTGGAGGCAAATTTGTTTAGCTTCTGTGAGTCTTGCTTGAAAATTAAAGCGATCCGACTGCAGTGTCAGAGAAAGTGAATTTTAAATGGATTTCAATTTTTTTATCGCTTCAAATCTAATTTTGTCAAAAATGTTTGTTTTACGTCAATGGAAGATAGAAATGCTTTCGAGTAGTTCTCTCGTAGTCTTTTGCGATTTGTTTGTGTGCCTGCCTGCCACTTGAGTTTTTTTTTTTCTCGTTTTTTTGAGAGAAACGCGACAGTGCGGCGCGCCGTAACAGTGCCACCAAATATCCAAAGCCTGCCTGCCATACACCAATGCCACCTACGATCTACAAAAGCACACACAGACCCCATCCATGTAGACAGATAGCAATCGCTCTCATTCTCAATTGTGTTGTTTTGTTTGTCTATTTTTGTTTGGTTTCTGTTTGGATGGTCATTTCTGTTTAAAGGGGGTGGATGAATAATAATCTACCTCTGCTTCAAGTCGGCCCACCAACACAACGCAGCTTGCTGTCAATTGGGGAAAGTATTATTGTTTAATTTACACGGATGTACGAGTGTGTGTAATGTGTTTGTGCTATTCAATGACAGAGAGCAAAAATAAACAAAATGTAATGGATACACTGTTCACAAGAGAATAAGAGACTTGCTGCATTTGTCAAGCTTTTGACAGTGTTTAGATTTTACTTCAAGTGGGTATCGACACATTTCAGGAAATGCTCCAACAAGGTCATCCCGTTGAGTTCTATGAACCTAGAAGATGTGCTGGGATTTAAGCGGGCTCGAGGATGGGCATTTTATTCAATTTAATTCGTTGACATTTTGCATTTTTCATATTAAACTTGCTATTGTGAGTTTTAGTAAATTCAATGGGCCTTGTTATTTGTAGTTTTTACCTTGAATTCATTGCAGGTCACAATAGTTAGTTCTACATGAATAATTCTGTCAATATGTGTTCGCAAAATATAATTAAAATATGGCTACTACAGACATTACGTTTCCATATGTTCACATTGAATTTTGTGGTAATTCACAATAGCAAATTTCACACGGAGAGTGTAGGTACTCATTCCGCGATATTTATAATCATTTTAAGTGTCCAGTCTAAATTTTTCGAACTCACGTTGGCAAAGTTTTTCATACACGATTGCATATTGTGACCTATAAAATTTATAAGATGAAGATTAAAGATGATTATAAGTGAGGACCATTGTGAGTTAGTAAAAATAAAGGTTGACACTTAAAATGCAAGCACATTCGCAACTAGTTATTATTCTTATTTTTATTTATTTTTTAGTTCACAATAGATAATGTTTTGTCGAAAATTCCGTTTGGGTGAGTTCGTAAAATCTCATTTCGATATTAAAAATGATTTAACGTGGACACTAAACTGCCAAAGGAGCCTTGTGAGTAGTTCTTTTCAGCTTTCATCTTGTAGGTCACAATAGCTTGGTTTATACGCAAACCGTAGCTCTTCTAAAAATAAGAGAATTCTTTTTTAAACCATTTAATGTAAGGATTGAGAATAATGAGCAAGGTTGTAAGGTATTTATTTTCTTTTTTTGGTAAAATAATGAATGCCCTTCTATTTGCGGCAATTGTAACAATTTTGTCTTTAACATAAGTCTTTTTATGTCACAAAGTAAGTGGAATTCTTTTGCCTGCACGCATTAACTATAATTTGTTTTCAATTACCAACAAATTAGTTTCTAGTACGTCACTTAAGTCCATGAAAACCATAATCATCCCATTTATTTTCATTTGAACCGAAAAAGAAGAAGAAGAATAGGTAACTCGTTTTTTTTTGTCCTAGTAATGGGACTCGATTAAACGAAGTTTATTTTTGGGTAACGAATTTAACTGAAATTTTTAGAGCTATCTTTATCATTTCTTCTGTTCAATTGGTGAGATTATTTTAGTTATGGGACTCGGATACAAAATTAGTTTCTAATTATTTGCTCGGTTCAACTGATGGGACCCGATTAAAAAATCAATCGACTGACTTATATCAGAATTTTTGAATACATACAAATTTCCAGAGCAGAATCTAGTTATATACTGTGTTCATATTTGGAGTGTTCTAGTGATGGGACTCGCCAAGAAAAAAAAAATTGCAGTGACTCGAGTCCAAATTGCAGATTTACGGCCTTTAACTAAAATTTTTGAGCTTTCTCACGGCGGCTTAGATCTCTATATATCTAAATTTTCAGAGCTATCATAAACCCTGTTTTTTGCTTTTTCCTAGTGATGGTACTCGACGGAGGACTTAAATTAGAATTTAAGATCGTAGCTCGACTTGTCTACCAAAAATAAAAACGTATATCCTCGTTCAAAAAGTGGAAAACACCATCCGAAAGAGGACAAAAGCTTAATAATTTAACAGACTGTCCTCTTTTCGTGCTATTGTCATCCCATGCAACAATAAATGCGGAACAAGCGGAGAATATTCAATTGCAACTATATACAATAGAATATGTTTATCTGCACAAGTGAATGAAAAGATACTCTGATCACGTACAAATGAAGTGCTTTACGAATGATGGGGATGTGTAACATAAACACTTCATGTGTGAAACAATCTAAACAAGTAATGCGTTGAATCTCGATTGATTGGCACACAGTATTTGTATAGAACTTGTTTGGCATAAGTGGGCATTATCCGCCTGCAGATACTGAGCAAATGGATGAATATTATACAGGAAGGTTGTATATGTAATTGGGTTACAAGTTGAATTGGACAGAGTTCGCGCTTCTGTTAACAAAAATATAAATAAAAGGAGCAAAAGGTATATACTTTGCACTTGGATATTCGCAATTCTTTCATTGCGTGTATTTATTTCTTTATTTTTAAGAGCAATTTTAGGGACCACACATTTTTAAAAAGCTCCACTTTCAACTATTCAGTCGAAGCTGGACCATCCCAAAGGCATTTTAAGAACGACAGTTTCAAGAAACAGCCAGTAATAAATGCAGTTGTTATAAATTGTTCCAATTTTCCGCAGAAATGAGCATGTTAAGGGCTTATCAAGCCTTAAAGGTGTTTAAAGTCGAATCTATTCGAGTGAAATATTATTAAATCGTGATATACCATTTCTTGGATTTAAAACCTTTTCACCTCTTAATGTGAACAAATTTACAGTCTGCCCGAATAGGAATTAAAATAAAACAGACCGCAAGTTGCAATGTTTTCTTGACATGCTACCAAGGGGGGACACTGATGTAAGGCACAAAGCATGTGGTCACGAGTCATATCTTTAGATCTCGAATCGTTAAGAGAATTCATTAAATAAGCTTTGCAACTTATGTGGCACGTGCGGGTAATTAAATGGAAACAGTTACAAATGCCACCAGCAAGTGTATTTTTTTCTTTTTTAATAAATAAAACCTGACATTTCCTTACGACAGCAAATACAACTTTGTAATTGAAAGCGTGATGTTCAGGTTAAGGCAAATTTCCGACAGCTAATTTAACAGAACTACCTGCACAATTAATTAATATTAAATTGGAAAACACATGCAAAATAATACAGAAAAGAGCAAACAACAAATCACTTGAAGTAAGCAACTAGCTCCGAAATAAAAGAGAAAAAATAATAAATGTGCACGACTGGATCGTGTGAAACTTCTTCGTTCATTAAAATGTTGAGAATTTCCAGAATTTCTCGTCATTATTGTGCTAGTGATTTTTACAATGGTTGGCTTTTTTTTGGAGCGAGGGATATTAGATTTAAACCACGAAAAAGCACAAATAAAAAAATCTCACAAAAGGAACATCTATCATGGATAAATACAGATATTTGACGTTCGATTTTTGATCCACAAAACAAACACACGTACGGACTAATTGTTTCCTTGAACCATTTACTTTGTTTAAATTGTAAAGTGACAATTATTTCCATCCATCTCCAAGCTTAAACGCAGCACTTCTAATCAATTCAGATCTAAAATTTAAAATGACAATCTGTAAATGCGCGTGGCAACTGTCGAGTCCTATTCGCACTCAACAAACTGACACCAATATTCAGCCAAGCATTTTACCAAATCCTTGAACCTACTTAAGTCAAAGATAAATACAAAACAATCGCAATATTCTTCTCCATCTTATTCTTATTCTTCTTTTAAACAACCAATCTGAAAAATGAAACAAAGCTTCTGTCGTCGAAAACCACCCGCCCTGCTGTGTCATAGTCCTAGGTTTTCTGAATTATAACGCATAAGCAAACAACGTTATTCACAGTTGAAGTGATGAATAAACTCGAGAGAGAAATAAACTTTTTAATGAACTTGATCCCATTTCCGTTGACTGATGTTTAATTCGTTAAGTACTCATGCCCGAATGGCTGCGTTGAATTACTGTCCTTGCTGCCACCCAAAAAAAAAGTTAGACAACTTGGGAGTTAGGAACAAAATGTCAAGGAATTCACCAACAACAACGACGACAACGTGAGATGTCTAATAACTGCAGGCAAGAACACATTACAACACAATTGAATGTTTATATATTGCCCAAACGAGACATAGCACCTACGCGGCACGTGTACAAATAAATAACACCTCTCCGACAATCCGATGTCCTGGGGTGAGCGAAATGCGAAAGGCATTTTGCCCAAGGGCGGGTGTGTGTGTGAATTTTCCTACCTTCGTCAGTGGTATTTTGCCAACGGGTTTTGGGTTTTGCATTTGAATGACATGTGGTTTTCACTACCCAGGTGACGAGTATCTACAGCTACAACTATCTGGTGTCACATTTAGAAATGAGACAGTTGAAAATAATTTACAAATGCCAAAGGAAAAAAAATGTTGCGTATACGCCCCGTGTTCGATTTTCATTTCCTCTCGTTGCCGACGTCGTGTACCTACTTCAAAAGCACAACCTTCAGAAAATGTTTCATCCAAATTAATACGTAAATGTCTGATTGAAAAATAAAAAAGAAAAAAAACGTTCACCCCCATCCCCAACTGTCTGTCAGACCACATCAAACCACTTCACTTTGTGAGTGCAATCGACCGTGAACAAAGTGGAGAAAATAAGGCTCAGACAGCGAAAGCCACCTTATTGACTTTACATACGTTTACTTACGTGCAGGTCCTCATTCAGCAAATCCAATATTAATTGAATAATCAAGTGGATCGGATTGTAAAAGTGAAGCGTCGAATACAATTCCCAGGGAATGCAATTGAAAATGTCTGTTATGTATTTGAATGTTGACGTGGGGAGTATTCCTCCCATTAACTCGTATCCTTTCCATTATCCGCTAAATGCGCTATAATGCTTTAAATGCGTTGTCTAAAAGTAGGCGCAGAAGGATATGGCTGCCAGGAAGCATTTTATCTGTCTGAAGGAGAATTATTGCGCTACGCAAGTGTTTAATGTGTGTATCGGAGGGGGCTTATATAGGCAAATTAAATTTGTCCTCCTCACATATATCCTTACTACAGATGGTAGTGGGGGAAGTAAAAGCAATTGACCCGGTTGGAAAAAGGCAATTTAACGTAACAGTTCGTGGGCAATAAAGGGACGTGTTTGTTGATAGGTGGCGGCGAACCTTACAATCAGCGGCATCTATTGGTACGTAAAAAAAAACCATAGCTTTATGTTTATTTTGCTATCTACATCGAAATGTAACGTTGACAGGAAGATATGAGCGTATTTGTCAGCAATTTATCCCAGTGACTTAGTGACTAATCAATGCACAGCCTGAATTTACAAGTTCCCTTGGTAATTTTTGCATAATTTACCCCTCTTTGACAGAGTAGAACGACAATCAAAGCTTTTTAAAGTTGGAAATGTTTTTGAAAAACTTCAAAGTGACCCCTAAAAGAGGGGTAAGTATGGTTTTTCCACAGGTTTCGTTTCTATAATGAGAATAACCCCAGCAAAAACCCAAAAACAAAGGAGTAGAACGACAATCAAAGCTTTTTAAAGTTGGAAATGTTTTTGAAAAACTTCAAAGTGACCCCTAAAAGAGGGGCAAGTATGTTTGTTCCACAGGACCCAAAAACAAAGGAGTAGAACGACAATCAAAGCTTTTTAAAGTTGGAAATGTTTTTGAAAAACTTCAAAGTGACCCCTAAAAGAGGGGCAAGTATGTTTGTTTCACAGGATTTGTTTCTGTAATGAGAATAACCCCAGCAAAAACCCAAAAACAAAGGAGTAGAACGACAATCAAAGCTTTTTAAAGTTGGAAATGTTTTTGAAAAACTTCAAAGTGACCCCTAAAAGAGGGGCAAGTATGTTTGTTCCACAGGATTTGTTTCTATAATGAGAATAACCCCAGAAAAAACCCAAAAACAAAGGAGTAGAACGACAATCAAAGCTTTTTAAAGTTGGAAATGTTTTTGAAAAACTTCAAAGTGACCCCTAAAAGAGGGGCAAGTATGTTTGTTCCACAGGATTTGTTTCTATAATGAGAATAACTCCAGCAATAACCCAAAAACACAGGAGTAGAACGACAATCAAAGCTTTTTAAAGTTGGAAATGTTTTTGAAAAACTTCAAAGTGACCCCTTAAAGAGGGGCAAGTATGTTTGTTCCACAGGATTTGTTTCTATAATGAGGATAACCCCAGCAAAAACCCAAAAACAAAGGAGTAGAACGACAATCAAAGCTTTTTAAAGTTGGAAATGTTTTTGAAAAACTTCAAAGTGACCCCTAAAAGAGGGGCAAGTATGTTTGTTCCACAGGATTTGTTTCTATAATGAGAATAACCCCAGAAAAAACCCAAAAACAAAGGAGTAGAACGACAATCAAAGCTTTTTAAAGTTGGAAATGTTTTTGAAAAACTTCAAAGTGACCCCTAAAAGAGGGGCAAGTATGTTTGTTCCACAGGATTTGTTTCTATAATGAGAATAACTCCAGCAATAACCCAAAAACACAGGAGTAGAACGACAATCAAAGCTTTTTAAAGTTGGAAATGTTTTTGAAAAACTTCAAAGTGACCCCTTAAAGAGGGGCAAGTATGTTTGTTCCACAGGATTTGTTTCTATAATGAGGATAACCCCAGCAAAAACCCAAAAACAAAGGAGTAGAACGACAATCAAAGCTTTTTAAAGTTGGAAATGTTTTTGAAAAACTTCAAAGTGACCCCTAAAAGAGGGGCAAGTATGTTTGTTCCACAGGATTTGTTTCTATAATGAGAATAACCCCAGCAATAACCCAAAAACAAAGGAGTAGACGACAATCAAATCTTTTCAAAGTTGGAGATGTTTTCGAAAACTTCAAAGTGACCCCTAAAAGAGGGGCAAGTATGTTTTTTTCCACAGAAGTTGTTTCTATAATGAGAATAACCCCAGAAAAAACCCAAAAACAAAGGAGTAGAACGACAATCAAAGCTTTTTAAAGTTGGAGATGTTTTCGAAAACTTCAAAGTGACCCCTAAAAGAGGGGCAAGTATGTTTGTTCCACAGGATTTGTTTCTATAATGAGAATAACCCCAGAAAAAACCCAAAAACAAAGGAGTAGAACGACAATCAAAGCTTTTTAAAGTTGGAAATGTTTTTGAAAAACTTCAAAGTGACCCCTAAAAGAGGGGCAAGTATGTTTGTTCCACAGGATTTGTTTCTATAATGAGAATAACTCCAGCAATAACCCAAAAACACAGGAGTAGAACGACAATCAAAGCTTTTTAAAGTTGGAAATGTTTTTGAAAAACTTCAAAGTGACCCCTTAAAGAGGGGCAAGTATGTTTGTTCCACAGGATTTGTTTCTATAATGAGGATAACCCCAGCAAAAACCCAAAAACAAAGGAGTAGAACGACAATCAAAGCTTTTTAAAGTTGGAAATGTTTTTGAAAAACTTCAAAGTGACCCCTAAAAGAGGGGCAAGTATGTTTGTTCCACAGGATTTGTTTCTATAATGAGAATAACCCCAGCAATAACCCAAAAACAAAGGAGTAGACGACAATCAAATCTTTTCAAAGTTGGAGATGTTTTCGAAAACTTCAAAGTGACCCCTAAAAGAGGGGCAAGTATGTTTTTTTCCACAGAAGTTGTTTCTATAATGGTTATATTTAGAAGAAAAAAAAAACAACATCACGTAAAATGCAACACAAATAGAATTGAAATCTGTCGCACGAACTCCTAGGATACAAGGATATGTTTCTCCAATAGTTATATAAAGTAACCCCCTCGAAGCTCAATTGAAATTTCTTGCTAAAAAGGCAATAATTCATAAAAAAGGCGCACAACCGAAACAACTCATATAATTGAACATGCAACTTTGGTTATTTGAATATGACCCCCCAAAAGGGGGCCCTAAGCAGAGTCCAACACTTTAATAGGACTTGTATTTGTCGTCCGCTTGAGAGTCGCTGAATTTCTTTATATTGAAGTGCACCTTTTTTGGGTAATACCTGAAGTTGCCTGCGGTTGGTTAAGATACCAGCTTGAAGAACAGATAGAAAGGTTCGTGCATTGGCTATTTATTGGGTGGAGTTCTAACGTAGGTTCTTGAATATATATGAGAATTTATTATATTGGGTACATGGTTGATAAATGGGCCCAAAATGGAGGCCAAAAGCAAAAACTTTGAGAAAAGTGACTAAAACACCCGGAGATGTTTGGAGAAAGTGATTCTTTGGAATGATGTCGGCCAGGGTCTTAAATGGGCAACTCTTCAGACAGTTGTCTTCCAAACGATAAAACTCCAAAGCTAGAAACTCAAGTGTTACGAGTTTGAGACCTGCATTCAAGGCGCCAAAAGTCAAACGTAAATTTGTCCTCCTCACGTTTGTATGCGCAACATCGCACCCATCCGACGACAAAGTGTCCTCTCTTAGAGACGACGCTGCCAAGGATTACTCCACCATATGTGGCACGAATAATTCGAGAGCCCCTCAGCCAAAGGTACTTAAAAGCACTTAGTGGTTGAGGCCATGGTCCACTCCGGCCTGTAAAGTTAGTTGAAATCCGCCTTGTTAATAATTTAATCGTGCGCCGTCATCATTCTTCTGAACCCTTATTTCATTGAAGTCCTGTCTGCGTCTCCCAACAGATAAATTAAAGGATATACATATTTTTGTAATCACATTCGTTTATCACACGTCAATTCAAGCGAAAATTCACATTGCGGTCTACAGAGAATCCTTTTGACGGTAGGGTAGTTTTGGCAGTATGTATTCCGCGTGGGTTGACAATGTCTGCCATTTCGGTTATCGGACATTTGACATTTACCACCACGCAAATTGTTTACTGAACGGCAGCGCACAGAACATCTGTGAAAACATTTCATCAACATAATTCCTCGGTCTATATATTTGGGCCGAAAATTAACCATGAGTGAGGAAACACATTTTTACGTGGGCTCACTATGCGACATACGTACGACCTTTACTTCAACGCAGTCTGACATTTTGGCGTATCAGCTGCAGGTGCCATCTACCTCACGTTGATAATAAACATGCAGATTGTGGCTAAATGAAGTCTATCCTCAGCATCTGCTTATGTGCAAAATCAATGCAGCTCCATCTCGCCCAGAGCACAGAAAGACGAGTACTCAATTATCCATGGGGATAAAACTATGTACACGGACACCAATCCGTGCCAGGAGTCTGTGAAACTGCATTAGAATCCATTTCAAAATGAATTACAGTATTACAACCCAATCATCCGCCCTTAGGGTGTTAAAAAAATGATCTCCTCCACCACCAGCCAAGTAATCCCTTTTGCGTTCCACGTGGAAGATAAAAATGTAAATTCAATTAAGTGTAAAAAAATGTAGGACGAATAGGATTTCCCCCTGTCTTCGCCTCCACATAGACTCGAACTCGATGTTTGTTCGTCCTTTTAAGACGTCGGCGTCGCTGGAACTTTTCGTCATGCCATTCTTGAGGTGAACTAAAATGTGAACATTTTGTCAAGCGTCAAAAAGATCTCATGCGAGCGACTGACTGACAGACAGTTTACCAAATTGCATAGTGCACTTTGTAACAGCTGAAATTGTCTATGTCACATGCATGGCAAGGACTTTGCAAGTGACGCGAGGGTAAAATTCGTCCCGAATGAATCACACGAAAGGGGTTCTTCAAATTTGTATTTAACTCTTCTGTGAGCGACTTGGTAATGTTTAAGCTTAAAAGCCATGCCAATCATTTTATTTGTGAAAAATAATTTCGCCTTGTTTCTGGAAAATGAGAAGGACAACGAGAGTGTTGTTCATTTGGCGAATATTGGCAATGAACCAAGATTCGTTTTTCAGTAAACGTCTGCGAGAGGGCTATTGCATGTGTCAATCGGAGATTAATTTTCTGATTGCAATTAGCGTAGGAGGAGGTTGCCTGTGAGATATTGAGAAGTTTGTAGTTGTGAGGAGAAATAATTTATTTTAATTGTTTTTCTTTTTCATACTACACATAATTGCTCCTTGTCTATTGAAGTAAGCAAATTTTAAATTCATCTTTGATTCGAATGACAGAAAAGTTGGGTATTAATTGAGATCGGCGGAAAACAAAACAGGCATCTTTTACTTCACTTCATGGTTAACGTTTGGCAGCTAGTGGTATCCCTCATATTTGAATTACAACTTGTTCGCAATAATTCGGTCAGAATTGTAGACATTTCGAAGTCATACAAGTGGAAAGTTAGGTAAACATTTTTGCCTAGAAACATAAATAAATAAATATTTTGGCGCGACAGGTCTGTGGGAGCCAAGGCCTAGCTTCTCACAACCATTCGTTTTGTGTGGGTTTTCAATTTTTGGGACGAATGGAAGGGATCTACAATTTTACGCCGAGTCCAAACGGCTAATTGAGAAGCTCTTTCATGACAGTTTTACTCTCGGATGTTTGACAGACGTTCGCGAGAGGTGGCGAAGTGGAAAAAAAACCTGGTTGACAGCTGGTTGAATTGATGGGCTTACATTTTTTTGAATAGATTGGTAACGTCAAATTTTAGCAACTTCAAAATCCCGAAAAAATAAAATTAAAATCTGTGAGGCAGAAACAACTTTCATTGTTGGCTGTTGCTATTCGCACGTATTTATGGACACGGCGACGTAAGAAACGTCAAAGTTAAATCGCGTCAAGAAGGGGCATGTGGCTCGCTTCGGTCGCAAAAAGGACGTTTTATGGCCCAACTTTTTTGCAAATAATAGCCCAACAAATTTCTAGTTTGTTTTTAAACCCACTTACGTTTTTTTTTTTTTTCTCGCATATGTTTTCAACAAACGTCATGCCAAACTTTCGTTCCTGTATTTTTTGGTTATACATATTGGGTCGTATGAATAAAACGTAACAATTGCTTTTACTCAAGAGAAATGTCAAAACCGAAGCATTTGCTACGTTTCATATGAATAAAAACGAAGTTGAGTTCCAATTTTTGACATGTTCGAAAAGCGGCGGCACTGACCTTTTACTTAGATCGGTAAGAATAAAACTTATCAAACAAAGCAAATGTTATGCATATTCTAAGTCTGCTATTTAGCTGACTCAGACCTTTCGCTATATATTTTAAACGCAACTTTCTAACATAAAACAATTTAAGGATTGCAAATTGTCGATGTTTTGTTTATAAATAGTTAAATTAAGTTTTGTTCGTGCAGGAAAACCAACAGATTCCTTCAAACGAATGGGTGTATTTCCCGTTGCCTTCATGCCAGATTTCTTCTTCACCCTTTGCTTTAAATTTTCAACTTTTTTAACAATTTTGTCTGGTGTGTACAAAATTGAGCACCTAGACAATAAAAAATCACACATTTTAAGCGCAGCGTTTTTTTAAGGTCTTGATATTTGGAGTTTGGGATTTGTTTCGAAAAATCTTTCCTACACTTCTAGTGCCTGAACAAACATCGACTCATTTTGTTCACTTTTGGGAGTAGACGAGGCAGATGGAAGTTCCTTATGTCTGCTGAAATTCAGAAAGTTCGCTCAGCATATTTTTGTTCGTTTTAATTTATTTCTTTTCAGTTTTTCTTTGATTTTCTTTTTGACTTTTGATAATTTTCCAACAAAAATTTGAAAATAAATTCAAAATAAACAAACCACCGGACAGTTGTAACTTGTCAAGTTTGACAGAAATTGCAAGGCAAGTACACGTATAGCGAAGTAAAAGCTATTTTCGAATTTTCGAACTTACTGTAGCAAACTAGGTTTTTATTCATACCGATTCAAATCATTTGCTAAGGGCTTTTACTTTGCTAAAACCTTTCGCTAGTTTTTATTTATACGACCCATTCTCTTATTCTGAGAGAATATATCCCGACTCCTTGATATCTGACCTTTTGCCGAGATTGGCCCAAAAAGTAAGGGAACAGGCCCATTGTTACTAGATTTTAAGTTTTCCCTAAAATGTAATCGCTCCAAACCGTGTCAAATTACTAACAGATAAAATTTAAAACAGTTTCAAGGATTAGTTTACATTTATGAAGTATATTTCATTCAATGTTTAAAATAACAATGGATATACATTCAGACCACAAATGGATGTAAAAAATGAAGTAAATCTTTAACTTTGACATATCTTAGCTCGCAATCCTAGATATGTTGCCTAACAATAATGCATTTGAAGCAAAGTCAAACTATGTTTCCTTACCCAAAAGTTGTTTAGAAGGGAGCAAACTTTGACAGAATTTGGTTAATGTGTTCGAATGCATTATTGTAAGGGATCAGTCGATTAGATTTGTACCCTGAACGCAAAAACTGAATTGTCAACTAAGTTCTTATAATTACGTTTGGATTTCTAGTTTAGTACGACTGACAGTTGATTAACTTTATAGGTCTATTGGCGTACTTTCCCAAAACTAAGCACTAAAAATATGTCAAACTAAAAAAATTGAGCCAAACTTTCTCAGAATTTTTATCAGTTTTTACTCAATGGATTTGTAGCTTCATGTATTTGAGGTTTGATTGGCCTAAATTGATTACGCGAATATTTTTTTCAGTTGACGTTTATGGAGTTAAGTACAGAAAATCTTGTCTGCATACTATGTTGGCATTTCGAAGTGTCAAAATTCAAAATAAACAGCAAGAATATAACAAAACCTCAAGTTGACTATTCAACGCGTTGGTATAACTAGTCTTGACAAAAATAGTTGCCGTTTTACGCGATTTGCCGTCTACCCTTCCATAAACGTCAACTGAAAAACTATTCACTTGAACGATCTGGGACAATCAAACTTTAAGTCACAAATCCAAATATTCTCATTGAGTTAAAACTCAAAAAAATAAAGTGCTAGACTATATCGCACGAAACTTTCTTCTTCATATCAACAGTTTGGTTGGTTTATTTGTATTTACAACTCGATGTAGGGTTTGTAAGAGACCGATATCTTGACATAGATTTATTATGTAAGAATTCAGAGGTTTGTTTTTGAATTTATCGATGGACGCGTTTGGGGATTGCAAATGTAGTGCGGGTTTCTGATAGTGTAAACTCCAATTCGTTTGAATTATTTAAAGGTTCATGATTATGATTAATATGGTTGAAAAAAGAAGAAGTGGGAAATATTTGCTAAAAAGGAGTTTCTAGTAGTTGTGATTACATTTTAACTGGTAGTGCGATAATGTTTATAAGACGGCATTATTGGCATTTCTCTAAGTAAAACTAAGTACGGGGTTTTATTAACAATACCTATGTTATCGTAAATAAGCATTTTAGTCAAGTTCTTTAGAGCTGATTTTGGAAAATAATGCGTACAAAATAGTAACAAATATTGCAGTTTTTAGTTCAAAAAATAATCTTGCTCAACTATTTAGCTAAAAACTGAGTATAGGGTATTGTTCAGGATGTTAGTATTACTTGGTTTTTAATGTTTTATCCAAATCGAAAATCGCGTTTTCGAGATTTAAGCAGTTTTCAAAATCAGCGTTTCCGGTGGTTAGAATCGAAAATGAAGGACGCAATTATGTTCAAATCGTCAATTTTACTCCAAGTGTGGATTTTGGTCAAAATTGTTTTAGCTTTTTTCATGTAGGTAAACCGAAGAAAACAAAAATTCTCAAAATATGCACTTTTTTGCAAAAATCCATTATAAACAATTTAGCGAAAAACTGAGTTTGCTTTCGTGTTGGGAATGACCATACTACCTTAAAAATGAGTTTTTGGTACAGTCAGTCCTATTGAACGTTTTCGAGATAAGGACAATTTTCAAAAGTACCGTTATTCGACAATTTTGGTTGAAATCGTTAGAGCCGTTTTCGAAAAACTCAAAATTGCTAAATACCGTTACAACGGCAACTCTTAACGTGCAAAAAAAAGGGGGCCGAACTGTAAGCCCAAAAACTCCAAATCCGAAGTTTGAAAGAAATCCGTCCAGCCGTTTGCGCTGTGGAGCTCAGGAAAGGACAGACAGACGGACAGACGGACGAAATTGCGAGACCCACTTTTTCGAGTTCCTCTATCATCGTAATGTCAGATTTGATTAAAATCTCGAGTTCGAATTTTTGTACGATTACAATAACTTTCTCTTACTACGTATATGAGAAAGTTAAAAATCCTAAGAGTTAGTAAAAAATCGTTAAAATTAAAAGTAAACGAACAGACCTCAGCTCAGACACACAAACCTAGTTGCCGCTGGAACTGAATCAACTAAGTATCCGCACTAAAGTCCTTTTGCTTTAAATTGATGACACATAGAGCTAAAAACCGCTTTAATTGAGTTAATAGAGGTGAAAAGGAAGCCGAAAATTATTGCACAGCATAAGTGAAAATACCTGCCAACCCAATTTTCCATATTAGAAATCTCGGCTCATTCCCTCTCAACTGTCTACACTCGACACACCTGACTTTTCCACCTAGAGAGTATCCCCATCAAATTGGTCCACTATTTTTTTACGAACAGTGTATACCAATTATCAGCGTCCAATTGCCGCAACAAAAAAAAATTGTAAATAATGTATTGTCCAATTACCCCAAAGCAAAGCACCGCCGCGCCACACGCCGCAAGATTTCAATGACAGAAAACATTTTACGCTGTTATCTGTCTTTTATCCCGTTTTTTTGTTTTTTCTTTGTCTAATTTGCACATTTTTCACTTTCACGTTCAAGTATTGTATTACATAAGCAACAACAAGGACGAGAAAAGCACGTAGTGCAAGGGGAGTCCTGAAGGGGTGGGTGAGAGTATTACAAAACTAGACACTTACCTTCGCGCAGAGCACCTTTTCCAGTTGAGTATCCTTTTTTTTTGTTGGTTTGGAGGGTGGCCAACGAGTACAAAAAACAACACCGCAGCTGTTTGTATTCTTTTTTTTTTTATTTTTCTCCAACAATAAACAATCAATTTATGTAAATTGTTTTTCACTTTACGTTGTTAGATGGCACACACTTGGACACAATCAGATCACACACCGCTAACGTAGGTGCAGAGATATACCAATCGATTTGCAAAATTTTCTTCGTTTTTCCGGACGACCGCAACGGAATCTATTTATTCAGCGACGACAACGACCGGTTGGGTGATTTTCATCAAATGAAAATTTGCATTCCAAAGGAATTTTTTTTTTGTTTGTTTTTATTTTATTGAAAGTTTTATTTCAAGTATTCTATAAGTTTTATGCGGTTGGACGGCGAAAAAACACGCTAAGACGACCGATACCGTTAGAAAGTTAAACCGACATTGAGAAGAGAAAATTTTCCTTCGTTGGGGCTTTGCGAAAAAAAAAAGTTTTCCTTCGGTTTTCGGTTCAGATGGAGAGCAACATTTGCGACGATGTCGTAAATGTCAGGTGTTTCGTGTTTCGGGAGATGACAGTTTGTTTTATATTCAACATTTTGTATTCCTGATGTTGGTATCACTGCTGGTATTAGCACAGAGTTGTGCTACGATGAATGAGGAGAAAAAAGTAGGCAGAAACCTACCCCACCCAGTTTTAATGAGAGGAAACTTACCATGTTTGAAATTTTGCTTCGCTCAATTGCTTAAACCCACGCGAATTTCGCCTGTCAAATTATATAAACATGGCAGTAGATGAAAATACCCACACTCACGGCGATTAAAGTGCAGCGATTTTTTTATGTTCGCTGTTGGCAGCGTTTTTGTCGCTGTCGCGGTCTAGGTAGCTATGAGTATCTGTCATTTTTGTTTATTTTTTGCGATGGCATACACTGAAAAACTGATGATCTGGTAACTGACACAACTGACGCGACGCTGCGTTCTGGACAAGCCTGCGAATTTCCTTGTCGCATTCAAAGTAGTCGCTGTGTCGCTGCGAATAAGTCGCGTGGGTTTGGGAGAGCCTTAAGGCCTCTTTATGGATCGCAAACATTTTTTTAGTTATGTAGCTGTCATAACAAGTACAAAAACAAATATTAAAATTTCTCTATTTCCAAATTTTCCTTTAAAATGTTCAACGATCAAATCCAAAATGGCATAATATATATAAAAATTCTTAATATATATTATGCCATGTTTCATTTGACAAAAAAAAAGAGTAATGATCGTTGACACTTTGACAATTGAATACTTTTTAACACATTTTCATTTTTTTTATCTGCGCTAGCCCCTGGCCAAATAAGGTCACGAAACTTCATATTAAATCGCATCACACGAAGGATTAGACGTTGACGTTTAGTGTTGTGAAAAAAATCAGCTATTTGCTTTGTTTACAATTTTTAACAAAAAACATGCACTACTTACGCCACAGACCATCACCGGCATGAGAAGACACTCAAATGAGACAAAAAATGACATTTCCAGACGAAAAGCAAACAAAAATATATTGAATATCTGTCAAATTTATATCAGACATCTATGCCAATAAATAATTGCAAAAATAAATCGCTGACATCCAATCATGAGATAAAATAGAGTGACTCCACAAGACAGGCAGGATTTTCTTGACCAGATTTGTCGGCTACCCCTCCATAAACGTCAACTGCAAAAACTTATGACGTGACCAATCAGGGCCAATAAAAACTCAAACACATTCAGTCAGTCAGCTGTCAGACTTACTAAACTAGGTATTCGAAAGCCCTCATTATTTTGCTTTCTTGATGACTCTATCTTTTACGCATTTTTCGAGTTAAGGAACGGCATTGAGTAAAAATTCGAAAAAAGTCGTAAAATTTAAAATTTAAAATGCAGACCTAATTGGTTTGTTCGCGTACGCTGTTTAAATTGAACGCAATCGATATAAATCGATCGCAATCGTACAAAGTCCATACACGTACTTATCAAAAATGACAGGAAAAGACAAAATTAGCAAAATAACGAGTAACGAGCAATTTCTCTTTTGGTTCGAACCAGCTCAGACAATTTCAGCCAGCAAGTTCTGATAAATATGTCAAATCCACAAATTTGACACAAATTCAAAATCCGACAAACGTCATGCGCACAAAAAATGTGCGAAAATAAAGAAAATTCCATTTTGTTAGAATTTTCTCCAAGAACATTTTATTTGTTGCAAAATGGTAATTTTGATGGGTTTAAAAAGCTTTTCAGTTGTTTTATTTTTGACGTAGTGGATGTCAAAGATTATAAACAGATGGTAAGATGGAGTTTCCCATATTTTTTAGTTTCTTTTTTTCATCGAAATGTTTCAGTTATCGCGTTATTTGTCCATTAATGCCTTCAAATTCTAACCTCTTCAATGTAAGTACCCCATTGTCCTGCCCTACCGACACATCGCATGGCGTTTTTTTTTATCACGTCGCAGTTGGCTACCTTGAAACCAAATGTCAAATTTATAAATTGTAATTCTGCGCCCGGTGTTTTCATATCGAATTTCTTTCAATCAATTTGCGTCCACAAACTCTGCGCAAAATATAAACGAATTCGAGTTTGCTGCTTTTACAAAGTTAAACAACAACCAAAATGGCGAATGTCGAGTCTATGATTGTTGAAGAAAAAGCTGTGCCAATGAGGCAGGTCGACAGAGAAAAGGTAAACCAAACGCGCTTTCAGTTCCCCAATTTGTGCACCTCTATTGAATTTTCTTCTTCCAGACTTGCCCACTGCTGCTCCGAGTCTTCTGTTCCACCGGACGCCACCATTCAGTCTCCGAATACATGTACGGTAACGTTCCTTCTAATGAACTGCAAATCTACACCTGGCAGGATGCTAGTCTCCACGAACTGACATCTCTGGTACGCGACGTAAACCCGGATACTCGCAGAAATGGCACATACTTCGACTTCGCCATCGTCTATCCCGAATATCGCAATCAAAGCTTCCGTATGCGTGAGATCGGTGTAACCTGTTCCGGACAGAAGGGTGCCGACGACAACAAAACGCTGTCACAAGCCAAATTCTGCATTGGCGACTTTCTGGACATTTCGATCACTCCACCCAACCGCCTGCCACCGATGAGGCGTCAAAGGCCATACTAGACATAGACAGGTTTCACGTTGATCTTTATTTACAAAACAAAACACAAACAGAGAACTGGGCTCATCATAAATTATAGAAATAAAAATAAAAACGGAACTCATATCCAAAAAAAAAAAACAAGTTTTGCTTAATCTATGGGAAGGTGTGGCACCGCCCTCTGCTTAATTTCTATAGAACTGTTGCTGGGGTTGCTGCAGCACTGCGCCCGGTCGCTTGGACTTCTTCTTGCCCATCACTGACAGGTCAATCTCGAGCCCGTTAGCGAGGACCGCCTTGTTCTGTTCGTAGTTGATGAAGCCACCGCGTTCTGCGTCTTGCCCCTCGATCTGACGGTTGTTGGGGTCGCACTTGATGCCGGTCTCGTAGTGGTATTCACGTTTGTTGCCATCGGGATCGACATAGCCGTATGTGCCCCTGCAGGAAGAAAATTTAGGTTAGAAAAGAATCGGGGGGAGGGATTTGTTTGGTTTGAGACTGGAAATAGTGTTGCAAACCACAGTGCACTGCTTCTCTCGACCTACTCACTTTGTGACACAATCGGTTCCGATAAGTTCCTCCTTGAATGAGCCGTCGTCGTTCTCGTAGCCCCATGTGATGCTGCCATCCTCGTTCTCTTCACGATACTTTCTCAAAATCTGTGCGACCGGCTTCCGTGGGCGGTAGTCCACATTGTTCTGTTCAACTGGGCGGGCTTGAATTGGATTCGCTTTCGGACGTGATTGCTGCTGAGGTTGTTCGAATTGTGGACGTGGTTCCCGGTTGCTGGGTCGCGTCCTAACTGGCTGCACTTGTTGTTGACGCTGTTGCTGTTGCTGGCGTTCGATTGCAAAGCGCTGAGCACCAAAATCATTGGCCGGTCTTGGTTGAGGCTGGGGTGGAGCTGGACGTTCTATGAAACGTTGTGGTGGGGGTAGTTCATCGGCCACCGGCGAGTCCTGTTGAATAGAGTTTGGTTCATTGAAGAAATTTGGCGCCTGGACGGCATATTGTGGCGGTGCTTGTTGTTGCACCTGCGGTTGCGGCTGCTGTTGTTCACGGAGAAGTTGTGGAATGAAGGGATCATTGACTTCTTCTTCTGTGGACTCGGTCACGGGCTTTGGATCTTCAAGAATGCGTGCTGCGATCGGCGGAGCAATTGAGTTTGTAGTTTGTGGCCGGAGAACTGGGCGACGTACACGAACGCCATTGCGGAATTGTGGCCGACCAGCGATTGGTATGGCACCGGGAATGCTTAGTCTCGGCGGGACGGGTCCTTGCTGAGCGATGACTAGGGTTACCACCGAGGCGATGAGGAGCTGCAAAGAAATTGAGATTTTTGTTGAAATTGATGTGAGTCTATCAAGCGGGAAAGGTCCATTACGAGTTTTTATCGCAGATCAAAGATCGGCCCTATGAAAACAACACCAAACGCAAAAGAACAATCTGGTTGGCGATGCTTTTGCCTGAGCTGAGAGTAAAGTCGAGTACAACTTCAGAATTTAAAGGAGCGCTGCCTTGAGTGGTTTACAAACAGAATTTCATCGTGTGTGTCCCATTGCCTGCGTCCCTCACAAAGAAATAAATAAATTAACATACAAAGAGCTCAATAAATTCCTGTCTGTCTCCAACAGACGTAGCGATGATAAATTGGCTTCATTTGCAGGTATCTCCAGCCAACGCCACGCGCATTTATCGTCAAAAAGCCAACGCAGGTTTAACAAAATTTATAAGCACGCCTGCACTGTCAAAGGGTAACGCAAAAGCACGTATTTTACACAATTGCCGCACCCAATCTGCGGCATTATGGTTGTCGTTGCGCAATCCAAAGAGAAATGTTAAAGGCGATGGCTCCATCCGCCATTCATCACACAGGAATGTCAATAACAATAATTGTCTCCCAACAACTGGACCGGAAGATCATGTGTGGCAGAGACACTGTGTGTAATTGTGTATGTCTTCTTGCAATGCTGACAGCATCAGATGACACGTCGCCATAACCTTCCAACAAGGTGCAACAAAAGCTGTTGGCCTTGCGCGCATTGAACAGTGGCAACCGTCGAGAGCAGAGTTGCTCTCGGTCAGATGGGATGGAAAAACTACAGACGTCGTCGACGAGCTTGCAATTCCAGATTTAATTCAAGTGTCTGGATGGAGATTGTGTACGAGTGAATGATTGTTGTATAAGAGAGAATGTACGTGGTCGAGTATACACCCCAAAGATGTTGTTATGTGAGTCAGCTCGCGTCGACTCTGTTTAACCCGCTGTACCTAGACCTACTCTCACTGGGGCAATGAAATTGACTTGGATTTGCAACCTCACCTTGAGTTCTTGTTTTTGTGCCGAACGCCGAAGTGAATGTGCTAAGTTCTGCCAGCGATCAATGATTAAGATCAAGATTGCAAGTGTGATGGCACTTAATGCGAATATCCCAGTTTCGAAACCTTGAAGGCTGATTATGCGCGTTTATGAAATTATTTTTGCAAGCGAAGATGGAAGAGTGTTTGCAAATCGTTGCCTTCGGACATGGATAAAATTCTTAATTGTACATGGGCCTGTCTTTGTTTGCTTCTTTTTTAAAATTTTAAAAAGTGGTCAATTGCATGTCAAATGAAATCGTCTTCTGGGGGAACTGACAGCGAACGTAATTGCGAATAGCTTTGGCTGAAGTGCAGTTTTTGATGCATATGGAAGGATAAAAACTTAACAACGAGTTCTACGAACAGCTCATTTAGAATCCCTGGCGGTACAAGTCTCGAATTTAAAAGTCTCATAGATATATCAAACTTTGCTCTGTCTACGGTTGACGTCAAGGCGAATTCTACTGCGCTTGCTAAAATCTATGCAGAGAATTACATTTCTCTAGCGGTTTTATATTTATTGTATCTATACAAATTGTTCTTTCCATCGAAAAAGCAAATCTAGAAGTGCCAAGTGCTCTTTCTATGTTTTTTTTAAATGGAAGCATAATTAATAAATGGGTGACGTTTATAAAACAATGCAACGAGGACGTTCAAGATTTTAGTTCACTTAAGTCTGACAGCTGGCTGACTTGATAGGTCTGTTCCTTTACTTTTGTAGTAAAAATGGAAAAGACTGTCAAAATGATAGTGGATTAATTCTCTCTTACTTACGCAAAAGTTAAAGGCTGGTACGCTGTTCAAGTGAAGTGAAGTTTTCACTCCTCTCCAAGAAATTGCTGTGAAATTGAAAGTGAAATTTTCACGCCGAAATGTCAAAAATTGAATGCGACGGACAATAAAAACCAAGTGAAATAGCAAGCAACGCCCTCTACATATCACTTTTTGAACAATTATTTTTCACTTCAACAGCGTACTGCCTGGTGAAATTTTCACTTGAAAAGTTCATTTTGACATTTCGCAGTGAAAAATTTGTATGAAAATTTGGATTGCACTCGAACAGCGTACCAGGCGTAAGGTACTTCAAAGCCAAATGAAAATGCAAAAATGATATTTCTTAAAATTTTTGTAAGAAAATCGGTCAGGTACTTCTCTTAAAATTAAGATATTTTTCCCTCGATTTTTGAGATTTGACATTTTTAATTTTTCTATGCTGAAAGTACACGAACGAACCTATTGACGATTGACATACTATACATGGACTGCTAGTGAAATGTGAAATGTCAGTTTCATACAAACCTGCTGGGAAAAGTGAAGGAAACATAAGCACTAGCACTTTTGGCTCAGTGCGGCGAAAATATGAAAGTTCTTCGCGCCATTGCTACTTTTTATTTAGGACACAGTGCCATCCATTGCAGAAAAATTGCAACTGGGCAAAATAACGATTTAAATTCACATAATTTCCAACTTTCTTCAACGCCAAACCTTTAGTTTGAAAATGCATGCGAATTGCTCGATGACATTTGCGTGTTTCCGATTCTCTACGTCGCGTCGGGAACCAAAAGAGCTAGTGCTTATTTTTGTTTCAACGAAAAATTGTCTGCTAGCAGTATAGCACGTCAATGCTATTGACAGTTAAACAATTAGCGACACATCCAAAAATGTCAAACTCTATACACCTAGGACAGATAGGAAAAGCACCACCAATAGATTAGCGGTCAATAAAACGCGAGCAATGCATCAATGAACTCCATTTGCACAACACTTACAATTCAAATCATCTAAGATTCACTTGGCTTTGGCCCTGGCCCCATAAGCAACTGCTGCGCACTCATTTTCATTATTTTTGCCCGCATCATGTATGTAAATCGTGCTTACAACCGGCCCAAATAAGAACTTTCCAATAGTTCGATTAACTGCCAAACACCAACGCAACCAGCCGAAGGGGGCATTGTACTTCTGTCACGCTATTCAAATGCAAACATTAACATTGACATCACGTTGCCCAAGTGGCCATTTGGAAAAAAATGTCTTTCTTCCACTTAACCGCGCCACTTACCGTCAAATTGTCCTCTTTGCATTTAAATTTATCTTTTTATTTTCGTATCTGATTATAAAAATACCGTAACCATTTTATGAATAGACAAAATGCAAAAATGCGCAGAAACAAACTTTCATTATGACAGAGCACATCGCATTGTGGCTGTGGCTTTGGCCAGTAATGATCAGATGCAGCGCGCCGCGTTCATGAACTTCCTGATGTTTTATGGATATGGCATAGCGGCGAGACATTTACACGGTGGAGTGTTGCAAATGAGATCAAATGAATGCGATTAGCCAGGCATCGAAAAGAAATAGAAGATGTCTACTAGATTGTAGTAAAATGCAGTACAGGAAATTGCAAATTAATCTCCGGAACGAGGAGAGAGTCTCTGAAGATGTTTCTTTTGTATCCAATCTGAGGTGAATGAATGTATATGGAGCAATGGCAAAACGATTAGAGATGTTTCCACAGAGATTTTCGCTGGAATGAGGAAGGTCTATAGAGGAGTTTGGTTTGATTAGCTGTCAAAATAATTTTGTGCTCAGAGCTTAGTGCATTTATTCTGAGATTATAGGTTTTTCGTTATAGCACTCAACTCGCCCTGGTACTGAAAACCTGCATTCGACAAGACTTCTAGGGCGCCCTAGTTGTGCCCTGAACTGACCCCAGTTAATTTGTGGGGGCAAGAATTCAGTGCTGAGTTTCGCTGTCATTTTGCTTGCTGTCATTAATTTTTCAATGTAAAACTTCAGGGCATTAGTTCCACTTTTTTTTTTGATTTTGGGAACGAATAGAAACTAATTTCCCCATTACATATTTTTCTAATTGTTTACACAACACACAATTTATATATTATGCTAAACGAGTAAACAAATAGAACCAATGTTCACGAGAGAAACAGGGAAAATTAATTGTAATCAATGTTTTCAGTCACAATTGGCCACCATATTGCAACATTTTGACAGATGCGCAGAAGGTTACCAAAAATATTGTGCCAAGTACGGCGGCATGTGTTTCATTTCGCAGCGAAACAGTAGCGCCTGTGCTGTTTTGGAACATATTTTCTCGCAAAAATTTATGAGAATGACTTTTCACTAGCAGTCTATATTTAGTATGTCTATGCTTTGGATAAGGACTTGAACCAAATGTAAAGCTTTATCAGAATGAGCACCAAATACATAAGTCATTTCGTTATCGACTGCAGTTTTTTGTAAAGTTACAGTGGTGAATAATGAATTTGTAAAAGGAAAAAATTGAACTGTTAAAACAAACGAATTTGATGATGTCATGCTCCAAGATGTGTTCCAAAAAATACAAGCAAAATTGGCAAGCTTCCGACAGTTTAACTGGTAGCGTCACTTCATCCGACCAATAATGGTCACATTCAATAATCTACTTGCATTAAGTCGATTATATTGGCCTGAACTATGTGTAGGTTGAACGCAAAAATAGATTGATTTCTTATGTCACTTTTCCGAAGTCAACCAAATATACGAACTGTCAACTTAGGACACAGTCACCAAATACTTGTCAAGATTTATAGGATATCCCTCCAAAATTAATGATAATAAAATCTGTATAACATCAAATGTCAGCCACCTTGAAATACAGATCGAAATGTGAAAATGGCAGGAATGTAATACGAAATGTCGAGAGTAACCATGATATTAAAATATCTGATTACTCATTGCATTGTAGGATTGGACCAGACTGTTAAAAAATTAATATAATGACTTATGGCGTTTTCGATTGAAGGAAAGAATTGCCCTTTCTATGAAAAGAGCAAATCTAGAAGTGCTCTTTCTATGTTTTTCATGTTTCATTGAAAAAGAAAGTGCACTTCCAGGTCAATTCTCAAAACGAAAGAAGTGTCCGGAATATTTTTAAAGAAGTGCCCTGAATTCACCAACACACACAAGCAAAATGTCAGATTGAAAAGTTTGTTGTGCTATTAAAAACAAATTTTGCGCTATGTTATCGGAATATACCCAATTATGAGTGCAAATGTAAATGTTAATTGAAATATATTGATTTGGCCCATTGAAACATTCATACTTAATGAAGAAAGCAAAAAAAGTAGCAGCAGAAAACCAAATCTCACATAAATGACGCGCACATGGTGTCTACCACTATTGCAAAACTGTGCCAACGAATTTCATTGAAAAGGGCAATTCTCTCGGATCTTCAATGAAAAACGCCATTAATGTCACATTTTAGACATGTTAAGGCGGTAACCCAAAATGTGTGCAGTATTAATAGGTTACAAATTATTCGAAAATCCACAAGAACCGGCACGTGCAGTTGATACAATTTTAACAATTTCTTGTGTAAAAATGAAAGATAAATTATATGCGAGAGTATAGCAAAATAATCCCCAAGAACGGAGTAATTGATATAGGTATGTTAGCGCTAATTTTTTGTTGTTTAAACATGTCACAGCAGGACATGCTATCCTATTTATTTTGAAGGCCCTATGTAGAAATTTACCGGACGCCCTTTATTAAAAGCATATGATTTAAGACACGAAAAGGGACATTTGTCCTAAAAGTGATCTTATTAGTATGGGATATTCAAAGAAAAATGCCATTTTTTTGAGATAAATGATCGGATATATTTTTTTCATAATAAGGAGGAAGGTATGCCGTTAATAATGAAAAACAACATCAGCCAAATGGCCACCACGACCACGCTTACAGGACCATATCCTTTTCATGAATTTTTCTATAACAAAATCGCAAAATGGCTGCCCTATGTCCCCGATAAACTCACGAATTCCATCTTTGAGGTCTTGAATCGACGCTGGGCTGTTGGCGTAGACCTTATCTTTCACGTGGCCCCAAAGGAAAAAGTCGCAAGGTGTTAAATCACAAGATCTCGGTGGCCAATTGTGATTGTGATTCGAGGGATAACACGTTCCGGAATCTTTTCCCGTAAAAGATCAATGGGTTCGTTGCTTGTGTGGCACGTAGCGCCGTCTTGTTGAAAGTAAACGTTGTCCATATATCAATACCATTCAACTCCGGCCATTCAAAATCAGTAATCATGCCCAATTCCAAAGAACGACGAGGAATGGACAAACCTGGGTTTTCTTCAACACTTTGGGCTACAGCAGCAATATTCTCAGTTGCTCTTGAGCGACGTGCACGGGTTTTATTCTTCACATCACTAACAGCTCGAATTTTTTCACCAATTTCTGTATTGCGGTCCGACAAGGTGCTTCACGACGACCCAAAAATGCTTTAGTTTTGCGAACTGTGACTGCAAAATTTTCACCATTTTTGAAGTGAATTTTTTATAATTTCAATGCGTTGTTGAAGCGTGTATCGTTCCATTTTTAGTAATGTCAAATGTCAAAAAATAACAGCTTCAAAAGTGACAGTTACCGAAATAGCGGGCTATTGAAAATAACACCTCTTATTGGAAAACCCTTTACAAGTCGTCCATTTTGTCGTTTTCCCTATTTCGGCACGTGTGACGTTTACGCATGCAAAATATGTTAATTTGAAATTCTCTTCAGCATTTTATCCACTTCCAAAGTTCACTAGGGCGTATACGTGATATTTTTCTTATTTTTCCCACTCTCACCACATAAACCACATTCCAAGCAATATTCCATTATACGAGTAGGTACGTTGCGAATTCTACCGTTAGATGGCATTCCTCGATCTCGAAATACATTTCTTTGAACCTGATTTAGTTTTCTTTAGAAAATTCTCTCCCACCCATTTAAGCAAGAGCGAGCACAGAGCTCGCATCATATATCCGGCAAAATCAACCGCAAATATTGTCTCCACTATAGAGCCGTTCTCCATATACGAGAGTATGAGACCATATTGAAACCATTCGATAGAAAATAGATCCAACTGTCCATGTCCAGCGGGTTGGCTTAAAGTCGTCGACCTTGATGGTGTGTGACTTTGTTACGATTTCATAATTGCTCCGATTTGCAATTAAACTTGGTTTTTCTTCCAGCCAGTCCACCGGTGTGCTGCGAATGGATACTTAACTGGCTGCCACGAATGTGGATTGCCGCCTTCACCATAAATCGGCGAACACTCTGTGTGTTTTTTTTGCGAAACCGGCTTTGTTTGTTTGTATCTTTTTCTTTTCTATACAAGTGTCATATAGTTACTTTTGCCACCGTTTGTGGTTTCTAATTAATATCAAAACACGGCTGGCCGTTGGATTCGCTTGGCATAGAAATGTTGGTCTCTAAGAATGTAACAACAACATGGGGAAAAAACTACAAACATACGTTGAGGGAATGGGTAATTTGTGGCGGTTTGATATTTGTAACTACCGGCTGAATAGGTTTTCAATTTCAACCTGGATATATATGAGGTGTGTTTGTAATGCTTCAATTCATGCTAAAAAAAACAAAAACACTGTTTAAATCAACAAGGAAGGTAGCTTTTTTCTGTTTCGACACAGTGTCTGGTTGTCTTCGACATGGCGCCTTCCATGTTTGTAGAGTCACCCCACAAATTGTCTAATTATAGGGTTCGATGGGGGTTTTGAAATTCATTTCAGTTCGCTTGAGTCAATCAGTGCCAGATCTTGCAAGACTTCTTTCAATTAAAATTTTGTCAGCAACAAAAAACGGTGAGATAAGCTTTTTTGGCAACCATTTTGAGTAGTTGAGCATCAGAGCTAAAACACAGCACGGGGGAAGATGATTTTGAATTCAGGCTTTGGATCTAGCTCAATGCAGTGCTCTATGGTTTTTGCCGCTCAAGGTGCGTACAAGTTCAGCCCGTAGATTGTCAATGGAATTGACTCCTACTCCTCTACCGCTTAAGATCTTACTAAGCTTGATACTGCGGCTTGAAAGGCGCACTGTTTTTTTTTTTTTCAGAAATAAGAAAATGGGCTTAGGGTAAGATCTTCGAAGAAGACTACACGGGTTCCTGTCTATGAATGATCAAAAAGACCACTGATATAGAGGCTAACGATCCACTCAAGAATTTTAAGGAAAGATGTCATTAGTAATAGAATAGCGAACAGATTTATGTCAGTCCTAGCGATGCACTAGATGATATAACCATCTTTAAAAAGACTAAAAGGGTGATTAGCTTTTGTTGCGAGTAAGTTCTTAATGTGTGTCTATTTCACGCAACAAGAATACGCAATATGATTCTAGGCCTTGACTTTATGACTAAATAAATATTTTGGCGCGACAGGTCTATGGGACCCAAGGCCTAGCTTCTCGCAACCATTCGCTTTGTGTGGGTTTTCAATTTTTGGGACGAATGGAAGGGATCTACAATTTTACGCGGAGTCCAAACGGCTAATTGAGAAGCTCATTCATGACAGTTTTACTCTCGGATGTTTGTCAGACGTTCGCGAGAGGTGGCGCAGCGGAAAAAAAACCTTAAGATGTAATTTGGCCCTCTCGGGATTCGAACCTGAGCCCCTCGCTTAGTAGCCCAATACACTACCACTAAGCCACTGCGCCACTGACTTTATGACTACACAACGTCAAATGGTCATGATCCGAACAATTTGCGGCCGAATTTTGCGATTGATCCCCCCACCTTCACTAGTTGTAAAATTGTTTAAAACAATGACAAAGGAAGTGCAATAGTCCGATCGTTCATACAAATCAGCATATCAGGCCCCTACCAACCGTGCTTGGCATTAATGACCATCGTTTGATTCATCGAAAAATTCCCCAACTCCACTGAACCTTACTGATCAACTGGCCGGCCGCATTTGCGTTATTATTCATACCACTTCACTGCGGGGCCCAAGTGGTCATTGGTTGCTTAATCTCCTTCTGGATATCTACCAAAAAGATTAGAAAAATTCAAAACTCGTATTGACCCAAAACCAACCAAGCACTCTGCGGTAGGACCCCGCCTTGCCGGAGGCCAATTACAAACTATCCAACGAAAAGCCCAGACAGCAGAGTGCATTTTGAATGCAACTGAGACTGAGAAAACAGCAGGCCAGCAGGTCGATGTTGATTATCGCATAATAAATTCCAGTGCAGAAAAAAAACAACAACTGAAATCCAACGCAAAATTTAAATTAATTCCGACTGGGGGAGGGAGGATTGGTGGCGGTGCAACAGCAGCTGGTTTTCAGCTGGAAGTTGTGAGGTCCACTGTTCGCACATTCCTATACCAAAAGTGATGTAATGGTTGGAAACTTGTTTTCGAATTCTTGACAAGGGTTTGTTCTGTGAGTATTTTTTTGAGCTTGTAAAAGGTTTTGCGAACCTGTTAAAGATACTGTCAAGTTTCAAACTTGTTTCAGTTATTCGAGGGATTATATAACAACTTTCGTTGGATATACCTTTTGAAATTTCTTTTCATACCACTGTACTGAAGTTTTGTTGTGGATTGCCAGATCCTGGGTCAGAAAATTGAAGAATCCGACAACGAAATATTGTGAAAGGTTTTCATTACTTTGTTTAACCGAGTGGCTGTTTTATTAAGCGTCAAACCCGTAGCATCCGTCGCAACGTTTTCAACTGACAGATGAAGAGAATAAATGACAGATTATGGAAAGTGACGCATTAGCAACGCATATGCCGCATAAAGAAGGTTTTACTTTCTCTTTTTGTGTCTGTTGAATCTGTTGACAGTTTTCACAAGTTGAGAAGTAGGTTGCACAATCATTGGTAGAAATATTGGCCGTGTTCCTCTGCCCGCAAGACGTCTGTCACAAAATATCCCAGGTGAAGAAACGCTCGCGCTAGAACCCTAGCGCCAGCGGCAAATTTTACATACTTTTGAACGTTTTTCCTTTGACTGGTCGTTTTTTTTTAATTTTTTTCTATCAATTCAGTGGGTAGTTTTACGCTAGATTGAGAAATTTCGCTGAAAGGGATATTTCACAAAAAATGACGTCTAGTGCAAATTGTGACATGTAATTTTTTTTATATAAAGTTTGGAATGACGCTAGTCATCTAGAGGACAGTGGAACGCGGCCATTGACACAGAGTGCGAAAGACTGTCATTGACGGAAACTTTGAAGCGCCGATGACAGTTCAATGCCAATCACAAAATATTCTGCCCCAGGAGTTAGTGCGTATAAAATATTTTGTGCAACGCATATACGACGGATCTTTTGGGATAATTTCTTACGTTGAATACATTGACGTTTACGTACCCAGAGACAATACTAGAGAATGGTTTGTCTCTGGGCTTTACTGTGTGAACGATAGAAAGTTTTTGCCGCTGATTTGATTATTTATTTTGAGTACCTACCGCTCATTAAAAAGGAACAGGGATGAGCCTACTAAAAGTCCAATAAGCCATTGTGGAGTTAGAGCTGTGTAATTGACTTAAAAAGCAAGAATTATTTTAGTCCACTTTCTGTCACTTAAACGATTAACTGACGTATTTATTAGATTCCCTTATAACGCCTCTACGATGTTGTTTTGTTATATATCGCGTAAAAATGAAAAAAAAGAAATCTATTACATTTTGCTCTGAAATCGACATCAGATGTTTGTTGGTTCCAATATCGAATATCGAAGGCCTGGCGAAAGGTAAAATCCCGAAAAAAACACAAACAAAATGACATTTCAAAAAATAAAAAAATATGAAAGCTAAATGCCTGAAACAGACGTGCACTGACGTTTATTTTTGAATTTCTCGCATATGTTTTCAACAAACGTCATGCCAAATTTTCGTTCCTGTACTTTTTGGTTATATTCTCTTTTTCTGAGAGAATATATCCTCACTCCTTGATATCTGACATTTTGCCGAAATTGGCCCAAAAAGTAAGGGAACATACCTATTACTTCGCATCAATTAATGACAGTAGGTACAGCCATTTGACAATTAATTTTATATTGGTAAAATAATTTCGAAATGAATTTGGACGACTTAATAAATTAAAGAAAGTTACAGTTCTGCAAAAGGCTTGTCCCTTAAAAATATATTTTTATAATTCCTGTGTTTTTTATTAAACAATAAGTCTTTGTTTTTAACAAATTCTTTAAGATTTTACTCCATGACTGTTTGAATTTTTTTTTCAAATGAAAGTAACAACTTTGATTGACCCATGCGTCAAATGACAAGAAATGTACATAATTGTACTATTTTGCTATTCTAGTACAGCTGGTTTGCATCAAGATTAGAAATAGCGATGTCGTGCAGCAAAATATTGTTTGCAGCAAAGTCGTGTGTTTGCTTGTAAAGAAACCAATGTTCTCTAATTTTGATGCACGGTTTTTGCTGCACATCTGTTTCAGGCATTACGCATCCTCTAAACGCAAATTTTTGCGCTTAAAGTTACGCATCCTCAAGGCAAAGTTCTTTTTGTTTATAAATCACGTTTTCCCGCGTAAGAGCCTGCTAGAGGATGCGTTAAGTTAAGCAGACTCTACGCTGGATTTATAAATAAGGCTGTAAATGCTAAGTTGTTAAAATTATCTTTAAATAGGTATAAACCTTCCCAGAGAAATATAGATTTTAATAGTAAAATCCGTGTTTAAATCGATTTATTGTTTTTTGAGATACCTAAGTCCGGATATAGAAAGACGACTTTCAAGGACATCCACTTACTCTATGTTATAATTATTAAAAACGAAAACAGAAAACTGCAAATTGATAATAAATCATTCTAAAGTTTATACGAACAGTCATATTTGACGTCTAAAGTGTCTTTAATATGGTTTCATTTCAGCGGGGTTAGTAATAAGTAATATCTCAGGGAGTTATAACCATTCAAATGCATGCTACGGTCCGTGGAGTGAGGTTAGCATAAGAAGCAATTATTTTCGGTTTTTTCTGCACATCTGTCATAAGGTCACAATACTCGCCATAACAGATATGCAACGCGCGTTAATGTGAACACTCGGTAAGCTACTCCTCAAATTCTGCAGTTTATATTAGGCAATCTCTCAAGCTAGTTAGTGACAGACTTAACATTTCAATGTCAATGCCAACTTGATCGATATTTATCTATGTATCCACTGAAAACTTCACCCAAAACCATTTACAGGTTTTTAGTGGCACACCCCTTTCTCATTGGAGTTGCATAATCCTTCAGTTTAAAGACCACCTCACTGATTGCAAAATATCGAATAGCATCTTTAGTTTTCATTTTTTACTTTTATCCAATTTTGTGTAATAAAAGTCTCAAATCATTTATCATGCACTTAGTTCCCAATCAATAAATGCTAACGATCCGAGATGATATCCCAATTTATTGCCCACCTTTAGCAAAAAGCAATTACATCCATCATAGACCAGTTGGCTGACTTACGATTTCTCGAACATTTGTAAGTTCACGAAGTACAAAACACTAACAGCAACCTGACTATTTCAACAAGCTTTAAAACATTTCTCTATGGCTATCACGCAAACCGAACCACACCTACTGTTTCTGTATTGCTGGCACTTCCTCGGGCCGAGTGGTTTAATTTCGAATACAAAATTGCGAACGCATTCTGGACTAATTGGCTTGGAATAGGTGAGTGAAAGAAACACACGCGACCTTGGCATTTTGCCAAACAGCTCTGATTTGCTGGTTTTTACTTTCATTTACTGTCTCTATACTATCTCTGTTAGCCGGTTGTAACAATCTAAAGCTGGATTTAGTTGTCTACAATATTTGTATTTGGCTAATGAGATTGTGAGCGGTCATGGGCTATACTTGCAATTATCATCGCCGATTGGTTTCAGAGATTTCAGTTGATTTTTTTTAGGTCGGGCATGAATTCACATTTTGGACTAAAATTGTAATGACAAGAAACATTGCAGAAGGTAGTGAAACGAGTTTGTTCCATTTGAATCGAAAATGGAATAGTGCGCTTCCACAATTGAATGAATGGAAATATGCGGTTGTACTTGGAGTACCGAGTCTGTTTTTTGGATTTGAAAGTTTCGAGGAAAACAAGTTGATTGGTCATTAGTCTGTAGTTAATAAGGAACTAGATAAATTTTATTCTTCTTGTTAGGAAACTCTTAACTCCAAGGACACTCTTTCCAAATAATTACTATGCCCTACTCAACGCGTTTTACAGACGGGAGCAACAGAAGTTGTAAGATTTAATGACAGTTTGAGGCGTGTGTGAACTTTTATTCCCCCTGCCTTCTAAAAGAGTGGCGGCTTTCTTAGATGATAGTCTAAACCTAAAGCATTAAAATTGCTGACAAAATAAAACTAATCAGAAATGCTTTTCCTGTTTAATTGTTTTTTCTCTAAAAAGATGCCACGCCCAGTTTTCGATCTCGCCCGCATTTTGTGGATAGATTTACTATGCTTTCTGTTTATGAATTCTAGCAAATTTTGCTTTATAAAGCTTTTAAAGCATTTTCTTTCTATAGTAGGTGCCACTACTCAATCTACAATTTCGTCCAAATTTTGCAAAATTCTTTAAACTGCCAATATACATTCATTTACCAAATTTCAAAGCCAAACCTGCTACAAATGCCAAAATGGTGTTTTAAATGAATTTGTTGTGCAAAAGGCGCCACGCCCCGTTATAAGTCACATCGAAAGAGGCTTCAACAGACAATTTTTATCCATGTACCAAATTTGGTGCTCAAGTTAGCGTCTTAAGTTTGATATTTATTGGGTCGGAGGTGGCACGCCCATAACTGAAGTATAGGGCTATGAATTTCCACAGATATTCGACTGTCATTGTATATCAGATCAGAAGAAAATTCTGACCATTCTTAGAAATGACATTTCATAGAATTTATTTTAGTAGTTCGTTACAACGTTCAGATCGCTGCAATTTTTTTTCAAATGCCTATTAAATAACAAATTCTTTTAATACGTTTATTTTTGTGGTTTGTCATAGAAAAGAAGTATGATTTCTTATATCTTTATAGGAAGTAAAATAGCAGGTGTCGGTAATGTGAACAAGCAAAAATGGCGGATTACTTGTCTGCTTTATTAGTACCATATAGATTTTCAAGTATAGTCCATATTATTTATATAAAGGATTAGGAGGCATTAAGAGGAACATAATCACATAAAACTCGAGCAGTTTTCACATTCATTTTGTATTTTCTTTGACACAAAAGCACCCACTAGCTTAACATTTATTTGCTTTTGCGAACGAATGAAATTAGTGAACCCATTATATTTTTCCTTCCAATTGTCTAAAAAATTTATATATTTAGGTAAACGAATAAAGGAAAAGAACCGGTTCACGAGAGAAACTGAGAAAATTAAGAAATGTTTTCAGTCACAATTGGCCGCCATATTGCAACATTTTGACAGATGCGGAGACGTTACCAAAATTATTGTGCCGAGTATATTAACTTTATGTATGTACCTTGTGTCAATTCACCAGATGTATCGAACAAAATTTAGTTTGCTTAATTAGAGAAACACAATCAGTCAGTCTTTAAAACTAACGAGGTTTACTTACAGCTCGAGATTTAAAACAAACAGAGCTTCATTTGACATTATTGTGTGGTGAACAAAACACAAACATTTGATATTTTCCAAAATAGGTAAGTACCCATCGTATTAAAATTTAAGTATTCACTATTCACTAATGTCATGGAAATATGACACTGCTTATTATAAAATGGTAATCGTAAGTCGTCTGGCAAAATGGCAAACTAAAATTTCATGAAGCTGTCAAAGTGGTTGACGTTTAAAAGTTGATGTAAATCTAAGCAACAACAACTCTAAAGAAGAAACAATCTTCAGATGAGCAAGAAGTGTGCGTTTTTTATAATTCTTAGTTGTGTACAATTAACTCTGGAGCAGTCGTACAGTTCTCAATTCCAATTCCGGGGTTTCCCTATAATATTGATCGTTCTTAAAAAGTCATATGCGTCATAAATGTGGTATTAAAATATAGTTAAACAAAAAAGAGAATTTTTAAACGATCGGTAATACAGTTTTGTTTAATTCATAGGTATGTTCGAAGACGTCATCTGCGTTGCAGCTGTCAAGAAGGAAAATCGAAATTACAGCAATCCTCGATTGACAATAAAGTTAAACGGCAAAATATTCTGATTAAATTATTCTAGAGTAGTAGATTAAGTGGTAATGAGCTCCTTTAGTTAAACGTCAAATCGACAAATTTTTCATTTAAATGGAAGAAGAAATAAATTTCATTCAAAAAGTCAAACAAATCCACGGTGAATAAAAAAACATTATAAAACATAAAAAAACAATTTCTAGTTAACTAGTCATTAGATTACTTTAAACGTCATCTTGCTGTCATTTTTTGCAGAGTTTCATGGCTGTGCAGTTTCGTTAAAAAGTACAAGTATGGTCGCAAGATTGCTATTTAAAAGGCCGTGACATGCTTATAAGTCATTCGCAAAAAAACTGCAACTGGTAATGACCGTTGTACAAATCTGAAATCCAAACCTGTTGACAGGTTGCGTATGTTGGTTGTAAATGTCAATTGTACAACTAGTGTATGCGAAAATACATTCCTTTTGCGTGATTATTTCAAAATAAAGTGACAAGTTCTGCATAAGCATACCAGTAAGTACCTTCTATAATAAGAAATATGCCCGCAAGGTCATTGTTAAAACAAGTTCGGCGATCTAGCCCAAATTCATATATCGGAAGGTACATCCATCTTATTTTCCGCTCGATTGCGCCACTGAAAGACCGACTTCAGGCGTTTATTCTTTTCCTTTTGCATTACTGTACAAGGAAATTAATTTCGATCATGATAGCAGTTGGCGTTATGCAAAATATCATAGCAAAAGTGTCTCAGGCACGAATGCGGTAGTTCGTTCGTTCGTTCGTTCATCGATCATTTATTGCATTACCTACTTAATGAACACGAATTGAATGAAAAAAAGAAACAACAACTTTCGACAATCAAAAATATTTCATAACGATTCGTAAACATTTTTGGCTCACAAAGATCCTGTTCGTGAAATGAAACCGATTGCAAGATCGCGCCACCGCGCATATTCAATTGCGTTCGATGACATAATTCCAGTACAACTACCACTACTGCGTACCACACTCGATATGAAAGTGAAATCATTAATCTGTACCACAACTGAAACTGAGTGTCCCCGTGTCACATATAACAAAGTATCTCACGAACTGGTTTGGCTATATTTAAATTGAACGATCTTGTCCATCAAAATAATCAAGAAATGCATTCTTGACATGCTCGCACTCACCGTGATCTGTAGAAGATTCATTTCACTAATATTCACTGTGTCACTTTGATTAATCCTTTGTTATCCTTCGAGTATAGCTGGCACACCACGGCTAAAACACTCTATGCAGTGCGATAGTTCTTTGTCACTTTAAAATGCGTATATCTACTTATCTGCGACCGACTTGCTATGTACTCCACTGCGTAATGATGTGGGTTGGGTGGCTCCAGTTGGGTTTTATACTGACATTCCTTCTACTTCGTCGTTTGTGTGCCCCCGATGGGGGTAAAAAGAGCTTTTATTGTGTACATACCGGTAAAACGGCGTGGCTGTGGCTTTGGGCCACCGCCGAAGATTTTACGATTCGGTCGGAGCTGACATGAATGTCAGTGGAGGAAAGTGTTTATGCGAAAATGATAAAAATGCACTCTGCTGCGGTTAACTGAAATGAATTCAGAGTTTGACTTTTTTCACAGGGCTTTGAATGTTGAATAGCGGTTTTCGGGTGGTCACAAGTTTATTTTATTGTTTACATCGGAATAGGAGTTATAAAGTTGGGAATGACAGTACACAGGCTATTACTTTTATTCATAGATATTTGAATAGAATATTGTCTTAGCCATATGTCAAGAACTGTCAAAAGCGGCAAATATTGTAAAACTTCAACATAGCCTAGACCACTTGCTTTGCTAACTCTAAGAGCAGAGAAGTTTTTTCTTAGACGCATTTTGCCACGCTTCATGAACAGTTATAAATCTAGAGATACGTCAAACTAATGTCTTACTTTATTCGCTCTATCGAAGTTTACCTCAAGCCAATCAGTTGTATCCCTTCTCCAAATTACTAGTGTATTTAAGTCATGAACACAACTAAATATTTCACATAAAATTTCAACGCAAATAAAAGTATAACACAAAAAAGTAGTATCTCAGTTGTGATTTGGCAGCACTTTTCCAAGCGACCAACAATTTGACAGCTGACGGATTTTTTTTTCTTGTAATAAAATTTCAATTTCAAGACTTTTTACCAAAATACAACCCGTGATTAAGTGCAAAATGTTTAAAATCAATCGTGAACTGATTCCACAGTAAAACAGTTCACAATTACATTCGTAATGAACTGGTATATATTGTTGTCTTTAGTTCGATTTGACCTACGCCTGTCGCCTAGTTCCCTCTCGCGGAAAATAAATGGCGCTGTAAGCGGTTTGTAAGCAACATCTGAACGCATCATTAGAAAAGTGTTAATATGAACAGCTGTCAAGTCACTTCTTTGGGGTAACTTGGTGTGAATCGGCGTGCAGATGTTGTAATTCCTTGCTAAAGAGTCTAAGCCTTACTTTTCTGAGATAAATGTTCAATAAAACACGCCTTTTGTCATCACGAGCTGTGCCGAGTGTGTTCAGAAACCAGACTCTACAAAAAACCTGTTTGGGTTTTAGGATAAATTTATAATATCGAATTTGTTTCATAATATCTCGGGACTTAAAAAAGGTTTAGGGTAAATAAATTTTAATTCCGGTTTTAGTGTTTGGAAGCATAGCATTACGATACATCTCCCTAGCTTTTCGAAAAAATAGTTGAACAATGAAAACCATATGTGTGATGTGAGTTTTTCGATTTGGCATCACTTTTTCAAGTGATAGCTGATTTGACAGCTTACATCCGTGCTCGTTTTGGATTGACATCGAGGACGTTCAAGTTTAGTAAGTCTGACAGCTGACTGACTTGATGTATCTCAGTTTTGATTGTCCTAGATCGGTCACATGGGCAGCTGTTGCTGTTGACGTTTATGGATTGGTAGCCGACGAATGTAGTCAAGAAATTCGTGACTGAGTACTAAGTTGACAGTTCGCATATGTGGCTGACGTAGGAAAATTGACGTTTCCGACCAATCTAGTTTTTGCGTTCAGGTTACATCTACTCCACACCAATCTAGTCGACTTAAGATAACTAAGTTTTTGAATGTGCCCAGTTATACAATCGGATGTCTGTCGCTGTCAGACTGAAAAATTAAACTTTTTTTTCAGAAGGGGCATATAAAGCCTTCTGAGTCTAGCACGTCTTTTAAAAATTGAAAAAGAATCCTTGGTCCAATTTAATGACGTTTTGACTAATTTTTCAATACCGTTCTTGACACTCAACTGTCTTATCACATAAAATCTATCTATTCTTTAAATGGTAATTAAATCGTGCCCTCATTCGCACATCATATATCGTACGCCACTGTAAGTATAAAATCACTTACCTTGCGTCGAAGTTAGTTTTCAAGGATTTTGCACGCTAAAAATGCAGATTTTCGCAACATGCATCAGTTCAGTGGGTACTCTTGACAATATTTCTTACAAAATCGACGAAAAATGAATTAAAGATCAGCTTCAAATTTAACGCCTGCTACGACAGTATATCGTTAAATTTATTAACCATAACGAAGTTGACACGAACAGCAAGCGTTTTTTTCTTTTTAAATATTTTTAAAGCCCATGCTGCGAACTCACTTATCAACCATATGACATCATCATCTTTAAGCAGGATTATCCCATAAAAACGTTCGAAAAAAAAACAACAAAACATTTTCAACAGGAACATGTAATTGATGGCGCGTGGATGGAATAAAATTTTGCGTTGCATGATCTTCATGTTCGATCTGGGCGTGATGCGACACACAACATTTTTATTCGAAACAGAAATTCCAGCTGAACAAAGAATGTCCCAGCACAAGACCAGTCGCGGTGTGACATTTACCATTGTAAGGCATTTGCGTGGTAATTTTTTAATTTTCCTAAGACTTTTTGGCTGTTTCTTTTTTGACATCTTGTTTTGTTTGTTCAATATTCGAAAGGCGTGTGCAGAATACTGATATAGGCTTTTGAGGTTATCCAGTGAATGGTGTTCTGATTTGCAGAATTTTTATTAACAGCTTAGCTTGGATTCGAATCGTGACATAACACCCCGACTCCACAGGAGATAATTTCTCTCAAACTAAATGTCTGGCATCCATCTCATGCAATTTGTTTTATCAGCGCTGGGCAATTCATGCCATGAAATTTCATTTCATATCGCAACGGCACGAGAGACTGAAGGTGAACTTTTGGTATTTTCGACAAATAAACTATTCAACTGTTTGTTTTGTTTAACATTTTAAAACAAATACTAACGCCACAGACCAAAATCGGCACTCAAATGAGACAAAAAATGATATTTCCAGAAAAAAAAACAAGTATCTGTCAAATTCATGTCAGACATCCATGCCAAGAAATAATTGCAGAGAGAGATCGCAGACATCCAATCATGAGATGAAATTGAGTGACTCCACAAGGCATTTCATCTCATGATAAGCATTATGCGAGAAATTATCTCCTGTGGAGTCGGGGTGTAATGTGTAAACAATAGGTAGCCAAGTGTTTTCTGTTGTTGACGAATGGAAAAATGTTGATAACGACATCTAGCAGAGAAAATGTGTACGTAAACGATCGTATAGGGAAACAGACAGTTTACCATTAGGCTGTAGTTGTCGCAGTCTGAATGATAAGTCAACATTCTACCGAATCAGTTAGTAAAAGAGTTTATTATTTTATACTTTAATAGGTGGCGCTACAGTCGGCGAATTACCTAGACCAGCTGTCATTACATTTGTCATATTTTTTGACGTGTTTTAACCATAAAACCGGCTGACAGTTTGTAAGTTCCAATTTGATTTCCAGTCTTACTTTACCAACTGTCAACTTAGTACTCAGTTGGCTACCATTCCATAAACGTCAACTGAAAAAGGTTTTCACGTGACTGACCTAGGCTAATCCAAACTGAGACGCATCAAGCCAGCCAGCTGTCAGATTTAGTAAACTAGATACTTAAACCCCCTCATTGCTTACGCTGAAAACATTAGATCTGACAGTGACAGGGGACTTGCGTAATGTGTCTGAGCTTTTATCGGCCCATATTTCTAAGTTGATGTACGACAGAACGAGGGTACTCTACTTAACCGATTGAATATTTAGTTATGACAATTCGATTGTACCTTTGAAGTTTATCTAGACCAATTTAGTTTTATCTAGTTCAGCCAAATGTAATCCACAAAAAGATGAATAGATTTTTAAAGGTTAAAAAAACACGTTTTGACGTCTTTTCCACCAACAATAAATCAAACTTGCATGCCGGAAATGCGCATTGGATACCATTTAAATTATGATGTCACATGCAATCCACACACAGTGATATTATGATGTGTCGTTTCCGTTGGAATTATTTTAGTTTAAATTTGAAAAATAAATCTTCCAAGCTCAACGGTTAATATAAAATGATTGAAGTGTGTCTTTAATAAAAGCATTGAAAAAGTTATCCATAAAGTAGAACACGGGTTGTGTCTTTGATAATTTTGTGCAGAAACCATCAACACTAAGGAAAACCCTACAAATGTTCGTTATCAATAGCGAGGTGAATACAATTTAAAGTATAAAAAATTTGTGAAGTTACATTAGTATAGTAATGTAGTACGAGAAGGTAGGTAATATAATTCGTATTCATTTGATTTGCAAATTGCAAGCTGTAGGGAGTAAAACGCAGTAAAAGGCACAAGACTGACAGGTGACAGGTTTGTACATTTATTGTGTTGTTTTTTGTTTGGCATTGAATTTAAGAGGCTGCGCGTTTTTGTCCCGAATTTTATGGCCACTTTTCCTGTTATTCTAAATAGATCTACAAAATAAAACACGCTTCCTTTGTATAACTTGGAATTTGTCATATTGTTTATCGACATTATGGTGATTGGTGACAAAGACTGTTTTGTTTAGCAAAATTTGCAATTATGGAGAGCGGCATTTTCATAAGTGGTTCAAAAAAAGTCCACTGATTGACTCTTTTTCCAAAAATATGGACAACATTTATCTGGACGCGTGATGTGAGCTCATGATGCCGCAACGCGCAATACTCTTGAATTGACTGACGACAGAGATCCAACTAAACGAACTATTTGGACTCAGTAGCTTAGGAGGCTAAGTGAATTTTTGTAACACACAAAGTGAAGAACTTTTATACAGTTTTTCATCGTTATCCTTAACCTGTCGTGGAAAGTGAATGATTCCAATTCAAAGCAGATGTCGTACCTATGGTTTGACTAGGGTCGCAACGATTGGGTTGCAGGTTAGAGCGCTTACCAGGGACAGGAATGAAATTTGAAGGGTGGTTTACTGGAGAAGATGTATGCTGTGCAAGAAGGTAAAAGAGTCAAGAGTTACGCAAAGGGTCCATTGCTTATCTGGTATATGACAGATAAATGCTAAACATAGAGGCTTTCACGGCGATTAAAGAACAGGCGAAATTTGTTGGCCTTAAAGTAAACGAGGACAAGACTAAGTACGTGCTATCAATAAACAAAAAAACATCTGTCCACCGCCTAGGACAAAACGTCACTATTGATAGCAACAATTTCGAGGTAGTTAAGTAGTTCATCTACCTCGGAGTAAACATTAGCTCCATGAATGACACCCTAGTTGAGATCGGATGAGGAATTACCCTTGGAAATCGCCTCTACTTCGGTTTGGCAAAACAAATGGGTTCGAAACACTCGAAGGACGAAGTGTAAATGCTTTACAAAAGCCTGCCTGAATTTCTGCTTTATGGAGCCGAGTGCTGGAAGAAAAGCAGGAAATTAGAGCTGATACTATGGGCTCTTTCGAAAGAAAAATTGTTGGACGGATTTATGGTCCCTTATGCGAGGAGGGCGAATGGAGGAGAAGATACAACCGCAAACTCTATGAGCTGTACCGATATGTGGATGTAGTTTAAGAAACCAAAACTCGTCGACTACATTGGCTCGGCCATATCGAATCTCAGCCCACAGGTCCGAGACGACAGGGAAGACCGATCGTCCGTTTCAAAGACCAAGCTAAGTGGAATGCCAGAGCGCTTGGTCTGGATAACTGGAAGCAGCGTGCTCGGGATTGCAGAGGATGGAAGGCTGCAGTGTCTCAGGCAGAGACTCTTCACGGGTCGGGAGGCCGTTAAGTAAAAAAAATATTACTTTGTCTTTTTTACTACACAATCATGTAAATGTATTTTTTCTTCGAATCTGCATAAAATTGGATATCCAACTACAGTGGTTGTTTTTAGACGAATGAGGTCCATCATCTACTTCCTCAGCATCGGTATATTCGTGTTGTTCCAAATTTTAGTCCGTAAATATTAAATAATAAAATTTCGCACTTAATTTGTAGTTATTTCAATATTGTTCTACTTTAAATATTCGGCGCAGTGGCTTAGTGGTAGTGTGTTGGGCTGCTAAGCGAGGGGTCTCAGGTTCGAATCCCGAAAGGGCCAAATTACATCTTAAGGTTTTTTTCCACTGCGCCACCTCTCGCGAACGTCTGACAAACATCCGAGAGTAAAACTGTCATAAATGAGCTTCTCAATTAGCCGTTTGGACTCGGCGTAAAATTGTAGATCCCTTCCATTCGTCCCAAAAATTAAAAACCCACACAAAACGAATGGCTGTGAGAAGCTAGGCCTTGGGTCCCACAGACCTGTCGCGCCAAAATATTTATTTATTTATTTATTAAACCTTCATGAAGTAAGAACTTGGGGTTTCGCGTACTTGGGGTCTACATAGAAGAACTTGGCTCTTTTTTAAATATTTTAGTTTCTGGTCCGATCTCACTCCTTTTTGCAAAGATCTTTATATTTGTCATATCAAAATCTCGAATAATTCTGAAAGATAAAGGTGAGGACTCTCCTAAAATCAACTCAGTTACTACCTTCCTATTTCTTTTGTTATATTTTCTTTTTGTTATTGATTGTTTTGATTTCAGCTTCATATGTTTATTCTTGTCCTGGCAAGCAAGAAGATCTCGTGGAATATTTTTTGAAGATCGGATGGCCCACTCTCGGTCACATATTTATTGGACACGAGCATTCTTAAAATGAACTGAGGGAAAATCAGGTCTATAGAGACTTCCCAATCTATTATACTCTTAAATATCACTTTCTTGGGCTTTTATTTTACTTGGATCAAAATTAATAAAGTGCACACCACTAATAGTTTTTACTTTAGACAAAGCTAAGCACCTAAGCCTGGCCGCAACAAAATAAGGACGACCCCAATATCAATAAGAGCATTTTCGAACCTGAGCCTTGGCTTTTATGTACCTATTGTGATTGCATATGCGAGACAAATAGGAAACTGTTCCCGATATACGAAAGCTCTAATTGGTTTTAACACGCATTAAAGAATACACAATTCCATGACTAAATTGAATGGTAACCTACCCCTTTGGCCTTTTCTTTGTCACTAACATCCCATGAAATTCGTTGAACTTTCAAGATGCATATATAATTTCAAAATGACAATAAGCAGACATTTTTGATTTTCAAGCTCTACCATTCTACAAAATATCATTATTCTACAGCAATCGGAAGTGCTCCATATAATTGACAACAGTTCAACAAACAGTTAGAAAATGAGTGGATACCACGCCCCTTTATAGTAAAATCTCAAATTTTCGATTTGTTCCTTTGCTTTGCATCACAAGACCTACCCTTATGTAAAATAACAAGATTCTACGATACCGGAAAGTGCTCCATAATTTTGATGATCTGTCAGTCACTGAGTCAGTCAGTTATACGGTTTTTGTGATTTATGAAGCCCTATATCTCAGGAACCGTCAGAGCAGTGGATTAGTGGTTAGTATGTTGGACTACTAAGCGAGGGGTCCCCGGTTCGAATCCTGAAAGAACCAAGCTATATCTTAAGATTCTTTTTCCACTGCACTACCTCTAGCGAACGTCTGACAAACATTCGAGAGTAAAACTGTCATGAGAGAGCTTCTCAATTAGCCGTTTGGACTCGGCGTAAAATTGTAGATCCCTTCCATTCGTCCCAAAAATTGAAAACCCACACAAAACGAATGGTTGTGAGAAGCTAGGTCCCACAGACCTGTTGCTCCAAAATATTTTTTTATTTTTTTTATATCTGAGGAACCATTTCTGCTAACAATTTAGTGAGGCGCCTGTGCTTGATCAGATTAGCAAACATTTCAAAAATATTCCCTAAAACCCTCTGTCTATGTTGGCGGTCTTCGGTTCTTGCTTTGTTTTCAAATTCAGGTGAATAGGTATTGCACATTAATTTCTATGGCGGAATTCTCGCTTTCGATGACCATTGCTTTGTACTCGCATTCCTTTTTCTTTGCTTCGAAGGACGTATATTGTACCCACAGCTATAGGCACTGATTATTAAACAACGAGTCTCTTCTTAGTCGGGTATCACTCACCACATCACTCTATCGAAGACATTTGTCTTGATAACTTTATGGCGGCGCTGGCTTTAATCTCCTGAAGGACTTGAGGAAAGGGGCTATGGCAGCCGTTTGATGTAAAACAACATTTCACAATTTTTTTTCTATCTGGTGGTCTGGATAGTGACCCGAGTCAGTTTTACCACTTTGTCGCTCTTGGGCATTGGATGCATGATTTTTGGCTGAGTATAATCAATCTGCTTCTTCGTGTAATAATTACGGCACACAAACTCACTGATACTCCTTGTGCAGAAGTGATGTTGCATGTTCTCTTTACCTATTTCGTCAATGACGTCCCCCAGTAAAACTCACATCTCTCATTGATCAGTCTACCCAGTATACAAGTGATGGGCCTGCATTTAAGCTTAATACTTACGCAGATAGCATTATTTCTCGTTAACTGACATCGTTCCCAAAGCCATGCATTTTAATGCCCTTTTCTGCGACTCTCTCGTTACACTTGCAAATTCGTCAAACCCATTCACATCGCACTCTCGCATGCTATTGTGAAATTGCAGAATTTTAATGTTCTGTCATTGTTGCTGGCCAAGGCTACCGCACTCAACTTACCTACCGCACTCTGGCGCAACTATTCATAAGGTATCTGTCTGCCATGCAAGCATGCTAATTTGACCAGAAAGACCATCAATTTGCAATTACAACCCAACAATCTGCCATCACGCAACGCCAATCAATGTTTGCACAAGCCGAATCATCAGCCTATCCAATATGCAATTACATCTAAAACAGGAAAAAAGTCATTCTCAATAACTAAAGTTCAAAAACACATGACCAACTTAACAAACTTGTTTCATTTATTTACAACCTACAGGTGTCTCTGTCCGTAATCTAATTTAACTGCATACATACAAAAAAAAACTCAACTTAAATCTACGATACTTCTATGGTAATACTGTACAATTTAAAAATGAATGGTACCCCATTGAAGTTTTCTCGAAGGACATTCGCCACTGAATGTCCCTTATCACAGTACACAACAAGGAGCAGTTTTGCACGCCTTCAATCCTCGGCACGCTCCACATCCCGCATCATCATCAAAGCCACAGCTCCAATGAGTCCGCACACCCCCATCACGCTCATCGGCAGCAGTGTTGAAATGTGTTCCTAGAAAGGATCGATAGAAAACACCCCAATCAATTGAAAATATTCCTTGATGTAAGATAATAATACCACTCACCAATAGCCACATGTACGGAACAATGATCAACGCGATTCCGGCTGCCAGATTTCCCATTCCGAGGCCAAAATTTCTCACAACTGTCGGATACTGTTGCGCGGTGAAGGTGGGTATGATTGCGTTATTAGCGCCAATAACACATTTAGCTGTGGAGAGCAGTAACAGACATTGTTATTAATCAGAAGTATTGTGGTTGCGGTAAATATGGCTTACCTATCATTGCAAGTCCAATGACGCCGAATAAATTCCCATCCGGAACTAGGTTCACTGCTAGACAACAGACGCCAGAGATGAGCATGTACGCTATGAGGTTTTTCCGTATACCCAGCTTGAGCACGACAAAAATGCTGAGACAAATCGAAATGGATTCAACGAGACCAGCAATTGCCTGGAAGAAATTTTAAAGTCAGTATACCTGTAAATGTATTAACAATATTAAAAAAAAAATTCACAAAGTAAATTGATCCAAAAGAGCTCTAGTCTGGGTTGCGGAACCTGTCTCTTTAAATTTTTACAGCAGACTTGGCCAAAGTATGACTCCTCTAAATCGGAAGAGAAATAGCTACAGCCGGAATGACGCTACAATTGATATAAACCTTGCGCTCCCGTTGTGACATGCCCCGTGTGAAAAGGAAGCTTAATCCAAACGCCAGGAAGAAGGGAGTAAAATTAAAAAGGAAGGTAACGTGCCTGCTGTTTTGCAGGTTTCGAAAAAGACAGCTGACTTTGAGACATAAAACAAGCGCTTTTTGCACGATATTGTATCGACAAAGGGAGGTTTGAAAGAGCCCTAGAAGACACCTAACACTTAGAGAAAGGCTGGGACGATTTCTACCTTATATTTACAAGTTGTGACTTCGTAGTTCGTACGCATAGGCCACCGAAACTTGCATAAACCACGTCCTTTTATTTATTTCTTTTTTATTCACATTATAAAGTTTGTAAAATGAAAACAATCTGATGCACGATTACCTACCACCAGTCACAAAGCCACCTAGTGAGCTGCGAACTTTAAAATTAGCTTGAATCCGAATGAGTCGGACGATTTCTATGAAATAAAAATTAAATGTTGCTGCCTGGTGTGTCCTATAACTTTGATGAAGTAACAAATCCCCATAAAAAGAGGAAAACTTTACAAATGTAAAACCGATAGGTGAAACAATAATTTTTCTGGTTTTTAACCAAGTCACGCTTTGCTGCAGTATCCGGGTTCCGGGTATTCAGGAATGATGAGAGACCTAAGCAACAAAAGCTTTAAAAAAAAAGACTCATGGACTTGGAGTCTTAAGGATGCGCTACATAAACTTTTCCGCTAGTGATGCGAGTTAAGCTTCTACAACTACTTGAAGAGAAAACTTGTAAGGACCGAAAAAGTTACCAATGGGTGGAATAATGACGAAAAGACTCGTCTCCGAAATAGGTAAGAAAGCAGTTTAAAATTTGAATAGGTCAAGTTTTTAGAAGACAACCCTGACGGTGTACAGATTCATAAAAAAATGCTGGTCGACATTTATTTCGAATTCCAAAGGTCTTTATCGCCGGAGACGGGCACTAATGCTTCAAGGTTTTTTATAAGTCCCACCTTTTTATTGTGAAGGTTGTAGGATGCTTACATGCCTCCATGCCCCCTTAAATTATAAGGCCATTTAAGTTGTAAATGTCAAACATATTTGTCAGTTTTTTATAAAATGCAATAAGATCAGTTAAACTCTTGTGGAAATTTACTTTTTTTTAGCTATTTTGACAAGCCGCCCAAAGCCCAAAGGCGACTTATTTATTACCTCGCCTTAGAAAGAAAGTTATACCCAAAAAAACTGATAGCTTCTGCAATGGCAGCCCATAACGCATCTACATGTAAGCTGTGCATGTGCATAGAAGAATCCTGCAAAGACGGCAGTTGAAGACTTTTAACAATGAAAATTCAATTTTCTTTTTCAAGACTTGAGATCCTCTGACAAAATTAAAACTTTATCCAGAGGCTTAGCATAAATTGGCGGACCCCTTCCATCCATGACGTAGTATCAAATAATAAAACACAGTGACTTCGCGTGTTTAAAGTGAAATAAGAAATTTGTAGGCATGTAACACAAATAAACGAAAAGCGTAACAAAAAGTGAAACGCTATATCGTCGCTCTTCTATAACACTTCCGTGAGAGCATGACGAATATTGAACCGAATATTGGCTGCTGCGCGCGCATAATATGCGTAAGGACTATCAAGCTCAATACTGTTTCAGTTTTCGTTACGTTTCTTTTCCCAAAATGTGAAATTAAACCTTTGAAAAATATTGAAAGGGTTTTCCAATAAGAGGTGTTATTTTGAATAGCCCGCTATTTCGGTAGCTGTCACTTTTGAAGCTGTTATTTTTTGACATTTGACAAGTAGAAACTACGCCATTACTATAAATGGAACGATACACGCTTCAACAACGCATTTCAAATTATAAAAATTCACAAAAATGGTGAAAATTTTGCAGTCACTAAAGCATGTTTGGGTCGTCGTGAAGCACCTTGTCAAACCGCAATACAAGGAATGGTGGAAAAACTCGAGCTGTTGGGAAAAGTTAGTGATGTGAAGAATAAAACGTGGCTCAAGAACAACTGAGAATATTGCTGCTGTACCCCAAAGTGTTGAAGAAAAACCAGGTTTGTCCATTCCTCGTCGTTCTTTGGAATTGGGCATTCCACAAACGTCATTACACCGTATTTTGCATAAAGATTTGGGTCCTAAGGTTATAAAGTTCAGTTAACACAAGAACTCAAGTCGGCCGATCATCAACAAAGTCGTGTCTTTGCTGATTGGGTCATTGAAATGCATCTCTCGAAGAGGTGATCACAATTGGCCACCGAGATCTTGTGATTTAACACCTTTGCTATGGAAAATTTCATGAAAAGGATATGATCCTGTAAGTGGGGTCGTGGTGGTCATTTGGCTGATGTTGTTTTTCATTATTAACGGCATACCTTCCTCTTTATTTTGAAATAAATATCCGATAATTTATCTCAAAAAATTTTTCTTTGAATATTGAAATCAGATTTTTTCCAAACATATTCATTAAGATTGGTCCTTTCTGTTAAGTCATATCAAAGAAGCGACATTTCCGTTGTCAATAATTTAATGCAATCGGTTAATAAAACGTGACCAAATCTACAAAAAAAAGTAAATTTAAGGAAAACCTAAAAGGAGAACTACAGGACTCCATGATAGTAACCCAGCTTAAGCCGATGTGCAATTATATTGCAACTGCATATTGTGACGGGAGTAAGACTAGCGAAGCCCTTTCAATCTTCTTTCCTTGTGACACTATACTTCCCCCCTAAATACATCAAACGTCGCTTTAAATACCTTTCTAAGAGTGACAACGTAACGAATATTGAAACACAATGGACTCGCTTAACAAATAAATTGCTGCGGGTGGAGTAAGTAGTTCAATAGCGTTTCCTTTTTCGTTACGCTCCTATTTCCCAATATGCGAACTGATTCTACCGCAAAATGAGGAGGTAAACTTGTAAAAAATGTGTTTACAGACCTCTGACTCGAATTCAATATGTAACATTTTGAGTATCGGTAAGCCGATGCAATGAAATCGGTTTACAAAACCTGAAGAAGAACCAATTTCACCAAAAAGTATCACGGTTTACGGGGAACCATTTATATATTTAAACTGACAAAGTAACGAATATTGAAACGCACTAAATTAACTCTACATTTGCCTTACTGGCTAATGGGGTCTCATAGTCACGTTTCACTTTTCGTTACGCCACAAATTATACAGAATAACCATACTTGAGGAATTTCTTGGAAACCCATTTCACCCTTTTCCGAAAGTCCTTGTAACTACATACGTCCCTACAAAATGTAAACTTCCAATTCCTGCTAGTCCATATACGAATAGCTAACCTCAAATTACACAAATGAACATGAACTTAATTATTCAATGAACTACGACCGTACAAAGCGACATCTCAAATGAAAATTCCAATTCCACATTCGAGTAGCTACTAACAATGGCATTCTACACCCAGTCCCAGTCCCAGTTTATGTATATGTATGCGTCCAACTTACCGTATTCAAATAAACGTTGCCACCTAGATTGCTCAGATGCAGTGTGAGTCCAAAATAAATGATAATCAATGTCAGCCATACGATCAGAGTCAGTACGGTTGTCCGCCAGTACTGTTTATTGAACACAACAACCAAAGGACTGTCGGTCCTTATAACGGGCACTATAGCTGTTCCATTACCAGCTTCGGCCTCACTTTGTTTTGTTGTAGCCGGTGACGACAACGTTGCCGACGACGATGTTGATGCTGCAGCAGCAGCAGCAGTAGCAGCTGTATCCTTTAGGTTGGCTTCAAGTGATTTCCGATAATTCGATGGAAGCGTTCGACCATTCATCCTTGCCGCACGTTCAATCAGCTCAACCAATTCATCGAGTCGACCTCGGGCCAATAGCCATCGGGGCGATTCTGGTACACAATACCTGTGTGATTGATTATGGGGAAGAGAGACGACAGCCAAGTTAGAGAAACGATATTTGTTCATAATAATATAAGTCGACGTGTGTGTTCTGTGTGTGAGTGAGTGAGTATAGGGAATGGCAGAAGGACATGCACACACATGTTGATTTAATAAATTAGAGAAATGAAAATGGTATCAACTGTTCGGCCAAACAATTAGAAAATGTCGGTGTGGGTGTGGGTGGACGGGATTTGAAAATAAATAAAATCAATTGAATCGGATAACAATTTTCTTATTGTTGACTGAACAAAGAGATTGGTCGAGAGTGAGGATGATGAAGCGGCCGGCGAGGATGTCGACTTATCGGATTAGATTTTTGCCCGATGTTATTTGTGTGTGTGTGTTTGTGCTCAGTGATGGGTAAATGTCGTGCGGTATTGTGGAATTCAATTCGTAGAAATTGAGGTGTTACTCTGGGTTATATAGGGTTCAAGGTGTCGTATATAGATTCGGGTGGGTATGTACGCTATTCGGTGACAAGCGAGTGTGGTTGGTTGGACTTAATTGGTAGGAATGCCTTTCAGGTGGGCAACTTAACGCGTGGATAATTATGGGAAATTAATTGCAATGAGCAATAACTTTAACAGGCAGTTTAGGCAGAATAGTTCCATTTGATTTTTAGATGGCAACATTTGAGCTTCTCAAAAGCTTAAGATCTTAAGAAGTCTTTGAATTTTCGACTTCTCGGCATCCCAACATATCAACACCTCAACATATAAACTTCTCAACATCTCATCATCTCAACATGTGATTATCTCAAGATATAAACACCGCAACATTTGAAGGTTTCTCAATATCTGTGGTATTTAAACAAAATGCTGTAATGAAACAAGTTGCAGCAACATATCAACATCCCGGTGGTTTTCTTTGTACTGTTCCATTGTATATAAAAATTGTTTATATACAATGACTGTACTACTTCATTTTTCTGCAACATTCAAATTGAGCCGTGAGACTGCAGCAACATGCTGCCGACCACTTGTAGTGTAGAAAACCTGCAACCATTGTATATAAACATTATAGTACTGGGCACATTCAAAAACTTAGTTATCTTAAGTCGACTAGATTGGTCTGGACTAGATGTAACCTGAACGCAAAAACAAGAATGGTCGGGAACGTCACTTTTTCTACGTCAGCCACATATGCGAACAGTCAAAATAGTACTCAGTCACGAATTTCTTGACTAGATTCGTCGGCTACTCCTCCATAAACGTCAACTGACACAGCTGCCCATGTGACCGATCTAGGCCAATCAAAACAGAGATACATCAAGTCAGTCAGCTGTCAGACTTACTAAACTTGATACTTGAACGTCCCCACTTTCATTGTGTGTAAACATATAAGCAGTGTTTATATACAATGCTGCAACAGATACATGTTGGTAATGCAAAGTTTGTTCGAATCAGGCGTCAAAGACGCTGTTCAATTTGTAGATACCTAGTTTTGAAGTTTGGTACATTTGTTTCTAAATTTTTTTGACAGCAAATGTCAGCGCGTTGAGTGAAGCTTATGGCGTTTTCGATTGAAGAAAAGAATTGCCCTTTCTATGAAAAGAGCAAATCCAGAAGTGCTCTTTCTATGTTTTCCATGTTTCATTGAAAAAGAAAGTGCACTTCCAGGTCAATTCTCAACACGAAAGAAGCGTCCGGAATATTTTTAAAGAAGTGCCCTGAATTCACCAACACACACAAGCAAAATGTCAGATTGAAATGTTTGTTGTGCTATTAAAAACAAATTTTGTGCTATATGATCGGAAAATATCCAATTCTGAGTGTAAATGTAAATATTAATTGAAATATATTAATTTGGCCCAAGGAAAAATTCATATTTAATGTAAAAAGCGAAATAAAAGTAACAACAGAAAACCAAATTTCACAATGACGTGCATATGTTTTCTACCACTATTGCAAAAGTGCTCCAACGAATTTCATTGAAAAGAGCAATTCTGAATTTCGGGGCAATTCTCTCAAATCTTCAATGAAAAACGCCATTAGCTTTTTACAAACGCCAAATAGCTTTAATTGCGACCATATGACTGCTTGGAAAGAGTTTGTCAAAAATGTAAGCGATCTTCAAGGCTTTTTCATCAATGCCTTAACATGTTTCAGTTGCAATTCATTTGTAACAGCTGTGACTCTGACCGAGAGAAGACATAACCAAGAGAGAGAGAGAGAGAGATGGCCCAGATTGACTTGTCATTGGCAGTGACTCAGCTACGAACTGGAGGAACCATAAAGTGGAATAGCAACAAACCAATAACTAAACGTAGATCCTAAGCGTTGTCCAATGATGGATCTCGGCAAGCAAAACTTAAGTGTTTCAAAATTGTCCAATGATAGCTTGAATAGTTGAGGTTCCGTACCAACGTCTAGGCATTTATACTATAAAATTAATATTTTGGCGCGACAGGTCTGTGTGACCCATGACCTAGCTTTTTACAACCAATCGTTTTGTGTGAGTTTTCAATTTTTGGGACAAATGGAAGGGATCTACAATTTTACGCCAAGTCCAAACGGCTAATTGAGAAGCTCTTTCATGACAGTTTTACTCTCGGATGTTTTTCAGACGTTCGCGAGAGGTGGCGCAGTGGAAAAAATCTTAAGATGTAATTTGGTTCTTTCGGGATTCGAACCGGGGACCCCTCGCTTAGTAGTCCAACACACTAACTCTAAGCCACTGCGCCACTGCATTAATACTATGTGTGGAAAAAAATTTGGCCCTTTAACTGAGCGAAATCCCTGTGGATGTTTAAAGAACTTGGTCCCGAACGGGCCATAACCTAGATTGCATTCTAAATGCGGGCCAACGACCAATTTGGTTCCAGAGGATAGAAAGCGACCAAAGTGCAAACCTCTATGACTAATTTTATGTTCGTAACGCAACAGCGAACCAACGTCTTGTGTGTTAGAAAAGATGCAGACCAATTGACCAGTGTGACTGTGCAGATTGGGCGCCAGTTTCAAAACACCGACCAACTTGTGTGGAAAGGCTTTATCTGGTACCGGTAGGCTGGATAGGCATTAACTCCCGCTTGTGTAATGAGATACCTCCGCAAATGACACTCACCCTTACACCCATTTCCTTCACCGGTCGAGTGTGAATTGTAAGAGGAATGGAAATAGTTATACCTTTTTTATTTTATTTTTTTTTGCGGTAGTAGGTGCGAACCTAACGACTGCCGGATTCTTACCGGCTAAAAGAACCTCCCTTCCCAAAGCCCGAAAAGACCCGAAGAACCGAAGAACTTCGTGGAGGTCTGTATAAAGCCACAATAGGTAAGTCTTTTATTTGAAAAATGTTCTCTCCGTTGATGCTCTAAACGCCAAGATCGCTGAGTATGCGCACGGTAACGTTGCTTACAATTTCCGTCTATCTGACGCATGTAATCGGAAGCGGGCCATTCCACAAATTGGTCCCTTAAAGCAATCCTCTCGGAAATAGTTACCCCTGCGTGATACTATCGGCAAAGGAATCTATAGGATAATTTAAGGGGAGCTGGTTGGTGCTGGCCAACAAGCGATAAAATGTAGCGATCTCAACATCACAACATGTTGCACTGTTCCATGAAACATGACGCAAACATGTCTATGAATAATTCCTTGCACAGTAATAGTTCATCTCACCTGAATTGCATAAACAATGAATGACGGCACATCGATTTAGGGGTAATTTTCAAACACGTCAACATTTGTTAACCGCATCATCGCAGATCCGCCCAATGAGCACGTTATGCAAATTTCCAACCGTCATAGAAGAAATTCTCTTCTGTTCATTTTCCGAGTAAAAACCCAACCAAAATCGACACTCCACGAGATCGTGCTGCAAAGAATCCCATCCTCGGAAATGCCAACATTTCCCACCGAAATCGTGCGCGCTTCCTAATGAATAATCTCCACTTAAAGTCGCCGCCTTGTTTCAATTTTCAAATGCAAACTTAACAACGGCACTGGGCAGCATGTAACTTTCTCTGCAGTAAATCATAAATCAACATGAGCTACGGTGTAGTGTAAACAATACCTAATCACAGCATGGATAAATCTAATAAATCTAGTAATTCATTACCTTGCGGGGGTAGTTGCGTAGAATATCAGCACAGCGAACACACAACTGTATGCTACGGTCCTTGGCCGGAGGGCCTCTACCGGCTCTCACACTCTGGGTGTGATTTTGATTTCCATTCATGCACATGATTATGTGGGGACGTGGGGTGTGGTGGTGAATTGTGGATGAGTGATGCGATGCGATGTACTAGTTTACACGAAATATGAGTACGACTAAGTAAACTTACCAGATGAGTAGCAATGCCAACCATGGCACGGATATAACCAATTGCATAACGCGCCAGTCGCGTGTTAGATACGCGATGCCCGAGGTAAGGATATAGGAGATCGCAACCGGTAGAATATTGAGGATACCAATTATAGTTCGCCATTTGCCGCTAACCAATTCAACGACCAGGACAAAGCTAACCACGGCAACGGTCATTGATGCAAATCCAATTATGACACGTAGTGTCATAAACATCGCCAGCGATGTCGAGAAGGCGAGCACGGTTCCTGTGAAAAATGGAAACAAAAAAATCGTTTTAGAGAGTTTTTTTTTATGTGTCCTTCATAAAGAAAGAGGGAGTTGCAAATGCGAAAGGTTACTGTCGGTGTCCTTTTGAACAATTAAGTTAAGTGGGCATTGTTGAACGTTTTTTTTTTTTTTAATTAGTGGAAGTCTGCAACTTTTTAGATATTTGCTTGAAGTGTTGCGTTAAATTTTACCGCAACAAGGTCTGCTCTCGTTTCCCATTTCTCTCCTACCCATGGTCCCTCTATTTCTTCGGTTTGTGCTCGAGGTCCTGGGATGTGGGCGGGCATCCGAGGTCCCCATCAACCTTCGGACCACCTCCTCGGATCCTTAGGGTACCACCAACAGGTACACAAAGTGACAAGGCGGTCACGAACCATCAGGCAGGCGGTCTGAATGGTAAAGTATGGAAGTTCCGGTTGCGCAGCCCTTCGGACGGAAGGGAGACTCGCAACCGTCGATGGAAAGCGAGGCCAAGTCGGATGGTGAGCCTGACAGGCGGTCAGGAGACTCCCACCGACTCAACAAGGTACCGACAGGAGGTCGGTAGAGACGTAAGAGTGGGGGGAGGACGATCCCCTTATCAAACACTCCACCGTGGGACAATTAGACAACCACTATGTCTATACAAAAGGGTGTGGCGGACAACCAACATAAAACACCCCAACGGCTGTCACTCAGTTAATAGTGACAGCAACAAAGTACGTTCGATGGGTGGAGAGACGACGATCTCTTTGGCAAATCACCCCGCCGCTGGAGCAACGAAGGAGCAGCAGAGGAGTGTAGGCGGACGGCCGAGATAAAAAGACACTCTTCGACATTATAACATCACGAAAGAACTACCACACTAATGGTAGAGAGCCTTGTTCGATGGGCATAGGGAAGACGATCCCTAAGTCAATGCCCCGACGATGGAGCAACGAAGGAGCAGCAGAGAGTGCAGGCGGACGGCCAGGTAGAACGCACTCCCACCATAGAAACCCGCACAGAAAGTGCGTGACAAAACACGTAGAACATTATAACACAACAACACTATAGCAGCACGAATATGTAACGACATAATCACTAAAACATCGACGAATAATACTAAACACTAAACACTAAGAAGCTGCGATTGCGCTAAATGGCCGAGTGCCCACCGTAAATAAAACAAAATTATGTAAGGAATGGCCTGCTATCTGCAAATCTCTTCCCCAAATCTGCGCGAGAATCTACCGAGATAGATTAACTTATCGCGACAAAAAAAAGTAAACAATACCTGTTTGGTTCCTTTTCAGCGTTTGGGGCTAATAGGGAAAATCCAACGTCGTATGTCCGGGTGGGAAATTATTGCGTCCACCATAATCCTTTTTTTCTTTTTCACTTTGTAGTTTTTTTGATTTTTATTTAATTCGTGGGGAAAAATGCCGAGTGCAAATTCCTCCACGAATTACTTTTACTTTGTTTATTTTGTTTGTTGACAGAAGGTCAGAGAAGGGATAATTAGAGATGATCAACTCTGAGAAAAGATAAGAGAGTTTGAAGTCGGCTGGCATTCCAACGATACTGGAAGGATCCCATGAAAGTGAGTCCCAGTATAGAGAGAGAGAGAGAAACGAATGGAAAGTTTGAGAGGATTAGCGGGTTACGGCAGCGCATTGGTGTCGCACACATTGACCGGTTAGCCCGCTAATATGTTTGAATGTGGTGGTTAATGACCGTGGGAGGCATAGCTGAATGCCAACAAATCCCACCGTTGGGGTCTAATACCAGCGAATGTATGAGAGAGTGTGTGTGAGGAAGCCAAGCGACTTCAAACAAAGGAAAAAAACCTGGAAGGCACTTCTTGGCTGACTAGCTTGTACACAAGTTCGTTTTTAGAAGTTTTAACAATTGTGAGACTTGCTTTTTTTTTGATTTTGCGTTGCGAGAAAGGCAACTTTTTTTTTGATCTCGAAAAAGTATTTCGTGGAGGAGAAAAAAAATTAATTTAAAGCGTAGAGTAGAGTAGAAGAAAAGAAAGAAAGTGAAGTGAAAGTGGAAAGTAGAAGAAAGAAGAAAGGATTTAAGTGGAGAAGGACAGAGGACAGGACAAGAGCATATTGTCAGAAGGACAATAAGAGAAGGAAATAGAAGGAAAAGCAATCAAACAGATAAGTAGAGTGAAAATTGTAGAAAGTGAGATAGAGGTCGTTTGGTGTAGGAAAGTGTTTGTAATTTAAAAGCTCGGTAAATTCTCGCTTCGGAAAATCCCGGAATAAACGGGACACGCGACCCGTAAAAATAATAGTTGTAACGTTCGAGATAGCGCGATAGCGGGCCACGCCAGCGGTCCAAATTACAACATATATATATATACATAGTTGTTGTCATTTCGACAAAATATAAAATTTTTCGTGAGGCTTTAATCCTCCTATCAATAAAGACCGTGCTCCAACGGAGCATTTATAACGTAGTGGAAATTCGATCTTTAATTTTCTGGACTTTCAGGTTGTCCGCGGTGAATTCTTGAATGGTTTCGTAATTTACCATAAAATTACGTGGCGCCCATTTTTGGTTGTTCTAAAACACACATAATTGTTTATCATTCGTAATTAGATAAACTGCGACGAACCCACCCCTTTCGCTGAGCAAACCGAACACAGCCATCTCACCGGCTGTGGTTGCAAAAGTTCGCGATCTCTTTGTTTTCTGATCTCTGACAAGTGTCAGATTATATATTCGATTTTTTTGCTCGGGCAGTGGCGACTGCATTTTGCTTTTTTTTTCGTTTGTTTCGCCAAATTAAGTATAATTTAATAGTCTGATCGCGATAGGAATAAGTTAAAATTATTTTGCAACATTTGGCGCCCAACGTGGGGCAATTTTTGTAATTTTTAAAGAGTTGTTTTGTGTGTTGAAAAGGAATTTGTGTCGTACACAATTCCAATTCCAAGCGAAGTACCAATTGTGAAATCCTGTGTTTAGGGAAGTGTTTTGTTTTTACCAAGTGCTATTTACTTTTGCTTTTTTCTTTTAGGAGTTGTTGAACAAGTGAGATTAAAGTTCGGTGGTGGATAACTTTCAAGGACCCGAGTAAATAGAAGCAGTGAAAGCAGTACCTGAAATCCTGAAGTTTTTTGTTGGAGCTACCGTGGAAAAGGAAGGATAGAGTAAGATTTCCTATTCTAGTGGAAATCCCCAAGTAGGTGGTTTTGTTGTTCTTTTTTTAATTTTCCATTTCGCACATATATTCATATATTCACATTCGTTTATATTATATACAATTTTGCGAATCCATTTTATCATATATCAACAAGTGTTTTTGTAATTTCGATAATTGAATTCGATTCAAGCGGGAACATTTTTTTGTTGTATTTTATACTATACCCATATACCGTGGTTCATAAGCCATTTGTGTTATATACCGGAAAACAGAGTTGTCGTCGGTCATTTTTTTTGGGTCTTCTTTTACTACCTTTTGTGTTACGATTTTTTTTTGACGATTTGTTACGATTTTTCTCTTACGTTTTTTTTTAATTTTAATCGAATCATTGGGGAATTATTTTGTTTTATTTTGAGGAAGTTGGTGAAGTGGCCAACACAGTTTTTTTAAATTTTTTTGTCAATTTTGCGCCTTATATTTTTCTTTGATTCCGGACTTTGTTTATCCGCTTCGTTGATACATATTACAGCGTTGTAATTGCCAACATCATATTTTTTTTCTCAACTTTTTGCTTTCGTCAATTTGTTTTTTTTTCTTTCTTGTTTTCTCAGTGATATCGAGTATCGACTTTTATTGGGGTCGATAAGAATACTCGTTTGGTTGTTTTAACAAGTCGTTTAATTTTTTTTCTATAAGTCTTTTGTCGACATAGACATAGCTATTTTTTATTTTCGGTTTCGTGTTTAAAATGGAGATCAACAGATTAGCTAAGGACGAATTAGTTTATGAGATTGAGCGCAGAGGGTTGACGATTGGCGATGTCGACCAAATGCGAAAATCAATTAGGGCAGCTAGGGCAATGGAGCGACGTGGTTCGGTGGTCGAATCGGACACGTATCCATTTACTTTTGAGCAAGATAGGGACGCGGTAGAAAAAAAGATACTGGAGATCAAAGCGCTCGTAGCGAGCCACCCTGAGCGGGGATCTTCAGAATACAAAAAGGTTCTGACTAAAATAGATTGGTCAGTCAGTAGAATAGGGAGGTCTCGCGCTATGACGGAAGCTGAGACGGAGCTCAAGAAAGAATTGAAGACTGAGTTAGTCAACATCCTCGGGGATTTAGAGGATAGCGAGGAGGAAGAAAGCGATTGTGACGAAAATGCAACGCTCAACGACAAACAAGTCGTTCATCAGCAACAACTACAACAACAGCAACAAAGGCCAGTAGAGCCTCAACGGGTTATACCATCGACGTCAGCATCGGTGTTGGGTACGAACCCAAATACCTTTGCTGAGGAACGCGTTTATATCCACTCGGAGAAGCCCGAAAACCTCTCCAAGTGGAATATTTCTTTTACTGGTGAACGATGCGGGGCATCAGTGAATTCATTTCTCGAAAGAGTTGAAGAACTTAGGGAAGCTAGGGGGATTAGTGAATCCCAATTGTTTAGGTCGTCGGTCGATTTGTTTACGGGGAAGGCGCTTCTGTGGTTTAGGGCGATTAGGCGGACTGTTTCCTCTTGGCCAGAGTTGGTGAGGGAATTGAAACTGGAGTTTCTCCCTCCCAACTACGATGATCTTCTTTTAGAAGAGATTCGACGACGTACCCAAGGGAAGGACGAATCGATAGGGGTGTACGTAGCGACGATGCAGAACATGTTCGGCAGACTTTCCGAGCCTCTTACAGAGAGAAGGAAGCTGTCGATCCTGCAAAGGAACTTGGCACCATTTTACCAGACGCAGCTTGGACTTGTGGAGCCCAAGTGCGTCAATGAATTAGTAGCTTTGGGAAGAAAGTTGGAGACAGTGCGAGCAAATGTGGAGACGTTTGCTCCACCTCCAACATCGAGGAGTAGGCATCTCCTAGAACCGGATTTGGCCTACATTGGTTCGGAGGAACCAAGGGTTTCGGTTGTCGTTCCAGACAACCAACAGCGTCGACCTCAACGACCTCCAATGAGGTGCTTTAACTGCGATAGCGAAGGGCATTTCGCTAATCGTTGCTCCGCTCCTAGGTGTTGTTTTGGTTGTGGGGCAGTAGGTACGTATCGTAAGGATTGTCGACGCTGTTCGGGAAACGCGCAACGGTCTCTTGGGTCAGCAGGACAAGAGCGCCGTCGCAATTAGAGAGGTCGCCTGCTGGTGACCAGTTAGGGAAATCTCGAATTCATTTAGGCTTTACTTTGGAGGCAAACGGGGAAGATAGGCGACCATACTTAGGAGTTTCGATTTATGGAATTAGGTTGTTAGGACTTTTGGATTCGGGCGCTTCACGCACGATCATTTGTAGGGACGGGTGGAATATTTTGAAAGATTTAGGACTAGTGTTAGGTAGAGGCAACATTAAATCAGTTGCATTAGCAGATGGAGCAGGGATAGAAGTTTTAGGAGTAGTATCTTTACCAATTGTTGTGCAGGAGAAGACGGTGTTGTTAGAGTGTTTGGTTATACCAGCTCTACCACACGTGATCATATTAGGTGCAGATTTTTGGGCACTAACGGGAGTAGTCCCGGATTTGAGGTCGGGTGTTTGGAGTTTCTCGGGTCAACAGATGGTTGGCTCGATTTCAGCAATTCGGGAGAAGTCCGAGTTAGATGAAGCCGAGGTTAGAGAACTCGAAATTTTGGTAGACAAAATTTTCGAAGTTATGCCAGAGGGCTTAGGTTGCACACAATTGGTGGAGCATAAGATTAGGACGTCGGCAGAACCAATCAAACAGAGGTATTATCCGGTCTCACCGGCAATGCAGGGACATATTGATAAGGAGCTACAGGAGATGCTGGATGCGGGAGTTATTGAGAAATCAAACAGTCCGTGGGCATCTCCAATAGTCCTTATAAGAAAGAAGGATGGTTCGTTTAGGTTCTGCGTCGACTATAGGAAGCTTAATAAAGTTACAGATAGGGATGCTTATCCACTTCCATATATTTCAGCGACCCTAGATAAGCTTCGAGACGCAAAATTTTTAACATCGTTAGATATAAAGTCGGCCTATTGGCAGATCCCTGTGGAGGAGGGATCGCGCCCACTCACAGCCTTTACGGTTCCGAATAGAGGCCTATTCCAGTTCAAGCGAATGCCATTCGGCTTACATAACGCGCCTGCGACGTGGCAACGATTTATCGACAGCGTTTTGGGTGCCGATTTGGAGCCACACGTATTCGTGTATTTGGACGATATTATTATCGTCACCAATTCTTTCAAACAACATCTTGAGATACTGGAAGAGGTCTTTAAGCGTTTGTGTGAGGCGGGGTTGAAAGTTAGTCGGGAAAAATGTAACTTTTGTAGGCCCTCTTTAAAATTCCTAGGTTACGTCGTTGATAGGAACGGATTACATGTTGATCCGGAAAAGGTGGAAAGCATGGTTAGGATTCCTGCACCGAAGAATGTGAAGGAAGTTAGGAGCTTTATAGGGACAGTTTCATGGTACAGACGTTTTGTACCCAATTTCGCCACTTTAGTTAGGCCTTTAACAGATATGTTAAAGAAAAGTAGGAAGTTTGTATGGTCGAAAGAGTGTGAGGAAAGTTTTAGGAAGGCGAAAGAATGTTTAGTTACGGCACCGATCTTGACATGCCCGGATTTTCAGCGACCTTTTGTGGTGCAAACCGACGCATCAGATTTTGGTATCGGGGCCGTATTAACTCAGGAGTTTGAGGAGGGAGAGAAGGTTATATGTTATTTGAGTAGGTCTCTCAATAGGTGTGAGAGAAACTACTCGACGACCGAAAAGGAGTGCTTGGCTGTACTATGGGCAGTTGAGAAGTTGCGTCCATATATCGAAGGAGTTCGGTTTACGGTTGTGACGGATCACTACTCGCTGGTATGGCTGAGTAATCTTAAGGATCCGTCGGGTAGGTTAGCGCGCTGGGCAGTGAGGCTTCAGCAATTCGATTTTGAGATCATTCATCGCAAGGGGAAGGAACATGTCGTCCCGGACATGTTGTCGCGAGGAGTTCCGGTTGTGGCCGAGATCTCAGATGCGGATTTGGACCCTTGGTTGGTGAAAATGATTTCGGCGGTTGAGTTGAATCCGCTAGCATACCCAGCGTGGAGAGTGGAAAATGGGCGGCTTTTCAAGTTCGTGAAAGCCAGTCACATTGTAGTCCACGAGGATAATAATGAATGGAAGTTAGTTGTAGGGAAATCAGGTAGATTAGGGATTTTAAAAGACTGCCATGACAGTCCATTAGCAGGACACATGGGTGTCCGAAAAACTTTTGCAAGAGTAGGAGGCAAATATTATTGGCCTAAGATGAGACAGGATATAACTAGGTATGTTAGGAATTGTAAAGTTTGCCAACAAGTTAAGCCGGTGAATGAGAAACCCGCTGGTCTAATGAGGGAACGTGTAGGGGTTTCAAGGCCTTGGGAAATGATTTGCGTAGATTTGGTAGGACCTCTTCCCAAGCCCAGTAGGGGGTTCGTTTACATTCTAACTGTCGTCGATTACTTTACCAAATTTCCCCTTTTATTCGCGCTAAGATCTGCCACCGCAAAGGCAGTCTGTAAGGAGTTGGAAGACAATGTCTTTCTGTTATTTGGCGTTCCATCAGCGGTCGTATGTGACAACGGCCCGCAGTTCCGTAGTAAGGAATTGAAAGCGCTTTGCCAGGCGTACGCGTCACAAATTCGTTTTACAGCACATTACCATCCACAGGCTAATCCTGCGGAAAGGATTAACCAGATCATTAAGACAACGCTGAGAGCGTATGTCTCGGAAAATCACCGAAGTTGGGACTCGCAGTTAGCGAAGGTGGCGTGCGCGATACGCACGGCCCAACACGACGTTTTAGGGATCTCGCCATATTACGCGAATTTTGGTAGGGACATGATAACTTGTGGTCGTGAGACAGCTCCTGCAAGTTATCACGTCGATAGTAGGGAAATAGCTTCGGGTAGTGCAGAGGCACCATCGACGAGTAGGGACTTAGCTTTAGAAGATAGAGATTTAAATTTAGGAGATAGGGATTTAGATATAGGAGATAGGAATATAGATAGGGCCGAGCTAGAACATCGATTTAGGGAGCTTAGGTTAGATATAGGTAGAAAGTTAGCGGCTGCCGCCAAGAAGTCCGCGAAAGTCTACAACCTCCGACGGCGAGATACCCAATATCTCCCGAACGAGCTTGTATGGCGCAGAAATTTCGCGTTATCAGATGCCGCTAATTATTATGCCGCAAAGTTGGCTCCCAAATTCGTCGGTCCCTTCAGGATAAGTAAGCGTGTGTCACCTTGGACATATACGCTAGTTGATGAGAGCGGAAAAGACCGCGGAACATGGCACGTGAAAGACCTTAAGTCTCATCACGATGCATAGTCTAGAAGTCCCAGTAGAGTAGCTTTAACTTACTTTTTGTGTTTTTGATTTTGCTTTTGAGATCTAGACAGGCAGTTTTGGCCAATGATGGAAATGTCTCTCCTTTGTCGTGGCGTCAACCTTGGCCTCTGGAAATGGTTTGGGTTTCTTTGAAAACCAAGCACATTTCCTAGGAGGTGAGGGTGGGGTTTGTTGCGTTAAATTTTACCGCAACAAGGTCTGCTCTCGTTTCCCATTTCTCTCCTACCCATGGTCCCTCTATTTCTTCGGTTTGTGCTCGAGGTCCTGGGATGTGGGCGGGCATCCGAGGTCCCCATCAACCTTCGGACCACCTCCTCGGATCCTTAGGGTACCACCAACAGGTACACAAAGTGACAAGGCGGTCACGAACCATCAGGCAGGCGGTCTGAATGGTAAAGTATGGAAGTTCCGGTTGCGCAGCCCTTCGGACGGAAGGGAGACTCGCAACCGTCGATGGAAAGCGAGGCCAAGTCGGATGGTGAGCCTGACAGGCGGTCAGGAGACTCCCACCGACTCAACAAGGTACCGACAGGAGGTCGGTAGAGACGTAAGAGTGGGGGGAGGACGATCCCCTTATCAAACACTCCACCGTGGGACAATTAGACAACCACTATGTCTATACAAAAGGGTGTGGCGGACAACCAACATAAAACACCCCAACGGCTGTCACTCAGTTAATAGTGACAGCAACAAAGTACGTTCGATGGGTGGAGAGACGACGATCTCTTTGGCAAATCACCCCGCCGCTGGAGCAACGAAGGAGCAGCAGAGGAGTGTAGGCGGACGGCCGAGATAAAAAGACACTCTTCGACATTATAACATCACGAAAGAACTACCACACTAATGGTAGAGAGCCTTGTTCGATGGGCATAGGGAAGACGATCCCTAAGTCAATGCCCCGACGATGGAGCAACGAAGGAGCAGCAGAGAGTGCAGGCGGACGGCCAGGTAGAACGCACTCCCACCATAGAAACCCGCACAGAAAGTGCGTGACAAAACACGTAGAACATTATAACACAACAACACTATAGCAGCACGAATATGTAACGACATAATCACTAAAACATCGACGAATAATACTAAACACTAAACACTAAGAAGCTGCGATTGCGCTAAATGGCCGAGTGCCCACCGTAAATAAAACAAAATTATGTAAGGAATGGCCTGCTATCTGCAAATCTCTTCCCCAAATCTGCGCGAGAATCTACCGAGATAGATTAACTTATCGCGACAAAAAAAAGTAAACAATACCTGTTTGGTTCCTTTTCAGCGTTTGGGGCTAATAGGGAAAATCCAACGTCGTATGTCCGGGTGGGAAATTATTGCGTCCACCATAATCCTTTTTTTCTTTTTCACTTTGTAGTTTTTTTGATTTTTATTTAATTCGTGGGGAAAAATGCCGAGTGCAAATTCCTCCACGAATTACTTTTACTTTGTTTATTTTGTTTGTTGACAGAAGGTCAGAGAAGGGATAATTAGAGATGATCAACTCTGAGAAAAGATAAGAGAGTTTGAAGTCGGCTGGCATTCCAACGATACTGGAAGGATCCCATGAAAGTGAGTCCCAGTATAGAGAGAGAGAGAGAAACGAATGGAAAGTTTGAGAGGATTAGCGGGTTACGGCAGCGCATTGGTGTCGCACACATTGACCGGTTAGCCCGCTAATATGTTTGAATGTGGTGGTTAATGACCGTGGGAGGCATAGCTGAATGCCAACAAATCCCACCGTTGGGGTCTAATACCAGCGAATGTATGAGAGAGTGTGTGTGAGGAAGCCAAGCGACTTCAAACAAAGGAAAAAAACCTGGAAGGCACTTCTTGGCTGACTAGCTTGTACACAAGTTCGTTTTTAGAAGTTTTAACAATTGTGAGACTTGCTTTTTTTTTGATTTTGCGTTGCGAGAAAGGCAACTTTTTTTTTGATCTCGAAAAAGTATTTCGTGGAGGAGAAAAAAAATTAATTTAAAGCGTAGAGTAGAGTAGAAGAAAAGAAAGAAAGTGAAGTGAAAGTGGAAAGTAGAAGAAAGAAGAAAGGATTTAAGTGGAGAAGGACAGAGGACAGGACAAGAGCATATTGTCAGAAGGACAATAAGAGAAGGAAATAGAAGGAAAAGCAATCAAACAGATAAGTAGAGTGAAAATTGTAGAAAGTGAGATAGAGGTCGTTTGGTGTAGGAAAGTGTTTGTAATTTAAAAGCTCGGTAAATTCTCGCTTCGGAAAATCCCGGAATAAACGGGACACGCGACCCGTAAAAATAATAGTTGTAACGTTCGAGATAGCGCGATAGCGGGCCACGCCAGCGGTCCAAATTACAACATATATATATATACATAGTTGTTGTCATTTCGACAAAATATAAAATTTTTCGTGAGGCTTTAATCCTCCTATCAATAAAGACCGTGCTCCAACGGAGCATTTATAACGTAGTGGAAATTCGATCTTTAATTTTCTGGACTTTCAGGTTGTCCGCGGTGAATTCTTGAATGGTTTCGTAATTTACCATAAAATTACGTGGCGCCCATTTTTGGTTGTTCTAAAACACACATAATTGTTTATCATTCGTAATTAGATAAACTGCGACGAACCCACCCCTTTCGCTGAGCAAACCGAACACAGCCATCTCACCGGCTGTGGTTGCAAAAGTTCGCGATCTCTTTGTTTTCTGATCTCTGACAAGTGTCAGATTATATATTCGATTTTTTTGCTCGGGCAGTGGCGACTGCATTTTGCTTTTTTTTTCGTTTGTTTCGCCAAATTAAGTATAATTTAATAGTCTGATCGCGATAGGAATAAGTTAAAATTATTTTGCAACAGAAGCTTCCCTAGAAGAGTACGTTTGTACCATAAGAAGTTAAAGCGATCATTCTGATGTAACTTAGTGACTTTCAGTTCGGAGCTTGTAAATGCTTCGAAAAAATTCAAAGCATCAAGCTACTTGCTTCCATAAGCCTCATTAATTATTTCTCTAGAATGTGTAAGCTGGTATATACTTACAGTGTACTGAACTTGAGCAAAGTTGAGAACCACGCCTACAGCTGGACTAGAGACAATTTTCCATCTGACACCCCTGTTGCTAAAAGTGTCCTAAGGATCAGCCAAGCCTACACTTGGAAGGTTGGAACCCCTGTAATTTTGGGCATGCATAGATTTAAGGTAAATACGTAGAAAATGCTGTCACTTCTGACTATATGACTCCCCATCTGGACTTCGACAGACCATTCTCCTGCTCCTTCCCGAGTTGGGAGGAATGGAACACCAATGAACCCACAAAATGTAAATCAATATCCATCTACACAGATGGATCAAGATGGACTGTGGGACCGGTGCCGGTATATTCTCTGAGGAATAAAATATACATTGCTTAATCAGACTACTTGATATTAGTAGTGCATTTCAAGCGGATGTGCTGGCTATCGCGGAAGCGGCCCATAGGCCGTCAATGTTGGCCCTTCGTAGTTTCGGCCCATGCATTTGTAACGAACCACTTATACAGACTTCTAAGCGGGGGATGAAGCTAATGGTCCCGTGTTCCAACCTGAATGTTTAAGGTGCAAATGTCGGTCAACCCGATCAATTGACCAACAACTCGAATTGAAGGTAGCCATATCCAAACTTAAGTTCAACAAGATTTTTTAAGCGGATAGCCAATAGGCTCTTGATTGACTTCAAAGTCACGAGTTACACAAAGCTTTGCCGAAAGTTTCGGCATCCCTGCCACACCCGTTCACGTGTGCAGGACACCGTTAATATTGCTATTTTGTGACTTCTTCTAACAACACTTTTGAAGAAATTTTACTTAACTTACTAGTTAACATATCAGAGGGTAAATTTTCAGCTACTTGAAGATATTGATAGCATCGGGAGAACGCGTCTGTCATTAAGTGGTGCTGTTTACGAACAGAAAAGGATGTTAGGTCTGTTATTAAGAAAGGATTGTCATTGGGAGTTCGAAGTATTTAACGGCTTTATATTACCGATTATCGAAGAGCTATATTTGCAACTTAAGTGTGTGAGAAATACCTCGTTACTTAGCATCGTAAACATGATATTCAACTAAGAAGATTTTGAGAATTGCTATTGCAGTTGTGTAAGTCAACACGGACGCATAAGAACATCAGGATCACAAAAAAGGTAGAGATAAATCGTCTCCACACCCCAACTAAGTGGTTGAGTAATTGCGTAGCCTCTGTTGCTACCAGAAGCCATTAAAAGCAATGGGCAGGTCTGTAAACAGACAGAAAGGAAGATGTATTCGAGCTACGTCTATTGTTGAGCCCACCCACCAGGCTCGAATGACATTTTTGGAGTCACAAAAAGTAATATTCAACCACGACTTTATGAAGTCAAACATGACAATAACCTTTTGGGGCGCTTTGAGAAAAATTTCTTAAGCTTCTGATATTCGGTTAGATGAAGTGTCTTGGAGCGACGTTAATCTGATCACTGAGGAACAACCCTATACAGGAAGACCTTACATACAAATTAATAGTTGGCGCAATAGGTCGGAAGGGGCCCAAGTCCTAGCTTCTCAGAATCATGCGTTTTCTTTTTTGGCAAGACTATATCTCTAATTGTATGCCCAGGCCAAACGGTGCAATTAGCTCTTTCATGGCAGTTATACTCTTGGATCTTTGTCAGACGTTCGGCAGATGTGGTGCAGTGGTTAACACCTTAATAAGTAATTTGTGTTTTTCTGGGGAAAGGGCCTAGGACCCGTCGCTTAATTGTCCAACCCTAACCAATAAGCCACTATGTCTACAGAAGACCTTAATTGGCGCCCAGAAGGAAGATTCGAAGTTTTTGCTACGTCTTCAAAAACATATTTCTTTTAGACACACAATCGGCTTGAAACTTGAAATGAGTTTTTTATACCAACGGAACATATCAAATGGTTGACAAAAATGTTATCGATACTTTTCAATGTTTGAGATGATTGGCCACTACAAAGCAAATTTAGGATTTTATCTGACAAACATCATATAACAGGAGCTATTGCTGAACTTAGTTCCACATGAAGCTCGGGAGGTGTCATTTTCTGCGAATTTGCAGCCTCTGCCTCCATCCCGAAACATCTTACAGAAAGGGAACATTTCGCCCTAATATTGCATTACCGTAAACGCCGAAATTCACTTTTTGAGTTTGGTATTCAGTCTTATGTTTTCGTTATGAATTATTTTGACGTACGTCCTATTGTCCTACAAATGTACGACATAAAATTTTTGTTCAGTATTCAAGGTAAGGCTATTTAATCATATGGGCATAATTTTTAACGTATGTGTAGTGTATGATAAAAGAAAATTGATTTTAGTGGCGTATACGGCTAATTCATTTTTTTATAACTTTAAAATATTTTAAAAACTCAAAGCGTTTTGGAATAACTTCTTACATTTTTTGAACTAGGACTTCCGTGTGAATATCGTGCGATTTCCCAAAAATATTAAAATGACGTTTACGGCAACTCAATGTTCAGAGTGTAAGGAATAATTTTGAAATTGTCATTCACAGGGAAACAGAGTTTGAGACGACTTTCTTCGAAACGATAGACCACCAAAACTAGCAACTAAGTGCAAATAAAAATTACGAGTTTGAAATCTTCATCTCGTTCATTCTACACACATGTGTGGAAACCTTACAATATTCCAAAAAAAGCTGCTCGAAAACAACTTATTGTGGGCATCAAAATTTCAAAAACAATATCGTCCAGACGATCATTAAATATGTACCGTGATCCCGCTTTCACTAGAAAATACTTATGTTTCTAAGCAGAGTATTGCTGATTGTCCATTTATATATAATCTTTAAGGATGTGTGAGGCTATAAAAAGTTTATATTTTGTTCATATAATGTTCAAGTCCATTTCGTAGGCGTACCCAAACATAAGCGGTATTTTCTATGTGGCTTCATAGTTCGTTAGCAGTTGATGGCCCATTTTTCTTTCAACGAATCTACATAGTTCGCTTTTGTAGTACAAGGCATCTATGCGGAGGGTAGTGCCCTGAACTACGAAGCGAGGATGCTCTGGTTCAATCCTTGGGAAAGCCCAAATTTAATCTTAACAACTTTTTCCCGCAGTGACAAACTTCTGAGAATATAATATGTATTCGGAAAGAGCTTCCTATTCAGCCCCTAGAATTCGGCAGAAAATTAATTTCCAACTGTCGCTAATTTTATGAACTAAATAAACAATATGAACTAAGGGTCTAAATTGACATGAAGGTCTATTGAAAGCTCTGATTGCAGTTTAAGTGGGAGCCATCAGCCCATCTTGAGCCATCATATCACTTACGTCTCTGCACTTACAAAGTCGCTACCACCTTCGCCAAAACAATGAATAATAAACTATGTGAAGTCACATTCCCTTAGGCATTCCGAAACTGTGACATGATTAATGACAAGTGCTTCAACAACTATCAGCCACTAAACAAAAGCGCCTTCCGCATAGCTTCCAATTTGCATCACTTCCAAGGAAATCATTTCACATTCGAAATAGATATGCAAATTTGCACCTAGCCTTATTCACCTTTCGCCGCAAATAACTGCCTACAATGGCTTCATCTCGTAATCTAGATCAACAACAAAAATCTCATGTAATCACATGCAGCGATTGTATCAGCTCGATTTTAATTGCGTCCTAAACCAGCTCGTCACACCTATGTCGCTCAATAATGCGCCACACTTAAAATAGTAATAAATTCAATTACCACTCTACAATAAAAATTATTTCATTTTTCATATCCACGATTTGCATTCCATGCAAATGCGCAGCCCACTTAAGACGCATTTGCCAATGCAAAACGTGATCACTGTTGCAGCCAGTTCGAAATTGTTAAGAGCACTTACCAATTACAGTCTGAACGAGTGCGAACGCCATAAGAGTGTGCTTGCGACCAAATCTGTCCGAAATCCATCCACTGCATACACTGCCGACAGCGGCACCTGCTAGGAAGCACATCTCGACCACGCTTAGGAGATTCTGCCGGTCACACACCAGACCGTACTCTTCGACAATTGTCATGCCCATGTTGTCGTTGGAGAATTCGAACTCGAAACACTTGGTCGTGTTGAGATTGCCTGTCAGTTGGAGATAGTCATCGTAGTGCGTCTCCAATATGCTGGGGTACTTGAAGTCGAGCACTGTGCAGGCACCCTTCGGTTGGGTGAGATTTTTCCAACTGGCCACAGTCATGTTGGACATGCCCTCGGGACGAGCGCACCAGAAGTCCTTTTGCATCGACTGGAAGTAGAGAGAAAATAATTTGTTAAAAAAAAATGTCTATTGAGGTAGGTCACAAACCTTGAATTGTGACATTGACAGAGCGCCTTTCTCTTTAAGGCAGAGACACATTTTATTTGTGTTTATGGTAATCAGGAAGGCGTAAACGGCCCGCGGCGGACCATACAATGTTTCAATTGAATTTTAAATTCGCCTTGTTTTACAATAGGCGGTAATTTTATTGTTTGCAAATGCGAGTCAATTTCAGCTGCACAAACTGTCATCTTGACGGCTGTCAATGCTGAGATGGTAATTTTCCTACAAAGTATAAATACCACACAATGATTAGTTGGAGTTCTTTCTTTCAGCCTGTCATTCGTGGGGTAAGTGTCACACGTTGTGACATCACGAGCGATAAATGTGACAGTGACTTATGTATTTGTGTGTCGTTTGATATAATACTACAATGCGCTTTAGCGTTAGTGTGGAATAGCTTAAAAGACACAGTACAAAGTGTCAACATGAAGTGACATTCAACTGCGACTTGATGAAGTGAAACAGAACGTGGGTTAGCTCGGGGCTATTAGTAATGCATGCAATACCGGTGACATTTCGCGCATATGCCATACACAACAGGTGACACAATTAATCAGGTGAGATAAATAGATCATGTAGAGGAAACTATTACGAGTATTATGTCTTCGTGAGCGATGGGGACTCACATGTGATAGCGGCTTAAGAATCGGTTGTTGTGTAGATTGTTGCTTATAAACGTGAATGGTTTTTGATTCTGTCAGATAATTTATATCGTCAAAGTTTTACTTGTGCAAGCTTAGGAAAGTCTGTTGTTTTTTTTTTAAATTTGTAGTTTACAAGTAAACATTTGTGGAAACTCGTATTGTAAAATTCAGCTAAGAATATAATTCAGTTGGTGACAGGAGAAATCACTCATTTGAAATGGCTCATATTGCCATTAAGTGGAATATGTCCTCCCTTTTTGAATCACAGACTGCATAAGAATGGCAGGTCAACTTATGCGCCAAACCTATAAAATCCTTTGCGTCCATTGTGGCAACGTATTCGACTGACAAGTTGATAGAATGAGAGAAACTGTGTTCGGCTGTCAGGCCAGTGTCTTAAATCGTGGGATTTCTCCCTTTTTGTGGAAATTTCGATGTCCGAAAAGCTTTCCGTGGAAAAAAGGGAAAAGCAGCAAAATTGTGGGAATTTTAGGAATCTGACAAAAACATTCAGACTATCAAGTTTCAAACAAACTGAAAGAGTTTTTGAATAATTACCGTGTCGAAATGCGTATTTAAAAATTGAATGCGTTTACAAAAATCAATTTGATACAAGCGCTATATAAGCAAACAATTAAACCAAAATAAAGCAGCAGCTAAAATGTCGATTGCGCAGTAAGAACTTTCACCAATTTTCTAAAGATATGATTAATTCAATTTATTTAGGTAACAATAATGTAGTTTAAAGTTACTTTTTTAAATCTAGATTGCGCAATTTTGTTTTGATTTTTTTTTTAAATAACTTGCACCTTTAATTTATAAAGTGGTAGTAAAATTATGATCACTACTAAGCTATTGATCAAGCATTTAAAATAAATTGTTTAATGTCGTTATTATTACCATTAACAAAATCACCATAATCGAATTTTAAACTTTTTTATGTAAGCAGCACGAGTGTCGCATTTTATAAGAAACTCTTTGGTTAATCAATGTTTTTTCTTCAGACCAAATAGCGAACTTTGTTTGCAAAAAAATATTTCTTTACTCGCCAGTTAACAAAAAAGAGGTCAATTTCAGTACTAGAACCGTATCCATCGCAAACCCTCAACACGTTCTTATACAAAAACATATTAACAGAGAAAAATTGTAAAGTAACGAGTAACGAGTAAAGGAAAATATTTTTGCAAAGTCCATTTACAGATTCTATTTGAATCGAACGAGATCAATATAAAGCTATAAATGGTAAAAATTGTGAAAAATGGTAAAAAAGAGAGAATTAGAAAAATGATGAGTAGCGACTAGCTACGTAGCGAGTAGTTAGTTCCCTTTTTGGCTGCAAACAGCTCTCAGTGTTAGGTAGTTACAATTAAAGAAGAAAAACTTCCAAGAGATTCTTAGGTTATGAAGAGTAAGGATAAGAAATAAAAATAAATAATAGATTTAATGAAAAAACAGCAAATAGCAACAACCAAAATTTGACTTGCGCCTTGTCTTTATTTTACTCGTAGACATCGATTCCGCCTGTGTTAAATTAAAATTCAATCTTTTTAAATTAAGAACAATTCCTAATGAAATGCAAAACTGCATTATCTCTGTCACAATTAACTGTGATAATATGCTTCATCCTTGTGGCCTTTAAAATTTAAATATTCAATGCATTCTTTCTTTTGATGTATTTCATAAAGTTGATATGCACATCTGGCTGTTTTTTTCATTTTATTTTATTGTGACAAAACAATATATGTGGGAATTTACCTACGGAAATACACCTCTCATTTGATGTACACTTTATAAAAATCGGTTTTAAAATGAGCCCGTTATCGGTACGACAAAAACAAAAAAACAAGAACTTTCTGAATTTTTAGTAGAATTTTAAAAAGTTTTGCTTTGTACAAATAACTTTTAAGTGGCTTATTCATAAGTAGCTCGCACTTTTACGGAAACTTTCTACTCGCTGAAAGAATTTCGCGATTTCACAAATAAATATCAGGGGTGAACACATATAGCATGCGATATTCATACATTGTACATTTTTTCTTTAAACTATTTTTTTGGGCAAATAGCTGTAAGAATTTAGTTAAAAGAAGCCCGAAACAGTTTTGCAATCGCGGGATATTTATCAACAACTTGAACTTTTCACTCTCCTTAAAATTTTGATTTGGAGTTGTTCCAATTTGGGCTATTTCGGTTAAAAATTCCTTATTTATTTAAGTTGTGCTATTTTTGGTTCCAAGACTTTTTAAATTGAGTTACATACGTCTTAGAAAACTGACAGCACTGGCTCGAAATAAGATTTTAAGGAAAATGTACTCTTTCTAAGAACTTGTTGGTTTATTTTGACAGATGTTAGGGTAATTATTTCGGAAATATACGTGGCAAGTATTTCAAATCAGAGCTTTTAAAATGAAGAGTAATTTCACTCGTTGCTCGTTAGTTTGTAAATTATTTTTCAAATGGATTTGTTGTTTTTCTGTCAATTTATCATAAATTTGTCGTCAACATTTTTTAGAAAATTGTGTTCATTTGTGAACAAAGTATTCGTATCAACAATTAGCTGTTTATTTTATTTCCAAACTTAGAGTTCAGGTGTCGAATGAGAAAATGCTGCCAACAATTCAGAAAAAGTTTTAGTACAAGCCATTTAAACACACCTGGGAAAATCAGAGTCTATTAAGGGTCCCTCATTTTCATGGACACAGTAAAATTCCTTTCGAGTAATAGAAACCCAGAAAAAGAGATTAAAAAATGTGTTATGACAGTATGTTCTGTGGTACAAACGTAGAGCAGCGACAGAATAGTAACGAGTCACAAAGTAAGACAAGAAAAAAATAACCGCTCTAAACAAGGATGAAGGATTAAATACGAAAGGCTTTTAAACTTGTGCGAGCGGCTGTAGGCTTAACGACTGGAAAATGGCAATAAAATCTTAAAGTTTTTTCACTATCTACGAGGGTACAAATCTTTGCAGAAATCCCCTTGTTTCAACCGTAGGGATACGACATTGAATTGATGGTCCCTTTCATTTGTAACGTGAAAAGCATTTGATTCTATAAAGACAGCGTTTGCTACCATAAAACCATAGGGCAATTTGATGAAAATGTAACCTTCCACAGTTCATTATGATCGTGCAATGCCACTTAAGGTCCTAGGTTATTAGTCCGGCAGTACCTCTCCTATAATCTATTTCAGAATCCCATTCTCCTCCTCTTCGATCTATGCCAACAGATTTAAGCCATTTTCGCCGCTGCTCTACTCTATACAGCATTTCAGCTTAACGACAAATTTATTTGACTTGTGCCACTTCCATTTGTGGCTTACAAATTACTTACCGGTTCGTGATGGCACAACCACCACTTGTGCGCAAACAAACAATCCATATACCTTTCAAGCAGTTGCTGTCGTTTTATAATAAATTCCATTTTAGATTAACTAAGCAAAATGCAAAATTACATCGCGCCAACAATTGATCACGAATTCGTTTAGGTTCTTGTAATTGTAAATTGTGTGGTTGGCTCTGCATTAATGGTCCATAACTATAATGACGCCAACCACAGCATATGTGTCTATTTTCACATGACGTGCCGGGCATGCAACACTCTTGCGATCACGATCGCATTCTCAGCGGCACAAAGTTCTCCGGTAATTGTGTCCCGCTCGGGTATTATCTATCGATCAAATGAGCACCTTTTTTGGAACGTGATATGTGCCGGCGTTGGATGTTATTCGATATACATGTAGGGATTTGCATATAAACTGTCACATGTGAGATAAGTAGTGCATGCGCGGCTCAGATACTGCGTTTGCAATGACCTACATCAGTGCATTGGTTGTTACTCTATTCCGCATGACTTTCACTTTTGCAAAAGCAAACTGACACACACACCTCAATGTCATTGAACTTGAATCTCGTTTATTTACTCTTATGCCTTAAAAGTTATTTTCATAGTTTTTGTATGTGAAAAAGTTACGTATACGCACCGTTGACCGCAGCAAATTATTCAATGTTAATGCGAGTATACTCATATAGTGCGCGCCTGCATAGGGAATGGCCGTTAAATTTATTCCAAAAATTTGCGTGGCTACTATCGATGCAAATTAATTTGAATAGTTTTCCCGTTTGCACTATTGGCGAATTCAAGTTTAACCGGTGATATTTCGCGGAATACGTTTTCCGCAGTCATATCAATTCGACTATGAAATTGGCGTTTACTCATTTCTGACAAGTGGAAGTTTGGAATAGATCGTGGGTAGCGGTGACAGGAAATTTGTCATTTTAAATGGCAATGTCACTGGTAAATTTGCATTGAGAATTTTACCTGGTCGGACTATTTTGAATATTGTTGGGATCGATTTTCGTTACAAATGTTGGTAGTAGATGTAAATGGCTTTTGGATCTGAATATAAGGTAGGTTGTAATATGGAACTTGCATTAGATTTCGCCCATTAATTTGGGAAATGCCTTAAACTGATTAAATCATTAGGAGAGTCACCGCTTTATATGTTTGTTATGGCAAAAAATTTCACAATTCATTGAGTTGTTACTGTTGGCTTAAGGTTAGCGCTCTAAATACTTTCAATCGCTGAGTATATGCACACCGCCATGGTACATACAAAGATCAACTTTTCTTTATGTAATTTGAGCAATTTAAGACATTATTGGGAGTGCGGCCCTCTTCAAATTGGTCCCGTAGGGCGGTCATGTGTTTGAAAACGCTTAAAGAGATATTACTTGTAAAAGCTCTGACCTGTCAATAACTGAGTCAGATCGAAGTTTGTTTCCCCCACAGTTATACTCTCGGATGTTTGGCAGACGTTCGCAAGAGGTCGCGTGGTGAAAGAAAATTTTAAAATGTAATTTATGTTTTTACGGCGATCGAACTTGGCACTCCTCGCTTATTAGTCCAATACGCTAACCAATAAGCCACTGGGTCTACTTTCAGGAAGAATCGTTTTATACTTTTTGGGACCTTTAATGCTACTTATCAGCCTTGAAAGTTTGCTAACAGACTTTTTTCATGTAATACAACCTAAATTGTGTTTAAAGCTTAGCAGAGTAATAAGACAAAAAACTCGAAGTAACTCGAATTTGGTTCAGGTGACGTTTAGTTTGGATTTTCCTAGCATATATGCAGTCTGTCCCTGGTTTACTTTAAAATGAATCTACCTATTGTATATTTTTTCGACGTCGGAGCCTTTTGAACAAAGTTCATTGAAAGTCAAATGATGTCTATTGCTAAATGGATCTTCTGAGTCTATTGATTTATATGTTCCGACTCATTCTGTGCTTTAAGGTCGATGAATGCTGATGGGTCTCGATAAATGTTTTTTTTTTTGCAGAATAGGCCTAAAAAAACATACAAACATTAAGGCTGCGCTTCTGAAGCATCATAGCTTCACAGAGCTAAATATCCACCTTGAGAGTGCAAGAGATAATGCCTACTCAGAAAAAGTGGCATTGCGATTTAAAGTTGATAGTCCAGTCCTCGGCCGCGCTTTGGTCATTCGGTAGTATGAATAAAAAGAAGCAATTGCTTGCTCAAAACAAATATCAAAATCGAAGCATTTGCTAAGTTTCTTTTGAATAAAAACTGATTTGAGTTACCTTTAACTTTCGACAATTGAAAAGTAGCGCCACTGACCTTTTACTGAGATCGGTATGAATAAAAAATGCCAGACAAGCCATTACTACGAAAATTCAAAGTCTACTCGGAGCATTTGCTGAATATTTTGTACGCACAATTTTTACATAAAACAATCAAGAATTGCGATGAAACCATCAGCCAGTTGCTTAGCTTTCTTATACAGCTTCCGGATGTTTTTTGATAGTTAGATTCTAAGAATTATAAAGATTCTTCTCCTTCTTTTCAAAATCTGGATGCTTTTATCTTGCTGCCGTTGTTTTGCGCTGCAGCCTCTTGAGCATTGTGGCTCCTTTTCTGGTAAACACATCTCCTTTTCTGGGATGACTGGTTGACGTATTGTAGTGTTGGTCTACGCTTTTGATGACGTCGCGATAGAAGGACCACAGATTGTTGGCGGTGTGAGGGGCTCTTTTTAGAATAAGACTTATTTAGGTGTACTCGTACTAAGGAGCCCAACTTTGAATCTTTTAAAGTCTTCTTGTTGGTAAGGCAAGCTGTGGGGCTAGCCGCATCGAAGTTTGAAGTGTGCCCTATTGACTGCCTTCATATAGCGTGAGTTTAATATATGGATGCTTAGCCTTGGGAACGTAGTGCTTCTTCTGACCGTATTAAGAACTCCTGAAAAATGAATTTAGTTAGTAGAGCTTCTGTCAGTTTGTGCAACGGAATGTGTTTTCTTTCCCAACTTAAGCATGCAAGTTCTTGAGTTAAAGTTCAACAGGGTACTCCGGTTTTCAGGCATTTTAATGGTAGCATGTGTACATGCTGATATTTTAAACTCCCAGCCAGGTGACCACTTATCGTCCTATAAAGGCTATACATTTTGTTCTTATCCGGTTATCCTCCAAATATGCAAATATTTATTATGATCCCTGATCCTGTCCATCCTATTCTTCCGATCTCATTCGTATTTACTTTGATCTGCGTTGATTCCAATTTTTCAGTAGTACCTGAGGCGTAAAGCATCCGAATATGCCAAGAGCCTATTCCCATTTTGTAGCCCGGCTCTGATTCCCGTTTAATATCCTTTTTTAATAATCCCCTTTTTAAATAAATTAAATGCTGCGACGATTATGAGACTTCACATATAGGTATTTAATGCCAGGCACCGCACTGACTTATGCTTGTGCGTTTGAAAATTGCTGCTGTCAAACCAAGAGTAACAAGAATTTTACACCTCAAAACAATTACCTGAAAAATGCTCGAGCTTAAAGCAATCTCTCCGTAAGTTTCGAGGTACAACTTCTTCATAAAACAGACGTTCATTAATCTCAGTATTGCGCTCAAATTAAGACGTTTACTAATACCAAACTGTTAATCAACAATTTCAATTTTCATTTCCACTTCCATTTGTAATTGCAATTGCATTTGAGTGTCTTGCAAAACCAGAAAAGCAATTCGTTTTGAAATCTTTATCGATGTAATTCACTCCATATGGCAGATGTCACTGTCAATTGACGCGCCGCTCGTGCCAGCTGTCTGCTTTTGTTGGTATAAATATATTCATCACGTTCAAGTGTTGCAATAAAAAATAGTAATCGAAAAGTTAAGCCGACAATATTTATCTTAACCTGCTATTCGCCGATTGTATACTGTTTACTGTTTGATTACGCAAATAACTGATTTGTTGGGGGGCTAGTAAATCACAGTGATTACCGTCGTTATTGTGACATTTATGAGCGCGAACTTGTAAATTGTCAAGATGACATGACAAGTGACGTATAGGCTTCCATCGGCAACATGATGGACTCTCGAGACACGTGAATGCACACAGATGCAATTAATTTGCACATTCCGTTGCACATGCTTATTTAATTATAGTTCACTAATCGGTAATTAAGTTATGGCTTGTGGCAGTAGAAACATGAGAAACCAACCGTGGTTTTGTTCGTCTGTAACAATAGGTGGTACAGTGTTGCGAATTTCGCATAGCAGTGTAGTTAGGGAAATGGGAATTTTCCCGAGTTGAGGTAGGTTCGTTAGAGCACATTATTTCAAAAGAAATTGGAACTCAGGTTTATTAGAAAACGATTTGGATAGATGGGTGCCCTAATTGATTATGGATTATAAAACGGTTCGTAAATTTATGAAGCACGTAGTCTGGATTCTTCTTTGGAGTACTTACTACCTGAACTACAATTTTGAATTCAAACAAAATTCTTCTAAATTGTTGAGTTGAATCTTCATAAAACCACTCTCATCGTCAAGTACAGTGTTTTTATACCCATTGGACAATTTTTCCCTCAAACAGTTGCAATTTTTACCTTTGTTCCCAACTTCTCTAATAATAAATCCCATACGGTCCCCTTTATTATTTGTTTTTGAAGATGTTAACCAATTTGGTTTTTTAGATGTAGAAAATACGATACAAAGGTGATAGGTAAAACAAAAATTACAAAAACATTGGAAAAAGAGTTTTTTTTTAATTCCTGCAAAGCAGTCGGGATTTGGCTAGTTATTTATGCAGCACAAACTTTTTTATTAAACAAATATTATTCAAGTTCGTAAATAATTTAGCCAATTCTTGACAGTATCGTTTTGAAAGTCGTATTCAATTCATTCATTTGGTAAATAAAGTTTACGAATTGTCTAGGTTTAAATTTGTTTAACGTAATATGATTTTATAGTGCAGAGACGGAATATTTTCAGCAAATGTATTATTATAGGTAACATAAACGCCGCTAAATTAATTTGAACTGAATAGCTGTTCGCAGGCTGCAGATAAATTCGCAAAATAACAATGATGGTGACGGTGAGAGCCTTAAGACTTCCACACAAAGTGTAGTAGAATACAATATACACTCAATTTATATTTGTTACTTTTTGCTTATTAGACAATTGTTCGCTGGAATTTTATTAGGATGAAAATTTCCCACGGCATCAGAACACTGTCCAACCTTTACTTGATTAACAACGAAAATCATTTTGTGAAACAAACCTGCTCTCAAAAACTGCCTGTTGGATTTAAAATTTTTACAGTAAAAAGAAACTTAATATAATATGGGGATCTACAAAAATAGTTAGTGAAACAAAACTCCTTTAAGTTTACGAGAGAGTTGAAGCAATCGTGTCGTAAGACTTATAAGTGCTCGTAAAACCAAGCTAATATTTGATTTATCGTTAATAGATTTTGAAAGGTACTTTTTAAAGATTTGTTTGCAAATATAGGCCTTAGTGTTCGCGGTCTTTATTTGAAACCGATCTGTCAACATATTGTCTAAGCAAAGAGTGGGGTATGCATTCATTCGATTATAAATCAAAAGCTTCACATCTATGATTTTATTGATTGATTTTACTTTTATCTTAGGCTCAAATTCGAACTCTTAAAGAAATGAATGGCCCATAAAAACTGCTGAATCGTTAGGACAAAAGAAGATTAGCTATGTATATCATGGTCTAAGGTTTTCCATTGATATTTTTTATCACGAAATTCGCCAGTAGACATAAATACAAATTATTACCTCGTTCTTCTTCACTGACATCATTTTTTTAGGGTTTAAGGGACAAGGGACCTTTAAGGCCTTCTACTTCGACAAAGTACGAACATAAGTATAGAACTTGTTTTACAACCTAAGGATCCACACGGACGCGTCACGCATCTAATATTTTGATACAATCTAAGGTAAATATTAAATCTAGAATGGAAAACCAGGGCACTGAGGCAAAATTATCTAATCAGTTCATAAAGATCGGAAATCGGAATTTTCGGGTGCTGGCACTTATACTCATCTTCACAAGTATGGGTGAAAGAAGGCATAAACGAGCGCTCTGCTATATCAACTAAATGGCATACTGCGATTGTCTATAGATACATCCTCGATTATTAATTTTGCTCTTCAATTCTAACCTCGGAAAAGGCGAACAAAATCCCTTTTAGACTTATTTTAGCTCAGTACCTAAATTGTCGCAAGTTGTTCGCTCAAACATCTTTGTGAAACATTCACTTGTATGAAGCAGTCAGCATATCTATCCAAGTTCAAGTCTTTCACTTTAGCAATTTCTGGAAATGTATAAAAAACATCTTTCGGAGCTCTATATGGCGAAAGCCGAACTTGGGATGCCGGTAAAAGCGATCCAGAGCGATCTAATTATTAGTAGAAGTAGCTCAGCAGCGAAAACAACGTGCGGACAAACAACAGCGCTGTAGTTGATCCTACGATGCGAATAAGGAAAACCCTCTTCAAACATGCAAAACATGTAAGGAGGCACATGATAAACACTTTTTATAGATTGGACATCTATACGTATAAGGTCGAGTCCCAATGACACTCCACGCTTACTAATTTTCCAGGCTCTAGCGGAAGGTATACTTACATAATGTGGCAGCCGTTTCTGCATGCAAATAAGGTCTTTGAACTGATTACATCCGATTGAAATGAATGTCAACTGTAGGCGAACACAAAAAACTAAAAATTACAAATTTTACCCGCGACTGACTGAATTCGGAAAAGACTTACATACGTCAAAGCAATAAAACAAATCAAAAACATGAGCTAACCAATCATTCAAGTCACGTCAAGTGTTTAACACCTTTTAGAAAGAATTGCTTTGCCATTTAACATGGGACAACTGACTTGCAAGCTCAATGTCTGATTGCTATTTTTATTCTTAATTGCTCAAGCGATTAAAATGATAGTTTACCAAGATTAAATCACAGCTTACAAAAAATAATGTTCTGCGAACAATGTTACTAGAATCTACACTACGTTTTGTACAAATACGGTCTGGTGCATAAATCTGCATAAGAAACCAAATACCATATGAAGTTATTGACTATGCCAATGTTGGATTTGCATAGAAAATTGAAGTCAATTCAAAGGTAAGCAATTAACCGAAGTAATTTATTTTGCATTGTTAATTAAGGTTCTGACCCAACAGCCTTTTGTCTTTCTGTTCATTTGAACCAATTGGAATTTTTGTTTAATTATGTGAATGGATATTTGTACTGCGGAAATAAAACACTTAAAATAATCATTTAAGTGTTTTTAAAGTGAATTTTAGAATGTCAAATTCTGGAAATGCATTTTTTTCCGGAAAACAAAAACTACTTGAAAAGAATTAAATGCGGCGAACCGATCAAAAAAGTTCTCATAATCTTTCGGAGCAGCGTTTTTAAATGTCAGAAAGAAATGGGGTTGCGAATTTCTGACATTGTTTCCTTATTGTATTAAACTACTATTGCTGCAAACTAGCTGTCGATTTTGGTAAAATTTAATGTCTAAGTTGCTGAAATAAATTTAGGAAGTATTGTTAAAAAAAAAACAAAATAACTTTAAATCATTTTAAGTTTGTCTTGTTTGTTTCACATTTCTTTGTGCAAAAGTTAAAAAAAAAACTAAAATTCCCCTGCTTAAATTGTCAATTCATTAATATATGTGATTCTGAATTATCTGAATTACTCAAATTTTGGAAGTTTTTTTTTATACTAGTAGGACTAGTAGGAGGACCCCTCGCTTAGTAGACGATAAGAAAAGTTCTATAACTTAGAACTAAAAAAGTACGGGATCGCTTTGAAGTAAAATAGGAAAATTGTTATTTTTCATGGGCAGAAAAATGCTAATATCATTAGTTTTATCAGTTCCTCAGCTTCGCTTGCTTTCCTTGGAGAATTTATTCCCTGTTACATCTATTTTATTGCAAACCAACCACACAAAATATATAGTCCGTCAAAAATTGTCATTTGAAAGACTTGACAGTCATATTTGTAAATGATGACCAACTAGTTCCAAGGACAGAAATGTTCAAGCATTTTACAACTTTTTTGAACTCTTTTTTTGACGTTCTTTTGCCAAAATTTTGCGTAGAATGTTTGACTAAACTGTTCGAATAGTATCAAACAGATCGAATAAAGAATTTGTGAACTCAAATTGTTGTTGTATTACAAAAACAGCATCTTAAATTAGTGAAAGTAGCATTGGGACAAATCTGGTAAACGTGAGACGAATAGACTTTCAAGCTTGCAAAATATGAAACTAAAATGTTACAGTTACAGCGACAGGTGTCAGTCGAAGCTTGAAATATGTATTTAAATGAGTGCGTTCAGACAAAATATAAAATTGATTAAAAAAAAAACTAACGAGTAAAAAGCCATTGAGTATAAATTATCATTACCAAGTTGGAAATTTAAATTATTTGTTTGGAAAAAAATCCAGAGATAATTTTTTGTTCTTGGTCGTTTTTCGTTTTCGTTTTCTATTTTGGACCAGAAAATAAGAAGAAGAAGGTAAATTTTTGCTTTATAATATTCAAATTAGCCATCTTATTTGTGCCATAACTTTTCGGGACGAGTGGTAAAATACTGACCACGGTGGTCAAACGTGAATAATTTTTTTTCGGGATAATCATTTGAAACCATTTGAATGCTGCTGTTTTTCAGCTTGAAGTGCCATATTGACCTTTTTGGAGTTTTCTATACTTTTTGACTTCTTACTTTCAGACTCCTTGTGTTCAGCTCCAGTCCAATTTTCGAATAGACAGCATAAAATAACGATTTGGAGGTTGTCTTCGGTGGCTCTCAAACTTAAAATAACTAGAGGAGAGCACAGGACGAAAGTTTGAGGTTGAAATTGTTTCCTGGACAAATATACTAGAACTTAAGTTTAGTGATTTCGCATGAATGACAATCATCCACAATGTTATTTAATGAGAGCTCTGAGTATGAGGATTGACAACGAGGACCTTCCAAATCTTTTCTAAAAGCATGGTGGTTCGGAATTTCTCAAACTGACAAGGAACCGAAGTGGTGAATCTATATAACGAACCTCGTAAGTCGTAAAATTCAACAAAAATATTAATAATGCAAAAAAATCTGAGAAATCAGAGCCATCTTTTGGCATTTGCAGGGTAACAATGTTGTTCGGAACATTTTACAGGAAAGGCAGAATTCAAAACCTCGTATCATAAGATCGCATACAAAATTTGGCAGTACCTCGTACTGTTTTTTGATTTCTGAAGAACATGCAAAAACGACTTACGAGGTTCTGCACTTTAACCGTCGATATGTAAAATTACATGCTGCATCTCGTTGACTTACTCTTTTAATCTGAAACAGGGACTTTTTCTAAAATATGAGGTGTTCGGGTGGGAAATCACAAAAAGTGCCAAGAAAAAAATAAAACGTCTTATTCGGAGGATGGTATAAATTCAATAGGCCATCTTAAACTTTATTAGCGTAAAAAATACAAGAAGAAGAAAAAAAGAGCAATATGATACTTGAGGACCGTCAGAGCGCCATCTCATGTAAGACTACACATTATGTAAGGGCAAGTGATGAGATTGGTAACTAAACAGGAGGGTTGTGTCGATAGAAAAGTTTTGACTATGATAATTTGTTTTGGCTGGTTCAGAAAGATTCAATGGCAAACTATTTAAACTGTGCAGCAACAAAGTGACACAATAATTCAAAAAAACTGTCCCATAGACATCTGGAATAGCTAGAACATTATAGAGTTAGAAAAAAAATCAACGCTCTGAACCGCAGAGTCTTCCATTCAAATCCGAATAATCGACACAGTAAAGGAAGGCCCAGGTACAACACGAATAGTAGCGCCACCTAAGTATAGGCGATAACTCATAACTCAAAGAAAAGGACCTCAATGAACCTCCACTCCAGTGCATGAGTTTCATTGCTGGTTCATTGGTCAAAGTACTGTTAAAGCACAAAAATGAGTCAAAGGAGAGCCATTTATCAATTTATTAAAAATTTGCACCGATTATATTGCAACTGAGATGCTGTCCCTTCATTCACTGTCAGCGTCGTGTAGTTGGAAATAGAATAACTAGAAAAGATCTACTTCCTCCATGTAGCAGATACAAATACGAAACAATCTCCCATTTGAACTTAAATGTTAAAAGAGCAAACCAGTCACTAATCGAATAAACTGTGCAACCGATTAAATGGAATTGACACTACCCAATCGATTATATTAAGTAAACAAAACTCCGCCAGGGGTCTGCTCGCGCACTTGACATATCGCTGTGAGAAATAAAAAATTACCGTCTATCGATATGACGCCACAATGAAAAATGAGTAAGCCATTTGCAAAGTCCAATTACTCAACAAATACTATTGACACCCGCTGCAACAAAACCTGTTGAGCTTGCCACCGATAGTAGTACAAATGCTGCAAGAGATCAACCCCACTTGACTCACTCGATCCAAGACTATTTCAATGGGCGTATATTTAGACAGGAAAACCAAAAAAAAAACCGTTTATCTTATCGAAATATTAAAATTAACAGACGTCACACCAATTATCCGCTTCAAATCAATTCGCAATCGCAACTCACCTGAAACACAAACGCAAAGATATGAAAAGTGCACACGATTTGAAACAGTGACAGTATAACCACCCACATGGTCTGCCACAAGCCACAATCACCGAGCAAGTACGCGATTTTGTCACATTTTCGTTCGCGCACATCCTTCCCATCATCCTCATCATCATCCTTCAAATTCGCACTGTGATAACGAACTTTTTCCATTTTTGCAACCACGAAATACTTTTTCGAACGTCCACTCGCAACACGATTTACTATCGAACTAAATAACTTCTATATCCCTCGCCATTAAAGGAGTGGCGAAAACAAAAAAAAATCAGTTAAAAAAAAAATCGCTCGCTACACAATTTGTCGGGGGAATTCATTAATCTTAACACTTTAACCCATAAGGCTGCGCTTGCAGTGCGCTACGGCATTGAGCCACCTTTCGAGACTAATTAAATATCTATCAATGACGAAAATACCAGAAATGTGCAACAGACACCGAACCGACCGTCTATACATAGTCAAGTTGTCAGATAACGAATGTGTCAACAAGAGTTTAACTGGTGGGAAATGGCCAGCCCATTAGACGGATATAATCATAGTCCGAGACTCCGACCGGCGGTAATGGATTTCTAAATTGTGCATTTCATTAGGGAGGACAATTTGTGAATGCAGGTGCTGCCTGTCAACTCAAAGTCAACTCAAATATTTGTGCGACTCTTCAGGCGTTGTATATAATGCTGAGGCTGACCGACCGCATAGATAACGCGGTATACAAAGACAATCGCGCCAACCAAATTATAATTAAAAAAACAAAAAAACCGATTGCGAGTGGGCTGGCACCATCAACCAAGATTATTGTAGTCCAAACGACAGAGACACGACTTTGGCATGGTAGGTACAATGTACAAGAAGACAGCTTGGCCCGCCTGATTTGCGTGTTTTTATTTCGGTCGAACCATTTAAATAATCGGGGTATGGTGTTTTGTTTTAGCTAGTATCGCCAGTTTGTTTCTTTTTTGCAGCCGAATTGCAGATAAAACGACTAACAGCAGATTATCTGCCATTAGAATAGTAAATCTACTATAAATATATAATCTTATAATTAGACCAAGATCGGACGGGGCTGTTAAACGATTTGGCGTCATAATTTCATAGCAATCGACCGCCGCGTCGCGTCGGCCGGCTCTATGGGAGTTTGGTCTAATCAACAAAGCACTCACCGATAGGATTTGACGAAATCTGAGTCGACATTTGAGGTGGCGCATGGTAAATATTTGCTCAAGCGATAAATAGTCGTCGTCGGGGAAATGAACACCCCTTAAGAAATGCAGATGTTTCGATCGTTTGCAAGGTTAAGTTTATGCTGAGGAAAAACAATAGATAAGGATATCTTAAGCAAACAAGAGCACACACAGAGTGGAGCCGGAAATGCGACTGAGTGAACTTTGACGTTCACTGAGTAAGTGGAAAGAGGCACTTACGCGTGCTAATATTTATACACCAGAGTGCCAAAGTGCAGCTATTGATGTAGCCGCAAGACCGGCGTTTCCAAGAGAGGGGTTGATAGATAGAAATTAAAAAGAACCTGCAAGAGTACAGTGAGACTAGTTGGCAATGGGGTGTCTCTATCAATTGTTAGTCGAAAAAAATTACGAGGGTGTAACTTATCAGTGCTGCCAATTTTTTGTAAGTAAATTTACAGAAATGTAAGTACCAAATATCTCGTTTCATTTAAAACTAGCTGCACCCGCTTGGGTTTGCCCATTAGGCCGTCCCGTAAAATTTGTTTGGAGTATCTTAACGAAAGGCCCTGCAAAAGTTGCGTATTGAATAGCATATTACGGAAAAAATAAACAAAAAGAAATCGAATCAGTAAGCAAATGCCTTCTTTTGATTCTAAGGGCCAATTTTCAATGTAAATATTTTTTTTTTAGTTTTTCTTAACTTTTTCGCAATGTAAACACATATTTTTAAATTCCTTAATTTGCTTAACTTTAACTTTAATTTAATGATTCAAGTCAATGAATTAAAAATAATAAAACATTTTATTTTACTTCCTTTGCAAAACTTTAAGCGTGGGTAGAGCCTTAAAAGTCATGTCCAAATCAAAAAGGAGGGAGATATTCAGAATCTACTCGTAATACGCAACATTTGATATCCACCCCTTCCGATAAAAAATTCGAGAATGTTTTTTCTTCATAGAACGACGGGACATCCTAATGCCCATGCCCCAGAACTTTATCGCTTAAATAGTCTAAATTGATTTAAGAAAGGCTTAGACTTGCTTTTCGTTTTGAGTCCTGTGCACATTTCCCAAAGTGACTTGTTTGTGCAATGGATGTCAAAGTTCAACATTTTACAACTTCCATAAGTGTCGAAAATACCGTTTTTACCTATGTTTTTTTTTCTTCGTTTATGGGAGGCGCCACGCCACTTTTAAAAAATACTGACATCACTAAGTCGAAAACCTTCGTGAGCGTGCGCACAAGAACTCACCAAATTTTATTCAAAACCGGAGGATTGGAATAGGAGCGGACAAACAGGCAAACGATCATTTTTATAAATATGACCTGGATCAGATTTTCCTGTTATGAGTATTTTCTTGTTAAATAGGTAACTATCTAAAGAGGATGTGCCTTATTTTGTCTTTCTTTGATAAAGGTGCTTTTTTTCTGGCATTATAATTTCAACTAGTACCGCCCGTTGTCGAAATTGAACCAATTTTGTCTGTAGATAAAGTAACAAAAGCCAACTGGTTTTTTACATAATTTATTTATTATTTATTTTAATTTATTTCTATGCTAAATCTGAATTCATATACCTTTCCGCTTTGAAAAAAGAATGGAAAAGGGCAAAACATGAATGTTCGTTTCCATAATAACACCTCGCAGATAACTCTGCAATGCCCCTGAAATAAAATTTTATGATTGCTTACTTTAAGGGGTAATTAAATTGCATACCTAATGGCTTAATGAGACTCTCCAAAGGTTCTAATCTAAGATGATTAAATTTGTAACTATGGAAACATGACGGCGACAAATTGAATGGCAACAAAATGCTTTCGATTAACTGCTAAGCATTTTGTATGGGAAATTTTTAACTTCATTTTACCAGTCTTAATGGTCTTAATATACCAACGATATTTTGTTTCTGCACATCTATGGCACAGTACCTTTCGAATGATATAAGTTTCATTCTCCTCATTTTATGACAAATACTTAAAAAGTGTACGAAAACTTTTGATGTTTAGGTACGTATTAACATAATGAATGATTTTTGGCATATGAACGCCATGGCTGGCTTGCACGTAGTCTAATATGGAGGTCCAATTTTCGATGACTTTTTCCAACATTTGTGGCCGTATATCGGCAATAACGCATTGAATGTTATCCTCCAAGTGGTCAATCGTTTCGGCGTAGACTAGCGACTTCACATATCTCCACAGAAAATAGTCAATCGGCGTTAAATCGCAGGATCTTGGAGGCCAATTCACGGGTCCGCAACGTGAAACTATGCGGTTGCCAAACGTTTCCTTTAAAAAATCAATTGTGACAGTAATCTGTACGCACTGTACGACGTCTCTGTGGATGCGTATTATCATTTAGTTAGAGTAGACGTGGGACGAAAACGTCCCATAGTTAATTGAATTAATTGATCTGATAGACGATTATGTTGACCGCTTGACTTGACAGCTGACAAAATGGCCGCCAGTTAAAAAAGTGTTGCCAACTTTAATTCTATACCTCTAAAAAAACACCCTTTAGTACGTCTCTACTTCTCTCTGTTTTATTTCTTATAGGTTATTAAGTCATGAAATTTTAAATCCGCATATCTTCGGAACGAGTCGGCCGATTTTGAGAATTAAAACCTATGTGTTGCTGCATGGAGCCCTTTATAAAGTCTGAAAAATCCATATTGATGCCGCCAGTAGTTTTGACGTGATGGCGTAATAAATCCATATCTAGTACTATCTGGCAACAATTTTATTATAGACAGGGGTAAGTACATATACAAATTGAACAAAAATTCAAATTTGTTATACAAAACTGTAGTTATCACGAAGTTCAACTCCTTTATTGTAATAGTAAATATTTCCCCTTCTGACGCAAATCCTTTTATTCCAGACGAAGGCAGACGAGTTCCCTAAATGGAATCAACGGTGGCAGTTTGTGGTGTTTTCCCTATGAAAGAGTTGCCTTGACATACTCGGAAGAGTTGGTATAAAACGGACCCTTAATAGGCCAACGGCAGTACCTATATCTTGAAATGGGTTACTGGTGCTGTCAAATTGGTCCCTCGTCATTGGAGTAATATATGGAAATGATCCTCTAGATTGAGAGATGTACATGCTTTCCAACAACGAAAAAAAAGCAAGAAGTTAGAAGTTACACAAGAAACAGGAAGTGCAAGACAACAGTCAAATTTACTATTGCCATTCAGAAATTTTAATCGGATGGGCCCATGACAAACTGTGACTTGTGACATTTGCAACAGTGATCGTAGTAGATTTTTCATACGTGACAGTTTTAGCCAAAAGTCTCGAGCTATCATCACGTTAATAAACACGAAAGTCCGCATCAGGGCTTAATTCGACAATATAAGTCTTATATCCGGATTCTGCGAGCTCCTCGGACAGACTTTCACTCGCACTGAATAAAAAAGTTTCACGCGATTCAGTCATTGACTTTTCTTCCTAATCGACAAATTTGTTTCTACCATTTCCTTTCCATTATCAGAGTTGACTGATTGTAGTTTCTAGTAAATCGCAAGTGTCAGTTTTTTAACAGAAATAGAAAACAATTCTCTCGTGACGCATTCAGCTCTGTGAAAGTCACAATGATAGCGATCGCTTTCCTGAATTAAAGTGGTAATGATCGTGATCGCAATTAATATACCGATATGAATCTGAGACGGCGCTATGCTTCCGATTGTTTAGCCGATAGCCAACACATGTACGCAAAAAATTCTACAAAATTTGTCTGTCACTACTACCGGTTGATATCACGTCAGATAGGAGTCAGATCACAATAGTATCATTCTTTTTATACATGCAACTGATTGTTATCAATTCGTAAGCACTTGTGCGGCCTAGAATACAAAAACTATTGTGAAACGCTTATCTGGACTGAGTGAGTAGAACAGGTAACTATAAAGAGATGTGAAAGACAGACACAACAAAATGCTGCTTACTTGGGCTGAACGCGTACATGCGGCTTAAAAGTAGCAGAATGACTTTTAGTTTGAACGAGTTCAGATGTCATCATTTGATGTTGAAAGTTACTACTGTACCAGAATAAAGTCCGTGCTTTGTCAAAATCTAAATACGAACAAAACTAAGTGTCGAAACGCCCTGGAAAAGGCGCATAGCTTTTATTGTTTGTAGAATTTTGACAGCTCGACAGACACGACACAGAAAAAGTGACTTTTCGCTAAATTTACGACGGAAACCGCCTTTCATTTTCTCTAAAAAGTCACAAGAAAAACAAAACGGGTTTACATCAAGAAGTCAAATGCAATGGATGGTCTTTACCGAATTTCAAAATGAACTCTTTGGCAAACTCTGATCACCATTCAAGTGACGCTTGATTAATTATTATGAAAGCAGCGAATTTATGAATTGCTCCATTTTATCAACATTGCAAGAGTTATCGCATTTTATTCACAGTCAAAGCAACACCAAATCTGAAAACCTGTTAGAACCGCTTTAACCGCAACATCTACACGCAATGGCTCACTGCTGGATCTCGTTTAAGACTGGCTTCAAAAGGAATTACTTAACTTAAATCCATTCTCTGCTCAAGTCTCAATGGTAGTCCTCATGCAAAAATCAGTCTCTTGAAGCGGAAATTTATTACAAGCGCCAGTTGACTGTCAGTAGTAGAATGTTGCTATTGCATTTGGCTATAAGCATGTGCGGCGGAGCTCCAATGGGTTGTTGGCAATACTCCACGCCGATATGGAGCCAGATTGTTACTACTTGTCCGGGCACATTTTGTGGGGTTTTGTTTACGAAATACAGATGCAGACACGCATTTAAATTTTAATTGGTATATATCAAGTTTACAATGTAATTCTTGCTTCACCGATGGAGCTGTGGTTATTGATGATTTTAATTTTAAAAAGCCACATCAGTCTTTACTCGTGACATTTGACATTTACATTGGCCCACCACTAATGTATTCTTTTTGAGGTGTGAAGCTGATGGGTGCCTAAAAGATACAAAGTAACTCAAGACAACTGTCAGATGCGATGATATTATTTTTTGTAAAAATGGAATCCCATAGAGTGGATATTGGATTTTTAAATTCTGAATTTTGGCTTTTGTCAAATGTCACTTGTACTTGTGTAGCAGCTGATGGAACTCTCCACAAACGCTTTTCTACTACCTTTTCGCAGATGTTTCACTGTTCATTTTGAGACCACTGGAAAATTTCGTTCCGAGACAACAGCACACTAGGCTTAAGGCTTAGTCTAATTTAGGACATTGTCACACGAGCTGATTTTTCCGCGTTCGGATTTAATCGCGTTCAATATAAAGTCTAGTACGCTGCTGCAGTGAATTTTGTACTAGATTTCTATTTTGAAGTCTCCATTCTTTTTTTGGCACCCAATTTTTTATGTGGCACTATTTGCTTGTGCAATGTTACCGTGTTAATTTTGCTTTTGCTACTTTTTGACAACTCAGTGTTGCCATATACAAGGAACTAAAAGGAGAATAAACATAGAAAGTGTGCCCTGCCATTCTTTTGCATGCAAATTTGGAAATGGTTCAGTGAAACAATAAAAAGTGGAAGGAAATATCTAAAGAAAGAAATAAGTGTGAGAGTAAATACAAAAGGTAAGTACGGAGAGGGAAAGTCATAGTTTAGTAAGATAAATCCAGGAAAGGGAGCGATTTTAAATGTGCAGATATCGTTTTGCAAAATGTTGACTTTTTCATTGTCGAATCAATCTGCATTACACACATTAAGATTGGCAAATACGTAACGCAATTTTGTAAGTTATACGACATAATTTCGATTCATAAAATGACAGTTGGTGAAACTCTTCACAAATTATTCATATTTTGCTTTATTTTTACAAACGTTCGTTATCTATATGAAGACGGTCACGCACCAGCATCGTACCAAGCGAAATAGAATTTGACAGCTTCAATGACAACGAATGCAGTAGATTTTATAATAGATTATTTTATCGCATTAGTTAAGGAAAGGGGATAATAGTAATTCGTTTTGATGTATTTAATGACTGCTAGTAGCCAATATAGGATTCTTTACAACATAACCAGTAGCGCTGCAGACAACCAGTGGCGGCTATTCAAAACTTCAATTATAGGAAACAATTGGCAAGATAAAAACTGAGTAAAACACGATAAATTTGCTTCAGGTTGTTAAGAACAAACATAATAAAGATAGTTCAATTAATGGACCGTTCAAACAAAATACATGCAGTTTCATTTTTATTTTTTCTACCATTTTAAAACTTTGACGGATTTTCGTAGTCAGTTTTCAAAAATAGCCAACTTGTTGCGTTAAATAGCCACTGGTTCCCAAGAGCGCTCTTAATCGTGCTGAAAGGAAGCAGTTTTTTTAGTGCAATTGACAGTTGCAGTCTATTTAGAAGTTTTGATTTATTGAGCTTCTTTAAATTTTGGTGTATGTCTCGACTTTTGGTTTGATCCATCGTTCCGATCGTTTTTAATGACGCTTAAAGCAGATTTTTAGCAGTAAAATGAACACATCCTACGTAAAAGGGGTGTCAGAATATAGCTACTCGATACCAAGTGACTGCTACTTTGGTGCAATAAATATCCACGATTATCAGAAGTGACAATAAGATTGTAATTGTTGAAAAAACATATTTAAAATTCTTCTATATACTAATGACAAAAAAAAAATCATTAAAAAATTAATTCAATCTGACAGCCAATTTAAAGTCGGCTTCGGCTATGATTTAATAGATACTTAAGTCGTCCTTTATTATTTGTCATAATTATTTTTTATGACAGCGTTTGGCTGATCGCAATTGTGATTTTTTAAGTCTTAATCGGTTTATTGCAACAGCGACTTTTTTGATACCCAAACGTGTTGTTGCTCTCACGTTATTCTACAGAAACTGATTTTATCTATAGAAACCTGTTCAAAGTAAGCTAATTTTATAAAGATAATTCGTCACATAAAGTTGCAAATAGTTGTAAACATAATAGTTGTTCCTCGTGCTGTCGTGGGCTTTTTCTCTTCAAAAAATAGCTCTTCATTTTATTTTAATTAAAAACTGAACTCAATTCTTTATCTCTGCATTATCAATTAAAAACCCAAATACAGTGAATAAATTTCTGCTAAAACTGAACCCCTAAATTGACCCCAAAAGTATTAAAGTACCTAAGCTGTGCTATCAATAGTAAAAACAATTCTTTTTGTTAGAACTTTTGCACAGAAACATCAACAATTACTCCAAACCGGAACACTAAATAATCGCTAATCATTGTAATTCTTATTGTCAAGATTTTTGTTTTATTTTACGAACAGACAATACGCTATAAGTTGACATACATGAACGTCTATCATCTCGATGTTAAACATAATCTGTTGCACTCCCAGTCTGACTTCTGACAGCAACAACTGACAAATGATCAATCAGTAATTAGCGTCCATTACTCACACTATCGATTTTCAATGTGCAATTTTGCTTGCGTTGAATCACAGTTACGCTATGACTTTGTTGCGGTAATTTGATCAAATTAAACATACCTACTGGATAGTTTTTTTTAAACATATTACAGCTGTCCTTATATACAAATTAATTAGACGCCCATTGTTTCATTTTCCAAATAGCAGCATTACTACATTTTGTCACTGTGTATGCTGCTTCAATGCATTTTGACAGAAGGAGAAGGACACGAATGGCTGCCCTCAAACTTACTTCAAAATGAATGTCGCATTATCAGTTGGGTGTCATTAACCCAGTTGGTTGGCTCGTAAGTAAGAGAACCGAAATTATAATTAATGTTGTTATTGCTAACACTTTTTCGCAAAATGGGGTGGGTCCGCATATTGAACAGAATGGTCGTCACGGCCGTTGACATTTAATATGTTGATCATTCTGTTGTTGATCATTCTGTGATTATTAAAGTCGCAGTGAGGCGAGTGCGATTTCCAAAAATTAACCAACAGAAGTTTGTTTGTTAACAAATGGAGATATTGTTCGATCTTTTGGTTGATTTTTTTTTGACCTGGCAAATTATATTTCTGACATTCCCATTGAAATTCATTGTCGATGCTTTCTTATTTGACATTTCTTTAATATTTTTCTATTTTACCAAAAGTCAGACTACTAAACAGTAATAATTGAATAGCACTGTCGGATAAGACGTCCAATTCTGTTTTTTGGAAGACACTGTACATGTGCATTGTCAAATTTCTATCAACAAAAATTGTCAGACTGGTTGACAGCGTTTGCAAATGAAATGTCCACATTCAAAACAATGCACGTCGTCATAAGTCAAGTAGATTTATCTGGACTATTTTTTAACTGAACGCAAGAACTAGATTGATCAGTAACGTCGGGCACATATACTAAATGTCAAATTAGTACGTAATCTAGGTCTAATCCAAGACTAGATTTGTAGACTATCCCACCATAAACGTCAACTGCAAAAACTGTTTTATTGATCAATATAGAAAATGCAGATATTTGACGGCTCTCTGCTGTCTGATTTAATAAATAAGAGTTTTGAACGCACCCAATGTGTACAAACTCAACAAGTGGATGTGATCAGCTCGATATTTAGAAGCGATTGACTACATTAACGTTGAGCACGAGGTTTTATAAAGAGGAAATAGTTCTTGTACGTTTTTTTTTCTAAGAGTTTAGGTCATAAACAAAAAGTGTCGATTATTTGACGGTTGTCTGACAATCTAAGTGCAGCAGACAATGTAAATATAATCAAACAAATTTATAACCTAATTCATTACGGTACGTTTCGCTATTCAAGCACGGCTAATCTTAATTGCAATTACTTTCAAGCCCTGATGACATTGACAGAACGGAGAACGGACAACTCCATGAGCTGTCATCGGAACATTTATCGGTCAAGTAAAAAAAGCGGCAAAAATTGTTTGAGTGATGTATGGCAAAACCAAGAAGTGGCACAAAATATTAATGTATAGAACAGAACGTCATGAATGACTTTTAAATAGTAAGCTATACTGTCACTGGTCGAATACAAATAGCGCCATTTAAGTAAAGTGACAAATGAATTTTGATTTCAAATCAAGAGGGAGCCAAAAGAAGTTGCAGCTTGAAAAATGCATTGCGCAACTGTTTCAATTCTCCCGTCACATTGCGCAAACTTGTTGTTCAAAGCGTTCCCGTACTTTTTTTTTTGTTAATTTCTCCATTGGCAAAGGATTTCCCTCGAACCATACAATTTATTCGACTTATCTAATTTTGATCCCAAGCTACATGCTGTTTTACACTTCCTTGTGACAGTGACATACCATTTGTCAATTCCATTGTACAAATTGTTTTCCTCAAATCGTACTATCTTCAATCGCATTCACACAATCGGCATAATCAATTAATTCTCATCACGATCTCAGAACGAAGTACTAAGGTAATTTCTTCCGGATGATTTCTGTCAAATAATTATACGTTTTATTTACGTTACGATTACGGCATTGTTAATGAAAATAATCATGCTATCGACTGACAATTACGCTTTAACATGATAAGCATATATTAGCCACGCGCATTGTGATTATTTCGCGTGATAATTTGATGAAATTGTTGAACAGCTTAAAATACAAAACTACTGCGATAATCGGCTTGTGATATTGCAAAATGTCACAATGCCAACCAAGTGCATTGTGACATATTCTTTCTGTCAGTGCCAAAGTTAATCTACTTCAAAGTCTGAAGGACACCAAATTTTGTTATGTCAACTTTCACTCCATTTCAATCGATTTGCGGTAATTAGGAAAACAAAAAAAAAACAAGTTCGCAATATGCCAAAAGCCCGTTGGCAATTAGCACTTGAGTAAATAAGTGGAGTTTAGTCTTTTCATTGTCATCTTGGCAAAAAGGCGGTAGACTCCAGCGCCAACACGCAATACAGTCGAGAAAGCTGTATCATTCTGCACAGGTAGTACCGAATTTATTTTAATTTTACTGGAAAGGAATCCGGTTTGAAAGTACATTAAATTCACTGACAAACGAGTGCCCGATTTTATTAGGGTGCGCTGCGAATCATGTTCAGTCTCGTGCGGTTGTGGTTTGTGCTCACTGGATGGATCCAGTTAACGAAAAACCTGATGAGTTTATAAATAGGGATCAAAATAAATTAACATCCTTTTCAGTACAGTTTTATAAATATAAAATGACTCAACTTTCCAAATCTTAACCAGAATTTCATGGAGTTGAACATAAATCAGTGAGTGTTACCGAAAATTGTTTTTGTTTACATTTGACACTCATTTGTATGGTAATTGCCAATGAGAAATGACAAAGATCGTCATAGATTTAGAGTTTGACAAGAAAAACATTTGTGTAATCGCTCATTAACATACAAGTCAAGTTCATAAAGAATCTCATTATATTCGAACACTTGTTGCGTGACTCACTGATGAAGGACTGACTGAAATAGTGACAGCTATTATTCTATATATTTTTGAGCAAACAATATAATAATCTGCAGATCTATTAACACCTTGAAGAACGGAAATTTAAATAAATTTCAAATTACTTCCACTGCAAAAGAAAAAAAAAAGTCATTTACAACTTAAGATAGAATTTCAAATTTTTTCGGGGGCTGTGTTGATGAGGGGCGCTTAATTTTCGGTAATTAAATTTCACATCAGTTCCACGTGATATGACCAATGACCATGCCCTCGAATCACTTGTGTATAATTCGAAATGTGGCGTTAGTTGTGTAACGTTGCTGTCCCTATCATCTAATCCAGGCCAAAAGAAGTTGATTATCATCGACCAATAGCGTTGGATGGCCTGGCCAACGTCGTTCTCAACGAATTTTTGAACCGATGACGCCACCAGCATAAAATTCACACCAAGTATTGACTTTTTCCAGGTGCATTGGTCGCTCCTTGATCTCATGTGGAGAATTCGAGAATTTTTGTTCGTTGACGTAACCATTTATCCAGAAATGGGCCTCCCGTAAAACGGACTAAGCGCGCGGAACGTTACTCGAACAGAGCACTTTGGATAAAACAAATTAATCACTTGCACGTGTTATTGAACGCTACATCCGTCCGTCTATGGTGATTTGGCAGAAAAGACTGAAAAATGATAGTAAATTTGACAGATGAAGCTTCAACAATATGGCTGCTATCAACTGTCAAAGTTCGAAAAGTCCCTATTGAAGACCCTGTTTTTAGCGTGATTCAAATAATGTACTAATGGTCTTTTTTATAAAGTCAATAAAATCAAAGATTACTTGCAAAGTTCAGCTGCATAATACGAAACAGCGTAACTGACACGCCCCCTTTTTTTAAATTAAAAACTTTTTTCGGGGTTAGATGTAACATTAGAAATGAAGGTTGTGATCTTTCCATACCCACTTAAAGTCGTTTGACACGCCCACTTTAAGGGCGGTTTTTTATAACTTGTTTTTGAAATTTTTTTAGAAAACGTAAATTTTGTTCATACCTAAATTACCGCTTCTTTTTCAAGAGTTTTGATCAAACACTGTATTGTTCGTCATTTTGTTACTCGTAAATAGCCCTTAGTCGGCGCAGTGGCTTAGTGGTAGCGTGTTGGGCTACTAAGCGAGGGGTTCCAGGTTCGAATCCCAAAAGAACCAAATTACATCTTAAGGTTTTTTTTTCCACTGCGCCACCTCTCGCGAACGTCTGACAAACATCCGAGAGTAAAACTGTCATGAATGAGCTTCTCAATTAGCCGTTTGGACTCGGCGTAAAATTGTAGATCCCTTCCATTCGTCCCAAAAATTGAAAACCCACACAAAACGAATGGTTGTGAGAAGTTAGGCCTTGTGTCCCATAGACCTGTCGCGCCAAAATATTTATTTAAATAGCCTTTCTGAAATTTTTGAACCATGTAGAGAGGCATATCTCAATGATTGCTCTCAAAAGTTATTATCCTTTCGATACAACGAATATAGAAGCAAGGGAAACAAATTATGGACCGTTTTCAATCGTAATAAGTCCCTTCCTAATTACTTCAACTATCTTAGCTGAAACCGTCAATTCCCTCAGGGATTGATAGCCCCATCTATCAATGACATGTTGCACAAGCGAATCTTTTAAGAGACCATAAGTCTTTTTATTCGATTCCCGAACTACAGGAAAAAATTCGACGGTAACCCTCCGGCAATACGAAAACATGTCATTAAGTGATTCACAATCCATTGCTTACTTTGTTGTCCTTTTTCAACAACTCCTTTGTAACACATCCCTCAAATTTCAATTACCTACTGAACTTCTCCATCAGTAGACCCTTTCTCTATCGAACTTTTGAATGTAAGTTACAGAGCCCAAATGTCCTTATCTGCCCACCTCTGATGTACCTCTTTCTCTCTACGTTAAGGACACCAACTAGATCTATATAGTTTTTCTATTTGGTGCCTCCAAAATTGCCTAGAACTCAATCAATCTTATCACGAAAGTGCAACAAGTCTCCTTCCCGCTGTTACTTTCCTAATGGCGAACCTAAATCCATCGATTAGTCTCTTCGAAGTTTTGGCACATTATCCGACAGTGAGCTTAGTTTTCGCTCACACATTTCTCAAATAATTTTAAAAGCCAACTCATTAATTGGCTTGGTAATTTGAGTGTACGCATTTTTATTTCCTACTGACAAATTGCAGGGAAAGTAAAAATACATAATAAATCAACAAAATCACAATCTGTGCTTGAATTATGTGAATTTTAGAAAATTAGCTTATCAGTAAGAGAACTCTCGCATGTGGCTAGTCGATTAAAGATTTTCTCATCGTGTTGTGACAACATCGTTCAAATAGGTATAATGGGACAGCTCCTTAGCGATCGCCCTAATTGGTCATAGGTTAGTAATGAAAAATATACCTAATTCAAGCATTTTAGTGTCAAAATTGTGATTATAAGCGTTGTTACAAAACAATTTGATGTAATGCGACCCTTAAAGCATTGCAATAATAAATGTAAACAACAATTTCTCTTTAGTACTGTACCATCTGTCAAATGAATTCTATTAATTGAAATAAAGTTTGTAACGTGATTTGAAGCTAGCTGCGTTTACTTCAGTGGCGACGAGGATTTTTCCGATTAATTTTTTTTCGAACTGGTAATTCGCGAACATTGGCGATAAAGGCAGCAATTCGTTCATAAATGGAACAGGAAGTTCTTCAGGATATTTTAAAATCACAGCGTGATTGGATGGAAAAGATATGGGCGGATCAGAAAAGATGGTTTACGCAGAACACTCCGCAGTCGCCGGCAACTAATACTTCAGTTGTCCAACCATTCCCAGCATATAAAAAGGAAGACAACTGGAAAACGTACCTCAAACAAATGGAGCAGCATTTCGAAGCATGTCGAATCACAGATGACAACCAAAAACGTGCATTTTTCTTGTCTTGGATTGGAGCAGATAACTTTGAGATTCTCCAAAAACTCTACGGCGTAGACGACCTGGCAGCCAAAAGTTTTAAAGATCTCACTGGTAAGCTAAGCGAACATTTTACGGCTAAAATTCATGTACTTGCAGCGCGCTATCAATTTCATAAGACAGTAATGAAGCCAGGACAATCATATGCATCGTGGGTGGCAGATCTTAGAGGTGTGGCCCGAAATTGTCTTTTTACTTGCCCAGGAGCGAATTGTGCCAATTCATATGTGGACAATATGATCCGAGACATTGTGGTATTGTATACACCGCACGATAGTGTTCGCACGCTAGCGCTTCAAAAAACAGACCCCTCACTCCAAGATGTTCTTGATATTGCGGGTGCATATGAGACCACTCAACAAACTTTTTCCGCAATTGCTGATAAAAATAATATTGTCGAAGTTAATCAGCTACCAGCGACAAACGGTTACGGTACCTCCCGGTCGCTCTCACAGCCACATTCGCTTCGTAAATCGTGCCCAGGCTGTTTTGTCAACCATAGTAGGAATGAGTGCCGGCATTACAAAACAGTTTGTCGTAAATGTAGGAAGGTGGGCCATATTGAAGCTGTGTGTTTGCTAGGAGGGAGTGCCGGTGGGAATTTATCACAGCAAGTAAGCAAGAGCAGAAGTCGCAGCGTACAACGGTCGGGTAAGGGCTCCTATCGAAAAAAAAATTCCCAAGAGCAAAAGTATTCAGGTAATACTACGGAGAGGCTGCATTTTGCGGAAGTAGTGCATTCGCATGAACACATATCAGACGGGTCAAGGTCGGGTATTATGATGGAGTTGGTTGTAAATGGAAAGACGATGACATTCCAAGTCGATACAGGAGCGTCGTGTTCGTTGGTTGGACGCGATGGTTATAAGCAACTGGGACAACCGAAGTGTTCTACTACGAACAAAGTTCTGCAGGCATATGGTGGATCGCCGCTGTCTCTTAAAGGGGAATTGGAAGTAGAGGTGGTGTATAAAAAATCAGCACATAAAATGAAACTGCTAGTGGTTAACAGTGGTGGCGCTAATATTCTGGGACTTGACTGGTTTAGAGCATTTAGTTTATCCGTGCAACATTCCGTTTCGCAAATTAATGAAAAGGCCTCGCTACTCAAAAGCATTGAGGCACTCTGTGAGATCCATTCGGATCTGTTTTCGGAAGGATTAGGCAAGTGCAAGGATTATAAAGCGCACCTGGCCCTGCAGGAAGGGGCCGTCCCAAAATTTGTTCGCCATCGACCCATCCCATATGCGCTACTAGAGGACACCAAGAAGGAAATCGAGCGGTTAATTGAAGCGGATATACTTAGGCAAGTACATCGTACGCAGTGGGCCGCGCCCGTGGTAATAGTGCAGAAGGCGGATGGTGGGATACGAATCTGTGGAGACTTTAAGTCGAGTGTAAACCCGCAGCTTATAGTTAATCGTCACCCTATCCCACGCATTCGTGATATTTTCCACAAACTGAGAGGAGGAAGAATGTACACAAAAATAGACCTGTCGGATGCTTATCTCCAAATCGAGTTGGATGATGAGTCGAAAGAGTTGGCTGTGATTAATACTCCTTTCGGGTTGTACCAATACCAACGTCTTCCGTTTGGGATTAGCAGTGCGCCGGGGGAATTTCAGAACATAATGGAGCAAATGTTTGCCGACCTTCCGGTGGCTGTGTATTTGGACGACATCGTCGTTACGGGCAAGGAAGACAGGGATCACTTGTGCACATTGGAGGAAGTGTTTCGCCGCCTCCAAAACAATGGCTTTCGATGCAACAAGCAGAAGTGCACTTTCGCTAAAGAGGAGTTGGAGTATTTGGGGCATACGCTTTCGGCAACGGGCATTAGTCCTTCGGAAAAACATCTAGAGGCTCTTCGTAACATACCCCAACCTACCAACCTGAAGGAATTAGAAGCTATAATAGGTAAATTGAACTATTATAATCAATTTATACCCAATTTCTCGCAGGTAGCAGGCCCACTAAATGCACTTCGAGCAAAGGGAACCAAATTCGTTTGGTCTGCTAGCCAGCAGAAATCGTTGGAAATATTAAAAAGCAGTATACTGAATGCTACGCGTTTAGCACATTTTGACGATTCACTACCTTTGATCCTGGCCACCGATGCCTCCAGCTACGGTATTGGTGCGGTTATATCACATAGGTATCCAGATGGGACGGAGAGGCCAATTGCGTTTGCCTCAAAAACACTGGACCGCCACCAAAAGTTATATAGCCAGATAGAAAAGGAGGCGTTGTCAATTATTTATGGAGTAAAAAAGTTCCACTGCTACTTGTACGGTCATCGGTTTGAGCTGCAAACGGACCATAAACCTTTAACAACCATATTCAATCCGGGTAAGTCGATACCGGAAATGACGATGCGCCGTCTTCGCAATTGGGCCCTGACGCTTATGGCCTATAATTATGAAATTAAGTACCGACCTACCTCCAAACATGGAAATGCTGACGCGCTATCACGCCTGCCAATGGGTCCGGATGCTGAGTTTGACAAACTGGAAGTCGTAGTTCACGAAGTGAATGCTGTTGTGGAAGAACTGGGATCAACTACGTTGAATGCTGAGACGATAGGCAAATGTACGTTAAAGGACAAAGTATTGAAGAAAGTTGCGGCTTACATCAAGAATGGATGGCCCACTAAGCTACCAGAAGATCAGATGGACGTGAAACCTTTTTTTGAACGTAAGTTAGCTTTAACAATGCAAGATAACATAATTCTTCTTAGTGCTGATCATGACCGAGTCGTCATTCCGGAGGTGATTCAACCTAAAATACTTAAATATATCCACGAGGGTCACTGGGGCATTTCAAGAATGAAACGGCTGGCACGGCAATATGTCTGGTTTCCAGACATGGATCGACAAATCAACACGGTGGTGGCGCGATGTGCTATCTGTCAAGAAGCTGCAGCCGATCCAAAGCGTGAGTACAGCAACTGGCTCCCGGCAGAGGAGGCATGGGAAAGGATACACCTGGACTTCGCTGGGCCATTTTTTAACAGAATGTGGCTCATTTGTGTAGATGCATATTCCAAGTTCCCATACGTGGTGTCTATGGCAACAATTACTGCCGAAGCAACGATAAAAGCACTCCAATCCATTTTTGCAATTGAAGGGCTTCCAAAAGCAATGGTCACGGACAATGGAACCCAATTTACAGCACAACTATTCAAGGAATTTTGTGAGACACACTCAATCAAACACTGGAGAACAGCTCCTTTTCATCCGGCATCGAATGGTCAGGCGGAGCGTTTTGTTCAGACCTTCAAGGTATCATTTAAGAAGAATATGAGTGAGCGGAAAGACGCCGGGGCGGCTCTTAACTTATTTTTATCGACGTACCGATCAACGCCAATGGGAGGGTCGCTGAAGTCCCCAGCAGAATTACTACATGGAAGGAAGTATCGGAACCTGTTAGCATGTGTTATGCCAGAAGAAAGGAAAAGGAAGCTGGGTAACTCTACTCCAAAATTTCAATGTTCGCAGGAGGTATGGGTGCGAGAATATATGCAGTCAAAGAAGTGGTCAAAGGGAGTTATACAAAATAGGTTTGGTAACAAAATGTATGGAGTGCAAATAGAAGGCGGATACGTAAGGCGTCACCAGAACCAAATTCGTCCAGTAAGGTACTCTCTGGATGCAGATATCCCGCGTGGGGTACCATCACGGGGGGTAGCCCGTAAAGCAGATATGAATGGAGGTAACTTTAATAAATTTGCTAATGAAGTTTTGGATTTGTATAAACAGGTTGGCCAAAGTGATTCTATTAGTACCAATGAAGTTGGGGAGTCATCGGTCCCGAGCGAAGGTGCTATTCTGGATCAAGACGGGGTCAACCAGCCAAGTTCATCAGACGTCATAAGGCAACCAGCAGCTCTACCTGAAGTTAGAAGATCAGAGCGGATAAAACAACGGTGCCTACGATTCCAAACTTAGTGCTGGAAGTTAGGGCGTTAGTTAAGTAGCGTCGGAGGAGATGATGTAATGCGACCCTTAAAGCATTGCAATAATAAATGTAAACAACAATTTCTCTTTAGTACTGTACCATCTGTCAAATGAATTCTATTAATTGAAATAAAGTTTGTAACGTGATTTGAAGCTAGCTGCGTTTACTTCACAATTCATATATAAAAAACGGATAAAAGCTCTAAGTTCATTTGAGTCCAACCCCTGAACCTAATGACACGCGAAATGTATCTTCTTTTGGTTTTTATTTTCTTAGTACCAGTTGCAGGTATTGCAAACCTTCAATGTCGCTACAAATGGCGCAATAACCGCCATGCTATGTGGAGACGTAGAGTTCATCATTTAATAAACGATTTGAAGTGCATGCACATTGCGATTATGCGATAAGATAAAACATTTAAAAATAATAATAAAAAGCAGTAGATAACTCTTAAGTAGGCAGAAATAGAGTTGGTCAAGGGCAATGATTGATAGGGCTCATTAAAGGTTATTAGGCACAAATACTATTTCATTTATTTTTAGTTGATAAATGTTACAATCACATTTGTGCTTTTCAAGTACGGGTGTTCCCATTTGTCAAAGAAACTATTGTTTTTGATTAAGATTTTATTTAAATACTTTTTTTCTACTATATGCAAAATATTTAATATAACAAATACTTAAGAAAGAATGACTATTTGTTTGTCCTTTATATCCTTTTACAATATGTTTTTTATCTTATAACTGTTGCTTCGTGTGTCTTGGGGGGAGGTCACAAGGGCTAAGCGAATTATATCATAGCTCGTGCTTTTAGATGTTATGTGAAAAAATAAATAAAATTGTTTTAAAAAAACGTTTTCGCATTCCCTAAGAGGGGATTTCCCAATTTCAGAAGAAAATTACTCCTAAAAGGAATTAGTGAAGAATAAAATTATTCACCATCTTGGACTTAGGGGTGTTCAGGTTCACATTACAATATTATAGATGTATTCACAATCTAAATTTGGATCTAGTTAAAAATATTGCACGACTGCGTCGCATTGTAATGTGCTCATTTAGGCCATTTTATGGTTCTTAATTTAAGAGCCAGATTAAAAGTCCATTTTGGATTGGGTAGTCAGCCGCTTTTTGTGGTTAATACCCAACATGCGTGCTGAGTTAACCATAAGGGGATGCGATAGCGAAAATATTTGCCTTAAAACTTGTATAAATTTAGCACTCTTCATTGATGATTATTATTGGAATCTGGTTTCTCGGGAGAAGGAGTGGATTTTCTCTAAAATATCAGTCATGAAAAAGTTTTTTTTTATTAATAGGTATGCCTAAAATTATTGAAATTAATAAATTATTTGTGGGTTGAAATACTGAGTCCTATTTGCGAGGAGGGCGAATGGAGGAGAAGATACAGCCGCGAACTCTATGAGCTGTACCAAGATGTGGATGTAATCCAAAAAGCCAAAACACGTCGACTACATTGGCTCGGCCATATTGAGCGAATGGACAATAATGCTCCGGCTAAGAGGATCTTCGAATCCCAGCCCCCAGGTTCGAGAAGACAAGGAAGACCGAAACTCCGTTTCAAAGACCAAGCCATCGCGGATGCCAAAGCGCTTGGTCTTGACAACTGGAAGCAACGTGCCCGGGATCGTAGAGGATGGAAGGCTGCAGTGTCTCAGGCTCTTCACGGGTCGGGAGCCCGATAAAAAAATAAAAATTAAAAATATTGAGAAAACCCCTCTCATTCAAAGTACAAGCGATATACTCGTAGCTATGGACGGACCAGGAGCTGACAGGTAACCACTTTCAAATGGTCAGCACTAAACTGACATACCGACAACATAGCATAAGAGAAAGTCCGCACCACGTTTTCAAGGCTTCCTATGGGAGCTACTATAGAGAGGAGATATAAGGAACCACGCCTTCTTTTGGCATCCTTATATACAAAACTCCTCGATCTATGTAGAATGATGATAGAGAAAGCTTGCTTCTACTTCAAGGTCGGTAAAGACCTTTTAAAAACCTTTAAAGGATTAACGATTTTTTTAATGATTGTACTTGAAAGAATTTTCGGCGCAGTGGCTTAGTGGTAGTGTGTTGGGCTACTAAGCGAGGGGCTCAGGTTCGAATCCCGAGAGGCCCAAATTACATCTTAAGGTTTTTTTCCACTGCGCCACCTCTCGCGAACGTCTGACAAACATCCGAGAGTAAAACTGTCATGAATGAGCTTCTCAATTAGCCGTTTGGACTCGGCGTAAAATTGTAGATCCCTTCCATTCGTCCCAAAAATTGAAAACCCACACAAAACGAATGGTTGTGAGAAGCTAGGCCTTGGGTCCCATAGACCTGTCGCGCCAAAATATTTTTTTTTTTTTACTTGAAAGAATTGTGAGAAACTCGCAGGTCAACAGACAACAGACGATCTTTCAAAAGTCTGTTCAAATACTTGCATCCTACGCTGATGATATCGACCTAATTGGAAGGGGCATCAACGAGCTGTCACTGGTGCGTTTCCTAGTAAAAAAAATCAATATACCTTGTCAACAAGAAGGTTAATCCAACATTGACGAATCAGACAGATAGTCACAATTGTGATTTTCCGCATTTACCTAATACCTAGATAGGTATATGCAGAAGTTTGCATACAATAAAGCAAAGGGCAAAATTCGACTCGACGACTCCTTAAGATAGACTTTGCATATGATACCCATTCTTCTATGAATTCAACCGTGTATGGAAAGGTTCTTTGTTCCTAATACTCTTTGACCTTACACAGTGTGGCCAAAAATATAGTGGAGATCCTTAAAATTATTCTCTTTGCCCTACCAACCAAACAATTCTATTCCTCTATCAATATTCAATTCTGGGATCAATTCTCATGAACGAACAATACGTGACGCGATTGAATTTTGTTCCGCGTATAAAATTGGAAAAATTTCGTGATCATCCGTTTAGCTCGTTCACGAATGCGGCGATCGGACCTTAGATAACAAAACTGCCTGAAGGGGTAACTTCTTTGACAGAATTTCTCGCTTCTATCAAGTCTTACTCGTACCTCTTACCTATGTTTGACCAGATTCAATCGTCACATTAATGCAAGCACGGAATAATCGGTCACCCTGTTAAGCAAAATCTTTTCTTTTTCTTCATTAAGGAAACGAAAAATGTTTTTTTTTAACAACTTGACCTTCTTTCATTTTTAATCTTAATGCAAAGATAGTTTAAACTAATAAAGAGAATTCAACTTGTTTTTGATCGCTATCTTTATGACTGTCGTAAAAGTCATTAAATGTGTCTATAGAACAAGACAGACTTCTTATCTTATTTGCTGATATTAATAAATAAAGGTGATGATCGAAATTTACAAAAGTCAAAACAGAATTAAGAAGATAAACATGTTTTATTACGTTGCAAATATAAAAAGCAATTCAATCTTAGATATCGGAAATTACCATAAAAGAAAGTGATATATTAGCGCAGTTTTTTTTATCACTGCCTGATTGGATTGGATGAAATGTTGGATAAATTATTTTTGAACCAGTCCTCAATTTTTAAAGTGACTTTGCGTACAACTACGTCGTAAAGTATGGAATGTAATAAATCAAAAGCCACAAGTTACCTTTTTGTTTACAATTGGCTTAAGATTTTGTTTATAAAAATGTTAATTTTTCTCTTAATACTTGGCATCTGATTTTTAGATTTATTATTACGGCTCACATTTAGAATTCTAAACATTTGAAAGAACGCTTGGTTTTGACAGAAAAGTCAGCATGAAAGTATTTCTCACTTCCTACAAGAAATGACATAAATGACCCTTTTAACAAAAAAATTAAAAGAAATCCATCCCCATGTAGTATACCTCTTTTAAAAAATATCTGACTAACACTTTCTGACATCATAAATGGTAGCTGACTTATAACAATTATTTTTAGTATGCACCTTAAATTTAATGAATTCACTTCACTGAATCGATATTTTTTAATATAAAATTCCATTTTGTAAGTCTGGTTTAATTTCAAGTGAACAATAAAAAATATATCATTAGTCTGGCCGTATGCGGTTACCCGTTAACTGTATACATTGTAATTTCAATGCTAGATTATAGCGAAAGCTGAAATTGAAATATTGAAAAGACAATTTATACCACTATTAGTGTCAGAAGGCAGATTTTTTAATGAAATTGTGACTTAGTCAAATTATCGCTTTAAATAATTTTCTGACATGTACGTGAGAAGTCACTGCTTTCTTGTATTTTACCAGTTTAAAATAAATTAAATTCAGTGGTTATTCATTCTTAAAGACTGCATTAAAGAATAAGTTGAACGTTGCACAAAAGGAGAATTTTACTGACATGTGTCACGATAGTGTCAAAAAGGTAGCAGACGTTAGTTATATAATGCAAGTAAAAGAAGACGTCAACAAATAAGTCAAAAAATGTATTATTCTGTTGAGGAGAAGATAGTTTGATGATAAATACGGAAGTGTTGAAAACGGAAGTTCACCAAATTGTATTTTGCAAAATTAATTTCATTAACTTTAAGTGTTTTAATTAATTTATTTAATTTCTATATGTCACTACAGCAAATATTTGGCAAAAAAGCGCCAAGGGGAAGCAATTACTCACCATGATAGGTAGTGTTAAAAAGTTAGCTGCATGTATTATTTAAATGATTTTTAAGGCAAGACTATCTGTCAAATAACTTAAAAAAAAGAACGCTGTCAAACTTCTTCATAAACTCATATTTTTTGCGGGTATTTGACAAATAATCTGGCCGTTTGACAGTGGTCTTTCTTTTTCCAAAATGGTAGACAACCAGTTTGAAAAAAATGCTTGATGTGTCAGTTCACAATTGTAACAAATTTCTGTAACACACCGTTACAACTTAAATATTGATCTTATTATCACTTCGAAGCAAAGTCAGCAGCTGGGTACTTGTCAGCCTTGTTAGTTCGTATTAAGATCATACTGCACTTCCAAAATATTGCCAAAATCGGCTTATGGTAACACTGTCAATGTCAAAGCGCACAGTTAAAACAAAAAATTCAAGATTTTCGCTTCGCATTGAAACGTGTAATCCACGTTTGAGGTGAAAAGTATATAGCCTAAGTCGGATTTGCGGAAGGCTAAAAATTGTGCATTTTTTGTACAATTATTTGTCAAATTTTTGACACTTCAAAGTCACTCTTCCACTTCATGGTTCTGACCTAATTTCAATGAAACCAGCAGTACATTCAAAATGTTTTCCAAAAGAATAACCTTGACAGGTATTCTTCTCATTCACAATTCAAAGTTACAAACCACTCACCTGAAAGACAAACGCGAAAATGTGAAAAGTCGTTGGCACTTGAAACAAGCTCAAGAAAAATGTCCACACAAATTGCCACAGTCCATAGTGGCCAATGTAATTGGAAATAATATCACTGTCCACATCTTCACTGAGGTCCTTTTCCGCCTCCAAAACGTACTGCAGTTTTTCACTCTTTCGCAAGTCTTCCGAATTGCGACGAAAGTCAATTGAAATGACACTTATTTCCGGTGTTTTCGGCTTTTTCCGATGATCACAGCACGAAGGACGTGCACGCGCTTGCAGATCATGGTTAAAGGATACCGAACCTCGACGAAGAACACCGCTCATATTGATCAAAACTGTCACTGTTTTTATTCAAAAGTTATTTTAAAGGATGTGCAAGTTGACTGTGTAGCTGTACACTGCTGCAACATTCGCGACGATTGAAACCAATCTGAAACCCTAACCGGGCTGAAGCGTGGCTTATAACAACTGATTGGATCGTTGGCCGCATTTGCCCGAAGCTTTGGTGCAATAATTTTATGCTGCTGTTGTGTACTGAGCTTTAAAGTATCCGATCACATACTGTAAGCTGATCGCTGTTAAGGCCGTCTGGCCATATATGAGCTTGTCGTTGTGAAGGGGTTGTAAAAACTGTTTCTTTCTGGGCGCCAGCTTTTTGCTTTATGCCAGACTGGCTGCGGCGGCTGGAAACGCAGCTTCCTGCTTCCCCCTCACACAGACTCACTTTCGGCAAGCTTTTAAACTCTATTCAGACGGTTTTTGCAGACTTTGCCCCACAAACGTAATCAAAGCAAACAAACATTGTATAACCGGTGAACACGCTCGCATTACTAGCCGGAAGATAAACACGACTGCGGCTCAGTCAGACGCGTGTAGGCCAAAGCAAGCCAATTAAAAAATGACAAAAAAAAACATGTGTAGCTGGAAGGTTGGTAAGTGTAACAGCCAGCAGCATCTCTTCTCGTCAGACAGACTTTTCAGGTGAATGGTTGTGTTTAACTGTAGTTTTGCGTATGTGTGTGCGATGAGGCGGTTTATTTTTTGCGGTAGGTCATTAACTTTTGTTTTTATTTTTACAATTCAGTGACGCGATGCGATGGGGGTAAAACTGGAAATGTTGATGTGATGTGAGTTGGCCACTCTAGGTGCTTTCAGTTATCTCGATGAATCTTGAATCTGCTGTTAGGTTTTTTTATTTTTTTGTTTGTAATTGTTTTGCGTGAATTTTTAATATTGCAACGTTTCATTAACGGAATTGTGTCAAATTGGAGGTGAAGTTATGACCTTATGTGTTGAATATTGCTGTCAAGGGTCTAGAGAGGCGTATACCTACATGAGAAGTGCATTTGTTTTTTTTTGTATTTATTGTTACTTAATTAGAGTCTATTTTTAGTTGTTTTTAATTGATAACAAAGTGGTGTGAATGAGTTAGTAGGTATCTAATGGCAAAAAAGGAAGGCAAGTTAACGTCGAGTTTTCAGACATTCTATTAATTTGTGTACGATTCTAGTATAATGCTGCTTTTTATTGTGTTTATAGGCACGCAAAATATTTTTACGTTAAAAAGGGTGATGGCGTGTATTTTATTATTTTATTTCTTCCTTGGGTAACATTTTTTCTATTTGTGTCCAAAAACTTGCTACATTACTGGTGCTGCTTCGCGCGTTAAAAATTACCGCTTGCGTATACAGTTTATATAAGCGCAGAATACCAATGGCAAAAAAAAATATTGAGGTAAATTTGGAAAATTTGAAGGTATTTGCATTCAGTGATTATTTTTATGTTAATACCTAAAACTTCATTTTTCTTGTTTCTAACTTAAAATGTTAAATTTTTTTAATACCTAAGAAATATATTAGGAATAATATTTTAATGATTATGCTAGGCTCAACTCCTTCCGGCTGAATACTGAGGACAACGAAGATTTTTTTTATCAGAACTCAGTACGCAAAATGAATGAAAATTTCAATCTGTCTTGATTCTTGCAAAAATATCGATCAATCGTGTTTGTTTAACTATACACGGTTCATTCAAACATTCTCCAGTTGTCAGAATGAAAATGTATAAATAGTATAATAGGGACTAACTACTGCATACCTGCGTTGCCGACTACTGGAACTAAAAGGGCCGACAACTCCAAAATCATATCTTTTTCACTTATTTTGTAAAAACATACGTAGTTTGTATTATAGGTGGATAACATACCTAAAAAGCGAGGTATTTTAAAATTTATGCACATTCAGAGGAACTTAATACTCGATTACGTAGTTGAACAGGGGATTTTTAAATATACCAATCAAACACAAACAAAAAGTTAAAAGGCTGACTACTGGTGCCAGCACCCTATGAATGATTTCGAGTTGGCAATAACAGCTGACAAAGAAAAAACACTGTGCAGTGTTAGATTTTTAGTTAAATAAATTTAATTTGATCACAGAATGAGTAAACCAACAAAAAAAATATATTGAAATAAATATTGAAACTGATTCCAGGATTTTGTTTTTTTTATTGTCTAAATTTTGTAAGAAAATGTCAGACAGTAATAGTTTTTAGTAATTTTTTTAAGGTCTTAAGCTAGTATTAGACGATATGCTGAATCAGCATACGTATGCTGAAAAATGTGTCCCAACCACATCATATCGTATAATATCGAAATTTCTGTCATCATACGTATGCTAAAAGTTGTTTGTTGGCAAATTTGTTGGCTAGTCAGCATATGTATGTTGGCGACCTGAACATATCGTGTAATACCCCTTTTGGGACCGTTTGCTAACATTCGGACACATTTTTTTCGTATGCTGACTCGTATATGATGTATGCTCACGAGCTAAAGTAGGCTCATGAGCATACGCCACATTTTTCAGCAAACGGCTTTGATATTTTTGAAGTTTCGATAAATTTTGTACGTGTTCTTTTTGTGATTTTGTTGTCCTGATTGCTTGTTAAAAACAAAACGGCTGAGTTGTTTAGTTCGCAGCCATCGGCAACAAGAGTGTACGGAACGGGAAATTCTCGACCGGTCTGCGGCTCAGGTGGTGGTAAGCCCAACTGATTGGTATCCATCGCTTTTGCAAAGTTGCAGCGATTGAAGACACCACCATCAGAAAATCGTCCGTTGCGACCGACGTCGACGTAAAGCAATTTGTACTCCGCGTCTGCGATGCCCATTAATACGATACCATGTGTGTACATTCCCCAGAATCGCAGAAAATCGATAAATGCAATTCAAAAACGCACGTATATTAAAATCGCGATCTGTCAATTTTTCAGCATATAATCATACGGGTCTTCAAATTCTTTAGCATACCGAATTCAACATATCGTATAATAGGGCTTCATATGTCCCAAAAAATGTGATAGCAAACTGTTTGTTAGCATATGCTGTCAACAAACAATTTGCTACTTTGGGACAAATTCAACATATCGTGTGATGGGGCATCATACGCCAGATGAACATATGCGTGTTTGCTGAGAATTTTTGGCATATGATTGTCACATACGTATGTTCATTAAACATATCGTCTAATACTAGCTTTACTTTGGAAAACATCGCGTCACATACTTCCATAGTTTTAATTACTTTTAATCTTATAGCTGCTCCAGTTAATGGTCGCCAAACAGAGTGTAATATCCCGTTTATTTAAAGTAGCATGGAGGTCGAATCAATACCAAGGAGACCATAACTTGTGAGAGCTTACCTTCTTGTAGGGTAGGTATAAATAAAGTTAAGCAGAATCGGTGTGTCCCGACTTTAAAGTCAGCTTTGAGTGGAACTTAGCTTATATCGCATCGCATCGACGGCATTAACGTCTGCCGTCTTATAATTCAAGTTCGTATTCTGAATTAAGGCCGAATATTACATTACAACATATATGGTGAGTGCTGCTCCTCTTTAAGCCCTATGTTTTTATGAGGATATCTGATTAAGGGGGAGATCTGGCAGGGACGTCGAAACTGGATGATTTTTTTTCCGAACATATCAATCCCATTATTGCAGATGCATAAACGGAACTTTTCTGTGAAAAAAAAACATTTACTGTACCACAATTCAAAGTGAACGGCCGACCCATTTATTCAAAGAAACCTTCTTGAAGTTTAAGTCAAAACAAGATCACACGTCCAATATCGCAAGATAGGCATCTCCAAAGAGAAGTATATGGTACTTCAGTCTGAGGCGACTCCTCCTTCTCTAAAGCAGAGAACTTTGGAATTAATTTACTGTAGACGGCTAGGTTTATTCCTTAAACACATGTGTCTTCGATATTACAACAACTGAAGTGTAAAACTTGCATCCATTAACCGGGGTTCCCTCCCATTTTTAGTAAGTTATTAAATATAAGTACAACAGTCTTAAAAGAGCTTCTACCATATTCTTGCGAATTTAATGATATTTTTTAGCCATCTTTGGCACATTCAAAAAAGATTTTGTTGTCTTAAGGCGAAGAGATTTAAATACCCTCGATGACTTGAACTAAATTGATCGGTAACGTCACTTTGCCTCAGTCACGAAATTACTGACTAGATATGTCGGCGATCCTACTTCAAACGTCCACTGAAGAAATTGCTCATGTGACCAACTAAGAGAATTAAAACCTGTAACCTGCTGCACAATCAGGTCAGCTGTCAGACTTACTGAACTAGAGTTTAAAACCCCCCACTCTCCTTGCAGTAGTTTTTGATAAAGCCACATCCATGCAATCAAAAACCTTTAATATGGAAGAAGTATTTAAGGCAAAAATATTGTATTTCTCCATTGAAATCTTTCAATTACCTAGAATAAAAAAAAAAGTACTGGAGATGCCGGGGATCGAACCCGGGGCCTTTCACATGCAAAGCGAACGCTCTACCACTGAGCTACATCCCCTCACAGAAAAATGTAATCACAGCGTTTTCATATTCTTCGCTTCTGAAAATGTATATTTTGAAGCGTTATTCTTTTTGTTGAAATTTTTTGTTGCATGCTCTCAGGCAAAGCTGTTAATCAGCTAAACGGGTATAGGGTGTAACAAGAACTTTAGGTGTTTTGTTGTTTCAAATACAACATTGGGGGAACCTTAATGCAGTTTAATGTGTTTCACAAAGAGCAAGACAGTTTTATATGATGCTTAACCTGAATAAATACATTTCATCACTGTTCTAAGCAGCAAGAATGTAGGGAACTCCTAACAATTATTTAAGTTCTTTGATTTGAAAGAAATATTTATTTGGGCAACTGTGTATATGGAGGCATAAGAACCAATAACAAATATTTTATTAAGAAGTGATTCCGTATTAGAAGTTAAATAAATAAATATTTTGGCGCGTCAGGTCTGTGGGACCCAAGGCCTAGCTTCTCATAACCATTCGTTTTGTGTGGGTTTTCAATTTTTCATGAACATTTTTCTACTTTCATGCTGCATTTTTAATATTCCATTTAATGAGTTGCTTAAATCAAGCAAAGTCTCATCGAAGTATTTTACACTCACAAATTTTCTGTCAGCTGTCATTTTAGTCACCAGCTACAAATGCATTAAGGAGCATAAAAACAAAAGGGTGCATTTTTCAGGCTATCGGCAACTACAAAAAAGGGCAATTAATATTTCAAAAGTCCTTGCTAATTGAGCAAATTTGATTTTTGTTAACGATGCGGGCTACCATTATATGAACTACGCTGAAGAGCCAAATTTATTTTTGACATTAAATTAACTGATGCGAACCCATAAATATATCCTAGAAATCCAGAGTCTTACATAACTGGGCTATTTTAATCTACGCATCTAGCAAGGAAATTATTAAAAAAAGAGAACAAAAGCTGGTGCACCACATTACAAACAGTTTTTTTTTAAGTTTTTCGTTGCTTTTTATAGATTTGTTTCTGAGCTAAATACCCCAAAATAAATAAAAATGACAAGAAATCAGTTCATTACAGCTTTAAGTACCCCTCATTGTCCAACTAGCAATTCTTTAGGTTTAATGTCTTACAACCTTATGTGGTTTTTTAATATTTTGGGTCGAATGCAAATGATACTTAATGTAATATTTTTTTTGGTCCTGTTTACAAAATTAAAATATGACATTTTTTGTCAGCTGTGAAAGAGATTTAGATTCTTAACATCAATAGGAACATTACAGAGCATACGGTGCTCTTGGTACCCAAAACAAAAAGATCTAAATGTCTTTCCCTTATCTATTGTTTTCCAATTTTCAATTTCCAAGGATCAATTAAAATTTGCTGATAATAACTGAAAACAAATTTTGTAAAACTAAACAGAATGTTCCAATTGTTCCAATCCTCTCAGTTATTAATCACATCGATTTCATTTGCAGTCATTTATTCACAATTTACCCCCGACATCTGATGACATTTTTCTAATTCAGTAGGAAAAAATTAAAAAGTAAGCAATGCTATTAATGTTCTAACTTATCGAATGGCATCATCTTCCACCAAGCTTCCTATTTACTTAATTTCCACACTTTTTGTAGAGAAATATTTCGTTTAAATAAAGAAACCAAGAACCCAGTTCTTTGGAATGAAATAAAGTGACATTACGATCGCCCCAGCCCCAGCACTTAAATGGAACAATCTCAATCTACAATATTTAGGTGACGATTCCAAGTAAGGTTTTTGCAGAGTTTTCTAATATGTATGGTTACTTACCTTCCATTGTGTTATAAAATATCAGAATGCAGCTCCAGCCCAAAACTTACCAACAGAATTGATGTGCTGTAAAAACCAGAGAACCTGAAAAAGACTCTTCCCAATAGAAACTCATAATTACTCGTATTATTTGATTTTATTTGTCAATAGAGCTGTACATTTAAACATTATTATATTAAATTTTCTGTTTCTATAACATCATTGACCTTTATTTAACTATTGACTCAATTTTTACATACAATAACATAAACTTAATGCGTCTAAATTAAGTACAAGATATTCATACCTTTATAAAAAAAAAATAAAAATAAATAATATTTTTAACAACAACATTAAGAAATAAGTACACTATAAGTAGATATAAATATTTTGTTTTGCAAAAGAAAAAATCCGTTTTTACTTTTCAACATTAATAAATGCATTTATTATTATTTTAATTGACAATACAAATCTTAACTTTCAATCATTTTTTTCTATTTGTTTAATTGACTACACTTTTACATTTACACATTGATATAGTGGCGGTTATTGTTTATTTGTTGTTATTGTTTTTTTTTTTTTTAATTTTCAACAAGTTTTTCTATTTAAATATTATTTATATATAATTTTCTTCAATTTGCACATTGAAGTAAAAAATTATTTTATTTTGCATACAAAAAAGAAAATCTCTTAAAACAAAAAAGGACCTGCCTGTTTTGCATTAATCCTAATCTATTATATGAATGTAGTTATTAATTTTTTTTTGCTTTTGTAAGGATATGATTTTTGTAGTTTTGTAGAAGGTGTACGTTTTTTTTACAGATTGGGGCATTGAGCCTTTAAGGATGAAAAATTAACCGGTTGTAATGGCTTTTAGAGAAAATTGAAAAGATCAGAGAGGGACCAAAAAAAGAGGTAAGAAACAAATCCCTTTCGGTTTCATTTTGGTTGGTTGAAAAAGTTGACCAGCGTTTAATTTAAACAAATATGAATTATAACAGGTACATTTTAAAATCCTTGCCCAAATTGAGATTCCGATATATGCCCCAATCTTGCACTTGATCTACAACAATATTGCAACTCTGACTAAAACTGTTTTTCTATTGGTTTTGATCATTTAAATTACAAATATTTATTAGTTTATTGTTTGTTATAATATCTCACTTTACACAACTGGTATTTATTTTTCTGTTTCGTTTTTATAAAACAACTTATGAGCTAAAAGATATTCTTGGACCAGCCAAAAACTATTGTTACTAAGACATTTAGAAAAGAGCTTAAAGTTGAATGATGGGACACTCATTTGATACGCATAATAATATCGTTTCTTTGATTTTATATATTTTTTGTTAACACTTACACATTATAATGGACCACAAAGGGTAAGGATAAAATGTTTTAAAGACATAAATCTAAGATTCAATCAACAACATTTATCTAAATTGTTTTCTAATAAATATAGTTTATCTAGATAATCTTAAATTTTGTTTTCTTTCATTGTAAAGTTTTCTACTATAGATATTTAGAACAAAATAAAATTTACATCAACAAATAAATTTTGTTTTTAAATATTTTTAAGAATTTAAATAGTATCAAATTTAAAGGACTCACATTAGATTTGAATTTTGTTTTTAATTTTTTCTAAATCGAAGCGTATATTTTTATGATGCTGATCCACCTAACATCTGAAAAGGGAATGAGAGAGCGATAGTGTTTATTAATGTCATGATATACTTATAGCATAAAATAAAAGTATTAATCTTTGAGCTAGAAAAAATTTTTATTATGACAGATCGTGACTATATGAGATTACGCCCTTGAAAAATTATTTAAACTATCGGGCGAGAAAACTCTCACGAGATTTATTTTTCTTAATAGCAAATCTTGATATTTATGAATTAAAAATGCAGTAGATAACTATCACGAAATAACCCTCCTTTTGGCATCTCATTTGAGTAAATCTAAGCGACACAAAAACGGTTTATATATGTGTAGGTACCTTAGAAATATAGTGTGAGATAACGTAACTCCTGCGAGAATTCTTCGGTGGTTTTTTTTCCATTTTTTTTTATATTTCTAAAGATGCCATAGGAAATGGATCTAGAAATAATAAATAATACTAGCGTGCGAGAAAACTCCCATGGGTTTTTTCGTAAATAAAGCGATAAATGTCAAAAATAATGCAGGTGCAAAAACTCTCATGCTATTTTTCGGTTGAAATCGTCCTAACGTCGGAATACAATCTTTCAATAAGCACTGCATTTGTCAAGAGTTGGCAAGGGACTTATAAAACGAAGTAATAATATAGCATGAGAGATCTCCCACTCAATTTTATATAATAATCGTTAATACTGAAAAAAAGAAAGCAATTCTTAGTGCTCTAAGACAACCGAAGTCTACATTGAAACAGCCCACCTGTTCCGTGAACACAGGCGTCGCAAGGACACGGTTTTTATTTTATCTTAAAAGGAGATATTTCTCTTCCGAAGGATTCGATTTATTCGAGGAGCGGGTATGCCCTCAACGACTAAAGCAAGGCTAGCTAATTTAAAGACCATTTTGGACACTGTATAAATTTTTGATTGGGCTCTAAAATTGCGCCTTAAAAGTGGGCGTGGCTCAGAAACCTTCTACGAATAAATGTAGAGACGATTGTTTACCATACATATTTCATTTCACTGTTTTTTATTCACTTTTGAATTGTCAAAAGTGGGAGTGTCAGTAGGCAAATTTAAAGTGTTTGAATAGTTGAACAAAAAGGAAATATCCTGAAAGAAATGTTCAATTCTGAATTAAATGTAACTTACTTCTCCTCCGGCGGATGCTGCTTACTGTGCTGATTCATCGTCTCGGGCAGGAACAAAACAACCACTCCACCAAATATACTCCAAGCGGTCAATAGTGACATCAACAGATGGCTTTCGATTTTCGTCTGCAAAGGACAACAAAAAAAAAATTCCTATTAACAACACCTGTCATACAATTGACAGTGTCAAACCCACCAGCAAAGATAAGTACGGTGTCAATATCAACGCCAGGCCAGCAGCAACATTACACGCTCCCACTCCGACATTACGTATCGCCGTTGGATACAATTCGGCTGTATATACCGGCATTATAGTGTTGCCAGCACTAATTGTGAATTTTCCTAAAAAAATGCTTCCAAAATAATCACAATCCTCTCGCATTACCGCACTTCCCCCCACTTACCAATCATCAGGAATGTGATCTTTAGCCAAAGTATATCGTCCCGGCCCTCCGTAATAGCTGCACACAAGCATGCAATACCAGCACTTACCAAAGTTCCACAAAAGAGCCACTTCTTGCCCACCTTCATGATGATGTACATAGCAATGGCAATTGCAGGAATTTCGACTAGACCAGCTAGAGCCTGGAATTGAAATATTCATTTGTTATCAAGAAACCCTATTTGAAAAACATTTTAATTTATCATCAACAAAACAACAAACAGCGCCGGAAAGAAAAAAAACGAAAAAAAAAAACAATATTTCCCGGACACAGTTCGGGCACACTGCCAATAGAGAGCACCACCCCCATAAAGACCTGTGACGTTTAAAACGACACACAAGTACATGTGACGACGTATCAATTCGCCTTTGAGGATAATTAATTGAAAGTGATGAAACATTTACGCACACAAGAGCCAGACACCGCCTCGGGGGGCAGTCTAATAATCTGTTCGGATGGAATTTTGGCAGCCATCACTTTTTGAGCGGCTAATAAAAAATATTATTTTCAACAATAAAGCGGAAAATTATGCCGTCTCGTAAAATTATTAGCTCGTGTTAGCTGTGGTCTTAATCGGTATTTGATGACGTCTGTCAACGTGGTAGGTGTGTAACATTCGTATTGTGTGTGTATCGACGTCAAGCGTAAATTACTATTTTGTGACAAGAAAAACTCAGTAAATTAATGTCCTACTGTTCCTTATGGGTGTCATTTAGGGCCTGGTATTCCCTGTTGCTTGTATTTGTATGTGGCATGTAACAAAGCTGTTTAAGTCCACCGCAGTCGATACTAAAACAAATGCAAACTAACGAGTACGGCCAGTTAATTAAGCGGTTTAATAAAACAGTCGAACAATCGATCGCCATCGCACATGTTCGTACCAAATATGAGACATATAGAACAAAATTTAAGAAAAATTAAGAAAATAACGAGTAGCGAGTACATTTTTCGTTTTCTAATAGTTCTTCGCGTATAGCAGGGGTTCCGAAAAAATATGCAAAACTAACTATCTACCGAGTCATGAGTTTTCGATTACGTGGTTAAAGTCAAACACAATCGGTATAAATCGATAAAAATCTTACTCGCACATATTCTGACCAACTATGGCAGAAAAAGAGAAAATTAGTAAAATAACGAGTCCCAAGAAAATATAAAGCGTTCTAATAGCCTTTCGCGTATATCTACGATTTAAATCGCTCCGAATTGTTATAAATGTTGATATGACCGAAAAAGAGATAGTTAACAAAGTAACGAGTAACTAGGAAATCTTCCCCTTTCTCAGAGTTTTGCATGCATTTGACAATCGGTATAAATCGATGCATATCGCTCATGTTCGGATCAAATACTATAGCAAAGACAGACAATTAACAAAGTAACGAGCAAATATGCAGGTAAACTTAAAGAGTTTTTTTCAAGTAAGCAGTTTAAATCGAACACAATCGGTAAGATGTGACCAGAAAGAGAGAAGAGAAAGAGAAATTTGAAAGAGTAACGAGTAACTAGGAAATTTTCCGCCTTTTCAAAACTTTGCATGTATTATATCTTAGTCGAACGCAATCGGTGTATGTACTTGTACATCTATAGCAATCGCAAATGCTCTGATCAAATGTGATAGCAAAGAGAGATAATTTACAAAGTAACGAGCAAATATGCAAGCTAAATTTGAAGAGTTTTTGAAACAAGCTGTTTAACTAGAACACAATCGAAATAAAACTATTGATCAAATAAATAAAAAAACTTATAAAGTAACGAGTGACGAGTAAATTCTCCACTTTTTAATAGATTTTTGCTCAATATTGTCAATTTAAATTTGGAAAGGTTCGCTATTATAAGATGCCATTTACGAAGACGGCAACAACATCGGTCTAGTGATGGGACTCGATACACTCTTTTGCCAGTGGTGGCCTCATCCGTACATTTTGTAGCTTTTAAAAACAAACTCACCGAATTCAAGTAGACATTTCCCCCGAAGGTGTTCATATTCAATATCAGCCCATAGTACACGAGATTCATGGTGAACCAAATCAGAAGAAAACAAATCGTTATCCTTCGCAGATACCTCGATCGAAACAGACACAAAAAGTCCTGTGAGCTTTCCTCTTGCATCGGAGGTGTCAGCATTTTTTCATAGTTCTCTGGCAGCGGGCGTTTATTAAAAGCGGCCGCACTTTCGACGATTTTCTTCACCTCCGCCATTCGTCCTTTACACAACAGCCAACGCGGAGATTCTGGAACAACGAACCTGGAATTGAAAATTATGTTCTCATTTTTGGTCGCACAAAATTCACCGACTCATCTCACCATAAAAAGCACAAAAATATACCGGGTAGTCCAATACACAGCTGCAGCTTCTGATAGTCCTGTGTCAAGTAGGCAATTCCCGATATCAGCATATAGGATATTGGCAGTGGAAACAAGTTGTACATTCCGGCAATGGTTCGCCATTTGCCATCGACAAATTCAATGGCTAAAATTAGTCCGGCATAGGTCACCGAAACGGATACCAAGCCGAGGAGTGTCCTCAGTGTTAAGTACAATTCAAAGGAATTGGCAAAGTACAATGCTAGACCTGCAAGGACCGAAAATAAATCGTGTGAATCAGATTTATAAGTTCTTCTATATGTATAACTAGAAACAAGTGATGTCTTTGGCATTAAGGGTGGTGAGTGCCCATTGAGTATGTAAATCGAATGTCAATGTCATGTGGATTGCTGTATTGCACTTGGGCAAAGGTCGTAGCCTTTGGACTCGATGACTGATTATATCTCAAATGTCATCAGCACTTCCGGGTGGTATTTTTAGATTGAAATTGAGCTCTCCATAAATTATACGTCAGTGTTGAGTACATCTAGTCCTGTCACCGAAGGTCCCGGCAAGTGAGACAAGTCAATATCTAGCACTATTGTCGAAGGACATACACTCATTTTGTTTCCCCGACAATCAGATTGACTTAATGCAAATCACAAAATCCCACACACATCAATCACTTACCAAATATTGTCTGCAACACTGCTGATATGAACAACATCGTTTTTCTTCCGAATTTATCCGACAAGTATCCGGAAATAATGCCACCTGTTGCCACCCCCAGCAGGAAGAACATCTCGGCGACATTCTTCAGATACTCCTTGTCGCACACCAAATTCCATTCCGACGTCCATGTATTGCCTAGGTTATCATCCATATCGTACTCCCATGCTGAACACGCGATCCTTGTGGTATTGTGGTATGGAATGTCTGGTAGATTGCCCTATTGAGGAGGGATGAAAAACAATTCCCCGATTCAATAAATCAGGACGAAGATTTTTGAATAAGGACTTTACATACCTCGGGATTTGAGTTTGAGCCGGACGATAGTTGATTGTAATTGTAGCTCATTTGAAAGCAGTTGTCCATGGAATCACTGATATTCCGCCAAACGTCGACCGGAATGTATCGCAGATTATCCGGTCGACTGCACCAGAAATTTTTATTTGCTGCCTGTAATGAAAGAGAAGATGGCAGTGGGGTTAGCTGGAATTCTCTAATCAGTTACAGGTATTATGGGTAAATGGAGGGGATAATAACATCAAAGCTAAACAAGGTCTACAAATTTATCCACCGAGCTTTTTGGAGCAGTTAAAGATTTGGTTAAATTTATCATCTCCAGTCCGGTCCGTAGGAAAAGAGCCCTTTTAAATACACCTACTACAAAAGCAGTACAGAACGAGATCCTATTTGTCATATTGTGTGAAGACGTAAGACCCTTTAACTTGATCCCTTCTACCTTAAAGTATTTTCTAAGTTCAAAAAGAAGGTGAACTCACGAGCCGACTAAGCATGCTGGAGAGAAACGTCAAAAATCTATCATTAAACCGACGAAGGGCGCATCAACAGATAAGGTTGCTTACGACTTCAGAAACCAAACCACGTTTTCTGAATGTACAATCTAGCAGTAGGAAAATTGACTTGGTAAAAGGCGATTGGTTATAGAGAATCTGATCAAGACCAACTTTTATCCAGATCATAAAAGATCATTTCGGACCAATTCCGGCCTGTCGAGGTGATGACTTGTACCAAGCCCCTACCAAAGCTCTACTGACAAAAGATCAGCGGAGCTATAGGAAATCGTCATTTTAAGGCTTAAAAGAGGTCGATATATACTAAAGCTCGACTTAAGGTCATCCGGAGAGAATGGGCCTCCGAAACTTCAAATACTGTTGGAAATTCTTATAACAAGCAATCTTGATCTTTTAAATTATAACCTCAAAATTGGAAGATTACCAGAAACGAAGAGTCTAATGATGGGTATGAGGAGTGGCTGTTTTATGACGAGTCTATGACCTCTTTGCCCCGCTTTGAAAATATCATATGGGCTTTCCATGCGGTCCACCGATTCAATTCCAAGGTAGACCTTAATGGCTTTAATTTATCATCTTCGACCTTTTTTTATACGTAGAATTTCGCGAGTGCTTTTCCTTGCCTCCTTCTTAATCGTCAGACTAAGACGAATCTTGAGCGATAATGCTGCCACTTTAAAGGCGGTATCCATCGCCTTTCTTCTATATCAAATTGGAGACGCTTCATCAAGAACGTTGAATCGTAGAGCATCTGGTGTTTGGAGTCATAAATAAATTGTTGGGGCAATAGGTCCATACAGAGCCCCTAGGCCTTGGCTTGGGTACTTTTTTTTAAGGGTGCATGAAAGGGACCTCCAATATGCTACTTCTTTAGAAAAGTACCTCTTATTAATAATTCAGCCCACTCGCCATTCAAGTATTAGCTAGTCTCGGCGAATCATGATCATGACCTTTTTGGAGAACTTTCCGCGGGAAATGCCGAGAAGATGATTGCTATTTCGTAGAAGTACAAAACTGACCTCATCAAAGATTGCAATGCTAACGAGCACCACAAACTGTGTAGGGCAGTACCATTATGAATGAAGGATTTCCTTCTTATGAACATGTTTCATATGTATTATACTTAAAGTTTGTAGCAGGAGTTCTACCCACCTTCAATACCTAACAAAAGCAGAAAAGAGGTTTTCTATGTAGCCCTCCTATCAGACTTTTTAAGAGTTAGATGAAGGACTGGAAAGTGGTTAAATGTGATTCCGAAACCTGTTACAGAATGTGATCGCCTTCTTAGACCATGTACCTTTTAGGAATGTAAGACAAATAAACTGGGGTCTATTCAAAGAAAGTCTAAAGCATAAGCTTCTATTTTTCATACCTTAGCGACCTGCAAATGCATGGCAACTCCACTCAATTCTCTCCCTAAACCTGTAAGAACGTAAAAGCCAACGAGGGAGACTCAACATTTTAAGGAGCTATAAGAGTTAAGAGCTATAGATTGTTCAAGATGTTAGCCTTACTTGGTTTTTAAAGTTTTATCCAGATCGAAAATGGCGGTTACGAGATATGGACAGTTTTTGAAAACAGCTTTTACCATGATTCGAATGGAAAGCTAAGTACGCAATAATGTGGAAAACGTCGGTTTTACTCCAAATATACATTGTGGTCAAAATCGTTTTAGCCGTTTTCAAGTAAACCAAAGTTTACTAAATTCTTAAAAAACGGCATTTTTCCAAATAGTCCGTTGAACGATAATTTAGGGGAAAAACTGAGTTTTCTATCATGTTAGGAATGACCATATTACCTTTTCGAGATAAGATCAATTTCCAAAAGTACCGTTATTCGATTTTTGCGATAAACTGGGTATGCAGCAACGTTAACCTCAGCTACTTAATCTCAAATATTAATTTTGGTTAAAATCGTTAGAGCCGTTTTCGAAAATAATCAAACTTGTTTAAAACCGTTAGATGGGAAGTACCGTTAATAATAGGGTTAACGTGCAAAAAAAAAATGGCCCCGAACTGTAAGCCCATAGACTCCAAATCCGAAGTTTGAAAGAAATCCCTCCGGCCGTTTGCGCTCTGGAGCTCAGGAAAGGACGGACAGACGGACATAATTGCGAGACCCATTTTTTTGAGTTCCTCTATCATCTTAATGTCGGTTTTACAAGTCATGCTACATCAAGCTACGTATAGAAGCTAGATGGTTATGTCTAGCAACCTTGAATCGTAGGTCTAAAGGCTTTTAAACTCCCCATTATCTTCCATGTTGAATATTCTAAAAGGCGGCTTGTATCTTGCGCTTCTACGAGAACGATAGCCTAACATTGAAGTATATTTTTTCACCGAGGGAAGGCAGATAAAAGCTCACACGTTAATCCCGAACATTACCACCACAAAAACCCTGATTCCTCAACCTACCTTGCCGTACGCTAATAGACGTAGGTAATGGAAAAATCAGTTAGCGTTAAAAGATGGTTTGCTTTTCTGGACAAGGGGAGCTCTTTCAAGATCGGTCAAATGGAGGCAACAGGCAACCTTATCGACGCACTTGTGAATCTGAAAGTAGATAATTATTCCTCGACTCTTAACTTGACTTGACTCTCTGGAAAGTAATACCTGAATGCAGTGCAAAGAATGGAAGAGACACATGTAACGCACCCCAACTCCTCTGTCAATCGACACCACACTATTGGTACCAATCCCCTCTAGGATTATTGTAATCCAATCGAAAAGTAAGCCCATTTGTATCTACCCCTAAAAGGACATCTTAGCTAACCATTGAACCATCAAATAACATCTTTCCACTCAAATTTATATGCTAATCCCCTTCCCTGAAGTATGTTCCATCCACCCCCGCCCCCTCCACCACTTGAAGCAATAAACAAACAATTCACATAAAAAGTTTGACAAAACAACTCAACATGCTAATCGGAAACCTCTTTGCGAACAATCTGGCTCAATAGAGAATCAAGAGGGGATTTCCCGATTCCCAACAAAAGTACAAAATTCGATTTCCTTTCCGCAGGTTTTTCCTTTGCCATTTGTCGTTTGTGTATTCGGTATTTTATCACCCGCTGTCAATTGGTATGGCGTGTTCCGCCCGTCACATATGTGAGAGAGAGCGATCATTATGCGTCCGGGACTTTGCATACCTTCGCATAATTGAATCCTTTGAGGATTTCAACTTCTTTTCTTCCGATTTCGATTCATTTGACATTTGTTTTTGTTTATGCTGTTTCTTTTTTGTTCTGTGTTCTGTTGGAAAACAATTTTGTTATGCGTAAAATCTATTGATGCGATTTTTATGTTTGTGGCAGGTCCTCTCTCCTGCCATCACACATACGCACACATCAAATATAATTCTGAAACTGGAACTGCGACTAGGATTATTGTCTGTTTCAATTGCTCGTGAGAAGGAAACAACTCCATCAGCAATGTGCACATTGAGAGGGAAATCATTTCAAGGACACTCTTGGGGGAAAACGATACATTCAGATGAATCGCAGACTTTGATGTTTCATCCTCTGTGCTCCGCCGTATATAGTGGTTGTCTTGTCGCCGCCTTCGGGATGGTGTAGGTAACCCAAAATGCTTTTGCCTCTCAAGGAGGTTATTACTTTCAAATGGCTGAGCTAGAAAATTGCCAGCTTCCGATGATGGCAGAGGTGCTACTGGTGCAGGTGAAATGGGAACGGCAACTGAAGGATGTATCTTTACCCGATGGTTGGTCTGTGTGTACATAAAAACGACTGAAATCGAGGCAAATTAAGCCGCTTAGAGGAGTTGAAGTGCGTATTTTGTTTTGTAATGATCTAAGCCCGAAGAACAAAAGACGTCGAAATGGGGGCAAACGAGTCTGCCGAAAGAGGATGAGTCGAGGTGAAGGGTTCGGGTTTGGGTAATGCTATCGAAGAAGTTCAGAAAATGAGTGCTTAAGCAATGCGACGATAAATTTCGACCTGTATCTGTCTGTTGTTGGGTTTCTTTTGGCTTTGGTTTGAGAGATAAAAGGATGGAACTAGCGAAGATCCAAATGGAGGTGTTTTTTCCTCCGCTGAAACTAGAGTCTAATTGACTGGAAGACCACATGCATTAGACTTGAGATTCCTTTACGTTTGGTTGATACTTTCCCTCTGACCTACTACAAAAGTTGAAAAGCAACCGATAACAACGCGATACACGATTACCACCAGCCCATGAGCAAAGGTTTCCCTAATATGAGAGGCATCTGTTGGCTGACTTTGATTTCGCATACCTATCTCCGAAATTATTTGTCCGATTGTAATAAACTAAAAACTAAATGCTGGTCCTTTAAGCCCTATGTAAAGTCTGAGAAATCTACGCAAATTTGTCGAGTTGTTGTTACGTGATGCGGTAACAAATCCACTTCCACAAATAAATGATTTAATTTTGTATGGAAAAAACTTCATGGAAACAGGGGCTGGGTTCATAAACTTCATTGCAACAAGGGATGAAGTGAAATTTGAAGTCCTTTAAAGCTTTACTTTAGATACTTTTAGATTTCACAGAGACGTTTCATGTATTTCTCGGATTTCTGAATTTCTGTTCTGTTCCGATGTCATAATTTTCTGAACATAAATCTCTGTCTGAAAGCACTTACCTGATAAACTGGCGACGATATATGAAACGTATTCGGTACTTGAAATAGTGACAGTAAAATTGTCATTAGGAACTGCCACTTGCCGAAATGGCCCACCAAATCCCCGATGACATCAGTCTCCTCTCCACTATCATCGTGTGTCGTCGCCTCGTGTTCTCTGTGATAATGATTGTCATCGGCTTTGCTGCCCACAGCCATATTGGCAGATGTCAAATTGGTGTTGTTCGACACGGTAATGGTGGGTGCTGTACCACTGGTTGGTGATGTTCCTCCGCCTGTCGAATTGATCGTCAACGATGGTGATGTGGATTTTATTTTCGCCGTCATCTGCACTGTGGTTGGCAATGGTGTGCTGTAATTTTCCGGGGACGGTTTATTCGTTGGCATTTTGTGGAATTTGTCTGCAAAGAGAAAGGGATTTCAGTTAGCTAAATGTCAGACTGGGAAATAAAAAAAAATCAGGCTATTCGTCTTATATCTATTACTAAAGGTGTCCCACTTAAAATGTTATCGACTTTATGACAAGATAACAAATCGCATTGACAAGATAACATCAGGTAGTAGTTGCAGTCATAATGAACCATCGTGCATTGACACTTGTCTGATTCAATTATCTTCGATGTAATTCAATCGAAGATATCTGCGCGAATTAAAACACTTGTTTCTTACTTTTAAAATTAAACAATATTTATTTGGAACTATGTCCTTTATTATTGAAATACTTTTTACTAATTCTAAAAGGAGCTTAAGGCTACTATGTAGTTACAATAAGACTATTGATAAATTCATCATACAGTCGTATTTATATACTTTTCTTATCTATCTACAAGGAGACCCAAGCGTACAATCGTCTTGCTTGATAATGAAGAAGAGATAATATTCCAACATTGTATACAAACGATATTATCTCTTTTACATATGTTATCATTGTAGCGTTGTGTGCAAGACTGTACTAGAGACTAAAGATATCATTGAATACAAATAATGTTATCTTTTTTCTCAATATGTTTTGCTATGGATACTTAACTCCCCCCCTTGTTAAACGAAATCGTCCCGATTTTTCGACGCTATTTTTAACATTTCTCTTTCATAAGTTTTGTTATATGCGTCAATCTTTTTTTGTTTTTGACGATCTGTTATACATTGTATAGTTTTTATCATTACGTACGTAAATGCTAGAATAACAATCAGTGTTACAATTGTGTATATAGTTGATAATATCGGTTTTTCTTCAAAAGGAATAATTAGTTTTTTTAAAGTATCTATGTTATCGAATTTGTACATTGTATCTTCTTTAATTATTTGGTCGATGTAAGACTCTGAATTATGATTTCTTAATATAACTTCTTTAATTTGCTTATGCATGTTTTTGTATATTTTATCGTCTAGATTTATAGTATTTTCATAAGTAACTAAGTTTATACCATTAATTGTTTGATTATTTAACTTATGCTTACCGCTTAATAACATAACACCGGATTCAATTTCTAAGTCGTAATCGTATTCTTGTTTAATGTTGCATTTTGAAGTTATATTCTTTAAAAGTGGAATAAGACAATTTTCTTCTTCAAAGTTAATTTCACAAATGTTTTTACTTAGATGATTTTGACAATTTCTTGTTCTTAAATAAGTTTGGTTACATAAGGCAATTGTTTTATCTGTAATGATTTTTCCATGTTTTGAATTTAAAGGTGTTACTTTATACAATTTACATGATTTAATTAGAACTGGATATTTATATATTGTGATGAAGAATTCATCAGTTCTAGCTAATAATATTTTAGAGTACTCAAGTATATTTATTATGGGTACTTGAATTATTTCATGTTGAATAATATTTTTAATGTCATCTAAGTCTAGGCTTTCTGATAAATATTCATTATTTTTTGCTGCATTAATTGTTCTGGTCAATAATAATAATTGTTCGTACACTTGTTCTATTACTAAATGTTCTTTAAGGCTCTGACCTTCGAATTGTTGCAAAATTTGTTCAAATCTAGAATTTATAGTTTTTTGTTTATTATTGTTTTCTATGAGATTATTTATACTCGTTTCTATGTTAACTAAGTCATAATGGTCAGGATTACCAAACACATATTTGAAAGCTGTTCCTAAAAAGTTAATTGATCTAGTATGCCTAGTATGTTCTTGTAATTGGTCTGCTAAATTCTTAATTTTACTTAACCAAATTTTTTCTTCTTGTGTAGGTTGATATTTACTAGTTACGATATTTACGTAAGGTTGAAATATCGAAGTCAGGTTGGTGGCATGTAACAAATAAGTTTGTTCTTTGAATAAATACACGTCATCTGTTTGCGTAAGTATAAACTTCTTGTTTAGTAACTCAGTTATTTGAACGTTTCCTTGCCCTTCTTGACTCTGTACAATTCCTAGTAATGTTAGGAATATTAATATTTTCGTCATCTGAAAAATGATAATTCTTTATGTTATCCTTGTGAATTTTTATTCCTTCTTTAGAGATTACAGTGTCTCCTTTATCTTCTTCTACTATTCTTGTTATGTATCTGGCGTTAGATTTCTTTCTAAGACCTGTGATTCTTACCATTATCTTATCTCCTTTTTTATACTCTCTGTGTCGAGTTCCTTTATTTAGACGTTCGATCACTTTTTTGGATGCTGAGTTTAGTTTATTTATTATAATTTCACTATTGCTATATTTATTTTGATTAAAGAAAATGTCTCTAGGTTTCAAACCGGTAACTGAGTGTATAGAATTATTTAATTCACGCACTGTTCTAAATATTTCTTCGATAAGTCTTGTTTTATTCTGAATTGTGAATATTCTAGACAGTTCAGTTATTGTACCGTTTACACGTTCTACCTGACCGTTCGCTGTCGATCTGTATACTGGAGTTTCTACTTTAGTTATGTTGTATTTCAAACACATTTGGTTCACCATTTCTGTTTTGAATCCCTTCTCGTTATCTGTCATGAGTCGTTCACATTTTGGGAAATAATTAGATAAGACCTCTTCCATAACGTCGTACAGTCTGTTTCGAGTTTCGATTTCCCGAAGGATTGTATATTTAGAATACTTATCTACTGTTACAAGGAAAGTATACTTGTCGTTGAAGTATATGTCCATATGAATGTGTGTTCCCACATGTGTTGGTATTTCTGAATTATTCAGAGGTTCTCTGATAGGTTTTCTTTCATATTTTCCAAATAGACATGCTATGCATTTTCTGTTGAAACTCTTTGCTTGTTTATTTAGATCGGGCCAGTAATATTTCTCTGAGATTTCTTGTATATTGTTACGTAACCCTCGGTGTGCTCTTTCGTGAGTTACCCTTACAAGTTTTAGTTGTTCCTCCAAATTTGTCACGTCTTGAAGTTTTCTTGGTGTGAATATAAATCTTACTAGTGGGAATTCTTTTTTTATGTTTTCACCATATTTGTATATGTTTTCAAATTTCGTATGCAAAGCTACAATCTTTTGGGGTTGTATAACTTCTTTCATCTGCCTTAGTAAAGAGTCTTTGTCCTTAAACTTTATTATGAGTCTTATTTTGTTACTAAAATAGATTTGTGTTTCGATATTATTTGTTATATCTTCAATAAGTTCGAACTGTGCAGTGTATGCATTAAAAGGCTGATTCACAGTTTTTATTATATCATTAGAAGAACTTTCAGCTGAATGTGCTGTTTCTATGGTAGAAGTATTTATGCGTTGACGTGATAATGCGTCAGCTACAAGATTTAGGTTTCCTGGTTTATAAACTAATTTTGCTCCAAAGTCTTCAATGATTCCCTTCCAACGTTTCAGCTTTGTGTTGGGATTTTTTTCTGATACAGAATATATAAGGCTCTGGTGATCGGTATATATGGTTAAGTCTGCTATACCATATATGTAGTTTCTGAGTTTTTGTAAGGACCATATGATCGCTAATAGCTCTTTCTCGTTTGTGCTATAGTTCTCTTCTGTCTTACTCAGTGTTCTTGACAAGAAGTGTATAGGTTGCTTATTCTGACTTAGTACGGCTCCAATAGCTATGTTGGATGCATCAGTAGTAAGCTCGAATGGTTTACTATAATCCGGTTGAAAAAGTTCGACTTGTTCTTTCAAATAATTTTTTAAAATTCTAATCGCTTCTAATGCTGAATCATTCAGATTTAACTTAATATTTTTACTTTGTTTTTTGTTTACTTTACCGTTATCTCCTCGTAAATATAATGTCAGGGGCTTGGCTATGCTTGCGTATCCTTTTATAAACTTACGATAGTAACCTGTAAGACCTAAAAATCCTCTCAAATCCTTTACCGTTTGTGGGACTGGAAAATTTTCTATAGCTGCTATTTTCTCAGGGTTCGTAGTGATTCTACCATGTCTGATTATGTGACCTAAGTATTCTACTTCTTCTTGAAAAAACTTACTTTTCTCATCAGATATTTTTAATGTGGCTTTATTGAGTACGTCGAATACTTGACTTATGCGCTGTATATGTTCTTCCTCAGATGAAGAATATATCAATACGTCATCAATGTAAACGTGTACGAATTTACCTACAAAGTCTCTCAAAATGTCGTCCACGCATCTCTGAAATATGCTTGGTGCATTTTTGAGCCCGAAAGGCATTCGTTTAAAATGATATTTTGCGCCATTTATAGCAAAAGCTGTTTTTTCTTTATCATCTGTTTTGATTCTAATTTGGTGGAAACCTGACTCCAAATCTAATGTTGTAAAGTACTTGGCTTTACCTAAATTTTGAATTGTCATGTTGACATCCGGAATGGGGTATCTGTCTGTTACAGTGTGAGCGTTAAGTTTTTGGAAATCAACAACCATGCGCCGTTTTGGTTTTCCTTTTTCGTCCAAACCTTTTTTAGGTACTGTCCATATGGGACTGTTATAAGGACTATGGCTTTTTTCTATTATATCGTCATGTAAGAGTTTCTGTATTTCTTTGTTTACGAATTCGTTATCTGCTATGGGATATGGATATTGTTTAACATAAACCGGATTATCATTGGTCGTCCTAATGCTTGCTTCTATAGTATCTGTAAAGGGTAACGGTCCTATGCTGTTATTAATCTTCATCAGTCTATCTATATCTGCTTTATAAATATTATTTTCCCCAATTATGTAATTAATTTTCTGAATAGATTCGACACTGCTTATGGTAGTTAGAGTCATATTACTGAAATTTATTTCCGCGTTTAGAACTTTAAGTCCTTCATATCCTAATATCATATCAAAAGACTGAATATCCTCTAATTCAAAAAATGTTATATTTTTCTTTAATATCCTAACTACTTTCTTTGTATCTACCATAGAATAACCATGCATTGTTTTTATTTTTATAGGTTTAATTTTAATTTTTTCGCTAGAATCGCATTTTCTATTAATGTAATTATGGGTTGCACCAGTATCAATAAGAATTTTATAAATTTCCTTAGAAATAGTACTAGTTAAATTTAAGCAGGGCAACCCGTCTACTAGTTTAAATGATCTATTCTTATGTTATTATTTACCATACATTCCGTTTCATCTGCTTCTGCATATGTACTGCTGACATCGTCTCTGCGTTGTTGTCGGGAGTTATTTACTCTCTGCTGCTTGAAGTTCTGCTGATAAGATCGTTGCGGTCTGTTGTGTGTGTTGAAACTCCCGCTGTGTTCACGTTTCGCTGGTGGATTATATACATCGGGTTTGTATTGATTCCAATTTTGTCGCTGTGCATGTACAATTTGTCTCGAGTTTATCTCCATCGGCTGTGGTCCTTGATTGTGTTGCTGCATATTATCGTATTGCTTCTGGGGTTGATAATTCGTTGTTTGGCTCGAATAATTTGGTCTTCTTTCGTTTCTGCGTTCATGTGGCATATTTTTGTGGTGCTTATCTTGAGTGAGATGTAAATGCCTGTGCACATTATCATGTTCTATTCTGCGAGCAATTGCGAATGCGTGTTCTAGATCATTTATTGTAGCTGAATATAATGATCCTCTTGTAAAGTTGTCACTCATACCATCAATGAATATACGAACTGCGTCGTCGTTAGCATTTTTAATTAGTCTGTCGATTATATTCGGCGGATCACCTGACATAGTGATTTTTGATATTATTAAATTGAGATTTTTATTTATCTCGTCGTGGTATTCAGACAGTGTGCTTCTTTTTTGCGTGATGGCTTTCATCATGTCTTGTAGCACGTATAGAGGTTCTTGATTAGAGTACGTATAATCTAATCTGTTACGTATCGCCTCAAAATTAAAAATTGTGTTATAATTAGTTAACACATTCGCGGCTGCACCCTGTATTTTACTTTTCACTATAGTCAATGCTGCTGCGTACTTACTGTGTGTTTTGAAGTTTTTAATGCTGTCCATTAATCTGGATGCTTCTTCGCGCCACGACCGATAATTTGATTGATCGCCGTTGAAAATAGGTAGGCTTTTAAATGCGTCTAACTGTATTTCACTACCATCTGTATATGTGGTTCTTATTTCCTCTAGCACAGGTATGTTTGATACTATGCCTAATCCAGATTTTACTTCATTTAGTTTTGTTTCTAAATTAGTGTTTATTTGATTTTGGTTAGTTATTATTGCTGCTAACCTTGCATTCTCTGTGCGTGTGTGCTCTAGGGTTTGTGTTACTGTGTTGCACCTGGTTTCTAAAGCTTCTAATCTTGCCATTAATACTGCGAGTTGTTCCATTTTGAACTCGTGTCTGTTGTCGTCGAATTTGTGTGTTTTTTTCCTCCACATATACACTTTCACTGAATTGCTTTGCTGCTTCGTACGAAGAAGCTATATTTGTACCTGCTATGCTAGGTAATTCTTGTAACCGGTAACGCGAGTGTTCTGTTTATACTAGATTTCACTACTTGTTCCCGAGGTCCGCTCGATTGAAGTTAAAAAGTATATTTAACCTCCTGGCAGGATCGCCAATTAAAACACTTGTTTCTTACTTTTAAAATTAAACAATATTTATTTGGAACTATGTCCTTTATTATTGAAATACTTTTTACTAATTCTAAAAGGAGCTTAAGGCTACTATGTAGTTACAATAAGACTATTGATAAATTCATCATACAGTCGTATTTATATACTTTTCTTATCTATCTACAAGGAGACCCAAGCGTACAATCGTCTTGCTTGATAATGAAGAAGAGATAATATTCCAACATTGTATACAAACGATATTATCTCTTTTACATATGTTATCATTGTAGCGTTGTGTGCAAGACTGTACTAGAGACTAAAGATATCATTGAATACAAATAATGTTATCTTTTTTCTCAATATGTTTTGCTATGGATACTTAACTCGCGCTTGAGATATTAAATTAACAACGCCGACCGACGTTGCCAACTTCCAACGATTAACATGGCTGCCTGTCATCTGTAATTGTCAAACATTGTGCAAAAGGTGCCTCTGCTACATATTCCGGTGGCTATTTTCTTCTGTAACGACTGCAGTCTTGTTGGGCATCGGGGCGCGTTTATTTATGTGTCACTTATTGATTATTGCGGCGTGCGCCGTGCGAATTATATTTATTTATTGATCGCCTTACAGCATTGTCGTTGATTGATTAATTGCGATTGTGACCTCGACCACGATGAATGGCGAGTGGTATTGTATGTGAATAGGATTCCACTGTGTTTCAGCGGGTAGGTTATGTATGAATGACTCCGGGGTGAATTAGATAGATGGATGGTGGAATTGACAGAGTATCAATTTGTGGGTAAACTGTTATGAACGCGATTATATGCGAACACGATTTTTGACGTGCCATAATGTAGGTTAATTCGTGGGATTTGTTGTAAGACGGTCTGGTCATGATTTTCTAAGCGGGTTTGAAATGGGAATTCGTGGTAAAACGATATGGAAAGTAAAATCTTAGTGACAATTCAAAAAATATCTTGAGAAGTGTCATCCAATCGCTAAAAATCAATGTGCACTTTCAAAAACTTATTTGTCTTAAGTTGACTAAATTGGATGGACTAGATGTAACCTGAACGCAGAAACAAGATTGGTCGGGAAGGTCACATTTCCTACGTCAGCCACATATGCGAACTGTCAACTTAGTACTCAGTCATAAATTTCTTGAATAGATTCGTCGGCTACCCCTCCATAAAAGTCAACTGACACAGCTGGCCATGTGACTGACCTAGCCCAATCAAAAGTGAGACACATCCAGTCAGTCAGCTGTCAAACTTACTAAACTAAATACCCAATGACGTTCCTCGATCTTCAGTTTGAACTAGATTTAAAACCACTTGAAATTTATGTTCAAGTTTTAAAAGTATTCCTTGGTTTCCTTCAAATAGCGTCATCTATCAAATGATTTACAAATTGTCCACTTTTACAGTTTTGTATTTATTTAACTATTCTGTACACAATGCCCGCGTTCCTCTGCCCGCTGGACATCTAGCACAAAATATCCCAGATAAAGGAACGCTCGCGCAGCGGCAGCGGCAAATTTTGCAAACGTTTGAACGATTTGCCTTTGACTGGTTGTTTTTTTCTCTCTCTCTTTCAATGCAGCGCGTAGTTTTGCGCTAGATTGAGAAATTTCCCTAAAAGTGCTAGATGTCTAGCGCCTATGGTGATATGTCAATTTTTTGTATATGAAGTTTGACATGCCGCTGTTCATCTAGCGGGCAGTGGAACGCGGCCAATGTGACTTCTTCACACATCTTTCTTCCTTTATTGAGCCAAGTGGAAGTAATGCGATGACGTAGCGAACAAAATTTGGGAATTATAGGCGATCGCTAAGGTCGAAGGCCATTCATCCATCTATACTGGTTGCGCTGTGCACCAAAATATAAAAGTACTAATAAACATTTTGAGCGCTCGTAAAATAAACACAAAAAGTCACAAAAAAAACACGCGATTCGCATTGGCTTCGCTTCTAGTTCCCAGAAGAAGGTTTCGTTCACACGAGAGTCCATCTAAGAATCCCTGGCGAAATGTATTTCATGTGTAATACTTGACGTCGCGTCGCGCGGAATGTCGATGCAAGAATATTTTGGCGATTCGGAATAATACGCTTGCGGAAGAATAAAACGCGAACGTTCAGAGTACTTTTTTGGTTGCATATTGAGTGCACATTTTTAGGTATTGTTGCGAGGTAGAAAATAACTTAAGTCGCAATCCAGTGTACACTGCTTTTTCTATGCATCAAATGCATTTGGTTCGCATTTCGTTCGCTTGCAAGTACATTTCAGAATTTTAGGGGGTTTATGTTTTATTCGCACTGGTTGACATCGCGCCTATTTTGTACAACATCAAGCACAGTTTCATCGGGTGTCAACTGTAAATTTCTAGTAATCAATGCAGACTATTTAATTAATAGTAAGATGGGCTATACACTGCTGATCTTGCTCTCTTATAGTTGTATTCGTTCCGAAATGGAAGAGAATGAAACCACAGAAAAATTGATGAGAAGGATGAATACAACCAACCAAATTAATTTCAGATGTCAAACAGAAGGAATTTTTTTTTAAGGCTGACTTTCTTAAAAATTATAATTCAGCGCTTCGCATTTGGTTTGCATTTTTTAAGGCTGACTTCCTTAAAAAAAAAATCCATTCAAAGAGCTTTCATTTTTTAACTCAAACTTTATGTATAAAATATTAAAACAGATATCGTTTACTAAAGACTCACAAACAAGCCAAGCCCAACACTTGCACCTATCCCTTCGGTAGATCAAAAACCTTGTCCCCCAGGCCAAACATCACGTCCGCCAAAACTACACCCAGTTATGACATGATTCTGGGTAATCCCTCAAATCATAGCACGTGCTCAAAACGGCTGTCAATAAAATCACATCCCTCGTTGACATTGAATCATGTGTACGACCACAGGGACGAGCAAACCGCTCAGATCCGTGCTACCCTCAAGGGTCATAAAATAAAGTCCCCCACAATATGGGAATGTGGCTATAGACGCCACAAATTCAATACCAAGGATCCACTTCTTTAAACTACTAGACCATGTTCGTGACCGTGTCGCTGCTGCATTGATTGACCATATACTGAGAATGACGATGACCTTTCCATCTACCGCAGGTCTAAAAAAAACCTATTTCAATTTGCCCAATTTGATAATTAATTATCCTTCCATCCTGGCGCAAAGTCACTTGCATCACCCCACACTGTGGGAAAGGAGAAGGGACGCTTCTTATCATCAGCATCGTAGCACTCATGCAACTAGTAGTTGAATATCCTTGAACTTCGATGTATACCACCAGTCTCAGGCTAATGTCATCAGGCGACGAACAAGGATATCGAATGAATATGGGTATTAGTACTTGTATTTACTGGGTGTACCCTGCGCCGACAGGTGGATAACATTGCGGTTTTTATTTAATTAGCCCTTGACCCATGTGTGTGTGCATGTGGGTTTGCCTTCTCTACTCTCACGCCATACACGAAGGATTTATATAGGCTATGGAGGAGGTGCGATGGTCTGTATTCTTGTCCTTGGCAAGTTGTTAAATTTTATTGCCAATTAATTTTGTGGTTCAACATTGAAGTTGTGTTATAAGGCGACAAGGATATTATTAACTCCCACACAATGTGTAAAGATAGTTAATGGATAATTGGTACTCCTGCCGATTATTACAGATACTAATGGCACTTGATGTGGGTATTAGGTATTTTGTGAGGATATCAAGAGACACTTTCCAAAGACGATGGACAGTGGAAAACATACGGAAGTATGTCTTTGAGTGGTATCTATATAAATATGGTGTTGATTAAAAAAAGGACGTAAATCTGGAAAATTGATTAAAATTTTGGGAAGATTCCTTCGAGATTTATGGATGAATGCTATTTTTGGAGGTTTTTTTTGTGAGGTCCTTAGGACTTTTGCCGAAAATGAATAGGCATAGGGAGAATATGTTTTTAACCCACGACAGTTAATAGTACTTAAACTCTATGTAATTTTTTCATACGTTGGGGAAAGGATAACTTCTGCAAAATAAAATATACGTAGAGTGGAGTCCATTCTGTTTATAAAGAGCAATGGAGCTCTTCACCTTCAGAAGCTTATATCGTCATGCATCGCTGCATGTTATGTCAAAAAAGAAATACGAGAAACAAGTGAACATATAAAAATATAACAGGCAACTTTAACAGCAGCACATCGTTTCCAGATAGATATTTTACATACCTGCCAAAGTTAAAAAAACCTGGAAGGAATTTGATGAAAACGTTCTCGAAAAAATTAAGATCTCAAAATAACAACAGGTTGGAACAAGAAATCCTGAAAAACGCAAATAGTTTTAAAGCTTAGGGTGGGGCAGATTCAACACTTTTTTCGGCAGATTGGAAAAAAAACCCTTTCGCAAATAAATATTTGAATAATGTTTTTTTATTGAAATCATTTATTATTGTGCTACAAAAATGCATAATTTCTTCAAAGTTAGCTTCACTCTGATAATTTAAAAAGCAATAAAAATTAAAACAGCATTAAAATGACGATTCTGCTCCATGGTGGGCATCTTCCACATGCATAAATGACGCAAAGTGTTAAAAATTAATAACTAAAACATTATATTATAAGTATAAAAATCTGCAGAATTCATATTTTGTTAAGAAGTTAAACAAATCTTAAGTATTTACTTCATCAAATATACATCAAATTAAATGAGATTTTAGAAATTATTTTTTAATTTAATTTAACATAATACATTCGAGTGTTGAGATCACAAAGCAAAAATGGTTAAGAAGGTTAAGGATAATTGTGAAATAAAAATATATGTCAATAAAAAATCATTGCACGTTGAATCGACTCATATCGCGTCAAATTTCACTTGCCGAAACCGCCCCATGTTCTTTTGTCTAAAGTGCCCCATCCCTTGCTTTAGTAAACTTTATTGTTTTTCTCAAAACTTATAAAGAACTTTCAACCAAATGTTTTAAATAACTTAAATATATTATAAACACAAACGTTTGAGACTAACAACCAAAGAATTCCAATAAGAAACAATTAATCACTTACCTCGTGTAGACGAGATATTACAAAAAAAAAAACGGACTAACCACCTGAACTGATGAAGAAGAATTGTCATAGTTCATGTACGATATGATAAAACAGTTTTCCACGATTTGCTATCAAACATTTTATTTAAAAATTAACCGCTTCTTGTAATCCCAAAAGTCAAAGTGCCTTGTAGTCGAAAGTACCCCACCCCACCCTACAGCTTCAGCATATATTTATCAGCTTTTGAAATTCGGGAGAACTGCAAATACCTTATGGTAAAAAAGATCTGTCTGTTAGTAGAGCTCCGTTCCCAAATAGTTTGTTCTTTGGTGATTTCTGAAAACTTCAGGGTATAGTTTACTGCTGTAAGAAAGACAACCAACACTTACTAGGCCAAGCTATATAAACTAACTAAAATTTGTTCTCTCAACACAGAGTGTCAGTTGAGGTAATTAGGGGGCCTAAGTTAAGCAGCATATTATTCCCTTCATAATGTCTTGCTAGCTTCTCAGCATGGGACTGAACTCAGAAAAAAGGTTAAATGACTCAATAACTAAGTTAATCGCATAATCAGGTTGAACGAAATGATTGACTCTCACGGATCAGAATTGAAACGATTAAAATGCCGAAAGTCGTTGAACCGAAAAGAGACACTAAACCACAAAGACCCAAAGACTTTGCATACGGAAAAGCCTGTAATGTTATTAGTGGCGCTTTGCATAACTCCCTGACAAAAAGGTTTCGTTGAGCTGATGTTACTCAATCTGAAACTATGGGAACTATGTTCCTTGAGGTTTTCAATTTGATGATGTCTAACCATATATACATACAGTGCACGCTTAGCTGATTTTGGTTGTGTAAATATAGGTTATTTTATGGGACCCATTTTTTCAGCAGTGGATATAAATGACTATTGATAAAAACTGACGCGCGGCTTAAAGTTTTTTTTAAAGCTTTAACAGCGCCTTATACTCCTAGTAAACTGATTGGTAAAATTCTTCACTCTCTTTTCGCACGCACTTATTGTCCGGGAAATTGCATGCGAATTAGGGTTCCCAACTTTACTTGAAACGAAGGCAGGATGCAATTTTTCCAAATAAAACAAAAATTAGATGATTATGTTTTCTTGTTTTATTTTAAGAAATATAAAAAGCTTAGTATTAAGAATAAATTAAATCTTTAACGTTGAGAATAAATTAATTAATTCAATTGTGAAATCTTCTGTCATAATTTATATTGTATATGACAGCAGAGTGAACGCATTCAGTAAAATTATTGGGAATTAATTCGTGTAACAATAAAGGGTGCGTTCCATGTGCATGTCATTGAGAAGACATATATCATACAAAATTAACTTCAGATTTTTAAATAGGAGGACATTTGCAAGTAAGTTAAAAAGGAGGACTGTCCTTCCAAATGGAGGACGGTTGGGAACCCTTATGCGAACATTTGTTTTTAGTTGTTTTTGTAAAAATATAATCTCACATAGTGGACAATACTGAGTTTTTATATTGCGAAGAATTGAAGCAGGAATACTTGGAAGATATGCCCCACTAGCATTAGCACCGGTACGAGTACAATTTTAATTATAATTTTTATCAATTGCAAAATACAAATTCTGGCTGTTGTCAAATGTCAATTGCACCAGTGCTACCAACTCGAATTGAAATTTATATTACTAAGCCCGAAAAGAATGCTCTTTTCGAAAAGAATTAAAAAACGAAGAAACTCTCAAGGTTTAGTATATGCTTGCTTGTTTTAGTATGAGTAATTGCAACAGAAGTGGTCTCGTGTCATCAAAATTGCATATTTTACAAGTACAATGGTAGTTACAAGATAATACAATTTTTTTTAACGAAATATTGTTGCATTTACATTATTTCTGCTCTCTGTATTCCAAGAAGCTAACAGATAATATCTTAACACATTTCGCTGTTCATTTGAAGACCACCGGAAAATGTTGATCCGAAACAACACCATAATAGACTTTGTTTTAACTTAACATCATTCAACTTGCTATTATGTTCTATACAAAAATCAAAAAAATCTTGAGGCAATTCATTTTATTCATTTTCTCCGCCGTCAAGAGGCTGAGCTACAATATATTCAAAAAAGATCTTATTTGCCCAAACGTTAGAATAATGTAAAAACTATTGGTTTCGTCTCTAATTAATCGAAAACACACGCTGTTTTTGATGCAGTGTCCGTGGTAAATTTAGCAGTCAAACCATTCGTTTGTGTGATTTACCTACGATTCCTTGGTGAGTTTGAGACTGCAAAGGTGTTTTAGGGCAGTAATACCGTCGTTTACGAGGGATGGCGCAGTGGAAAGAACCTTTAAACGTTATTTCTGTAACGTAGTCAAACGCACTGTGGTGCATGACGATTAGAAGAAAAAGAAGGAGATGTATGTATAGTGTTGGGTGTGTCATTTTTTAGTATTTATGTAACATTTTTCCATTCTTCCATCTTAAGTGAAACATAAAATTCCACTGTTTTTATTTAATTTAGTAGAAACTCGTAATGTATACGAGTTATTTAAGAAAATTAACAAAAAGCCGAGCATTTTATCCTACATCAAAGATCTCCGCATGCCTTTGGGTAAGGTAGGGTAAACCAGAGAAGTATTTGCACGTATCTCAGAGGATTTTTGCCCCTTTGTGGGCACAGACAGTAGTATTGCTATGAAAGACAAAATGTGTTATTGGAAAATGGCATTCTTACTTTCAGTGAGGCAATGAAGCGATGTTACTTTAGCGGCAACCCTAGACCCTAAAATCCCACTCAAAATACTTGAGACTTACCTTCCTTTAACAGCAGCGTGCCAGTGCAAAATATTCTATTCAAAGTGTCTGCTTAAATAATGCATTATAATATGAATACATCCTTCTGTCAGTGGATTTTCCATTCCACAACCACACAGCGTCTCCACCATTTTCAGTTACTACCCGGCCTTTGTTCATTTCCATTCAGGACGCACGAAATACTTCCCAAACTCTACCAATCTGTGCAACACGCAACACAGACAGCTTTCTAATCACTTAATCCTGTTAATAAAAGTCCTTTTCCTTATTTCTCTTCCGTTCGGACCGACATCATACAGGATATAATTCATATCCTTAGGCACAACTGTGCGGTGACCGTTGTGATCATTCACTCAATTGGAAACTTTCGGCTTTTCCTTTTTTTCTCCTGTCTTTCTTTTTCCTTACAAGGAATTTAAGTTGATTTCGTTTCCCTAAATTGATTGCAATAATTGTATACAACACACACGCAGGTAAGGATGGATTTACTGGTCACTATCGGAGGTGGTCTTTTTCCTTCGAACCAAAATCCAAGTGAATGGGATAAACAAATCGATGGAGATCAATAAGAGCCAGAACAAGAACGGGTAGTTCTACCAAGCCATCGCACCCAATGCAACCAAGAGGAATAAAACCGACTCTCATCGTCCTTTCTTTTGTTTTGTTTTGTGTGGCTTTTATTGCTTTTTCCATTTGCCGTCATTTGATTTCCAGTTTCCTCTTTTGTTTTTCTTGGTGAATTGTTTAATCCGTTAATGTGATTGACTGGTATCGTTTAGCACAAGGATGACGATGGAGATGGAGGAGAAGTCTGTTATTTATTGTTCGGTGGTCAACGATATTTGTTTGCTTGAGTGTCCAATATGCATGCAGACGATAGTCCCTACTATTAATCCTTCTTCTGATTTTTTCCTCCGTTTTTGTTTAATTGTTTCAAATGCTTTTGTTCTGTGGTGAATAAGATACTCTTAAGCTGACGATTATAAAGTTCAAGAAACAATAGGGGGAGGGTAAACAAAATAATAAAACTCCAGCGTAGTGGTGCGGAAAATTAAGTTTTTAAGGAGTTAATTGAATTGAAGGAATTAAGCTGATTTTGACAGTTAAATGCGGGATACGAAATGAGAATAAACCTCATTCGAGGGATAGGTTAGGTAGTGTTAGGGAAATGAATGCGGGCAGAAATGATAACTGACAGGGATTGCTTAAAGTTCGGCAGAGATTCACTCGAATCATCTGGAATAGAGATTCATGATATAATTCACTACCTTTATTTTACAAATTAAGGGTGTTTGCATTTTGAGTTCTGATGAGCTGTAAGCAACGGAACCATTAATAAATGTCAACAAATACTCAATTGAAATCATTAAAGTCGGTTATATATTTCAACGAAAGTCGAAAACTCACAGCCCAGTCCTTAGATTTAGAAATTATACATACAGTAAGGACTTTCGTAGAATGCTTAAGAGAGTCGTGCTGCTTCAATCATATAAGTCATAAATTGAATTCAATACCGAAAAAAAACCTGAAAGTGTTAATAGACAACACCTGCCCGAGTATTTTCAGCTATTCCGTCTAGAAGCTGAGGCACTGAAATATTTCAACATAAGGTGAAAAACAATGACAATTTTTTTGTTATTTACAATAATTTTTTAAGTTAAGTAAACAAGAAAGGTTTGTTTTGTTTACGCAAACTTGATAAAAATGTGTTTGCAAGTTAAAAATAAGGTTTCAATCAATGGAAGTCTGTTTTGTCTATCTTAGGATATTGAAATTTTTAACAGATATACTTCTCCCCATCCAGTAGAGAGAGAGAGCCGGTAGCTATTTCTTATCGTACGTGGAATGAGGCTAGCTCTGGTGGCTTCTGGCTTGTAGCATATTCTTGAGTTTCCGAATCAAGGCTTTAAGGGCAAAATGGAGGTGCCATTAAAAAAATTAAACCAAGGCCCTATGTTCATTGGTTTTCTAGAAATACAATTTCTTATATTCAACATAAATCACTTTTCTTTGCCATAAACTCTAAAGGCCCTTTTTTTTAGCGGCGATGTTGTTAGCTTAATATGGAGAATATGCAAAGCTATCTTTTTCACTAGAAAATGAAAACCTTGCCTTCTTCCCTATAATGGGTTAAAGGTTAATGGACGTCAAATATCGTGGGAACGCTCTGTTAAATATCTTCGCATACATCTTAAGGAACACATTACAAATAAATTAAGGAAAGCAAAAATTGCTACTAAGATTCTATATCCCTTCATTAACAGAAAGTCACTTTTATTGAAAGAAAACAAAATCATTATTTTTTAAGTTGTCTTCCAATCAATTTTTCTGTATGGTTGTCCAGTCTCGGGTAGTTGTGCTCAATGTCATATAAAAAAATTGCAAATTTCACAAAATAAATTACTTAAAATGATGCTTTATCTTTCCTGGCATTATTCCACTTCAGAACTATATATTCGGGCAAATGTTGAATTGATCTTGGACAAATTACGAAAACTCACCTATGCTTTTAAAATAAGATGTGATCTTCCGGTTATTATTCTAATAAACGAATTAAATGCGATGAACCATGTCTTTAACTAGTTCTACGTTATTTATCTTATACTAAGTATATATTATGTCGGCGCAGTGGCTTAGTGGTAGTGTGTTGGGCTACTAAGCGAGGGGCTCAGGTTCGAATCCCGAGAGGGCCAAATTACATCTTAAGGTTTTTTTCCGCTGCGCCACCTCTCGCGAACGTCTTACAAACATCCGAGAGTAAAACTGTCATGAATGAGCTTCTCAATTAGCCGTTTGGACTCGGCGTAAAATTGTAGATCCCTTCCATTCGTCCCAAAAATTGAAAACCCACACAAAGCGAATGGTTGCGAGAAGCTAGGCCTTGGGTCCCATAGACCTGTCGCGCCAAAATATTTATTTATTTATTTAAGTATATATTATATTAATTAAATAATTTATTTATTTATTTGTTAATTTATTAATTTTTTTATTTGTTAATTCATTTTTCTGTTAATTTATTTATTTAATAATTTTATAATTTGTTTATTTTATTTATCTGTTAATTTATTAATTTGTTAATTTACTTATTTTTATTTTGTGTTTTATTTTATTTTTTTTTATTTTTCTTTTTGTAGTTTCCTTAAAATAAAATTGTTTACCTACTTCTAAAAATTTAATATTTCAATATACACTTAAATTAATTATTTAGTAATAACATCTTTAATATCGTATCTCTGTGATTGTAAATTGTGCGGCAACAAGCAAAATGTAATATTGAACGCAATAAAAATATATACATTAATTTTGACTGTATTCAAGTAAAATTTTTTAGAATGTTAACTGTATTCTAGTGCATCACAGGCCTGTAGAGAATGCCTAGGCCTCTCGTCTTTATTTTGTTTTCACTTCTAGTTTATAGACGATATCTGCTATTGAAACATAGGGTACACTTTAGTTGATGACTTGGGAAGTTTTAAAATAAATATATGTAGTTTGAAATATTTGTGGGAATTTTTATTTTAGTTTTAATATTCAAATCGATTATACTTTAAATTTCGAAATTTCTTCTAACCTTCTTGCACTTGACTCATAGTACGAGAGCAATCTCGGGGGGTTCTGTATTCTGTGAACTTCTTTAAGGTTTACGAGAAGGCAAACGTCCAGAAATTAATACTAACGATGTATTAATTTTTTTAGGTTGCATGTGATTTAACAAATGTAATTGAAACTGTTTATGAAGATGTTCATAACCACAATATAAAAAACCAAACTCTTTGCTGTGAGAAGGTCTGTTTTGGCACCCACAAATTAAAAAAAAACGCCTACCTTAATAATATATTATTAGCGTAAATTTAAATTAAACTAAACGCTATATCTCTTCTTACGTTTTTTCATTGAATGTTCTCAAAGTAAATTTTGCACGGGAGAAGGCAGGAGCTACGGCTTGTATTTTGACAGAAATCTTGACAGTTAAGTCTCTTAAAAGCTGTTTAAGGCTGCCCAAGTTTGACTGACTGCTGTAAAATGCGTATAAATTTTAGAAATTTGTTGCTTTTCTGGCTTAAAAAATGTTTTCCGTTTTTTGAGCTCTTGTCAAATCGTTAAATTTACCTAGATTTAGTGAGATTAGGATTAATGTGTTAGTTACATCAATCAATTCGTAATGAAATGCACAGAAAAACCGTCGCGGAAATTTGTTTGCTGCTTTCTTTAAGAACTAACTTCTAAGTTTGTGGAATTCACTTGTGGTTAAAATATACTTGATACGATTGTCAAGGCCCCAAATATATCTGTTTTAAACGCGTAATATTTTCCTATTCTAAAACAAAGCTGCCGCTAAATTCCCCATCAACTAGATAAATGCGTTCATAAATCAAATAAATCATATAGTTTACGATTTGAAAATCGTTTTCGAAAATATTTTCATTTTCAAATATTCACTCTAAACAAACCGGCGCGGCGCGTTGAAACAATCGTTCGACACATTATGCGCCTGATGGTGTTTTCATTTTCATTTTCAATAAACTTATCACCCGATAGGTACCTCTTCAATTTGTACACGTTGATTCGCTCTTTGAGGTCCAAAAATAGAGTTCCTCCATCCGCTGTGAGAACAAAGAAAAATAAAAAAAAATTATGAGCATTCTAAATCCTCTCCAGACGCGCTTGCTCAAATTAATTGCCAACAAAAAACGATTTTACACAAACAATCGGAATAGAATTGCAAATATTTTTAGAACTGATTTAATTGCGTGGCGGCGACAAGGTGCGTCACACATCCAGACAGGCCCAGGCAAAGAAACAGCGAGAGTTTTCGAAAATGTTCGACAACAGTTTTTTCCTCTTTTCTGCGACACCATATGTTTTTTTAAAGCACTGTATAAAAACCATGAGGCGAAAATAAATTGATCAAGCCACGCGTATAATAAAAATTACAAAAAAAATCTCACAAATCGCATGATTTTTCAAATTTAAATAAAAAGAGCTGTTTTGAAGAAGGAATCCCTTCTTTATATAATCGATTATGTGACAGTTCGTTTTGGAAAATTCAACCTTTTGTTAAATTATTACACTCGACATTTCTTCGAAAGATAAATGTCTTAATTTATTCGACGTTTTTTTTGAAGTGAATTGTCCATTTTGGATTTATCACAGTCACCCCTAATGGACGTCCATCAATTAGCTCTAATAATAGATAAAAGATACATGGAGCAGTTCCACGTTGATTTATGTGTTTTTAAACAAGATGTTTGCAATTTTTTAAATATTTTTTTTTTTTAAATTGGCAGACATGTGAGTAGCGGTAGTCAGCTGTCACTTTAGTTTTATATGCGGGAAATGTCAAAATAGTGTCTAAGCTTTGGACAGCTTAAATGGGGATCTATATTTTTGTTAATTTTTATAACAGCTGCTTCTTGGGAGGCAACTTAAGTAAATTGCGTTATTTTCAATCAAAATAGTTTTTTAGTTGTCATAGTCAACATATCGATCGTAGAGTACTGTTGGGAAATTGGGTTTTGCTTTAAGGTTTTGCTTGAGCTCTTACAGTTGAGCTTAAGGTGGTTTTAGGGACAGGCTGGATATGTAATTTCTCACCTACTTGGAAAGATAATAAAGTACAGAGTGCTTTTGCCAGCGGATTGTCATTGAAGGAGTGTTGGAATTGACGACCAACATTTTTAAGTCCACTGGCAAAATAGAGAATTTTATTCGCAATGTCTGCTCGTTGCAAAATTTTGCACGTAGCGTGTAACAGTTGCAGTCATTAAGGACTTGTCGAAAATATTACTAGTCTTGGGTAACCTACGACACGATAGTTGTACTCATGTCTCTTAAATTTCCTATCTGTGAATACATACGTGTGTAGCACCAAAAACAAAAATCCAAATGGCGCGATGAGAAATATAAGAAACTTCATAATACCGTGTTAAACTTTGTTCAGGTTGACAGTTCATGTTTCATATGCGTCCTACTGACATTCGGCAGTGTTCTTAGATCGTGGGGTTTTTACTTTTTTGTGTAAATTTTGCTGTTCGAAATCTAAGCAACATTTTCTGGTGCAAAACAATTATCTGTTTACAAACTGGTTGATTTAATGTGATTTTTATTTCAACTGCCATACATTTTACTTAGATTTTCTTATAAAAATGTATCGAGGGAATTTGATTTGGTTAACAGGGAAAAGGGAAAAATGAATAGGTACGCTTCTTAGGAAAAATGAAGAGATTGTTCAATAACACTGACCGACAGTAGCGATTGTGGTAAGTTTCTTTAAACTGATGAATGCGTTTTGCGTACCCAGAGTGCCTATTTTTTAATTTAAATTTGTTGTTTTATTTTGTGACGAAAAACCATTTACTTGACAGAATGGTATAATATCTAGTATTTTGATTACATAAGGAATAAACAGCGAAATATTCATTCGTGGAAATAAAGTCACCAATTTTTCTTCCTACAATGCTACATGCTTTTTGTTTTGGGGAAAAATCGTTCCACAGGCGATTTGAAAAAAAAAATCGATTAAGAATATCAATATATAGCGTAACCAATACAGTTATTGACACCACTAAGATTTGTTTTCTTTAAATTGCCGTAAAAAAAATTATTGACAGGAGTACTTTAAAAACTCTTGGGATATCCAAATCTGTTATATTATTAGAATTCATTTAGTTTTTTAATAAATTAAGGAAAATTGACAAAATAAAGTTAAATCACAATATTTCAAAGGGCTTGTAAAATTGTATATAAATTGACACCTATGAACAAGCGATTTAAAATTAAAAAGCATAACTAGCTAGCTAGTTAAAAATATTTTGTTTGATAACTCAAGAAATCATAGCTTAGCTACCAGTTCATAAGTCGGTAGGTGTTTAAATCAAGTAAGTAAGTTAAATAAATAAATAAATAAAATCGATAAATTTAGTCTTTCTTCAGGATTAGCTTAATAAAACACTTCTGTTTTTGTTTTAAAACAGGGAAAACTTAGTGAGGTACTTAGCTCTATGCTTAGCTGATTATCGACTGACTGCTTCTTCTTTTCTTACACTACCTTAAGTACTTTCCTGTTCTTTTCATGGTGCTTTTCTTTATTAGTGTTTAAATTCAAAACATTAAGACATAAAAAGATTCCGTGTAATTAAAGAAAATAACAAAAAATCAAATTAAATTTATTAGAAAATTTGAAATAATTTAATAAACAAAAGGACTTGAATAATATGAATAATCTTTATTAAGAGAGAAGATATTTTTTGTACTATCCATTAAATCTGTGGCCACGAACCATAACCGCTAAAGTCGACTTTAGACGAAGTTGAGATTTTGATGCCATTAGATTCAGACAATTTTTTTCAGCTTTCTGTCTTTAAAAAAGTGGCCACAATTTAAAAAAAAAAAAAACGCAACACCTTAAGTCACTTTTTTTCAGTTTAGATTAATAAAAAACAACCTAACTAACATTTTTATTATTATCTAAAGTCGACTTAAGCGGTTTTTCCTTGTGCCCTTTTCTTTTTAATACAATTTTTTGTGAAGGCTTCTTAAACCGCACTGTAGGCTTCAAAAATAATTATTAATATATCATTCATAATTGCAGATTATGCTTAAACAAGCATAATGGTTAAACGTAATACTTAATATCATTACTAAAACAAACTTTCATAGCATTTAACAATTAATAGTTTATCGAAAAAAAACTTTTGAAAATTCTGAAGACTAACAAACTTGTACTCAAAAATCAATTCTTCGCATACGTATGTCTTGTTGGTGATGTACTTATAACGAAAAAAAATACTACGACTGACCAAACAAATTTTCTCTCAACCTTTTAAAATAATTTATTTCAAAATGCAATTAAATAAAAAAAATTGTTTAATATTATAGTCAACGATATTAAATTTAGTTTCCTTAAAAAAAGTACTGAAAAGATCCGAAACTAAAATGTTTATCAGCGCAATCGCAAATAATCATGTTTACTTATTTCTACCCTGACACTTGATTTTTTTTTAAATTCATAAGAATTCATATTATTATAGTAATCAGATCCAGATACGCTATGTATCAATTTAAATAGCTTACAATAACAATGTTACGAAAAGCTAGATTTGAGTAAATGATATCATAGAAAACTTCTTTCCTCTTAGCTACTGTAATCTAGAATAGCTACTGCACAAGTCCGACTTGGGGCTTCTGTACCAATGAAGTGCGACATACTTGTGACATATGTTTCATCGCCGAATTTTAGTTGCCGCCCGGAAAGCTGGTAAGCTGGATTTTAAAACACCTTACAAAATACTGTCGTTGTCCAACAACTGATTAACAAAAGAGCACCCAACCAACTGTCAAAAAAAAGGCAAATTGCCTTCCAAATTTGTCTCTGTCATTCGACAAAATAATTCCGACCTTTAAAAACTTATTTTTCAAATGCACAATGTCACAGTAGACATGCAGACGCCCAATTAATTAGTTTTGAAGATTTTAAACCGAAAATCTGTGCAAAAACACCATGTCGTCCGCCGGCATCATAAAAGCACAAAAATAACCAACGCCACACGTCACACCTCCCAATTAGTATGCATCCAACAAATTCGTTTTATTTCAATTATAGAATTCATACGCTCTAAGTGCATTAGAAGTCCACGCTGCGATGCGGCTAGTACGTCGTTAGTTTGACTAACATGCAAAAAAGAAATAATTAAGATGCCCGCACACTATGAGTGTGGTGGGGTGTGTGTGATACTGTCGGCATCAAAAGATACGCACTGAAATTGTCACACTCGTCGTTGTTTGACTTGTTGGAAGTGGTACTCGCAATTACCTGTAGATCAGCACAGTGAATTACATTGCAGGTATGTGTGCGACAAATGTTTGTACAAATAAATTTGCCTACCTGTCAGTTAATATTTTAACAGCTATAAGAGGCAAACGATCCCCAATCGCAAAAAGAGAACACTGACAAACACACTACTCTTAAAATTCCGTGAGAGTAAAGGCAGATCGCGCTCATTTAAGAGTTCTAGCGATCGCTCCTCTCTCAGTTACGCAACTGCAGACGTTTTAGCAATGACCCAAAACTCTGTTAAATCGGACGTTTCAACAAAAAAATCCTTAAATCCCCGCTGAGCTAAACGCAGGTACATCCATCTTTAATGAATCATCATCGAGCCTTTAAATGGTATTGCTATGAATTTATTCGTGCATCGCACACCACCCCCTCGTACACATGGCAACAACATACACACGCAACCACCCGATGACAATCGAATCTGTCGCGCGTACAAAGTTAATCATGTGTAACACCACCCATCAGCAGAGCTCCACTCGTTCACCGTGGTGGTTTACGGCTGATAAAATTCCAGGCATCAATTAATTATCCCGAGGTCACCTTTGTGGCCCGGCAACACGGTCAGAATAGTTGGACATCTGTTGGTGGACACCCAACACCCAACACCCGTCCCAAGCGACTCGCCCACTCGTGCATTGAATCGCCTCCGCACATCGGAGGGTGAGACACACACAAACGACACACACCCAAACCAATAAAAGGACTCAAATTGTCCGCTGAATTTTGTTGCGAATTTCGAATTCGACCAGTTGCTCGACGATGGGCTAGATGGCATTGGGTTACTTTCCGCACACATGGAGGTCAACTGCTGTATTGGTCAAATGGACCGCAATAAATTAAAGCGAAGGACACCAGATGGATGCGAATTTTGAATAACTGCATGAGATACAGTTTTTCTTTTTTCTCTTAATTTATGATAATTATTGCCATCGGCTGCGATTGGGGATGGCTCGTTGTAATATTTAAATTTTTGTGTTTACTCATTTTTAAGGCATCGCATCCACAAAAATAAACACATTTCAAGAGCTGTAAACAGAAAAGAGCACATGCAATGAGACGGAAGACGGTGTGCTTCCGCAGTCATCGCCCTCAGACATAGAATATCGTGCCGCCGGCCGCGCGTGGGGTGGCGCTGTTGAATTTTGCTCGGACAGATTGGTGCAGTGTGTGACTCATTTGGACAGATAAATTGGCTTGGTGCACCTAGGTGTTGATAATGCGATAAATTTGAGAAAATAACGAGAAGCGAAATGGCATTTGATGAATGGGATGGGATTTAATTGGGCATGGCGGTCATTTGGTTAGGAATTTTGGCGGCAATGCGTGTCAGTCGCATGTAGTGATGGGTTTAGAATGAATGGGAGTGCTCCCTGAGCTCCTTCTATGAGCTTTGAAGGTTTATTTGTAAGCAAAGACGTTGATAACAAAATTGGACACTCAAGTATGAAAATATGAAAATACACATTAAAAACCTTTCCATTTGATTCCCAACTCTAATCAAAAGATGCTCCCAAACTGCAAATATGCAAATTGAGTAGCAAACTTGAAAGGTCTTGTAAAGGATTGTACACTCAATGGATATGACGAGTAATAGCAATTTTACAAAAATAAAAAGGTGGCTGACAGATAACCTTGCAAGGTATTCATAAACCATTCTTAAACTAATACCTTCTTACACCAATTTACCATCGATTATTACTGCAGACTTAAGAGCGCTCATAACTCGTTCCTAAAGTTAAGCGCGATCGTATCATAATTTTATGGAACTCGACTATGTAACAACAGCGCGTCCTGTCATATTCAACGTAGGCTCGAGAATCTGAGAATCGATTGATATTTTTGTTTGCTTCTGAAAATCTTTATTTTATAGGAAGGAATGATTTTATTTATAGTAAACAATGAATCAAAGAAACGAAAGATAACGACATTCGCATGATTCCTTGAAATTGTTGTAAAATGTTTTATGTTGGGATGTATGTGCGGAGGGTAAGAGAAATTGCAAAGCATTTGTGGCGGAGTTTTTAACACAAGGTAACGTCATCCAACTCTTTTCGCATTTGGCCATGTCTCAGGGATCGAACTGTGCCAGCGAATGAAATTAGACAAAAAAGGAAAGCTAATGTCCTAACTTAAAATTTCCTGGACAGTGTTATAATGACGTGGGACATTTTCAATTTTTATAAAACTCCAGTGCAAACAAAAATGTTTTGTTAGGAAGATAATAAATAAATAATTATAAAATAAGTGTGACAGAGTAGTTATATTAACGAGAAATTATGTGGTGCAAATATATAGTATTTTTACATACCTATGCTTTTCATGAACTATGGTGGCTGCCCAGCAAAAACAAAGTTACATAGTTGGGGTACCTTAAATAATTTATTACTGGAAGCTGTCATACAATAGCCATTCTTTTTAGACTACGTTACGTGCATTTTTATTCGCTTAACTTTTATTATTAAGGCTCACATTTGCATTTTCCCCCTCGGTACTGTAAAGTCCTCACACAATATTGCAAAGCCCTGATCAAAGGTAAATGAACTCCGAATATTATATTTTTAATAGGGTTGTAGGGCTTACCTGAAGATTTTTCTGGATCATTTAAAGAATTGATAAATATAGTGGTTAATATAAAACGTAACATTATAACCTTTCCTTAAAAAAAAAATAAATGAAGAGAAAATGAATGGGATTTATTTTTAAAGATTTTGGGATCAAATGTTAAAATTGCAACTGCTTGAGGGAAAAATAATCCATTGGACAAGCAACACTGCACTTGATGATGACAGATATTTTTTTGGAAAAAAATGAATTCAAAAATGAAAGAAAAATTCATTTAAATCATTTTATTTATATTTTACACGTTTTTTTCGTACCGACCACGGCTTTATTTCTGAACCAAAATTTATGTAGTATGAACTAAATTAAAGCATCAATTTCTTAGAAGGGGAGAATATAATTTTTGATTTATAAATTTTACCATAAACAATTTTTATTGTTTATTTACAAAACAAAGAGCTGTTGATTTATATACGCAAAAAAATGCATTGCATATTAAAAGGCTGTTTCTGTCGCACCGATAGACATTTGAACGAAACAAATGAAATAATAATATTTAATTTAATATATTAATAATATTTAAAATGTTGTTATCATTGGGTTCCGAAACAGAAAGTTGCTGATTAAAAAATTGTTTTAAGCAATGTAATGTATGTTTGAGAGAATGGTTTGGAAGAGCGACAGCTGCTTATCCACCTAAAACAAAACAGTTTCCCTATTTCGAATTTAATAGAAATGAATTATATGTGAAAGGAAAGAAGTGGACACAGAGATGGCGTTAGGCAGAAATTAGTTTCTCGGTTTGCATGTGGTCTTACCAAAAGAATTGCTAATGCCCAAAATACATGTGCAGAATTTCTGGACGCAGTAAAGCACGCAGTACAGCAAGCAAGACACACGATCAGAACTTTTGTTTGACGTTTTTGCAGTGAGATAAGTCATACAATAGCAAAACGTCTTTCTTTTGTGTACAGCTGTGGTGTTTAGTGAAATTTCTTCCAGTTTTTTATCCTTTACGTAACTTTTTTTGTAGTATTTGTTGCGTTTTTTATAAAACATGTAATTTTCCTTCACGAATTTTATTAATTTTTCCTTCATTTCGCCAGTCAGCAGGTGTTATTTGTACGCAAAACATTTGAATTTGAAATAAAAGTCATTCACAATGATGCCAAACCGGTTCAAATTTAGTTTTTTTTTATTTTCCTCTGTTGTGGTGGAATTTTTGTCTTTTGGAGTGAATTTAGAGGTAGGGACAACTTGCAGTAGTGCAACGCTAATTGGTTATTCTATTGGTTTTATTGGTTAAAACATATCCTTTCAGTATTTAAGACCGTGAACCTCATCAACTTATAAGCAGTTTAGTAATCGTGATGTGTTGTCACTTGTCAAATGGAAACCTACAGCTTTTAAATCTAAACAGAAAAAAGCTTTAAAAAAATATGCTACCTAAAAAGAACTGTCCGTAAACCTGTTCAAAAACTTTGTAAAAGACAGGACAGTCATTTTGTAATCTCGTTATATAACCTCTTGTAGAAAAATAATTTTCTGACCCTTTTTAAGGCTTCAGCAAAAAATTCCCTCTTAATACAAAAAGGCAGAAATGTTCAGAATTTGAAAAAAAAAATTTGAGACCGACACAAAAAGAATGAACTAAAATAAATACCAAAAGAAGTTTTATTACGGTCGAGCTGTATCTGCCCATCAGTTCTTTCTTTGCCAATCATTTCTTTCAAGAAGTTGAATGACTGATTACATTTCTAGGTGTACTGCCATTGTTCTTTCGCCAGGAACTAACTTCACATATCTACTTAGTTACGCTTTACTGTTCCCTTCTCTGATTGACTGTGATTCTTTTAAAATTTCTAATTGATCGTCTGCTTACGAGAACGTTGGTACAAAAATTTTGCAACTGGTAAATCTTGCATTTAGTCATACAGAACACTTTTTGGACTGCCATTGAATCGAGGAGCTCATCAGCAAGACCAAAAGAAGTACTTAATATGCCACCTACCTCACAGCGAAAAGTTCATCGTCATTCAAAGTAAAAACATTTTCACAAGTCAACCCCACCAACCGACAACCCTAATAAGTTAAAAGACAATTGAACTGTTTTGGAAAAACCACCCATAAACAAGGGCAATTGAGACAGAGCCCACATCGTTTGGAGTCCCATCAATTTCAGACTATTTCCAAACATCGCATAATTTCCCATCAGCCGAATAGTCAAAATAACCTTCTCAAGGCATTATAGGAAATTTAAAAACAAAAGAAGCCACCACGTCAATATAACAACGACTTGGCTCCAATTAGCATTTATATAGATCTCCGAGGAATATTTTAAAAGCCAAAGGATGTTCACCTCTTCATGTATATTATGGCGAAAGGGAAACTGTGCGAATTCACTGTAATTCCAAGCCAAACATGAACATTCATCTGAAGATGAACAAAACCAACCCGAATACTCATTGAAATTCTCAATTTTGAGAAAATAAAATAGAAATGCATCAGTCAAATATACAGAACACCCCCGGACGTACTTTAATGCCAATCACATGCAAATTTGTCACCTGTCACGCGTTCAATGAATTTTGCATCGAAAGAGAGCGAGCAACCGGTAAGACACCAAAATTGAAATAAATTTATTTCTATGTCATCGCATTTTTAATTCATGAAAATAAAATTCTATTTTCGCAACATGATTTTTAGATGAGGCATTTTCTTCACCCATCACAAGATGCGATGTCATGCTAATCCGCCATCAAAGGTGCATTAGACTGCATTTGAGTGCATATGGTGCATCGTCGTCATCGGTGTCGGAAATTGATTGATGTACGTTCAGATTTGACTAGTGGTGGGTCAATTACATGCAGTTTGACGGGTGGATGTAATAAATTGACTTGGGCCAGTGCCAAGTTGATAGCGGCCTACACACACAACGCATGTCGGATTTTAGACGTTTAATGTTCGATTGGGATGAATTCGGCAACAATTTAGCGGACGTTGATGCATCATTTGGCTTATCGATTGATTCATAACCTGCATGCGGATGTTGTGGGTAGTGGATTTATGAGGTACACTTGAGTTATTTACAACACAGCGCCGGCCGCCGGCGAGCAAATTGTGATTTGAGTTGTGGTAAACAATGCTGTTGACCGCAAATACACTACTTAACTATGTACGTAGATTGGCGCTGCTAGCTGTGTCAAATTGAGGCGTCTTGAAAGGGCAAATACACATATTCTTTAGAATGTGTAAGGTTTACCTACAAGACCTTTGCGACTAACTATACCTACTCACGCAAATTGTATACCTAGTAAGTTTAAAGTACCTACCTGATTTTTTTAAACAACAAGTTTTGAACTCAGAATGTCAGATCAAATCGTTAGATAGAAAAAACGATCGCGGTTTGTTTGAATGCCTAAAACTTGAAAACGACTAGAACAAATTCGATAATTTCTTCTGCGGGTTTGTTAGTAATTGCTACGCAAAGGTTTAGGGAAACAGAAAATTTGGTAAATTCTCAAAAGGTGGCGCTGTAGGTGCATATTTCGTTTAACATTTCAATTCAATTATAGTTCAAGAGATGGCGCTGTTGTCGATCTCCAAAACGGTTCAACCGATTTCAATAAAATGTTGTGGACACGAATTATTATTATTAAAAACTAGTTAACCCGTGCTCGCCTTGTTTCACCCGCCGTTTTTTATAAATATGTTCCCTCAATCGGACCTTTCTAAAAGCAATATAAAGCAAAAACAAAGACAAAACAAGTGAAATGGCTGGTGCGGCGATGACATGATAATTGATCACCGCGCTGTGGTTAAATTTTCAGCAGAACAAGAAAGAAAACAGAAAATTATGGCTGTTAATGATGACTCTGAACCTTGTCAACCGTTCAAAAGTGGTCAAGTGAATTTCAAAGGGACAGGGAGAGTATTGAAGACGACTCTCGCTCAGACTACCCACTAACTGAAAGTTGTACTTGAGGATGCCCGAATAAAGACAAAACCGATAGCTGAAAACACTAACCCTTCCATTGGTACCATACACACCATTCTTCATGACTGTTTCAACCTTTCAAAAGTCAGTGCAAGATGGGTGCCACGAATGCTTCAGAAACAAGTACGAAACAAGTACGAATGGTGCTGTGTCTATAGAATTGTTACTTGGGACGAAACATGCATCACTATAATCCTGAAAGCAAACAGGAGTCCATGCAGTGGCACAAGAAGGTTTCAAAATGTACTTCATACATCTGTCTACATTTAGCGCGCCCATTTATTGGTCGGCTCACTTTCTCAAGATAAATTTTAACAGATCCTGGTATTGTGTTTTCTGCTGTTCTGTTGTGTTTTTATGTTGCGGAAAAGTAAGGAAGGATGAGTTTTTCTTCTCAATTTTAATTGTGTGCTTTTTTGTTAATGATTAAATTTGGAGCTAGAAGTGTTGTTCCCCATACCTTCATAAAAATCGTCTTAAAAAGGCACTCCCAGTAGTTTTTAACTAAGGTTCCCTCAGATCTTTTTAAGGCAGATACGGTTGGCAAAAAAATGTCGATAGCTGAACAGCTTGAAAGCAGCCTTTACATCGAGAAAGTTAGGACGACAATATTTGTAACCCTTGCTGTCCATATAAGCTGAGTAAATATTGTTGTTAACGTCAATTTAACGAGCAACCCTTTCTCTAAATTTGTCGCACTACATGTTTCACACATTTTACTTTCTAGTTTTTTTTTTAACATTTCCTTAAACAACAAACAAATGATCAAACAAAAACCATTCTACAATCGTTCTAAAAATACACCTTCCCCGGCTACGCATCATCTCTTAATAGCGCCCATCATCTGATTGCCAACCTAGGAAACAACAAAGCATGCGAAATAAAAAAAAAACACGCCAATTTTTATTTATTAAAAAAAAATTATAATTTTATTGTTTTGACATTTGACACAATTAAATTGGAACGAATTATGAAAAACGATTGTCGTCATTAATTGAGCAACAAAATGATGCTTCTACACCCATTATCCCAGTACATGTGTACAGTGTACAACGTACACTACCCCACACAAGCTGATGGTGTTGAGCTGCCACCCACAATTAGTGTCTGTTTTTATGCATGAGCTTCAAGCTATCAAAACTATACACACAAGGGCGTTTTAACGTTAAAATAAGTGAGCACGAAAAAAAAATTAAAATCACTAAACTGAAAACAAAAAAAAAATATATTTTCGTGGAGATTGCCAGACAACATGCCCCCAGTTTGAGTTTATTTATTTTTTAGGTAAAAATAAGCCTGCATGTTGACATGAAATAATGTGTGACACATTAAATAGCAACCGGAAAAATAATAAAAAGGGAAAATTGAAAAATTACAATTTAATTGCAAGGAAAGTAAGTATGGCGAGTAGAGTACGAGTACTGGTCTGGTACTACTGGCATTCTACATGCCCGTAGTGTATCTTTTGTGGTGAGGAATGCGCAAAAAATTTGAAATTCAATACCAATTTGTGGAATAGATGCGAGTATATAGCACATAATCGTAATGGCGACTACAGCAGCTAAGACGGGATAGATGTCAGAGGCAGAGAAAGCGAGAGGGGGAGTTTGATGATCTTGTTGTGGCGGCGGCGGATGTCATGGTCAAACTGTAATTTACGCATGAAAACGAAAGTTCTGTGAGTGCTGTTCAGTTGTATTATGTCTGCATATGATATTTTTTTGATTAGTGGAGTTAGATTTGTATTTGAAACCAAGTGCGCAACAGTTCTAGGCAGAAAATTATCAATTCCACCTGAGATTTGGGGCGCGCTCAAGCCTATTAAGCTTTGACATAGACTGCAGGTCGAAGGTTGGTTTCTTCAAAATGCAAGAATTGTCAGTCCTTTCAGAACCTGATGGGTTCTTTTAGTGACTAGTGCCCTTTAAAACGTTGCTCTCTCTTCTGCCTCTTGTTAACCATAACTATACATTCACTTTTTTCGCAAAAGGGATCAATTCAAAAAATCACACTTTTCAGAAAATCACGCTTTTTCTTTTTTGTTTGTAGAAGTCAAAATGAAGGTGGTTAGAATAAGTTTCATTTATAGATAAACATAGGTCCAGCCTCCTGTTCCCTAAAAATAGAACATTGTTCAATAACTGCCAACAATTCTTCTGGATGATGTATGACAACGTCCTGTGAATTAAATACCCAAGATCCAAACTATGTTCAGAATGCTTTAACCCGAAAATAAGGCCAGGAATTGTTTTTGTTTCACATGTAAAATCAACTTAATTCCGAGAACGTAATGCTCGTTCATGGACGACGCGATTCGACCCCAGATTTTTGGTCGTAAATTCGAACATTGGCTGCTCGAAACTGTTCCAAATCCAAAGAGACACAGTCTGCAAATCGGCCCTTAAATAAATAAATATTTTGGCGCGACAGGTCTATGGGACCCAAGGCCTAGCTTCTCGCAACCATTCGTTTTGTGTGGGTTTTCAATTTTTGGGACGAATGGAAGGGATCTACAATTTCACGCCGAGTCCAAACGGCTAATTGAGAAGCTCATTTATGACAGTTTTACTCTCGGATGTTTGTCAGACGTTCGCGAGAGGTGGCGCAGTGGAAAAAAAACCTTAAGATGTAATTTGGCCCTCTCGGGATTCGAACCTGAGCCCCTCGCTTAGTAGCCCAACACACTACCACTAAGCCACTGCGCCGACCGAAATCGGCCCTTAAATCAGTAAAATAATAGTCTTAAAAGGAGTCTTGTGAATAATGTTATCGTCTGCAGAAAAGGTATTCTGGCAGACCAATTGGCGAATTAGAGGAATTGGAAGTGGAAGGAGTCATTGAAGGAGTAAAGCCCAAAACATTCCGCAAAGGGCATTAAATATGACAAACCAATCGAGTAAATTAGGGCAAAAACGCTAAAAGTTAGAGTTCAATGGCTGCCTTGTGACATTGAATTTCTTGTAAAATTCAGAGAAATACCTAGCGACTTGATTGAGTGCAACCGATTTCAAGAATTGGAATAAAAGAAATTTTCTCCTCTTATAGGGTTATATTTTTTTAAATCCTTCCCTTCCTAAGGTGATAGAAAAAAACATCTGTGGCCGAGTCCGAAACCCCCCCGCTAACAATTTCTTTTTTTATAAATAAATACTTGCAGCCTTTATAGGGTATAAAGTTATGCACTCTTTAATATGCCTCTAAACGCAAAGTCCTTATTTATAAAAATGTTCATAGGAGTGCCAACTCTCGAACGTTTTCCGTTTTCCTATTTGTAGTTTGAATTTGTGTTTTTGCAAAAGCTGCTAGGTTTTTTTTTTTGACATATAAATGTAATAGATTTCTTCTTTTTTTAGTACCTTTTCTGACGCAGGCCCTGTATAATTAATATGCACTGCATAACTATACACGCGTTTGGTGTTCAATTTTGCTTATTTCAAAACACAAAAACTAACAACAGCAGCAATTTTCAAAATTAAAGAAGAATTTTGCGGAGCTTCATCAGTCGAACTGGGCGACAAGCAGCTCGAACTTCAGAGTTTTGAAAATAATTTGGTATTCCACACTTTGAAGGTTCGTCCGTCAAATGTTAAGACTAAGAGCGGCTTAAGAAATACGGTCAAACGCTCTGCAAGGAATAATATTTAAATATGTTTATTAACGATTGTTATTTTTCTTGGGACTTTTCAGAATTTTCAACGAAATACTGTACTCCTGAAATCAAAATATAAAAACACAGCCATGTCCGACTGTTTGACTCAATGATGGGGCATCTTAAACTTAAATTGCCGACATCTTGTTTTTAATTTTAATTTCGAAATTGGATATATTTATTTTTTTCCATATGTTGGAAACGCTTTTTATGCTTTTTTTTAACTCTACATTGCAAGACGTAGGAAAAATTATATTTTAGTTTTATTAGCATTTTTTCATATGTTACGAGATCCATATCTACTCGTGAGTCGTTACTTGAGTTAAGCAAGGAAGATCTAAGGAACTCATCGGGTTATCTTACTGGTCACAGGCCACTAAGATGCCATCTCAACAAAATGGGACTTTCCGATGATGACTGTCGACACTGCGGAGAAGAGGAGAAGAAAAAGGATCGCAACGGAGCCTCAACAGCTTCTTGGGTCAAAGAAGATCTCTTCTGTTCGCTGTGAACAATTGTACAGGGCCTATTACTTTCAATTACAATTGCTCGTGAGTCGTGAGAGTTTTATGGATCATATTACTTATTTAGCAATTTTCGCAAAATAACCCTGACATATCGACGACAGTATTCAAATAATCCAGTCTCAGAAGACTTTTGTGGTAATTTTTGTTTCAATGTAATTTACATTTTAGATAATATTAGATCTTTATAACTAACAACATATTCCATTCTATTCATAAAATTTTAACGCAAATCATTTATATAAACGGCTGCCTATTTTATTTGCAGTTCAATTGAATTTATTAAACAATCTTTATATGTACAAAAAAACTTGGTCTTTTATAATATCAGACAACATTTTTCGCCAGTTTTCAATTAGTAAAATCTTTCTTGCAGTCGATTGCAGTTTAGTGGTACATTTTTGCCTGATGGGTGAAAGCTTTAAACGCCCTTAAAATTATATGCACCCACAGATTGGGTTCTTATGTGTGTATTTTACTGACAGCTATAATTAGACTATATTTCGGTTGTCATTTGTGGTATTGTTCAACATTATTTAAACTTTCCTACCATACTACCATGCCCCAAAGGCTCAACTCCCTCACTTGGCAACAAAATACGGAGTAAGGCTTAAAGTTATATCGTCTGTAAAGCACCACTTCCAATAAAATTACCTCGCACCTTTATAGCATGCTCAGTTGGAAAAAGACGTCTGCCATTATAGCTGCATCGACGTTTATAGCCTTAAGTCGAACTGCTAGTTAAGATCTGGAAGAAGCAAAAGACGGTAAGGCCCAAAAATTCAATGTTGAACGTCAAAGGAAGTCAGTGATCTCCTGAGACCGGACTCGGTTGAGGAGAGTAAAATTGTAACGCTTTGTCACAGGGTGCAAGATTTGTTTGGCGCGTCGCCTCTCTTACTTAACCGAACTTTTTGGTGTTAGATTTATAAAATATGGCCAATATTGCGGAGATAATGCTTTGACTTTGACTTGTCACTGAAAGCTTTCCTATCTGCGTGCATCTATAATTGAAATTCTGTTTAATTTTGATTTTGCAAAAAATAGTACGTATACGCCCCAGTACAGGTGGAAGGCATCGATAGGCACTTAGCCAATGAATAATCGGTATAAACTAGGCCACATCAAACCAAGCGTTCAATATCACATTGCGACGACCTATGCGTTACCTAAATCTGTACATTAAGCTCAAAAAGTCACTGCACTTGAACTTTTAGGACTTTGCAATTGCGGAGAAATTTAGAAATTTGAAACTAGCAAAATTTAAGTCACACTGCTGCATGACGAATACGATATTCCTTATTTATTTATTTACTCTTGAGTGAACCGATAACTGCAATGTCTTCCACAATATTCTCCTTTTCTTCCAAAGCTTTCAACCAACCAATCACAATAATAATTGTATTTGCAGTTTAAGACACTTCTACCACTTGAGTTCTGGAAATTCACCTGGAGGTATTTAGAAGAAAGATGCCGTGATCTGGGATTCATGTCTAAAAATTGATAGAATCACGATACCTCTATAATAAATTTAAAAAAAGTCCCTTAAACATCAGTCTTATATCTTGAATCGACCGTGATGTAAATCAGTCATGCATAACTCTCTTATAACAATATTTCTCGTGAAAATATTCCACATTAAAAAAATACACCCCATCATAACTATGGGTAGTCACGTAGCGCTAGGTAGGTATCATCGATCAGCCACAAGGCATCAAATCACACTAAACAACTACAGCTCCATTAATCCTGGCGAAAAAACGAGGAAACAAAAAACATTCTACGATAAATCGAGCGTACACTCACAGCCACTACAATCACAATAAGCCGCCACGCGCCGCAATTTTTTTTTTCCCATTTTACCAAAGTGTCCATTCCATCAAATATGGATTTACCTACCCTCCCCCGCACGATAAACCAACATGTGGACTTAGCAGAGACTCACCTTAAATATAAATCTCGTTCCAGGCGATGCTTTTCAGGATATCTGGCAAATAATTTACACAACGGCTATTAGCGATGCAAATCAGCAATCAAAGGAGTACTTTTTGTAATTATTCCCTTTTATGCGATTGGTTTTGTTCGTCCCCTATTTGCACAGATTCATTATTCAAATGATGCAACAACTACAAGTAAATGCATAGTTATCCTTTCCATATCATGGCGCACATTCACTGTTAGACACACGAGTGCACGCAGCAGGCACTTTTTTTTTTCTTTCTCTCGCTGTAAAATATCCTCTCAACAATAAACTCCAGACACACACACACGCTGGTTGCGGATGGGACTGCAATGCAATAGTCCGATAGCGCGCACACACAACAGAGGATGGGGTACCACCAGCTTAGAACGACTCCAGCCAATTTACTGGTCCTGTTGATAGTATACCCACAACAGCAGGATACACCGCATCAAGTTGACTTTAAACAAGAACGCAGCATGGATAACAAACAACAGCAAAAAAAAAAAGCGCAACACTTCCGTCCCGGACACTAACGACGACAAGGATGGTCTGTCGTGGAAGTTTATGTCGTCGATTGCAATTAAACGCAGCCACACGACTCGTGTCCTCCCAAGGAGGATATATTACAGCACTGACACTTCAAGGAGGTGGTTTAGTTTGTAATGATATACCTGCGGTTTATTCCGTTTCGTTGCGCGCACACACACACACAGCGTACGTGCCACGACGACCGTCTAACAGATGAGACAAGTTTTAATATCTTTTTGGCACACTCAAGCGTCAAACGCAAACCCCCCTTTGACACACTCAAATCCTTTTCCGGTGCACACACATCAATTATCCGCGAAAAGAATTTTCCAACTCTCAATATACGAACAAAGCAGATACAAACTGTATCCAAGTTAGTGTCACCACGGCTGGGCACCACAGGGACCCGCAATCGAAAACATATTTCAACACACGACGACGAAATTCAAAGTGTAACTGAACATTTCAAAATATCTTTCAGTACTTTTATAACATGAAATAAACGAAACTCGTAAATATACGAGTAGCTATGTAATTCGAAAGATACACAGCTTCCTCTCAGCACCGTACTCTCGACGGCATCTCTCTTCGGAAGAGAACGCACTCGTATCCAATCCACATGGCATGGATGGATACACAGATTCAGAAGCAGCAGAACAAAAACACACTCAACTGATTTGTATGCCATGCCATGCCGTGCCGAATGGCTTCATTTATCCTATAAGGGCATCACCTGTTGTTTACGTTGCGGGTGGCACGCTAAGAGAAATGCGACGTTGTCACAGCGAAGAGAGAGCGACGGAAAACTTTCATCGTACCTACTGGGGGGGTGATAGAAAGCTCTGTATGGGGAGCTGTGCGCCTGTAGGCGCACGAGACTGATATTAGCTCGTTTAGGGGTTGCTGGCTCGGTTGGGAATTCTTACTACGAGACGCTGAAGACGGACAAGTTATTTGTGGCACGAGGAATCTGCGGCATGTGAAGCATTAACAAAGGAGGAATGCAAATGAAATGTTGCACCTTGGGTGCGAGAGCGACAATGACGACGATCATGACGAAAGACGAAGTGGTGCGCTGCGCTATGGGGGTAATGATTTTTGTCGCGTGATAAATTGGCTAGTGTTGACACATAAATTAGTCAAAAATTAGGCACATGCACACACAGATATTATGTGAAAGAAAATTGAGGCGCATTGTGCTCAGCGAGCAGTTTAATTGCCTTTTGTTAAAGAACAAAGGGGGCAAGAGACTAAGGAGATAGGAGACTTATATTGCTGACCTTGGGCAGGGGATTTTGGAGATTTCATTGGAGGTCCAGTAAAGGAGTTGAGGTTCAGAGATCTCTGCTGCTGGGAGAAGCAGTTTCCCAAATGGGAAGTATAATTTATCAAAATAAAGCTCAGTGCGAGCCCTTTTATTGAATACCTTTACCTCTACTTGCAAGTAAAACGATTCTAAGAATGGCCAAAGAAGGAATGCGAAGAGGAAAGTGCTTCACATTGACACAGTTTGAAGCACTACTTAAAAAGCAACCATAATTTTTCTTTCCTAGAGGCGATACCATCAAAATATTTGATTTATAAAAGAAATCGCGGTGTGAGATCCCCAAAGGAAGCTCATCTAACTAAGTAAGGTTAATAGGGTAAAATTGATTCACTTGCCTAGCTTTTTCACGTCATAGTGTAGGAAAAAATCAAAGGACGAGGGGTGACGGACTTTGCTGTTGGTTTTGTATGTTAAAAACACTTTATTTTAAAAACGCTTTGCTCGTTCAATGGTATTGCAAGATATGAAATAAGTTTTTATAGAAATTATGTACCTTTAAGCACGACTTTTCGCCGATAAAGCCTTTTCCACTCGAGCTGTCCGAGGCGGGTCTAAACTGATACAGTAAAAAATAATTATTTAGAAAAATAAAATATCAAAAAAATTAGGATGAACAAATTTCTAAATTAAAATCTCGAAAAATGAAAGAGTTTAAATCTCTAAGTTCGACCTTTGCCTCCTTCCTGATGTTTTCCTTAATAACAACAAAATTAAAGCTGTTGATTCAGTCACTAGTCTAGGCTGTGTTATCAACCGAAATTTGTCTGGTTACAATTACACAAATATGCTCGTAGGTCGTATCTACGGATGTCTGCGCAAATTGTGGATCAGTGCATACTTTACCCCTCAGGAAACAAGACGAAAGGTGGTACTATCTCTAGTCCTATTGCAGTCTTTACTCTTCATCTATGATATGACCATATTACTGTGTTTGCTAGGGGTTTGCTTGGTTGTACATTGGAACAATACATCAATACGCTAGAAATTGTATTTTTTTGAACAAAATTATTATAACTCAAAGTCCGTCTTACTTTATAACAGACTCAATTTTACTCGCTCCTCAAGAACCATCAACCTAATTCCCTATCGTTACAATAATCTTAACTCATCACGTTTATTTTTCATCCATACTATTATAAGACTTTGGAACTCTTTGCCCTCTCAATTGAAGAATATTACGAATTCAACCAATTTTATAAGTGCAATCTTTCAACATTTCTCCAACTTATCCATTTAAATTCTTTTCCTCATTATCCACTCCCTTTCTCTCTTTTTTCCTCTCTTCAGCTCGCTTCTATCCTGTCTCTCACTTAGTTGAAGATAAATATTGTATTTAGATTTAAGTATTTTAAATTATTATAACTGATGTGTAAATTACTAGTACTATAAAAGATCATATCTTAATGTACAAATGAAGTAATAAATGAATTGAATCTAGAAAAAAAAAACAAATTAAAATTTATTTTCTGTTGAATTTTAAATTTAAAAATAATTCTTTTTTTGTTAAGACAGTATTTTAAATGTTTATTATTTTTAATGAAAAAAGTCATATAATATTAATTTTACACTTGTTTTCATTACCAACTTTCTAAGTAAACTTAAGAAATTGTAAAAAAATCGCAATTTTCGAGATTTAGTCTTTCGAAATATTTGCATTCGAGATTTATGAAATTCATTCTAGAAATTTTGTACATTCTACTGAACGTCATTATCCCATCCGAGGCATTCAAGGACATAAATGATTGTAAGAAGAAAAGTCGTATGCCCACTTGGTCAATCGGAAAACTGATCTTTGAAGCTGTCCTGCGTGCTGCTATGGCAAGGAAATAGCACCATTAAGTTGCTCGATGCATCTTCTTGTAGACAAAACTTTTTCCTGCTTTCATCAACAACGTCAAACTTTTTGCTTCAAATCGGAAGTGGTATTGCAACACTTTTTGCGTTTAACATGAGCTTTGTTATAATGTTTTTGGTTTTTTAATTTATAAGACTCCAAACAAAGATACTTGTGCGAACAAGAACGCATTTTTAAGGTAAATCTTCGGGCTGTCAAAGACTCAAACAAAATATTATATTGAATGCTGAACAGTCCGAAAATGCTAAAAATATACACCAAACGCAGCGTCATTTGTATAAAAAAACATCTGCACCAGCACATACCCTTATAACAACCGACAAATTGCACTGCAGCTGTCAGTTCGTATACCGGTTTGTTTTCGTTGGCATAGTGCAGTCAACTTTCACATTATGGTTATTCATATCATCTCTCAATTACGAGTAAGAGTGTTTCAAGTTGTATTGACAAATGTTGTTGTTTTATTTGTGGAGCACAATATCCAGGTTAAGCTGGGCAGTAAGTTAAGACAAAATAAATATAAAAAGCGAGAATTTCGATCGCAAAAACCGATCCGGTTTATCAGAATGGAGTTCAATTTGTTTTTTTTTTATAATTTGTACGGGTATTTGGTTTGATTGTTTAATAGGATGCCTGGTTTTGTTGGTATGTTGATCGAATTAATTTTAAAAAGTTCAGTTAATTTTAATTAGCATGAAATCCGATCTGCTGTCACTTTGATTGTGAATTATAGTTGATTTAAAATATTCTTGTAGCGTCACACATTTTTTTTTCTTCAAAATATAAATAAGTTAACCAGAACTAGAAATGTTCAAAAATAAGGTTACTTCAAAAAGCCGGACGATAAAAAGATGTTTATATTAATTAAGTTATTCCATTAACAGGCTTAGCTTATATAGTTTATTACTATTTTACTAAGTTTAGAATTAGTAAGGAGTGATAAAACAATAGTTAAAGAACTTTTAAATAATATGGAAGTTTTTAATTTGTTTTGAAAACACTAAATTAAATCAAAATTCTTTGGCGAAGGATCTTTGATCATCACAGATCACAGGATAAATCTTAAAACATTTCCCACGCAAAGGTTTAAAAAAAATTAGCGCAGATTATAAATGCTGCATTTAAGTTAAGGTATATGCCAAATATGTGGAAGGTCGCGGCGGTTATAATGATACCAAAACCAGGCAAACGCAAACCACCTAGCGAACCTCTTATCGTCCAATAGCTATACTGCCAATGTTGTCTGTGGTGTTTGAAAAAATGCTGGTAAAACGTCTGCAAAAATAATTGATGAAAAATCGCTGGTGCCAGCGCACCAGTTTGGATTTAGAAATAAGCCCTCTACAATTTATTAGGCGCATAGGATCATAGATAAGATAGAAAAAGCATTTGAAGAGAAAAAAGTGTGCTCTACAATCTCTGGCCCAAAGGACTGATCCACAAACTACAAAAGCATTTGCTGAAGCAGTATTCGACAATTCTTGAGTCATACAAGACACAGATTACTCAACCTTAAGAGAAATAAAATCTGGTGTACCGCAAGGCAGTGTTCTATGTGATTGCTTACTTTTAGAGGTAATTAAATTGCATACCCTTATGGGTTAATGAGACTCTCCAACAGGTTCTAATCTAAGGTGATTGAATTCGTTACTATGGAAACATGTTGGCGACAAATTGAATGGCAAAAAAATGCTTTCGATTAACTACTAAGCATTTTGTATGTGAAATTCTCACTTTATTTTACCAGTCTTAATAGCGCCATATACCTGATTTTTTGTTCCTGCACATCTATGGGATAGTACCTTTCGAATGATATAAGTTTCATTCTCCTCATTTCATGATAAGTACTTCAAAAGTGCACGGAAACTTTTGATGTTTACGTATTAATATAATGATGACCTAAAATCAGTCCATATTGACTTTACGTTTTATAAATAAAAATATAGTGAAATACTCAAATACAGCCAAATATCTAGGCATGACTCTAGACGCTAAACTGCGTTCGAAAGCTCATGTAAAGAAATGACTAGGTATAATCTCATTTGGGATGACGAAAGTCATTACCCCAGGGAGGCATTTTAAGAGGGTTAAAGTCCCTCACTATTGCAGAAGCATGCCTCGCGTTTTAGCTCTGCAATGTCTTTCGATGATTTTCCCTTCCAGCGTTCCACCCAAAAAAAAAAAAACTAGTGGAACTGAACAGCCAGATGTTTATCGACTCTTGTAATCAAGAACATTCGTTGCTTAATTAGTTAATTCTATCGTGTCAGCTAGATTTTGGTTTGTAGGTTAGCTTCTAGATGCAGCAGAAAGGTGATTGGTAGCTTAGAATATTGAATGCCTTGAGTTTTTTTTAAGTTAAAGGTAGTAAAATGAAAAAAAACATACAATTTAGTTGAAAACACCCGCAAAAAGTAGGCGTGGCTATGAACGAAATAGCCCATAACCTTCGCGGAGTCTTTGGAAACATTTCACCAATAATTTCATTGTCTGTTTTTACGTTCACCTCCTCAAGAATTACTGAAAAGGGAGTCTTTTAAATAACCCTCCCATGAGATTATTTAGACTATTCCTTGCAGATTTGTAAATACCCCACAGCAGCGCTGCAGCTGGAAAAAAAATCTCAGTGCCACAAATTATTTTTTTGAGTGCCAAAAAGTGCCTCAGAGTGCCAAATTAAGAAAATCGCATATTTAAACAAAAACTATCAGTAGATTTTTGTGGGAGTTTACAAAAAAGAGTAACAAGTGTAGCAATGTTTTTAGTTTTTATTAGAAAGATTAATTTGTAATGTTTTTTAATGGAAATTTTGTTTGATATTGCGCTTAAAAATGAGTGCCAAATTTTGAATTTTTGAGTGCCAGTGGGTGCCAAAGTGCCAAATTTATTTGAAAGTGCCAGTTTGGCACTAAAGTGCCTGTTCCTGCAGCGCTGCCCCACAGCTCAAAAATATCCACATAACTATTTAATTTTTGCTGATCGTAGCTCCCCCATTTTTGTTATGAAATTCCCTCCTTTGGCACGTATTTATCCTTCGAAAGCGTTACCGAAATTAATATTCCCAATAACTTCCCACGCACCATAACTTTAAACATTTCCAATTAAACAAATCCAGCGTGCAAAACATTTTCGTCTAAACAAATACGCACGAGCAAAATGTCGGCCACCCCCTCGCAGAAATTCTTCGATGACCGGCGCGTCTTCACGTTCCGTGCCGCCATAGATACGTTTCACTAATCACATAGCGCACCTCGAGCAGACGCCACCCACCCATTTGGTGCGCATTAATTGCTCATTCAACAAGTGATTTGCGTAAAGACGTCGGCGATATATATTTATTATGAGCTCCAAATGATTCGCTTCGATTCGAGTCACGTATATTATGTTTACACGACGCGATTTATCGCAAACTGCCAAGTGAATCAGATGAATCGACTTGAAATAGTCTGCGATTTATCTATATTGAGATACAAAGTATCTTTTGCAAATTTATATAAGACAAGTCGGGTCAAATACCCCTTTTTGCGGTGAACTCCACTTGTGCACTCACGTCACGCACTGCCTCCGAAAACTACACACACGTAATGTCTCTGCGAACTTACTTTGGCTACCTGCAAGGAATACTCAAATGACAAGTAGCTAGTAGTCCCTGCAGACTTTTCCCGCATACATCTCCATATCCTAGTTGATGGCTCCATCAATCATGGCAAAACTTTGAGACTTTGACGACCGCGACGTAAAGAGGTCGATGAATATAAATAGCCTCAACCAAGCGTCGTCGTGTGCAAAGGAGCAGATCCTCCAACCGATGATGATTATTAAATACACCCCATCAAAATCGCTGCAGTTTGGTTAAATTTTAAGCTCATTCACCTGCTGCGGTGGTGGTAATTTAATTAACCTTGCTTGGTGGATGGTGATGTTATAACCTATCCCCTCACAGTCGACCCTGACCTACCGCAACACACACACCGAGGAGGGAAAAGTCACGAATTGAAATCACGAGGGCGTGAAATTGCGTAAATTCATTCCGCTGAACGGATAGCGACACGGTGTTGCCATATTGTCGTATATAATCCTTGCGTTGTATAAGCGAAAAATGGAGGATGTGACAGGAGGACAACAAGATGTGTCACCTAAGTAATCTGGAAAACAAAGTTGACGTTGTGGAAATTGAAAGTGATTTGCCAGCGGAGTGGGGAGTTGCCCTCCCGTTGCCATTATAAGCGGAACGTGATTGACTTTGGGGAAAAATCATTTAAAAGCATTTTATCGCAGTTGAAATTCTTGTTTGCATTAACTTGGCTGTCAATTAGATTCAATCAGTTGTTGTTAACGCGGTCAAGATGGAGTGTATACCTTCGTGATGGATCGGCTTTGAATTTAGTGACACAAAAGGGGTGGGGATGCATACAATCAAAAGGACTTTTTCTTACTTTTTATTATATTAAGAGATTAAAGAAATTAAAAAAGAAATGCGTTTTTTATCAGACGTATAGCGTGCATTTCGTGTGTTTTTGGGGGTCGAACCGGGAACGTCCACTTACCACTTCAACGCGCAATAAACTTATACATTAATTTTCTAAACAAAAATCAGTAAGAAAATTGAAATTGTTTAGTAGAACTCTACTGCGCCACTAAAAAACACAAGTGGGGTATCAACCGCGCCCTAAAAACTTAGAGTGACTCCTCCATTCGCCTAGCAGTGTCTCATAGTAGGCACGACTAAATTAATTGGGTCATCATCTCGATAAACAGTGAGCAATAAAATAAATTAATCAAAACCGCGGCGTATATGTAATAGCAGTTGCGAATTCTTCCCACTGATGCAATTTGCATCTTCCACGAGTAGTATCTCGGTGACAATGTGACACACACACACACACGCAAACACACGCTTTTGTCCTTCATCTTGTATTATGATCTGTGTAAACTATTTTATCCATTTAAATAGACACGGAGATGAGATTACTTCAATGGACATAGAGGGGAGATATAAATTTAAGTGATTCTGTCAGTCGCTGTGTCAGCCGGCAAATCGTCACCCATATAATCGTTCATTTAATAAAATCCACGGCGATGCTGATACGCTTGGAATTGAATTCAAAAATGTGTGAACCGTACCGAGAACAGCAACCGCCAGCCATTTAAAGGGGGTGACACAGGCGCGCATCAATTTCTCTTAATTCGATTTAAATTTCCTTGTTTTGTAGGTACTTACACATGTGTGTGTGATGAGGACGATATATGTTGGATGGTGGGGCATCATTATTCATTACTCATCGACTGTGAGTGGACGGACGTCTTGTTTATGTCAGTAAACATTTTTTTAAGTGATATTATAAGATTGAGGCGAATTTTTTGTTTCGGGAAGTACACTCATTGATGTGTTGAGTAAGTGGATGTTTAACAATTTTCAATAGCAAGTTCGGGACGCACTGATTGCTTATAAGTGGGTGTAAGCAATTTGAAAGACAACAAAATTCCTCAACTTTAGAGATACTTAAGAAAATGTCCCCCGCCCTAGTCGTTAAAATGCTTTACTGAATTGTGTTGCTCTGCAGGAATAACTGAGTTTTGATGTTCTTAGTATTGGCCTTGTACAATCAATTGCAGCAAATTTTTCATTTATGTCCTTGGCTGCAACAAATCGCAAAATTATGTTTTGTTTGTTGAAAAATTCATAATTTTCCTTTCCGTATTGACAGACGTTTGTGGTTATAAAAATTGCTCTTACACCTTTAACTGCACTTATTTTAATGCAGTTAAATTAAAGGATCAAATTAGTTCGAACTGAACTGACAGATTATTGATGAAAGCTTGCTGATGTTTGAAAGTTGAGTTTAAACTATGTTTGGCTTCAAAATGTGTGTAGTTAAACTTTTCAATGTCATGTGTATTGAATAATTGGTTTGTATATACGCTATTATTTTGTACACAAACCAATTTTGTAATCGGGAGGGAGTACTTCTTTAAAAAACACATTTTTTTAACTAAAAAACGAAGAGCTGTCGTGTAGGAATAAGTTAGATATAAACGTGTATTTTGACGGACAAGAGAAAAGTAAATAAAAATTAAATTAAGAGGTCCTCTACTAGCTTTGTAGAAGCACCCTATGAAGTTTGGAAGCTGTGACGGGATCCTTTTCATCATTTATAGAACAGCATAACTCATGAGCTTTCATTTAATTTTAAACCTAACAGGTACCTTAATAGGAAAATAAAATCTATTAGACAGAGGTACACAGAGTGGGCCAAATACAAGTTTCTTTTTAAAAATGCAATTAAAAATGCATTTGTATATGGCTTTATTAGTAAGAGCGAACATTATAATTAATTATGGAACTGTAGGTCACGGATTGCTTCAATGATATTGGCCACAATTGCTTGAATAGTTTCCGTATTGTTGCCATAACATCGGTCCATCACAGCTCCCCACAAAAAAAGTCCAAAGGGGTCAAATCGCAGCTCCGAGGCGGTCAATTGACATCGCCAAGACGGCTGATAACACGATTTGGGAAATTGGTGTGCAAAAGATCGAGTGTGGCATGGGCTGGCGGCATCCTGCATGAATCAGAGGTCGTCTAAGTCCATGTCTTCAATTTCAGTAAAAAAAAAGGCGGTTAACATTGCTCTGTAATGCCCACGAAGAAAAATAGTCCACCGAACTGTTACTCTCTGTGGATGCATTATCTCCTCAACAATAACGTGCTGGTTTTCCGAGCCCTAGATGCAGCAAATTTTGTTTTTTTTAAGTAACCACCATGATGAAAATGCGGTTCGAGTAAGAAAATGTTTTTTCAAAAAACGCACAGTTTGGACAGCTCTCACTTTGCAAATAAATTTTCAATATTTCCCAACGTTGTTCAAGCGTAATCGGCTCATTTTGTTCTGTGGAGGTATGATACTGTCTTTCTGTCTAGATTTTGAGCGAGGAACGGCTGTCAGTGTTAAAATAACCTATGATTTAAAAAGAAACCACTAGATTGCCCACCCGTTATAGTAATTTTTTTCCAAGCGACCCCCATTAGACTCCTTTTTCGGGTGCAAAATGTATGTAGGTGTCTTTCCTAAACGCTGTAATTTTCTTCCCGTTAAATATAGTTTTGTAGAAGTAATATCGCCACGGTTGTAAAGTGCATTGTCAAGTGATTTGCTGTCTTGTAGGGTGGGTTAAAGTCACGCTTAAAAAAATAATCACCCTGCAGGTAAACGAAGACTTACACTGCTAAGCAATAGTCTGTCTTACCACCGACCTCGAGCAGTGCAGTGTGTTCCGAACAGGTTCGCATAGTTTCCTGAATTCATCAATATCTGAGTGCATTCAATGACAGCGCATGCAGTACAACCTCAGTTGGCAGATGGCGCTGTTTTATTATCGATTACATGAAGTTTTTTTTTTGCAACTTTTGCTAATATCTTCTCAATCAAAGCTCGAAACTCCCTATCCAAGTGAATAGTTCTCAAATCAGTAGTACATGTGTGAATACACATAAAAATGCATGAATAACCGGTATAATATTTTTGGCAATTGATGTTAATTTGTCATCAGGTTGACAGAGATTCCTTGCAAATTTGTGGTTGATGTTAATAAATGTACATACCTACATACATTTATCAAATAAGTATATAGTAATTAATACTAATTAATGCTTTCAAGATTATGAAAGCTAATTGAAATTATTTAGCACCATTGCACTTGTTGATTTATTATGGAAAGGAAAAGGAACGACTGGTGTCTAAACGGGTTGGATGGCAGTCATATCGATTAGCGTATATTTGTTTAATATGTCTTGGTGACACATGCGCATGCGCAACTTGGGTAACTTCAACATAAAGTGCCTACCACCTCTTAAGAGGTCCACTGCAGAAACAACACTTTGTCACAACTGCCATATATTTTATGTTGCTCGAAATGTTGCTTTGAAATGGAATCAAAACTTGAACTAAATTGGAACAGTATGAAAATGATTTATTTTTTTCGTTTAAGCTGGCATTGCAAACAGGGAAAAGTCTTTCAGAAAAAACTGATTGTCACTCTGTTATTAGTACAAACAAATCAACCACCACTGATTAGATTCCATCAGAAAAAAAATTCCTAACTGATGAAACAGTAAAGAAATGACACATTTCAGTGAAATGATTTGGGTTTTTTTGTATGGAACGAACTGAGAAGTTGATCAGAAAAAGTTGTTCGTACAGAACAGTTAGTTAATTCTTTTTCTAGATGATTTAAACATAATTCACTTATTTTTATTTGATAAACTAACTTTAAAATTCATAAGCAACATCTTAAGACCAAGATTGTGTCTAAGCATTAACTTTAAGTGGTCAAAAAAGCGAAAGAATTCTTTTTTCGGTTAAATTTTACGTATCGCTATATAACTGGGGCCTAAAAGATTTAGCTTTTAAGACAAAACTACTCCTAAATACAGATTTTTAGTGGTCTGGAACTATCAAAAAAAAACTGAACTACCCGAGAACAGATGGGAATTGATTTATCAAAAATGGTGAAAGCGGGAACTGTCAGATGTCACATTTGGACTACTAATTTGTTTGCAGGCTTATCTTACCTCGATACACTGATATGGTCAATTGCTTTATAGCCGAAAGGCTAGAGCACTCCACCTTGTGCGGCCTTTAACTGCTGAGACTAGAACTGAGGCCTCGCCAAAAGTATATGGCATTCTTTGGATCGCGTCCTTTACTAAGAAGCTTTCCGTAGATCTTTCTTCATAATAGGAATAGTTCTGAGGCATTTTTAACTTTCTCGCATTACGTAGTAAGAGAAAGGTATTGTAATCGTACAAAAAATCGAACTCGAGATTTTAATCAAATCTAACATTACGATGATAGAGGAACTCAAAAAAGTGGGTCTCGCAATTCTGTCCGTCTGTCCGTCTGTCCGTCTGTCCGTCTGTCCGTCTGTCCGTCTGTCCGTCTGTCCGTCTGTCCGTCTGTCCGTCTGTCCGTCTGTCCGTCTGTCCGTCCTTCCCGAGCTCCACAGCGCAAACGGCTGTACGGATTTCTTTCAAACTTCGGATTTGGAGTTGGTGGGCTTACAGTTCGGGGCCACTTTTTTTTTTGCACGTTAAGTGTTGCCGTTCTAACGGTATTCAGCAATTTTGAGTTTTTCGAAAACGGCTCTAACGATTTCAACCAAAATTGTTATTTGGGCTTAAGTAGGTGTAACTAAGATGGCTGCATACTCAGTTTTTCGCAGAAAAATCGAATAACGGTAATTTTGAAAATTGGCCATATCTCAAAAACGGTCAAAACTATTTCGACAAAAATTCATATTTAAGGTAATACGATCATTCCCAACATGATGGCAAACTCAGTTTTTCCCTAAATCATCGTTCAACGGACTATTTTGGAAAAATGCCGTTTTTTAAGACTTTATTTAATTATGGTTTACTTGGAAACGGCTTTAACGATTTTAACCAAAATGTATACTTGCACTACCATATATGGGGTTAACATGGCTGCATACGCAGTTTTTGGCTAAAAAGTCGAATAACGCTACTTTTGAAAAGTGGCCTTATCTCGAAAACGGTCAATCCGATTGCAACAAAAATTAATTTTTTATGTAATATGGTCATTCCTAACACGATAGCAAACTCAGTTTTTTCCTAATTTGTCTATAATAGATTTTTGAAAAAATACATATTTTGAGAATTTGTTTTTTTATTTTTCTACCTACATGAAAACGGCTAAAGCGATTTTGACCAAAATGCATACTTGGAGTAAAATTGACGTTTTCAACATTATTGCGTCCATAATTTTCGATTCCAACCACCGGAAACGCTGATTTTGAAAACTGTTCATATCTCGAAAACACCATTTTCGATTTGGATAAAACCTTAAAAACCACGTAATACTAACATCCTAAACAATACCCTATACTCAGTTTTAGCTTAATAGTTGAGCAAGATTATTTTTCGAACTCAGTATTTCAATATTTGTTACTATTTTGTACGCCTTATTTTCTTAAATCAGCTCTAAATATTTTGACTAAAATGCTTATTTACGATTACATAAGTATTGTAAATAAAACCCCGTACTTAGTTTTTCTTAGAAAATTGCAAATAATGCCGTCTTATAAACATTACCGCACTACCAGTTAAAATGTAATCACAACTACTCGAAACTCCTTTTTAGCAAATATTTCCCACTTCTTCTTTTTTCAACCATATTAATCATGAACTTTAAAATAATTCTAACCAATTGGAGTCTACACTATCAAAAACCTGCACTTTCATTTCAAATTCAAGAACAAATCTCTCAATTCTTACATCACAAACCTTACTTCGAGTCATGGCCACCTACCAGCATCACCAATTTGAAAAATCTGGTTTTATAGCCTATAAACAATAATAAAAGAAAAATAAACCAACCAAACTGATGATATGAACGAGAAAGTTTCGTGCGATCCAGTCGTGCACTTTATTTGTTTTGAGAAAGCCGAAAAGCCGAAGTAAATCTGATAAAACTGTAGAGATAAGAAGGATTACTTAAGGCTTTTATATTTGTCCTTCAAAATGTTTAGGTCTTGAAGATGTGTTCCAAATAGTAGCTAAAGCTAGAAAGGAATGCATTGTGACCGAATCAAAACCACATCGTTGGGTATCATGGTTGGAAATATTATGACCGTCCCAATCTCTATCTCTATCAAGCTCTATCTCTCTCCTGAATATTTTATTGTAACGATTATTGTAACTGGTGTTTAGATAGCTTACATTTTAACAAGGACTATTAGGTATTTTGCTCAGTCTGGGAAATCAAATTTAAGCTGAGTTCTTGAAGCAGTAATAGATCCTTCCTATTTAAATAAATCTTTTTAAGGTCTTTGGGAAGACATAAGATATCTGAGAGCTGTTACAGTTTTATTCCTCCCTTGAACTTTTCAATTTTAACCCCATCTATTTTTAACTTGGTTACCGTGGATCTATAAATACATATGTCCCACATTAAAAAGATTGATTGAAAAGTTTTCCCAACCGTTTTATAATAGATATCCTAATTTGGGGTTCCGCTTTTTCTTTCAAGCTACACATTTTGAGTCTTTTTCATGAAAATGTTTTCCAATGTGTTTTAAAGTGAGATTACACTCTCCAAACCCTTGCTCTAATTTATGTCAGACAACTTTTCATATCAAAGATAAATAGAAACACTCTTTAGTACTAAGAATCGCCTTTGCTTATAATGGGTTTTTATCAAGATATTTTGTAAACACGTCAGGGTAATGATAGTTAGAATAGAACCCAACATGAGCTGCAAATTCAGTGCTTATGAGAGCAACGAACTTCGGCAAGCCATTTCACTTGTCACTGCTCCAATTTCACCGGCAATTTGTCAACGAATTAGAGTTTTTCTAAGCAAATATCAACAAAAGCGCTCAATACACTAGTTGACAGTTTAAAGTCTATTTTTAAGTCATGTCAAGAACAGTTTTAGATATTCAGAGAAATGATGTGGTGCAAGACTTTTTGCTCCTAGTGTAGAGATTTCTTAGTTGACCGATTGTGCATACCATTGACATGCTATACATATAATAAGTCAATGGTGCACACTTATTGGCAAAACGAAAAAGTGGCTTGTACAAATAAGGTCGTTCCAGATAGAGCAAATGCTTTTTTAACTTTCTCGCATTACGTAGTAAGAGAAAGGTATTGTAATCGTACAAAAAATCGAACTCGAGATTTTAATCAAATCTGGCATTACGATGATAGAGGAACTCGAAAAAGTGGGTCTCGCAATTCTGTCCGTCTGTCCGTCTGTCCGTCTGTCCGTCTGTCCGTCTGTCCGTCCTTCCTGAGCTCTACAGCGCAAACGGCTAGACGGATTTCTTTCAAACTTCGGATTTGGAGTTGGTGGGCTTACAATTCGGGGCCACTTTTTTTTTTGCACGTTAAGTGTTGCCGTTCTAACGGTATTCAGCATTTTTGAGTTTTTCGAAAACGGCTCTAACGATTTCAACCAAAATTGATATTTGGGCTTAAGTAGGTATAACTAAGATGGCTGCATACTCAGTTTTTCAGAGAAAAATCGAATAACGGTAATTTTGAAAATTGGTCATATCTCAAAAACGCTCAAAAATATTTCGACAAAAATTCATATTTAAGGTAATACAGTCATTCCCAACATGATGGCAAACTCAGTTTTTCCCTAAATTATCGTTCAACGGACTATTTTGGAAAAATGTCGTTTTTTAAGACTTTATTCAAATTTGGTTTACTTGAAAACGGCTTTAACGATTTTAACCAAAAAGTATACTTGCGCTACGCTACATGGGGTTAACATGGCTGCATACCCAGTTTTCGGCTAAAAAGTCGAATAACGGTACTTTTGAAAAGTGGCCTTATCTCGAAAACGGTCAATACGATTGCAACAAAAATTAATTTTGTATGTAATATTGTCATTCCTAACATGATAGCAAACTCAGTTTTTCTCTAAATTGTCTATAATATATTTTTGAAAAAACACATATTTTGAGAATTTGGTTTCCTTTTATTTTACCTACATGAAAACGACTAAAGCCATTTTGACCAAAATTGATACTTGGAGTTAAATTGACGTTTTCAACATTTTTGCGTCCTTTATTTTCGATTCGAAATACCAGAAACGCTGATTTTGAAAACTGTTCATATCTCGAAAACGTCATTTTCGATTTGGATAAAACCTTAAAAACCAAGTAATACTAACATCCTGAACAATACCCTATACTCAATTTTCAGCTAAATAGTTGAGCAAGATTATTTTTCGAACTCAAAATTTCCATATTTGTTACTATTTTGTACGCATTATTTTCCAAAATCAGCTCTAAAGATTTTGACTAAATTGCTTATTTACGATAACATAAGTATTCTTAATAAAACCCCGTAGGTAGGTACTTAGTTTTTCTTAGAAAAATACAAATAATGCCGTCTTATAAACATTTCCGCACTACCAGTAAAAAGTAATCGCAACTACTACAAACTCCGTTTTAGCAAATATTTCCCACTTCTTCTTTTTCAACCATATTAATCATGAACATTAAAATAATTCCAACCAATTAAAGTCCACACTATCAGAAACCCGCACTTCATTTACCCCCAAACACGTGCAAATTCAAAAACAAATCTCTGAATTCTTACATCACAAACCCTACCTCGAGTCATAGCCACCTACCAGCATCACCAATTTGAAAAATCATGTTTTATAGCCTATAAACAATAATAAAAGAAAAATAAACCAACCAAACTGATGATATGAACGAGAAAGTTTCGTGCGATCCAGTCGTGCACTTTATTTTCTCTGTCAATGCTGATCAAATGTGTTTTTTTTATTTCTTTATCTTAACCAAAGGTACTTGCGAAATGTTAATAAAAGTTCAAGTATAGTACGCGTGTTTGCACATCTTTTGCTATGCGTATTATAAGAGAAAGCAATGTAAAATGTCATCCAAAGCATGACAGAAACAAATGGGTAACGACAGGTACTTGCAAAGTGAATGTCAACCATTTGCGGAGCCTCTATCAAAAGACGTTTGAAAATTAAGGTACAAACTGTTTCGCAACTAGGTGACTTTGATTTTTTTTTGGGTGCATATACCTCTATAAAACTTTATAATATTGACAGCTAAAATATAACAAATTGACTAGTCACACTCACCATTTTCAAGAGAGTCCCTCTCCTCCAGCAGTCGCATATTCGCTTCATTATCCTCATCACTTGTTGCGGCGGCAATTTTAGCCCAGCTCTTATTGAATGGGAAAAACTCGAAAAGTTCACCCTTATCAATGCCGCCAGCCTTCTCACTTTCCTTTGCCATTGTGCTTAAAGTTGATTTTATTTTTTTTTTTTGCTTCAACACTCGTATTTTTATCAACAAATTGTAAAAACAAAAAGTCTATATATACAACCGAACTTCCGTCAAACTTGTGCACCATTCAAAGAATGTGCGCTGTACTTTATGCGGCTCATAAAATTAAACAGCAATTATCACTTTATCAAGCGTTGATAATATATTTTGATGTTTGCACATTTTTTTAATTTCTTCAGAAAAACCTTTAAACCACCGAAAATCTTATGGGGGGTCGCCACGATAAATTAATTATAATTATTGTCTATCTTATAACTGATTTGTGATGTGAGTCCAAACTTCGTTTGCCAATCTTGAACAATAAAAAAGGTGTTGATAGATATTAGTTAAGCAGCAATGTACTTTATATTTGTGGCTTGTGGGTGTTCAACTTTTTGGGGGCATTGGTGATTTCATGGAGACTGTGCATACGAAACTGAAGTGTCCATCATTTTTGAGTGGGTTGGTGGGTACTTTACTGAAGAGGGTACATAGTAATAGTAGTTGGCGTAATGGTTTTTGATTTTGGGGGAAGAACATAGCCAAAGTTGCCGTTGATCATAATTTTAAAATCTAGGTTGTTCACTGGAATAGGGCTTTTTTGACAGTGAAGACCGTCAGTTCGTTAAGCGCATGTATCCATTTTTATCTCTATAGTGTCATAGATAGGGATATGTTGGGTTGCCACCACATCTTGCTATAGACTTCGTAGTAGTTTTGACTAAGTTTTGGAGCTTGACCGATGCAAACAAAGACGGCACAGAAAACTGAACATGAAACTTACAGAGATTAATAATTCTAATAAGTCTCAGAGAGTTGAACCTGCGCCACCGATCACTAGCTGACGACAGTGAACAACTAGAAAGACCAGGGGCCATTTGGATATTTGAATCGTCAGTCTACTAGAGCCCTGAAGGTGTGTAACTCACGCAGGCTATTTTGAACAATATTTCCAGCCCATATAGACGTAGCCTTAAACTCTTCAAAGACTTTTGAACAGGTCTTGCACGAAAGCCCTTCTTAGCAAGTAGTTAGTCTTTTATGAATTAGCAAACAAATTCCAGTTTATTGGTACGAAGTGTTACATTAGACTCCTTTGCAATAAATACAAAGGGTGCCTTAGGGGTCTATACTTTGCCCATCTCTATTTCTTCTCTATACATCAGTGATCTACTTGGGTCGACGAGTAAGGTATTTTATGCCTTTGCTGTTGGCAGTTTTCTTATGGGCTCCTTTGCGATCTAAACAAAAACTTTCAAGGCAGATGTTGCGAGGATTTGCTGGAATACTAAGCGAGGGGTCTATGGTTCGATCTGCGGAAAAAACATACATTACCACTTCAGTTTTTTACCAATGTCTGGTAAACATCCAGGACTTTACCTGCCTGGGTAACATTATAGGTCCCTAACTCACACAAAACAAACAAACCTAGGCATAGGGTGACTATATAAACCTGTTGCATCAATTGTTGACTATTGGTTGTGGCAATATCGAACGTCATAACATAACTTTGCGGATTGGAAATAAATACAGCGGGAATTGCTTTTCAAATGCAACCAAACGACAAAATGGCAACCCGGCTTACATCATTTTTCATTTTTGATTTTTTGGCAAAGGCTTTTCATATGTTCTTCGAAAACCACAGTAGTTTGTGAAATGCAACACGAAACTGTATCCCCTGATTTCGTTTTCATCGGATTTTTGGTATGAGTGCAAATTTGAAAACATTTTCACGGGAAATAAGTTTTTTTGGCATAACAGCCTGTGATGGACCTCACCTCAACCAACATGCATCTGCAGATAAAGTAAAAAGGAATTTGTAACTCTAAAACTAACGGTACTTTCCATAAGACGAATTTAGTACACAGATGCAAGTTATTTGCGAACCAGTCGTGCTCATACCATTTTAACCAAAGAACGAGTAAATGACATATCACGATTCTATAATGGGCCTCAAATTTGGAACAGTTTTTATCTGTTAGTTAAATCAAATGTCAAGGACATTTTTTTGCAATCGAACAAGGACATACCGAAATTCTTTACCACCTCAAATTAGTTCTAATGACTGCTAATCTAACCTGCACTGTATTATTATCACTTTCTTCTTCAAATATATGCACCAAGTGTTGCTAGTTCGTGGAGAAATTCTCTCTTCATGGGAAATTCCCGTCCAACATTTTATAAAAAGAAAATCTTCTCGCTATAGAGTCTAGAATGAAATGCGGGGAAAATAAAAAAAGGATTTACGTGTCGAAGATTCCTAAAAGGAAGTGACAGAAAATCAGAATTTTGGAGGGAAATTTCTAATATCCGACATGAAGTGAACTTGCCGGATATAAAGCAAGATATCCACATACAAATGTTTTGCGCTGTAACCTTCGCCGAAATGAAATAAAAACATTTAACTGCTTATAAGCTTCAAGACTGAAAAGGTGAACTGCTGTAATTTTTGTACCCATTAGGGAAAATGTCCCTCCCTTATTTCTAATAGCCCAATAGCTCTATAAAAATAACAGTCGGTTATTTTTTGTACTTATGTCGCCTGTCAGACATAAAAAACAACTTTGGCTATGAAACTTAACTATAGTTCTTACGGAAAATAAGTGCGGGAATTATCTAGGGATCTAAAATTTATAACCCTAGGGGTAAATTTCTAACTAGGACTGTAAAATTATGAAATATTGGTTATTTGTTTTTTTTTTCTACAAACCTTCAATGGTTAAATATCCCACAACTTTCCTGTTCTCATTAATATTCCTTTCTTAATTGTTTCTTTTTATATCTACATTCGGCAAAACTAATAATCGTTTTTAGTGTCCAGGCAAAATTTTTAGAACTCACAATGGCGAAATTTTCCATACAAAATTGCATATTGTAACCTATTCTGAAGGTTAAAAATGTTTATTAGTAAGGCGCATTATTTATAGCATTTTTGCTTTTGGAAAAACTGATCTGAGTAATTCTTGGGAAATGTTACCACAAATAATGGGGAAATTCACTTCAAACGACTCAGAACACTTCAGCCTAACCTATTACAATTACAACCGACCGTCGGAGGATTGTGCATTTGGAGACATATTTTCTGTGTAAATCTGTGGAATTCCGTTACAAATTTTTACAGAGAAATGCCGGTTAAAATTATTTCCAATTTCATGACGCAAATCTCGACACCAAATACGAACATCTTCTGGTGTTAATTGTCACAAATCACGCTGTATTTCCGCTCAAAATATATATTTCGATGAAAAAATGGCATCTGCTGTGACGCACTTCAAACGTAAACACGCCAATATATCGATAACAAAATAAAATACAATTTTTCAAATCCGCACAGATGCTGGGTTATTTTTTTATGTTTCCACATTCAACACGTTCGATGTATCTTTTTTATTGGATTGTTAATGGAGAGTAGAGATGTTTTTTTATTTAAAAAAATATAAAACAACTGATATGAACTTGGGGGCAAGTCCTTTGCCACAACACTTTTAGAAAGTTTGCATAAAACTCACTTCGCCTTATCAGACCACTACCGGCGGAAGGTCAAACAAATGCAGGGCATAAAATTTGGCCACCGGAAACAGCGATAAAATAAAAAAGGCAAAACAAAAAAATCAAACTCTTTGAATTTTTCGGGCGCGCATTCCCAAATTTTTAAATTCAGAACTGGGTGTCGTTGTCGTGTGAGATTACGCCGAGATAGGTACCGTGAAACTAGCAACCGTTCTATGATCACACAATCGCGATACTGGTACGGTAGCGATGGTCGTCAAATGGTCGGAGTCGGAGCTCGCGTGAAAGCGCATTGATTAGCAGTACGAAATAGTACTCGTGTATGGCAAGCAGCGCCACACTGGTAGCTGGCGGCGCAAAATAAAAAGAGGCTTGTCCCACCACCGCACCACCGATAACTATAAATCGTTGTTGACTTTTGAAATAAATCTTGGAATGAGCCGGTGTCGGCTATAAGTCGTGAGTGGCCACATTTATGTATAGCATAGCCTTAGCCAGTGTCTTGGGAGTTGTGTTCTTTTTATTTTTGGGTCGAAATCTAAAATTCCTTTCAATGATTTTGGCGGCGGATTTGCATGCTAGAATATTTCAGGTTATATTGGAATTTAGATTTTGGAACTGGTAGTGGTGGTGAAGTTTGCGGCGCAGAGGGTGAGGGTGTACTGCACTGCACCCCCTCTAAATTGGCTCTCTAGAGGTTGACACATTTTGTTCGTGTGTATTCGGTGTGAATGAATGAGCTAAGCTGAGCTGAGCATATATATGTTTGAGAGCAAGAGTTGAGGGTTACTTTTCAGTTATGCGGTGCTGTTGTTGGTGTCTGTGCTGTTATTGTGACCGTGTCCTCTCTGGGTATAATGTGATTATTTAAAGTGTCCCCGTCTGCTAGCTCCCTCGATGAGAAATGAACCGAAGATTTACCGCTATCGGTAGGAGTACTACCTCTGTTCTAAAATTGTAGATACATTTAAATAAAGACTCTCCTCGAGGGTTAATGTCCGTACTACTCCATTCATCATTTAGCACTTTTATGTTCCACAGTCTAGCACCCAACATCTGAGACAGCCCACTACATACAGCCAGTGGTTTCTATGTTTATGTAACTGAAGGCCATCGAAACCAGATAGTCACTTGCCAGAATCCAAGTTAAAACTAAAAGAATCCGTGATGTCCAATAAGACAAAGCAATATTTTCAACTGACAGATTAATATTCGCTAGCTTATAGAACGCGACCCATGAGCAATGTATACCCTGAATGCGACATTGGGAACGTTCACGAATCTAATTTAGTAAGTCTGACAGCTGACTTGATATAGTTTAGATTTGATTGACATATAGATCGGTCACAGGAACTGTTTTTTTTTTTGGAGTTGACGTTTATGGAGAGTAGACGAAGAATTTCTCCATTCAGTACTAAAAATGACAGTTCGTATTTATGACTGACCTAGTTTTTTTAATTCTGGGTGCAATGGGTCCAGACTCCAAAACCATTTAGTGGATTAAAGAAAACTATTCTTGAATGGAAACCCTGACAGCTGTCATTTTCTTCTTTTTTTACCGCATAAAATCTTTCATCAAATCTTTCGTACATTTTTGGAAACTCTTTACAAATAAAAGTAGCTAAACTCAGTCAAACCTGATGTAAGTGAGACCTGGTTAAGCGGAATACCTTTATTAGTGACTCATTTCTCTCCAGAAAAAAGCTCTGTAAGTAAAACTTGGTTGATTTCAACAAGTGAAGCTGAAAAAAGGGTCCCCAGGTTCGATAAATAAAGTACAACTTAAGGTTTTTTCCACTGCCCCTGATCTCGCGAACTTTTGACTGACACCCGACTGTATAACTGTCATGAAAGGTCTTCTCAATTAGCCGTTTGGACATGGTTTAAAAATGTGGTTCCATTTCATTCGTCCAAAAAAAAACACAAAAAAACTTACACAAAACGAATGGTTATGAGAAGCTAGACTTGGGGTCCCTTAGATACCTGTTGCGCTAACTATTAATTTACTTAATTTTAATTGATTGCAAATTTATTTGTTATGAGACAGACTTGCAACGAAATGTTTGCTTTATTTGAAGTGAAGAAAATATACCTGGAAAAGTTAGAAACTGGATGACTGAAAAACATCTTTAAGTAAAACTTCAATAGCCTTCTCAAAAGTGATACAAACTTGAGACGCTTTGATTCTTGTTTTCAATCGATAGCTTTTTCTGTTAGACGTACAGCGTTCGTAAGCGCTCTATGATGGTAGATAAAATTGTGACCTACAGAGCGACGTCCGAATGACAGCAAAATGTTTTTAAATATTGACACAATCAACTGTCAAAGTTTTATCATAGCAACACCCACTTTTTTGACTTCCTCTGTGATTGTAATGTCATTTCTGATTTAAATCGTGAGGTCGAAATTTTTCGAGCAGAAAACAATTCTCCCCAACTGCGATGAAACGAAAAGGCAATAGGTCAATTAGCATAAACTCTAAAAACTACTGAAGCGAAAAAAACTGGAAGAAAGAAGACGTGGTCATGTAGCTGGGGCCGATTGAGACTGGTATAAGTATATTTATTGGTTTATACTAAGCGCTATTTGTTCACAGATGAGGTAACAAAAATTAAGGGATTAGAGGCAATTCTCCCTATACGTGGCAGCTAATGCAGTGAATGTCCGTTTTTTAACACTTTGTGTGTTGTTCAAACTTCTAGGTTTGTAGGTAGTTTAAGATATTTTCGATTGATAATATTAATAAAAAAATTAAGAAAGAAATGTCACAAAATTATACTAGACAGACGAAACAACAGTGCAAAGAAAGATCAAGTTCAACAAGTTGCAGCTATTTAATAGTGCGCGTAGGATTATTAAATAAAAAAAAGATATTGGTAGATGAACCAAAGCAATTAAAAAAAGGAAATCGCAATTTAAAGTCTTCTAATTATTAGTTCTAAACCGCATCCTTATACAAAATCAAGGGTTCTTAAATAGATGGTTTGTAGAAGGTACCAAGCTTCAAACTTATTTTGAAAATAATTTAAATGCAGCATTGTCTTAAACAAAACTCTGTCTGGGAGAAAAATGTATCTTTGTGAGACTTTAACATTTTTATTTAAAAGTTATTTAATAATAATTTTTTTTTTGCATAAAAATAATGCAGAACTAAAATATTCAGTTCATTCCTTATTTATTAGCAGACATTTATTTTTTGTTATAGCCTAACTATTTAAAAGCTTTCTCTATTATAATAACCAGTAAAATTAACTGCAAAGGTGCACCCCAATTATACCTCTATCTCTATCTCTTCTCTATCTCTACTTTAATAAAACTGTAAAATAAAAAGTGCTGGACCAAGCATCACGCGTAAGCTACTGGACGGATTTTGATGAAACTTGACATACTTATTACTTATTTTCTTGGTCGGGACTTAGGATACTTTTTATCCCGGAATATAAAGTGGTTCTTACAAAATAATCAAAAAACCTGATATATGTAAGAAAATTATATTTATAGAGATCTAACTCAGTAATGGCAAAAATGGTAAAAATAAAAAAAGTAGGTGAATTTTGTAAATATTCCCCTGAATCATTTATGATATTAAACATCCTCCTGCGTTGTCCTGCAGTTGAGCAATGTTCAAAACAATTATTCAAAATTTCGCCCACAATTTTCCTTCAGTGGATACTACTACACTTCAAACGACAAAAGTCGTCTCTTTTCAGCGCACACATTCAAGTTCAACCCATTTTCAGATGTTCAGTTCAGTTCAGTTTGGAAATGGGCTAGTGGAATTCGTGTGTCAAGTTTCCTTATGTAAACTTCCCTGGTCGTTCTACTGCTAACATTGTGCATTAGGGAAGCTTTGGGTTAATGGCGAGCACGCGTCAGCTAGTTATTAAATAAATCTTAGCTTCAAAATACTAAAGTACAAAGTCAAGCCCCTATTCTTATGTAATTTATTTGCCAATCGATCGAAAAACTACCGTTTCGTAGGTACCTACGCTGATAGGCATATATCTTAAAATGATGGCCATGTTTTTTTTTCCTTTTTAGGGGAGGAGAAATGCTTTACGCACCATAAGGAGCCAAATGCTTTCGGGGTAGGTATACGGACTAAAACTTTTCCCAACCCTTTGGTTACGACACACCCACCTGGGACCGCTCTTCACATTACTTCAAGGAGGCTCTAATCATACGGCCTTTCGGGCTCACGTACTTTCCCGGTATTGTTCTTCTTCTCTTTTCTTTCTTCTGAGAATTTCTTCCACAAACAGGCAAATTTTTCCCCAATTCAGGTCGTTCGTCAGCATTTTGTCAACTATGTTTTCTGGGTTGAAGGCGCCAATGCTGCTTTCCAAGACTGTGCGTTATGCTTCCCATCTTCTGCAGGCAAAAAAGAGTGATGTACGTCGTCTGTTGGAGTGTCGCCATACTGGCAGGCTGGAGTATCTGTTTTAAAAATCTTATGGAAAAAGGCGTTGAAATTTCCTGAGCCTGCGCTTCCTTGGCGTTGGACCACCTATGTTCGCCATTAATCTGCTGAATGATGTTGTAACTCTAGAGACTTGTCCCGCTGTGCCCATGTTAAGCAAACGAAAATCATCAAAGAAGTGCATATAGCCAGTTCTAATAAAATCAATTTGAATGGCCGCCATCCAAAAGTCCACGTTCATTCGCTTCGCCCCCCATAACAACGACAAAAAGTAGTCCAAAAGTATATGCTGCTAAAACTCTTACCGCCTTATCATTTGAACTCTTCACTTGTCGCATAGCATTGCATTGCTTAATTACTTTCTAATAAGCTCACCATTAGCATGTAGATTACCACAAGTCAAAAGTCAAGTTCATTTTTCATGTAGTTTCTGTTTAATTTTTTATTTTTTGTTGCCTACAAATCGAATTTCATTTTCATTCCGAGGCAAAGTTGAAATAGCAAATTCTTTTCAATTTCAATACTTAAATACGTTTTCGCTATCAGTATGACTATACTTAGAAAATAAATAAATTACGCGTAGTATCTATTATTGTGACGGTATTTTATTTTTTTTTTAATCTGCGGTAACTACACTTTGATGCAGGACGGCGAGGAAACCATAACAACGATGACTACGACGACGACAAAAATCTATTTGTGAATGGATGCGATTGTTGTTGACGAATCCATTAGGAAGATGATAACCGCATTTAAATTTATTTGAATATTCTTCTGCTTTCAATGTAATATAGAGAGCTCCCCTTTTCGGGTATGGATGTAGGTATGTTTCCTTTTTTTTATTTATTTCTTCCTGGCACACAAAGCTCTCATCCTTTGCAATCGAGATGCGAGTGTCCCAAATGTTTTGATTTGCAAAATGTGAGAGGTACTTTATTTGCGAGTATTGTGTGAATTTTCCTCTGTGCTGGATTGGATCATTTCTCTCGTCGGCGAAGGTTTCGAAATAATTTCATCTTCCTGACGAGTGTGTTACACTCAAAATGAAGGTAGCATTTTTCCACTTTAAATTCTCGATAATCAAATGAACGATATTGCGTTTCAGTTTGGGTTTGACGTGTTGCTGTATGAATAATGCCCAAGATGGGCTGTGGAATCTGCGTCTTCAGATAGGCGTTTTTTGGATAGGCTTAGCAGGAGAAGCTTGTATCAAGTTCGACTTATTTTTCTATATCTTTAACAGCCGCAATTCTTGAAATGGATTGAAGTGGTGTGTTGGTCTGGACTAAATGAAACCTGAACGCAGAAACTAGATTGGTCGGTAACGTCATTCTTCGTCATTAACATATGCGAACTGTCGTCGGCTACCCCTCCAATAATGCCATCTGAAAAAGCTGTTCACGTGACCGACCTGTGCCGATCAAAACTGAGACACATCAAGTCAGCCAGTTGTCAGACTTACCAGACTTGTTACTTGGACGTCCCATATGTAAGGCGAAGATCTGTCGGATATTTCATTCGGTAACTAATAGCGAGACCGGCATTTCCTCAAATAACTACAACTGCAGGTTCTCATAAAAAAACACGCACTGGCACTACTGGCAGACCTCAGGAAAAACCCGTCTTTACTTGAAATCATTACCGATAAACCTTCCCCATAATATAGGTGACCCGAAGTCAATGTTCAACCATGTTTTTCAAATAAGGCAAAAGGATTTATGCCTATATACCTCCAGAGAGGCTATAAGCTCAATTTCGTAAACGGTGTTCTTTTTTGGGGACGTTTAAAGACAATATGTGATTTATTTAGTGGTCAGAGTATTTGCTAGCGTCCTTAGCGGGGTAGCTTAAAGACCCTAACGACATACGGCATATATCAGTTTCTCTACCAAAACAGGGACTTCTAGTTCGAAGTACAATGGAGAGTATTTTGAGCCTGAGTGCCTAGGTAGGATAAGAAATCTTCTTTATTGTATCTACGAACAGGAATAAATCTATTACGAAAAATTGGGGCTCATTGAAAACTGAAACAGCTTTTCCTAACTAACCTTAAAATGTCACCAAAGTTTCTCAAAGGTTATCGCCGTCGAGAATCGTCTTCATTTGGTGAATTTCCGTAGCTGAATTATCGGCGTCTTATTTGATAGAAATTATCAAAACACAGAGTAGTTAAGTTTTACATATCTAGTGGACGTTTTTATAACGCAATCCAATCAAAAGTTTTCTATTTTTGCCCCCATATTAATAAATAAATGTGCACAAGTTAGATTGCTAGCAGACGTCAGTTAGCATACAAAAAACTGACGTAACTGCTGTGTAACAAGTGGATAACTTTTACGCAGCCTTTATTAATAGGGGGTTTAGAGTTTTAGTATACACTTTGTTTTCATATGGTTAAAACAAAGATTTAATTTAATCAACTGATTCAGTAGTCTGGTGTCTATGTAAGACCTAGCTTTATCAGTTCACTCCCCAGGTCCAGCGTGCCCACATATATATTCACTTTAAGCATTACGTTAAAAGAATCAAAAAAATGTATCTCTCAAATTGCAATTAACCATACAAACCCACAAAATTTCAATGAAATCGGTTGAGTGGTTTAGGAGTCGAGAGCGGTGGCATAGTGATGCCGACAGGCCAGTTTCCGCTGTACGGCATTTCCGGCTCGGTCGAGTCGATTTTACTCCCAAGTCGCACCAATGGATGTTTCTCATCAAAATGCTTAACGCGCCTAAAAAAGTTTTTACTTCAAAAATCACATGGATTCTATTGCCAGCAATGCAAGAAGCCGAATGGCAGAAAAGTATCTAGAATTATTTGATTGATTTCGACCTTATAAAATTAAATTTAAAAGATATATTAAAATAAAAACATCGTCGATTGTTGTATAGCTTTTTTTCTCGCAATCTTTTTATTTATTTAGTAGTGACAAACATATGAGAACGAGAATAACAATGATTTTGATCAATGATTTCAATTTAACCACTTATTTTCTTTAGGATCATACTCTTCAACTGGATCGCGATCGCGTCGTACGTGAACGATCTTTGGTTCATCTTTCGTTCACGGAATTAAGTTGTTTTTTCATGAAACAAAAACAAATTCCTTCACGTAATGCTCGTTCACGGACGACGCGATTCGACCCCTGTTCTTCGTTGCGTACAAATATCCGTCAACTGCAGCAAATGGTTACTTCTCAATTCCATATTTATTTGACATTCTTTAAACCATTCGCTGATAGAGGGATTAAAGTTCTAAACTGGAGAGCCATCTGTTGGCATTTAGTACAATGATTCGCCGAGAATTTATTTTCGGATTACATAATTTCGAATACGATGTTTTTGTGGCCATGGAAGTCAAATATAATTCTTGCCACTCGCCAATGTTAACATCAAACTTCTCCATCCAACGTATATGACCAAGAATATACAAATCGCCATTCAATACAGCGTATTGGTAGTCCACTGCCTTTTGTCAAGGTCCAGACACTCAACGATGTTTGTTTCGTAATTAGCATTAAACGAACCCCCAGCGACGCGACGATTAATCATACTGGAGCCTCTTTAGGGTGAAGGTGGTAAATCTTCGCAGGGCCAAGTATTTGTTTCGGGATCAAATTTCTGAAGAACATTGCAGCCAACTGAATAGCAGCTCAATACACTCGTAGGTTTTGCTTACCAACTGTCAGTTATTGATAAAGTCAGGCGTCAAATATAAAAAACGCACATAATGTATTATGTCGAGCATTGATATCTCTCTATGTTCCTTGTCGTAATTCACCCAAGTCACCAGACTGTAGAGCACTATTTTCTTCGAGAGTTCGCTAAATTGTTTCAGTGTCAGTTGAAGAAATTCATTCTTTTTGCACACATGAGCATGATGAGCGGGCACCTTGAAGTCGTCCGTTTTGGTTATCCTGATAGGACAGCAAGTTCGTTGTGAAACTGCTGTCATGTTGGTCACATACGAAGACGTTGAATTTTGATGGCATTCGCATTATATCAATGCTAGAAACGAAACGAAAAACAAATCAGTAAAATATGTATTTGCTTAGCTGTCTACCAGATGACTTACATAGTAATCAGTTGTGCTATTCCCAAAGCATCCGTTTTCGTTTATAACGATCCCAGGTGCGCAATACTCTTGATCCTCGGGTTTTTTTTTACTGCACAAATGAAACGACCCGAATAAGGGGCGCAGGTTTCTTTCTAAAACTAAAGAACATTTAGGAATATGTATTTTATTTATTTTATATTTGCTGAGCAATACAAACTGCAACTGCACTAAAGGGGCATATTGCATCAGTGCAAATCTTAAATGATAAGCCTCGAAAGTGCGTGTTGACAGTATGTGTCGAAGCTCATACGCACAATGAACTCTTTTGTTTTATATAGTTTGGCAACAATTACTTTATTATTCAGCACGTTACTTAAAAGACAAAATTGAATTTTAGGATACGGCAACAGCCCGACTGATTGAATTTGAATGAAAGATATTTTCCACAGATGACACATCACATAGCAACAACAACAGTCTGGTCGCGTTCCGCTTATCGCATCAATGCGGTTCAGGTTTTCAGTTTGTTATGCAGCGTTCAGTTTGTTGACAGAACCGTATCTTTTATTTTAATTGCCAGAACTGGTGAACTTGAATGTAGACGTGTAAGACAAACGTGGAAAATACAAATTTAGTAATAAACAAAAGATTTTCATTTTTCCATCGTCATTCAGTTTATCCTGTTATTATATTATTTTCTGTGTAGTTACTTTGATGAAGTAGAGTTTTAAAGTTTTAAAGAGTTTTTAAGTTGGCTTGACTATTTAGAAATTTACACAAGATATTTACAGCATTTTTCTTGGTAGGTAGCTCTTTACTTCGACTTTGCTAAAAAATAAGTTCAATAAACCTAGTCCCATTTTTGATATTTTTCGTCAAGATTTAGCTTTTTTGTTAAATTTTACAATGGACAGGAATCTTCTTCTTTAAAAAAATAAAACACAATCGCTTAGTAGACCTAAAATAAGTGCGCCTCGGCTTCCTACAGTTCTTTGAACTTGGAGAAATTTGTCAGAATTTTATTAGCATTCCATATTTATTATAATTTATTATAGGTAACCGGAATCTCAGCACAGTAAAAGAAGCGAAGTAGAGTAGACAAATTCCCAATAAAACAGTCCACAGTCACATTGTTAGTTCAGTAGTTTATTGTGTCTCGACTTTCACTTTGATTTAACGTTGTCCTATTTCCCACTAGCTTCTGAAAGGAGAACACAATTGGAAAGGCCTTAAGATCTGCCGCTGCTGTCAAGTCACTTCTTCTTGAGTACATAGCACAAATCCTTAAACTATCAAGTATAGTGCAGTTGTTTTAAATGCATTTCGAATTTACTTTAAGGCTTTGTCAAACAGAACGCGTTTTTAACGCCGTGGTGAGATTAATTTACGCGGCGGTAAGATTATTTTGACGCAACGTTCTAACCGCCGCGTTAGAGGACGTCAAACAGAAAGATCTCATAAATGTCCATGACTCTTGGTTTTCATTGTCTAAAAAAATGTCGAGCAGCTCGGAGGAAGAATTATTGCTTTCATTTGCCGTGATATATAATTCCCGAAAAAGAAAAAGGATTTAAATGCAAGAAATTTACAAAAAGAGAAATTCTTTTAATATTTCCTTCCATATCTCAGCCTTTAAAACTGCATTTGTATATGATTCTCATACATAATGTACAAATATAGGTAATTTCAAACACATTCGATTAATTTTTCCGATTTTTAGAATATAAAATCATGAAAAATTATTTCAAACGCCCCGCGTCATAAAATAATCTGTAATTTTTCACAACCCCGCGTTTCACCGCCGCGTTCAAACACCGTGGTGAATTCAACGAAGCGTTGAAAACGCGCTCTATGTGACGTGGAATACGGTATTTAGTATATTACAACGCGGCGGTGAAACGCGGCGGTAGAACGGAGCGTTAAAACGCGATCTGTTTGACGAGGCCTTTACTTCGCTGAGATAGATGTTCAATAAAAGCATCACAAGTTTGTATGACGGCAATACACTGGTCTTAGGCCAAAAAGTTGAGTAGCTGTACCTTCACCCAAAAGTATGCAACTGCACTAAAATGTGAGTTCCAAAATGTTTATCGAACTGAATTAAAACTGCATATGCTAGAGCGTTAGTAAAAGTTAATCTTAAGTCGGAGAATTATGCCAATTTTTCATATTAAGTCAAAGTTTGACAAAGAAACCTTAAATGTTTCATAGATTTTCCCCGCTCTAATTTAAATAAAACACTTGGAATATCAAAACATTTTTCTTTAATACAAAAAACAGAAACAAAAATTGCTCAGCTACATAATATCACTAAAAATTTGTTAAAAAAAAAATAGAAGGAAATAGCCACGTAGAATAAAAATAAACAAAATAATAATCATTCCACTACCTTCTCATAGTTCTCCGCATCCTCGATAGTTTCGGGCAGAGCTTTACCCTTCGTTTCGGGTAGTAGCAGTGTCAAAAACATTCCAACCAGCGCAAGGCCTGAGAAAATAAGCGGCGGCACCCACAAGCCATAGGTCTCAAAGCTTGAGGCATGTGCAGCCGACATTGCACCAAAACGGGCTATCATCGAAGCAATTCCCATGCCAGAGTTACGGGCCACCGTTGGAAAGATCTCCCCCCCGTAAAGGTAGCACGTTGGAAAAGATGTCGCCGCACCAAACACCGCCAGGGATGACAATACTACCTGCAAATGGGACAGCCTTGCCGGAACGAATATGAACGCCAACATAGATACACCGACAATCAAGTTGGCAATTGCTAGAGTCGGCTTGCGGCCCAAGTACTTGCAAGCCGGCACCGACATAATCACTCCGGGAATGCCAAACAAGGCACTCACAGCCACATTGAGGAAAATGCTACCGCCAATCTGTCCGATGTACTGCGACACACCAAAGTAGTTGAAGCCGACAGCGAACCAGTTGAAAAATATACACAACGTGTACCGTCTTAGATTGGGGGTTCTCAGCAAGTCCCAGACGTTGCCCTTTTTGGCTTCCTGTTTGGCAGCTCTCGCCTTGACAGCTTCTTCGACATTCCGTCGAATATTCTCGGTTGGTTGGCCGTTGATAGTGGCGGCCTTTTCGAGCAGTTTAACCGATTCGTCGACACGCCCGGCGAGCAGAAGCCAACGCGGCGACTCCGGAATGAGGCAGTAGTACGACAGCAGGACAACCGAGAAAATCGACAGTGCAAACTGATACCAGCGAAAGTGTCGGATAAAGTAAGCGAACACCGACAGAAGCAGGTGGCCCAGGTTGAAGGGGATTTGATAGATGATGCCGGTCAAAATCTCGCGCCGACTGGGACCGATGATCTCCATGATGAGGCAGAAGCTATGGAAGAGAGCGATTTTAATGCTGTTTTGAATGTTTGACAGTGCAAACTTGAAACATACCTTGTCAGCATACTTCCTCCAGTTGCGACGGCACAGATGAATCGGAGCGCAACAAACAGCCAGTACCAGGGTGCCACAGCAGCCAGGACACCGGAAATCAACTGCAGAGTGACTGAAAATACCAACGGAATTCGTCGGCCATGTCTGGACAGAGAGAAATGTTTGTAGAGCTATAAGAACTGACATCGTGACTTACTTGTCTGCCCAAATGCCAAAGCCGACATTGCCCACGAGAATGCCAAACATGAAGAGCGTCTGTCCAAAGTTGGCGAAGTGTCGTTTGTCACAGATCAATCCCCATTCCGTGATAATTGTCTCCTCGAAAATACTGCGATCGTAGTCGACTGCAGTGCATTCGGATGAACAGGCATCGGTGTCGTTGCCTGGCACTTCGCATTCGTACTTAACAGGTGGAGCTAGGAAGACGGTGGACAGCTGATGAAATCCAACGGGGAATTTCGACAGCGAGACTAGTATAAGAATGCAGATTTGCCATTTTCCCACATCGCCGATGGAATCGTATACAGGATCTGGGGCCCGTTTCGCTGAAAAGAGACAAAGAGAGAGTCTTCTTAGTCCTTATAATAAAATTCATTAAAGTACGAAGTGGTTAAGGTGTTAAGTTGCATGTGATCAGTTGCTATAGAATTACATATCAGGTTCCAGTCAACGAGTCGGAAAAACTTGAGATTTATATTGACTAATGCCTCTCGAGTCAGTTTTTTATTGTGTAAGACAATTAAGGAAAAGATATACACCTACTTAAGTCCAAATTTAGACTTGCGATATCAATAAAATTATGATAATTATAGTCGATCTTAAAAAAAGGTGGGTCTCGCAATTCTGTCTGTCTGTCCATCCGTTTATACTGTCACTGCAGACGACTGGCAGACGGGTGTTTTAGTCAGTTTATTATTTTTTCCCATTTAGCACCAATATTAACATTATTTTTGCTGCCAAATATTTAGATCACCCTATGAAAAACCTTAGACCGCAGGTTGGATTTTATTCTACTACTAGCTGTACTCCCACGGCGCTGCCCGTGCCTTTCGTATTAAGTCCCGCCACAATTCGCAGAGTCGTTTTTTAAGGGAGGTGCAACGGCGCCCTTTTTGATTACTGCCCCATTGTGTTGAACACCATTTACAAAAATTCAAGGCTTCATAAATATCCAGATACCTAAAGTAATTTAATTATTTTGTTACCTTTATGGCAAGTGCCATATCCCGATTTCTATCCCGATTATTTTTTGCAAATGGCTTTGTTAACGAAAGAACCAAATTACATCTTAAGGTTCTTTCCACTGCGCCACCTCTCGCGAACGTCTGACAAACATCCGAGAGTAAAACTGTCATGAAAGAGCCGTTTGGACTCGGCGTAAAGCTCTAGATCCCTTCCATTCGTCCCAAAAATTGAAAACCCACACAAAACGAATGGTTGTGAGTAGCTAGGCCTTGGGTCCCACAGACCTGTTGCGCCAAAATATTTATTTATTTATTTTTAATCCAAGGTTTTCTATTTGTATTGTTTTTGATTGCACTTTGTTTCCATTAGGGCCCAAAACTATACTGTCTTTCAAGTTGGAATCAACCATGCGCATTTACAAAGTTTCATTGAAATCGGTTGAGCGGCTCTGAAGATCGACCTCAGCGCCACCTGTTGATTCTCTCGCACTTAGCAGTAAAGTGTTTCTATCACAAAAGATCAACAAACTGTGATTTAGAAAAAAATTTTTTCTATATTTGAAGTGTCACTACTCGATTTCTATCCAGTTTATTTATTTTTTTTCAAAGTGCGTTACCCCATGAAAAATGTAATGTGTGCCTACAACGCCACCTGTTGAGAATTTTCCAACTTTTCTTTTCTTCTAAACCATCGCTGATGTAAGACAAACAAAACAAAACAAAGATCATTCAAATCGGTTGAGCCGTTCTCGAGTTTTAAGCATCCGAACAAACCAAGATCCATTTTTATATATATAGATAGACTTAGGATAGATATTAACGGCCTAAAATCTAAATGAAAAGTTTATCCTATCTCCTCCTGACTCTAACTTCCATTTAAGGACTATTCATACCAGAGCGAAATGCGATAATAAGCGAACATTCGTAAATTCTGACATTTCATTTACATGAAATCTTTTTTTGGTCGCAATTACCCCCGAAGCAGTTTCAATTTGAAATGTTAAGTTCGAGTGAATTTTGCATTCCTGGATTATGGATTGTTTTTCAATTCGCGGAAAAATTGATTTAATTGTAAATTGCGCTATTTAAATCCATTGACTGTTTTTTTAAGATTAATTGATAATTACATATAATCGTCTTAAAATATTTGTGGTACAAATGAAAAATTGACTTGTTCGCAATTCGCATATACGGAATTCGCTCTTATGTGAATAGTCCTTTAATCGTTTTTTACCGCATCCGAATAAATTTCCTATCCGTTTTTGCCGATATTGCTGTTTTGGTCTATAGGTATTTCCAGACCAACCAAATAATTTATAAACATTCATCTATTAAGCAAAAATAAATGTTTATAAAATGTTTTATGAAATATTTCGCTGGTCAGGACATCAATAAACATTTTTTATCAAATATTTCTGAAATGTTTTGCTGATCCACTTAATGTGCCAATACAAACGGAGGTGCTAGCAGAAAAATATAGTTATAGTTAATGTGTTACATATTTAAACAAAAAAAAAATAAATTACAGTCGAGACTCGATTAACCGGGATTCTTTTACCCGGGACATTCTATTAAACGACATTTTTTGTGATTTTATTTAAATTAATTTTTTTGCAGTTCATTTCCCAATAGTAACTCTACTAACCGGCATATTCTCTATGATCCGTAGTAAAAATACATAGGTAACTTAAAAAAAAATATCGAAAAGAAAAATAATGCAAATTTTTGTCAAATGGTAACACCCCCGCTTTGTGTCATTGTGTATTGTAACGTCACGCTGCACAGAATGTTTGCAATATGAAATATTACCACAATCTTGCTTTTTTCGTGATTTGATCCAGATCAGATTTACACTTTGTTTTCTTGTGGTTACACTTTTATCGGCAGCAGTGCCACCTATCGGGTCCATAACTATTCTATCTTTTTAATTGAAAGCAACTACATCCATCCAGAAAATTTCATTGAAATCGGGTGATCGGATTTGGAGATCGACAACAGCGACACCTGTTGAACGGTAACTGAATTGAACTTAAAAACGAAGTGTGCGACTACAGCGCCACCTTTTGAGAATTTTCCTTTTTCCTTCGCGTAGCAATTTTTGATCCCATTTTTAAATTTAATATTAGAACTTACAGCCGTTTTGCTTATAATATACACTTGAACTAATAAAATAAAAAAATTTGTTTATGGTTTGAAGTTTTTTTGTCCCCTTTTGCATTTTTTTTAATTATTGAAGATTGTCATATTTAAAACTTACAAATTTATTTTGATGTTATTTATTTCTTATTTTGTTACTTTCTCTAAAAATGTTAGAATAAACTGCATTTCAAAAAAACACTCATTGATTAATTTATTTTCATTTTCTTATTATCCCCCTTTTTTTAAAATACAGCAACTACTTTTGATTGTAAAAGCGGGATAATAAGAAACGGGATTTAAGAGGCGGGATTTTAAAAAAGCGGGATTATAAAAAGCGAGATTATAAAAAGCGGAATTTTAAGAATCGGGATTATAAAAAGCGATATATCGAACCCAACCCGTTTTTATTAGATTCCCTTACGACGCCTCTACGATGTTGTTTAGTTATATACATCGCGTACAAATTTACGCAGCCTCTTTTCTGAAATTGTTATTTCCGAAATAACTTCACAAAGCGGGGTTTGTGTCTGAATAGGTAAGTATTTGAATAAACTATTACAAAAAACACCGAAATCTAAACGCAATTTTTTGCGTTTAAAGTTACGCAGCCTCAAGGCAACGTTCTTTTTGTTTATAAATCAAGTTTTCCCGCGTAAGGGCATTGTAGAGGATGCGTAAGGTTAAGCAGACTCTACGCTGGGTTTATAAATAAGGCTGTTAAAGATTATATATATTTTGTCTTGCCCTCATTCACCACTAAACCCATTCTTGCCGCTTCCGTACTAATACTTGCAAACGCGCCAGTGACAGCTCGCTGTGTTCTGCCAATAATGTCAATATCGTCCGCGTATGCAAGCAGTTGCACAGACTTATGGAAAATTGTGCCTCTGGTGTTGGCTTGTGAGTTTCGCACAATTTTCTCAAGAATAATGTTAAAGAAGTCACATGACAGCGCATCACCTTGTCTAAATCCTTTTCTTTTTCTTTTTATATGCTGTCAACAAGAAGGGACACACAAGACACAACATCGACGAATCGGACAGAACGTCACGATAGACAGCTATAATTTTGAGGTAGTTAGGGACTTTGTCTACCTCGGCTCCGCTATAAACTCTGATAATGACACCACAGCAGAAATCAAACAAAGAATTACACTTGCCAATCGCTGTTTCTTTGGTCTAAGACGGCAATTGACTAGTAAGGCCTTGTCAAAAAAAACTAAATCGATTCTATATAAGACCCTCATCATCCCACTCCTGCTTTCTGGTGCAAAAGCATGGACGCTCTAAAAGGCGGATGAAGATCTTCTTGGCCGTTTCGAACGCAAGATTCTTCGAGTGATTTTTGGTCCCGTTTGCGTTGACGGGCTTTGGAGGAGAAGATTTAACAGCGAACTCTACGAGCTGTACAACGACACCGACCTGGTCAGAAAAATACGCATTTGTCGTCTAAGATGGCTAGGACATGTAGAGCGAATGGACACCAACGCTCCGGCCCGAAGAGTCTTCGATTCCAACCCGGAGGGACAACGCAGTAGAGGAAGGCCTCGCCTTAGGTGGCGCGCACAAGTGGAAGGGGACCTCAACCAACTTGGAGTGCGCAACTGGAGGCAGTTAGCAAAAGATCGCGCTAACTGGAGAGGCGTATTGGTTGAGGCCCAGGTCCACCCCGGACTGTAGCGCCACCTTAAGTAAGTAAGTAAGTTAAAGATTATGCTGTGTATATAAAATGTAGTTGAATACCGCTTCTACAAATATAAATAATATTTATTATTATTTATTTAATATTTATTTTTTAGAAAAATTATATTTTTTTCAGGAAAAAATAAACACGTTCAAAAATGCATACAAAAGAAGTAAATTACTTACTTTTAAATCAGAATATTTAATGCAAAGATTGACGTTGCTGATTTTTAGTTTAAATGCATAAACATATATAAGATATCCTTTAAAATAAAACTACTACTTACACATTTCGTACTTGTAACACGTCTTGCTTTCGTGCCCTTACCAAACTTTATTTTAAAAATAATAACAATACCATAAAATAAAATTAATTCAAGGATTAAATAAATTAAAAAAAAAATATCACTTCATAGTTGCAGTGAAGCTAAAAATCAATGAGTATTAAAAGTACTTGCAATTTTCTATTAGTTTTGGCTGGGATTTCCGAGATGTAATTATTATTTTGGCAGGACTTCCCCTGTAACTTATCGTACCTGCCGTTCCCAAGCTCTTCCCATCCAGGGAGAATACGCTGGAATGAATCGCCACAAAATACCTTCATATTTCGCAGAATATTCGCTGAGAGATACCTCCATCTCCTTGGCATCCTTCTCCAACAAGTTCTTTTTACCAACGAAGTTGAGGCCGTTATTACTTTAAAGGAAACTGGTGAATAGACGGTTGATAAATCGTCTTATCGCCATAGTGCATTGATCCAAGGTGAGATCGTTGAGTGATTCTATCTGCACTGTTACCCTACTCTTCCCCTACCAAACTTTACTAAAAGGGGCCAAAACAGTCGACACCAGCGTGGGTAAAGGGTCTAATCAAAATTCAGGGAGTGGATCAACGGCATAACCGGCTTAGTTTTAAGGCGCTTGCACAAGAAGCAATTGGATCTCACCCTTTCGACTGCTCCTCGCATGTTTAAAACCCAGGCACGTTCGCGAATGTCGGAAATAACACGGCAGTTTCCATGTGAAGGTTTTTTTTCATGATTCTGAATGAGTAGATCGACCAAAGGATGACTTTTAGGTAGAATCGCGGGATTACGAGACGACTACGAAGTAGTTGGCTTTTGTGCTCTCGTAGAATTCGGCGCAGTGGCTTAGTGGTAGTGTGTTGGGCTACTAAGCGAGGGGTCCCCGGTTCAAATCCCGAAAGAACCAAATTACATCTTAAGGTTTTTTTTCCACTGCGCCACCTCTCGCGAACGTCTGACACACATCCGAGAGTAAAACTGTTATGAAAGAGCCTCCCAATTAGCCGTTTGGACTCGGCGTAAAATTGTAGATCCCTTCCATTCGTCCCAAAAATTGAAAACCCACACAAAACGGGCTTTGGGTCCCATAGACCTGTCGCGCCAAAATATGTATTTTTTATTTTGCGAAGAATGTCCCTGAACCATAAGAGGAAAGCAATGATCCTGACCGACGATGACGACCACTTTGCCTGAATCCTGCCAGATAACAGGTCAAAAACCTTGTATGAGATCTGCGGGTACATCAACATGAACCAGAAGAGTATTTCCAAGAATCTCGAAATATATTCGAAATATCAACAGTAGCCTGTTCTAAGGATTTCCAAATTTTGGCAGTTGATAGCGGCCATATTGTTGACTGTCATTTATTCAGTCTATTTTGCAAATGATAAAATTGTTTTATCGAAATCGGTGTTCTGTTCGGGCAACGTTCCGTGCGCTTTGCTTATTTCAGCGTCGAATCGCCAGAATCGTCCTACCGAAAGGACTTTTATTCGCAGTGTAGTATATAAATTTGAGTCCACTGGTTCAGTAACTTATCCACATGAGATCCAAGAGCGTCCAATGCATCCCGAAGAAGTCACTGTTTGGCGTGGATTTTGGGCTGGCAGCGTTATCGGATGGATGATATGGACACCAACGACATTTGGTTTCAACAGGACGGCGCTACATGTCACACAGCTCACGACACCGAGATCGTGCGATTTGGCCCCTTTAGACTTTTTCTTAAGGGGTTTTTCTGAAGTCGCAGGTCTTTGCCACTAAAAACCCACTAATCACAGCGGCCAAATTCAGCCTGATTTATGCACCTGATTCATGGACAATTGGACATTTCGGAAGTGCGCTAGACAGGGAAGCCGCTGCGAACATTTCGGCCCGTATTTTGATTCCACATTCGTATGCTCTATTTGGAATAGCATAAGCATTTAGTCGCGTTGCATTTTCATCGCGTACCTCTTACATGCTTCGAATAATTCCTTACGTGTTACGATGGGTATAGGCGCAATCACATTAGCACTTGGGCTCTTGTGTCTCGATGTGCGATAACTGCATTGGATCAGTTATGTCTTTGTTCTCTCCCAAACGTTTCATGTTCTTGAAATTTCTCCAGAGTCGCCACCTAAGAAGAATCACTTAAAAAAAGGTATGCCCAAAGTGGAATCGATTCAAACTGACCTACTCGAATCTACCAAAAGGACAGCCCATTTCAGACCCCAAGTAAGTCAAAAGTACTTAAGTTATCATTTTCTCGAAGCAAATTACGCGCAGTCGACTTTGGTCCATCTTTTCCGATTCCAACCTAACCTAACCCAACAGAAGGGGCGTGGCATACTACAATAATACGCCGACACTATCTACGACGTAAGCAAGTTTCACTCATCTTATCAACCAAAGCAGTCCTTTCGTGTTCACTTTTAAAGGAAATTGAACAAAATCTCACACGCACTCTTAGCTCTTACACTAATCAAATTTAGCAACTTTTTTTCATGTTAGTTTCCAGCACAAAACCACTTTGGTCCGGTTTAAAGTTTACAAAAAAAAAACACTTGCTCAGACAGACGAAACAAAGTCGCACATTTCGAAAAAATATGTCATCAGCTTTATCTCTAACACTGAGACTTGAGACGTCATTGAATAAATGTCACAATATTCTTTTTTTCGAAACCCAATTCAATGTCAAACATAGATTGCATGTCAATTACCTGTTTCCGCCATTCTCGTGTCCTGGATCTGCCTTTTTTTCACTCTTTATGTCGAAATTGAATTGAATTTCAATAAAAAATGCTTCTTCTTTCACTTTTTTTAACGGTCCAGACACTAGAGGTTATCAGTCACTTATCAGTAGTCAATGAAACAAAGAATCACTTCTCCGGCTATTCGTGAATGAATTTAGCGTAGGCACACCCTCACCGATTGTTGAGGAAGAAAATTTTCCAAAGACAATTTCTTTAATTTTGGAATTGTATCCTTAAGATACGCAGACTAGGTACAAGAGATTTCGATTTTAGTTAGATACTGATCATGATCGATACTGAAACAGAAAATAAAAGCCGCGCACTTGAAACGACGCGTTGTATCTGACAGACTCCAACCGAATACGAGTACTCGAATAAAAACAATTGATAGATGAAGATGTGATTATAAAAATAAAGTAATATTCACTATATATAAAAATCCAGTGAATAGTTAATTGTTGCGGCTACGGCTACACATCTAGGGTGGTTGCCGGCCACATTCAAGTCGCTGATGGATATGGATCATTACACTTGGTGGGTGTTTGATTAGCGTTTTTATTTTACCGTTTTTAATTACCTACCCAATTAGCGGTTAATAATATAGTCCGACATGGAACAATTATTGTCATGTTGATAGGTATTTGTTTTTTTAAATCGTTGAATGCGCTCGCGAGTGCACCAATTCGATGCACTATCCGCAGCAATAGTACTGGCTTTGACTGTGACTCTGGCTACATAAGTGTTGATCTCTATTATGTAGGTGATTGTGATATTGTATTTCACTTTGACATTGAAACTTGGCGACTTGCAGTCAGCAGTTGTAACTTTAGCTACTGTTGCATCGAGTGGGGAGCTCGAACTAACGTCTCACTTATTTCATTCGGTTCAATTCCAAACAATTCCATATTCGCGCACGCACAAAAGTTTGTAACAAGCTGCGCATAGGGTCCTTCTGTAGACGAAATGCACTTCCATCCCACAAGATCCCTAATATTTCCTTTGGGCCTTTTCGTGTTGATGACAGTTCAATAGTCTCTAAAATGGCCCTAGGAGAAAAAGTTGCACACATTCACCTAAAAGTATGCAACTGCATTAAAAAGCGAATTCCAAAATATCAAAATTCACTTAAAGAAACCTTTTTAAACTGTTTCGAATGAAATATACAGTAGATCAGTTGCTTCTTAGTGCCGTGTAGTGTTTGTAGGCGCCAACAAGAGTTGTATTTTATGGGCTTAAGTAACTGTCAAAATATGGATGACAGACAATCCACTTAAATTGAATTCCTAACGCACAAGACTGACAACTGTCAAAAATAAACGAATGTCACAACACATAGTTTGAATGAAACTGGCGTAATCCAGCTTAATCCACTTTGAAATTGAATGTGTTTGACAGATTTTTCTCATTTTACACAAGAAGCACTTACACCCACAATTCTAAATGAAATAAAACTCCGCGAATATCAACAATTTTTATTATTTAAATATCTATTAATACAAAACAAAACAATGTTAAAAAATCATCACTCCACCACCTTCTCATAATTCTCCGCATCCTCGATAGTTTCGGGCAGAGCTTTACCCTTTGTTTCGGGCAGTAGCAGTGTCAAGAACATTCCAACCAGCGCAAGGCTTGAGAAAATAAGCGGCGGCACCCACAAGCCATAGGTTTCAAAGCTGGAGGCATGTGCAGCCGACATTGCACCAAAACGGGCTATCATCGAGGCAATTCCCATGCCAGAGTTTCGAGCAACCGTTGGAAAGATCTCCCCCGCGTAAAGGTAGCACGTTGGAAAAGATATCGCCGCACCAAACACCGCAAAAGATGACAATACTACCTGTAAATGGGACAGCCGTGCCGGAACGAATATGAACGCCAACATAGATACACCGACAATTAAGTTGGCAATTGCAAGAGTCGGCTTGCGGCCCAAATACTTGCAAGCCGGCACCGACATAATCACTCCGGGAATGCCAAACAAGGCACTCACAGCCACATTGAGGAAAATGCTACCGCCAATCTGTCCGATGTACTGCGAAACACCAAAGTAGTTGAAGCCGAAAGCGAACCAGTTGAAAAATATACACAACGTGTAGCGTCTCAGATTGGGGGTTCTCAGCAAGTCCCAGACGTTGCCCTTTTTGGCCTCCTGTTTGGCAGCTCTCGCCTTGACAGCTTCTTCGACATTCCGTCGAATATTCTCGGTTGGTTGGCCGTTGATAGTGGCGGCCTTTTCGAGCAGTTTAACCGATTCGTCGACACGCCCGGCGAGCAGAAGCCAACGCGGCGACTCCGGAATGAGGCAGTAGTACGACAGCAGGACAACCGAGAAAATCGACAGTGCAAACTGATACCAGCGAAAGTGTCGGATAAAGTAAGCGAACACCGACAGAAGCAGGTGGCCCAGGTTGAAGGGGATTTGATAGATGATGCCGGTCAAAATCTCGCGCCGACTGGGACCGATGATCTCCATGATGAGGCAGAAGCTATGGAAGAGAGCGATTTTAATGCTGTTTTGAATGTTTGACAGTGCAAACTTGAAACATACCTTGTCAGCATACTTCCTCCAGTTGCGACGGCACAGATGAATCGGAGCGCAACAAACAGCCAGTACCAGGGTGCCACAGCAGCCAGGACACCGGAAATCAACTGCAGAGTGACTGAAAATACCAACGGAATTCGTCGGCCATGTCTGGACAGAGAGAAATGTTTGTAGAGCTATAAGAACTGACATCGTGACTTACTTGTCTGCCCAAATGCCAAAGCCGACATTGCCCACGAGAATGCCAAACATGAAGAGCGTCTGTCCAATGTTGGCGAAGTGTCGTTTGCCACAGATCAATCCCCATTCCGTGACAATTGTCTCCTCGAAAATACTGCGATCGTAGTCGACTGCAGTGCATTCGGATGAACAGGCATCCGTGTCGTTGCCTGGCACTTCGCATTCGTACTTAACAGGTGGAGCTAGGAAGACGGTGGACAGCTGATGCCATCCTACGGGGAATCTCGACAGCGCGACGAGTAGTAGGATGCAGATCTGCCATTTTCCCACTTCGCCTATGGAATCGTATACAGGATCGGGTGCACGTTTCGCTGGTTGTGCTTAAATATGTTAAAGTTCTTTAAGAAGCAGTTGGTCAGGTGTTAAGTTGCAAGATGTTCCTTAGCCGAAAACCAGTGAATTTGCTTACCAGGTTAAAGTGCATAAAAACGAGACCTACCTACATAAATTAGCCCTTTATCCCTTTTAGAGTTGGCAAACTTTACATTCTTACAATCGAAGAGTTCACAAACCACCAGATTTGACAACTGAGAGAGTTTCCTGAATTTCCTAGAAGCAATGCTCGCTTCTACTTTTAAGTTAAGGACTCAACTCAAGACTCAAAGTTCGCACAAAACTCCTCCCTACTTAGCTTTCGTTACTCTGGTTTGAAATTGAAAAGCACGGTCCGGAGCTTTACAATATGCAATAGGTATAAAGGACCCCACATATAAAGTGGTTTAAGATGCATCGAAATCGTTTATTGTGAGTCCAAATTTCTGGACAGTAGTTCTTAGTAAACGTAGTTATGTTAAGCAGGGTGTGAGGCTTAGGAATCTCAAACAACACTTGCCACTAAAGGTTAAGTTGTCAAATAATTCGCAAAAAACTGAGAACCAGACTCAAAATGACAGCAAAGCACAACTTGCGATCTCGAATAAGAACAAAGCACACAGACACACAGTCCATCCCGCAAAATCGTCTTTGTCTTCCCAGAACCAGGGGGACAACTCAGGGAAGCTCTTGTTTTATAGTGCAGTAGAAAAAGTGGAACTCAATTGAAGCCGGTTAGCCACAGAACAAGCTAGCTGGAAAAAAAGTTCCTCCATGATAAATGAGGCCTATAGCATTGGGCTCTTCCCTGCCCACTTCTTAAGCCTTGCTTCGAGAAAGCCTGCATGTAAAACGTCGCTCTGTAGATTAAATTTTAATTCAGTTCAGTCTGAAGATGTACCCAATTAAGAACAAAGGTCTGCACTGCATCTTAAGCCGTTTTCAAATGCTAAAAGAAAAATCTCGTTTACAGGGGCGAAACACATCACACAACGCGCTGGTAAATGTGATACTGATTTTGATTTGGGTATGCATTGACACGTCTGTCAGTGTCAGCATTTCTAATACAAATGGTTGTGATGATTTAACAAAAAACCCTCATTTCTCAATGAGCTGTAGACTGAACGCATGCCCAGGCATTTCGGGACACTTTTGAAGCGTTGAAAATTGGTTCTTAACGCAAGAGGTATTTTACTTTTAAATGTCAGATTAGCGGCATTCTATTACTGGTTTCCCTTTACCTCCCGAGCTAAAAACCATAACTCATCCATTTCACTCCTGTTGCGTCAGTCTACGAAATCTGAGGCGCACATTTGGTTTCCGTCGAAGTAATCTGCCTCTACCCTAGCGGGGTATCCGTCGGAACGGAGAATTCTCCGATTTTATACGATTCAGAGGATTTTTGCTTCGAGGTATACTTCCGAACAGCTATTCGTAAAATGTTTCCGACATTTTGTAACGCATATCAGCGAAATGCGTTGAAGTGAATGAAGGCCATTTTTTTAATAAAAATAAAAAATTATAAATTAAATTTTTGACACCTAGGTTCCGATATCCTCCGACAGAAATTGGTTGCGGAATTTATTTACAATTTTTAGTGAAGCGTTTTCTTTTCCGAATTTCCGAAAGCGGATACCTCGCAACCGTGTCTGGTTGAAATTTAACAGCGCTGCTCAGCGAATAAGTTGCACCTATTCTTCTAACACTAGCAGCAAGGGATTGCGATTTGTGAAGCGATTTGTAACCGCCATCACAATACTCAGCGAGCGCCATCTCTGATTCGAGAAAGACTGTTTCAAAATGAAGGGTTATGTTCCATTTTTCATTTTGTTTTATTAAACAATCGCCATTGTGAATTGTACCTACAATTAGAAGAACCAGTAGAGAATTCGATATAAATCACCACAACAAACACCCATCTATTTGGCTAAACTTATCCAGTTCAAGTTGGTTTCCGTCAATAAATTCGGGCTAACAAATCCCGCTCTCATATTTAAGTAGACACGAAGTTAATTGGCAAAATAATTTAGAACTGTCATCATGTTTTTAAATTTCAATTGCCCCAGCTGGTAAAAAATTCGAATCTAAAAGTATTAATTTCGATTGGGTACAAATAAACTTATTTATGGTGGGTAGATATATTTTATGACACTTCATATCTGATATCTGACATAATAAACGCACAACCATAGTCTTACAAATCTAGTAATTTATTTATCTATTGGTATACGCGTAAACTCCGTAAAGCAAACAGCCCAAGATAAGATTGCTACAGTTGATTTTTTTAAAGCGCTATCCATTTTAAACACTGCCCATTTTGTAGCTTTTAATTTTCGTTCTAAATGCAACGTCACTCACTGCGACAGGATTGACAAAGATTCAATGACAGATTGGGTAATCCTTCTTACGCAAAGAAATTTGTTGAGCTCTCTTTTAAGAATTTGTCGAGTTGAGGAACGACAATTGAGTAAAATGCGTAAGAATTCGTAAGATTTAAAAGTAAAGGAATAGACCTATTATGACCCTGGCCATTGAACTGTCAATAATTTTAAAGCATCTGTGTAAATTATCTACCTACAAACGTGGGCTCGGTCATGTTTAACATAATCGCTATTCACAACATTAAATTTTAATAATCTGTCTGCATTCGCATTAGCTTCGCATTTTATTCTTCCGCGAATCAACGCCGATTCTTCTCCCAAAATTAGCGTAAATGACAGCCACTTCACGCGAAATATGTCTCGTGGGGGTTTTTTGAAAAACAGGGAATGTAATTTCAACATGAACTTAAGCACTTAAGGCGAATGAAATGCGAATCGCCTGGTTTACTCTGAAGACTGCAAGAGAAACGTGTCAACGAAAGATGCGATGTTAAGGTGGGCGATGATTAAAAATATCGGTTTAATTTTCTCCAGCGATGTCCTTCGAAAGGAGTAAGTTCTCGGAGCCTGGAAGGAATTTAGAGAAAGGAGGAGGGAGGGCTCATTGGCTTCATTTTTTAAGTTGTATTTCTATTGAATACATTTATTCGATTGTCTGTCCTCAGCGTCAAAGTTGCGGCGAATCAAAACTTACGTTGACCCTCCCATCGAGTTACGGTTGCGAATCGGCTCTGAAAGATTACACACCCTTTTACAACGCCAATCAATTGGCGACGTTTAAACGTCTAACTAGTAGATTCATGTGAACTATACTCCGATGACGCAGTTCCATGCTAGATTCCAAGTTATCGCTCAAACGGCCGGTGCGGCGGCGGTCTATCTTCGAATCTGTCGATCGGGCACAAAATTAAAAATAAAACGTTTCCAGATAACAGATATCAACCTTAATATAGGTACAAACAGCGTACGGGTACGTCTGTCAGTTTGATACTCCACTCAATGCTAGACAGGATTGGTAAACAATGCGATACTTTGTGTTATCTTTCGCTTTACGAGTAGACAATGAATAAAAGTAGAGGTTAATTAGACATTTTGCGATAGGACAGACTTCTGAAGAGTGTGTGAGATTAAATCATAACGAGGCATAAACAAAACGGGGACCCTTGTGGGTCCCGCACAACTCCAGTCGCATAATGAAGCTTATATACCGATTCCAGAGATAGATGCACCCTAAAAATAGTAAAGCCACAGAGGCATTTGACACATTTCGTGACGAAATGGATGTCACATTCACTTTTCACAAACGATCAGTAGTTTCGGACGCAGCCGCGGCGATATTGATCGGTCAAAGTACCTAAAACGCCTTCAAATTATAGTAATCTGGGGCACATTCGTCAAAGCTGTTTGCGATTGTAATGCACTCTGAATTAAGAAATGAAAATCGCGCTGAACAGATTTATTACTGAAGTCATGAACAGTCTCATTGACTTATTAGGTCTGTTCCCTTACTTTTAAATCTTACGAATTTTTACGAATTCTTACGCATTTTACTCAATTGTCGTTCCGCAACTCGAAAAAAGAGAGCGGCTTCGAGAGAGCAAGATATTTCCACTCTTACTAGTTTTTACTCAACAAATTTCTTTGCGTAAGAAATGAAACAACTGTCAGTCGCCTGAAAATTTACAGCTGATTTGAATTTGTTGTTCTATTTGCAATGAACTATCTGTCATTTTTCACAGGTAACTACAAAAGCGTTCCTTAACTTTTGCTAAAGTTTTCCTTTTTGAGAGCGAATTCACCCCGTCCACTGTCATTTTGACAGTCTTTTCCATTTTTACTACAAAAGTAAAGTAACAGACATATTATATTTGAACTGCTAGTAGCCAACTTCACGTTGATTCCAACATAGCGCTAGCTCTCGTGGTTCAGAGCGGAATAAATTAGAAACTCGTACTTTTTTGAGATTTTTCTATTTAAATCTGACGTTTCTTTTTGTGTGTTATTTTCTTATTTTTTTTAATGAAATAAAGATTCTTGACAAACAAAAGTATTTATTAATCCGCAATGTAATTGAAATATACGCCAAAGTGATAAAACATCATATTTCCAAAAAAAAAAAAAAAATGACAAACAACAAAAAAAACTAATTCGCATAAATATACGAAAATTACTGTGCAATTTATGGGACAATGAAAAACGATTTTTTATTCAAATTTGTTTGGTCCCATCTATTATTAATTATTTAAACTATCACAATTTGAATTGCAACCGCTTCACTTGTTAATTCAACTCATGCTAAATAGGTGGCTCTAGCATTCTATGTAGAAATCCAAAATGGTTGTCATTTTTGTTTCACTTATTTTTCGCATGAAACCACGAGCGCTAGTTATGTTGGCGTCATTTTCTGGGCAGGAATTTATTGGAACTGACATTTCACTAGCAATCTATGTATTGACAAATGGTGGCTGAAACCAGGCGGTAAATTTTCGCATCGGTAGGTTGCTATAGACTTTGACAGCTCGGGCATATTTGTATTAAAAAAAACAGAACCGATTGGTAAAAGTTGCTTAAAACATATTATAAATAAAATATCTAATATCTAAACTCCGTTTTTATAAAAAAAGATATTACTTCTTAAAAAGAGATAAGTGGATGATAAGTGAATGCAGACTTTATTTTTATTGAAAACGCATAATCAAAGGAAGTTCAACACTGTGGAGTACCACAATGTAATGATTTAGAGAACAAGGAATTAAATTATACTATCTTTTTGAATACATTCAACAGTTAAAAAACCAAGAAATCATAGAAACAAAACTAAAAAATGTACGTAATATTGTCAATTTGTTGTCTACTTTCACTTCACTTTGAACTGCATTTTTTATGCAGATTTCATTCATTTCTCTGTTCAATGTCCTTGTTAGGGAATGAAACAAAACTAAGATAAAAATGTGTGCAAACAAAAACACTTTGAGAGGTGAGCTGAATGTGCCTCAATCAAAATTCCGAATCTACACCGGGATTTTCGAAATTTTCCTTTAGGTATATTCATTTTTACAGATATGGTTCGGAATTATAAAAGAAAAACAAACAGAATCTACATAAACGAAGATTTAATGAAGAGGGCAATTGAGGATGTCTTAAAAAAAACGGGAAACTATTTCATCTGCTGCAAGAAAGTACGAAATAAAACGTCAGACCTTGTAATCAAGGCTTAAGAAACGGGACCCTTTGAAAGGATCATCGGATTCCAAAAGTGAAATTGAAATGAAATTCCAATCTGAGTGGTAGGTTAGGGAAGGTTATAGTGACAGGCTACACACAAGTGCAGCCACACTTAGGCCAGAACTGGCCCGTTGTGAGACCACAGAATCAAATGATCTCAAACTACCCGTTGAACCAACAGGAGCTCAAAGTAAAACGGCGGAGGCGATTGATATTAACAATATCAAGTTCACCAAGATTGTCAAAGAAGTTTCTCCGAGATGTAATCTTCTTCGAGTAGAAAGAACAGGGCAGGTGCATAGGAGGTCAAGAATGTACTCTTCCTCCTCCTCGTCCATGCAACTTCTGCATGCCCACTAGTGTGCTTATTACGAATCTCTTTAGTCTTTTAAGACTGCTGGAGGCTGGAGCGCTTGAGATCCAACATGGGCCAAATTTGTTTCGTGATTAGGAGTTTGCAAGTAGCGAGATGCGTGCAGAATCGAGACAGTTGTACCATGTCTGGCGAGTTCGCCTGCCGTACAGTTACCTGGAATGTCCCTATGTCCCCGCACCCAGATAAGGTCAAGGGCCTTCTTGATCGTAAAAAAAATCCACTTTTCATCACTTTGGTTTGAATTATAGTTCATTTCGAAAGCTATTTGCAATTTGTCCCGAACAAGCAGTTGGAATGCACCTAAAGAGGCTTCAGAAGATTGGCTTTTTGGGGTTTTTAAAGAGGAATCCGAGTCAAACATTGCGAAAACCAGAAAACATAAGTTTTTCTCGTGTTGAAGCTCCCAGTAAAACAGCCGTCGAGACTTATTTCTCAAGTCTTCCAAATATGATTACGTCCGGGGCACTTTCATTTAATAAAGGCGAATTTCAAAAAAGGTTAAAATAAATAAAATCAAAAATAATTCTGCCAAAATCTATACAATGTTCAAAGTATAACAGAAAAGTAACGAATGTTCCCCAGTTTACCATACCCTTGAAGACCTTACATTCTCAGGTCCTCCGCTTCCTCTGACACCTCTCCTCAAGTGAGATTGATTTTTGGCCTACGACTTCGAACCCAAAATCGATTTAAAAAACAAGCACTGACTGCGGTATGCGACTTATCACAAGCACTGGTTGGTGGTATAAAAAAAATAACTAAAAACACACATCGTATATCAAAAGCATGATGGATTGCCTTAATTCCTACACGAAAACTTGGAATTTTTTGTTAATGCAAATAACGATAGTTGTTGTCGGCCTGCGATACGCATCTAATTAAGCAGCCACGCCATATGACAATGACTGTGACAACTGCAAAATCTTATGTAAAGCAAATACAACTTGCTTCCGCGATAAGCTACCTCACAAGACTCTCTGTGCACCAAAACCTCAAACTGGAAGCGCTTTTCACTTGCCACATCGGCTGAATACTTCACAACTTACCACTCTTTCCCTCTTTGGTTATGTAAACTGGCTGCGCCTCACTGCATGGCTCCGCGACCGTCTGTGACACAAGAACGTACTCCTTTTCCACGGGATGCTGCATCGCGATGACACTTGTTGCCTTGTTATTGCTACAGTCCGTAATGGACCATGGGCACACGTTAACACTTGAAGCTTTAAATGAAAACTCCCGACAAAGCAAACAAAGAAATGTGGTAGCGCCAACAGACTTTTATCAAGTGTTTAGCGAAATTACTTAAATACTACAATCTTGAGTGTGGGGCACACTGATAAGCCATGGGAAGCTATAAACCGATATATCTAGGCCCCGCACGTGACGTAACTGATATAGATACGAAAATGACAAGAATTATTATTTGCGGTTAACGCGCGTTCGTGTTTCGTCAAATTTGTACGCCGAGATTGTGCATTTAAATTGAACAGTTGTTGTTGGTGGTTATCTGGGCTTTGTTTTGACAGCAGCGACAGACGTGTTGGGTGTGCACTGTGCAGTCAGACTGGTGACAATAGACGAGTGTTTGCAGTGAAGCTGCAGTCGGTATTAAGTTTGTGCAGCTGGGGTAAGTTTTTACAGACGATTGTGGACTCATTGTTGATGTGCAAGTTTAAAGGGTGTAGCTGTTCGAGCTAACAAAGGCCTTGCGACTCATGGCTTGTGTATGACAGTCCATTGGGGAACAAATTGTCAGTAGAGTTCAAGTCGGTTTGGCTTTAAAATGCAGCCAAAAACTGTTTATAGTAATGGATCACAACAAGCCTTACCCTATAAAAGCTAAAGCTACTCAAGATGCTCCACCTCAAAGTCAACAACAGCTTCAATTCCCATTTGAGTCTCATAGATTATTTTCGAAAGTCTGTAACGGACTTTTCATCCTGTACTGAAGGTTACAAAAGGGAACAAGGTATATTTGGTCCTCTAAATGTTTGGGGGTTTCTGAAAATAGCCAAACCCAGCACGACTTTCGTTTCAACGGATCTGGAGTAGGAGCGGCGGCCTTGTCACACCAGATAGAAGATGGGAATAAGCTTGTTTTCAATTTTAAGAGTGAGAAAAACTACTTCCAGCTTCACTGAGAGGTCTTCGCCATTGTTTTTGCTCTAAAACAGTTCAATAGTTATAACTATAGTGACGATTCGTCCTCAACGTAATCTCTAATAGCCATCACGTCATTGATATAGGAGCGATGGGGGATCTACTTACGCACAGTCCCCACAAGCCGAAAGGTTATCCTAATTGTGATCAAAAATGTTGACATATAAATTCGCTTGGAAGAGTTTAATGCCAAAATTGGGAGAGAGGACGTCTTGGTAGGACGATCGGTTCAGGTTCAGCCTACACGACACCATCTCCGGCACACGGCGGTCACCATATGGTCGAACCAGCAACCAAAACAATCATGTCGCAATTGACGGAAGACACTCCCCTATTAGGTATTCCGAGAAGCCAACATCGACTCGGATGCTGATCTCTACCTAGTTGGTGTAAAACTTCGAGTACAGATATCCAGGAAAGTTCTAAGGCGACCAACAATCACGGAAATTCAATGTTGGACGACTTCAATGGGAAGAGACCGCTACAGATTATGCCGACCGGGTTCTTACGAACCGGAAAGACCGATGGCCGCTGTGACAACAAGCCATAAGAAACGAAGCATCAGAAGTGTTGGATGAGAAACGCTTGCTCAGGAGAAAGAAAAAAGATAACAAACAACGTGAAGTCGAGTGTATGCAGAAATGCTTTAGCAAAAAAGAGGAGCGAATTTCTATAGAAAAGTGAACCAAGCAACATCTATAAACAAGCCGCCCTGGGCATACACAGTCGATGTCAGCCACCTGGAGAGACTACTTTAACCAGTTGTGAAAATGCGATGACGGCCAGGATCCCGCCAATCAACGACCTGTACCAAACCACTAGTTAATTCGTCCTACCAAAATGACATCGACGTAGCCATCCGGCAGACAAAAAACGAAAAAGCTGCTGGAGCCGATGGAGATATATTAGCATATACCAACTCATCTTCAAAATATGGTCAGAGGAAAGTATGCCCTACTATGGCAATCGCAGTACCATCTGTCAAATCTACAAAAAGCTATCTCCTGTTGCACCAAATTAAGAGGCATAAGCGTTTTAAACACCGCCTGTTATATACTGTCCAGCGTATCACGTGAACGTCTTAAGCTGTTTGCTAACGATCTAATAGGTCCCTACCAATGCCGCTTAAGATCCTGTAGAAAACCGAGGAATTTGATATCGATACCCACCTGTACATCAAAAACAAAAACAAAACAAGAACAAAAAAAGTAGTAACCGGTGCCTTCACTGGAGTCAGCAGCAACCCGAATGGCTCTGACTATAAATGAGGGCAAGACGAAGTGTTTGCTTGCATCAATAAAAGTCCGATCCCATCACTCATCCTCCCGGTCCTGCTATATGTGCAGAAGCATGAATCCTAACGCAGTCGGATGAAAGCTCCCTTGCGGTATTCGAAAGAAGTCCTAAGAACGATTTATGGTCCTTTTTGCGCTGACCAAGAATGTCTGGCAAAGAAGATACAACAACGAGTTATAAGTGCTGTACAGCGACAAAAGCCTAGTAAAACTAATCCATATTCGCAGAATTTAGGAATAAGATGGCTGGGCTATGTTAAGCAGATGAACATCGATGCTCCAGCGTAAGGTCTTCGACGCCATACCAGATGGAAGGAGATACCAAGGAACCCCTTATCTTCGATCGAGCGACCATTGTGTGGAAGGAGACCTCCGATTGCTTGGGGTGCGAAATTGGAGACGGCAGACTAAAGATCGAGCCGGCTGGAGGGGCATATTAAGTAAGGCCCATCAGGTGGACCACGCTGCAGAGTTATTCCATACCTAAGTGGATGACAAGATGGCAAGAGATATCGTTGAGGCAGATTTTTGTTGGAAATGCCCTTAAAAGAAGGCAATTTAGAGACAGACAAAATTGAAACCAAAGCTTGGCTAAATTAGACAAACGAGAATTTAAAGTCATCTTGGTCAAACAAGGATGTAAAGTCATCTTTGTCGTATGGAGAAGAAATTTTTGTATTTTTAAGCACGCGAAAATTTAAAGTGGAAAAGTCAAGGGGAAGGCTATGAATAGGGTTTTTTTACAATGTCTGCTCACTAAAAGGCAGAGAACTACACTTTTGTTTTATTGTTTAATACATTTATGTTTTCGATATTATTTGTACTTATATCTTACATGATAAGCCTCCATCCATTTCTTATAATTCTGGCCGCCATTGTTTCTCTTAGGTGTAGTCATAAGTCCTCGTTTTCGTCGGAGTTTGTCATTTTCAGTATTTAATGTTTGATTCTCTTACCCCTCGAAGGATATTCCCCTCAACTCAAATACAAATCATTTCCAAAGTTGTTTATTCCCCTATTTAAATTCACTTCACTATCACTTTCACACTTCACTAACGCGACGATCAACACAAGTAACAGTTTCTATTAAGCAAGTTAACAATTACTTAAGGCTTCTAGAATATGTTAGCTGTCAACCTTATACTCAAGGTATTGATCAAAATGTAAGCATTACTTGATTTTTAAAGTTTTATCCAAATCGAAAAAAGTGTTTTCGAGAAATGTCCAATTTTCAAAAGTACCGCCATTTGACTTTTTAGCGTAAAACTGGGTATGCAGCCATGTTAAACGCATGCATTTAAACTAACACGCATTGTTTTGGGTCCAATCTTTGAGCTCAATATCCTGCTCGCGCTTAGTTCAATCTCGCCATACAAAAATGTTTACAAAGATTCGATTTAGCGAGGCAACTCAAAATATCCTTTTCGCAAGCTTCAACGTCAGTATAATAACAAAAGGGCGTCGAAATGCAAACGAAATCCTGTGCTTTATATGTATGTAAAATCGCTATAAGGGAAGCTCCTATTGCCATTAAAAAGAACAAGAACAACTTCCTTTGATTACACATATTTTAGCTCTTATAAATTTGAACTAAGCCCAATTTTAACAGGCTAAACAACTTGACCTTCTAAGTGTTCCCAAGGTACCTTTATCTGGTAAAATATGTGGTGAAGCTCAAGTATTCAGGACATCCATCGTCATTGTCATTTGTAAAATATTCAAAATGCTTGATCACTTACACCAATGGACCGGTCCATTGTACTAAAAGCAGAAATCCATTTTATGTTTATTGGGGGAGCAACTGTGGCATTATTCGTTTTTCACAACCAACAAAGCTATGTCCAAAAGGATTAAATTTTAACGAATCTTAATTTTTACCCAAGCGTTCTATAAAAATTACTTTTGGTACTTTTCCTTCTTTTATCACCTCAAGGTTACGGGTTAAATAATTAACTTTTACATGAAATAAGAATCAGGGAAAACCAGCAAAAAAAATGGGAAATAATATATGTTGATAACTCATGTGAAAATGGGGCTTTCTTCAAGAAACACTGGCCTTCCCCTATGACAGGTCTGGGGCCCTTGCTTGCATGTATCAAGTGCTAGGCTGTAGGTGATTATAATCTTTGCTCTTCATAGCTGAAGTATGTTTAAAGTTTTTTAAAGAGAGGCCAGTGTATTTCTTGTAAAAATGTTAATTGCATTCAAGTATTCCTTCTTAAACTAAGAAAATAAACATTTTTTTAACATTGAGGAGCAAAGATGATCTGAATTGTTTTGACTGTCTGGAAAACAAGTGTCAATAGCGGATGAACGCCATTCTCTTAATCAATAATATACGATTTCATTGCGATCGCACGTTATCGTAAGCGTGAAGAATAAGGGGCGTGGCATACTACAATCATACGCCGACACTATCTACGACGTATGCAAATTTCACTCATCAACAGTCACAGGACAGCAGTCCTTTTGTGTTCACTTTTAAAGGAAATTGAACAAAATCTCACACGCACTCTTAGCTCTCACACTAATCAAATTTAACAACATTTTTCCGGGTAGTTTCCAGCACAAAACCACTTCGGTCCGGTTTTAAGTTTACAAAAAAAAAACACTTGCTCAGACAGACAAAACAAAGTCGCACATTTCGAAAAAATATGTCACCATCGTTATCTCTAACACTGAGACGTCATTTCATAAATGTCACAATATTCTTTTTTTTGAAACCCAATTCAATGTCAAACATAGATTGCATTTATCAATTACCTGTTTCCGCCATTCTCGTGTCCTGGTGCTGCCTTTTTTTCGCTCCTTACGTCGAAATTGAATTGAATTTCAATAAAAAATGCTTCTTTTTCACTTTTTTTTTAACGGTCCAGACACTAGAGGTTATCAGTCACTTATCAGTAGTCAATGAAACAAAGAATCACTTCTTCGGCTATTCGTGAATGAATTTAGCGTAGGCACACCCTCACCGATAAGTTGGGGAAGAAAATTTTCCAAAGACAATTTCTTTAATTTTGGAATTGTATCCTTAAGATACGCGGACTCGGTACAAGAGATTTCGATTTTATTTAGATACTGATCATGATCGATACTGAAACAGAAAATAAAAGCCGGGCACTTGAAACGACGCGTTGTATCTGACAGACTCCAACCGAATACGAGTACTCGAATAAAAACAATTGATAGATGAAGATGTGATTATAAAAATAAAGTAATATTCACTATATATAAAAATCCAGTGAATAGTTAATTGTTGCGGCTACGGCTACACATCTAGGGTGGTTGCCGGCCACATTCAAGTCGCTGATGGATATGGATCATTACACTTGGTGGGTGTTTGATTAGCGTTTTTATTTTACCGTTTTTAATTACCTACCCAATTAGCGGTTAATAATATAGTCCGACATGGAACAATTATTGTCATGTTGATAGGTATTTGTTTTTTTAAATCGTTGAATGCGCTCGCGAGTGCACCAATTCGATGCACTATCCGCAGCAATAGTACTGGCTTTGACTGTGACTCTGGCTACATAAGTGTTGATCTCTATTATGTAGGTGATTGTGATATTGTATTTCACTTTGACATTGAAACTTGGCGACTTGCAGTCAGCAGTTGTAACTTTAGCTACTGTTGCATCGAGTGGGGAGCTCGAACTAACGTCTCACTTATTTCATTCGGTTCAATTCCAAACAATAGCCCCGCACAAACAAAAGGTTGTAACAAGCTGAGCCGAGGGTCCTTCTGTTGACGAAATGCTGTTCCATTCCGCAATATCGTTTATATTTCAAAAGTTCAAGGACGAGAGGCGTCTTTGATTCTTATCAACGTCGGCCGGTTGTCATATCCTAGGTTTTGGACGGATTTTATTTGCCAGCTTTGTCTTCAAGATCAACCACTCTCGCGTCGATAAGCCAAGCTTCAAACTTGTCATGTCATATATAATTCTTGATATAGCAAATAGATACCTCGGACTTCTACGTGACAAGATATTTAAATGGAATAGGGAAAAAAACCTTTGGGTTATTTCAAATAACAAATTATTGTAAAGTCCTTAAATTTACGGAACAGCACAATTGGAAACTATTAAGCTTTTGCGAACTACCTAAAATTCAGTTAGTAAAAAAAAGGTTTTTTGGTAAGGACTTCTGTTTAGTAGAAATTTTGGAGACAAAATTTACGGAACGGGACCATTCAAAGACATCGCGTCATCTTTATATTTAGACTTTGTAAGAACCTTCTCAAGCGCCAAAAGTTCTCATAAAACGTAGACCACCATTATCGGGAGGTAGAACCATTGTAGAACCAGAACCAGGCATATTCAAATCGTTACCTAAAGGGCCCAACCCATAGAATCAGTCGCGTCCGTTGCGGGGACGGATCCGGCACGTGCGGTGCCTATGGGTCACTTTTCATAAGCTGCTGTGTATTCTATCAACCTGTCAGTCGAAAACGTTGCCGCAACGGACGCGACGGATTCTATGGGATGGGTTTTTAAGCCTTTGGGGTCGTATAGCAGTGTCTTAGAGGCAAAAGTCTTGACTGCCCGTGAGTCTGCAGTAAGAGAAATACCATCCGAAGGTCACGCTTCTGCATTGACAAACAGGCATCTTGTATCTGTAAAAAGAAAAACTTGCTACCTATATGAAGAGCTCAAGGTTCTTGAAAAACATCAGCACAAGATATTGTTTTTCTAGGTGCATGGCTAAGAAGGCGAAGAAGGCCATAGAAAAATCGAACGAATTATTTTAAAACATGCTGACACATCTATCAGTATTCTGCTTATCGTGCTAAAAATTAACGCTGAAAGAGCCACTGAAGTCGAACACATCAACGAAGCCAAGCGACGAATAGGAAAAGACAAAGATACCGCTGTAACTTTTTAGACAATTGTCGTTAGAAAGACAGACTTGCAAGTTTACCAACTCAGTGCTTAAGTTAAGAGTTCGACTCGACAATTATAACAAAATCTGTCAATAATTGACAAAAAAATTCATCCAGAAAATTGCTGGTCGTTAAAATTTCGAAAGAGATTGTTGTCCAACAGGTCTCCAATAGATAAGGAAAAAATTCCATACGAGGTATTTTCTGCAAAGTATTCGCAGTAACTCTCCACCAAACCAACAGACAAGTTACTGAACTTCATCGAGTTCTGAGTGCAGTTTATTTTTAAACTTTACAGAATCGATCAACGGTAGCCCTGGTCACAGAGAATGCAAATCAATGTTCGATTTAAACAAAAAAGAAAATGACCAGACTTCAGCAATCTGTATTATTATCTCTGCTCTATGACCATCCTCCGCTGCGCCAGGAAAGTCTATTGGCCCCACTCCAGTTTCTGTACTTTGCGATTGTCTTAACAAGGCCACTGAAAAGATTTTAACGCCGTATACTTCGCACATGTCTCATCTGTTTTGTCAACAAGTTTGCAAGAAGAACACACCTCTGGTTTCATATTGGAACGAGCTGATAAGGCGTATCGTCAGTGGTTCTATTTCTGACACAAAACTGCATCTTATTGTTGTGGCTCTCTCATATTAACCTAAACCAAATAGTAGCTATACATTCAAAGATCATTTTGTCCGATACAAATTCGTATCGCTTCCTCAACGAATTTTTCACTCACGTAGTTCAGGGAAATTAAAAAAATATTGCAGGTTCAATTTCCCATGCCTCTACTGTAAGCTCTTACAAGTTGATCGCCTGGAAGTATGCAATTGGTTTTGAATTCAAAAGTGCACAGGAAGTGATTCAATTGCTTGTTGATCATTGATAACAAACTTTTACTACTGAGGATGAGTTTATCTGCATTGCAGCAACATATTGGCAGCACTGTGTCAATTAGTGTCATCTGCATTGAGACAATGGGGACGTTCAAGTATCTAGTTTAGTAAGTCTGACAGCTGACTGACTTAGTGTATCTCTGTTTCGATTGGCCTAGATCGGTCACATGGGCAGCTGTGTCAGTTGACGTTTATGGAGTGGTAGCCGACGAATCTAGTCAAGAAATTCGTGACTGAGTACTAAGTTGACAGTCCGCATATGTGGCTGACGTAGGAAAAGTGACGTTCCCGACCATTCTAGTTTTTGCGTTCAGGTTACATCTATTCCAGACCAATCTAGTCGACTTAAGATAACTAAGTTTTTGAATGTGCCCAATTGCTTGGAAACTTAAAATGGAGTCGCTTTCGATGTATCGTGTTAAATTGGTAATCTTGCCTTTGTGGTTAAAATGAGGCACAAAAACAAATCTCGTTAAACACAATTTGCAAGTATTGTCCTGACATACTTATAGTGATCTTGGCAAGCTAAACTGAGCACAAGCCGGTTAACAGATGTCAAATTGTCTATGAACACCCATTAGCGTTCAGTTGTTACCCTTTTTGACAGCATGATTGTTTGTTTGACAGTTAGTAGTCAGAAGGGCATAAGGTTTCAAAGGCACTGTGGCCTGCTTTAAGTCGGAGGAAGTCTGAACAATTGATTAATTTCAGTAGAACTAAGTTGAGAACAATGGTAGGAATACTCTCTGGGCACTGCCTTCTCAGGAAGCATGCCATGAGACTAGGCGTAGCTAATACGGATACGTGGATTTACTGTGAGGACCTACAGGTCACGGAAGACATCTCACACCTTTGTGAATGTGAAGCAATTGCTCGGAGTAGAAGAAAGCATCTCGGAATGTACTTCTTTAATAACTTGGAAGATGTTGGTTCCTCAAATGGTATTGAGGCCATACTCAAATTCTGTAGGGAAATCGAATGCTTGGGTGATTTGGTTTAGGTCTTTTAGCCGTAATGGTTCCCAGGGGATGGCGATGGGCCCGACATGGTGCCTGGTCTATTGTGACGATCTCACAACCCCATCAACCTAACCTAACCTAACCTAGTAGTCAGTTAAGATGAATGTCTATCCAACAAAGTGACACACTGGGTATGTTCGGATACCTAGTTTATATAAAACGTCAACTAGGTTTGTCTGGACTAGGTATCCATACCTACGCCTTAACTAAGTAAGTTGAGTTGTTGTTGTTGTAAACGTGTGGTTTATTTTTGAATTTTGACACTTTAAAATGTCAACTGACTGAGTACGCAGGCAGAATGTTCTTAACTAGATTTGTCGGCTACCCCTCCATTAACGTCGACTGCAAAAACTAATCACGTGACCAATCTGGGCCAATAAAAACTCAAACACATCTAGACAGTCAGTTGTCAGACTTACTAAACTAGGTACCTATCCGAACGTCCTTACTGTCACTATTACTCATTTTTCAGTGGTGATACTGTTACATCTTAAATTTATTGGAATGAAGGCATAATTTTTTCCCCCTCTTACTTTTAAACCATTTGAAACATAGTCGGCCATTTTCTTTTAACAAACTGTAGGAACTTGATGTACCTACCTAAATGTTTTAACTTTTTTTTAAACTGAATGGTAAAATAATTGACGTGTGACATTATTCTCGTATTTTCTGTCTCGCAACAGAGCAATTGACAAATTTTGTTATTTTTTGTCTCAAACATCCACCAAAGACAAAGATTGGTTAACATTAGGTTCGTTCGGGTAAGTTTAATAGATATTTAGGTTTTAAAAAATTCAGTTATTTATAGAGAAAGTTGCTCAACAAGTAAACAAGGTACTTCAGACTTCAGAGCCAAATTAAAGTGTCAAAATGACATTTCTTAAACTTTTTGTAAGAAAACCTGTCAGGTACTTCTCTTGAAATGGAGAGAATTCTCTCTCGATCTTTGAGGTTTGACATTTTTCATTTTTCTATGCTAAAAGTACACGAACGAACCTATTATTATCGGCAGTAATTGTTGCCAGTTAGAATATATCATTTGTAATTTGGAAGTAGCCGTTTTTACTTGTCATTGCGTTCTGAATAGTGAAGTATGGTGGACAGCACTGTCAAAGAATGTAATAAGCGGACTGGTTGTTTAGTTTTCTTTTAAACTTTAACTAAAGTTACCTACTCTTCATTTTATATAACACTGTTGGCGTATAAATAATTGGATTAAATCTGTCATCTTTGAACCAAACTGTTCTACAAATGTCTCATTGTTTTCCTGAAGGTGATTCTATAAAGCAAAATATGTCAAGTACTTTCTTCGTTAATTAGCTACGTAGCTTGTTTGAATTGAAATGATTTGATTCATCTGTCAAGTGTTGTTCATCTGCATTGAATGTAGAAACAAAGTTATAAGTACTAATTTTTATAATGAATGGATAAAGGTAGGTAGCTAAATTGTTTTTAACCATTTTAGCATAGTATAAACAATTTTGTTGAAAACTAGATTGGTAACTAACGTCATTATTCTTAATTTAGCTACATAAACACGAAGTGCCAACTTAGTAATCAGTCAAGAAATTCTTGCCTATAGATTTTTTTATGAACGCCAACTGAAAAACTGTTGACGTTACAATCTACACCAATTAAAACTGTAACGCTTGTTGAAGTGTCAGCCACCTGTCAGACATACTAAACTAAAGTTTGGAACGTTCCCATTATTGGTTAAACTAACACGCAGTTTAAATCTGTCAGTTACGTTGCTTTTCGTTAATTTGGCTCATAGAGGTCGGGCGCAACCTCCATCAACTGTCAGGTGTCACTGAAAAAATGTATAAAAATATGACAGCCACTGCAAAGTGTTCACTGCTCCTTCAAGAAATGCATGCTTGTTGAAGTGTCAATTAATTTTTATTGTTGGATGTCTGTTAGGTTTTGTATTTATAAAATTTCGAAGCTTTTTTTTTAAAGAGCAGCTATGAAAATTTGCAGCACTTCTCCAAGGCATTGTCCGAAGACTTTCCTAACTTAAAATCTTTAAAATGACTAAAACAACAAGCAGAACACGTTGCGCTGTACCAATATTCGTTTTAAGTGCCCAACTTTAATAAAACACAAAATTAGTTCCTCAAAAATTAAAGCTAAAGACTAAAAATGACTGAAAATACGGCTCATCAAATTTTCCAAAAAAAAATTGCTTTTAATGCCATGTTCCCACCAACCGAAACCGCGAGGTTTCGTAAAATGTTTCCAAATCTCCGAGGTTTCGCCATACATTTTTGCCGTTCGAAATCTCGGGATTTAAGCGAAATCTAGTCGAAATCCCTCTGGGTTCATCCGCCCGTGAGAGGTTATCAAACCGAACAAGCCTACAGCGTGAACTTTGGTTTATTTTGTGTTCATTATTTGTGGACGTCAAAATAGTAAACGCCAAAACAATCGAAAAAAAAAACAAATCATAACAAACAAGTGTTTCTGCAGGCAAAATCATTTGAATAAAAAAAAAAACAAAGTAAGTTATATTTTCAAAATTGACAGCTTATGACTTTTGAAATCACTTCAACTCGGTGGGAACGACTTACGAGGTTTCAGTAAAAGTTCATCGAAACCTCGCGATTTCAGTTTGGTGGGAACATGGCATAATTGTATTTCCACAATAGAAACAATCTTTAATTTATCTTTGGCATTCAAAAACGTCACAACATTAGCTTATAATCTATATGTGTGTGTATAACTCTACACTAGTCTAAAATATCTTAACAACGACATCTTATGGCAACCGCACACTGATTCACGAGTCGGATTTCGCTCAATTTTTCGCCTCGGACTTTGTCTTCTTGCCGAAATTCTCGCCATCTTCGATCGTCTCTGGCAGCGGTGCACCCTTTGTCTCGGGCAGGAATAACACCAGCACCGTTCCAATCAGTGGGATGATTCCGAAAATGATCGGCGGTAACCATGGCGCAATGGATGCAGTTTGTGACACAAACGGAGCTGACATCGAGCCAATACGAGCCAACATCGAGGCAAAGCCCATGCCAGCATTTCGGACAACAGTCGGGAACATCTCTCCGCCATACAGATAGACAATTGGGAATGAAACCGCCATACCGAAGACACCTATCGACGCCAGGACGACCTTAAGGAAGGCGTTCTCCTCCGAAACGAACGCAATCGCCAACATGCAACACCCGGCCAAGGTATTCGAAACCATTAGGGAGATCTTTCTGCCCCAATATTTGCCAGTCAGAATAGAGATGAGTGATCCGGGGATTCCGAGGGTTCCGGCAATGGCAACGTTCGTGAATATATCACCACTCAGCTCTCCGACGTACTGTGACACGCCAAAGTAAGTCAAACCGCACACGAACCAGTTGATCGTCATGCAGATGGTCTTGAGTCTCAGATTCGGATAGCGGAACAGATCGATAAGGGTTCCCTTCTTTACCTCCTGCTTGGACATCTTGCGACGGGCAGACTCTTCCAGGTCACTGCGAATATTGTGCATCGGCCGGTTGTTGGTGATGGCTGCCTTTTCCAAAACCTTGGCAGCTTGATCCAGACGTCCCGCTGATAGCAGCCATCGTGGAGATTCCGGAATCAGCCAGTAGTAGGAGATGAAAATCACTGAAACAATCGATATGGCGAACTGGAACCACCTCCAGTCGCGGAGGTAGTAGGCGAACAGCGGCAGCGATGTGTGTCCCAGGTTGAAGGGAATCTGATACAGAATGGACATGATTTCGCGCTTCTTGGCACCCGTGATCTCCATGACGAGGACAAAACTGAAAGGAGGACACATGTTAGTCTTTGCAAAGGAGGTATGTCTGTTTATACGAACCTTGTCATCATACTGCCTCCGGTTGCGACGGCCAGCAGGAAGCGGAACACACAAAACACCCAAAACCATGGCACAAAAGCATCCAAGACACCACAGACCAACTGCATCAGCACCGAGAATACCAGTGGAGGACGTCGGCCAGCTCTGAAATAACAAAAAAAATTGATAAACTCTTCAATGGGATGTCACATCGAACTCACTTATCCGACCACACTCCGAATCCAATGTTTCCCACCAGAATGCCAAACATGAAAAGTGTCTGCACCAGGCTGGCTAGGTACCGCTTGCTGCAAACCAATCCCCATTCTGTGACAATTGTCTCTTGGAAAATACTGCGATCGTAGGCGATTTCGGTACACGCATCTGAGCATTTGTCGGTAAGGTTGTTCGGTACAACGCATTCAAAGTTGACTGGTGGAGCTAGGAAAACCGTCGCCAACTGATGCCATCCGACGGGGAATTTCATCATGAAGATCACAACACAAATCCAGATTTGCCATGGTCCGAGATCACCAATAGATCCGGCGATCGGGTCAGCGATACGCTCTTCGTAGTCGGCTTTCTCTGAAAATATGGAAAAAGAGGTGGAGGTTTTTAAACTGTTTTGAAAACGGGTGGAGGGTTTAATTTAAGAATTGGTCTATAGGCCTGAATAATTTTTGATGAGAGGTGGTTTTGTCGACGTTGTCGTCTTTTCTTATAAAGTTGATGTGTCACGCCTTAGAAGGCAACTTATGGAAGCATTTTTTTATGAACTCAATAAATGGTTTACGTTTACCCCTGAACTGGAGGTAGGCACCTTGACATTGCCGTTTATGTTGAGTTTTTTGGTACAACAGGCATGTTTTCAGGAAGTCTTCTGAAGACTTATATTTACTGAATATTTAAAGGCTACCTTACAAGAAAGTTTCTTACATAAGACGGAACAAGAAACACCAAATTATGCTTGACTTAGAGGTACTCAACTTCTTTTTGGACTCCGAATACCAGTCCGTCGACCTTCGGTTTTAATTTAGCTTCACCAGTCTTGCTGACTCTCTTTACGGTACACTGGTGAGACGCAACATTTCCAAAAAAAATGACAACTTAGTGAAAGGTGAATCTCCAAATCACATCAACTTTTGGTATTGTTCTTCGGCAATCACTTGGCCAAACACCGCGAAAAGCTGTTAAGCTCTCAATGACCTGTATAGGAACACTCGTCACATAGAGCCAAAGTCGTCTGTTCCAACATCGACGGCCAGACCGGCCAAGGAAATACCTATACCTGGTCGTAGCTAGTTTTATCAGATTAGGAGCTGTCTCGACGAACTTGACTTGGCTTCACACCTCTGGCTTAAGCTGGCGCTTGTTCAAGAGACGCCTGTCGACTTCTCTTTGGTTTCTATGATTTACACCTCAGAACGGGTTGACCTTTGGGAGGACATATTTATTTTTTTAGAAAGTCAAACGTAAGGTTGATTGAGGTCCTCTTACAACTGGACACGCTATATTAGATAAGGTTGTCTTTTACTTCTTCGAGTCAAAAATTAAAAATAATTAATGGTTTTCTACGATGGAACTGTACTCCACTCTCCACCATAGATTGTAGCGCCATCTTTCAACAAGTCAAAATTTAGAAGGCATTTATCATTATCAACAAGTGAAACCCCGTTTTACAAGAAGCAGATGGGTCCCTCTAATCTCCTCAAGTGAGGTTAAATATTTCCACGTACTAACTTTAACACAATAAATTCGTCATGTTCAGAGTTTCGGACTTCTTTCGTACTTTTCGGGACACTGGTCTGGTCAGTATTTTAAAAGATTGACAAATTTGACCGAGTAAACAAGGTGTACCGGAACTGGGCCCATGAAAGACAGTTCCGGTTCACTGACAGCCTGAAAATAAGTCTAAAGTTGTAGCCGGCGTCTTCGGACAATGGGAGTCTGTTCCGCTTGGCCACTGCGATGAACCTTAGGCAACGAATCCTCGACTCAAGGAAGGAAAAAACTTAAAGAGGCGGAAATCTCCCAAAACATTTTCTATGAATGCCTGTGAGAGAATTCTGCTCAAAAATTGTATTGTTTAGACTTCTGGACTTTCCAACGTTGGGATAGCTTGATGACATTTCTTTGACATTTATGTTAAGTATTCTTTAGAAAATAAATAAGAACCAGAAGAACATTTCTGTATCTACCTTTCAAGCTTATTTTAAAGATCAGTCGTTCTTTATCGAAAAATCGTAATATGCAACGAGGCTGAAAAAGAAACCTTGTTAATCAAAAATAATATGGGTTCCACCACAGAACCTTGAAGAACCTACTACCAAATTGATTCGATTTCGCTAGTATTTTCTTCTGCTTTAACTCTACGCACAATTTTCAATATACCTAAGGCCGATGCCAATCCTTTACGAGTGTAGAAAACCTATTAATCCAATTGCCCCATCTATTCATCAACGTAATAAATAATGACAAGTTGTCACTAACTGCGTTTGACATTTCTTCCCATGTTCAGTCATTTTATTTCGGCTTTTCTACTTTTATTCTCAAAGCCTCGCTAAGTATAGTTAGGCAAATAATTTCTTTACTTGTAGAGAAATAAACAAAAACTTCTACAAATCTAGTTGTTTGAGCGTGCGCTTTATTCTGCTAAACGAGAACAACAAGGTAAAACAGAAAATGTTGTGAGCCAACACTTCTAAATTTAGTCTGTACAAAAACACTGCGTAAAAAACTGACAGCATCAATAGTTATTTATGTCTTAAACTTATATCCTATCTGACGTTTACTAACTTACATGTTTCTTTTGACTAATACGAGGTCTGCAAATATTCCTCCTTCAAACCAAACCCAATAAATGACAGTAAATGTCACAATAAAATAGTAATAGGCCCTAGTGAGGTATCCGTCGGAACGGAAAATTCTCCGCAACGCATACTCTGTCGGAGACTCAAATCCAAATCGTAAACAAATTCCGCAACCAATTTCTGTCGGAGGATATCGGAACCTAGCTGTCAAAAATTTAACAAAAAAATTCACTTCATCGCACTTCAACGTAATTCGCCGATATGCGTTACTAAATGTCGGAGAAATATTCCGAATAGATGTTCCGAAGAATATCTCGAAGCAAAAATCCTCCGAATAGTATAAAATCGGAGAATTTCCCGTACCGACGGATACCTCGCTATGGCCGAATGTCTCGTGCCAGTCCATTTGCCATTTCGAATGACCAGTACCTAATTGTTATGACACTGGAGCATTTTTTTTCTGTTTACAAATAATGATGCTAATCTATGCTGAACCATTTAATCGCCTCAAGTTACAAGTATCGTCTTTCCAAATCACACACTCATTCAATTATCTAGTTTCCGGTCCATCGACATGGTGTTATTCGATATGTCAATTATGTTATGTCAGCTAAATCATCATTTTAGCCAGATTCGTGTTTATTTTCGTTAACTTCCTCGTCCACATTCCGCATGAACGACGTGCATCGGTAGCCATATTAAAACAACAATCAAATTAATGCCCAAGTGCGATCTGTCAATTGGATTTGATTTACACAAACAATATTGTTTATCGAAATGTGTCAACAATTTGACAATATTGTTTACCTTAACCTTTGCCAACGAAGAGGCGCACACATAAGGTCATTGTCACACACGATGCACACAGTAAGATGTACGTTGACAGGCCGAAAAAAAAGAAAAATTTATGTCAGCAAAATGTCTGTACGGCACTTTGGTTACATAAATTATACTGTACAAATATACGATAACAACAGTTGCTTATCCATTTGGAATTACGCAGACTTTCTTTAGATGGCGTTGTTCATGAGTCTGGTGGGCTTGTGCCACAGACCCATGGTATATGTCATTTGTTCAAATGTGAATATATACGGTATAATTGGACATTTCAATTTACAACAATTGCATAGGGTAATCTCAGTTTTCTGACAGAGTATATAACTACAGTTGTCAGTTATATGATCAAAACGCAGATATTTATCGTTTCGTTTAAAATTGTATCAGCACTTAAAGCATCACTGATTGCAATTGGATATGAAATGTCGTCGCAGCAGTATCTAAACTGTCAGCGGTGATTTGTGCAATTTTACAGAACAGATTGATCTTTATTGGGATTTTCTTTAATTAATTTAGATTGCGGTGTTTTAGCTATAAATTTACGGAGTGCAACTGCTACATAGTTGTAGATTTTGACAGATTGCGGGCAATAAAAATCAGTTGGAAGATCAATTGTTGTTGTCTGTCTAATTTTCTTCTATACTTTTGTAGAATCTTTATCCGGTATTATACTAATGACACGACTTGTTTTAAGTAGGAGAGAATATCAGAAATTTTGGCTCTCAACATAATGTGCTCAACCCATCAGCAACGTATTCAACTGACAGATTGATACAGTAAACGTCAACTAATGAAAAGTGACCAATAAGCAACGCACATCCCACATGCGATGGATAAAGTAGGTTTGCTTTCTTCTTTCGTGTCCTTTCAATCCATTCACAGTTTTCACATGAGTAAAAGAACCGCACCATTGACAGTTCAAACACAAAACCACATTCAGCAAAAAGGATTTTGTTAAAGGCATTATGTAAACGATTTTATGGGAATGTTGAATACCTAAACGTTGACGTATCCATGGACGGAATGGACATGGCAGATTCTACGAATGCATGAAGATAAAAATGTCATTTAAGACTGTCAAAGCGTGCATGATTTAGCTTCGTATTCAAAATTCCGCCACAAGTGCTTTCAATCTTCTATTACCTCACAAATACGTCTCAATATAAGGTCCCATACCTTTTCGTATCGACAAGCTGTCAAATTTTATAACAAAAACAGGGCATCTGGGAACATTTATCAATTTAAACGTCAAATTTGTTTGTCATATCATTTCGCCAACACTTACGGACTTACAGCTTATTTGTGCCTGGTATACCTACAGAAGAAGTAACTGGGGATAGTTTTATTGAGAATTGTCAACATAGCTGAACCGGCGGAAGTGCCTCCTAAGTCTTTATTCATTGTGAAAAGGCACAGGTTATAAAATATCATGTAAGACCTGCATTTATTCTGCGATTGGCAGCACTGTTTTGGTCTCCCCTTTACCGAACTTGATTTGTTTATGGATTTTGCAGTAAAATTGGTCGTAGACGTCACCTCTAAGGCACTTTAGTTAACTCACGCTCTGTCTGTCAATGTTGTAAATGATGCTACGTCACAAATCAGGTCATCTTCCTGCAATGCTAAAATAGTCCAATCTTTATATTTTACTTACTCGTCCGTCAAAATAAATGAAATGTTCCAAAATGAGAAATAATTGAATTAGTTGATGCGCCCACTCATGCAAATGTCAACAAAACTACTAATTAAAAGATCACTCGTGTCTGGCTTTGCGAATGTCATACAATCAAATTAAATTTAAACTTCTGTGAAATCATTACTTAATCGCGTGCGATCGGTCATTACACTTAATTTGAAGTGGGTGTGGTCGGAAAGGCAGTTAGTTGTGCTTAATCAAATTTATCAACATTGTCACTAGGTATTTATTTAGTTTATGTTTGTGATGTCATTTGATACAGGGGAATTCTGTATGGAAAGTCGAATGTGAAATCCGCTAATTGACGAAGCCGGACTTTGATTATTAGCTGTCATACGAAGCGGTATTTCTCAATTAATAGAGGGACGGAAATAAAACGCAAATATGCGAATGGGAAATAACTGGAAAAAAAAGAAACTTAAGCGGGGGTCTCCCATTTGCTTGAAAAAATGGTTTGCACCGCTGTCTATCTCAGGGATGTGAATTTGATAAATATGTAGCAGATCTACTACCTTACCTACATTGGTTCAGAAATATCACATCCGCAATGGCAGCAAATGTCATTTAACCACGCAATTGTTTGTAAAGAAATTTATAAGAAGTGACAAACGGAGATAATGGAGACGTTCGGATAACAAGTTCATGTAAAACGTCAACTAGATTTATTTGGACTAGGTAAGTTGAGTTGTTGTTGTATTCTCGAAGTTTATTTTTGAATTTTGACTTCGAAACGTCAACAGGATTTTCTTAACTTGACTTCAAAGAGCCAATAACTTCAAAAAAGATGTAATGCGTGAAGAAAAAGGAAAGAATTGGTTGACAACTACAAGGACAGTAGTTGTTGTTTTCAATTTCAAAGCAATCAGTGGTCTTTTGTGTTTTCCTTTTGTAGGTAGATATGTTGAATGCATAAATTAAGCCTTGATTTACTCCACTTAACCGTTACTGCCATTGAACTTGAAATATCGAAAACAAGTTCAAATAAGGCAAAGATCAAGGAAGACTTCAATTTTCATAAAGAGAGAGCACCATCGATTACGACTGCGTGTTGAAAATAAAACCAAAATAAAATCTCAAAATCGCACTTGCAGATCCAATTACTCGTCGGTCGACAGTAAATTGCTTGGTTGTAAAGTGAAGGGCTCCATGACGTAGATGCGAAGTAGGATTAATTGCATGCATCGCATTGAGAAGGCAGATACATTTTAGCATGCGTCGCTGTTTGATTCGCACAGTCTACCCCAGGCCAGTTGAAGCTCAAATTTTATGATCCGTTGATGGGGACCTAAAATTGCTTTGACCTTGCTTGGATGGTGTGAATGCATAATATATATTCCAAAAAGGTTTTGTAATAGCAGAGCAAGCCATTCAAATTTGGGGATCATATTCATAGAGGTGCAATGTAGATTCACGAGGGCAGTCTTGTGAGAAACTGACCAAAGTAACTCTCAAACGAGACATTAGACATACTGAATCATTTTAAGTAGTAGCATTCAAAATAGTTAAAGCATTGGTGAAGGTGTTCTAATTCATGCCAAATAGACTGCAAACAAAGGATATGGAAAAACACGCGTGTTTCTTAACAGCGTGGCGGCCATTTTTTTTAAACTGCACCACTCTTCACTTGTAGAATAGACGCTGTATACCTACCCAAACACATCATTAGAGCATTTGAATGAAGTATGAAAGCTATCAACGTTATAGGTTCAAACCTGCTCGCTGACGTCAATCTAGAGTCTAGACAATACAATCTTCCTCTGCTCTGTTTCCACTCTACAACCGTTCCTACATATTGGGTACATTCAAAACCTGAACGCAAAAACTAAATTGGTCCTACGTCAGCCATATATGCGAACTGTCAACTTAGTGATCAGTCATGAATTTAGTGACTAGATTCATCGGCTACCCCTTCATAAACGAAAACTGAAACACTTCAAGACAGCCAGCTGTCAGACTTCTTAAACTAGATACTTGGTTGTCCCCATTGTCAACATTGACATTCAGTCCTAGTCATTCACCTCCTTCGAACAAAATTTGTGTACTTAAATTAAATTTCAGTAATTTTTTAACAGAATAAACACTGTACAGATTATTCCAAAAAAATAAAAGAAAGTAAACAAAGAAATACTTTAGAAAAAAAAATATTTACCTAAAATTTTACCACAGATCCTCAGATCTTCAGATAAATTCCCCAAGCACCCCAACTAACATCAATTTAAGAGCAAAAGTGAAACATACTAGCTTTTAGTGTTACCAGGCTTTCGATGTAAAAAGTTCCCCTGCTAAGAGCTTTCATTTTCCTTGTCTCCAATGCACTCTTTTAAGAAATATCTGATATTTTCCCACTTACGAAAAATTACCATAGATCAAATTATATATAATTTTTATTAACAATACAAGATTTTGTTCATTTGACCAAGTTCAAGTGCAATATAATTCGTGATTCATGCTGATCAAAAAGTTTATGATTATTCATCGGAATAAACTGATTATAAGAAAAGTATTTTTGACGTTGACTTTACCCAAGGCTGCTGTCAAAACAAGTTAATTTGGTTTTGGACTGTTTTAATTACCAAAATTGTTAGGTCTATTTTTGGTAACTCTGAACTGATTCAGAAATGCATGTTTTAAATTAACTAACAAACAAAACAAACTAAAAACCTTTTTTCAATGGTTTAAAAAGTTTTTGCAATAGCCTATCACTCTTGTACCTTAATTATCTACATCTAAAAAAAAGACTTAAATTAGGGGTGGTAGAAGGAAAACAATTTTGCAACTTAGTTTTATATATAAATGTTAATGAAATTGTTATTAAAGCGACTGTTTTTAGGACTTGTGTGCACTTAAAGAAAATATCCAAAAAAAAATTTAGTTTTCTCGAATTTCACTTTCGAATTTAACTAAAAATACGTTGTAAATTTGGTGTAAAAACAAAAATATGAATTCCTATAAATTTATTATAATGTATGGGGAGAATGGTCCAAAAACCCTTTAACATTCGAGTTCATTTAAAGATCGAACATTTTCTTAGAAGGTTAAAACTCGCACAATCTAAAAACTACGTAGAAAGTTTACTTATTTACTCTCATCTTACGCCTTCACCACATATCAACAAAAAAAGGAAGCAACAAACAACGATTATCATCAGTGCATCAGTCCATGTGCAAATATTTTAGAAAGAGAAATACGTTTTTGAAAGCGAAGTCAGCTATTGTTGCATGCATACTGCGTGGAAGCGTCAACAATTCGCAATAATATCTACAGTCTTTTAGATAAGTTGACCGATTGTGATGAAATATAACTGAAATCCTAATCAATGCAGCGCCCTGTGTTGTTCTAAGAAATCTATACGGATCGGGTGGGTAGTGCTAAAGTGATGCATGTTCAAATTCACATACAAAGAAACAAACATTACAATCTTACTGTATCTTTATACATCTGTCTATCGCGACGGAAAGAATGACCTAAAATCAAGTATTAGACCGGGACGACAAAAATTTGAAAAATTTAACTTGACATTTCCCTTGCAAGAATTTCAAATAAATTTTTTGTGCATTGGTAAAGTACTGTACAAAAATTGGTTACCAGAGATGGCTGAGGCTTTTTTGGTACCTAGAAGAATATTTTAAGATATTTTCAAACAATCAAGGATAATTCTACAGAAAATGTGTCACTTACGTGGTACAGCTTATGAATGACATGGGGTAAGTCTTTCCTATACCAGGATTTCAAACAAACACAATTTATTCAGCAAAACCAACAGAAGTCACATCAAAACTCACAACTGAATTATTAGCCGCATTCCACTGCCCGCTAAATGAATAGCGGCATGTCAAACTTCATACAAAAAATATTTTATTTTCTCCATTTTCACTTTTTGTGAAATATCCCTTTCAGGGAAATTTTTCAATCTAGCTCAAAACTACCCGCTGCATTGAGAGAAAAATCAATCAAAGGAAAATAAAGAAAAATTTTCAAAATTTGCCTCTGACGCTATGGCTCTAGCGCGAGCGATCCTTCATCTAGGATCTAGCGGGCAAGGGAATCGTTGTTTGTGGTATGGTAAATGCTCAACAATTTTATGAATTTAACGTTTATCACATAGTTTACACAGAGATTTCACGACTAGTTTCTCACAGCTGACTAAAACGTCAAACGGAAACTAGTTGCTGCTCGGTGTAAATGCATCGACGAGTTTTCGGTGTGGTGTGAATGGGGTATAATGAAGTGTTACACCATCTTCAATGATATACATATCATTTAATTAAATTAAACAAAAATATTTAATGACGTTAACTTCTGAAAGAATTTCAAAGTCAAAATCACACATAGAAAGTGATTGGAGTGTTAAACGTTTAAATTGTTAGCATGCAACACCATTAAATTTGTTAACACCCAGGCAGGAGCTTCCATTACAAATCCAACAGAACGTATGTTGTACCATAGCTTTTAAGGTGGAAAGTCAAAGTCAGTGTTCAGTTTGGAAAGAAAATTTCTTTGCATAAAAGCAGACTAAGAGTAAGACAATAATAGGTCTTGCTGTGTTCTACTTGCCTAACACGAACACTGTTAGTATTTTTAGTCTTTGTTTTTTACAACAGAAAATTCCCCAAAAATAAAGTCTGAATGTAATTTAATTTGCGGATTGTTTGCAACTAAAGCGTAGTCGAAGATTTAGACAAAAAGTCATAATTACAGAAAATAAAGACGGGATCGAATTTTCGGGGTATCCTGTTCCTGCGCGCGATAAATTTTAGCGCTCCTAGTCTCCACTTCTTTGTTCCAATCCAGGTGAAATATTTCAACAAAAATGAGGAAGTTATAGCTGTTTGTAAAATAGCTTAAGTCATCAACTGTATTGCCATTGAAGTTTTAAATCGATCTACTAAAAAGTGTACAAAATTGACATGATGTTTTACCTTTTAGACACAGAATGGTCGCTAAATTATTAAATATGAGATAGATGGGACAAAAACCATAATTCATGTCAGTTTACTTAATTTTTTAACGCGTAGTTAGAATTTTTGAATTCGAATTTAAACTTCAAAGACTTCGCAGTATTTGAATTTTCCCATAACAATGGATACAAGAAAAATTGTGCAGGAGGGGAAATAATTTCCAAAAAGCTTAAAAAAAGGTTTCCCATCATTAATAGTGAGGTTTCCTGCTAATTCAAAACTGCTTGTCGTTCCTGCACAAACCCTGCAATTTTCCCAATAAAAGAGATTTTTGGTTTCGCGTTTTCGTTTATTTATCACCCAAATGTTTCCTCCAAAAAAATCCATAGTACCTCAACACGACAGAAACTCTTCCTCCGATGTACTGGATTTTTATTTTGCGAGCTAAATATTTGGAGACCTTTCATCGGCCCATCTATTTGAAGTTAAGAACTAAGCTTGCGCATAGGATACTGCTTTTCTAAATTTTATCTTTGTAGACTTTTTTGTGTGGGAGATAATAATATTTAGAGCGAGCAGGATACTAGGCTCCACTCAACAAAATAAATGATTTAAGCACGCATATAATAAGCTTGTATATTTCCATGACGTTTTTACATCGATTTGGCTACATTTATGACCTTGAAGCACATCCGACTTGCCCTCTACCACCGATGATCGTTTCGATAAGCAAAAATGATCTTCCACTGTAGGATGCGAAGTTAGCTAATGATATACAAACAGCTTTGTTTTGTTTTGTTATTTTCTAAAACGCATTAATTTCTAAAAAATACCAATCGACGAATCGCGATAATGACCCATGAAGGGCCGAACCACACGTTGCTATGTAATTTTCTCAATAATTCGCATGCGATCCGTTAAAACTAATCGATGACGAAAGTTTTTAATTTCGCGATATCAGGCCAAGGTTTCTTTGTTAGATGAAATCATCTTACCTTTCTCCTCGCGCTCCTTGCGCGACATTGCCATCTCAATTCCAGCTGTCTCTGATTCCGGCATTTCGTTGTGTATCCTTCGTAACTCGATTCACTGATAAAATCACCCACTGTCACAATCACTGTCTTATCGTAGCAGGAACAACGAAAAAACAAACTTATTCAACAATCTCCCTAAGGACTACTTCAAAAGAACCACTCAACAGCGATTAGGGCCACTGGCACTCTCTCCTATTTCAAGCGAAATTCGAAAAGAAAGCTGAGTCTACAACCGGCTGAGTTGGATAGCTGATTAAAAACTGCGATTAAAGATTGGCGTGTGCTTGAAATTTCGTACTAGACGTACTCTCCATAGTGCATAAGTATGGTACGCTTTGACTGACGACACGTACGACCACGATAACAATGTATCTGAACGGCACTAGAGCGAATTCTCGACTGAATACGATTCCAACTGGTAGCCGCAATTTAAAATGAAACGCTGGGCTGGGATGGAGGAATGCCAGTAGTTGCTACTGGCTAGGTTGCTGAACTATACCTAGTGCTGCGAGAGGGGCTAAAATAGTTGGCTGGCATAAAGTACCGTGTCGGTCGTCGTAGTCGTTTGTCCATTATGCGGATCATTGCACTGCGTGCGCGGATGGTCAGTATGAGTTTTTTATTCTCTTCTTTTTGGATAGAGAAGGAAACCGGCTCTGGCTTCGGTTTAGCGGTGAAATAGTAAGTCCCCTTGAAACACACTTATAATTTAGACGATATGGGTAGGTGGATGGCTATTTTTTTTCACACAAATTGGACTGAAATTTCCTCCAATTAATTTGATTTTTAACAATTTACTTGGTGATTACCGAATTTACGACAAAGATTGTTTTATTTAATCTCGGTGTTTGGGCAATTGAGCGATATAATGTTGAGGATGGGGGACTAGATTTAAAGAAAAAAACACGCTTTGCTACTGTGCGTATGGTATGAGATGTAGCCTGCCCTTAGAAGATGCTGAGAAAAATTCCAGAATGACAGCAAATGTACTGGGTAACTGTCTACTGTGTACGCAGTGTTTATTGGCAGTCGATTGTAAAGTTAATGATGGAATGAATTGTGGCGAATGAAGGTGTGTGGCACGTTTTCGTTTGCACTGGTTTACGAATTTATTGCAAAAATACGACTTTGTCGTTTTATTGATGCGTAGCCGACAAGGACAGTACACAGACACAATGTGTATCTAGTACCTACTCCATTGCATAGTTAGAGATAAGGCTTTTTATTTATCCATGTAGCTACTATATAGCGAAAATTGTGGTTCGTTATATATAGAGATACAATAATAATATGACATAGAGAAGCACGATTATTATAGAGAAGTTCCAATTTGAAAAAACGATATTTAAATGTCAATGTCAAGTCAGGCGAAGAAATACGCTCGGGTTTGCGTACAATATACATCTCTACGGATTTTGATGAAACTTGACATAGTGATTGCTTATTTTCTTGGTCGGGACTTAGGATACTTTTCATTCCGGAATATAACGTGGTTCTAACAAAATAGTCAAAAAATGTATATCTGTAAAGAAAATTCTAAATATACAGACCTAGCTCAGTAAGGGATTATAGGATTCAAAAATTAAAAAAACAGGTGAATTTAGTATAAATTTTCCCCTGAACCATTTAAGATGTAAAACATCGTCGTCCTCCTGCAATTGGCCTACCGAAAAAAATGTTAATAAACAAATAACGCCTAGCAAAGCTGGCGGGGGTCCACTAGTAATAAATAATGTGAGGTGTATGTGTTTTTTCATGAGGCTGTGGCCATTCCTGTTAATATTCTCAGGTTATTTTTGTCTAAATTGATCAGGAAGTAGGATTTCCTGGGAGAGAAATCGGGAATAAATTCTCTGGTGCAGTTCTGCCCAGAAGCCTTAAGCCAGACTTCATTGGATTCAATACGTGATAGCTTTTTAATGTAATCCATGAAATGGTTTTTGCTGACTCCAAAGAAGGGTTCAGGTCCGATAAGCGCAATTGTAGCGCCGATTTTATATTTAGAACTTAGATTTATTCTAGCGCAGTATAGATAAGTTATTTCCAAGGCTAACTGGATAAGTTTACTGGAGAGTCCATAGATGCCAGATCCAGTCCCTGACTCAATCTTAGAACCGTCTGTATACCAGACGTGGTCAAGACTTGATCGATTGGGTTTGAGTTATTTCCAGTCTTCCCTTGGAAGGATAACTATGAGGAAGTTTTTTTTTTTTGATGCCGTATTCCGGTAGCATGTCATTCAAAAACATGCTAAAAGGGCTTTTGGACTCCATAGTGCTAAGCAAAACTAAATGACCTCCTTGATAAGAATAAGGGTCAATGTTGTTCAAATAAAACAGTCGATGAATACTTAATCTTGCTTCCATTTGAATGTGTGTTTGAATGGTTGGGCTTTAGACCTAGGATGACACTCAAAGCCATGGTCGGGGTGGAGAAAGAGTGAGAACTAAGTAAAAGGTATTGTTCAGAATGTAAGCCTTACCCGGTCGTTTCATTTTTATCCAATTTTTAAAAGGGGTTACCGAGACCTGGGCAGTTTTTTTTAAAGTATCGTTTTAGTTTATTCTAATGGGAAACGAAGGACGCAGTAACTTCCAAAGCAACAATTTTACTTTAAGTTTGCATTTTGGTCGAACTTAGAGAATCAAATTTTCAAAAAGGCTTATTTTTAAAAATCCATTATACGAAAATTCAGAGAATCAACTGAGTTCCCCATCAATTTGGCCCAGCTTCTCACAACCATTCGTTTTGTGTGGGTTTTTAAGTTTTGGGACGATTGGAAGGGATCTACAATTTTACGCCGAGTCCAAACGGCTAATTGAGAAGCTCTTTCACGACAATTTTACTCTCGGATTTATGTTGTGACTCTCTCTGCTTCCCTTTGCTTAGCATTTTTAACCAGTCTCTTTCAGACGGTATCTTCCTTCAAGAACAGAAGACGTCATTTCTTGTTCCCATCCATAAGTCTGGCTTTAAAAATAATGTTGAAAACTATAGGGGAATTTGCAGGTTGTCAGGAATTCCAAAGCTGTTTTAAAGCATAGTTACAAACAAACTTGAGTTTTTCACAAAGGAGTTCTTATCGGATATCCAGCATGGGTTTGTGTCTGGTCGATCTACTACTATCATTAATTTGGCACTTTTCTCTTCATATGTTATCAACGTCATTGAGAACATAATGTCAAGTTGACGACTTTAGTAAGGCTTTTGATTCATACAACTTTACTGAAAAATCTTGAACTCTTTGGTTTCCACTCAAAGATTTTTTGATGGTTATCGTCTAATCTTGTTGGCGGAACTCAACGAGAACGCATTGGAGATTTATACTCTAGACCAATCAAATGCACTTCAGGTGTCTTGGGTGAAGCACGACAAACGACGTCTAGAGAAATCCCTGATTGAACTACTGTCACATATGCGTTTCTCGTTACCAAACTTACGAATGGCTGGAACCGCACTTGTCCCGCACGAAACTGACAGAAGAAGGAAAGAGAAACACTTGGTTTTGTGAGTGGAGGACACACGCTGTCAAACTTACTAGAGGCTAGAAACTCGAACGTAACCAACATTGTGAGTTGTGACTTCATTTTGACGTTTGTCAATGTGTCAAATGATTGCTGTTTCTGAAACAGTTTCGGTGTTTTCATTAATGTTATGAATCTGTTTGACACAAACGGCACATTGAAGTCTATAATACATAAGTTTTGAGGCACATTTTGACGTTACAAACATCGATTCAGGAGGGAAAACTTTAAGTTTTCTGTTCTACGCACAAATTCCACGTAAAGCATTCTTCTACGCTGTGAGGAATTACATATTATGTGATGCACAAAATAAGTAGATGGCGCTAATGAAAATTCCGCTCGAGGCGCCAGAGAAGTTCTGATGTCGGTGCTGGGCTTTTTCCAAGTGCTAAAGTCTTTCTTGGTTTAAGCCCATATTGTTGTTGCCGATCGCTTTTAGACATTATCAGATGACAGACAGACAGCCTTACCAGTTAGAAGAATGTTTTACTTAAGTTTAATTTTAATTTAATTTTATTCTAGATCACAGTAGTTAATTTCATATGAAAAATATCGCCATTGTGACTTGTGATTATCTCTTCACATTAATTAACAATTTCTTTCCAATTATTTAATTCACTATGCGACTATGCCAATCTAACAAGTCTCTCTCGCAAAAATTGTGCAACCGTTTCTGACCCACAAATGCGTAAGCTGCTACACATAATAAGCCTTTGGGAAAACCCCCATGCAGATTGCCACTCCGTCATATGAGCCGTTTGTGACTATCCACGCAAGAACAAGTTTTTCTGCAAGCCAGCTTGAGTTTTCATCCATACACCGTTATTCAGGTATTCGTAGAATAACCTCCAATCGTAAAATATGATGCAATACATCCACGCAGCGTGTACCTACCTACTCAAATTGTAGATAATTACTGATTAAATGTCAGATTGTACCATCCGACAGATGATTTGAACCGCGATGTTCTCGATCATTACTCGTAAACGTCGTAATGATGACAAAGAAAAAATCGTGCATATGCAAACGTAATCAATGACGACGTCGTCGCCAGGCCAAATTCGAGCCTCACTCGTGGATGGACGTACGATTAGGTATTTGCTTGGATTGAATTGAAAATTTCGGGACCAGTCCACATGGCTGTCACATGATAGGGGCGCGCTTTAGGGGAATCGTTTGACACATCCCCTATAACTGTGGCTTCCTTTTAATACAAAACGCGTGTGTAAAGAATCAATTTGAAAAGAATTCACTAAACTACCGCGGTTATAGTTGGTGTATCTGTATCTATACGCGGCATTGTTTGGCCGATAATTCATTCAGTTTCGGTAAATCCGGATGGGAGAGGCAATTTCTTAATCATTTTAGTTCATGTGTGGAGCTATAGAGGGGGCCCACCATCAAATCTATGAATAAACCACACCAAGTCAAGAGTTTTAGTCAAGGTCATGGTATGAGCTATGAAGCTAGACAAGCAATTTGGATTTATAAAAATAATTTCGTGCTTGCTGCGAGATTTGAGTTTCACAATCGCATCACTCGGGTTCATTGAGTTTGGCATATGAGCGAGTCAATCTTAGGTACGTGTCTGGTAAACGTTTTTAGTTTGGAATACTTTCGCGCAAATGCATATGCGCATGTGCAGAAGCATTTTATTATTACGACGCGACGCTACATTCTATAAGTTGATTTTACGGATTTATCTACTTGTTTAGAAATTTCAGGTTATTTATACACTTGATGATAGCAATTGTAATAGAAAGAGATTTTACACAATTGACAGCAATTGACTATTGGGACGATTTTTGACATTGACATTTTGGGTGAACAGCAAAATGTCCACAAAGTTCATAAAATGTGTATAAATGTGTAAAATGTAGAAAGAAATTTAACGCAACTGACAGCAATTGACTTTTGGGACGATTTTTGACATTAACATTTTGGTTGAACAGCAAAATGTTCACTCTTGCACTCCAGCACACAATTGCTGTATCTTTTTGTTGAAGTCTGAAGGTTATTTGTTTTAGGAACAGGCTCTAAGTACTCGGGCCCTCAATCTAGGACTCCGGTCCTTTGTACTGTCAAGCATTAACTATTCCCATGTCCCAAGAAATTCTAATCACCGTACTTAAAAGGTTCTGAATTAAAGACAACAAATACTGCAATACCTGGAAACTTGTAAAATGGCAACACCTAACAGCCAAATGTCAAAAGATATTTATAAACACGGGGTAACTACGTGTTTCCCCTATCTAATGTTTAACACATTGGTTAAACTTAAATTACTAGAATTAATGAAGTTTTTTTTCGATATATAATTAACATTTCGTAACTGTCACACTGGCTAACAGTGTTAAATGTGTTAACAATGGGATAGCTTTTGCCAGGCATTTGAGCGCGTGTTTGATATATTTTTTAATAAAATGTCAATATGGAAGGAAATGAATAATTCAATCATAGTTATTCAATATCAACAAAAACAAATTAAACAAATGAAAGAATTATACAGCACAGTTTTAACAAATCAGCGTTCAATCAAAATATGTTTATTTGCTTACGCAGTTTAAACGCAACCAGTCCAAACGTTCTTATTAAAAATAACAGAAAAAAATAAATAAACTAAGGAAGTAAAGGCTGGTTGCTGGTACGCTGTTCGAGTGAAGTAAAATTTTCACTCCTCTCCAAAAAGTGCTGTGAAATTGAAAGTAAAATTTTCACGCCGAAATGTCAAAAATTTAATGCGATGGACAATAAAAGCCAAGTAAAATTGGTTAAGTAACGCCACTTGAACAGCGTACTGCCTGGTGAAATTTTCATGTGGAAAGTTCATTTTGACATTTCGCAGTGAAAATTTTGTATGAAAAATTGGATTTCACTCGAACAGCGTACCAGCATTAAGGAGTAAGTTTCCGTTAAAAAACGCTTATAGAATGGGCACATATAAAATTCAGGTTTTCAGGACGATTACATTTGCCTTGAACGTAAAAACTAGATACTGTCACTTTTACTAGACGTCAGCTAAATAAATTAAGAACTTAACTACTGGTAGTTTCGCCGTTTTTAGTTAAATTTACTTCAGCATTCACAGTTGTGACAGTTCAGCATTGCCACTGAATTCTATAGGAAATGTAGTACGTTATTTACAAAAATTTAGTACTCTTAAACAAAATTTATTACCACCAAATTTTTTTTTCTTTTATGTAAGCAATACTTCTAATGGTTCAAAAATGACATTATTGGTTTTTTTGAGCTTCTGACTTAGCAAAGTTAAGTAGATAAATGCGTAAAAAAAATAGTTTCAGTCACATTTGCTTGCAATTTCCACCCACATCGCCAGAAAGGTTCCATCATAAGCTGCTGCTGTCAAGTCTTCAAGTTAAACTGGTTCGTATACCACCTTTCCACCAGCATTACGTTTTTCGACATTCGTTAACCAGTCCTTGCGATTTTATTCGAATACACGTAAAGAACGAATGAAAGAATGAAAAGTGTGCAAGAAAAGAAATTGCATGGAAGGGCTGAAGTTCGTTGAACTTGCTAGCAGAGAGCGTGTATCATTGCAATTGCTTAAAGCGTGTACGCATTTCAACAAGAAGAATCTGAAATGTGCCTCTCCGCGAGGTTGCTTAATTTTGACAGTAGGTCAGTAGGTAGAAATTTTTAAGAATTCTTACGCATTTTACTCAACTGTCGTTTTTGTCGTTTCTCAACTCGAAAAATTCGTAAAAGAGAGCGGCTTCGAGAGAGCAAGATATTTCCCCTCTTACTGGTTTTTACTCAACAAATTTCTTTGCGTAAGAATTGAAACAACTGTCAGTCACCTGAAAATTGACAGCTGATTTGAATTTGTTGTTCTATTTGGTATTTTGGTAAGTTAACTATCTGTTATTTTTCACAGGTTACTACAAAAGCGTTCCTTAAGTTTTGCGTAAGTTTACCTCTCTGAGAGAGAATTCATCCCCTCCACTGTCATTTTGACAGTCTTTTCCATTTTTACTTCAAAAGTAAAGGAACAGACCTAGTGTAAACTTCTGTAGAGATAACAAATGACACATAACAGCGCCTCATTCCAAGTGGTAAACAACTAACTCTGTTGTGCATTAATTATTATCTCAGAAATATTCCCGATCTTAAAAATTGACACCTGTCAAATTTAAGCTTGAAATAAATGAATCGAACGGGTTGGGTTCGATATCCCGCTTTTTATAATTCCGATTCTTAAAATCCCGCTTTTTATAATCCCGCTTTTTTAAAATCCCGCTTTTTAAAATCCCGCCTCTTATAATCCTGTTTTTTTATAATCCCGTTTCTTATTATCCCGCTTTAACAATCAAAAGTAGTTGCTTTATTTTTAAAAATCGCCGCGATTTTTAAAAATAAAGCAACTATTTTTGATTGTAAAAGCGGGATAAAAAGAACTTTAAAATAAATTAAGCAATGAGTGTTTTTTTGAAATGCAGTTTATTTTAACATTTATCATTTTTAGAGGAAGTAACAAAACAAGAAATAAATAATATCAAAATAAATTTGTGAGTAATAAATATGACAATCTTCAATAATTAAAAAAAAAGTAATGTTATATATACAGTAAAAACTAAAAACATTCGGATGCATTTTCTATTTGGTCGAGTATTTTTAATATTTTTAAATATATATAATATTATAATAAAAAAGCGCATATAACCAGTATCTATTTTTTTGATAACAATGTTTTGTAAAAAAAACGGGATTAGCGGGATTTTAAAAAGCGGGATTATAATAGATCGGGATTTAGAACAGGCGGGATTTTAGAAGACGGGATTTTAAAAAAAGCAGCATTTTAGCAGACGGGATTTTAAAACTTTTTTTTCGGGATTTTGGAAAAGCGGGATTTCAAAAAACGGGATTCCGATACGCTCCCGAATCGAACAATGTCTTGTACGTGGAATAAACATCCTATAATCGCGACCCTCATAGCTGGGGTAAGCGGGACAATGAAGTTAAATAAATGGGGACGAGCAAGAATTTGGTTCAGTTAGTCTTCCATGCTGGATGACTTGATGTGTCTTTGGGCTAGATCGGTCAGTTTTTTGTTCAGTTTTTACACTCAGATAGCACTGGCGCGTTTGCAAGTATTAGAACGCAAGCGTCAAAAATGGGTTTAGTGGTAAACGAGGGCAACACAAAATATATGCTTTCAACAAGAAGGGACACGCAACATCGACGTATCGGACAGAACGTCACAATAGACAGCTATAATAACTCTGAGGTAGTAAGGGACTTTGTCTACCTCGGCTTCTCTATTAATTCTGAAAGTGACATCACCTCCGAAGTCAAACGAAGAGTTCCACTTGCCAATCTATCTTTTTCTAGAAAAAGAATTCATTTATTTAATTTAATAGGAATATTTAACATTAAGTGGTCCAAAAAAGCAAAACAAATTTTTTTCGGTTGCATTTTACGTATCGCTATAACAAATTCAAACTCCTTTTGTTAGTAGCTATTTCTTCATTGTCATCTATTTTCCTTTTAGGTGTCTAATACAATTCTTGAACGTTGATGGATTAAATAAGCGCAGCTCTGGCAGTTCGTTGTCGGTAAGCATATCCAATATGACGCTCATTTGATGGACATCACACTGTCAGTCCCTGCATTATATTCTTCGCGGCTCACTGCTCTTTTCTCCACACCAACACGCAACAAATGGATATCCAAGATATCAACCAAATAAAGATCTGTAATAAAATACACGATGCACATATGAATTCACAAAAATTTAAATGTATCAATTGACGTACGACTTGCCGACGGCGGTATTGCATCAGAGCTTGGTTCGCGACTTCGGAACGCCTCCACGCCACGAGAGTATTCTTCGCTGCCCTCCTTTATCTAAAACGCATTCCTGATTGCATTTAGATCACATTTAAGGTCAGCACTTACCTTCTTCATGTTTCCCGAAATCCTTACTCCAAATCCCGTCTTAACGTCATTGAACATTAAGTCAATTAATTTATCATCCTTCGTGTCCTGCGCCTGATCCTGAGTCAACGCATTTAAGTAAAAGAAAATCTCACCAGTGTTCTTAGTCGCAGCTGTCAAGACAAGCCTTGTCGTCCACTGTCTAGAGTTGATGGTCGAGTTGGGCCCCACCGCAGCCCATGCACTCTCATGCACTATACGGCGCACCTCGGCAGCAAAGTTGATCGGCTGTTCTTCTGCCGATGCATTTGCATTGACAGCTAACGCAGTGCTGAAAAGACAGACACAGCAAGCCACTAGCAGCATCATCTTTGGGCGATGTTCTGCGAAAACTAACTGGGACAGTTCAAGTGTTCGAAACTGATTCCATGCACAGGCTTATCTACTTTGTTCAAGATGAACTGATTATAAGGTTCGGGGTCAAATCGTTGTACTGATTTTATTGATCTATTCGATACTGATGTAGGTAAAAAGGGCAAGAACTTATAGCTCATGTGAATATTGTTATCAGCGTGAAATTGTCAGTGTGATTGGAAATAGTTTTTCGAAAACGAGTAGATTGCCATGGTAAAAGACAAACGAAAGATTTCACCTTTAGAAGTGAAAAAGGCTGCCGCAATATCGTGTTTACGCTGGACGTCCGCATATGGTCGCATCTATTTGATTTTGACAGTTGCTCCGCATTAATCGTATCGCACCGAATGCCCGTGCTTACGCTGGTGGTCCAGGTGGTCATTCGCCAATAAACAAATCGCCAGGGTCATTTTGGCAAATATTCATAGTTTTGTGGTGACTGCGAATTGTCCATTATGCTGCTGCAAGAGCCCAACAAAATTGTATCTCTAACTTCTAGAAGCAAACTAAAACATCCACCGCCCTCGAAATCGAAGGCATAAAATAAAACCACTTTGTTTAACTGTCATTGATTACTGATTGGCCACATTCAAAAACTTAGTTATCTTAATTCGAATAGATTGGTCTGAAAGAGATGTAACCTGAACGCAAAAACAAGAATGGTCGGGAACGTCACTTTTCCTACGTCAGCGGACTGTCAACTTAGTACTCAGTCACGAATTTCTTGACTAGATTCGTCGGCTACCCCTCCATAAACGTCAACTAGCACAGCAGCCAATGTGACCGATCTAGGCCAATCAAAACTGAGATACATCAAGTCAGTCAGCTGTCAGACTTACTAAACTAGACACTTGAACGTCCCCATTGATAGCGCCCCGCAAATAAAAAAAAATTGTACTCACCAAATGAAGGACAAATGAACTACCTATTTTCAAAAGTAACGAATAATAACTGTAATCTATTTCAAACACGCACAATGACAATTGACAACTTCCAAAGATAAAAGCGGCACTCTTTTCCATGGCGGACATTTCCGCAAACTCAGACTCCCTCAAAGCACGCCAAGTTTATTTAGATTGAGCTTTGCGAAGCTCTATTTTTCCCCATGATATTTACCAGAACTATGGCTGTGGGACTTTCTTCTATTTAAAATAAAAATCGCATAGGATTAGGAAATCTTCCCACAGGCTCAAAAGGAATCTGCTGCAATTCTAAACAAACAAATCAATTCGCAACGGATTAAACCGTCATCAAAACAAACAGAAAACAAATTCAAATGAATACACGAATGGATGTGTGAGTTTGTGTGTGCCCCGGAAATTATAAAGGTACAACAAACCACTTCCTCAGTCAATTGTCCTTGTGTGCACCAACCGCAAGCGCATCCTTAAATATTTACAAATCAATCAGTTCCGGGAGGAAAATCTCTCCCGTGCGGGGAATTCGTATCAGCGATTCACTCGAGGGTCCTTGTATAAGATTTAGTTTATATCTGGTTCGTCTCCAACATTAGGGTTGATTTGTGTTGTCCTGCCCGGGGCTGTGGGATGGAAAATCTAGTAGCATACGTTCGGTCACGTGTTGCATGACGTTTTCAATTGCCAGTTGTGGCCAATGTCATTTGCACAAAGCGACACAACACAGCCGAAAATGGTTAACGACATTGACAGAGCCCTCGCTAACTGCAAGGGGTGCCAGTGCATTTGAAAGGAATTCACCCTTGTTCAGTCGCACGCTCTCAGGCAATTATCACCAGAAAATTGCTAGCTTGGAAAATTACATGTTAATAAATTGGCCGGAAAATGTTAGACGGATGCATATTTGTAGATACAGATCAGTGAGGTGCCGACTGGCAGGACTGACCCGAAAAGGGGTAAGATGTGACTTTGCAATTGAATTTTCTATTCATCCGTTTCATTGGCTTACACGATGATTATGCTATTCGCAGGATATAGGTTAGATCTGTATTTAAATAGGTAGTGTTTTTCACATGGGATCTGGTTCTTGTTTGTGTGATGCAACAAAGGACCGATAAACGTCAGTTTCTTCTTGCTTTAAAAATGCGAAATTGTAAATATCCCACTTTAATTCACTTGATTCTAAATTTTTCCGACTAACTTTTCGATATTTTTATTTTCAAACTTGTTTACTTTATAATTGAAAAACAATGGCCGCTTTCCACTGCCCGCTAGTTAACTAGCGGCATGTCAAACTTCATATGAAAAAATTGACATTTCACACTTTGCTAACACTTTAACACTAACACTTTTTGTTAAATATCCCTTTCAAAAAAATAGGTCTGTTCCTTTACTTTAGTAATGGAAAAGACTGTCAAAATGACAGTGGAGGGGATGAATTCTCTCTCAGAGAGGGAAACTTACGCAAAAGTTAAGGAACGCTTTTGTAGTAACCTGCGAAAAATGACAGATAGTTCATAAATGCCAAGTGCCAAATAGAACAACAAAATCAAATCAGCTGTCAATCTTCAGGTGACTGACAGTTGTTTCAATTCTTATACGCAAAGAAATTTGTTGAGTAAAAACTAGTAAGAGGAGAAATATCTTGCTTTTTCGAAGACGCTCTCTTTTATGAATTTTTCGAGTTGAGGAACGACAATTTAGTAAAATGCGTAAGAATTCATGAAAAGTCGTAAGATTTACATAAAAGTAAAGAACAGAAATAATTTCTAGCGCAAAACTACCCGCTGCATTGAGAAAACAAAAACGATCTGTAAAAGTAAAATCGTTCAAGCGTAAGCAAAATAAAAATAAATGCGAAGGGTTCCTTTATCTGGGATATTTTGCGCTAAACGTCTAGCGGCCAGTGGAACGCGGCCATTGACAGCTCGTTCCTTCATGAAAAATATTGCCGCAAGGGAATTTTACAATTTTTGCCAGAGCCCAAAGCTCCAGCGCTGTGTAAGTTTTTGTTTATATGTACCTGGCAAGTAAACTCAAAATGCTAGCATATTTTTGACATTAAATTTGACAACGCTCTTTCTGATTTTATATTCGAATTCGAAGAAGCGATCGCTTTCAACTTTAGGAGTGGAGACGACTTTGTGAAAGTATACCGGCTCAGGCATTGACTTATTATATATGGACTGCTAGTGAAATGTCATTCTCATAGTTTTCTGCGAGAAAATATGTTCCAAAACAGCACAGGCGCTACTGTTTCGCTGCGGAATAGCAAAGAAACACATGCCGCCGTCAAATTTAAATCTCAATAGTAACGTAAACAAAACAGCGATATTTTAAAAAAAAAAAGTTCCTGTCCATAGCAACATGTAAACAATAGAGCGACATCTTTACCGAAGATATTCATTTTCATAGCAACATGTAAACAAAAGAGCGTCATCTATTCAAATGATAGAAAGCTTCGAAGAGTGATTTCAAATTCTTCTTTTAATTATTTATTGACCATAAACTGAACAATTTCGTTTAAATTTCCAAATCACAGACTTGTTTTCAAAAAAAACCGAATGCCAAATGACAGTTACGTATACGTTCAAATTATGGAGCTCGTATGTAGCTTACCTTTTTTTCCGCAGCGAAACAGTAGCGCGTCGAGTTTTGAAACATGCGTGAAGTTGGCTAGTAGCAGTCCATATATAATAAGTCAATGGGCTCAGGTGTTGGCAGTTGATAAAATTAAGATTAGGAAAAATTCAGAAATAGTTGCCTGGATTTATGAAGGGTCGAATTACCGCACCCGTGAGCGGGCAATACGTCACTGAATTTGTTTGATTTTACAAACACAAATTCAGTCACATTGTACTCGATCACGGCTGCGGTTATTCAACCCTTGTACTCCATATAAGTTACCTGAACGATGTAAATGCCAACTTGGTCGGTAACGTCACTTTACCAACATCAGCCACATATACGAAACGTCAACTAGGTACTCAGCCGCGAAGTTCTTGACTAGATTTATCGGATAACCCTCCATAAACTTCACGTGACCAGTCTAGATTAATAACAAATTAAACACTGAAGTCAGCCTGCTGTCAGACTTGCTGTACTATAGACTTTTTAATGGTCACAGTTAATGGAACGACTGACATTTGAATACAGACAACTTGTTTGTTAGAAAAAGATCCACAAATGTTGGCGTTGCTAGACATTTGTGGATCATAAATCTTAGCCTAAGAGAACAGAAACAATGATCAAAAGTACGGGAACACTTCGAAAGCAATCTGACAGTAGACACGTAGCTATGCTTAAACTACCTGGAATTATGTTAGGTACATTGCCTTTGATAATTTTTTAGCGTACGGGAACAGAATATGACACATAGACCTTACAAAAATGATCTCCATCCTTGTGAATTTGACAAAGGGGGAGGCAGATCACTCCACCATACAAGTTTGAACTGAAACTCTTCACTGATTTAGGATTTTTATTTTAAATCAGATTCCCACGAACCATTTAAAATATTCTAATTAAATATTCATAGAAACACAACTTTAAACCACAGGAACAGCACCAGTCGCAACCTCATTGAGACACCACTCACTCAGTACCGCAATGCGCTAATCCTTAATCCAGGATCAAGTCAATTGAGAATGAAAATATTATTCTTTCTCACATTCGATTCACCTTAAACAAACAACACTATGCGTATACACTCCTCGCGTTGCATCCCGGAAGGATGCGTGCATGCCCACGTGTAAATCCCTTCCAACCCTCGTGCGTCGTCCCGAATATACCAGTTGGATAGGGATACATGCGATACCATCTACCAAATTAACAACAATAATTTGATTGTGGACTTGGGTGAGCTCACGCGAATTAACAATCCTGTTTACATTGCTTTGTAACAAGATTGCACTTAAGGATGTCAAATCAAAGCGCCGCCACGCATTTGATCCGTTCTCCCTTTTTTTGTACCGGCCAACACACACAACTCACCCCTCACCTTCAATTCGACGATGTTATCTCGCTGCTGTCGGGGTTGATTACTGTCATCAGAAGGACGTTCGCAATGCAAATAACGTTTTGCAAGGACGACTAACATATTGAATAATGTGGATTTTGTCGCCTCCAGCTATTGAATGAGTGATGTTTCATGTGAACGACGATCGGTCGTGTGGCACACGTAAGAATGGAACGCAAGGATACACTGAGGACGGCGTGGCTAATTTCGATGTTTTTCCATTGAAGGAAAATAATTCATTTATAGTTCGTTGACAGTGTCGCTGACACCCTTGTGATTGCGTTGGTTAAATGGTGGTGATTGCATAAGGCGATGCACAATGGACAGTCGTCCTTGCCTTTGGTGCGCGGTTGAAGAGAAAAAAAAGGAAACTACAAAAGCTGATCTGTTTGTGATGATCCAAATTTGTGGTAATAAAATTTCGCTTAAGCGGTTTCCTGTGACAATTGTGACGATTTTTTTTTTTGTTGGTCTGGGAAGAGGTGGTGCGCGTATGTTTAGCGCGTAATGAAGTGGAAAGGAGTTTTGTTTGTAATTAATTGGTTAAGGGTTCATCGTTCAAACGAGAAACTGTTGTGGGAATCTGGAATAAACCGATGTTGATGGTCAGGGTAAATTACTGACTTTAGAAAGTTTTTACGTCTTTGAGGATATGGAGCCAAGAGAAAAAAAAAGAAGGAGAAAGTTACTTGAAGTTCCCCTCGGGCTGACAAACGGACCATTATAAAAGTGAGAGAAAGCGTTGGGAAAGAAAAATGACGAACAATCTCTACCAGAAGAAAAAAAAAGCAGAGACACCGCGAAACAAATCTATCTAGCCTAATCTAGATCCAAACCAACCTAATAGTATAAACTAAGGCCAAAGCTATTAACACTTATACTTGAATCTAACCTATCTATACTCTTACCCGAAATGCAACCCTTGTCTCTTGAAAGTAGAGGTTAAGGTTGATCTCGAAACATGTCATATCTTAATAGCATGGAAGGGCCAACCCATACTTGATAGCATGTCATGTCATCATCGAAAGCTATCCCTGTCTGGCCGAAATTGTGAGAAATAACCTTCCAGTCACAACTTTAGAAAAGCCTAAAGGAGAATGCTGAAACGCGTCAGGTAAAGACGTCGGGTAGTATAACTTGCGTACCATTGTCGAACTAACAAAAGGACAGCGTTCCGAAAATTTACACACCGTGAGCTGTTGAACCTAGCCGCTCATAAATAAAATTAAAATTAAATAAAAAAAAAATTAAATTAATAAAAATGTTCGAAGAATTTTTGTTGGAACACAGTAACAAAAGTTCCACGTTAATTCAAAAAATCTCAAATAAAGGGTTTCCCATAATTCACGAAAATTTTGAATTTTGCGCCATTTAATAGTTTGGTAATGCCAATGGAAAAAAATATAACAATGTGACAGCTGACAGTTCGTGGTTGGTAAAAATGGAGCGCTATACGAAAAAACAACACGTTTTCATTGCTGAGCAATATTTGAAAAATAATGAAGGTTTGTCAGCTACATTCCGCCGTCATAGTGATTTAAGACCATCAAGCATCAACTGTGAAGAGAATTACTGAAAAATTCAGTGAGACTGGATTACGAGTAATTGTTGAGAAACATAAACATATTTAAATAGTCTAAAGTTTTTTTTTAACGTTTTTAGGCTTTTTATTATTTTTTATTGTAATTGCTTTTATTTGTAATTGTATTTTAATTGTAATTGCTTCATGATCCCCAATATTTAATTCTGGACCTAAATTTGCACAAACATTTTTCTGCGCCTGGGGCATATAACGAAGTCTATTAATGACCTTGTGTGCTCCGTGATACTTGTTGGTTTATATATCACTTGCTTTAAATAAATCTGTACCGTAAATCGTACCGAGCATAAATCACAAGATATGGATTTGGCCAACGTGTGGTTTCAACAAGACGGTGCCACATGCCATACACCGATAGAGAAAGAAAGAATTCAATTACTGCATGAGTCATTTCCTGTGTGTAGGCCGTTTTTTACGATAAGAATTGGCCATTCGCTATTTTACAAACAAGCCCACGACCACCAACGCCTTCAAAAAGGAAATTGGGAGGTGTATTAATCAAATTCAGCCAAATTTAATAAGAGTAGGCACGTACTTGACAGCAAAGCCGTGGCGGCTATTTATCTATTTGCTATTCCATACATAACCCTTATCTGTATACCTATACCTACTCTATGAATCAATACAAAAATTAAGCTTTCTAATTAAAAATCTGTATTTTCTATCAAAATTACATTTTGCGTAAATTATGGGACACCCTTTATAAGACCCAAAAGAAAAATTTAAAAAAAAATTAAAGAAACTTTAAATGAAAATAAATGTTAAATGTTAAATGTTAAATCACAAGAAGTTTCGCGTAGCTGAAATTTGTTGACTTTAAAACAAACCTATTTCTCTCTTATACCAAGGTATATAACCGCGCACAAAACTTTACTAGGTTAGGTATAGGTACTAAAAGAAGAATCTAACTGCAAAAATAAAGGGAAAAATAATTAAAAGTTTACCACAAAAAAAATCACCATGTGCTTCTCGCTCTATTATTGGAGTTGATTCTTTCGGCCTTACCAATAATCAAATTTAGTCTGGCAGTTAACGCAAAGACTCCAGACTTTCCAAAATCGCTTTACCAATAAACGAATTTAGTCGCCAGGTTATCCCTAACTGTAGGGTTAAATATTAATGGTCAGAAAGCCATGTTTATGTCGTACACTAACCCTAATTATTACTCTGTCACAACTCGTTCTGCAAAGGAATGTTGCCATGCATACTCAAATTTTAGTAGTAAATCAAAATATGGTATTATATCTTAGGAGCAAGAAGTGTCAATCGCGAACTTCAAGTAACTACAATTTTTGATATAATTAAATAAAACTGTGTAATGGCGTTTTCGATTAAAGAAAAGAATTGCCCTTTCTATGAAAAGAGCAAATCTAGAAGTGCTCTTTCTATGTTTTTCATGTTTCATTGAAAAAGAAAGTGCACTTCCAGGTCAATTCTCAACACGAAATAAGTGTCCGGAATATTTTTAAAGAAGTTCCTTGAATTCACCAACACACACAAGCAAAATGTCAGATTGAAATGTTTGTTGTGCTATTAAAAACAAATTTTGTGCTTCGTGATCGGAAAATATCCAATTATGAGTGCAAATGTAAATTTCAAATGAAATATTATATTGATTTGGCCAATGAAAACATTCATATTTAATGTACATCGCAAAAAAAAAGGAGCAAAAAAAAACAAAGGAAAAGAGAGAATGAAAAAACTGTACCCAAATGAAACATTTTAAAAGCACATATAAACGAATATATCCCGACAATTTTGATGAAACTCTTCTGCAACCGGTTAAAAACTTTTACAAAACGTTTTTTAATACGGAGGTAGTTAAAATCGGTTATTTAAACTAAGCATTATTTTTCACGAAGCATTTTTTCACAATCTTCGCGCGAATTACTCCGCTTAACTGAAAAGCCTGGTTAACTGAAGAAAAAATAAACTGTACAACATAAATTATTAATTCATTTAATCAAAAACATAACAACTGAAGTCAATTCGTTTGTTTGTTTTGCTCTATTTACCCGTTTTCGATGTCTCGTTTTGTTTTGAGTTTTACTTTAAAAATCTTGACATACCTATTGGAAATAAATGTGTTTTTTTGTATATTTAAGCTGAATACATAAGTGAAATCGGGTTAAGTTTTCGTCTGAGCTCCTGTTAAATGATCTTGTTTTTCAAAATATCCGAAATTCGCTTAAAAGAAAATTCCGCTTAAGTGAAAAAATAATTGATGTTTCAGTTAATATTTACTATTCTCTATTAGAAAAGCCGAAAATGAAAATAAATGAAATGAAACGACCAAATAAATTAAAATACCGTATTAAACAATAGGAGCATACCTAATATCCTATATCCACACGTATAGACACTTAAAACAAATTGGCAACACCGGTCCCATAAACAGAACCTAGATCTGACACAACGAACTGATTTGATCGTTTTGATAGGATCCTTTCCCTAGGTATCATATTGCAACTAAAACTATTGTTTCCCCCGAAAGTGCTCCTCCTCCGCGATTCGTCCATGGAACATGTTCTTCCCTTACGATTTCCACAATAAAGCGCACTATCGGTTTATCAAATCTATTAATAGTTTTAATAAACTTTTTACCAGATAGTACACACCACCAACTAACCTATAGTGGCAAAAGAACTCTCGTTCGGCATATATTTTATCATTTGAGAGGTTGCCGATTCTTCAACAGATATAAGGTCCATAAAAATATCTTCGTCTCGACTTGAATTCATTTTCAATCTTTATTCAATTTTTTGAAAAACAAAACTTACTGCATGAAAACAAAAACAAATGATTTGCCATCTGATAACTGACAACGATTGACAGCAAATTTGTAATAGATTCAACAGAAAGTCTTCGTGCTAGTAAAACTGGAGGTTAAATTGTTTATTGGTACCATTTCAAAAATGCTGTACATTTTAATTTAAACTGGCAGTCAACTAATAGTCGACATTAGTGTTTGATTATTAGTAAGGCCGTTTGCCTTTACGATGGGGAAACAAAACGCAACTGCTGGAAGTGCAACAAATCTACGTTAACATGGTAAGAAATTATTTTATTTTATTGAGCGTTGAGGAAGAGTTTGTTTACCTTTTTTCTTAAAGCTTGTTTTTCTACCTAAAGCAGGTATAGCACTAGGTATTGTACCCAAAACACAATACATTATTTCCAAGGAGTACATACCAGTCATCTGTCTTCACGTCTTTCAATCGCACATAATAGATATAAAAAGTTAGTAAGTCTACAGAAACTGCTCTTGTATAGGTTCGATTAGATTAATCACACTCAAGAATTACCAAGGCATTGCACAATGCACAGGGCTAACATTGATGAACCCATGCCGCCTCTTCTTCAGCCAACTACGCGAAGAAGTGCTTTCTCTACTTATCTTGTCTCTGGATCCTTAAGTTCTCAATGAACTTCTTATCTTGACAAACCACGCAACCTTGCTCGCTTCCAAGAAACTGTAGAATACGGAGCTTCAGTTTTATTCATCTGAACTCTCAGGTTGCCCAGCATTCTCATTAAACATTTTTCTCTTGTTAAGACATTGGGGAAGTATCTAGTTTAGTAAATCTGGCAGTGGCGCAGTGGCTTTATGTTTAGTGTGTTGGACTACTAAGCGAGGGGTCCTCGGTACGAATCTCGAAAGAACCAAATTACATCTTAAGGTTTGTTTCCAATGCGCCACCTCTCGCGAACGTCTGACAAACATCCGAGAGTAAAACTGTCATGAAAGAGATTCTCCCTGCCATTCGTCCAAAATTGAAAACCAACACAAAACGAATGGTTGTGAGAAGCTAGGCCTAGGGTCCCACAGACCGGTCGCGCCAAAATATTTATTTATTTATTTTACTTAATTCGTTAACTAAGTAAACGTCATACAAACAAGTCAGGTATTTTCAAAACAATGAATTTTGTTTGCCTTTAATTGTACATTGTACAACCAGAACTTCTTTTTCAGACGTTCCTTAAAAACAGGTGCAAATTGAAATGATTGTGGTAACTTCCTATACCAGCATCCACAGATAAAATTTCAAAACACATAGGCAGGTATTGTGTCTACTCGCTGTCACTCCTTTCTTTCCCAAAATCCGAAAATGCAAAATAAGGAAAAATAAACCGAACCCAGGCAACTTATTTCGCACAACGAATTCGATTCCGCGTCCAATGCGCGAGTGTCACAACCGTACTTCAAAAACTTTTACAACTGAATATACATAAACCTGGTGAGTAAGCGTCTGTCAGTTGCAGACTGAAGGGTGACGTTTTGATTCACCCCATATAAGACATCCCAGTTGTTAACATTGAATTGAATATTGTCGAAAACAGGTGGAGTTGTTTTTTGATCATCTGCGGGTATGCATTGGTTTGCAGAAGGGATGATTTGTGACGTATAGATAACGTAATCCTACGAAAAAAACTCGTTGTATCGGTAATGCAGGTTTTTCCCAAATAGATTTCTTATGTTCCTTATTGAGAATATTTACCGTTGTAGGTATTAATTGTATGTATTTAGAAGCAGGAAATAATAACATCCAGTCCTACGAATGTAAGCAGGAAAGACTTGCAACCTCACTCCCTTCACCTCCTTAAATTATATTATTATTATAATTTATTTTCAGCATCCAATAGGTAATAGGTATCATCTTGTTCACTTCTCATGCCCATATGACTTAACTGACTTATAGCTTTCTGGAAAGTGAATTTTCATCAGGATGTAATTCGGGCGCAATGGGAGTCTAATAGGAGATCGAATGGAGTAACACCCAGCTGTCAGATTTTGTTCGCATTCTGAAAAAAGTAAAATAGCTATTTTTTTAAATTATAGGTTTAGAGACAATTAAAGAGCATCATCTGCTTCATCTCGCTTTTTAAGTCCTACAGAGTTAAAAGGTTTCAAATATGTGATCTCCTAAACTTCTTTAGATGGCGTGTGTTCTAATCGATCGATAGATATCATTTTAGAAATATCCTCGAAACTGTAGAACATTTTAAAACCGCCGATCCATTAAATAAAGCTTCCTTTAAATCTTCCTGTAGAAGCGAAAAGCTGTCGAAAAGGACCCGATAAGAACCGAATACCATAAAGACTGTTCTGGTGAACATTTTGTGCTCCATAAATAAATGACTTAGGTCAAAGTGCCTTTAGGTACCAGTTTTTGCTCTAAATATAAGTAAAGTCATAATGTACCAACCTACAAAAGAAAAAAAAGTTTCCTGTTATATTATGCACAAGAGTTATGCGCTCTATATGGATTGGGCATACTTCATAGACGTCTGTCACTTCAGTTCGGTATAATAAATGATAATGCCAGATATACGTTGATTCTAGCAGTTGCCTAAACACATCTGAACATACCTACCCCACCCGGCTGGCAAAAAAAGGCGACTAGGTGTCTGTCAGAACCAGCATATGCTGTGTTTTTTTTTAACCAAACGAGGAAAACGCTACAGCTTGCGACATATGCTGACAACTGCTCGAAATATACCTTCTCGTAGTCATAGCCAGCTCTTGTATCAAAATCAACGATGCTGAACAATTTAGTAACAGTTATCCGAATGCTTACACCAGATATCTATATAAATTCTAAAATTGGACCAGCCACTCAATAAAATTATATTTTCACTTCTACCTAGGCTGCGAGTGGTGTAGGTAAACTTTTTTCAGTTACAAAGTCCCCACATAACCTTGAATTTGATCAGGAATTCCTATATTTTCACCCAATCCAACAAAAAAGAAACAAATTCAAAATGGCGCCTATGGTTTCCATGAGAAAGCAGCTTCACATGTACAGAAGCTCCACCCCTAGCAACAGAATACCACAAGGACGAAATCGATTTCATACCTCACTCAGAGCAAATCCTTTAGGGATGAAAAATCGCCATTAAAATCTCCTTGGAGGCGGAGTTTCATCTTTCCTGTTATACGCAGTTTGCTATAAAAATCATTCACATCCTTGGGAATAAATTCAAATTAGATTCTGCACCGGTGTAGGATGGTCGAGTAAATATTCGAATTGGAGAAACTTAAACCTTGTCAAATCAGAACCATAGTGTTTAAAAATAAAATTTAAAAATAAAAGTGTTTCGATTGTCGGCTTTGAAATGTCGCGTAATCAGCTACCGGATTCGTCTTCGTCACCACCAATTAGGTTAGTTAAAATTAAAGAACTGTGATTTTGATGTAAAAATGTGACCTTACCTATACATATAAGTTGAAGTCTAAAGCTTAAACGAAAAAACTGTAATGTATGTGAAGTGTTTTATGCCTTCCTACTTTTTGATTTATGAATTGTCATATAAGTTATGCCAATTTTTTTCCGAGAACATGTTTTTTAGCTCTTTTTTGTAATTTCTGTACTTTGAGAATGAGCCAAAATATACCAAGAGCGACCCTTAAAATATTAAGATTATCCGTCGGCGAAGTCTGTTTGTGGTCCGAACTTAAAAACCCAATTGTGATTTAATCGCCGACAACTATCTGTTTTTTTAAAGGTAACAGTTACCTACCTAATTATTGTAAAGGGTTTTCCAATAAGAGGTGTTATTTTGATATTCAAAGAAAAATGCCATTTTTGAGATATATGATCGGATATTTATGCCGTTAATAATGAACAACTACATCAGCCAAATGGCCACCACACCCACGCTTACAGGACCATATCCTTTTCATGAAATTTTCCATAACAAAATCGCAAAGTGGCTGCCCCAATCCTCGATAGACTCACGAATTCCATCTTTGAGGTCTTGAATCGACGCTGGGCTGCTGGCGTAGACCTTATCTTTCACGTGGCCCCAAAGGAAGAAGTCGCAAGGTGTTAAATCACAAGATCTCGGTGGCCAATTGTGATCACCTCTTCGAGAGGTAACACGGTCCGGAAACTTTTCCCGTAAAAGATCAATGGTTTCGTTGCTTGTGTGGCACGTAGCGCCAGCCGTCTTGTTGAAAGTAAACGTTGTCCAGATCAATACCATCCAACTCAGGCCATAAAAAATCATTAATCACGTTTGTGGAATGCCCAATTCCAAAGAACTACGAGGAATGGACAAACCTGCGTTTTCTTCAACACTTTGGGCTACAGCAGCAATATTCTCAGTTGTTCTTGACTCTTGAGCGACGTGCACGGGTTTTATTCTTCACATCACTAACTTGTTCCAACAGCTCGAACTTTTCCACCAATTTCTGTATTGCGGTTCGACAAGGTGCTTCACGACGACCCAAAAATGTTTTAGTTTCGCGAACTGTGACTGCTAAATTTCCACCATTTTTGTAGTGAATTTTTTATAATTTCAATGCGTTGTTGAAGCGTGTATCGTTCCATTTTTAGTAATAGCGTAATTTCTAATTGTCAAATGTAAAAAAATAACAGCTTCAAAAGTGACAGCTACCGAAATAGCGAGCTATTCAAAATAAGGCTTGTTATTGGAAAACCCTTTACATATTTTAATTGGAACGTCAAACCGTTTCACTGTTCGCTGATCATGAGTGTCTGAGAAAGTTTAAATAATTAAAAAAAATATATAACTTGAGTTATTCCTCGGCAGCAAAATCGATTTCTTCTTAAGATATTCTACGTAGCGTGTGACTTTTTTGAATGAATGCTTGTTTTTTCTGGTGCGGTGCTGAACGCGGTCTCCCACAAAAGAGCATTTCTATTGCGTTAAAACAAGTTTGTTATTCGTTATGACGGCGCTAGTGGAGCATTTACCAAAATGAAGGTGTGTTTTATTGCCTGAGAACATCTATAATATACTTTACTTTGCTGAAATAAATGTTTAATAAAACGCGCCTATTGTATAAAAACTTGTCCATTCGTATCTAAACTTTCCCGACCCAAGAACTAAAAAACTATTAAAAATTGAGCGAAAATCTTTGAGTAACTTACATCCATGGCACCTACTATTGTGCCGTCAAAAAACAGTGAAAGCAAAAGAATCAATAACCAATTGTAGTTGAAAGAATTGGTGTCTTTCTACAGCAAAACGAAACGTTCTAAGAAAATATTCATATTCAACCATAACCCCGCATTTTCTTTGTTATTATTACACATTTTTTTTAATTTTTGGATATTGCCTTTTAAGTACAAATAGCTTTGTGATTTGACATATTACCTACTTCCTGTTAAGCTTTTCTGTTTCGATTGACGAGAGAAGCTGCTGATTAATCGTTGTCGATTTAAATCAAGTAAGCGAATGAAACAAGCGTCTCAATGATCGCTTTTCATCATTTCAACGGAGAAATGAAAATTAACAACAATTTTACAGTTCTCTTAGAAAGCTACGCTTATTGGAGTACACGTAGTTTAATGAAAAAACTATACCCACAATAAACTGGTTGAAATATTCTGGGGACGTTCAAGAATCTAGTTTTATAAATCCGACAGCTAGCTGACTTGGTCTCTCTTAGTTTTGATTGGCCTAGATCGGTGAGATTAACAGTGGAAACATAGTTGAAGTAAAACGTCAACTAAATTTGTGTGGACTAGGTATAAGAACGCGTTAACTTGGTAAGTCAGTTGTCAGATTTACTTTTCAGTTGGTTCTTATACGGCCTTAGCGAGGTATCCGTCGGAACGGGAAATTCTCCGCAACGCATACTCTGTCGGAGGCTCAAATCCAAATCGTAAACAAATTCCGCAACCAAGTTCTGGAGGATATCGGAACCTAGCTGTCAAAAATTAAAGAAAAAAATGCACTTCATCGCAATTCAAAGTAATTCGCCGATATGCGTTACAAAATGTCGGAGAAATATTCCGAATAGATGTTCCGAAGAATACCTCAAAGCAAAAATCCTCCGAATCGCATAAAATCGAAGAATTTTCCGTTCCGACGGATACCTCGCTAGGGCCGATAGTTAAGTACATACCTAAAGTAAAATCGGAGTTCAGGCAACTGGAATTCCTGAGCAGATTTTAATACATTTTGATGGAAGCTTAAAATGTTTTTATAATCACGGTTGGGGAATGGGGATAGCCCGACCATTAAAATATAATAACCATGAATATATCTAGCCATAGATAAATGGGGCGGACAGTATGCAGTATTAGGCCCTCTTATTTGCAGACGAATCTCTTTCCCTTTCCCATCTCCTGTAAAAAATGGCGTTCGTGAAATTGTGGGTAAATGCAAAATATTTCATAAAATTGCTCAACCTTAAAAAAATTACAAAACTGTAAAAAAAGAAAAGACTGCTACATCGATGACCTAATGCGAAAAACGTCAAAATGATTCTGCTGTTGAATTCGATGTTTTAATTTTGACAGCTCGATGCGATAGAGCGAGAGCCACCCCAGGTAGATTATATGTTATTGGTTACGTTAAATAAAGTTGAACATTACTTGTGCAATTCATACTCAATTGTCAAAACTGTCAATTAAGTAATGATATTAGGTACACGAGTTGTTTTTTAGTTGTCATACCCCATATTAATAAACAACAACGCACAAGATAGTTATAGCCAGAGCCATATAGGAGACGACAGTTAGCATTCAAAGATTTGACGGAACAACCAGTTAATAACACAGCTTTTACGCATCAGCCTTTATTATTACGGGGGCTTACATTTAACTAGCTTTCAATTGTTTCTACTACGCCAAAACTGTTTAAAAGGACTTGAATTTTGCTTTTTTAACTTTCAAACCAGTCGGGTAGGTAATAAGAAAAGAAAAAAGCAATGCATCGATTGCCATTATTTTGCACACTACTTTACCGATTTCAATATACAGGGTGTTCCATAAGGATCTTGCGATCTTTGACAGTTGATAGCGGCCATATTGTTGAAGCCGAATCAACACGGAATCACCATGGACAAAGCTTTCAACAAAACGTGCAATTGATAAAATTGTTTTATCAAAAGCAGTTGGAAACGGGCCATTATTTTCATCGATAAGGCATCTAGAGCGATGAGGCTCATTTATGTATGAATGGGTAACGTCAAAAAACAAAATTTACGCATTTGCGAGGATATCAATATAGGAAGCGCTGAATGAAAGACTCTTTACATGGCTTTCACGGTTGCTGCGATTCGTCCGCAAGAGAAAAATTGTAATTTAGCTGCTGTCAGTTTGTAAACAATGTTTTATGTACGTCAATGTCATTCAAAAGGCAAAGAAAATCAATTGTCATTGCAAACCCGTCGGGAAATGATGCATTCACCGTATAAGTTTTAAGTAGGCTTAACATAAGTTGACAACTAACCCACGGGACTCAAACAGTTTTTCTTGTACTCTTGTTTTGATATGTCCAACTTCGCGTATGTTACGTACACAACCTTTCTTCGGTGATATATAGTATATTAAGACACAAAACCATCTCACACATGTTCACATAAATTAAACATAACCTCACCATAATTTCAGCCACCTTTCATTTCACAACTTTGACGATGACATGATAAACGAGTTGCCCTCTTGCGTATACGCAAGCCAACATCACACCACCAACACGGGTAACATTCGATTGAATTCAAATATCCGTCAAATCCACCAGCAGTATTTGCATCACACAGGTATATCTAAGCGTATTTTTTTGTTAAATACATATTTGAAATAAACTCCTATTCCAGAATGCCTAGATTCTCCAACACCATCGAACATGAATCTCCCAGGAAACATGTCCAATTACAGCTCGGCACCGTATAAAATTCAAAGACAACAGGCCAGCATCAGGGAGAGGAAACGTATCCAGAGGTCTGCTCCAACTGGGTATTTTAATTTTTTTTATTTTAACTTTTTTCTATAATTTCATTTGGAAAATGGATAAGAAAACAATTCTAACGTATATTACATTTTTGAACTTTGCAGTAGTATCAACTCAGCTTTCGATGAATTGCGGGTCCATGTACCGACATTTCCCTACGAGAAGCGTCTCAGCAAGATCGATACACTGCGACTGGCAATTGCGTATATTGCCCTTTTGAGAGAAGTCCTGCAAACGGATTACGATCCATTGACCTATGTGGAGAAATGCCTAAGGGGAGAGATCAAAGCCGATCGGGCCAATTGGAATACAAGTGGTGAGGATTTTTCATACTTGCATTATTTGCATAAACTTTTATAGATCAGTTTTAAAAAGAGCTTCAGTTCTTTGAAGCCGTCTCATGACTGGTAGTTAATGTTCAATATCCCACTCAGCCATTAATCCTGTAATATCATCAAATGTTTGAAAAGAATTCTTTCTATTATTTCTATTTCTATTTCTATAAATTCAGAAGTAGCTACTCCTCTGCGTTTCCGAAATGTTTCATCAAAGAAAAAAGTGTTATTCCAGTTTAATTCTTATCACGAGTCGCACGAATCCTCTTCCAAAACCCGTCAACGCAAACGGGACCGAAAATGACTGAAACTGAAAAAATTAAACTGAAACTGAATTTTTCGTTTGTATCGACCAAGGAGATCTTCATCCGCCTTTGACAGCAGACAGACTTTTGTAAAATTGTGCCTCTGGTGTTGGTTTGCGAGTTTCGCACAATTTTCTTAAGAATGATGTTGAAAAAGTCACATAACAGCGCGTCACCATGTCGTAAATCCTTTTTTGCCATCAAAAGGGTCGGTGAGATTGTTTCCGACCTTTATAGAGCAGCGATCGTTCTACATCGTCATTCTGCACAATCTGACAAGTTTGGCAGGAATGCCAAAACTAGACATGGCTCTGTATAGCTCGTCTCTATAAATGCTGCCATATGCGACCTTAAAATCGATAAACAGGTGGGGGGTATCGACTTGGACTTCTTGGTTTTTTTCCAGGATCTGCCGTAGTGTGAATATTTGGTCGGCTGTGGACTTATCGGGCCTAAAACTGCACTGATAGAGTTCAATCAGTTTGTTGACAAATGGTTTCAGGCCTCTATAGTTGGCGCAGTTAAGAGGGTCTCTAGATCGGGCAAACAAACGAGTTGGTGTTTTCACTCTACCAAGTCATCTCCCGCTGTCTTGAAGAGCTCGACAGATAAGCCGTCTTTCCAGAAGCCTTGTTGGACTTCTGCTTGGATGTTGCTATCCTCACTTCATTTTGGTCAGGTGGACGGAAGTCTTCGCTTTCATCACCCAGGTTGAATGGTTCATTTCGCCTGACAGCGAAATTTATATCGTCTTCGCCGTTAAGCAGTTTGGATGACAATTTTTCGTGTAAAGTGGTTGACATTAATTGAACTGGGTTCGCCACATTGGAATTTTGCCAAACAAAGCATATGGGATTTATTTGCTCTATTCTTGATTTTTTTGCTCTTCGGGAAGTGGTAGATTCTGTGGCAGAGCTGGATTTGCTACATTGACTTTCGAAGGAGCATAGCTATTACCGATTTAAACGCTCTGGTGAAATAGATTTTTTTCAACCAAATAAGCCGTTCGCCCACAATCGTCATTCTAGTGATTTTTCAGCTACTAGTTCGCAGTAAAACTCTTTTGTTTTTCAAGGAAAATCAAAATTTTTTAGAAAAATTCATAAAAAATTAGCCCTATCGAATTGAAATATCTTTAAAGAAGCGTATATTTTTAGGCTTCTACTCAAATAATTCAAATATTTCGCTCTCCTCTCAAGTTAGGTTCAGGTTCGCTGGTTCAAAAAAGTTAGGTACGCTAGATATACCAAAAATAAATTTTTAGAAACTAAAAAAAATTTATTCCGTCCCAATCCTTACAGATCAAATGAAGCATATGTTCATAAAACAAAATAACTCGTCGCTCTTCTTTAAATTTGTCAAAAAGTAAAAAGGTAATTTTACCAAAAAAGGCCCTATGAAAAGAAAATTTGGAAGAATTAAATAAAAGTCATTATGCCGATAGAAACCTTCTATGCCACATATATTCAAAGAGAAGCGTGTATTCATACATGCTTATTTTGAGATTCGAACGAATAGTCTACAAAATGTTAAGTGACAGTCTTATCTCAAATATGACGAGGTGTAAGAATGTTAAAATGTGTTATTGGTAATATATTTGGACGCTAAAGTCTGAAATTTAAATATGGACTTATCTCAAATAGCTTTTAAATTTTGGTATTAAATTGTGAACCCATATAATTCAAGTGCAATATGCAAACAAGATAACGTTATGTTATATTGAACAACGAGTTTTCGCTCTTATTTATTCAACTCAAGTCTGTTCATACTACTCGTACCTTTGAAACAGTTTTACTATTCAAATCAAAACAACAATTTTCCTGATTGTGTTAAGTCGATGAGCAATATTAAACAACGAAAGAGAATAATGGATGCCTCGAATCAACTTGAGCTGGAAAATTCCAAGTCCGTATAAAAAGTAATTTTCCAATCCCTTAATCCATTTATTTTTGGAAGGTTTGCTCTCATCCCATATGTCCAATTTAAATCCGTTCTATATAAAGGAAGTCAACATACAGAATTTTATTTTAAGTAGGATGTTTAACTGAAGCTTTTGTAAAACAATCCGTCAGGAAAATGCGAAATAACCACAGTCGCTTTCTATTAGCGATAGGAAAATGCAGACGAATAAAAAATGACATTTATTGCGAACGATTAGAAAGTCAAAATACAGTCAACATTCGAATGAAAAATGAACTTTCGATTAATAGAATGAATTTGTCCTCTGTTCGAATGTCAAAATACAGATTCTACGAATTCGATACACTTTCGAAATAAATCGAATCTCAAAATAAGCATGATAAAGATAATGTATCAGCCCAAAGAATAAAATAATTTGTCGCTCTTCTTAAAATGTGTCAATTAATGACGTCTTTCAATCATAAAAACATCATACAGAGACCCCCAACTTGAGCTTGCCTAAAAGATATATTTTTACCGATGGGCAAACATAAGGTGCATATTGTTACATTCACAACTGTCACGTAACTTTGATAACTCCGGCTCACCGAAATATTCGCACCTCATATACCTCATATGACTGCGGACACCGTTCATAGTTCATAGAATATTATCCGTTGAGTTTAAAATGATTCGGCACACGTGAATAGTAATTTTGATAAGGAACAAGTGTACATGCAAGTATTGTTGTTAGAAAATATTAACACTTTGAGCCAACTTTTAAAACGCTTTGGTTGGAATTCTTTCTAAGTGGTGGGCCATCTACCTGTCCTTATTAAGAATTACTAGAAAACAAAAATCGCGTAATATCTCTCAAAAATCCTTCGATTAGTAACGAAATAGTTCCATTTTAATGACTTCCTCCGTTGGCTTCCCAGAAGCTCATCCTGGTTTGCAGTGTATCTTCAATGGTTTGGTTTTTGGGGTTAGGAGCGAGCGAGCCCCGTAGTACCACACTTAGGTCCATTAGGACCCGTTGTGATGCCATTGTTGGCGGGTTTGTCCGATGTTAGCGATGAGATCTCTTCCCTCTTGCAGCTACTCGACATTGTCCACCATGGTTTTTGGGGTAATATTAAATCAAATGTTCGAACAATACTACAGACCAATAACTACAGTCGGAGAAATTGTACCATTATAGCGACCTGGCTTATACGCTACATATTTAAAAACAAATTACAAACAAAATTGCATTGCGTCTCTGCACAATCTTTTCCAAAATAGAGCGAATATGAAGTGTTTAAGGCAGTGAAAGTAGTTTTTAACTATTTGCCTTCGCCTATTTATATACAAGACCACAGGACGCGTCGTCAACAAAACGGCTAATTAAAACATTAGGTACACTTTGTGTGAAAAGGGTAGAGAGCTCGTCGAATCGCAATCCTTGAATTTATGTCCAAAAAAGAATATAATATCATGTCTCAGTAGAACATGATTTCTGAGAACGCCAATAATTTCCTCTACATTTATGTATATGCGACGCCTTTTTTTATCAAATATGCGAAGCCTTTGGCTTTTCTTGTTGTTTTTTAAACAATTCATAAAGCGTCCCACTTCTTTTTTCAATCTAACAGCAATGAGTGGGAGTTAGAGACTTTACATTATCTGGTCATTCTTGTGTAATTATGGTTGCCGACTGTCTAGTCCATCTTTTGGTGTTTAGACTAAAAATGGCATCTTACTACATATGTATAACAAGACAAAACTTATGCGTTGTTTATTCTCTTTTGTTTTTTCAGATCTTACAGCACGATTATCTTGGATCAACTGGGAGAATCTCGGCGTCCAACCAGGGCGAAGAACACTACTCACCTCGTTGGCTCTATCATCTGACCCACTATGCGGCCCACATTGTGGACCAAACTAAAACTGAACACACTATACTTGAAAACAAGTGTCGCATTAAATTAAAAAGTCTTCCGTTAAATTATTCAATTTGTTAAAATTTTATTTTTTTCGTTTTTTTTTCATTGTTTCATTTTAAAATCAATTTCTGTTTTCAATTAGGTACATTTACAAATGAACACTATTTTATTTATTATAATTATTTATTCTAGTCTAACTGTATTTATACATTGAGAGCGAAAGACAAAATGTGATAAATTAGACACAGAAGGCGCAATAACAAAATAAATATTCTAACATTCTAACTCTTTATGTAAATGTTTTTCTTTTCTTTGTATAATAAGTTAATAACAAATGGCGTCAAAACATTTGAACATTTCTCTTAATTTATAAGAATTGCTTTTATTTGTTTTGTTTGTGATTTTTGCGAATGAAAAGAAATTTATGTACCAAAAATATATTTGATAAATTATAAATGATTATAAGAAAGATACATTATTAACAATAAATCGACTAGAAAGCCACTTAAATACTTTTGTTGTTGTTATTTTTGTTCTCATTCGATTAAACAATTTTTAAACTTTATTGGAAAATGACTTAGCAAAAATATAAGTATGTATTTGTATTCGCAGGCAGACATTCGATTGGGAAAAAGTTGATTTGGAAATGCAAGAGAGCGTCGTTTGTACATTTTCCAAAATGAAGGCATTTTAACAATTTCAATTGTGCAATGTTGAGACTATTAATTCTGATAACGAAGAGTTACACTTGCCAATCGCTGTTTCTTTGGACTAAGATGGCAATTGACTAGTAAGGCCTTGTCAAGAAACACTAAGTCGATTCTATATAAGACCCTCATCATCCCAGTCCTGCTATCTGGTGCAAAAGCATGGACGCTGTCAAAGGCGGATGAAGATCTTCTTGGCCGTTTCGAACGCAAGATTCTTCGAGTGATTTTTGGTCCCGTTTGTGTTGACGGGCTTTGGAGGAGGAGATTTAACAGCGAACTCGACGAGCTGTCCAGCGACATCGCTCTGGCCAAAAAATTACGCATCAGTCGTCTAAGATGGCTGGGACATGTAGAGCGAGTGGACACAAACGCTCCGGCCCGAAGAGTCTTCGATTCCAACCCGGAGGGACAACGCAGTAAGGGAAGACCTCGCCACAAGCATTACGGTCACGGAATTAAGTACATTTCACATATAAAAGAAAAACAAATTCCGTCACGTAATACTCGTTCACAGACGACACGATTCGACCCAGGTCTGTTCGTGTATGAGGGAAGATTTGAAAATGTTTGACTCCCGTATACGCAGAGATGTCCTGCATATTTTTCTGGCCCAAGTTCAGATTGTAACACCTGTCAAAACTCTTTTATGAGAATGGATGACACCAAACAATTAGTTATTGAAACTCGGTGTCCTTCTTATCTCAATCGATTCACCCCAGTCCTCAGCGATCGGCTCAATTACGCACTCCTACTAGTCAATAACTGGGTTGAGGGACGTGGACTGGGGGTGAATCCATCAAAGACGGAAATCTTTCTGTTTACGAGGAGAAGGACGATCCCTGCCTTCAATCCCCCAAGTATGGGCGGGATGGATCTAGAAATATCAAAGACGGCGAGATATCTGGGCATAATCTTAGATTCCAAACTTAGTTGAAAGGAAAACATAGAGGATCGCATCAAAAAAGCGTGGCATTATATGCCTGTAGAAGAGCATTCGGTAATACATGGGGATTCAGGCCACATGTGGTACACTGGCTGTATACAGCAGTAGTGAGGCCCATACTAACATATGGTACAGTTGTGTGGTGGAAGGCCATGAAGAAGAAATATAATCTCTCAAGCGGCATGCATCGGGATAACGGGTTCCCTACGGACCACACCCACCGCAGCAATGGAGGCAATGCTAAACCTCACCCCCCTGGACATATACTGCAGCAGCAAGGCGGTAAAAACCGCGATCAGGTTAAGAGAGTCTGGGTTATGGTCAGCCAAACCGTGTGGGCACGCATCCATCGAAACCCAATGGAATGCGGCGAGGGAAAAGGCGACCACAGACTACCTGTCCGCCTCGTTTTTGAAAGGAGATTCACTACTAGAATTCCCGAAAGAAGCGAGTGGGAGAACAAAATGATTACGACGGTTCTAAGATGGATATCGGTACAGGTGCGGGCATCTTTAGCGAAACATTGTACTTGCGAGAATCATTCCGTATTAGTGATGATTGCAGCTATAACCCAAGGGGCGAAAGACATCAATAGACGTAACATTGTCAACAAACAAATCACTATCTACACTGACAGCCAAGCGGCCATTAAAGCCATGGAGTCGGTCGTGGTGAAGTCAAGGACAGTAAGATAATGCAAGAAATATCTGGACGAAATATCACAAGTCAACATGGTGACCCTATGATGGGTACCAGGACATATGGATGTCACAGGTAACGAGCATGCGGATGAGCTTGCTAGAAGTGGGTCAAAACTATACGAGTCGTTGGCCTTAAAATCAGTAAAAACTTCGCTGAGTACGCTTGTAAGATTGAAGATTGACATTGAGTCTTGGAGCAAAACAAATCTTCGTTGGACCAATATCAATACCTGCAGGCATACAAAAGAACTATGGCCAGGGGTGAGCAAAAAGAGATCGAAATATTTGATCGGACTGAGTCGCAGAGACATTCGCATACTCACGGGGGTCATTACTGGACACTGTGTGATAGGCGTACATGCGGAACGACTGGGTATACGGCATAATGACTTTTGCAGAAGCTGCACGCTGAAGAAATAGAATCTGTACGTCACCTGCTGTGCGAGTGCCTGGCCCTTAAAAGTAATAGGAAAAGGTTTCCTAATAGCTACTTCTTTGATGGGCTAGAGGATCTGGAGAATGTGGATCTTAAAGAACTACTGAGATTCACACTTAAATCTGGATGGTTCTTGGAGATAAACAGACTCTATATCATCAGCTACTCTCAGGACAAACTAAAGAACCTGCACTTAACAGAGCTTCAAGACCCCAAGTGATTCTTACTAAATCTATGGGGCTCAATTTGATAAGCGGCGTAATAAATTTCATTAACAGGTTTTCAATGGATGGTACCCGTAATTGGACACAATGGACCCAACTGCCATAAGGGCACCAACTTACCTACCTACCTATCTCAATCGATTATGGTTAATTCCAGCCAATCCGCGTCCTTCTCAATCGGCAGACAGCTTTAGGCTTAGTTATCTCACAGATGTACTTTAATATAACATTACGCTGAAGCTACTACCCTCAGCTTTCTCATTTATCGTATTCCACACACAAAAACCATATCAACCGTGTAATGCATGTTGATAAGCTCAAGACTTTGACCACTTAGAAACATAAGTTTGAACTCTACAACCCAACCAAATGCCTTTGGCCTTTCTCCTAGTTTTAATATCCATAACAAACGTTGGAAACACATTTTCCCAAAACAGAAATAAACGTCTACACAGCTTTTAAAAGATCCGCCAATACCGGCTTGGCGGTTCAATACCCCTTTGCATTTACTTAAAATATTTAAAAGAAAAATATTTTGTTTTCTCTTTAGTTATAGTAATTAACTAAATTACACCGCAAAATTTGACAATAAGCTCAGTAGCAAAACTAAAATACCTACTTAAACTAAACTACTGCACGTTACGCTACTACATAACTAATCAATATTGTTTTTCGTGTTCTAATTAACATTAACTTACTAACTATTATTGATTATGTTTCCAAAGTGTTCGTTTCATTTGTTGTTGCAGTTTTGTTGTTAAATTTGTTTCATTGTTTCTGAGGGCGTTTTGTTGTATACATTGATAGTGTTATTTTTGGTGAGTGATTTTTTGTTTTGATTTGTTTTTTTTTAAGAGTTGTTGCTTAGGGCAACTTATATTGCTTATGTGTTATTTCGACCGACGCATAGTTTTCGTAACGCTTCAAGTTCACGTCGTTGTAATCGTAATTTGAACATTGCTTCGATAAAACCGTGACAATTTGTGACTATCTCATCGCGGATCATACCGTCACGAAAGAGATTTGCTAGTGCGGCAATATCATCGCAGGCAAGTATCGCCGTTTTATGAGTTAGGAATAGGGCTAATGCTGCGCGGAATACTACCTGCAAAAAAAAGAGATAAGTTTGATTATAAGAAACACTGCGACGCATACTTCTTTTAGAGGTTAGGATATTTAAACAATATAACTTATTGCGCCATGGATGTGAACCACAAGCAAAGACACAAACACGTGTCTTCAGGAGGGCATTTTCCCTGAACCTTGGAAGCGCCAAAGACTTGTTCTGCTGCCGAAAGGAAAGGGTAATCCAAACGAACCATCCTCCTACCGTCCTATTTGTTTACTGGACACGATTGGTAAAATTCTCGAGCGAATTATTTACAACAGGCTCCAGCCAGCAATTGAAACGGCGGGAGGCCTATCGGAAAACCAATATGGTTTTCGTAGATCAAGATCTACGGTAGATGCAATCAATGCGATAATAACGAGAGCCCGAGCCGCTATAGAAGGAAGGCGTTGGAAAGGAGGAACGAAAAAATACTGCGCCGTTATAACGCTTGATGTAAAAAACGCGTTTAATTCGGCGAATTGGGAACGTATCATGAGCTGTTTATACCGGATTGGAATACCGAACTATCTTTGCTTATGAAAGGAAACAAAGAGAATTTTTCTTGCAGGAACTGCAAATTCTATTCTCATGTATGCGGTAGAAATATGGTTAAGTGCAATGAAAGTTAAGTCTTACGAGAGAGGCGCCAAATCCATCCACTGTCTTGGCGCATTAAGAGTCACCTGTGCGTTTCGAACAGTTTCGAACGATGCCATACTCGTCGTATCTTCAATGTTACCTATCGGTTAAATTAAAAACCGAGCGAGTCTGAAATGGTCGGGTAGATAACGACAAAAGAAAATACGAAAGGAGTCTGAGTATAGCAACCTGGCAACAACAATGGAATGAATCGCTATAAGGAAGATGGACACACAGGCTTATACCAGTGATCGACTTATGGATTAAACGGAAACATGGTGAAACAAACTTCTATCTGACTTAGTTCTTGACGGGTCATGGCTGTTATAGAGAATATCTTTTTAAACGCGGGCATGAAACCAGCCCAAATTGCCCGCATTGCGAAAATGTTTCTAAAAACGCGGAACACGTGTTTTTTCATTGCCAACGGTATGAAACCGAGAAGATATCCCTACGGGACCAATTGGTAAACTATATGCTTCAGAATGACGAAAACTGGACCATTGTAAGTAACGTGGCGGTGCGTATTCTCAGCGTCCTTAGACGCTTAGAACGCCAACGGAATGCTAATAGTTCCAACATTTGAGTAACTAGCAACAAGTCTTTATACCGACCCCCGCGAAGTAATGCCTTACGGCGGTTCCGCGGGGGAAACTAAGCGGTCTGCTCGGGAAGGGAGGTTGTTTTAGCCGGTAGGAATCCAGCACTATCAATGGACGTCGGACCATTGGTGTCTCATGCAATACATTTTTGTCACAGCAGTCAAGGCTCAACCTAAGCAGTCTTCTTCTTGTACTTTCTGTATGATAAGTTAAAAGGTTTTAATATTCATGTCAAGAGCTACAAGGGAGGAAAGTCTACCTTCTAAAGTGGCTGTCGTTATTAGCGCATGCACAGCGTCTAGCGCAGATCCTGCAACCGAATTGATCTTCCGAGAGGCATTCTGCTGCTTAAATTCAACTTGTACACAAAATCCCCGCATGTAGGTTAAAATTACAAAGCGGAAATGGTAGTCTCTATAATGGATGACGACTTTAAACTCAAAATTAAGGACGCGCAACTTTGGAAATCCGTCCGGCAGTCTCTAAGCACATGAAGTGCGCTTGCTGGCAATACCAACGGCGGACTGAGACCTTATTTTCTGACACGCACATGGCGATGAGATCTTATCGACCATGGGTCGAATCGCGTTATCCGTGAACGAGCATTGCGTTCACGGAATTAGTTGATTTTACATGTGAAACAAAAACCAATTCCGTCACGTAATGCTCGTTCACGGATGACGCGATTCGGCCCCATATTGTTAACTAGCCAAATGTGCTTGCTATACTCTAACAGACGAGATGTTAAGACATTTGAATAGAAGTTACAGAGTCACCCACAATTTTTGGATTTGTTTTGAAACTTAATATAGGCTGCTGTTTGATTATGTCCTGATTATTTGAACTGATAGAAGTTTAATGCTGAAGTGTGTTTTCCTCCAATCAAACTTTGTTGAAAGAGGTAGCCACTATTCGAATTCTTAACGTAGCCCAATGAACAAGCTGTTAACAAGGTCAGTACGGGAGGGAGTTATACATTTCGCCGAACTAGAGCTGGGTTTGTGATTGAAAAGACTTGTGGATCACTGTGCGTCTGGATTACTGGGTAACTCTCAGGAGTAACCGACCTATCTGTCCATACTTGTGGTTCTGAAACTTGGTTTAAGAATCAGAACTGGAGGTCTGTCTGTGAAATGAAATGGTGTCACTTCCAACACTCCAACTTACTTTATATCCTTCCGCAAAGACACAGTCCCATATTCGTAGAACAGTTTCCACTGGAAGTACTTCAGCAAATATACAAATGAACCACTTACTGGCTATCACAGCGTACGGAAGACCTAAACAAAAAAAAAATGTAAGTCTTCCTTTATCTTAAAAAAAAAATCTCCACAAACTCACCCAAATTCTCGATATGTCTATTCACCTCGGGCACTCGTCGTATTACCAATTCCTTGAACACGGCTAAATCTCGCAAGAGATTCGCCATATTTTTCGTATGATACTGAGGCACGATATTCTCTACAATAATTTTGAGTAGCCAAAAGGATTGCTCCTCATCGTCAGTGACTATCACCAAGAGACCTACGAATAAAGGTCATCAGTAAAATATAGTTTTGGCCAAAAATCCAGGTCCGCCTCACCTGCAATGTAGTTCAGTCCCTGACAGTAGCCAATCTCACGATTATGATGCGCATACGCTATCAGTGTGTTGTAGAGCTTCTCTTTTTTCGTGTCAAAGAATATATTGTCTGGAAATGTACGAGGTAGATCGATTTTTATGGAATCACTTATTTCCTTGTCATAGTGCACATTCAACAGATTGCGATACAGATCTGGTGAACGTTCTCGCAGTTTGTATGCGCCGGATATTTTCATCCAGACGTCAGGACGGTAGGGACCTAAACGAAAACAGTTCACATTGTAAATCAGAAAGGGAGGTATTTTATTTTGTTTTTACCTGGAATCCCCTTTCGAATGAAACGCTTTAGCGTTGAATCGATGTTTGTGAGGTCGGCGTTCTTTTGGAATAGCGTCTCCCATCGCATGCGGCGTTTTGTTAGGGTTTTCAGGTAGCTCGACATGAATTTCTCGTACATTTTGTAATCGAAGTTGTCACCGCGTTTGAAGCCATATTCGTCAACGTCACTGCAATTAAATCGAACAAGCGAAACAAAATTAGAACGATGCATAGAGGACAAATGTTTGATCTGAAATATTTGTCAATTTAGCTGGATGTATTAAATGGAAATTGTACTAAATTTTGATCCTGTAAACACGCAGGTAATCCGCAAGAAATATATAAATAAAGAACATTTTCAAAGTGGAGGATATGGCCGTAGGTTTTAGCATTGTTTGTGTCAAGCTTCCTCCTCTTTGTGAATACGATAACTCTCCCCTTAGGAGGATTGACAGAAAGCTTAATCATATAATGTAATTGTCGCCTTATCTGACTGGCTCTGTTAACACATTTATATAATTCCGCCTGAACATACAGAGCTCTACTCTTCAAAAGGTGTCCCTGATTCAGAGAAGCTACCTCTATGATGACAAATATTCATAAAATAAAAGGTTTTCCAATAAGAGGTGTTATTTGAAAAACAACATCAGCCAAATGGCCACCACACCCACGCTTACAGGACCACATCCTTTTCATGAAATTTTCCATAACAAAATTGCAAAGTGGCTGCCCTATGTCCTCGATAGACTCACGAATGCCATCTTTGAGGTCTTGAATCGACGCTGGGCTGTTGGCCCCAAAGGAAGGAGTCGCAAGGTGTGAAATCACAAGATGTCGGTGGCCAATTGTGATCACCTCTTCGAGAGATAACACGTTTCGTTGCTTGTGTGGCACGTAGCGGCGTCTCGTTGAAATTAAACGTTGTCAAGATTAATACCATCCAACTCCGGCCATAAAAAATCATTAATCACGTTTGTGGAATGCCCAATTCCAAAGACCGACGACGAGGAATGGACAAACCTTTATTTTCTTAAACACTTCCCAGTTGTTCTTGAGCGAAGTGCACGGGTTTTATTCTTTACATCACTAACTTGTCCCAACAGCTCGTATTTTTCCACCAATTTCTGTATTGCGGTCCGACAAGGTGCTTCACGACGACCCAAAAATGCTTCAGTTTTGCGAACTGTGACTGGAAAATTTTCACCATTTTTGTAGTGAATTTTTATAATTTAAATGCGCTGTTGAAGCGTGTATCGTTTCATTTTTAGTAATGGCATAGTTTCTACCTGTCAAATGTCAAAAAATAACAGCTTCAAAATTGACAGCTACCGAAATAGCGAGCTATTCAAAATAACACCTCTTATTGGAAAACCCTATCTATATCTATTCGTCTAGTGGCGCATAAAATCTCATAGTGGTTGAGCTGTCATAGCTAGTAACCAAATTTTAACGCAAACACTACAAAAACAGTGAGCTGATGTGTCTAAATGAGTCCTAAAATTTAATAAGGTAGGTATACCACCACCGATGGAGTTTTAGAAACCTTTTCATCTTAATGTTACTAAAACGTAACAACTGGAACATTAAACTGGTTCTGTCTTCTGACTCAGCGTTTGTGTCAATTCTGTTGAAAAATATTAAATGGAATGAGCTGCCACCCTAAGAAATCTTAATGAGAAATATAGGTCATCATGCTTTACCCGCAACTGAATTTCGCTCCTGATTAAAAAGCGTTAAAAGTATGAGCTAGTTTCACGCCAAAATTATTCACGGATCGGCAGCCCATTGCTTAAAAGCTGAGCATAATTGAATTCAATTAAAACCATTTTCAAGTTTTTTGAACTCACGCCAAAAGTCCACTTAACTTATTTAAACTACTCGCGCTTACAAAAGTACAAGTTTCGTTTGAAGTTTTTCTTTTCTTCACGTCAGTTACGCTTGACACTTTACGACACAATTAACTGCCAACTAGAGTCGGAATCGGAATATTAAATTAACTTATTTTCTGCTTAAAAGCAGTTCGTAGTTTATTAAATGAAAATAACCTTCTTGTTCGTCGTATTTTGTTTTGTGGTGTTTTTTTTTTGTCTTCCCGACCAACCTAATTGCCTCTGACTTCACTGAGTGTGGAGCAATTTGTTTGCAAAACCGCTGTACGCCTTTGGTGTCTTATTTGAAGTTTCTAAGAAGCTTGACATTTTTAATCTGACGCATCTAGCTCTGACCCGGTGCCATTAACATGAACATTCAGCATAACTCTTTGCCACACTAGATTGCATTCGATAACAGCTTTGTGCCCAATTTAGCAACCGTAACTCTAAAAAAAAAGTTAAACGTCAAGTAGGTACCCATTCTCTTGCATTTATAATTGAGTGCAGTAGCTTGTAATGGTGTTAAAGGTTCGTTACTCACCTAGATTTAGTTTTATTTTTAAATAGAGAAAGCTAAGATATCGGTGGATGGGAAGAGGGCTAACCGCACGCAACGTAAAAGTACGCTTAGGGCAAAGATATTAAATTCAGTAGGCGTACATGTAAATTGGAATTGGATTTATTCAGCTTACATGGGAGCTGAAAAGTATGTTTCTCTAAATTAAGCACAGTAGCTTGTGTGGATTTGGCACTGTTGTGCGTTTGTATAGTTGCAATGAAAATCATTGTGTGGGCAGCCTAAGTAACAAAGATATCGTCCACGAACCCCCTGACCACAGGCTCTTTTTTGCATTATTAATCAAGATGCACGCGTAAGCATGACAGCACTTTTGTATACACAAGATAATTGTGACAGGCAGGGCAGGCCGGCCGGCCGGTTTATGGCAGTGCTGTCATAATAATTTCACTGCTCATTAACTTTATACACAACGCATGCAACAACTGTCGAAGTATCGTCATTCTCTTTTCGTTTTAGTTCACATTTCATAATCGTTTGGCCAAGAGAGCAATCGTTTTATGACAGATCCGATCTCAGATGTTGCTGAATTAAAAATGCAAATTTTGCACAAACTACCATACGTCATGCAAAAACGTTACCTCAACACACACTGGGCTTTTCGTAAATGTAGGTCATATGCGGTGTAGTAGATTCCCATTTCAGATTTATGAGATGCAGCAATAGATTCGATTTCTTTTTTGTTCTCTTTCTCTATTGTTCTTTGTATACCAAGCGCTTTGCGTTTAAAGGCATTAAAAACAGAAAAAAATATTACCCCCCATGGTATTTATGTAGTTGCGCGTGTATACGCGCCCTCAAAATGCAACACAATACCGGATGGGAAGTGCCTTAGGAATAGTGCTTTAGGAATTTGTCATTAAGAGCCTTCCTAGTTGAGATAAGGATCTACTCGTAGATTTCAGCCGGAGGTACCTATTTGGGTTGATTTGTTATAAATTTCTTAAAGTTTTGATAAATTAACTCCTGCGATACAAATTGGACATGGAAGATGGAACACATGGCTCGAAGTGCCCTTGACAGATTCCATATAATAGCGGTCTTACAAAACGTCAAAGATACTGATGATAGGGCTTTGCGATCAAATTGCCTTCTAAGAAGTTGAAAACATTGAATTCGCCGTATCCGGTGGGGCAACCAGCAACGTATGCAAATGACGGATGGATCAAATACACGCCAGCCATTGGGCACATTTAAAACTCTAGTTATCTTAAGTCGACTAGATTGGTCTGGACTAAAACGCAAAAACTAGATTGTTGGGTAACGTCACTTTTCCTACGTCAGCAACATATGCAAACTGTCAACTTAGTACTGAGTCACAAATTTGTTGACTAGATTCGTCGGCTTTTAGCTAAACTTCTCTATAAACGTCAAATGGAAAAGCTTTTTACGTGACCGACCTAGTCCAATCAAAACTGAGACACATCAAGTCATCCAGCTGTCAGACTTACTCAACTAGATAATTGAACGTCCCCATTGACTTATTATATCTACGAGTATTGGCGAATGGAGGCTGAAACCTGGCGGTTTTCGCATCGGTAGGTTGCTATAGATTTTGACAGCTGGGGCATATTTGTATTAAAAAAACTGAACCGATTGATAAAAGTTGCTTAAAACATATTATAAATAAAATATCTAATATCTAAACTCCCTTTTATTAAAAAGAAATTACTTATTAAAAAGTGAGTGTGAAGAGTGTTGATGATAAGTGAATGCAGACTTTATTTTTACTGAAAATGCCGAAAGCAAAGGCAGTTCAACACTGTAGAGTACCACAATGTTATGATTTAGAGAACAAGGAATTAAATTATACTATCTTCCATAATGAGAATACACTCAATAGTTTAAAAAAAAACAAGAAGTCATAGAAACAAAACTAAAGAATGTACGTAATATTGTCAATTTATTGTCTGCTTCACTTCACTTTTTTTAGTAGTTTTACCCGATGAATGTTATTGCACTAAAAATATTTCGGACAATATGTGCATTGAGTTGCAATTTTAATTTCTTTTGAAGAAGTGTTTCAATTTTTTAATTGATAAAATATATTATTTACTTTACATCAAATACACGTATTTCCCATACAAACTCTAGGCAAAATTCTCAGCTGTCAGACTGGTATATATCTCTACAAATTCTTTTTTTATCCACCAGGTGTCGCAGAAGAACTTTTCCAATCGTCATTCGTCAATACGCTAGTATCTTGTTGTTCCTTTTGAATGAGGGGTTCAAAGAATTCAAGACTTTAGTCTTTATAAGAAAAAATTAACAACATTTTTGATTGTTTCATTACGAAATCAAAAATTGTGCAGAAAACAAACGGAAAAGTTTGAATTCTTCTACGATAAAATTAAGTAACTTTTAGGTTAAATGCTTCAAAATAAAACAAAATTGTAAACTCTAGAAATAAGGTAGGATTTATGGGTTTTTGTAAATAATAATATGAACAACTTAAACGTATGTCTGCGAATTACGTTAAAATAGACAAATCTATAAGCTATATTTTGACATATAACCTGTCACAAGACAAGACTTAGAGCTATTTTTCTTAACTATACGATTAAGCGAAGAGGATTGCATTTCAAAATAATAAATATTAGAGAACTCATTTGAAATCGCACTCTTTGTAGCTTTTTTTTTAAATTTCCTGTGAAATGGCTGACATTGCGACCTAAAAGATCTATTGTATCAAGTAGGGATGGATACGATTGACCTCCCTAGTGAAGGCCAGTATGTCCTTAATAACAGAATTTATAATTTTTGCTGGCGAGAGTATCTCTTTGTTAAAGATACGTCGTCTTATCCAGTGAATTGTCGGGCAGTTACAGAGCAGGTGCTCATAGGATTCGTCGTCCTCTAGGCAAAACCTGCGTTCTGTCTCTGGACACGCATTCAACTTGCTAAGATGGTATCTCAAGCCACAGTGTCCTGTTAGGAAGCCCACTAGCTTTCTAATACTTTCCTTGTTTAGTTTCAGGATTTCCTTGTAGGAGAAGGGCCTATAATTAGTCTTTTTGATTGTCTTAAACCCGGGACGTTTTCCCATTTGTTTAGGCGGAGTTGTTGTTCCCAATCGTTGATAAGCCCTAAAGTAGTAGCCCAATTGACTTTGCAATATGGTTCTGGTCCAAACAGCGCGGATTCTGATCCAGCCCTAGCTAGTTCGTTACCTGCAATACCCTGATGATCAGGTACCCATCCAACTCTAGGCCTGTTGTGTTTTGATGCTGCTTGACTATCAGAGAAAATTTGTATTTTGGCGCCCTTAAGAACAGCGCAGATTTCAGCCTGAAAAACAGTGGTACACGTTCCCATAGGTATTGAGACCTTGATGTTGGTTCTAAAGACACCAGTACCTACTCCAGACTCCATTTTCGATCCGTCAGTATACCAAAACCAGACTTTTTGGGTCTAGATTCGGGACACCATTGGCCCATTCTGCACGGTCCAATATATCTACCTTAAATAATTTCTCAAATTTGTATTCCCTAACCATAAAGTCGGGGAGCAGAACATGTCCATATTTGGGATAAGTTAAGTATTTCTATGTGAACCACACGGTCAGCCGGTTTATACTACTTATATTCTAGTTGCAGCTTAATAGAGCTTCTTACCTCTTTTCTTTGTAGCTTTGTGCCTTTTGAAAAGATGACGCTTTTTTGTTTACATGTTACTATGAAGACGAACTGTCACTTTTTTGTTAACGTTACTATGGAAATTTAAACTTGGCGGCATGTGTATCTTTGCTAATCCGCTGCGTTAGGGCTGTTTCAAAACATACTTTCTTGCAGATATCTCAATGAAAACGACATTTATTAAAGAGGACTCATAAACAACGCATTTGTCGAATACGAAAGACAAAGTGGGCCTACGTTCTACTTTCGTTGACAGTTTTCTAAAATTGATTTAAAGCCAAATCATTGGTTCAAATATTAGGTCTGTTTCTTTACTTTTGTAGTAAAAATGAGAAAGACTGTCAAAATGACAGTGGAGGGGATGGAAGGGAAACTTACGCAAAAGTTAAGGAACGCTTTTGTAGTAATCTGTGAAAGAAAAACACAAATGCGAATATTCCACCCAAATGCCACATAGAACAACAAATTCAAATCAGCTGTCAATTTTCAGGCGGCTGACAGTTGTTTCAATTCTTATACGCAAAAAAATTTGTTGAGTAAAAACTAGTAAGAGGGGATATATGTATCTTGTTCTCTCGAAGCCGCTCTCTTTTACCAATATTTCGAGTTCAGGAATGACAATTGAGTAAAATGCGTAAGAATTCGTAAAAACTCGTAAATTAGTAAGATTTAAAAGTGAAGGAACAGACCTATTGAGAGAATGAGAGAAATAATTGGCAGGAACGTTATCTTGTCGTTGATATACATAATTGAGAGAGAAAGCACGTTTATTGCTAAAAACTTTGAAGCGTCAATGACAGCTCAATGACAATCAAATGCATCACTGACAGCTTGCAGAGTTCTTTCGATTCCGATACGCATTTGACTTGTGAGTTTCGTACAATTGTTTTAAGTGCGATGTTGAAGAAATCACAAAACCTATTTTCACCGACCTTTCTCATTCACGAGTGCTTCATCATCTATTGCGTACATCCGCCCCATAATATCTAATGAGATTATGCAGAAACCAGTAGCAAATTCTTTCTCAAATATCCGCAATAACTATATAATCCCTTTGCACCCGATAAGAACATTTGCATGCCTTCCCCACCCTGTATTTACTAACAAACACAATCTATCGTCACAATTAAAGTTCAACAACAAAAGTGCGAGTCACCAAATCCCACTACATGTGTATGGATGAAAAGTGAATTTTGTCACGAACCAAAACATCACGAAAACCATTCAACTTTATTGGGGTCAATTACAGCTAAAAATAACCGACTCTGCCGACCACTATACCAGCTTTGAAGAAGACAGATAAAAAAGCAACTTGCGAATAAAAAAGGAAAACCGCAGAGAAATGTTCACATTTATGATAAAAAAAAAAACTAATCTCAACGGCCACTCCAAGGGCGAGAGCGTTCACCCACACAAAAAGCAAAAATGGATACGCTGCGCAACATAACAAGAGATCTTGACCTCGAACCTCCATTGAACAGTTCATCAGCAGCTGTCGCAGCTCCAGAGATGTGTTCAATGACATTCCGCCGATGACGATGGGGCGTATTTGTATGATGAGAGTGACACACTTTCCTACCCTGATTTTTTCTGAATGAATTGCACTTTTCCATACGTCAATTTTGACAATACGATTGCGTAAGCGGGTAGCTGTAGATGCTAAAAAAGAATTGTGAATTACGAAAATCAGGGTCGCCGATTGTCAGAAGTCTGATAAATGAAAAATAAAATATTTTCATTGGACGGATGGATTTTGTTACGTTATCAATTTAAAATGTCAGCTATTGCTAGAGCGGTGAGGGGATGCGTGGGGCAGGGGGTGTCAATTTGCTCAGTGATTGACTAGGTACGTTGCTACGCTTTATTTAATGGGCGTATTAGTTAAATGATAGGTGGTAATTTTTTAAACAGAATGACTTCACTTTTAAATGCCGTGTGACATAAGCGACTATCATTAAAGGGGACCATAAAATTAGAGGGAGGAATATTATGGAATCTATTCAGTTTGTCAACAAGTTGTTTGACATTATGTCACGATTATGTATTTAGGGTAATGAACTCACTATTTTTTTATCACAGTGATATCGGGAGTTCTTATCGATATTTAGTATAACGATGGCAAGGGCCAAGAGAAAATAACGAGTGGAGTTTGTTAGAGATGGTACTCGGTTTAGGTACGTTTCTTTTCAATATGTCAAAAGACTCGTCAAAATTCTGTTTATACATTTTTGAAAATTATTATTTTGGGATCATATTCTTAGCTTATTGTACCTAAAGATATGCCCTACAAATAAAAATTGTTAAACATGCCACATGAGGGCATCTATCATAATACCTTACTGGAGTAAATCTGTTGCACCTCGGGATGCTCCTCATAGCCTTGTTTTGCAGTTTCTGACCCTGATTGCAGCAAGAATACAGTATTGAGGAACAAAACTCAAAATGTGGTTTGACTTATGGTATTGTAAACTGTTACAGCAGTCAAATAGTTAATTTTTTTCGAATCCTTTTGAAAAATCCATTTTTTTAACAATTTTTTGCAGATAAAATCTATGGTCGTTTATTTTTAGCTCTTTGTCAATGATCATGCCCAGGTATTTTATGTTTATAACTTTTTCGATGGTTTTTCCGTTGATTTCAATATTTGTTGAGCCATTCATATTTATCATCATTACCTTTGTTTTCTGTTTGTTAAATTTTAGCTTGTTCATATTTAGCCATTTGATCAATTTATTTATATCATTATTGAGTTTGTGTTTGCACTCCTCTTCACTTGTTCCCTCTGAGTATATTTTCGCTGAGTATCGTCAGCGTAAAGAACTATTTTGCAAAATTTTATGATTTCTGGCATGTCGTTTACGTAAATTATAAGTTGAAGCGCTCCTAATATCGAGCCTTGTGGTACTCCTTGTTCCACTTCGATAAAATCTAAAACGCTGTTATTAACTTTCGTTCGTTGTGTTCTATTTGTTAAGAAAGATCTAAACCATCTTAGCTCCATATCTTGGACACCCTACATAAATAATTTGTTTGGGGATTGCTGGGAATCTTGTTAAAGAAAGTTAGGTATGCTCTTGGATGTTTGTAGGTCGTTGGCATCTAGCCTTCAACCTCTTGCTAAATAAAGGGTATTTTATTATGGAATTGACAACTTATTTTCAAAATAAAATTCAAACTACTTGAGATATCTAAAAAAAAAAATCAAAAGATTTATGGAATGGAATTCGATTTCGATCATATGTCCACCACGGGAACGTATGCAGCGGTCGATACGTTGAACCCAATTTTTGATGACTCGGTCGCACATTTCGACCGATATGGCTGCCTGTTCAATACTGGCTCTGGGCTCCTCTAACCTCGCCGGCTTGTTAGCATAGACCAATGTAGCCCCATAGAAAAAAGTCTAGAGGCGTTAAAGCACACGATTTGGCGGACAACCGACGGGTCCGTTTTTTTTTTTTTTTTTCAAATAAAACGTTCAGCGAACTGAGACGTCAATAACTCGTTTGTTGCACCCGATGTGTGGCTTATGACACAGTCTTGATGGGCCACATATCACTGATGTCCAATTCATGCAATTGCTTAAAGAAATAAAGTTTCAACATGTCTCTGTAGCGAATACCATTTACCGTAACGTGACGGTCATGTTCATGACGCCACCGGCGTGGATAAAGTGCTGTTGCATGAAGCACACGAGGGTTCTCACCCCTCCAGTAACGCATATTAGGTCTGTTCCTTTTCTTTTAAATTTTACGAATTTTACTCAATTGTCGTTCATCATTCATCAACTCGAAAAATCCGTAAAAGAGAGCGGCTTCGAGAGAGCAAGATATTTTCCTTCTTGCTAGTTTTTACTCAATGAATTTCTTTGCGTAAGAATTGAAACAACTTTCAGTCGCCTGTAAATTGACAGCTGATTTGAATTTGTGTTCTATTTGGCATGAACTATCTGTCATTTTTCACAGGTTAAGGTTACTAAAAAGCGTTCCTTAACTTTTGCGTAAGTTGCCCTCTCTGAGAGAGAATTCATCCCCTCCACTGCCATTTTGACAGTCTTTTCCATTTTTACTACAAAAGTAAAGGAACAGACCTATTGTGTAAATGTTGATTTTACTGAATATTTTGACATTGACAGTTCGGTAAAAGGTTTAAGTGTGCGTTCACACTGAAAGTTTGAAGTTGTCAAGTCGCTAATAAAATACCCTTTACCTAACCAATAAAAAATGGTAAACAAAACGTCCAATGTTTGACATTCTTCGGTGTCAAATGAAAAAGTTTTATGAACTGAATCTTCACTTGTGGTATAGCACAATTTTATAGCGACCTACGACGGTGGGTAAAAGATCTTTTCGTACCAAAGGTTGGTAAATATGAATACACACTGACCAACAATTTTCGCCACATCGCTGTCTCATCTCCTTTCTTCTGGAAAGCATAAAAAATACTCTTCGAAGCCTGTTAAATGCAACATGCTTGATAATAAATCCTTTTCGACTCAGCTTCAAAAACAGATGATGCGATAGGCAGGAAAACTCTTGGTTATATTATATGAGATAAAGGTAGCTTTTCTGGATCAGGGGACCTGCTGAATAGTAGAGCTCTCTATGTTCAGGCGGAATTATAAAGGGTTTTACAACAGGGACGCTACAAAAGTAGAGCGACAGGGACAGCAAACGACGCCCAATTTCTTGCCGCTCTTTTGACATTTCTCTTCAGTAAGGTTTGCCATTTCATGGATGGAAAGATATACGAGCCAACAACGAGTCGAAATTATGAAAATTTACTACCGAAATTCGGAGTCAGTGGCCTCAACGTTAAATCCGAAAATCATCTTCAGCGATGAGGCTCATTTCTGGCTGAATGGCTTCGTCAATAAACAAAATATGCGGTATTGGTCAGGCAGCAATCCACACGTACCCCATGAGTCATCATTGCATCCCGAAAAAATTACGGTTTGGTGTGGTTTATGGGCCGGCGGCATCATTGGGCCGTACTTCTTCCGTGATAATCAAGACCGGCACGTTACTGTGAATGGGAATCGCTACCGTTCAATGATAACCGAATATTTTTGGCTTGGAGGACATGTGGTTCCAACAGGACGGCGCCACAAGCCACACAGCGAATGTCACAATCAATTTATTGGAAACCAAGTTCGGAGAACGTGTTATCTCACGAAATGGTCCAGTCGCTTGGCCGCCTCGGTCGTGCGATTTGACGCCGTTAGACTATTTCCTGTGGGGTTACGTCAAGTCTATGGTCTATGCCAACAAGCCAGCGACGATTGATGAACTTCGTACGAATATCGAACGTGAAATTGCAGCAGTATCGGTCGATTTATGCTTGAAAACCGTCGAAAATTGGGTTCAGCGTCTGGACTTCTGCAAGCGTGCCTGTGGTGGCCATGCAAAAGAAATCGAGTTCCATACATAATGGCATCGAACGTACTTTCACAGGAATAAAGAATTTCATTGATATCCAAAACCGTTTTTGTTTTATTTAAAAAAAAAACTTTTGTAGCGCTCTTATTGAAAAACCCGATATTTTCTGTGGCCGCTTTGGGTTTGGTGTTGGCTGATGTGGTAAAGGCTGAGTGTGAGTGATGAGTTAGAATATGCTTATGCTTATATTGTGTCAGTTTCAGTTCAATTTTTATTCAGTCTTATTCTCATGGCGTATAAACTTGAATATGGATATGAATGTAGGTATAATTTGCGCGAGCGACCTTATGCAACATTTATCTGAAGATTTCAAATGGCAGATTGAACGACAGGTCGAAAATGGTATTGAACATCTTTTAGACAAAGTGTGGGCACAATACATAAATGCTTATAATTTTATCTGATTATGAAGTTCTGCTTTGCGAACGGAACGAGCAATTTTGACTCCAAAGAATGATCAAGTTCATTAATGATATATTTTGACGGGGAAGAAGTGGTCTACAAATTGATGGACACTGTAGCAATGTAGATGAAGCCGTTAACTATCCGGTAGAGTTTTTAAATTTCCTTAAACAATCGGGTAGTCCATACCATAGACTTACTCTTCGGAAGAGCACACCTGTAATGCTCTTTCGAAACTTAAAACCACCCAAAACTGTGTAATGGCACTAGACTGCAAATCAAAGCTTTGCAAAAAAAAACAAAGCTATTAAGTATATTGACCGGGATTGTAATATTACTGCCGCACCATAAAAAAACGAAAACATTTTCTATACAGAAATCCTTAAAAAAAAAACAATTTAAGTAACAATTTTTCTGAAAAAGTACATTTTAATAGTGTGCCACGCATATGAAGTCGCGGGTAACTGCTAGTTGCAGTATAAAATTGCTTCGAACTTTGACAAATCATGTAGGTAGCTTCTTTTATTTATTAAAAACAAGAAACGCCTATTTACTGAGCCCTATAATAGTTAAATGTTGAAACATTGAGCTCTAATACAATTTATGGAACTCTAATTGACTTTGATTAGAGGCTCATCAAGATAATGCCCGACAGAAAGTTTAAAATGATAAGATACACAACACACTTGCTGGTTCCTGCCGTGCGAGTTCGCAGAATGTAGGTAGGTGTGCAATAGCTTGCCTTATCAGTCAATTGCCAGAAACACCTGACGGAGTTCCTTCAGTTCCTTTTGCACATACTAACCTACCCGAGTTACTTCGCTCTTATCTCTCTGTTCAACCCCAAACCAAATTTAAACGCGATAAGGTTCTATGGTCAGGTGTCGCTGGGGAGGAGATCCAAAATCGAATCACACTGTAACGTAATAGCACTTATTTCATTCATTAATACGCGACGACGCATCGTACCCAATTCATAACGCACACATTCTCCTCGTGTTAATGTGCAAAAAACAAAAAGGTAAACAAAGGAAATTTCGCGTACCTTTTTTGCCTAATGTACTACATGGAGGATGGAGTTGGAGTGGCTCTCATGCGAGCAAAGGCAAATACTATTGAGTGAATTTTTAAAATAGTCCTTTTCCGTTTAATCCCAGCTCCGACTATTGATTTGAGTGCGAATTTCAACAAGACAAAGATTGGAAATGCGAGTTTTTCTGATACAGGTTTTTTTTTTGCGAATTTTCAATGCTGATTAATTGTAAAATCAATTTAAGATTCCATCCACGATTGAGTGAGGCGATTTCCAATTTCGCACGCTTCTTCGTGGTTTCGCAGGGGGGAAACACACAACCCACCTGAGGAAGGAAAAACGACGTGCAATGCCCAACCCTTTTCTCTGGCCAAACTTACCTAAATTGTGAACTTGCCGCTGCCATGGGTGGAAGACTTTAATCCGAAGATAACACTTTGGAATTGATTAATTGTAATTAAATTTTTCACTCAAATATTTGTTGTTTTTGTACGAACACACAGCAGTCGAGGAGGTATACAGACAGAAGAGTACGCGAAAAATTCTCAGGGATTTCTGGAGGCGGGTTTTTTGCGAACTTTAATCATATAAAAATGAATCACTTTTGCATTCGGTTTCGTTTATAGGATATGGTGACGAATTTGTAGAATCGATTTCGGGGTAAATCGCACTTTCAGCAGAACATTTTATGTTGATGAAATTTTCTTCGGTTAACGCAATTTTTCCCGTGACACTATTTAGTTCGGTTTGATAAGCGCGATAGTATCTTTTTGCGAGAGACTGAGCTAGCGCAAGACAGCCGCAAACACCTGCACGATTTTTTCTCGATTCTCATTCTTTTTTCTTTTCTTTTGCTGGGTATTTCTTTAGTTTTGCTTTTGGTGGTCGGAAACAAAAACTATTGTGGAAGGCAGAAGCTTTTGCTGATAAAAGGAAGAGGAGAAATGTCAAAAGAAAAATAACAGCTGATCCACTGAACACAGTCCACAATTCAAATTGGATTGTGTTGCTACTTGTGGTTGTGGTATGTCTACATTGAAGAGCAGGTAGGTTCAATGGCGATGAAGACTCGATTAATGTAAAAGGTACCTACATTAAATACATACAAAAGATTGTATATCATTTTCGAACAATGGCAACAAGTCATAAAAATCTAATTTAAATCCATGTCATGTTTTGTTTATTATATTTCACATTGATGTAATTGCGATATAGTCTATAGTGCCCTAAATTAATAAAGTTTTTGTTGTCAGTTGTCGTTTATGGAGGGTTAGCTGACAAATCTGTTCAAGAATGAGGACGTTCGGATACCTTGTTTAGTAAGTCTGAAAACTGACTGACTAGATGTGTTTGAGTTTTTACTGGCCCAGATTGGTCACGTGATTAGTTTTTGCAGGTGACGTTTATGGAGGAGTAGCCGGCAAATCAAGTCAAGAAAATCCTGCATACTCAGTTGACATTTTAAAGTGTCAAAATTCAAAAATAAACCACACGTTTACAACAACAACACAACGAAACTCAACTCAACCACTTTTGAATTTCAAACTTATTTAAGGCGTACGGATACCTAGTCCAGACAGATCTAGTTGACGTTTTACACAAAATACGTATCCGAACGTCCCCAATTTCTAGACTGAGCACTAAGTTGACAGTTCGCATATGTGATTCGCTGACGTAAAATATAGTTTTGCGTTCATAATAGTCCAGGGCAATCTAGTCTATTAAATGCTCTCCAAAACCCACGCGACTCATTCGCTGCGACAGCGACGACTACAATTTCGACTTTGAATGCGACAATGAAAATTACAAGCCTGCCTAGAACGAAGCATCGCGTCAGTATGTGTCAGTTAGGTACCAGCTCAATCAGTTTTTCAGTGTATGCCATCGCAGAAAAATAAACAAAATTGACACCCCGACTCCACAGGAGATAATTTCTCGCATAATGCTTATCATGAGATGAAATGCCTTGTGGAGTCACTCCATTTCATCTCATGATTGGATGTCTGCGATCTCTCTCTGCAATTATTTCTTGGCATGGATGTCTGACATGAATTTGACAGATACTTGTTTTTTTTTCTGGAAATATAATTTTTTGTCTCATTTGAGTGCCGATTTTGGTCTGTGGCGTAAGTATTTGTTTTAAAATGGTAAACAAAACAAACAGTTGAATAGTTTATTTGTCGAAAATACCAAAACTTCACCTTCAGTCTCTCGTGCCGTTGCGATATGAAATGAAATTTCATGGCATGAATTGCCCAGCGCTGATAAAACAAATTGCATGAGATGGATGCCAGACATTTAGTTTGAGAGAAATTATCTCCTGTGGAGTCGGGGTGTTAGACCGCGACAACGACAAAAACGCTGCCAACAGCGAATATTATAAAAAAAAGCTGCACTTTAATCGCTATCGCACTGACTTGACCGCGTGAGTGTGTGTATATTCTCATATACTGCAATGTTTATTTATAATTTGACAAGCGAAAGTTTCGCTATCGCTGCGAATAAGTCGCAGATCCCGTCAATAATTATTTAATTCGCGCGAAATTGTTGATTTTTTTAGATAAGATGTTAGATCACTTAAATATAATGCCTTTCTAGTAGAACAAATAATAGCAATTTGCATTAATTATTAAAAAAAAAGAGACCCACCACGTTTTAGTTAAAAATTTCATGCAAACGGGTAACAAACTCCACAAGTTGTCAAACTCAAATACACTTGCATTGGTAAATGTGAAGCAACTCTAGAAAAGATCCAGATTCAAAAAAGTGCTCGTAGCAATCGAGCGAGCATCAAAAGTGAGAATAAAAAGTCCAACCTACCTTACCTACCACAAGTTTTATTTCTAGGAAGCACAAAGACAATTCATTATTTTCCAACTCTGTCCGAATTTAGTCTTTTGAAAGATATAATTCTGACATTTCTTCACGATGGTTCCCGAGGTGCTAAATTTACGAAATGAATTGCAAAATGCTGGAATATTCATAGAAAAATGCACCCCTGCCACACTGCCAGTTGAATACATTGATGTGCAGCTCTGCGGCGATAAATTAAAGGTAAGCTCTCAATTAAAAGCGAGATCTCTATTTCATAATTTTACTTAATTAGGATGATTCAGTCCACACGCAACTCAAATGTGATGGTCTCCCACATCCGTTTCAACGAACTCTGGTTGTTACAGTTCCACTTCTAGACGCCAAGATCCTGTACGATGGCGGGACAGCTCTTAAAAAACTTGCAGAAATTTCAGTGCCCATTGAAAACATCATCGACTGTAAATTTTCGCCTGGAGATGCCATTGGTGTTTTGGTATCAAATTCAAACAAAGATGTAGGACGAGTACTCAACTCACTGCAATTAGCTGACTCCGCTGATGTTTTGTGTGAATTTTCCATCAAATCGAAGACGACGAAGAAAAATGCAAAGCTACCACAACATATTCCACACATGGCATCTGCCCGAGCTATTCTTCGCGATTGTCTAGACTTGAGGAGTGTTCCTAAGAAGCTGTTTCTTCGCTCTTTGGCAGAATACACTACAGATGACGATGAGAAAAACTTCCTGATCTCTGTTTCGTCCAAAGAAGGCTCGAAACTGTACAACGAACTAATTCTGGGGAAAGCCCGGAGTTTTCTAGACGTTTTGCAACTCTGTCCAAGTTGTTTTCCCCCGCTCTCGGTTCTGATTGAGCACCTGCCTCGTCTAAAGTCGCGACCATACTCTGTAGCCAACAGCCCAGTATCAGGCAAAGTGAAGATAATATTCTCTGTTCTTCCTGAAAATACTGGTGTGGCTTCTGGTTATCTGACTACTTTGGTGGAGAAATTCTTGGAAAATCCCCATAGTCCTCCAGAAATCAACTATTATTTCCGCGAAACGAATAAATTCAGCTACAGCGATGAAGAAGCAAATATGAACAGCATTCTGATATCAATTGGGTGCGGAGTGTCGCCGTTTCTGGGATTCCTTGAACATAAGGATCATCTGATGAAGCATAACAATACGGAAACTGGGGCTACGTGGCTGTTTGTTGGATCCACTTGCCAGGAAAGTGCTGTATACAGAGAACAGCTGCTAGACTACAAAAGGAAGGGTGTTCTGCAGGAGCTATACGAAAGTTTCTCAAGGGATTCAAAGTGTGACTTTAAGCATGTCCAAGATCAAATGAAAGCAAATGCAACAGTGTTCGTATCACAGTTTCTGAAGAGGGACACGATTTTGTATGTCTGTGCAGATGGCACGACAATTTCAAAGAGCATAGAGGAATGCATACGGCAGTGCTTAGTCCAGGTCTTGGAATGCTCGGAGGCTGATGCGGACGTACTAATTAAAGAAAGTCGCGTCGGTGGGAAATATAGGGAGGACTTGTGGCTTTAAACTAGAAACTAGAATTTGTGCAATAAATGAAAGTGATGCTTAACTGGCTTTGACTGATTTGATTATTTGGGAAAGAAGGGCAATTTCTTTTCACTTTCAGCACTTAGGAATGGCGTGCTACGTCCATCATGAGTGGGTCGTAATGAAAATTCCGTTCCATTGTTATTGGGAAGTGCTGCGGAGGCACTTGAGATGAGATAGATATCCAATAAGAACATCGCCATCTTCATTGATAGTCAGGCTGCACTTAAAGCACTAGAATCACAAACCACCAAGCCTGAGCTAGTCAGGAATTGTCAAACAGTTCTCAAGGCATTGTGCTTACAGAACCGTGTCAGACTGTGTAGGGTCTTAGGCATTCTGATATTGACGGTAACGAAAGAGCAGACGTTCTGGCCAAGGAAGGAGCTGGGCTCCCACTTGATGCACCGATTGAAGGTATAAGGCCACTTATGGCGGTGGCCAGAAGGATATGTTTTGAAAAAGTCTTCAATAAAGCAAACAAAAGGTGGTCACAAATCACAATTAGAAGGGCATAAGGTTTCAAAGGCACTGCGGCCTGTTTTAAATCAGAGGAAGTCTGAACAAAGTTGAGAACAACGATAGGAATACTCTCTGGGCACTGCCTTCTCAGGAAGCATGCTATGAGACTAGGCTTAGCTAATACGGATACATGCAGGTACTGAAGAACAGGTCGCGGAAGAAATAATTTTTAATCTTTCACATAGACTTATAGGGACACGGATTCATAAGTAGTTTGATTGATTGTGAAACATTTTGTTGTTTTTTGCAATCTACTTTTATTTAAATCAAAATCGCTCTCTACAGTTTTCGCGAGTTTTATCCATATGTCAAAAACTCGGACGACTACATTGTGGGCATGACTGTACGACTCAAGTTTAAAGATCATTTGTGCATGCACGGCTTCCCTCTTCCACACTTCCTTACGGTTGCACTTTCTCCGAAAGTCGGATAATTTCACTGTCCTATGGCCGACAATGACTTCTGACAAAATAATAAGTTCAAGCGGTTGTAAGGTATTTGAGACATAGGCATGTTCCCTAACAATAATGCATTCGAACACATTAGTCCAACTTCGTTCCCTAAAGTAATAGCTTGGTAGGTAGAAGGGAACAAAGTTTGATTAGATAGAGAACTATTTTTTTACTGACAGATTTGACAACTGTCTGTAATCTTTACTAATGTCGTTTTCCATTGGGACCACCAGAAATCTTTTTCAGATCTCAGATTTTACCCGGCAAATGGAACATGCAACGAAATTGCTCTGCTTTTGTAAATGTATTAGTGCGTTATTTGACAGCATTATCAGCTGTTCAAATTGCATTCATTTATGGAAAAATCGCAAATATGGATATCAATAGGTCTGTTCCTTTACTTTTGTAGTAAGAATGGAAAAGACTGTCAAAATGGAAGTGGTGGGGATAAATTCTCTCACAGAGAGAGTCACTAACGAAAAAGTTAGGGAACGCTTTTGTAGTAAACTATGATTAATGACAGATATGACAGATACTTACTTAAATAAATAAATTTTTATTTCATATTCTCTAATGTCTACTTACCATTTTCAATACGATAGAATGTTCGAGGGAAACATTCAATATTTTTATTTTAACAACAATTGATACCATTTTAGTGCACAAAAAATCAAAACAAATGCAATCGAATGTCAAAAAAGACAAGAAATTTCAAATCAGCTGTGACTGACAGCTTTTCCACTTCGTACACAAAGAAATTTGTTGAGTAAAAATTCGTAAGATTCTCAGTGGAGGGGTAATATCTTGCTCTCTCGATGACGCTCTCTTTTACGAATTTTTCGAGTTAGGGAACAGCATTTGAGTAAAATTCGTAAGAATTCGTAAAAATTCGTAAGATTCAAAAGTAAAGGAACAGACCTAATTTGAACAATTTACCCCTTTTGTAGATAAAAATGGAATAGTTTTGGTGTAAAATGAGATGATTCGGTTGGAGAATTCGACGAGTAATAAAATAATTTATTGATGTCCCAGTTATCCATGGCTTTTATTTCTTTATTTGGGTTTTCACGAAACTTTGCACAATTGTTTTGAAAACAAACTTCCTGACCTAAACTGACGTAAAACAGCTGTGCAAAGTGTATTGGAGATAGTGGCAGTATGTGTAGATCTGAAAAAATATCGAGATCTGCAAAAAGTGCTCCGAATCGAAAAAAGATTGATTTTTTTTGCCCAATGGAAAATGAAAAGTGATCTAGATCAAAAAAAAGATTGATTTTTTGTCCCAATGGAAAACGACATAAGCTTAACGCCTGCTCTCCGACTTAACTGCTATTGAAAAGCTAGCATTTAATGAACTGAATTGCTGAATAATTGCAAAAAATAAGTAATTTAGTAAGTCTGACAGTTGACTGACTTGTTGTACCTCAGTTTTGATTGGCATAGATCGGTCACATGGGCAGCTATTTCATTTGATGTTTATGGAGGGGTAGAAGAAGAATATAAATTCTGTTCCTTTATTTTTAAATCTTACGAATTTTTACGAATTCTTACGCATTTTACTCAACTGTCGTTCCTCAACTCGAAAAATTCGTAAAAGAGAGCGGCTCGAGAGAACAAGATATTTTCCCTTTTACTAGTTTTTACTCAGCAAATTTCTTTGCGTACGAATTAAAACAACTGTAAGTTGCCTGAAAATTGACAGCTCATTTGAATTTGTTGTTCTATTTGTTCACTCCAATTTATGAACTATCCGGAGCTATCTGTAATTTTTCAAAGGTTACTGCAAAAGCGTTCCTTAACTTTTGCGTAAGTTTCCCTCTCTGAGGGGGAATTCATCCCCTCCACTGTCATTTTGACAGTCTTTTCCATTTTTATTACAAAAGTAAAGGAACAGACCTATAGCCAAAAAATTCGTGACTGAGCACTAAGTTGACAGTTCGCATATGTGGCTGGCGTAGGAAAAGTGACGTTAACGACCAATCTAGTTTAAGCGTTCAGGTTACATCTACTTCGGACCAATCTAGTCAACTAATGTCGTTTTCCATTGGGCAAAAAGAAGCGTCCGGGAGAGTCCGGAATCGAAAAAAACACTTCTGAAACCGTTCCTTTGGCACGAAAAATACTCTTCTGTTGATTCTGAGAAGAGAAATTCGCTTCTGGATTTGAAGTCAGAATCCACTCAAGAAGCACCTACACAAGTGCAATTTGTGTATTTTATACAAGTCAGCTGACAGCAGCCGTAGATTATTTTTTGGCATTTCACCAATACATTTGTGGATTCATCCAGAAGCATTTTTCTTGTTCCATTGGATTTTAGAATGAGTGAATCCCCGAGTGAAACCAATGGAAAACGACATAAGTTTTTCAATGTGCCCCTGCCCTGTCATTCCTCTTACCTTTTCTTAAAAGTGCAGCTGGCCTTTACTTAAAACTGTCAAAAAATGAAACACATTTTAATTTTTGTTTACAAAAAAATGTATATTTTATTATTTCTTCTAAAAAGAAATGTATTAATTTAAAAATAAAATAAAATGGTAAACATCTTCAAATGCACAGCGGGTGGTTACGATTTGTTTACCATAAAACGGAAAAAAAATATGAATAAACTAAAACTAAATCGAATAAAATAATAATACAATCAATTTACAATTTTTTTCTTGGATAGGGGGAGGGAAAATACTTAATTACAAAACAGTTAAGAAATAGTCATTCTTTAAGTGACAACAAAACACTTAACATTAAACGAAATAAAATAAAAACACATATACTTTTATAACAAAACACAAACAAACAAAAGTGATAATACATTTACGTGTTTATCTTCAGACAGTTTAGTTGAATATTTTCGGTTGAATATTATGCGATTATTTTCCATGTTTCTAGTTTATCTCTCATTTTCATTGTAAAAATAGGTTTTCTTTTATTTTTAATCTGACTAATGTGTTGTCCTTTCCTTTCTTAAGACTAATAAATGATTATTTTAATTATTTCGTGTAAAAATACAAAAAAGTATATAATCTTGGCTATTATTTTTGTTTTACTACATCGTTTGTGATTTTTTTTTTCTTGTATACTTTTAAAAATTCCTTTTTCGGTGTAAACAAAATATTATTACAAAATCTATTTTGTTTATAGTATTCCTTATATAAAATGGAAAATTGCTTGTGTGTATGTGTCTGTGTTTATTGTGCTTACAATTATTTTGCAGTAGTTTTATTATTTCTTTATGAGAAAAAGACAAATGCTAATAAATATTTTACAGGGCACTTCATTCTGCGTGTGTTATTTTCTTTTTATTTTTATAATAGCTTTAATATTTTACTACTAAGTTAAATTGTATTGTTTCATTCAGTTTTATTAGAATATAATAGTTCGATATAAGATTTCATTGTTTTCGTTAACAACTTAAGCTCTGAACGGAAGCGTTTGAAAACCAAAATGGAATTCAACAACCAGACTGGACAAAAATATTTGTGCCATGATAATTAATTGACAAATTGATGATTTTGTTTTTATACATTTTGTTATTATGACTTTTTGTTATACTCGTAAGTTTAATGCGTTAATTGTGGAATTGTATTTAATGGGGGTTAGAGAGCGCAATTTTTCGGGAGCGATTTGGAAAAGTTCCAGAGTTATTCTAGAACTGAATACTGATTTTAAATTACGTTAAAAGAACTCTGTGGCAGAAAAACACGTATTATTAATATAATAATACGACAATTGAATGGAATGTTTCTCAAATTTGTTAATAAGAATTGGCGTAAGTTGTGATGGGCAAGGAATGAAAAAGCTAGGAACATTGTGGACGATTCGCGCTGACAGCAGAGTTAATAAAGTGGGTGTTTTCGGAAATGTAAAAAAAAAGTCATTTGCAATTGCAGATGACAGTCAATGCATGACAGAAATCAATCGATCATCTGTTTGCAAATATCATTTTGTGCAGCTGACTTGTGTCGGGTCTAGAATGTTTTTTTGCAAATGCAGCCTGATGTTTTCGAACACTACAACGAACAAATTCAACCCTTATATAAAAGAAATTTTGTTGGACAACTTGAATCCAAATTTTAATAATCACACCTATAGGGAATAGTATTTCCCCTGAAAATTCTTAAAATTGTGATGATAAATCCATTTCCAAATGTCACGCACTATTCTTTAATTTTTTTATTTATTCATTTTGCACGGCCGCCTGCTATCTGCTTTTCTGCAGGGCAGATGACACGCAAATGACTTTTACGAACATCTGACCTTTTCAAATCTGCATTACCGAACACATGACAATACAGTTTTGCTATGGTGACTTTTCCGAACACATGACTTTGGCAATTTGCATTTTCGAACATGCTGCAAAAGCAATTTGATGCAAATGACATTTTCGAAAACACCCAGTAATAATTAAAAAAAATACAATCCTAACCTTATTTTAACTGTCATTTATATTGTAGTTCAGTTGGTATTAAAGTCGGTATTGCAGTTTACAAAAAAAAACAAAATAAAGTTGTTGAAGGCATCAACAACAAGTTAAGAAAATGTGAACAGAGCCGTTTGGGCATAACTACAAACTTGAAAGCCTACACCTCAATTTTACGTTAAATTTGCGACAATATAATGTCAATTGTTCAATTTAGGCAACCGTATGTAAACGGAACCGACTACCAACTACAGATTTGTCGGTTACTTTTGCATTTGCAAGCGATGAAATAAGCAATGACAAGAAACGTGACGTAGGAACCTTACTCTTGACTGGGCCCATAACCTGTTAAGAAAAAAAGTACAACCGGGTAGGTTAGGAAAAAACAGAAGAAGAAAAATTTATTTATTTGACACTTTGGTTGGTTGACATTTAGCCAAGGTTAACAATGGGGACGTTCAAGTATCTAGTTTAGTAAGTCTGACAGCTGACTGACTAGATGTGTTTGAGTTTTCATTGGCCCAGATTGGTCACGTGATTAGTTTTTGCAGTTGACGTTTATGGAGGGGTAGCCGACAAATCTAGTCAAGAAATCCTGCCTGCTTACTCAGTTGACATTTCAAAGTGGCAAAATTCAAAAATAAACCACACGTTTACAACAACAACTCAACTTACTTAGTTAAGGCGTACGGATACCTAGTCCAGACAATTCTAGTTGACGTTTAACACAAACTAGGTATCCGAACGTCCGCAATGGTTTATGATATTCAGAGTGTGTTCAAAAATAGTTTTCATTCTCAACAACCGCTCAACAAGATGGCCGTTGATAGGTTATGTTCTAAAAGTTCCCTTCATGATGTATTAAATGAAAGATGATCTCCTATAAGTGTCATTGCAAATAGGCAGCGGTTTTTATATTTATTTAAGCGAGACATTGGCCGCGTTCCACTGCCCGCTAAATGAACAGCGGCGTGTCAAACTTCATATAAAAAAAGTTGACATATCACCATAGGCGCTAGACATCTAGCACTTTTTGTGAAATATCCATTTCAGGGAAATTTCTCAATCTAGCGAAAAAAACAACCAGTCAAAGGCAAACCGTTCAAACGTTTGCAAAATTTGCCGCTGCCGCTGCACGATCGTTCCTTCATCTGGGATATTTTTGTGCCAGATGAACAGCGGATAGAGGAACGCGGCCATTGTCAAAGTTTAGAGTGACATCCCATTTGTATGGTTGTCCGATTGGATCATTTCTAGCTCATTTCAATTGATCGCCATTTGTCTTTATTCAAACATAACTCAGAGCAATTCGTTTCGAAAGTTCAGGAGGGACAAATTATTTCCAACAATGGAATTGTCTCCTATCTGTCAAATGGATATCAATACACCCAAAATAAAACATGCCATACTCTTCCGACCTTTTCAATGAAATTAGAATCTCCCAGAAATCCATCACAATCGAAAAAATGCCAAAAGACCTGAATTGTTTTCATGCGTGCGTATAAAAAATACAAAATTCCAACAATATCTGTCAAATGCATGTCTACCTCACATAAATCCCATAAAAGAATCCCAATACAATTTATTACATTTCGAAATCCACCCACATTTTCAAGTTCACATCGAATTATGTCAACCTTGTTTCCGTCTCCGTTGTTCTCTGCCTTTATTCAAATTTTTAAATACCACAGCGATTAACAAAGGGCAGACGAAAATTGAAATCACTCTTAGACATTATTTATCTGGCACATCTCCTTCTACAGATTTGATCCTCATTCTTCTTCCTTTGGCTGCCCTTCCATAATTCATTCGGAGGGTATGCATGTGTGCGTGTGAAAAAGGCATTGAGTGCGTCCACAAACGACTGACTGACTGAGTGAATGATTGATTGTGCCGTTTCCTTCTGTTTTTCCAATACGTACTGTGAATGATCAAATTTCAATAAGTGCACACTGCGGAAGAGATTTGTTATTGAATAAACTAATTTCTTTCGAAAAAGCTACGCGTCTCGAACCACCCCATTAATACAATTATAGCAGTCGTGATATTTATCTTTAGGAAGTCGTTCTTTGTTCGCCTTTTGGAAGACATGGGTTCATAAATTAACAGCTTCCAGTCTGCTGGGAGAAATATTTAATTAAGAAAACACCGTAGAGAGAACGCACATCACTCGTCTTAGTAGAGAAAGAAACAAAAAAAAAACAGAAAACATTTTTCTAAACAAAATTAACCTAATGGCACTTTAAAAATTAATTAACCTCTTGTTGAGTTTGAGTTAGTTTTTCTTTTTCTTTTTATACAAAATATCTACACAATTATGCAATAGGGGAATAGTTTAAAAACAAACATCCACTTTGTGCGATTGCTGATTGTTCGTTGCGTTTTGTTTTGAGAAAAAAAAAAAGTTTGTTTTTGTTAAATACTTATGTATAGAGTTACATAGAAGATTACATCGTGTCACACGTGATTTTGTTTCACTTTTTCGTCTGAGGAGGAATCTGAAATGACAAACAGAAAAGAAAATATTATATTAAACAATTTGACATACCGCTGCTGATAAGGGAATAATGTAAGAATTTATTAAAATGAAAAAAAAGCAAGATAAGCAGGGAACAACCCTTCCAATTCGCAAAATGTTTCTATTCAAGTTGTGCGAGTCCGAGTCATTATTTAATGGCGGTGGATAAAAATAGGTTTTGTTTGACTCTAATGAGTTTTATTATGGCAACGTTATCGAATTGATAAATGAAGTCGGTTTTCTATATTGCCACTGGGGTTTTTTATTTTTATTTTGCTTTTGTATATCAGAAGTTTGTGTTAAACAATAAAACGAATTTAAGTATACTGTGACAGAGACAAGCGTTATCATGTTATTTGCCTAGTGCATGTGCTGATAAGGAAGAAGAAAAAAAAGAAATATTGATTTGGGTTAGGTATTATTTGATTTTCTATCGTTGGCGCTGGGGGCAATGGACAAAACTAGCATTTTATTGGAACATTTACCAGGAAATTTCCGATTTAATCTGAAGGCTAAAACTACTCGTGTAAATGGTTAATGTTGGGAAACGCAGTAGATATCTATACGTACAATATGACTCCTGGCACACGCATAGGTTTAAGCACACACAAATTTTATGAAATGTCTGAAGATTCAACAAATACTTTAAATTAAATTAGACGAAATCTCACTCAAGTTCTGTCAAACACCTGAAATGTGTCATTTATCATATTATGTCAGTTCCTTTATGTCGTTTTCCATTGGTTTCATTTGGGGATTCACTCATTCTGAAATCCAATGGAACAAGAAAACTGCTTCTGGTTGAATCCACGACGGTTGGTGAAACGCCAAAAAATAATCTACGGCTGCTGTCAGTTGGGTTGTATAAAATACACAAATTACACTTGTGTTAATGCTTCTTGAGTGGATTCTGGCTACAAATCGAGAAGCGAATTTCTCTTCTCAGAATCACCAGAAGAGTATTTTTTGTGCTGGTTTCAGAAGTGATTTTTTCGATTCCGGACTCTCTTTTTGCCCAATGGAAAACTCCATTAATTTTGTAGTAAAAATCGAAAAGACTGTCAAAATGACAGTGGAGGGGATGAAATCTCTCTCAGAGAGGGATACCAAAACACCAAATAGAACAACAAATTCAAATCAGCTGTCAATTTTCAGACGACTGACAGTTGTTTTAATTCTTAAACGCAAAGAAATTTGTTGAGTAAAATCTAGTAAGAGGGAAAATATCTTGCTCTCTCGAAGCCGCTGTCTTTTACGAATTTTTCGAGAACGACAATTGAGTAAAATGCGTAAGAATTTGTAAAAATGCGTAAGATTATAAAGTAACAGAACAGACCTATTATGTCAAATCCAATTCCTTTTATTATTCCATTTCCCAGGTTTTATACCTACCTGAAGCATTTTATTTTTAAATCCAAAACACAATTCCGTGCATCACACTGCATTACCAACATTTTTCAATGAAAATGAACAGAAATTTATAAAAACTGACAAATTCTGTACAAAACTGTTTCTGTCAACATTACTTTACTGTTATTTTACATGTAAAAGGATATAAAGCAAAATTTAACTCAATTTCAAACTGCTTGTCACATTTCCTCTAAAATAAAACAATTTCCGAAATGACGTCAAAGAGAGGCAACAAAAAAGCAGGTTATGCTGCATTTATTCAACTACTTTTCGTCCATTAATGTATTGTTAACTTCGACATCGGAACATCTGTTCGGAATATTTCTGCGACATTTTGTAACGAATTAACATTTTTCTTTAATTTCTGACAGCTAGGTTCCGATATTTTCCGACAGAAATTGGTTGCGGAATTTGTTTACGATTTGGATTTGAGCCACCGACAGGCGTTGCGGAAAATGTTCCTTTCCGACGGATACCTCGCTAGGGCCGATTATTTGCGGCCATCGGATCTTAAGAATGTATCGAAGGCAGCGGTTTACATATGCCTGTAAACTTCTCGAGATGGAGGTAGAGACTTTCCAGGTTTCACAGGCATACAGCAGTACGGATTTGACGTTGGAATTGAAGAGCCTTCACTTGGTGCGTTGGGAAATTCGACTGGAGTTCCATACTGAAGACAGCATTCCAAAAGCGCTGCGGGATTTACTTATTCTGGTATTAACATCCACATCCGTTCCTCCCTCCGACGATACAAAACTGCATAGATAGCAGTGGCGTGGCGTCCATATAACTCGATTCCTACCGAGTTACCTTTTGAAATCTCCACCAGGCAACACTATCTATCTACCAAAAACCGAATATACCCATGAAACACTACCAAATGAATGTGAATACTCACCAAATGGTACACACACAAAAGCACTCATATAAAAATCGTGTGTATCCATTTTCATACAACGTCGTCATCGTCTCGTGGTGACAAAGCGAAGGTAACCCAAAATAAGTCGGGTTATTAAAGTTCTCACTTTATAGTTCATTTTGAGAGAAAATTTTCTTGTTATCTCTTTTTTTCTTCCCTGAGTACTTTGTCTGACTCTGACACCTCTTTGTTCAACACCCATCGTAGAAAATAACCCGCTTTTCTTCGAGTTATTCGCGGTTCTCACAAAGTTCATTTTGACTGCTGAGTACTGAGTGAACATTTGTTTGTAACTCTTTTTTTTGGGTTGTGTTGCGGGTACGTCGTATGTGTTTGTTTGGTTATGATATGAACAAAATAACGCGCTTTTCTTCGAGTTATTCGATTTTCTTTTACTTCTTCTTGTCTTATTGTCTCTTGTGTGAATAATTACAGGTAGTTGTTGAGGTAGGTTAGGGTGTGTTTTGGTTTAAAAATTCAGTTGGCTGGCAGATTGCAGTGCGTGACTTAAAGTGAATTTAGTGCAGTGAACTTAATTTGTATAAAATTATAAAGCAGTGGAAGTTTTTGTTGTAAGGATTTTATTATTTGTGCAATCCGAATATACCTATTGAATATGGCATTATTAAGTGTAGATTGCTGCTTAACAGATTACCTCCTCGAGGAAGAAAATGATTTTAGTAGGCTATCATTCCCTAAAAAACAAAAAGTTATAGAGATAGGTCGCTGTACGCCTTCTATGAAAATAGATTATAAACGGAAAGATGGTTTTTCTTCTCATTTTAATGAGTCATTATACCAAAAATATACGTGGCTGACTGGAAGTTGTAAACTTAACAAAATGTTTTGCTTCCCATGCCTTCTTTTTTCCAACTCGCCGAGTGTTTGGAGTCGTATGGGTTTCAGTGACATTAACAATTTAGTCAATTCATCTAAAAAACATATTAAGACAGAAAAACATATTCGGAGTTGTTTATCTTTGCACGAGTTTGGTGTAAATCGTATCGAAACTTCCTTAGGCAATACTTATGTAGCTCACAATAGAAAAGTGGATAGAAATCGTAAATTAATGGAGCGTTTCATCGACACCGTTATTCTTTTAGGGAAACAAGAGCAAGCATTTAGGGGGCACGATGAAAAACCCGGTTCCGATAATCGTGGTAATTATGTCGAAACAGTGTTGTACTTATCTAAGTATGACACTTTAATAGACTCGCATTTAGAGCAGTGTTCAAGTGCACAAAATCCTATTTTTTCAGGCCTTTCCAATGACATTCAAAACGATTTGATTCATTGCATTGCTGCAGTAATAAAATCAGAAATTAAAACGGAAATAAATAAAACTCGGTTCGTGTCTATTATGATAGACGAAACACCAGACGTGAGTCATAGGGAACAACTAAGTACCGTACTTCGATATTTATCAGAAGATGGCATAGAGGAGAGGTTTCTTGGATTTTCTGATGTTAGTGCAAATCGTAATGCAGATGAGTTGTCCAATCATATATTTAAAATTCTTGAGATATACGCCTGTAAGAACAAGTTAATTGGACAATCTTACGATGGTGCTGCAGTTATGTCCGGGGAAGGGGGTGGTGTTAAAAAAAAAGTTCTCGATGTATGTCCAATGGCTAATTTTATTCCTTGTTATGCACACATTCTCAATTTGGTGTTGTCCCGATCGCTAGAAAACATACCTGAATTAAAAGGATTTTTTGGCTATACGAACAGCATTGTTCGTTTTTTTAATAAATCTACTAAGCGTTCTAAACTTTTAAAACAGATAGCCAACCGACGCATGCCAGGAGTTTCGGAAACACGCTGGCATTATCATTCCAGAATAATTAACGTTATTTTTAATTGCAGAGTAGATATCATAGAAACTTTTAGCAGAATATTAAATGACCCCAAGGAATGGGATAATGATGCGCTTTCTATAGCCGAAAGTTTGTTGCAAAAATTAGAGGGCAAGGATTTTTGTTTTTTACTGCACACTCTTTCCGAAATTTTTGCAAAAACCGATGTACTGTTTAATTTGATACAGAATAAATATACGGATGTTGAAGTTGCTAAGCGAGAAATAGAGCGTTTTGAGTATTGGTTATGCTCTGAGTTCCTAAACCAATTCGAAAGAATTTTTGAAAGCATAACTGATTGTGCTGAACCTCCTCGAAAACGCCGATTACTTGATATCGATTTAAAGTCTCATTATAGGCGCCTTTTTATAGAAATAAAGGATAATATTAGCAGCCAGATTAGAACTAGATATAAATCTTTTACTGATTTAATTTTTTTGGATCTACTCAATAAATCGAAATATGATAGTTTTGCGTTATCTAGTCCAGATGAAAAAATATCTTCCTTAATCAAATTTTTTCCTGGAATATTTGATTTTACAGCGTTAAAAAATGAGCTCAAAGTTTTGTACACAACTCCTTCACTCCGGCAGCTTGACGTTTTCAACCTTCACAGTCATTTAAATAGTGAAATATTGAGAGAAACATTTCCTCAACTTTTAAATGTGAGTGGTTTATTTTTAACACTTCCTATTTCCGTCTCCTCCGTAGAAAGATCTTTTTCTGCTTTAAAAAGAATCCACACATATTTAAGAAATTCTCAGGGCGAAGACAGGCTCACCGATCTAGCGCTTCTGTCGATAGAGAAGCGACTCCTTTTAAAAATTAAAAATAGACCGAATTTTTACGAAAGAGTTCTTTCGGAATTTGTTAAAAAAAATCGTAGAATTGCCTTAGAATACAAATAATTAAAGTAGGTATATTTCAACAAAACCTTTCATTGTTTTTGCTTCTTTTATTTGCAAATTTAGTTGTTTTTAATTTAAAATACCTATCTTATATTTTCTTCTTATTCTTCCCTATATTATTTTCAATTATATTACTTTATTATTTATTACATCTATATGAATTTCCATTTTTTTTTTAATTTCTCATTCATTTTAAAAATTAAATGAACACTAAAATATTTCTGAATTACATATCTTTATTTTTTATTATAATCATAAGTTAATCTGAATTTGCTTTAAGTTATGGCATCATGCGTCTGTCAATAAGGGCTTCTATAGAAGCCACTTTTAGTATGCCTTAAGCTCATTATAAATTTTAAATATTAATGACTTAAAGTATAAAAAAGGTGGCTTGAATTGATTCTGCTTCGACTTCCCATTTAAAAATGTTCACGCCACGCCACTGATAGATAGTTAAATTGTCTTAGAACAATCAGCCGATGTGCTGAGCGGCCGGTATGCATTATTTTGCTCTTGTTGCAATTTTTGTTAAGACCAGACATCTCTCTAATCACTTGCAGTGATTGGCACATCTCGTTCATCCCGCTGTTGGTACTTGCTAGGAAACAGATATCGTCAGCATAATCTAGGTGGCTTAGCCTCTCAAACGGTCTCCATTGAATACCATGTGTCTCAGTTGTACCTACGGTGACAGTCAGTACATCGTCTATCGCCATTAAAAACAGGATTGGCGACAGAATATCCCCATGTCTTACTCCCTGTCGCACTTCGAAAGAGTCGCAAAGCTGTTAATTATGCGGAAGCATCTTGCAACTTGCGGCGTTCTAGCAACAATCTTCGGGGGAATCCCTCTCCTATCTAAAGATTTCTAGATCCATTCGCGGTTGACTCGGTCAAAGGCCTTCTCAAAATCTACGAACATAAGGTAGAGCGGTGACTTAAACTCGGTTGACTGTTCGAGTATTATACAAAGAGTGTTGATGTATCGACACAAGACCGACGACTACGAAAGCCCGCTTGATGCCTCTTGAGCGTAATTTTGATCCTGTCCCTTGTCCGTTCGAGAATGATAGTTGCCATTATTTTCGGGAAAACAGACGAAACGGTAATACCACGCCAATTATTGCAGTTCTTAAGTTTTTCCTTCTTTGGTATCTTAACAATAACTCCATCCTTCCAGTCCCTGGGGTATTTTTGGTATTCTCATATAGCATGTATTAGTGGTAGCAGGATATAGGCCGTTGTCATTTTAGACCATATAATAACAAAATGTCAGATAACCAGTCAGAACTCAAAACTTGTATGTGAAAAACATGAGATATATTTTGAGGACTGCTTTAGGAAAGACTGTCATAAATCTGAATTCATTAATTGCATTTCAACCTCTGTCAAATTGACAGCTTAAGTAAAAAGAGAGTAAACAATTTTTGACACATAAAATGGCGACCGCTTACTAATATTAAAAGAATCTGGAACAAAATCAAGGGTCGAATCAGGTCGTCCGTGAACGAGCATTACGTAAAATGTAAAATCAACTTAATTCCGTGAGCGTAATGCTCTTTCACGGACGACGGGATTCGACACCAGCTCCCATTCGTGAATGCACTTGTTTATACGTCAGCCAGTTCTGAAGGTCTACACTAAATCCAAAAGAGGAAGGGTCTAAATATGATGTCGTCAAGCGTAACCCAAAGAAATACAAGATAAGGACATTGCATTGTTGTTTTTGTTGTTCAATGCTACAGTTTGTCGAAACAGATAGGCGTGGGCAAGGCAAGGTACATACATAAAGGTAATATACTCGGTGCAATCATTTTGGTAACCATCTGCGCATCTGTCAAAATCGCGGTATGGCGGTCAATTGTGACTTAAAACATTGTTTACAATTAATTTTCTTAGTTTCTCTCGTGAACACCGGTTATATTTCTTTTTTCATTTAGCTAAATATATTAATTTTGTGTGTAAACAATTGGAAAATAAATAATGTGCAACCAGTAGGTGCTTTGGTGTCAAAGAGAACACAAAATTAATGTGAAAACTGCTTGAGTTTGCTCAAAACATATAAAGGAAAGTGATTATGTTTCTCTTAATGTATCTTAATCCTTTATATCAACAATATGGGATACTTGAAAATATTATGGTAATAAAGCACAGTCATCCGCCATTTTTGCTTGTTCACATTACCGACACCTGTACAATATATTACCTTAGATTTTTGTACTGTGTGTGGGTATTTTTTTTTAGTAATTTATTTATATTGAAACGCTATACATTGAGTTTAACTCATAAAGTACAGGAAATGAAAATAACATGAAATTACAAAGTGCAAGAATGAACTAAGTAAACTACAATTAATTGATACAAAAACAGTATACATATAAACGAAAACAAGATTTTAAATTAAATGTTATAAATAAGCGCAACCAAGAGAGAGAAAAAATAAGAAAATAAAGCTAAGTCAGTTCAAATTGGAGAAGTGTTTAAAGCAGATTGAATGAAATGATTTGTGTTCGATTTTGGACCTCACATAAATGGGTAGATTGCTCCAGAGCTTGACAGCATAAATGAAGAATTGCCTGCGAGAATTTAAGCAGGTATATGTAGCGGGTCGCAATACTATATACTATATAGCTATTAGAATTACTGACATTTATGTTTTTGAACAAGTAGTTTGGTTCTTTCTTGTGAATAATTTTAAAAAGTAGAGAACAGCATCGATTTTTGAAGAAGCCTTCCAAGTTACAACCAAGGAGTTGGCGAGCGTCAGATGAGATATGATCAAACCTACGACGGTTGAATACAAACCGGGCAATCGATTTAAAAGCAACGCGTAGACTTTGAAGTGAGAGGAAATTAGGATCAGCAAACAGCTCCCATCCAAATGAAATTATGGGAATTACTAATGCTTTTACCAGTTTGAGCTTAACTTGTGTTGGTAAAATCGATTTAACTATTGATAGTCCTCGTAATCATGCGTAAACTTTTTTTAACACAGAGTTTATATGATTATCCCAAGTTAATTTGTTGTTAAAGCTTACTCCTGAATTTTTTGCATTGGTAACATATTTGACTTGGGAAGAATTTAGAAAAATTGGTGGAAAGTCGGGAAGTTACGGCTGATGTTTAGATATAGGTATGGCTTTTGTTCCCGACAAAACAAAAGCCATAGTAGTAGGTAAGGTAGTTATTTCTTATATGAATTGTAACGTATCTCGTGAGGTAAAAGAAAACTTAAAGCACGTAGGGCATACGTTTTGGCCTTTGACAGTGTCTCCCGTTACGTACAAGTAAGGCGAGGGTAAACGGTGAAATAATTGACACCAAATGTCAACATTTTATATTTTCTAAATTCATTTTAGTCGTCAACGGGTGACAGTTGCACTGGTTTTGATAGTTCCAAATGAGTGCCATCACACAAACTCCGAAAACTAGTGCCCTGAAGTGCACAATATCGAAAACGTATGGCAATAATGTTTGTAATGTTTGTTTGCTGCAAAAGTCGCTCGCAAATTGATTTGTGTAGTCGATGGCACTTGCCAAAGTCCGTATATTATTTATTAACATTAAACCTACAGTTTTGTCATATGGAACTAAAGTTCATTAACATTTTCGAAACATTCCATATTTTGTATTGTTATGTTCCATATTTTTCAGTTTGTTGTCAGAGTCCTTCTTTTACGATTTGAGCATGTGTTGCAAATGCCAATCATGCTAATTTCATTTAAATTACGTTTCAACTTTTGTTCTATCCGGTTTTACAAAACCCGTTCTGTTCCTTTAGTAAACACAACAAATCTCTCATAGGTACATAATGTGGATATGGTAAATTAACGACGTTGAAACGACATTTTAAAGAAGACCGAACAAATATTTATTTAACAAATTACACAACCCTAGTGCATCAAAATCAACTACGCGAAACTAATAACGAAATTCGTAAAACTAATTTAATGATTGAGTAATTAAAACTCTCTGGAAACTTTCCACCCATAAACGAAAGCCATAACGATTTTTCACAAATTTTCAGCCATTAATCACGATTCCGGTTTCCCTGTCAGTGTCACCTGTCAGACCATCACATAATAAGCAATTTCCCAAGTTAGTCTCCCATCAAATTAGTACAAGTGTTAAGTATTTGTTCGGTCGGTTTCTTTATTGATTATGTAGAAATCCAAGTCAGTGGTCCGCTCGCCCCAATTGTCAAAAATCACATCTATTCATATTGAAATTAAAACGCCACACGCGTCTCTCTGCTTTGGGTGAAATTGATTTGATGGTTGCCGACTGAACGTGAATGGCGATTGGCGACTTTGTTGTCTACGCATTTTTTTTTCACCAAGACTTTGCTGCAAATCAACTTTTCATTTCCATTTATTGCTTTTTGCACTCAGCAATTTGATTTGAAAGAAAAATTCAATTGAATTCCGTTAACTCCATTTTATAACGCACGAACAAAACTGCAACATCGTCGGCGGCGGCGGGCATTGGGCATGGGCAATCAGTTACGGCTGATGTTTAGATATAGGTATGGCTTTTGTTCCCGACAAAACAAAAGCCATAGTAGTAGGTAAGGTAGTTATTTCTTATATGAATTGTAACGTATCTCGTGAGGTAAAAGAAAACTTAAAGCACGTAGGGCATACGTTTTGGCCTTTGACAGTGTCTCCCGTTACGTACAAGTAAGGCGAGGGTAAACGGTGAAATAATTGACACCAAATGTCAACATTTTATATTTTCTAAATTCATTTTAGTCGTCAACGGGTGACAGTTGCACTGGTTTTGATAGTTCCAAATGAGTGCCATCACACAAACTCCGAAAACTAGTGCCCTGAAGTGCACAATATCGAAAACGTATGGCAATAATGTTTGTAATGTTTGTTTGCTGCAAAAGTCGCTCGCAAATTGATTTGTGTAGTCGATGGCACTTGCCAAAGTCCGTATATTATTTATTAACATTAAACCTACAGTTTTGTCATATGGAACTAAAGTTCATTAACATTTTCGAAACATTCCATATTTTGTATTGTTATGTTCCATATTTTTCAGTTTGTTGTCAGAGTCCTTCTTTTACGATTTGAGCATGTGTTGCAAATGCCAATCATGCTAATTTCATTTAAATTACGTTTCAACTTTTGTTCTATCCGGTTTTACAAAACCCGTTCTGTTCCTTTAGTAAACACAACAAATCTCTCATAGGTACATAATGTGGATATGGTAAATTAACGACGTTGAAACGACATTTTAAAGAAGACCGAACAAATATTTATTTAACAAATTACACAACCCTAGTGCATCAAAATCAACTACGCGAAACTAATAACGAAATTCGTAAAACTAATTTAATGATTGAGTAATTAAAACTCTCTGGAAACTTTCCACCCATAAACGAAAGCCATAACGATTTTTCACAAATTTTCAGCCATTAATCACGATTCCGGTTTCCCTGTCAGTGTCACCTGTCAGACCATCACATAATAAGCAATTTCCCAAGTTAGTCTCCCATCAAATTAGTACAAGTGTTAAGTATTTGTTCGGTCGGTTTCTTTATTGATTATGTAGAAATCCAAGTCAGTGGTCCGCTCGCCCCAATTGTCAAAAATCACATCTATTCATATTGAAATTAAAACGCCACACGCGTCTCTCTGCTTTGGGTGAAATTGATTTGATGGTTGCCGACTGAACGTGAATGGCGATTGGCGACTTTGTTGTCTACGCATTTTTTTTTCACCAAGACTTTGCTGCAAATCAACTTTTCATTTCCATTTATTGCTTTTTGCACTCAGCAATTTGATTTGAAAGAAAAATTCAATTGAATTCCGTTAACTCCATTTTATAACGCACGAACAAAACTGCAACATCGTCGGCGGCGGCGGGCATTGGGCATGGGCAACCTCTCATACTCCAGCGATTTCCGGATCCTCTTCAGCGGCACGTCATTTCATCGTCTTTGAGCCGATTTATTTCATTTAATTTCGCGATCAAGATGAAGTAATCGCCTGGAATGCATTTTCACTTTTTTTCTCCTTCATTCTCTTCCATGCTTTCTTTCATCTTGTTTGCCACTTTGCGTGGTTGCTAATTGAAAATTATGTAAGGAAAATAAAAAGCATTTCGTGAATGGTTAGGTATTTTCTATTTAAAATTTGTTTAACCGGATGGGATGGCATTGCATTAAAATAAATTAAACGACAAGTTTTACGAGATTTTGTTGCAGTCAGTCTGCCTACGATTTGTCGTCGTCCCCTTTAATTCAATTTCCACACTCGAATGCACCTAATTACAGAATCACACAAAGGGTCTGAATTGCATCGTTGCGCCAGTCGGCCGCCTACGCGTTTGCAGGCAGAATTGATGAAGACAATGACCGTGGCGAGCAACGTAATGGATGTCAAAATTCACACAACAGTCTCACTAATTACACAAAGCTGGTGGGATAATACGACTCGCCCTGGAGGCGAACGAAGAGAAGACGACGCGACCGTTTTTACTTTGTGTTTTCGGAGTGCGTCCAGTGAAGTATGAATAGCTATTAATAATTGTTTTACATCGCCAGGCTTCGGTCAAAGATGTAGACAGGTAGGCAGGAGGTTTTAATGGAGGGAGTTGGCTGTCACTTATTTTACGGTAGCTATACCACAATGAATCGTCGTAGCGACCCAATTAAGGCGAAGAGAAATGGAATTCATTGTGCAACCTACAATCTTGGTTATTTAGAGCACCGTTGCGTTTCGATAGAATAAAGGATGTTTTGTTATGGAGGATTTTACGGCGAAATGGATTCGTGTATGGATATGCAATTTAAATTTAAAAAGAAGAGGCTACGAAAGTCGCACTGGGATTATGATTCAAAGAAAATTTGTTCACGCATTAGTAGCTTTCTATTTTCTACAGACAATGGGTGCGTTCAAAGAACTATTTTACAAAGTCTGACAATTTGCTGACGCGATTTGTCTGAGTTATAATAGGCCTGGATTGATTACGTCAACAGTTTGCTTCCAGTTGTCATTCAAGATATTTAGCTAACTGATAAAGTGACAGGTGACATAATAAAAAAAATTTCATCGAGTACATATGTCATATTTAAATAAGGTTTGAGAAAAAGGCAATTACATTTGGGCTTGCCTATATAAATCAAGCCGACTCTCGGCTTTGAATGTGCTCAATAATGGGGTTACGAACAGACTACAGTTTAATGGCAATTGAGCTGTCAAAGTAGTAGGTATACATTTCTGAGTGGCATCGAGATAAAAAAAATATATTCCCTGCATTAAGAATCTAATCATTATATTAATATGTAAACATCAAAAGTTTCCGTACACTTTTTAAGTATTTATCATGAAATGAGCAGAATGAAACTTATATCAATCGAAAGGTACTCTGTCATAGATGTGCAGAAACAAAAAATCGTAGGTATATGTCGCCATTAAGACTGGTAAAATGAAGTTAAGAATTTCCCATACAAAATGTTTAGCATTTTGTTGCCATTAAATTTGTCGCCGTCATGTTTGCATAGTAACGAATTTAATCATCTTAAGACTGGTACGCTGTTCGAGTGAAATCCAATTTTTCATACAAAATTTTAACTGCGCATTGTCAAAATGAACTTTCCACGTGAAGATTTCACTAGGCAGTACGCTGTTGAAGTGAAAAATAGTTGTTCAAAAAGTGATTTATAGGGGGCGTTACTTAAGCAATTTCACTTGGCTTTTATTGTCCGTCGCATTAAATTTTTTGACATTTCAGCGTGAAAATTTCACTTTCAATTTCACAGCACTTTTTGGAGAGGAGTGAAAATTTCACTTCACTCGAACAGCGTACCAGCCTTTAGATTTGAACCTGTTGTAGAGTCTCAATAACCCATAAAGGTATGCAATTTAAGTACCCCTAAAAGCAGGCAATCATAAAATCTTATTCAGGGGCATTGCAGAGTTATCTGCGAGGTGTTACTATGGAAACGAACATTCATGTTTTGCCCTTATTCACTTTTTTCATAGCGGAAAGGTATATGAATTAAGATTTTGCATATAAATAAATTAAAATAAATAATTTATTATTATTTATTATTATGTAAAAAACAAGGTCGAATTTCGACCACGGGCGGTTCTAGTACTTTTTATTCAATAAAGCGTGTTTTTTAGAGGTATAGAACTTTAAGTTGGCAACACTATTTAAACTGGCGGCCATTTTGTCAGCTGTCAAGTGTTTTAGTTTTAGTTTGCTTTGGCTTTTCAAAATTTGTATAGACTGACGCCTGAACAACGCTTCCAAATTGTGGAAATTTATAAATCATGGTTCTGTTCGAAATACATGTCGCGCACTACGTCCATTTTACGGTCAACGTAATCGTCCATCAGAGCAATTAATTCGATTAAATAAGGAACGTTTTCGTACTAAGTTTACTCTAAATTATAATACGCACCCACAGAGAAGTCATTGCTGCTGTTGAGCGTAGTGTAGAGGAAGACCCGAATCAGTCCATCCAGACAATGGTGACCGCTATAGAGACATGATTACTGACTTTTTCGTTCATCAATTGAACAACCATGATGTGCAGGAGCTGTAGTTTCAAGAAGACGGCGCAACATGTCACACTCATGCTACAATTGATTTATCGAAGGAAACGTTTGGTAACCGCATAGTTTCACGTTGTGGGCTCGTGAATTAGCCTCCAAGTTCGTGTGATTTAACGCCGCTTGACTATTTTCTGTGGGGATATGTGAAGTCGCTAGTTTACGCCGATAAACCCGATTGACTACTGATTGACCACTTCGCCGAGTTATTGCCGATATATGCCACAAATGTTAGAAAAAGTCATCGAATATTGGACCCCCCGATTAGACTTATTTTGAGCAGTTAAAAAATCATATTTGTTTTATTCCATTTCAAAGTTCTATACCTCTAAAAAAAACTTTATTAGTTGAAAGAACTGTCAAAGTTGATATTCGCATTTTTCAAAGTTTACTACGTTTATCAACGCTCAAAAGCATTCCTCAACTCTTTTGTAAGTTGCCTTTCAGTAGCAGAATTTATTCCCAGCTTTATAGTTTATGCATTAAGAATTATTGGTGACAGAGCCAAAAAATGTATTACTGCTTACTATTTCTGCGCTTCATCTTCCTAGGCCTTATATTCTCCGGATTTCCTATTTTTAATGTCACAAATCTGAAGTGATAAAAATGACATGAGTTTATCTTCACCAATTTATGAAACAAGTTCTTCATTTTGATAAACTCATCAAAAATGAAAATGAAAATCCCAATTGTCAGCTTTTGTTATTCAATCTGACAAGTGTGTATATGTACTTCACAGGGCGGTTATCGTATAAGAAATAAAACATAATGTGTCAAAAGCGTTGCCCCAAATTCCCCAAAAGTTCATTGCTCGCTCTATTTTCTTCCTTGGTTAATCGTCAAAAATTAAGGGAGTGTCAAAAAACTTCAAATGTTGTGCTTGAGAATAAAAAAAAAAATGAACGAAATGTCACTTTGCTCGTTTCCGAAAAGAGTGTGTAATAAAATACTGCCATAGTTTCACAATTAATGCCGCGAATTCTACAAAATAAAAATTCATTTTTAGAGACCATACAAATAATAAAACTGCTGTCTGAAAACGCTGCAATTGTCAGAGATGTTATCATCAAAAGTGGCTGAGCTCATTCAGCTCTCAACATGTAGCTCATTCACAAAAACCACACCTAAAGGTCATCTAACTGCGTAGCTGTATACTTTCGCAATTGCAACTCAAATTTCGTTAAAAGCAAAACAGCAAATTCCGGAAACAAACACATAAAACCAACCCAAACGCGTTATCTTAAATTCGGACACATTTCTCCACACATTTTCATTCTTATCGCCCCGAAACGTCACAAGAACCTGTTTCTAATATATAACTGGTCGGTTAAATCATCGTCACCCAATTTTATTCGCCGCTACCCTGATAAAGAAATCGCATACGAACGATACAATAATAAAATGCATAGATTCACGTATACACTCAAACAGATAGTTTACACTATCGTTCTAATGCAATAAAGAATAATTAACTTTCATATTCAATAATTGACACTATTCTGTGCGGTGGTGGTTGGTATCAACCCCGTATGCGAAACAGAGAACGAGATACAATGGAAAATAACGAAAAAAAATGGCAACAAAAGGCAAAACGTCAAATTCTACAACGTTGTCGAATACTTGACACAGAATTCGCTGGTTGATTGCAAAAATCGTGTTGCTCTCTAGAAGTTACTTAGCTTAGAGAGAACACGTTTCTATAGTTGCTGTCATTGTCATTCGTATTATAGAATTAGAAGCCAGCGCCATTATAATGTTTTACTGATTGTTTTGTGTTATTGTACTCGTATGGTTGTTGCAAGTGCACACGCCACTGCAACAGTCTCAGTGGATTTATCTTGTAACAAAACAATTTGACGTAAAGACAGTTTTAAGATTGCTGGCGAAGCGAAAGATACAGTTGTGATGAGAAGTTTTGCAACATAATAAAGAACACAGAAAAAGTGCAAACTACTTTTCTGAGTGTAAACTTTTTATAAAATTATTGAAAAACGCATTTTTTAAACGAGTAAGCTGCAAAGCACACGAAAGATCGAAAATTATTGAAAATAATCTTTGAAATACAATGGATATGTTAAGCTAAGTGAATGCTTTCAATGTTGGACGCTTATTACATTATTCTAAGGCCAATGTTACACGAGCTGAATTTTCGGTCATCCAATGGTCCAATTGACCGTCATTTATAAAAATAAACCCATTAAAACTGTTGTTTTTCTGGTTTATTCAACAGTCGTGACCGAAGTGTTTAGTTGCCTCTAATATTGACGTATAAAGTATGGGCCGCTATAGTAAAATGTCAGTTTCATGCAACCGAATGCAGCAGCAGTCCAAATGTAACACGTCAATGATCAACTGCTGCCCGAAAAAAAAAGTCTTGGGAATGTCTATCGCACACGAGTGTCAAAATTAGATTAGTTCAACGAATTCTTAACGTCAACGCTACAAAGCTCTTTATAATACACAAGACTTTTAGGTACAGGTCTTTTTGAACATTGAACCTTACGTGTTCTTAAATTCTTTATATGATTTCTGTTAGTCAACCCAGCAATACAGCAAAGAATATGTGATTTGACAGCTTGTTGGCAGTTTTTTTCTGCGATCTTATTCTTTCTGTCAAAATAAAATCTTATGTCCATAAACAAGAGTTGGATCAGACATCATAAACTCAGCTTTGACACATTGTTCAATTTTCCTGAATACGGAATGACCCATCTATCAAATAACTTTCAAATAAACAGCACTTGCTTAGGCCCCAGTTATAGCGACACGAAAAATGCAATAGCTTTTGTTGACCACTAAAAGTTAATGCTTGAACTCAATCTTGGTCTTAAAATGTTGCTTATCTCTTCTCTTTTCTATCTCTATCTCTTCTCTTTTCTATCTCTATCTCTTCTTCTCTTCTCTACATATAATAAAAATGTACAATAAAAAATGCCTGACCGCGCATCACGCGTAAACTACTGGATGGATTTTGATGAAACTTGGCATAGTGATTGCTTATGTTCTGGGTCGGGACTTAGGATACTTTTTATCCCGGAATATAACGTGGTTCTTATAAAATAGTAAAAAAAAACGAATATATGTAAGGAAAATTCTATTTATACAGACCTAGCTCAGTAATGGCTTATAGGACTGAAAAAAAAGGTGAATTTAGTAAATATTTCCCTCAATCATTTAAGATATAAAACATGCCCCTGCGTTGTCCTTAAGCTGAGGAATGTTCAAAACAATTATTCAAAACATCGCCCACAATTTTTTTTCAGTGGATACCACTGCCAGTAGTCATGCAGCAGTGAGTATCATTGCAGTAGTGTGTGTGTGTGAGTACATGTGCGCGCTCTAACGTGATCATATGTTTTGCACTTCATTGTGCAGTCGTCTCTTTTCAGCGCACACATTCACGTTGAGCACATTTTCGGGTGTTGTATTGTATATTGTGATCAGTTTGGAAATGGGCTGGTGGGATTCGTGTGTCAAGTTGTTTCATTCGCGTTGCTGCCTTTGCGTCGACATTTGAGGTGGGTAAGAGGGAAATAACCGAATTTTGCGTAAAACTTCCAAGGGTAGAAAAATATCTATAAAAAAACTGGTCGATGTAGTTCGATAAAATTAAAATACTTTCTGTCTTAAAAGTGACAGGCGGGTGTAGCAAGGCGAGCACGGGTTAGCTAGTGAATTATAAAGTTAGTTTATCAAAAAAGTGAATTAAGTTCAAGCAACTTTTTCTGATCAACTTCTGAGTTAATTTCACACAAAAAAAACAAATTATTCCACTGAAATGTCTCATTTCTTTACTGTTCCATCTGTCAGGCGATGACCGCCTAAACGAAAAAAAATCATTTTGAAACTGTTCCAACTCTTTCGGTTGCATTTTACGTATCGCTATAACTAAAACTTGGGGCATTTTTTATTATTTCAAAAAAAGATCGTGGTTACACTAGGTCTGTTCCTTTGCTTTTAAATCTTACAATTTTTTACGAATTCTTACGCATTTTACTCAATTGTCGTTCCCCAACTCGAAAAATTCGTCAACGAGAGCGGCTTCAAGAGAGCAAGATATTTCCCCTCTTACTAGTTTTTACTCAACAAATTTCTTTGCGTATTTGAGTCAGTCGCCTGAAAATTGACAGCTGATTTGAATTTGTTGTTATTTTTGGCATTTCGTTGGGTGAACTATCTGTCATTTTTCACAGGTTACTACAAAAGCGTTCCTTATGTTTCATATGTGATGTTTTTATATGTTTCAAAGCAAAAGGTTGAATGAACTACCTGTCAAAATGATCATGGTCATTAAGTCATAAAACCATATGAGATATGCTCTTTTCACTGCATTACAGGTTTTGACAACGAAAAATAATTACAATTTGACCATAAGTCAATTCAGGTCTGTTTTTGAACAAACTCTCAATATCATGAACACCATTGGGGACGTTCGTATACATAGTTTCTGTAAAACGTCAACTAAATTTGTCTGGACTATAGGTATACGTACGCGTAAACTAAGTAAATTTAGTTGTTGTTGTAAACTTGTAGTTTATTTTTAAATTTTGACACTTTGAAATGTCAACTGAGTACGCAGGCAGGATTTTCTTGACTAGATTTGTCCGCTACCCCTCCATAAATGTCAACTGCACAAACTGACCAATCTGGGCCAATAAAAACTCAAACACATCTAGTCAGTCAGCTGTCAGACTTACTAAACTAGGTATCCGAACGTCCTCATTATGACATAGGTCTGTTCCCCAACGATAATGCATTCGAACACATTAGCCAAATTAAGTCAAACTTCGTTCCTTTACGCAAAAGTTGGGCAGAAGAGAGCCACAAAGAGAGAACAAAACATTTCCCCTTCATAAAAAACCTGCAAATAATAGCCCAACAAATTTCTTTGGGCTAGTTTGTTATAACTGACTTAGCTGTCAATTCTCTCAAAAGTCAATTTGAATTGGCAGTTTATTTCGGTTTGCTTTGTTAAGTGCTGAAATTTGTTATTAAAAATGGATAAATCTGCAAAAAAATATAGATATATAAAACTGAATCCGAGTGTTTTCCAACGACTGCAAACTGGCCACTGACGTTCATTTTTGAATTTCTCGCATATTATGTTTTTAACAGACGTCATGCCAATCTTTGGTTCCTGTAGTTTTTGGTTACATTCTCTATTTCTGAGAGAATATATCCCCACTCCTTGATATCTGACATTTTGCCGAAATTTGCCCAAAATGTAAGGGAACAGACTATTGTAAACTTTGTCTAATTTTCAACCTACAAAAGTGTCAAATTAGTTAACTTTTTTCCTAAACTACTCAGTTGCACTTTTTCTTAAAAGCGTCTAAGTTTTCTAAGGCCAAGTGACAGTTCGAAATTAAATGATCTATTAAAACTGACAGAAGTAATAACTCTCAGGTCACCTCAAAATGCGGTTGAAAATCGTTCATTTCTCCACAAGACGCGTATGAATTCTTCTGCACTTCACTGTATGTGCAATTTTCAGTACACATACCGACATATACGCGTCGTATCCATGCTTGATGCACTATTGCACTTCTTTTTCCTCATTACTTGACCCTGAACATTTATTTAATAATTTCAATTAGAGAACACTTGGGGCAGAGGCAAAAAAAATATATGTAAACGCGGTTTTTTATTCGTATCGTTGTTTTTTCCCCGCATGTAATACGTCAGAAGAAAAACTGAAGAGGGACAAGAAAAGAAACAGCTTAAACAAAAATAATAAAAAGGGGAAAGCGATTTTTTTTTTAATTAACTTGATTATGCTGGTTGCTGATGAATGTAGGCGACTCCATTCCACACTTCTACATTAAAAAAAACGTTTTTTTTATGATTTTTCTGTAATTTTCCACCTACTATACTGGGTTTTTCCTTTTTTTTTCTCTGCTTTTATGTTCTCTGCTCTTTCTTTTGGCGTATTAATCACTTGACTTGCATGCGATATGTACAATGTACTTGCTGCTACTTTTTCTGAGTGAAGTTTAGGGGCTAGCCGCTAGCGTCGAGGCCTGAAGTACACATAGAGTAGAGAATCTTTAGAAACATGACATATCGTATGCCGGCGTTATATCGTGCGTCTATCTGACAACGTGTTGCGGCGGGGGTAATTTCATTAGATGGATTGTTTTGGTTTCATTTGTTATTTTTCTCTGTCTGCATTCGCTGCTGTCATTGACATGTGCGACTAAACTATACAGAGACGTTTAATATATATTTAACCATGCGTTACATCGGGCGAGGGGCGACCCTTGAAACCACATTTTCGGTTTGGTTTTTCTCCAGCTTTTTATCATGTGTGTGCGGTTTTCTCGATATAAATATTACTTGTATTATGGGAGCCGTTTTATTGTTGTTTTCGCGATTGCGTGAGTCACTCAGTGTATTTGTTGTATGTCTGAAATTATAACGTGTGGCACTTGCGATTTGATAATAATCATGAATTTTGTTGGCGTAGTCTGGTATGGCGTATAGGTATATCACGCGGAAGTACTGTTAAATGGGATGGAAGTAATTTGTATGATTAAAAACGCCAGAGGGTGGGTAGAGCCATATTATTAATTTCTTTTTAGAGAACTGCGATTGTTTTGTACAACAAAGCGGTTTGTTTTTTTGGTGTGTTTTGTCATCGCAGATTAACAATTTGACAAATTAAAATTCAAGGGCATTGCAAAATCATCATTCATCAGATGCACTCTAGTACAATTCGCTTTTCGCTTTATATAGCGTTAGTTACCATAGTAGGTGGGTGTCACTATAAACTGTTGGGGTTAAACTCGTATATAGCTCTAGAGAGATGGAGTGCACTCCATTTTTAGTGGTCGTAAATGGCGCCGCATAAGCAATTGAAAGTTTATGAGCTGTGCATTCATTGTATGGAATTCCGTGTTGCTGTTTTTTTTATAGTGTCATAGGTTAAAGTTGGATTGCATTGTGATTTATATCGTGAGGGTAACGTAAATGCAAGTGCTTGGTATTATAAAAATGTGGCATTAGAAACATGACAACAAATATGACAGAATATGTGCTTGGTGGAGTTTTTGTTCTCAATTGGAGTAGATCTATCCGGATTTCGGAGTTGCCAAGCCAATAGAAAAAGCTTTTTCATGAATTGTTTCGAATTTGTTATCAAATTAGATGGTCGTTGCAAAAGTTTCAATTTGTTGGGCCCAACGATACTTAGGCTTAAAGAAAATGCTTAACACTAAGTCATGATAAACTTACAACTAAGACTTAAAGATAAGGAGAACCTTTCGCAGCATACGGGAGATTGGAGCCATATGAGCTGATGGGTAAAAGAGGCCATAGGGGAACGTAAATTACGCGGAGTTTATTTTAAATAGAATTAAAAGGGACGCGCAAATGAAAGGAGAGTCTGCAGCGTCTCAGCGTTCCTTAAGGATATTTGGGTTAATGAGATTGAGCCGGTCTATGTATAATGGCAATATAAAAAGATCATTCCAGGGCAGACCTTGAAGAAAGCGACGTTGGACGTTCTCAATCATGTATGCGCATGAACTTGATAAAAGTAGGCCACGCTCGACTAGCATACTCGACGAGGGAGCGAACAAAAGTTATGTAGAGGGATCTGGACACGTAACGGTTGGAGAATTCTCTAGAGTCCAGACCATCGCTGGGATAAAGAGAAGGGGACCTAAGTGGCTGCCTTGTGGGACCCCAGATGTTGCTAAGAAGGAGAACGAAAGAACGGTTCTAAAGCTATTGACAGCGAAAACAACACGCATTCAGCTAAATTAAAGAGTTTGAGAATAATGACATCGAGTTCATTCTATAACCGAAAAGCAATCATTTCGAAAAAAGCAAACGATACTGTCAGTATGATAAAGTATAGTTCGTCATTGAATTTCACCTAGGATTGTACTAGCACAACATCCGAGAAACAATACAAAGGGACCTAGGGACCTCCAAACTTTGACAGTTGATAGCGGCCTTATTGTTAAAGCTACATATGTCAAATTTGCTGTCATTTAAAGGGGTTTGTGTTATTTTTGACATTTGACAAGTAAATTACACCATTACTAAAAATGGTACGATACACGCTTCAATAACGCATTTAAATTATACAAATTCACTATAAAAATGATGAACATTTTGCAGTCACAGTTCGCAAAACTAAAGCATTTTTGGGTCGTCGTGAAGCACCTTGTCGGACCGCAATACAGAAATTGGTGGAAAAATTCGAGCTGTTGGGACAAGTAAGTGATGTGAAGAATAAAACCTGTGCACGTCGCTCAATAAGAACTGAGAATATTGTTGCTGTCGCCCAAAGTGTTGAAGAAAATACAGATTTGTCCATTCCTCGTCGTTCTTTGGAATTGGGCATGATTAATGTTTTTTATGGCCGGAGTTGGATGGTATTGATCTGGACAACGTATACTTTCAACAAGACGGGCGCTACGTGCCACACGAGCAACGAAACCATTGATCTTTTACGGGAAAAGTTTCCGGACCGTGTTATCTCTCGAAGAGGTGATCGCAATTGGCCACCGAGATCTTGTGATTTAACTCCTTGCAACTTCTTCCTTTGGGGCCACGTGATAGATAAGGTCTACGCCAACAGCCCAGCGTCGATTCAAGACCTCAAAGATGGAATTCGTGAGTATGTCGAGGACATAGGGCAGCCACTTTGCGATTTTGTTATGGAAAATTTCATGAAAAGGATATGGTCCTGTAAAATGGCATTTTTCTTTGAATATCAAAATAGCACCTCTTATTGGAAAACCCTTTACTAGCACAACCTCCGAGAAACAAGATAAAGGATCTTCCAATAGGGACTTCCGAGCTTTGACAGTTGATAAAGGTCATATTGTTGAAGCTTCATCTGTCAAACGTTCCGCGCGCTTCGCGCCAGTTTACATGTGGAAGTGATGTAAACTGGCCACTAAGATCGTGCGATTTGACCCCGTTTGACTTATTTTTCTGGGATTTTCTGAACTCGCAGGTCTATGCTAACAAGCCACGATACACATCAGCGACCCTCAAAGCCAACATAACCCATGCCATCGGTCAAATTCAGCTTGATTTATGCGCCAGAGTCATAGAAAATTGTCTAGGATTGTAGCACGACATTCCAGAAACGTTATAGAAGAGAAAGCGCCGAATTAGTCGTCGACATTTAAAATAAATAAGCCAGGTGTGACATGCCGCTTTTTAATACGAAATACCTCTCAGAACTTTTTTTTGGATTTGTGAACCAACGAAACCACAGATTCTCAATGCATACATAATAATCGGCACCCAAGTTCACAGCGTACATACTCACTTCGTGATGGAGTTTGGGGTGGAACAACTTTGTTTGTTTACTTGTAAAATGCGGCAAATAGACAACCCTTACGATTGATGGGGATAGCTAAAGAACATTCCCCTTTCACTACCTACAGCCTTTAAGGAAATTGTTTCATCTCAAAACACGACAACGGAAATACCTGCGACCTTGCATTGTCTGCCAGCATATATCTGCCTACAGCTTTAAGTGATTTTTCCAATATTTTCCCACGAGTCAAGGGCTTTCCCCAACTTTTGAGCACTCACATTCTCACGCCGCTTCAGTTAATAGGTTTATCTCATAAATAAAACAATTACTTGCGCAATGCAACCAAAATGATCAGAAAGATCAGCACAACAACAGACTGACGCAAAGTCCCGGCAATGAACTCTTGCCCCCACAAAGTAATTGGGGTCAGTGATCACAGCTGTTACTAACAACCCCCCCTCAGTGTCAATTTAAATTAAAAATTTGCTCACCTCCTCCTGATAGGGGAAGCTCGTGTTAGAACTTTGATAAGATAATGCAAATGACCAAATCCAAGAGACTCACTCATTCAATTTACCCTCAGGTATAATTAAATTTGTTTTCGGTATGCCAAATTCAACCGAATTAAAGCAAATTAAACAACAAGATTCAATGAATTAAAAAAAAATCGCGTGGGCTTATTTCATTGAGTAAAATTCCTGGGAAATTCATTCAGTCATTTCATTTATCTCGCACAGAGTCCGCAGTCCACCCCTAATATTAAATCATCCATTACCATTATGTTGTAGAAAATTTCCTAGGAATTCCCCAAATTTTTGGCACACGTTACAGACGACTGCCCACTTTAATCGATTTGAAAATAACTCAGTTGGATTACAAACTCGTGTGTTGCCATGATATTTGCCCTGTCCTCTAATGATCCACAATAGTTGTCACATATGACTAAGCGCCAGTTAGCCGTCAATGAGAGGGGCAGCCATCATCTGGCAGACCAAATGAAAACGAACGGGCACAGCAACCGGCGGCGATGGCAATGACGCGGAGCCGACTCTCGACACACATCATATTGATTGGGGAAACGTGAATTATAATAATTTAGTAAACAAACATTGACCGCTTTGGGTGAGTCATGTGCGTTTGTGAATTTCAATTGAAAATTTCACCCAACCGTAATAAAAGTTGAATAGGTATGTAATGCGGACGTCATCGAGTAACCCCGTCAAGTGGAATTGTTCAACGACGTGTGAGGAAACGCTGAAAATCCATTCGATCGAACTCAAAACTGGCTAATGATTCACTAACTGACCGGACCGCAATCGATAACTCCCTTCAGTCGAGTTCAAAACAAAGAAAGATAACTCCTCGTTTGTTGGGTGTTTTTCTTCGTGTCCAAAATTAGCCCGCACCGAATGTAATTTCGTATTCCCCTTTGTTTTCTACACACTATGTGAATGTGCATCTTCTCTTTCGATATTCTATATCCATAGCTTAATCGGGTATGCAAATTTTCAATAGCACCACCTTCAGTGCGATGAAAAATTAATGACAACAATTAGGCGAGCTTCGCACGTAATCTTTGGCGGGAAATAAAATCGAAACAAGATCGTATCCGCCCGGGGGAAGTGATCATTTTCATGCGCATCCCCCCGCTCTCCCTTGGGATTACATTTTCAAATAAACCGTAGAATTTAGTTCTGCCGCATGGAGAACAACAATTATTCTGTTCGGATATCTGGAATCATTAGTACATGCTTCGTGTATGTTGAGTGCTTCTCGCTGGCGCAGTTAAAATCTTTGTTCGTTTCGTAAGTGTGGTCTAAAAATAAATGCGCATCCCCCCATTTTCTGTGTATTTAAATGTTGTGAGAGATTTTCCTTTTTAACAGACTACTGGCTCGATAAATCCGAAATCCGAGTGTACGAGTACTTCTATTGATAAAATATCATTTCTCTCCACATTTATAGCGCTGTGGGGTTTTTTTCTTGTTTTAATTCTACACTGGCGCACTTTGGAGTACTTCCAGCGTTTTGTTCAGTGTCATAGTCTAGGCGAGACAGAACGATAAAATGGAATTTGTTTTTTTTTTTTGCCTGTCATGAAGCGAAAAACCTTTAAGTCTTTGGGGAATAAATTCCGTACTAATGTGATTGTTGCGGTTTTTAGTGGGCAAAGATTTTCGGTGTGCGGTTTTGTTCGGAATGGAGTGGCATTGCGGCAACGCAGATTCCTGGGATTTTGGAACTTGTTTTATAAGTCGGAGGTTTGACAAAGTGTCGTCTTTTTCTGCCCAGTTGATATAAATTGGCAGTGTCATCGAGCCACTAAACTTTAACTTATTAACCTGCCAACGCCCTTTGGTGATGTTTATCGATATTACAAAAACGTCAAAAGTATCGAGACAGGGGTTCATCTTTCGCTTTTTCAATTGGATCATGTGGAAAAGGAGTTCGACGACGTTAGCCGCTGGCTTGTTTTTTTTATATATATTTTCCTCACCTATGTAGGTTTTTGTACAATAAAGAAAGAAAATGTAATTTCTGTTCAATTTTTTATTTAGGAAATAAAATCATTACAATATTCCTTCGGAGAATAAAGGAAATAGAGGATTTTATTTGGGAAACTAATTTTTTACAGCAGAGAAAAAATAACCTGATACAAATTTGTAAGAGTCTTTGAAAGCGCTTCACGCTTCAGTGGAAGGTGCGATGATTCTGCCGTCTAGTCTGTTAGTAGATCTCTAAAGACTCTGAAATATTGAATTCGGCTACAATATAAACTTTGCCAACAGTATAATCAGAGCACTCAGACTAAGCGTCTTGTGGCTGTCCATAGTTAAAAACCTTTATCCGATTTGAAAATGTTTTAAGCCTAAAGCAAATAAAAGTGTTGTCAAAAACAGATACTTAAGAGTGTCTTTTAAAAACGTCACCTTTTCCTCACCAACCCAAGCTCTCTTAAAGTTGGGGAAGATTCCTTTCGCTCAGCTTTCTGGCAAATGTTTTCTCGTTTCCAAAATTTCTCAGCATAGGGCGCTTCTTCATATTATGAAAGCTGCGCTCAGACTAAAACACGTGCCGAGCCAATGGAAAGTTGCGGAGGTCATAATGGTTTTAAAACCAGGAAAACCGCCAAATGAAGTAAAATCGTATAGACCAATTTTTCTTCTCCCAATCACATTCAAAGTTTTCGAGAGAATATAGGCGCCTACAACCGGTTATAGAAGACAATAATCTTATCCCCGACCACCAGTTTGGGTTCAGAACCAAGCATTCGACAATTGACCAAGTGCATAGAATTACTGACGTAATCGAGATTTTTCAAATTGGTGATGCTGGTAGGTGGCCATGGCTCGAAGTAGGGTTTGTGATGTAAGAATTCAGAGATTTGTTTTTGAATTTGCATGTGTTTGGGGGTAAATGAAGTGCGGGTTTCTTATAGTGTAGACTCCAATTGGTTGGAATTATTTTAAGGTTCATGATTAATATGGTTGAGAAAAGAAGAAGTGGGAAATATTTGCTAAAAAGGAGTTCCTAGTACTAGTTGTGATTACATTTTAACTGGTAGTGCGGTAATGTTTATAAGATGGCATTATTTGCATTTCTCAAAGTAAAACTAAGTACGGGGTTTTATTAAGAATACTTATGTTATCGTAAATAAACATTTTAGTCAAAATCTTTAGAGCTGATTTTGCAAAATAATGCGAACAAAATAGTAACAAATATTGCAATGCTGAGTTCGAAAAATAATCTTGCTCAACTATTTAGCTAAAAACTGAGTATAGGGTATTGTTCAGGATGTTAGTATTACGTGGTTTTTAAAGTTTTATCCAAATCGAAAATCGCGTTTTCGAGATTTGAACAGTTTTCAAAATCAGCGTTTCTGGTGGTCGCTTTAGCCGTTTTCATGTAGGTAAAACAAAAAAAAAAATCTCAAAATATGCCCTTTTTTTCAAAAATCCGTTATAGACAATTAAGAGAAAAACTGAGTTTACTATCATATTAGGAATGACTATATTACCCTAAAAATAAATTTTTGTTGCAATCGTAGATATTGACCGTTTTCGAGATAAGGCCACTTTTCAAAAGTACCGTTATTCGACTTTTTAGCCAAAAACTGGGTATGCACCCCATGTAGCGTAGCGCAAGTGTACATTTTGGTTAAAATCGTTTAAGCCGTTTTCAAGTAAACCAGAATTAAATAAAGTCTTAAAAAACAACATTTTTCCAAAATAGTCCGTTGAACGATAATTTAGGGAAAAACTTAGTTTTCCATCATGTAGGGAATGACCGTATTACCTTAAATATGAATTTTTGTCGAAAAAGTTTTGACCGTTTTTGAGATATGTATGACCAATTTTCAAAATTACCTTTATTCGATTTTTCTGCGAAAAAATGGGTATGCAGCCATATTAACCACACCTACTTAAGCCCAAATATCAATTTTGGTTGAAATCGTTAGAGCCGTTTTCGAGAAACTCAAAATTGCTGAATACCGTCACAACGGCAACTCTTAACGTGCAAAAAAAAAGTGGCCCCGAACTGTAAGCCCACCAACTCCAAATCCGAAGTTTGAAAGAAATCCGTCCAGCCGTTTGCGCTGTGGAGCTCAGGAAGGACGGACAGACGGACAGAGTTTCGAGTTCCTCTATCATCGTAATGTCAGATTTGATTAAAATCTCGATTTCGATTTTTTGTACGATTACAATGCCTTTCTCTTACTACGTATACGAGAAAGTTAAAAATGGGTATTAAGGTTCTTCTATCAAAAATAAATAAATAAATAAATAGCGCAACAGGACCGTGGGACACTATATTGCCAGCTTCTCACAACAATTCGCTTTGAGAGAGTTTAACATTATTGAGACGAATGGAAGGGGCTACAATTTTTATGCCGAGTTCAAACGGCTAATTAAGAAGCTCTTTCATGTCAGTTATCTCGGATGTTTGTCAGACGTTCGCGGGAGGTGGCTCAGTGGACAAAACTCACAAAACCAAAAGATGTAATTTGTGTTCCCTCGATTAGTAGTCCAATACACTATCCACTGCACTTACCATCAACGGTCTATTATTTAAGCATTTTTGACACGTTTATGAATTACAAATTTTTATTGTGTCACACTTCATTACCGACCATAGAATTTGTTTCTGCGTTTTGAATTGGAATAAAGATCGCCTCAAGGTATATACATCGAATGTTAAAAATCAAGGTACATACATAAAGGTAATATACTCGGCGCAATCATTTTGGTAAAGTTCTGCGCATCTGTCATAATGTTGCAATATGGCGGCCAATCGTGATCAAAAACATTGTTTACAATTAATTTTCTCAGTTTCTCTCGTGAACACCGGTTTTATGTCTTTATTCATTTAACTAAATATTAATTTTGTGCTGTGTATACAATTGGAAAAAATAAAATGTGCAACCAGTTGGTGTTTTTGTGTCAAAGAAAACACAAAATTAACGTGAAAAATGCTCGAGTTTGTTCAAAACGTATTAAGGAAAGTGATTATGTTCCTCTTAATGCCTCTTAATCCTTTCTATGAACAATATGGACTATACTTGAAAATCTATATGGTACTGATAAAGCAGATAGTCACAGTTATCAGTCATTTTTGCTTGTTCACATTACCGACACCTGCGCAATATATTACCTTAGATTTGCTTACTGTGGTTCCGCTACACTTGTGTTTGCTTTCATTTGACTGTTTGTCTATTATATGACACTTGCATTGAATTGCAAGACTCTTATGTCTTTATTAGCGCTGACTGCAATGCTCACTCTCTCTCTATCTAATCCCGTGAAGGTAATTTTGCATGTATAACTGACCATGACCATGTAAATGTCCCATAAAGTTATGAAATTCAAAATGGCCTCCGTTTTTTTGTTTACTGTTTACTTTATTTACAACAACAACTTGACATGTGTTTTACTTTACTTTTTACTAAACATAACTTAATCCGGAATTTCCGCTGCAAAAAAAAATGATGACAGTTGACGGAAGTATAAAACCCATTAGCTTTTTCGTAAAAAAAAATATCCATCCCACTAAATAAATATTCAACTCAATGCACTGCATGGTTTCAATCGATAAATGACTCAGTAAACAAACTGAATCCCATTCTATACACATTTGTGGAACCCATCCCTTTTGTTTATATAATGGAAATCCAAGTCTTGCATACAAAAGTATCACCGTATCGAATGGCACTCTAATTTTTCATTGTTACCGATGACGACAATATTCAGACAAAATGATTGCGGACCATAAAACACAAATAACAGTAAGATTTCCTGAATAAAATATTACTTCGCAGTCACAATCGCAATCGCAACCCTTAAGGCAGACACCACATGGACGAGTTTTGCATTCCCATCTCAAGCGTATTCAGATTTCGTTCAACATGAACTTAATTGATCGAAAAGTTGATAAATTCATTCAATAAAAATGTCGTCGTCGCCTCGCTGATGTCAGCGAGATGGCCATTTAAACGCATTTATTGGCGATTTTACTTTGGCACGGTGTCCTAGATCAATGCTCGGCATCTGCATTAACACGTCACGTGCTCACCGGCCTTTCCACTTTAGTGATTGAGAGGCAAGTTAAGAATTGGCTCAGCTATTAGTAGTTGCTGTGTGTGCGGTTGTCGTTGTATAGGTATGGTGAGGTGAGCTGATGGCGTCTGTCTGTGCAATTGTGGAGATGGAGTATGGAGATTGTGTGAAAATTTACCGCCGATGCATGCCAGTGGAGAGAATTAACTACTCGGCGAAAGGCGTTGCCGTTGCCTGTCCCTGTTTTGCCGCAAAGTGCATTAATGTTACACAAAAAAAAAAATGAGAAGAGGAAAATGTCGGGGAAAATGTATATTCAGTAATGGATGTTGCATGCAGCAATTCTGTTTTCCCTGTGAATCGATATTCCATTGTTTCCTATGATTCTCACATGATATGCGATATGACAGTTTGCCATGCCCGGGGATGTGTTCGTAGGTTCCTATTGTCAGTGAATTAAAACTTTTAAGTGAAACCGCAAGACCATAATCTATTGTTATTGTGAGGACGGCCTATTGTTGGTGAGGGTCTAATACACTAAAGCGAATGATTGTCATGTGCGGATGAGCGAATGTTGATTAACAGTTTGTACGATTGTCTAGCCGATTTTCATTTGGAAAAAAAGAAAACAAGAAGATGATCTGCGATGGCATGTTTTGTATTGCATTGAATCGGGTTTACGAACGCAGAGAGAGAGCAACTGTTTATTCTCGTTAGTATCTGGGGAGCATACGGTTCTCGATGACACTTCTATTTCAAATGTGGTCTCGGTTTGTGGCAAATGAATGTAATGAACTTCCTTTTAGCAGGCGAGCAATAGTTTTGGTTGGAATTGTTACTAGTTCTGACTATTTTTTCTTCCAAGCTGTTCTTATACTCATGATTTCTGACGATTAATTGTTCTTTGAACTGTTTCCTACATTCTGAGCCCTTTAGCATTTCTTTCAAAAGTCTAGCCGGCTTAAGTCAACTTTGCCATGAACGTAAAGCCTATATTGGGCGTCAGTGTCACTTTTATTATGTCAGGCGTAGTATTTAGTCGGAAAATTCGTGAATAAATTTGTTAGGTACCCCTTCGTATACGCCAACAAAAAAAAAAGAAAGAATGCTTACGTAATCAAAATGCACCAATTAAAACTGACGACTCATCCCGTCACCCAGCTATCAGATAAACAAGTCTGACAGCTTGCGATATGGCCGATTTTTGATTTTTCTGTTTAGATTGGGGACATTCGGCTTCGGATACCTGTGCCCATGTTCTGTAATTATCGCATCGATATATCTATCACTGAAACGATATGAATTGAAACAAAATGCCATAATATCACATGATGCGTTCTGTAACTGTGTGAATCGAAAACTATATCACATGGTCATGGAACATTTCGATATGAAACCTCTGGAAATATGTGATTTATTCAGGTTCCGTAACTATCAAGAGCGATAAAATATTCACTTCAACTGTCGTATTTTATTACGAAACACAAAGCTTACGGTTATAAAGTAATTAAACAAATAAGTTTGTAAATTTTTTGTAGAGGGGCTCAAAAATCCCCAAGATTCAAAAGCAAAAGCTTGTGGAATTTGGAATTTGCAAGAGGCCAACATTTAGGTGTCAGTGCCAACACAAAAAACAAGGCTAATTGGGAAAAGCTATCTTGTAAACTCAATTCGATGGGCACTAGCAATAAATCTGTGGAGCAGTGGATGAAAGTTTGTGCATGTTTATTTGTTTTATATTTCATAGACTAATTTCGTTTCATGACGTGTTTGATTGACCTAAAGGCTTCTGTGAAGAAGCAAATAAATCTCCGCCGAAATTGCATGAATAAGACGGGTGGTAGAAGCATTGTAAATGCTCCACGTTTGCTTAACGACTTTGAGGAGAAGGTTCTAAATATAATAACGGTTGATTCTTCTACCCCAGAGTCAGGAGTCGCAGTAGTAAGTAGACAAATACTACTAATAACAGAAAAATCTTGGCCCACATCTCTATAAAAGGACCCGGTTGCAAAAAAAAAATGTAATGCAGCACAGACCCGAATCGGGATTGGTATAAATGTACTCCTTTGGCCTTTGCACAAATGTGGACTTAGCTCGTCAACAAGTATCCGAGCTGAACCACGGGAAAAACGATACAACTCCCGAAATCTTGCTTCCGGCATTTCAAAAGGGATTGTGCTGTCTCTTAGGACGCGCCGTAACATGTTACGCCGATCGTAATATTCACCAAAAATTAATGCAAAGCTAAACATTTCAAAAAACAACGCTGAAACTCCACTGAAAGTAAAATAAAATTGAATAAATTTGTAATGTTTCGTTTTCAGTATTTTGACAGCTTGAGGAAATCTTTCCAAAATTCCCAAGAAATTCAAAGTTACTACAGAATATATTTCGCATAGAGTTAGAGAACTCCAATATTTTCCAGATGCGATAAAAAGCGAAAAGTTTTCGCATGATTTACAGGACATGGGGACTGGTTTGTGTAAAACGTCAACTAGATTTGTCTGGAATAGGTATACGAATGAGTTAACTAGGTATGTTGAGTTGTTGTTGTAACGTCACTTCACTGACACTTCAAATTGTCAACTGAGTATACAGGCAAGATTTTCTTGAAGACATTTGTTAGCTGCCCCTCCATAAACGTCAAACTCAAACACATCTAGTCAGTCAGCTGTCAGATTTACTAAACTAGAAATCCGAACATCCTCACTGATAATAGCAACAATTTTGACAGCTGATTTGAGGTCAAAAATGTACTAGATTCCTGCAAAAACCAATAATAAGAATACAACAAATGAATGGGTCGGCGGATAGCTCTTACGTCCATTAAAACCATTGACGTGTGGACTTTCCACAACTTCTCGAAACCGAACAACCTCTAGTTTCAGCTTCGAGGCACGGCATACAAAAAAAACATGGATTGTGGTCAAATAAATTGATGAATTTACGGTTGCTGTCATTTTTTTAGATATTCTTCATTTTTCCAACGAAGTCGACAACCCGCCTGTTCAGTGACTTATACCACATGCAAAATGTGTTATGATATACATGTGACATTCACTGATTCTCGCATGACACAATAGGTCTGTTCCTTTACTTTTGCAGTAAAAATGGAAAAGACTGTCAAAATGACAGTGGAGGGGATGAATTCTCTCTCAGAGAGGGAAACTTCCGCAAAAGTAAAGGAACGCTTTTGTAGTAACCTTGAAAAATGACAGATACGAATATTCCACCCAAATGCCAAATAGAACAACAAATTCAAATCAGCTGGCAATTTTCAGGCGACTGACAGTTGTTTGTTGAGTAAAAACTAGTAAGAGGGGAAATATCTTTCTCTCTCGAAGCCGCTCTCTTTTACGAATTTTTCGAGTTGAGGAACGACAATTGAGTAAAATTCGTAAGATTTAAAAGTAAAGGAACAGACATAATTATTAGAGAGATATCAATGGCAACTGTCAAAATCTACCAAACTTTTACAAAGATCCGTCGAAACCAGGCATGTGATAGTGACGGTTACCTGATTTTTAATTCTCAGCGATATTTTGTTAGCCATTTCACATTTATTTCTGTATATTTAATAGGGGTTTGTTTTAATTCGTTGAAAGTACCTTGATGCGAACAGTCTATTACAATGAGAGCGTTATTTTTCCCTTGACTTCGTAACGCAATCATTCAGCAAATATGCACCTATTATGTACGTAAACAACGACTAGCTAATTCAAGTTCTAAGTAATTGCTTTTCCTTTGTCTAAAACAAAACTAGGCCACTCAAGAGGCAAAGTACGCGTCGAAATAAATCTTCGCCAATTTCTTAAGCAGTCTATAAATACAAGATACAAAAATAACCAATTAAATCTTCATGTTTGTATATATAAACGCCGAACGGCTCAATATTTAGCTTGTTCTCTCAAATAGTTAAAGCACCGTCCATTACTTTGATTTATGTTCTCTTCTATTCGATTTTATTAATAAATTTCCTCAGGTACTCAGTACTCAGACTAACTACGCATTTCGACACATCCCGCAGCTGATTGACTTCCTAATAATTTCGCACAATCGAAAATATTCGTGATTTGCATTCCGATATCGAAGTTTATCAAAAATCGAGGCCAAACCTCCAACAAAAGGGGGGAGGAGTACATCATTTATATACGACTTAGATGACTTAACCGTAGATACGCCACATTACCACAGCCGGCGAGACATAACAAATTGATTAAGAAAATATAAAATCGCAAAACGGAATAAGAAAAGAAAAAAATGTCGATAAGAGAGAGAAAACAAGCAAGAAGATTATTTCTACTTACTTATACGATACCTACGAAGGGGGAATCACAAAAGAGTAATTTCTTTGTTTTGCACTCGGAAACTGCCGGCTTTAGTGTCGTCATTTGTGACGAAGTTTTGTGCTTTTGTATCGAAAGTATGTCGCAGACGGGGATGTTTGCCGTAGATAAGGAAATTTAACTTTGCTAAAATTGAAATGTTAACGACTTAATGTTTGCCGACTGTAATATGCAGAGCTTGACATGGTTTATATGGGCTTCGGTTGGGTAGTGCTCAGTCAATAATGAAGCAGGGCCATGTTTTTTTCTTACCCGTGCCATACTTATAGTGGATATGAACTAGAAAATTGAGGATTAATTTGGCGAAGCATTATAGCTTTTCGAATCAAAGTTCGAGAGAATGAATTACGATAGAGAAGTGTAGCCAAAGATAGAATGTTTGACAGCTAATTGCTATGGGCGCATTCAGTCGACTTGTATGTATGTGTATGTTAAAGTGGCTCTCGGTGAGAGAAACACTTAGGCTGTAAGTCGGCCCATTGTGCATATGCATACCACTGGTGTTGGGGGTTCCTTAACCGGTTACTCACGTAAACCATTTGTTACCACTGATAAAGCTACGAATATATAAGCAGCGCTAATGAAGCTTAGATCACTTAGATCATTGAGGAAGTAGTTACCTAAGTAAGCCCTCCTTAAATTGGATAGGGCAGGGTAGCTGCAGACGAGGTGGGTGACAGACTAATCTTCCCCCTCATCCATGCAACTTCTGCAAAAGTCATTGTATGGCAGTCCGAATCTACGCGCGTGTCTACCCAAGCGAGATACTAGATCTGTTGAGTCGCAGAAGCGCCTTGGTTCTTTTAGTGTCCAGGGTTGGCCAAGTAAGCCTAGCAACGTCGCAGTATCCTAGATGTTTCCATCAATCTTGCGTCCGCGTGAATGAGTTGTTTAGCGTAGGACAGCGGAGCATGCACGTTGTGCTGACTGACACTATCAACGCCGAAAGAGCCTTTTCTCGCCAATTCGTCAGCTGCACAGTTCCCCGGGATATCACTGTGTCCCGGAACCCAGCAAAGGGTGAGGTTGTTCTGTTAAGCTATGTCGTTGAGAGATACGCGGCAATCTTCCACCGCCTTAGATCTTAACACGCTGGATACTAGGGATCTAATGGCAGCCTGGCTGTCTATGGATATAACTATATCCCTACTTGATACTGTATTAATCGACAGCCACGCTGTGGCTTGACGAATGGCTGTGATTTCGACTTGAAAGACACTACAGTGCTTTGGGAGGGAGAAGGATAGGCCCAGGTTCAGTTCTTCTGAAAAGACCCCGGCTCCGACTCCCTCTGCTGTTTTGGAACCGTCCGTAAATATTGACAGTGCTCCTTCGTGTAGGACACTCAGTAAGTCCCATTGTGAATGTCCGGTATTTCAATTGTGAAGCCTTTTTCGAAGTCTATAGTCTAGGTAAGGGGCTAATAGTCCGGAGGATGCTGGCATGGCTAGTTCTCTCCAGTGCCTCCCTTCCCTTAGTCTTTTTGCCGCTTTTGCTGCGTATTCCTTACTGACGATGTCTAGAGGAAGAAGGTTAAGCATTGTTTGTAGAGCAGCGGTGGGAGAAGTCCTCAATGCGCCAGTGATTCTAATACAATAGTAAAATAGCCGACTAAGATTGGTCGGGACTAAATGAACGTTGAATCCAAAAACTAGATTGGTCGGTTACGCCACCTTTCCTACGTCAGCCACGCATACGAGCTGTCAACTTGGCACTCAGTCACGAAATCCTTGACTTTATACGAAAGCTACCCCTCCATGTAGACGTCAACTGAAAAAACCGTTCATGTAATAGGGTCGATCTAGAAACTAAACTAGATTACCTACTTGAACGTTCGGATTTACTCTTTTTGACGTCTACGGATAAGGCGGGGTCATAGGTCTGTGATATGACATTTGTTTTCAAATTATTTGGTCCCAGGTTACATTTTTGCATATTTGACTTGAGAAATACATGGTTGGTTGTTTTAGGTGGTTGCTTTCCCTCCATCCTGATGAGGGAAAAACACAAGTAGTAGTGGTTTTAAAACCACAACTAGTAGAACCTGGAGATAGAAAGGGTGACGTATGTTATGTTAGCTTAAAACCAGCCTGAGGAGTTGAGAAATTTGATGATGTTGTTGAAATGAATGGGTCAGATAGCCGATAGGTCGTCAAAGAAAGGACTACCCAGGCACTGTATCTGGTTTTAGCTAGAGCCGAACATTCGCAAAAAAGATGGAACACTGTTTCACTCTTGTTAGTGTCAGCGCAGCTACGACAGTGGGTGTTGTGGGAGATGCCTAGCTTGGCCAGTGGCCCGTTCTAATTGTCGTAAGCCTAGCGACATCTGCACGCGGTTATTTGTTCTGGCTTTGTCGAATGTTGGCCAAATCTTTCTAGAAATGACGCAGTTTGTGAGGTTCACCCATCTAGCCACGGCCCCTGCAGTGTAGTGATGGCGGATTTCTGTCTTTACGTATCCCAGCGGGGGAAAAACTTCCCTCGCATGAGATACGCTCAAAGCACAGCCACGCCTGGCAAGTTCATCGGCTTTCTCATTCCCCTCTATGGCCGGGAGCCCAGACGAGAGTGATTTCAAACCGATGACCTGCCTTGGCCAGTTTCTCCCTGCAGTTCACAACAAGTTTAGATGAGGATCTGGCACTTTGAATAGCACACACGTTTTTAGGGGATCCCTCTCCGGAAAAACCGATCTCCATATACACAAATAACATACACGACAAGAGTTAAAAGATCAACGACCATACAATTGTTCCTTTGAAATATAAACAAAAACCGGTTGATTAGCATGTTTTTATATTTTTGGCGAATTTTCCCCGACAAAAGGAAAACTCCTAAAAGTCATGGGAAACAAATAATTAATGGCACACCACAGACGTCAATAAAACTATGTAACGACCTAGTGCTACGTTACAGGGAACACATCCAACTGCATAATTGATGGAACAACACTCTAAAACAACAAACAAAAAATCTTTGACCCACATTGGTGATTTACCACTGAAAACCTCCAACATCGTGACGTCGGCTACTACTACGTTGCTGGTGTTTTTGTTATCGCGTTCCAGCAAACTGAAACTACCCAATCACCATTCACCATCACCATATCAATCAGGGAATGCATTTTCAATTAATTTTTATCTTTCTCGGCTTCACTTTGCGTGTAGTTTTCTCCTTCTCTGTTGAGCAGAATGAAACGAAAACCCCGAACGTGACTTTTTCAAATGAACCCTGAGGCTTTGCTGTGACTCCGACTGCTTTCGATTCGTCACAATCACAAGGAGAAGAAGAAACGTTTTGAAAGGAAAACACACACAAAAATAACACATTTTTCCTCCGTCAGATTATTTCGTCTTCTTTTGTCCGACATGTTCGGTTCTGTTAGATTTTGAACTCCCAAAAAAGCAGATGTTTGTACGGCACGATGAATGCCAATGAAGGACGAGACACATTCGGCACGGCGCATCCAGACCGATTGTCACTTTGTTTACACGCGTATTAGATACAAGCGACAGCATGTACATAAAAATAGACGTGACTGACCGTCAAATGCTGTTGCGGGAGTACCACGCACGCCGGCCGTACTCAAGAGTGCTTTTGACCTTGCAATGATACACTCTCGATGCATAGCGTTTTCAAGTGTCAGAGCAAGTTTGGAACAAAAACAATCAGTAGACGGAAAGTTGATTGACCCCCCGGGACGAGTTTGACAGATGGAACGGGTCTATGGGGTGAAAATAGAAAATAGTCTTCCAAATTGTACTTCGAGTTGAAGTCGTTTCAATTTGTTGGCGGTGCATTTTATCGATTATTTATTCGGAGTTAAGTGGAATTACGGCTTATCGGGCAGTCATGACTGAAAATGTTTTTATTCAATGCGTGTTCATGGTTACTTATTGACATAGAAGAGAGAGGGACACGTTGTAGTTGAAGGGTACCCAACTCCTGATAACGATAAGGAATTGAAAAGCAAAAGTGTACAACTGTCAATGTGTTCTTACACCCAAATTGTGCTCAATTCAATTTATTACTAATTTTCGTTATATTTTAACAGAAGCAAATAATATTTACCCAAGCGAAAAACTAATTTTCTATGACAAATAGGCAAGCATGTACGTACGGTGAATTAATATAAACATTTACCTACTTGCTGTTGTTATACATCTAGGTAGGTACACACATTTCTCTGCGGAAGTGCACAGATTAAGCAGTAATGAATAGCTGAGTACGTAGTCATCGTCCAGGGGATGAACTTTGAATATTTTATTGTAGACAATGACTGTGATCTTACATAAGTAGTAAACAGAGCACGATGAATCATTGTCGGCGGCGATATCAATAAACGAGGCAACTCGTTTGACAGACGGCTTTTGACATTGATAGAGGTAGAAGTCGGCGGGAGAAAGTATAGCTACAGAGACATAAAATGACGGGTAGCAATAGAGTTGTAGTTTGCAGGGGACCCTCGGAAAGTATTTATATACAAGGTGGGCCAAAAGAGATCCCCTATTGGAAGATGCTCTTATTTTTGCGAATGGCCGCCAATGTCAAATCTGTTTTGACATTTGTGGACTAGACATATGTAGAATACAAGTGAACAAGCCATGGAGCAATACACTGCCCAAGAACGCGAAATAATCTGAAGTCCTGGTTGCTTCTTAGGTTGTACGGTTGAACATCCCTAACAAACCGTACCTTCTCCGTTATGTAGAATGGCAGAACACCTGATTTTAGCTTGAAAACAAAAGACAAAACATTGTAAATTACCCTCTGTTTAATGCTTAACCATTTTAATGTATTTAACATATGCAAAGTTGGCGTTAAACGGTGCATTTTCAAAATACAACGCATCGCTTTGTTCTGCAACTTTTACAATCTGCTCATACTTTCAGCCGAACATTGAAGGAGTACCGTTGAACAATATTCAAAATGTGGTTTTATTATTGTGTTATACACCCTAATTGCATTCATAAGTGAAAGCTTATCCCGCACTCTTCTAAAGAAACCAATTTTTTTCGACACTTTTTTACATAAATAGTTGATATGTTCTTTAAACTTTAGATTACGGTCAATTATTATGCCTAGGTATTTGATTTCATTCACAATTTCAATTTTTTCAGCACCCACTACTATGTCCGCATTAAGTGAACCTCCAATGATCATACCTTTAGTCTTTTTCGCGTTTAATTTTAACTTATTCATTTTATGCCACTCATTTAACGATTCCAAGTCAGTTTTTATCCTCTCCGCGATTAAATAAATGTCGTTACCCTGAACGTAAAGTAAGGCGTTATCCGCAAACAGATTGAATAAAAGTGTACCCAAAACGGAGCCCTGGGGTACCCCAATTCTAACTTCCATTACCTCAGAACAAGTATCATTAAAAATTGTGCGTTGAAATCTATTGCTTAGATATGACTTAAACCAGTTCCATTCATTTCCTCTCACTCCATACTGATACAATTTGTCCATCAGTATATTCCTATCGACCGTTTCGAAAGCTCGTTGTAGATCAATGAACGTCGCAATAATTTTCTGTTTAGCATCCGTTAGACATCTCCAGTCGTCCAGTACTAAATTTAATGCAGTCTCGCAAGAATGTTTTTCTCTAAATCCTGACTGATTTGAGATAAGAATATTATTTTCTTCAACAAATCGTTGAAGTTGTAAATATACGGTTTTTTCCAGTACCTTCTCTAATAATATAAGCATATTAACGGGGCGAAATTCTTCTGCTTTTGTTGTTCCGCTTAATTTTTGAATTGGCTTTACAAATGACTCCTTCCAACTTTCGGGGAACACGCCACACTGCATAGATAAATTTACTATCTTTACTATTACGGGAGCCAACACTTCAATTTGGTCAATTAGAATTTTCACTGATAATAAAAACGGATCCTTTTTTGTATTCATCGATTTTAGAATCATTTTTAATTGCTCGATATCTATCAAAGTAAACTAAATACTTCCGTTCTCCTGTCGATGATATTTGAATACTGAATGCTCTGGATTGATTTACTTATTTCTTCTACACTTTTTATAAAGAGTAATGCACGAGGAGCCATTACACCCGCTTAAAGTTACTGCATGGTGCGCTGTTCACGCTGGAGGAGTCATCGGGCCATTTTTTTCGAGAACGCCGCTGGTCAAACGACAACAGTGGACGTTGCGCGCTATAGGGCAATGATGACCGAGTTTTTTCTGCCGCAATTAGACGAATTAGGACTGGAGGACAAGTGGTTACAACAGGACAAAGCTACGGCAATTGTGACGGCGCCCAATTGGCCGATATCATCTTCTCGTCTTGACCAATAAAATTTTTAAGGTTCATATAATCAAAAATCAGAATCGAAGTTTTTCATTTAGAAAAAAAAATAAGAGCCAAACAACATCGAATGACTTCTTTTGGCCCACCTTGTAGAAAGAACTTGAATTTCAACAAATTGTTTCGTTTTTTACATTTGGCATAACCGAGTTCCACGGCAATAATCATTTGATAACACTTCCATTGAAACCTACAAAGCTTTCTTCGTGATATCATTCCACGAAGGTGTCAAATCTTATCTCGGACCTTATCGCCACAGTAAAAATCCATCAGCTTATGCGCATAAAATTGATTACATATGTAAGAAAATAAAAAAAAGAAAACTCACCAAACAATCCTTAGCCTTGCTAATTGTCGGTCAAAAATTAAATCCACAAACATCAACGAGGAAATCGATTGATTTATCGTATCCCTCTCGCCACTCAGCAGCACCCTGTATCGGTTTATCAACTAACAACTTAAACTCGTAAAATGCACTTGTTCTCCTTAACACAATCGACGTAGGACTTTTTTGGCGGCCTTAATATTTGGCACTAGCGCCTTCAACTCACTGCAATCGTCCAGGAAGGGATGATTTAATAGCTCGTCGGCTGTCGCTCTCTTATCCACTTCCACTTGCAAACACCGATCGAGGAAGTCCTGCAGGTTTGGCGTTAGTTTCTCCCAGCTTTTGACATCGGGTCGTCCATTGGCGGCTATCAAGTAGAGAGCGCGCAGTGGCGTCTCGTATAAGTATGGTGGCTGTCCTTCAATCATTTCGATTGCCATGATTCCGATCGACCAGATGTCCACCTTTTTGCCATACTTCTTGCGGGTGACCACCTCTGGAGCCATCCAGTAGGGAGTGCCCACCATCGTTTGACGCTTCTCGTCGCCTTCGATGTTGGCACAGAAGCCAAAGTCAGTCACTTTGACAGCGCCGTCCATGCCGAGGAGAACGTTGTCCGATTTGATGTCTCGGTGGATGATACCCTTCGAGTGGAGGAAACTAATGGCGTACAGCACCTCGCGACACACACACGCGATTTGTCGCTCCTTCATCACAGTTTCGGTGACAACATCTGTCAGCGGACCACCGTCCATGTACTCCATGATCACCCACAGCTGATCTTCGGGCTCGAGCAGATATGCGTCTAAGAAATTCACCAAGTTCTTGTGGTTGAAGTCTTTTAGGACGCGGATTTCAGTCAGAATCAGGTCCTTGGAGGACTGATTTTTCAGGTCGATCGTTTTGACGGCCACCTGTTGTTCGCTCATGTTGTCTGCCGCAATGAACACCACACCCGAAGCACCCTTGCCCACCTCCAGAGTTGTCTTGTACCTATCACGTGGGTCATCCAGATTGCAGATCAGCCTTAGTTCTGCGTAGATTTCGGCGTCAGTCTTTTGACCGCGCTTCTCCTTCGATCGACGGAGGATGCTCTCGTCCTCGGGCACATCGTCGAGGTTTGCATTCGGCTCAGCCGACTTGATGATGATCGTGTCGGTGTTGATGTGGGTGTGGACGCTTTCAGTGATCAGCCGCAGATCTTCAACTCCCTGCGTGAGTTTCTGATTGCTTTGTGTCATTCTGGGCTTTGGCATGATCTTTGGCTTGGGCGGCAGCGTTGAGCTTTTCTTTGCTGGCAGCGGTGGCGGGGAGGACGGTGGCGATGTCGACGATTCTTTGATCGGCGATTTGATGGGCGACGTCTTAAGGTGTTCATTAAGAATGCTGCCATTGCTGCTGGTGTTGCTGCTACTCTCTTCACTGCTCGTCTCAAATGACTCGCCAAGAGAGTCCTGACTCTTGTGGGCATTCTTAAAGTTAACATAATTGTCGATTTCCTTGGACTCTTCGTGGATTGCTTCCTCGGTGATGAATGGCTTAAACACCTCTGGTTGGTCCTTTTTCTTTATCGAGTAGTTATAGAACTTGACAGCCTGATAAGCGGCGTCTGGGTTCTTATTCTGTTCATCCTGTGTGATCTGTGAGTGCATGAGGCGAAGCCAGGGTGCGGGAAGGCCCTCCAGATCGCCGGTTAGTTGATTTCGCGAGACATGAACGTGTCGCATAAAATTCGTTGGGCGGCCAATTTCTGAGATCTGTTCCTTCTTCCTGAACCAACCCTTGATACCGGTGAAGGAAGTCATTTTGATTGTCCTAAATGATGGTACTACGTACTGTGCGCGAATTACTTTCAAAATTTCTCAGAACAATCAAGTTAATTAGTCGTGAGTCATCGTACATCCACTCGATTGACAACCTTTACCTTTTTGTTCCCCAAACTCAAGTTGTGTATGTTTTTCTCTCTCACTCACTACAAGATTCACTCAAATTTTGCGTTGAAAGACTCTCGCATGAGAGCAAAAGGGATTTTACTTAATTTTTGCCTTCTCCTTTATTAGTTAACAACTTTTTTTTACGAGATTTGTGTTTTCATCCCAAATATACGCACTATGAATTAAAGAACACTTGACGCGCAAACTATGCATACGGTTAATGAACTTTCACTTTCTGAATTCCTTATTTTTTGTGTTTCTTTTTCTATTTTTATTTAATCACAAAAAAAATAACAAGGAGACACTCGTCGAGTCTCCTTTTGTGTAGGAGTGGCACTTGATTTTCGCTATCAAAATATCACTTGCGAATAATTATTAATTACCGGTAAGGGTATGAAATATTTTTGTTTATTTTCAGTTGGTTAGATGAGTAGGGTAAAAATATTGTGAAAATTCTAACAATTATCATAGGAAAAACTAAAAATTAGTAGAAAACACGACACGGAAAAGTACGCGACGAATCTTCATCGACGAAGAACGGTTGACGATTGATAAATATAAAAGTTGAATTGAAATGAATTTGGGGCTCGGCCGGTTGTCTCTTTCATGCAAGTTCGTTTAGTTTTGACAAAGGAATAAAAAATGGCGAACGATTCGTTGAGTTTGCTGATTTTTGTAGGTATGGTGTGGTTAGGTAGTGCGAGAATGCGTTCAGCAACTCTTATCTGGTTCTGGTTGGTATTCGATTGGGCACTTGAAGAGCACTTTTTGTCTTTTTTATGTTCGTTTGGTACGAAAAGAATCAATTTTTTTCAGATTTCAGAGCACTTTTTCGAATCTTGATTTTTCCTCAGAGTCGCTTGAGATTTATTTATACAAACGCGTTTGAGTTTGACATCAAGTGAAGGTCGTTTACGTTTTCCTGAGATTTATCAGTTGCAAACAATGAAACGCATTTCGTCGGTTGGGTCTATTTTAGTTAAATATTTATGTACAATGTTTAGAAATCAATCAATACTTCTAAATATAACAAGTGGATGCAAAAGGAATAGATCGATCGCAAGAATATCAACAAAAGGAAGAGCAAGTGACGTTTTCATGTCCGATTTGACACACAAAATGTGAAATCTGAGAAGCCCAATCGAATACCACATAAATTTAAATCGTTTTTCACAAATGGGGGTACATTTCATGATATTAATTTAGAAGCAGTTAGAAAACTCTTTTTGACTCTCATAACAAATCAATTTCAAAAAGTTACACCTTATTTAAAAGGCAGATTTTATAAACTAAAAAAAAAAAAATATTTTGGAGCGACAGGTCTGTGGGACCCTAGGCCTAGCTTCTCACAACTATTCGTTTTGTGTGAGTTGTCAATTTTTGGGACGAATGGAAGGGATATACAATTTTACTGACAGTTTTACTCTCGAATGTTTGTCAGACGTTCGCGGGAGGTGGCGCAGTGGAAAAAAACCTTCAGATGTAATATGGTTCTTTCGGGACTCGAACCGGGGACTCCGGGGACAAAACTTTCTTCCATCTGATCGAAATGAAATGAGGATTGGAATATCCAAGCTAAGTTCAAACGAAGCTGCTTAAGCTGTCAGTTTCCCCGCCGTGGTTTTTAGAAAAGCCATCCATATAAACCCAATAAAAATCAACATTATGGTCCGCAGGTCTTATACTCCAACTCAAAGACTTCAAAGAGTCAATGGAGTAGAGGAAGCGCGCCTTGCTTGGGGTGTCAAACTTCCAAGCAAGTACCTATGGCGCATTCTGCCCGTAACTGTTGCGTTCCCTAGAAAGAAGAGATATTCATTCGGTCTGTTGATTTATTTTTAAAACTTACAATTTTTTACGAATTCTTACGTATTTTACTCAATTGTCGTTCCTCAACTCAAAAAATTCGTAAACGAGAGCGGCTTCAAAAGAGCCAGATATTTCCCCTCTTACTAGTTTTTACTCAACAAATTTCTTTGCGTAAGAATTTAAACAACTGTCAGTCGCCTGAAAATTGACAGCTGATTTGAATTTGTTGTTCTATTTGGCATGAACTATCTGCCATTTTTCACAGACTAAGGTTACTTAAAAAGCGCTCCTTAACTTTTGCGCAAGTTTCCCTCTCTGAGAGAGAATTCATCCCTCCACTGTCATTTTGACAGTCTTTTCCACTTTTACCACAAAAGTAAAGGAACAGACCTACATAACAATACTTGAACTGAGGTATCTGGCTGGACTCCGGGCCTCTAGTCACGTTAAAAGCATTTCGCCGACACAATTCCAAGGCACTTCATATCATCCGTGCCATCTAAGGTTTAGTTACACCTAATGATTAAGAGTCGCCGGTAGATGATCGGTGGTTATGAGAGCCACTAGAACATCCTCTTTGGAAAACCGCAAATGAATCCGATTCAAATTTACATCGTTCGTTTCATCTCGGTACAATGCCAAGTTCTTCTTGTTGTGGGTTACATTCATAAGTCGCTGTGCAAAGTGCGGAGCTGGGTATTAAAAACGAGTCCACCAACCACCACAGAGTCTCAGTATTTTCTACGCCACATGCGAATCCCCCGGATCTTATAAAAATATTTCCATATACTCATAAATTGTCTCGCTATTGCAGTAATTGTTTACTCACAAACCATTTAAAGAGATCGTCATTATGACCTTATGTTAAACTCATCGGTCATATGTTATGCATTAATGAGGCCATAAATCATTTCCAATTGAATCTAAAAATAAAATCTCCTCAACAGTTTCGCATCGACCCATAACCTTCAACAAGTATTGAAGAATTTCGCATAATTTCCCTTTAATATTTTCTGCGATCATTACACCCTTGTGAAACTTTAAGATTCGCTGGAATGTTAACTAAAGAAATCGAGATTAAAAAGATGTCCCCTTCTTCATTCGAATGGGTGACGCAGATAATCATGTCATATAATTAGCAATCATTTGGGATTTGTATATTTTAATTGGAAACACTTGCTTTAGTAAAACCAATGGGGGAGATTTGGGAAGCATGTGCTTCTCAATTTTACAGAAGAACGTTAACTGCAGTTGAGGGAGAAAAGTACTTTTGCAGAAGTTGGAAGACTGTCAGAATGCCCAATAAAACAGTTCACAGTCACATTTGTGCTAAAGTGGTATAAACTGGTATATTTTGTTGTGCGCCTCGACTTTTAGTTTGATTTACATCTATTCTTGTGGCAATCGATTTACCAAATTAATGAGGACGTTCAAGTATCTAGTTTTGTAAGTCTGACAGCTGACTGACTTGATGTATCTCAGTTTTGATTGGCCTACATCGGTCACATGGGCAGCTGTGTCAGTTGACGTTTATGGAGGGATAGTCGACGAATCTAGTCAAGAAATTCGTGACTGAGTACTAAGTTGACAGTTCGCATATGCGGCTGACGTAGGAAAAGTGACATTCCCGACCATTCTAGTTTTTGCGTTCAAGTTAAATCTCTTCAAGACGAATCTAGTCGACTTAAGATAACTAAGTTTTTGAATGTGCCCAATGTGATTAACTGAGTTATATCATTCCAATAACGTTGAACTGGAGAAAAGCCAATAGATCTGTCAAACTTAGCATTTCCTTACTGAACTCAATTAAAGTGTGTTCAAAGTAAACTTTCGAATAAACAGTTTCTATCGCTATTACGAGCTGCTCTCCAAATATAAGCGATCAAGTGTAGCATATGAATGTCTGCAGAACCATAAATTACTTTTAAGGCAACAATGCGAACATATGGAGCATGTGTCTCCCCATATTTTTCAAAATACTCTGTTCAGCCGATATTCAAATATTCAGTCAAAACCGAATTCAGTTGAACTTTGCCAGTGAACCAATAAAGTCGTTGAAACGAATATAAGATACCCGAGAAGCAGTAATGGTGAGCGCTTCAAATAAAATATGTCAAAAGAACGCTAGTTCTAACATTAATGACAGTTGCTTTCTTTTCTTTTTTTGCTCGCGGTTTTCGGGCCAATCTGTCCTTTGAGAGTACCCGATAAAGAGGATGCTGATGACTCTCCGCCGGAGCCTATTCCAAACCCGGAATTGCCTTTCTCCACCCAATACCTCAATACTCTGGATCACAGAATCGAAACCATGACCACAACACTCTCCAATGTTGACACATCCATTAAGCAACTGCAAGAGAAAGCACACACTTGGGCGATATTTCGTCATCACATCGATTCATGGAACGATCAAATGAAAGTTCTTGAACACAAAATCGATCTGATAAGGCGCACTCAGGACGAGAATCAAATGATTAATCAGAAGCTAACGAGTCAAGAGTTCACTTTGAATCACATTCTCAGCAAGGTAGTGTATTTGAGTGACAGCTGTCACAGCGGCGATGTTGAAAACACCATGCTTCGGATCAATGGAGATGGTTTGGGGGAAATCAAAAAACTCATCAACGGCGATCGGAGAATTCGCAACGAAATTGGTACGCGATTGAGTAATATTCTGCGTCATGTGCAAAATATCGAAACTGAGAATTGCCGAAGCTTCAAACCGAATGGCGGCGGAAATAAAATGGGGAAACTTATGCATCCGATCAGTAGCTGTAATGGGTCACGATCAAACGACAACTTTGACTTGTCCTTGAAAGTAATCGAGGGGAAGATGAATAAATTGATCGGAAGCATTCCGCAGAGGGACTTGAAACAGATGGTGGACAACGAAAAGCGGAATGCGAAGAAATTCGACGACATTTTGGAGTATTTGGAAAGGATCGATGACAGAACAATTCGGTTATTTGATGCCGATGCAGAAAATCGTGCCAAATTGTCAGGTGTATGCCAATCAATGTCGAATGAGATTACAACATTCACGGGAAGTTCAGATTTGCTGTTGAAAAAGATCGAAAAGCTAGTAACCGATGTACAAGCAAAGGTGGAGAGGTTGGTTGAGAACGGGTGTGTCAAAGAGACGTCACCGGCTGGGGAAGATGACATTTCACAGCCGAGCAATGAAAATGGGGGACATAGAACTGATGTCGACGCAAGAGCCAAAAATGGTAGTCGAGTAAATTCTACCACAGATACAGAGGATGTTGAAGAAATCGATAATGGCAGCAATGAAACCCAGGATCCACAGGAGGAAGTCAGTAAGTATCGTGAAACTATAAATTGCCTACGCGGAAAAATAAACCTTGCGATTTACAGATTTTGTACAGCCCGACAAAATAGGTTGTCACGAGCTCACGACGCGTGTTGATGGTATTTTCAAGTTTTCCACACCAGAACTTAACGAAGCCAGTCGGGATATGAACGAACGATATTGTGTCTTCCCAACTGAAGGTCCAGCTTGGACTGTCATCCAGAATCGTGGACCCTATGTCGTTCAGGAAAATTTCAACCGTTCGTGGAATGAGTATCGAGATGGATTTGGCAGTTTGGATAAAGACTTTTGGTTTGGAAACGAATTCGTCCATCAATTGGCATATATTGATAACTACGAGTTGCGCATTGAACTGGAAGATTTTGACGAAGTTAAGGCATGGGTGGAGTACACCACCTTCCGAATTGACACTGACAGGTACAACTATAACCTGATAATTGGAGGGTATCGAGGAGCCATCCCTGATGCGATGACATACCACAACGAACACGATTTCAGCACGTATGACCGCAGGAATGACAAGAGTGTTGATGCGTGTTGTGCATGTGCTACGGGATATGCTAGTGGATGGTGGTTTGACAAGTGAGTATTTTAGGATGTGTGTCAAATGCGTTTTATAATTCTCTTGACATTTTTGTGACTGTTGAACGGAGAACTTTAGCAAACAAAATGAGTTAGTTTGATGACATTTAACTCATCACGATAGTGTCAGAAAATTATCCAATAGCGCAATTGACACACGGCCTTAGTTTTCAATTGCAAGCAACTCTTCATGTTAAAATTATTTAATAGCTGTGCGGAAGCAAACTTAAATGGAGTATTTCATGACACTCCCCTCGGACATAATTATGTCGGAATTGTTTGGGATCAATGGCATGGGGATTACTCGTTGAAAAGCTCAAAAATGATGATTCGACCGAAAACTTGGCCTGCAGAAGAAGAACAGGAAGTCTTAAATGGCAGTTCCGAAGATCCGTAGAATTAAAAATATACGCTATCTTTTTTTAAACATTTGTAATATTAATGTCAACTGTTATAAAGGACAATAATTGATACTGTATGTTGCTGGCTGCGAGATCGGGCCCCGTGCTGCCGTTTGGAATAGAACCCTCAGTAAATATTCGCAAACGTTTACGATTTTGGAGGATTTATTCTCTAAAATAGTATAAGTTCATTACAATTGAATATGGAATTATAAAAACTTACTCTTTTTTGGCAACACGTTCGGCGGCTTGGGCTTCCAATCTTCAAATGAGCGAAACAGCGAGAATTAAAAATGGCGCTTTTCTGAAGTGTCAAATTACACTTGGCAAAAGGTTAGTTCGTTTTGATTTTGTGTATGCCTGTTCGTTTTGAAGTCCAAACCGCCGACGTTTACAAATGTTGTGATAATTTAGACGATAAGATTTTTTAACACCCCACCCCCCGTGAGGCACATGGATTCTCCAACGCCTCACCATCACCAACGTCCAAAACTGCTAGCTTTACGGCAGGCCTCCGAAGGGTCCCGGTAGCGGTTTTAACCTCAGCAGAACGAACCTGGCCGTCTGCTCCGGGAAACACTTTGGTAATTCGTCCTCTCCTCCACTGGCTTCTCGGCAAGTCCACTTCGCAAATGAGGACCAAGTCTCCTACGGTGAGAGTTCGAACCTTTTCGTACCACTTGCTTCGTCTGGTGAGATCTGGCAGATACTCCCGGATCCATCGTCTCCAAAACGTGTTCTTGATCTGTTGAGATACTCGCCATTGTTTGCGAAGGCAGAGCGCTCTGTTGTCGATTTCACCTGGAGATTGCGTTGAGTTCGAAGCACCCAGTAAAAAGTGATTCGGAGTAAGGGGCTCTTCATCTTCGGGCGAAACTGGCAAGTGCGTGAGTGGACGGCTGTTGATGATATTCTCTGCTTCCAATAAACTGCTCAGCAAGGTTTCAGGTTTAGGCGCTATTTCGTTGAGTGTGCACGACAATGCTCTCTTCACAGAGCGAACGAGCCTCTCCCAACAGCCTCCTGCGTGCGGATTCAACGGACAGTTGAAAACCCAGTCGATTCCTCTCGAACTAAGTTCCGTCTTCAGAGCCTCGTTGTCAAAGATGTCGGCAGTTAGCAGCTCCTTTTTCGCACCAATGAAGTTAGTGCCGTTGTCACTTCTGATCCGTAGCGGAACCCCTCTCCTATTGACGAAGTTTCGGATGCACAAAATGCAGGCATCGGTCGACAAATCAGACGCAATTTCAAGATGGATGGCCCTTATGGTCATACAAGTAAATAGCGCGACCCATCGCTTCTCCTTCCGACGACCGACTGTGACGTATACTGGCCCGAAGTAATCAAGGCCTGTGTATGTGAATGGTCGTACAAACGGGGTAAGGCGGTCCTTGGGTAGTTGTCCCATCAAGGGTGGCAATGGCTGAGCAGCTCGAATGCGGCAATATGAGCACTGGGTTTTTGCTTTCTTGACGGCAGAGCGAACGCTCGGTACCCAGTACTTGCGTCGTAATTCGTTGGCAATCGTGTCGTCGTTTTGGTGATGCATCAGGCGGTGATGATGATCAACGATTAACTTCGTTAGCGGATGTGTTTTCGGCAAAATGATCGGACGTCTAGCGGCAAACGGTATGGTCGTGGCAGCATCTATACGACCGTATACACGCAGAAGGCCATCATCCGCTAAGTACGGTGTTAACTTGAAGATTGAACTGTTCTTTTCGATTGGCAGATCATCACTAAGGCGGGCGAGTTCCTGACTAAAGGCATCCCTCTGGGCTTGGCGGCACAACTTTATATCTGCCTCATTCAGTTCCGCTATTGACAGTTCTCCTATTTCGATCGATCTCCGTTGGCATGCTTGGACGAACCGAAGCACCCAGGCCATAGTTCTTTGCAGCTTACGATACCTAGAGAATCTAGAGAAATCAATGGCTGGGGTACTCACCACAGTGTGTAGAAGCATCTTGGGTCTCAGCTCCTCCTTGCACACGTGACTGCTGATATCATCTGGTGGTACAGGCCAATACTGTTCAGGCATGAGCAGGAATTTTGGACCATTAATCCAACTGTTGTCAACTTTAAGTTTGGGTGGATACTTAGCTCGTGTTGCCTCATCTGCTGGGTTGAGTCTTGACGGAATCCATCGCCATTGGTTTACCTTGGTGCTCTCAAGTATCTCGGTAATTCGAAAGGCCACGAACTGCTTTTGTCGACGGGGGTCTGATTGAAGCCAGTGGATGACCGTCTTCGAGTCACTCCAAAATACGCGATTCTTGAATGATAACTCGTGATGTTCCTCAACAGCATCGCAGAGTCTTACTCCCAAAATGGCTGCCGACAACTCAAGACGAGGAATGGAAGTTAATTTTTTCGGCGCGCACCTCGTTTTGCCACAGACAAATGATATGCGAATCCGATCGTCAAACTCTGCCCGAAGATATGTCACCGCACTGAACGCCTCTTCACTGGCATCGACGAAGGTGTGAAGAACTACATTATTGGCTGACGTTAAGTAGGAATCATGACATCTTGGAATCCTGTACTGCGTGAGGGTCGGAAGTTCTACTTTCCACTGCAGCCAACGTTCGTAAATGTCCTTAGGGATTGGCTCGTCCCAGCCGACACCATGTTTCCAAACCGCTTGCAACAATAACTTGACATGTATCACAAAGTTGGCAATCATTCCAAACGGGTCAAACATAGACATGGCGATGCTCAGGAACTCTCGTTTAGTTGGGCACCTAGAGTCCGACATAACATCCTGACTTACACGAGGAAATTTTAATTTGAATGTAAAGACATCTTCGATGGGTTCCCAACACATGCCCAGAACCTTTTCCATGGCGGCATCCATATTCATATCGACCACCTTCTTCTGTTCCCCATCGGCCTTCAGATGAGAAATGTCTCGCAACACCTCCTTGGAGTTCGACGCAAAATTGCAGAGTTCAAAGCCCCCGTTTTTATGAATTTCGATGACAGCTCGGGTGACGTTGACTGCTTCGGCTATACTACCAAAACTGTCCACGTAGTCGTCTACGTAGTGGTGATCTACAATCGCCTTAACCGCCCTTGGAAACTCGCTCTCAAACCTCATGGCGTTAAGGTTTTTAACGAAGTTCGCTGAGCATGGCGAACAGCTGGCACCGAACGTCATGGATTGCATGACGTAAATGTTGATTGGCTGGCTCTCCTCGTCTCTCCACAGAAATCGTTGAGAGTGTTGATCCTCCGGTTGTATCACCACCTGATGGAACATTTCTTTAATGTCTCCGGTCACTGCTACAGGCCGCATTCTAAAGTTGAAGAGAATGGCTAAAAGCGGCTTGAGATCATCTGGACCTTTTAATAGAAAGGTGTTAAGCGAAACATCATTCACTTTGGCGGCTGCATCAAACACCAATCTGGTTTTGTCCGGCTTGTGTGGGTTTTTTACACCAAAATGTGGTAAATACCAGGTCCTCGTTGTACTTAGGCTTGCTTCAGCGTCGGTTAGCTTCTTGGCGTATCCTTTTTCTAGGTACTTCTTTATGATGTCCTTATATGCCGAGGCAAAGGCAGGTTCCCTACGTAGCTTGCTTTCGAGACTTAAAAGCCGTCTCTTGGCCATTTCATAACTCCTTGGCACTTCGATCGAATCTTCCTTCCACAATAGACCCGTCTGGTAGTGAGCACCCACTTGTCTTGTCGTTTCAGAGAGAATTTGTAGAGCTCTTTTGTCGGCGGCAGACATCAGTTGTTTCAAAGGCTTTTTTACTCCAAAATTCTCCAAGCTGAAGTACTCCTCTACCATCAGGTCTAGACATAGATCGTCTTCTGGCTGCATCTGGTTTACGTGTAGTACTGAAGCGTAGTTATCACTCTCCAATATTTCTGGTGAAGTTTTGCCGTAGATGACCCAGCCGAGTTTGGTTTCTGTGATGATTGGCTCCACATCTGCTGGTTGTATCGTACGCAGTGGTGCTCCCAAGCGACAATTATCAAGGCCAATCAACATCTGTGGTTTTGCGTTGGTGTACTCGGCGAATGAAGGTATATTTCTGTACTGGTTCAACTGCTGCACGTCGGCATCGGTAAGTGTCTGAGTCGGCAGGTCTAACTCACGGACGGTTTGTACCCCATTCATTTTAAACCTTTCAGCATGATCCTTGTCGGCACTTATCTGAAGGTCCACGACTAGCGACTGCTCCGTAAATGTCTCCCTCCCTAGCCACTGCAAATTTAGCGATCTCGTTTCTCCGTCTAACTTAAGCTCTCCGGCTAGGTCTGCACTCATAAGCGAAATAGACGATCCTTCATCCAGGAGTGCGTATGTTTTCACCATGATATCAGCATTATATAGTCTCACAGGTAGAACGCGGAACAGGATTTTAGAGCTGGCATTTACATCACAGCTATGTAAAGTCTTCTTTGGTTCCTGCCTCACGTCCTCATCTGCAGGTGTAGTTGAGACTTTCAGTTCTTGATCCTCATGAAGCGTTGAATTGTGTATTTTGGTGCATCCGCCAATCCCACACGTTCTACGTGACTTGCAAAAACGCGCAGAATGCCCATATTTTAGGCAGCAGAAGCACAGGCGGTTCTTTTTCACAAAATTCCACTTCTTTTGGACGTCCAGATCTGTGTAGACATTGCAACTGGTAACTGAGTGTGACTTTCCTTTGCAGTGGCGGCATAAATCACTATTGGCTGTATTTGTTGGCTTACGCTGCTCCATGGTGTGAAGAACACTCCTTCCCTTTGGTTTGCTTTCATGTTTGGCAGGTGGTTGAAGAGAATTTGTTGCAACCAAACAAACCAGTCTGGCGATACCACTAAGCCACTCGTCGAAGTGTTTCAGTGTAGGATATGGCATTATGTAAACACTTCTTTGGGCCCACTCTAAACGCTTACTCATCGGCAGCTTACTTACGAGTTCGTCTATGAGCGTCGGGTTAGCCAGATGTTGGTGCAAGCCACTCGACTCCAAGAATGTGGAAAGATTCTGAACTCTTGTTGAGAACGGGATTAACATTTCCAATTTCCCTTCCGAAATAGGAGCAATGTCCCTCACTTTCGCCAGCTGACTACGTAGAAGACACTCCGGTCGACCGAAGCGAAACTCCAAAGCTGACATTACTCGTTCCACATTATTGGGATGAATCAGCAGTGCCTCGACCACTTCCTTAGCTTCACCCTTAAGACATTTTTGTAGACGAAATATATTTTCAACTTTTGAATAGTTGAACATCGATGTCGACTCTGTGAAGGCAGTGCAAAACATTGGCCATTCCTCGGGCCTTCCAGTGAATTCCGGTAGATCGTGCAGCTTTCTTCCACCGTGCGATGTTGACTGGCTTATTGCATATGACGGCGATGCATAAACTGGCGGTGGAGGAAAATTCGTTGACTGGCTATAGGGTGGAATGGTATTCATGGATGGCAAAAATGTTGACACTCTTTGGACGTGCGAGGAGCTTGGGTTTGTCTCTGTCGTAGCCGTAACTGTCATCTGTGTTGCCTGCGGCAGAGTAAACGACGAATAAGTAGGAGCTGCACTCACGTTTACAGTTGGTGGCACTGACAGCTGCGGTGATATGGACGTCGGCGGAGGCCATGAGTACGGTGTGTACTGCGTTTCGATGACACTGGTGGACATTTCAGGAACTGTAGACGTGGTAAGTATGTTGGCACTTTGACTCAAACCCGCTGATGAATACACTGGTAATTGTTGGTTTGTTGAAGGAACAGTGGAAATGGCCATAGACGCAGCTGTGGAAGTCGTATTGAGCATGGCTTGCTGTTTCTGATTGACTAGTTGTTCCTGCAAACGAATTCGATGTTGTTTTTCTGAGGCAGCTTTAGCTTCGGCAGTCTGTAGTTGCGCACGCAGCTCTTGTATCTGCGTTGTTACGTCGACGATTGTTTCATCCATTTCAGTCTCGCTTTCGATGTCTTCAATTGACGAATCCTTCTCCAATATAGTTCCCAATTTGCTGGAAGCCTCCTCTGCTTCGGGATCAGGAATCGTTTGGCGGTAACGGGGACTTCTCCTTGGTTGCGTGTCGTTCGGCATTGGCGACGGCGGCGGCGAATGTGAGATTTTCTTCGATGGCAAATTAAAATTCAATTATTGAATTGACTCGTAACTACGAATAAATCCCACGAGAATTAGCAAGCAGTTGAAGTTCCAGTAAGGTTTGTCAAAGCATCCATTTGTCCAACTCGGCTCAATAACTGTCGATGGCTGCCACTGCAACTGTAGATGAAAACCGCTTGCAGACTGCAGACAAGAAATTTCGCAAGCAACAGTTGTGATCAAACTAACGGCGTGTCTTTCTGGCTCTGGAAAATTCCGCAGGGAACAGTAAATAGGCGGCAGATATCTTGCTGGGAATTTTCCACTCGAAGTAAGACGATTATATGTGCAATAAATTATTCTCAGGCGAAAATCCCTTTTGCGAATACGAAATTATTCCGCAAAAAAGAAGAATAAAAATTTGTTGCTGGCTGCGAGATCGGGCCCCGTGCTGCCGTTTGGAATAGAACCCTCAGTAAATATTCGCAAACGTTTACGATTTTGGAGGATTTATTCTCTAAAATAGTATAAGTTCATTACAATTGAATATGGAATTATAAAAACTTACTCTTTTTTGGCAACACGTTCGGCGGCTTGGGCTTCCAATCTTCAAATGAGCGAAACAGCGAGAATTAAAAATGGCGCTTTTCTGAAGTGTCAAATTACACTTGGCAAAAGGTTAGTTCGTTTTGATTTTGTGTATGCCTGTTCGTTTTGAAGTCCAAACCGCCGACGTTTACAAATGTTGTGATAATTTAGACGATAAGATTTTTTAACACTGTATAAGAAGTTTACTAATAAAATACATCAAATAAAAATGTTTTTTTTCGTAACGAGCAAGTACAGGTCAATATTTATCTTTCTTAACTTGAGATGTTTTCCCGGCTCAATAGATATATTCAATTTTACGAAGGAATACTAGAACTTATGTTTTATGTAAACAGAAAAGAATAATCTACATTAGTTCTTACTTTTTCTGCACTCACCTCAAACACAACAAATCTTTATCAATGAAGTGTCAAAAGATAGAGATAATTCTGGAGCGGGAACCCTAGCAACGCCATGCAAAAGTGAAATCGACTGCTTTTTTTAAAAATAATGGCTGCGTTCCTTTATTTATTAAGTTGATTAAATACGTTAAAAACCATTTGACCAAGAGGTTGGCAGGAGGTTATTTTCGCCAACGTTTTGACAGATGTTTTTGATGTTTTTTTTTTTAAATAGCGCAAAATTCCACAATTTCTTAAAAAAACATTGCTTTAACCTTACCAGCCTGGTACGCTGTTCGAGTGAAATGAAATTTTTCATACAAATTTTTCACTGCGAAATGTCAAAATGAACTTTTCAAGTGAAAATTTCACCAGGCAGTACGCTGTTTAAGTGAAAAATAATTGTTCAAAAAGTGATATGTAATGGGCGTTACTTGCTATTTCACTTGGCTTTTATTGTCCGTCGCATTAAATTTTTGACATTAGAAAAATTTCACTTTCAATTTCACAGCAATTTCTTGGAGAGGAGTGAAAATTTCACTTCACTTGAACAGCGTACCAGCCTTTAAGCTTAGTACGCTGCTCGAGCTAAACTAAATTTTAGCTGTTCTCCAACTTTTCTCTCCAAACATCAGCTAAAATCCTAGCTAAATTTTGACATAGAGAGCACCGTGGATAAATGTCACAAAAAACAGCTGTTCTTTGAAAAAAACCCCCCTTTATTCAAAATCTGCAAGTCTTCATGTCGATGGTTGTTGCTCCACCACCATCGCTAGCTTTTTCTGAGGACTTCTCTGTTGTTTAAATGAAAGACTCTACCTCCAGGCACTCCTTGTCGAGGTGTTCATTAAAATCGCTCATCTTTTTAAACACAACAAAACAACAGAGCAGAGCGAACTGTCAAAATTTGGTTTGAAAAAAAAATGTCACGACCCATTAAATGGATGCGCTAAATTTTGACAGATAGTGAATTACATTCGGAAACAAAAGTTTGATTTCTAGCTCGAGCAGCGGACCACACGGCTTAAGCGATTCGCTTAAATTAAGCTTAGCTAAATCTTGGAGATAATTTTGTATTTTGCCCGAGCAGCGTACCAAGCTTGAACGAAGAAAAAGCATAGCCGAGAAGCCGTCGTTCTTTCATTTTCTTAAATGTTTTCGCTGAAGTATTTAGCAAAAGCTTCTGCAATGTGCAAGCGCATAATTTGGTAATTCGAAAAACATTCATAAATACTTGTCCATCATTAGACACTTTCAAGTGACTATTTATTCTCATTTTACCCTTGTCAGAAACTGAACATGGAAACTTATTGCCACCATTCTTTTGTGTTCATTTATAATTTAAAGAAATCTTCTCAGGCCATTAAAAGATTACATGGGAGTAATTTAACTTAAGCCATAATGCTATAACATTAAAATAGAATGGATTATGGACAGAAAAGTGACTCAAGCCCATAAAACAGAAGATGACCTTCACCAAACTCGCTTTTTCGCTTTCTTCTTTTATTTTACTCAGGATGCTAAACACACATCTACCAAATCTATCCTCCTGTACATATCCACATAAACATTACGCACGATCATCACTGAACTCAACCATTCATCACAATCCTCTGGAGCAGTGTCAAAATCGATGACCCAAACCGCACGTACAAAAGTTTACCTTCACTTTTCGTATAGATGTCACTACAATTTCAAATTTCTGCTTCTTCTCTCGCATTTTCATTTCTTTTGGGGCACTGCAATCTGCAACTGACCGAGCAGAGTGGCAATAACTTCCTCCCACAGGAGTGCTAAAAGCTTCCCCCAAAATACGATGTTTGCCCAACACACATCAGAATAAACAACCGCCAGGTAATTTTAAACAAATTGCATTTCATTATTAATAAAACAATTTTCTTGGTAAGTAAAATTTCCCATCTATTCACCCAAGACCTAATGTCAACTCCACAGAAGGGCAATTCAGGTAAACTTTGCATTTAATTCTTTAGTTTATCTAATAATAATTACAAATCGCAAATGATTAGTCGTAGTTTAACACACTACTCGGTTGAATTGTCCCAACTTTGAGGGAATTCCCTTAATCCATACTCCAAATTGGTCGTGGCCACTATGGCTGCGATCTTCGGTTAACTACTTTTCTCGCATATTTGTGCAGATCTTTCGGTTTTGAATTATAATTGAGTATATTTTGGACAAATTTCACCCATCAATACCCTTCACTTTGGGAGAAATTTGCCAAATAATTGAATGAAAACCCTGCACCGCTGGTACACTCATTTCACATTCGGTGTCAGTTGCTTTTTCGATTCTTTTTATCTGTTTTGACAGAAGCAACAAATTTGAAGGAAAGTTGGACGCGTTTTCGTTTCTGAGATGGATGGTTGTCCGTCGTCTCTCTGTACAAATTCGATAGTAAATAGTTTTCAGTTGTTTTTCAATTGCCAAATAATCCCAAGAAAACTATTTAAATGCGAAAACACTTTGCAAGTTGCACCATCGTGACGCAAGGGCTGCAGGAACACCATCTGCATCTCTTCGGGTTGGTAAGCACTGATTGGTATTTTTTCTGGATTTCGTTAAACATTTCTGTGGAATATATGGATCTGTTGATTATTCGTCCTTATTTTCCCATTTTTATTATTATTTTGGAGAATTTTGTCTTTACTTCTGCCCACGCTTTGCCATTTGAATTAGCAACATTTCAAGTGGTTTGCTGGGTGGGTACATATTTCAGTCAATTTCATTTACGGGGGTTTCACACATTGCAAATGTTAACTTATTTGCAGAGCACTTTCAAGATGATAAATAGAATCCACCGCCACCAGAATGTTAAAGGGCCATTCGTTCACTACAACAGGCCAAGTGGTAACAAAACCTCGCTGGCACACAAAATGGAAGTCAAAGATATCTGGGCAAAGGAATTTCATATCCTTTAGAATGGAGTTGGATTCTAATGATGGTGAGTATTTCTCAATTTTATTGCGTTCAATTAGTTGGGTAAATCTATTTTTGACATTGTAACTTACACGTAGGTATATTTAGTTGTTTTGATTATCGTCGACACTTCGAAATCATCTGTTTGGTTGAGTGCTCGACGGATACAGTGGGACGCTGTTATTAGTCGGAATATTATTAAGTTAGGAAGGTCCGTCCGACACATTAGGAAGGATAGGAAGTTATGGACTGAATTGCATAGATTTTGGGAAATTTCTAGTTAGTTGTGAGAACAGAAATCACATGGATCGTTTTGTCATATGCAACCTACTCAACCTTCTTGTATTCGGCGTCATCTATTCATGATTTCAGCAATATTTGCTACAATTTCGAAGGAATCTGAATGAACAAACAAACACTACACGGCCTTGCAGCACAAACATTATTCCCCATAAGAAATGTCTTCCCACTCGAAACTTAAGAAATATAAAAGCTTGCGTTTAAGGCGAGAAGTAAAAGCCTCGCGACCCATAAAACTGCAGGCATGGAAAATGTATTGCTTTCAATAATAATTGATGGCCTAATGTCCATTGCTCAATTGACAAGTGGTAGGCGCTTCACATGTCGTCGGTTGGCGGCGAAGGAAAGTCCATGGTTCATTTCTTGATAGGGGAAAACTGAGAATATTTATGAAGAATTGACTGTCAGAATTCTACTGTTCAAACAAATGCTTAATGGAGTCTTATCTGAAGTAAAAGCGAAGATGGAATTAACTTTACTTCTAATCTGTGAGTTTGTGGACAAGTTGTTGGTCTCTTAAACAACGCAAACGTTTGCTATATTGAAGGATACTTGATTTCTTCTGAATAGGCACTGGCGATAGACAGTGAAATAGGCATGTGGAACGTTATATATCGGAGTGGCTTCAGCTGCTTCAAGTAGTACTTTACTTATACAAACTAAATACCAACATTAGACAGTTTACAATACATCATTGCCCTGATCGGTTTCTGGTTTCCATTTTGTTCGTAGGGAGTTTTCTTTTCTTCGGTAACTAACCTTACTCAGTTTGAATATGTTTCCTTCCACGTATTCAAATCAATAAAATTAATTACACTCGTACCAAGTAACAAATATTGTTGCAGGAACAGCAAAACTGCTGCTGCACAGTCTTAGCGACGTATTCGTAATAGGAAATACGTTGGATAACCTTCAGAAGTGAGTTGAATATCTCTGTTCTATATGCATCATACAAAACATATGTCTAAAGACCTCACAGATAAAGTGAGTCTAAATGGAAACGTTCATGTTCTCGTGAGAGTCTCGCAAGCTAAGTTTCTTTCTAGCAAATGTGACGTGAAATATGTACATCCAAACGAAGCAAGGCCTAATAAAGACTTACGGCAGTAAGAAGAAATAATTGTAGGCCTTGAGATGAAGCGAATTCAAACCATACGGACAAACTACGACACACAGCGTCTTTACTGCGAGTCCCGCTGTTGGGTCCATCGAATAAACCTACTTACGGAGCATTTAACTTCAGTAAATCAGAAATTCCGCAATTTTTTCAACAAAATGATTCGTTTGAGTTTAGTTTTATTTCGTTTTCTAAACCAAAATAAGGCCCAAATCTGGATTTTTTTCAAGCCACTGTGATGAACTATGGTAAGTCCAAGCAGCGGTAACCGAATCGAAACGCGGTCAGGAATAGGTAGGCCAAGCAAGATCAAGAAACATGTTCCACTGGGCAAACAAATAATGTATTTTGTTGTTTTTGATCTAGATCACTTTGTACAGATCTCGTTCGATCTCTGGCCAATAGGAATATACTTCAAATCAGCACAAAAGTATGTGATTGGAAGAGGTGTGGCTGGCACTGGCATAGGTGCTGTGGCCTGGGCTGTCGTATGTTTCAAGTTTGATTGGATCCTTGATCCCCGGTTCGAATCCCTAAAGAACCAACCCGAACGTCTGACAAACATCCGAGAGTAAAACTGTCATTTAAGAGCTTCTCAATTAGCAGTTTGGACTCGGCGTAAAATTGTAGATCCCTTCCATTCGTCCCAAAAACTGAAAACCCACACAAAACGAATGGTTGTGAGAAGCTAGGCATTGGGTCCCATACACCTGTCGCGCCAAAATATTTATTTCTTTTATTTTTTAAATATAAATATTTCAATCTGTCGTAACATTTCCAAATATTTTGTTTTTGTGCATAAAAGTCAAAAAACAAACTCTTTTAAACTTACCAAACTAAAAATCTAAACGTACCCAATTTTACTTTTCTTGATTTCTTCAAAGATTTTTTATAATTTTCCTTGCTTTTTCTCTTTTCCAGGTCAAAAAAAACGGATATAGCGAAAGACAAGTCGAAAGACAAGTTTGCTGATCGTTAATCGTGTGTTTTAATAAATTGTCGTAAATTGTTGCACAACGTCGGTATGTAAGCGCGCTCGGTCGGTAACTGGTGCAACATACAAATGTAAAAACAAACAAACCTACTTCGACATCGAACTTCGAATGCTGAACGCCTTCGTTTAATGTGCGCGTGGTGTTATTGCTCCGAAAATAATCGCAAATCAAAGGAAATATTTCATAAAATTTTCCAAATTTGTGTGTCAAGTCACAAGATAATTAGTTGTGAAAGTGCAGTGAATTGTTCTCTACGACAAAGTCTCTATAAAAACGTGGAACCAAAGTGTACCTTCGAAACGATACTCGATTCGGCAGTCAATTTTAATATGCCCCTTGAACTGCCTTACCCACTGAACGCCGGAGCGAGATAGCTATATACACAGCCATAAAAGAGTAAACAGTACATCGTGAAAAATCATCTATTCGTACCGAACTCGCCACCAGCAGCCGTGTACAGCGGCCACTACCAAAAATCCTACTATCTTGGCCGCCATTGTTTTGTGCGTGAATTGAAAACGGAGCATTTTTTTCAATTCTCCGTCGGAGTACAGTGGTTTAGCTCGATTTCCAAGCAAAAGGACGAAATTCGTCGACACAAAACCCCAACAATACCCACAATCAGTGTTTTTAAGTGCAAATTGTGAAACAATTCGTCTGGAAATTGAAAATATACCATTTTTCAAAAAAATAACGAAAACAAGAGCAACACTAGTGAGAAATACAAAAATAGCATTTCCGTTTGACCAAGTGTGTGAAAAAATTATATAAAATCGAAAGAAAAGCCCCCAAAACAACGATGGAAGATTAATTATTGTGAAATAAATTGTGAAGAGTTTTTTTTCTTTTCTCTTGTGCGGCAAGAAGAATGTAATGAATTTTTTTTTATTGGAAAATTGTGTGAAAAGAAAAATTTACCTAGAGGGAGAAATAATGAGCATAAAGTAGTAGAAGCACAGACAAATAATATACAGATGTCTCACGTCCATAGAGAAAAGTGTGCCTTCTTTTTGAGATCGTCAAACAACGATTGTCCAACAAATGGAAGGTGAAACCAGAACACACCACACCTCATTTGAGAAGGATAGATTGGTTTTGCTTTTTATTTTCAGTGCTACACCATTTCACCTCATTCGCATCCTGATCGTAAAAGACGAAAGGGTTGCTGCTGCTGGTACGTTGAAAGGAATATGAATGAATATTATTTCGCTTTGGGGTGGGGATGAAATTCACTTTTAGCTAGTCCACGGCCGACGGCCGTTGTTGCTTTGATTGTTGTTGTTATTTTTTTGGGTAGATTTGCTTTCACAGTGATCAGTGCTACGAGGAGATTGTCTAATAAGGAGACAAAAATGTATTCTACCTGCGCCCTGATTGTACGTCGCAGGGGGTGTGTGTGTGAAGGGATTTAGCTAAGTGGAAAAGTGTAGCGAAGAAAACTGGTTTGGTTTTGGATTTGTTCTTGCTGCAAAAATATTTCTTGACCTAGGCGAACAATATGAAGGATTATTTCAATTTGGAACTTTTTATGTTTTTGCTTGGGGATGGATTCTCATTCCTTGTAGAATTTGGTGTTTGGATAAGTTTGATGCAAATGTATTATAATTAAAAAAGCTAATCAATAGCAATTTGTATCTACCTACAACATCGTTCGTATTCTTAAGAACTATTTTAATTACCTACTAATGCAAATTATTATACTGAGCAATAACTATGTATTATTGAAAAAAAAATTATTTAGCTCACAATAGTCGCTGCTTAATTGAAAATTAGTTAAATAGTTATAATAAAAGCAGCACATCCTTAACTAAAGTAGTTTCCAGGGGACACGAACGAGGACGTGGCAGAATATCGACCCCCACCCCCCCTTAACAGTTATAGTAATTTAATCATTTTAAATTAACTTAAGTTGTATGTACATATAAAAAAAGTAAAAACATAAATTAGCAAAACAAAAGCATAGTAATAGTAATAAAAAAAAAATAGTTACGCAAAAAAAACGCATTTACAACAATTAAATATTTAAGAAGAATAAAGTAAATAAATGTATCTAGGTAGGTTAGGTACATATGCATATACCCAAGTATCACAAAAAAGGAAAAATTAAATTCAGTCAAACTGATCAGTTTACAAAAACACATTTAAAAAGTAGCTTTAAGTATTTAGCTATACCGTAGATATTTCAAAATGAACTTATATTCATATCACAAATTTGCAGGACCAGTGTTATGTGCGAATAAGTTGTCATCTTAATAATTCATTTATTCAAAAGATTTTTGAGTTTCTTCGCGTTGGACTTCTTTTTGAGGCTTTTGTCCATAAACCACTTGCAATGTTTCCATAACAAAACTTTTAAAAGAAAGTGGACGACATCAATTTTATGCTGATAGCATTCACTTGATGTTTCAAACCAATCTGGATAATGTAAGTCAGTCACTTCAATACATTGCTTAACAATACTTTCTTTGAGATTGGAAACGAATGGAAACTTCTCAAAGAAAGTGGAAAAAATTTTTATATGTAGGCGGCATATTTCGAAATATTTATCAGATGGCCAGATAAGTATTGTTCTGTCATTACAATTTTCATATTCTTTTAGTTTTATGAGAACCTCTGACATGTCGAAATTCTGCTTGTCCTTTGACATTTCTTCAGTACAGTTTTGACAAATATTATTCGTTTTTTTTATTGCTTTAAAAAAGCAGTAGCCTGCAAAATATCTCGTTGCTATGTCATTCACTGTGGGCACTTTGGTACTAATTATGTCATAAGCAGTTATACATTCCGCGGTGTTTTCAAAATCCTCGGCTTCGTCGAATGTGTTCTCACTTAGTACATCATCTTGGGTAATTATTATTAGGTTTTCATTTTCATTTTCCAAAACTGCTTCCCAATCTAATTCAAGATATTCAGAATCGTCTTCTTCGCAGTTTGAAAATTTGGATTTATATAAAAATTTTAAGGCCATTACTTTTGCTAGCAAGGAACCAAATTCAGAAGCGCTAGGGTTGCTTTTATTTACGTTGCGAGCTCTTATTTTTCCGAAGAGATTTTCAAGTGGGTCTTGATTAAATTTGTTTGTACATATATATTGCAATAACGCATGACCAGCAAATAGTTCTTTCCTTATGCTAAGTATGCTTTTAATAGTCATTATCAAACCTTTAAAACAGAATGGTTTTTTTTTTGCATTTATGAGGTCCAATTTCTTCATGTAAACTTGCATGCCTTCTAGAAAGTTAATGTTGGTATCATTTCTATTTAAAGCTGGTTTTCCATTCAAAAGATCAAATATTTTATTAATTTTTTTTAAAAATTCTGCAGTTGGTTTCGCAAAAGCTATTATATTTTTAGGGAATTTGTTGAGTTTTATCAGCGCATCGATTCCACAAGCAACAGATCTGCTCAATACTTGTGCCGCCAATTTAACGCTCATTCTTTGAAAATTGGTTGGATCAATATGTGCATATGTTAATTGAGGACATATTTTTGTAGAACTATTTTTTTCTATATTGTAGAGATACTCAATTATCTTCCAACTAATAACTCCATCTGGCGTGTTTATTTCGAATTTTAAAAGGTTGTTTCTCACACTTTTAATTAAATGGGGTACGTCGTACATTCCATAAATTTGTTTTTTTTTATATATAAAGGAAATATTGTCCTCATTTAAGTTTAGCTTGTTAAATAAACTTCTATTTGTAGGACCCTGGTCGCAACAAATGGCTTTTACATTTAGTCCCAAGTCTTGACATATGTTTATACAATTTCGCAATTCAATTTCAAGCTTTTCTGTTGGTATATTGCTTGGACAAACAACATGGTAAAGAACTTGCTTATAACCTCCACATATACTACGAAACATAAAAACGCAAACAGATTTAGCACAAACATTACACCTTTGATCTCTACCGTAATCAACAAATCCTTCAATTACATCTTTATATTTGTTATAAGTTAAATTTGCTTGTATACTCATTTCGTCAAATATTAACACAACTTCTTTGTCTTTTGGCGAAAATGTTGAGATACTTTTTCTTATTTCTTCTAAAACGAGTCTATTCATCCCAGGTGATAAACTTTTAAGTTTTATCCATCTGTGAAGTGAAGAAGGGTGTGGCAAGTGCAATTTCAGTTGATCCCGAAGAAAATTGTATCCAGATGAAGAACGAAAAAATATGCACTGCGATATCCATTTTTCATCTTCTGTATATTGCCGATTACTTTGCGAAAGGATGAGCTTTGCAAACGTTTTTGTGTTATTATTAATATTTGTTAAGCAGTCGATTTTTTCCTTAATTGATTGTTTTTCAAACTTTTGCAACCTTTTGTTATTTTGTCTCAATCGTTGTATTTTAATTATCAATTTTTTTTTTATTTTATTATTATTTCGAGCCTCTACTTTCAGCACATTATTCATTTTCGAGAGTTTATTTATTGTCTTTATATAAAAATACTGTTTTTTTATATTGGATTTACAATTCGTGCAAACAAAATCTGTACACTCATTTTCACAATGCTGTATATCCATAATCGCTGAAGTTTTATTTAGCTCCACAATGCTAACATCCGCCTCGTTGGTTATTTTAAAACGGTCATCTTTCGAGTAAGATATTTTTGCTTTGTTAGGGTCAAAGACAATATCACTTTTTGTATCATCATCATCGATTTTATTTGCCGTAGCAATGTCACTTTTTTCTAAAAATTGCGTAGGGATTGCATTTCCCTTTAACTTTTTTTTTCCTAAATACTTTGCATCAAAATGTTGACTGCAGATAAAAGGACGTTTGTGGTTTTCTACATTTTCGCGCGATTCTCCTACCAGTTCTAACCAATCACTATACCTTTTAGTACCTTTATTTGGAAATTTGAATAATTTTATATCAGGAAGTGTTGCTGCAGTTGCATTGCAGTTAGTAATCACGCACTTCACTCTCCAAGACATTTTTCTAAAAATAAAAATGATTTCTGCCTTATCACCACCTATATTTGTATTTACTTGCAATCATTACGAAAACAAAAAATTGAATTCGGAATTGCTTACCCTTTTAAATAAATTAAAACGTTTTGACTTTCTATTACTAAACACCGCCTTGTGTCATTAATATCAAAATTTACACATCAATCAAATCAATATTTTTAAAATAATCACTGCTGATTTCCGTACTATCCGTTGTGAATACTTGTGGTCGTTTGCGATAACTTCTTCCCCTACCCCAAAATTTCCGTCCCATTTGGTAAAGAAATATTTGAAGGAAATCATGCATAACCAAATCGTTTGTGTGCGCCTCTTACGAACAAAAAACAGCATGCATAACCTACATAATTATTGGACTTCGACACCTCCACGCGACACACACAACCTCAAGCGCATAATTTTGAGACAATACCCAAGCAAAACAGATAGATACGATACATATTGTTGCGTTTTCCTTATTGCCTTATCTCCTTACTCCTTGGACCACTGATCAACAAGAAAACAATAATTCTTCCCTTATCGAATGAGTCGAAAGACGGCCGTCGCCGTCGGCCGTGGACTAGCTAAAAGTTAAGGATATGCTGCTTTTATTATAACTATTTAACTAATTTTGAATTAAGCAGTGACTATTGTGAGCTGAATAAAAGTTTTTTTAATAATATTTATTGTTCACCTTAACAAAAGTAGGCTAAGAGCAGTATACCTAATAATTTGCACGTACATATTACGTATTGATAATGGAGATAATTAAATTATTTCTAAAGAATACGAACGATGTTGTAGGTAGATACAAATTGCTATTGATTAGCTTTTTTAATTATAATACATTTGCATCAAACTTATCCAAACACCAAATTCTACAAGGAATGAGAATCCATCCCCAAGCAAAAACATAAAAAGTTCCAAATTGAAATAATCCTTCATATTGTTCGCCTAGGTCAAGAAATATTTTTGCAGCAATAACAAATCCAAAACCAAACCAGTTTTCTTCGCTACACTTTTCCACTTAGCTAAATCCCTTCACACACACACCCCCTGCGACGTACAATCAGGGCGCAGGTAGAATACATTTTTGTCTCCTTATTAGACAATCTCCTCGTAGCACTGATCACTGTGAAAGCAAATCTACCCAAAAAAATAACAACAACAATCAAAGCAACAACGGCCGTCGGCCGTGGACTAGCTAAAAGTGAATTTCATCCCCACCCCAAAGCGAAATAATATTCATTCATATTCCTTTCAACGTACCAGCAGCAGCAACCCTTTCGTCTTTTACGATCAGGATGCGAATGAGGTGAAATGGTGTAGCACTGAAAATAAAAAGCAAAACCAATCTATCCTTCTCAAATGAGGTGTGGTGTGTTCTGGTTTCACCTTCCATTTGTTGGACAATCGTTGTTTGACGATCTCAAAAAGAAGGCACACTTTTCTCTATGGACGTGAGACATCTGTATATTATTTGTCTGTGGTAGAAGTGTAAGAGGAGAAAAGGAAAAAAAAAAAGTGTCGCACTAGTCGCTAGTGCTGTAGCGAGTTTTTTTTTTATTTGTATATTCGGAATAGTTTCTACGAATTTGGATTGAATAAGGATAACCAAAAAGCAATTGGAATACGCATTTATTTGGATAATTCAAAGTAAAAGTGAGTAAAACGAATTCGAGTGTCACCTTTTCGTTTTTAGTCGTTTGTTCTGTCCGTCCGACATTAGTTTTACATCTCGTTCTGGCGTAAATAGCTCCGGCAATGGGTGTGCAAAGGAGAGCAACAGAGTAATGGTAGCTTCCAAGTAGTAAGCGTATGCCGATGAGTTTTTTTTTTTAATTCTTAAACGTTTTATAAGTTTTTGTGGAAAATAAAAAAAGGTTGATAATTCGTTAAAGGATTTAACCTTAAAAAGTTGTGTGTGTGAAAAATAAATCCTGTGCTATCTAGACGGCCCATGGGGTCTGAAAAGTGTTACGCAAATTTTCCATGTTTTCCTAGGAACAAACACAATTTGTCTTGTTCGAGAGATATTTTAATGGCGCGTAAAAAAATCTTGGCTGTAGCGTTGCCAGAGTTAATTGAAATTACTTGTAACAGTTATTTGTATTTGAACAGTAAAATTATTGTTTTATAAAGCAACAGCGGATTAAAATATTGAAATTGCAGTTTTTTGTTAAATTTGTGCATATTTTAAGGATAATGATTAATTTTGCTTTATTGGCGTGGGGGACTCAAGGCAATTTTGAATTTTACTGTGATGCTTTGTCACGAATACGAGCCTACTGATAACGCCAGCTAAATTGTTGGGTGTGTCTGTATGTTATACAGTCAAACACGCTTAACTGAAACCCTTCTAATTGAAAAACCCGCATTTTAAACTTTGTAATTAATCCCCTTGAAGTTTTCAAAAACTCTGCTTAAATGGAACAAATGAAAATGTAAGCACACGTTAATTTTGTACTGACTGACGTTTGTCGGGCTTCGTGACACGGCTCTATATTTGACGTAACTAATTGCGTATTCATTAAAAATAGTGTTTTAAGAGAAAAGTTTGGCTTTTAAATGTACAGGATTATGCGCTACGGTTATCATCCGTTTATTATTATAATGAACTGTTCATTATTTGAAGTAGATGTTCATTATGAATTATTTTGTATTGAAAAACATAAAAATGTTCATTATTTCAAAAGCTGTTCAGTATTTTATTTAGTATTTTATTTAATTTTGTTGAAACAAAAACGAAAAACTTATCAAACCAAAATTTTGTATACAAAATAATAATGCGAACGTGCCCTAACAGCAAAAATGCTAATGCAATGCAAATCTTTCATTTCGGAACACTTCCTACATCATTCTCGGAACTCACCTTATGTCAAAACGTCAAAATCGAGCATTCAGCTAATGATAAATTCAAAAGCTTTTCAAAATTCAAACACAAATTTTTGTTCCGTTGTGGTAAACATTAAAATTGGTAAATTTTATTTGATATTATTAATTTAAAAATACCCAATGATGCCACCCAGAAGAAAATGTCTTTTTTATGAAGATCTACAAAAAGAATATTTCTTAAAAAAAAACAAATGAAAGCGGAAGCTATGAAATCAATTTTAATTACTAAATTTAACTTTGAAATGACCTGTTAGAGTTCAGAATATTTAAAACAAATTCAGATTTTGTTAAACAAATTTATACTTCAGGAAATTATATTCAAATAGGTGTAAACAAATAAATAATGGTACCTTCATTAGGTCCTTATTTTAAATAATGAGGATACTTATTTAGTTTTTAAGCGTTTCGTTTAAGTGAAAACCCCGGCTAATTGGAACTGAAGTCAATGTTTTTTTTGTCGTTTCACTTAAGCGGGTTCGACTGTACATCTATGTAAGTAATAATGGATTTAATCTGTCTCTCGAATGACTGGAATCGATGAGGCTACTACCTATGGTGAAAAAAAAGAATAGGAAAGCATAAGCAACTACTGAAGAGATTTTCCTTCATTGTACATATTGTTAGAGTTACTCTCGCAGAATCGTGTCGAAAACAATAAAATAAATAAGAGGCCAATTATAGCGATTGGTAAAATGCAACCGAAATAAATGTCTTTCAATATTTTTTTGACCACTTAAAGATAATGGTTGAACTCAATCTTGGTCTTTAAATGTTGCTTCTAAATTATAAAGTTAGTTTGTCAAAAAAAAAGTAAATATTGTTAAAATTTTCTAGAAAGAGAATAAACACATTTTTCCGGACGAAAAAGTTTCAAATCAACATCTCAGTTAATTCCACACATAAAAACCAAATCATTCCACTGTTATGTGTCATTTCTTTAACGTTCCCTCTGTCAGGAATTTTTTCTGATCAGTGGTGGTTCGTGGTTGATATGTTTCTACTAACAACTTAGTGACAATCAGTTTTTCTGAAAGACTTCTTTCTGTTTGCTATAACCGCCTAAACGAAAAAATATCCATTTTTATACTGTTCAAACTTTTTCGGTTGCATTTTACGTATCGCTATAACTGGCCCTTAAGAAAGTTCTCCGTATAAATTTAATTCCTACATTCGGAGTGGGTGTACAATTTATTTGATGGTTACGATATTGACTTCATTAAGCTAACAGTCGTCGCCACAACAGCTAAATATATCTTAAACCATATTGCATTTTGCATCAACGATGGCTTGGCAAAGTTATTGGGGACATTCGGATACATAGTTCATGTAAAACGTCAACTATATTTGTCTGGACTAGGTAGGTATTGAAACGCGTTTGCTAGTCACACTGAATTGTTGTTGTTTTCGCGTGGTTTATTTGAATTGCAAGTGTCAAATCTAGTCTATAAATCGATTGCGAAAACTAATCATGTGACCAATCAGGTTCAAGGCCAATAAAAACTGAAAAATATCTTTTTAGTTAGCTGCCAGACATAATAAAATAGAAATCTGAACGTTCTTATTGTTGCCAACTTTCGCAAACGTCTGCTAAACATCCGAAGGAAGGTAGGTATAACTTCTGAAGAAGCTTTCCTGGATATGAATTCAATTGTTTCGACTTGGCATCAAATTGTCAATTAAATACTTTCATGAAAAGTTGTACAACATATACGGAGCTTTATTTGACTGTTTATTTTCAATAAAATATTTATAGGTAGGTAGTCATTAAATAAAATTAAGTGGCCACAAGCCATAACCGCCTAAGTATATTTTTCAAACTTTTCTATTTTTTCCTTAGTTAAGCTGTTTTGGCAAATTATTATTTTTAAAAAGGGACTTAGGTTGTAAGGTTTTCTGCTTATAACTTCTGTTTGAAAAAAGATACAGACGTACAATTTTTAGTGGGTTTATTTATTGATATTCTAGAACGATTATGAAAACAACTCAGTTTCGTCATAACTCGACAGGCGGTTATGGCTTGTGGCCACTGTACATAGGTGTTTACATACGTTAGTCTCCACTGCATTGTGGACGTTCGAATTTCTAGTTTACACCCAGTCTCCACGAGACATAATTTCAGTTGAGAATCAAGTCATGACATCAATAAGTCAGGTGTAGACCGCGATTTTGTGGACATGACATATATCTGGACATTTCAGTCTGACTTATTTTCTTGTCTTCTCTGCAGACATAAACCCTGGCTGAAGTTTACCATTTGCGTGTTTGACAGCAAAAAATCATTCGTTTTGATAATTCGCGAGGATACGTATAAGCGCACGAATTGAAATATGTCGGAATTTTGTCTTTTCCAAATTGATATCCTACAATATAATAAATGCAATTAATATATATGTATGTCATTTATCAGAAGAAATAGATATATAAATTTGTTTTCTACAGGCAAAAGTAATATTCGAATTTGTCTATAGACATTCTGGAGAAATGTTTGTAATCCGATGCATTGTCCTATAAGACATCTTTAAATATGCGCTTCCAAATCTCGTAGCTCCCGCTTATAAAGGAATGGATTCACCCACAATCTATGCCGTCTCTTATTTTCGGCTAACATCTGGTTTTCTAAATGTTCGTAGTCATTTAATTATTTTAAAGCGAGAATCGCCTTCATTTGTTTCTTTGTTGACAACATGTTGTGAAATAAAATGTCATAGCACAATTTGCCCAACCAAAACTATACAAACATGTCCGACATGAAGTCTGACTGAAAATTCAGACTCGTGGAGACGCGGTGTTAGTACCTTAGTCAGATAGGTGACTGTCTTGATGTTTTTATTGTCTCGTGAATAGTTTTATCAGTCGACTTTTATGGAGGAGCCGTCAATAAAATTAAGCCTGCAGCTGCAGTGCCACTTCCAAGTGTCAAAATTCAAAATGCAATTATTTTCAATCTTGAATTTACTTGCACATTTTATTTTGATTACTGGCAACGCCGTAGAATACAACAATTCTTTGTATTAGAATTTCATGCGATTTACTTTTCCATTGCCCTCTTATCTCAGTCAACAGCATGCTGGTTATGCATCTATCTATCTCTGTCGTACTCGTGTCTTATCCATTTGCATTATTCTTGCACAGAAATATAAAAGTCTAATGAGAGTGATGTAGAAAGGAGATAAAGAGGAAACAACAACAATAATGTGCAGAAAATCCTCCAACTCTAATTTGAGATTTTATCGACGAAAAAAAAAAGAAGAAGAACTTCGAGAAATCGAGACTCGAGGCAATTTATAATTTGTTAACAAAATTACAACAAAGCAAGTAGCAAAAGTAGGAAATAGTTTTTATTGCGTTTCCTCTTTTTCTCATCCAGCTACAGCACCAGACCGTTTTATATACCAAATACCATTTTATTTGTGCGCAAGGCTGGAAATCATTTCTTTTTTTTCAATGTTCATCCTAAACATTGCGCCAGCCAAGGCTGTCGATGTCGGCGGCAACAGCAACAAAAACAACAGCAGCGGCTTTGGTGTGTACACACTCATAAAAATGTTGAAATACTTGGTGCTTCTGTACTGATGATGACGTGTTTATTCATGTTCAAATGAAAGTTCTTCCCGCCCCTTTTTTTTGTGATGTTATATAAATGCTGGAAATATGGTAGGCAATTTTTTGTGTGAATTTTATTTTAATTTTAACTCAACTGAAAGTAGATTTAGCTTGGTGCACAAAGATCGGTAAATTAATTTTAAGTCAGTTGTCAATATTGGTAGGTTAGTTAAGAAAGTTGGTTTCTGTTAGTTTTTTTTACGCAAGAGCTCAGTCAAATTGAGTGTCATTTTGAAATTTAATGTCGTTTTCCATTGGTTTCACTCGGGGATCCACTCATAATGAAATCCAATGGAACAAGAAAAATGCTTCTGAATAAATCCACAAATGTATTGGTGAAATGCCAAAAATTAATCTACGGCTGCTGTCAGCTGGCTTGTGTAAAATACATAAATTACACATGTGTGAGTGCTCCTTGAGTGGATTCTGACTTCAAATCGAGAAGCGAATTTCTCTCCTCAGAATCACCAGAAGAGTATTTTTTGTGCCAAAGGAACGGTTTCAGAAGTGATTTTTTCGATTCCGGACTCTCCCGGACGCTTCTTTTTGCCCAATGGAAAACGACATAATGTTCAAGTTTATTTGACAGTACTTTTGACCACAAGCATTTGCCATTTGGACTCCAGATGATATTAAACTGTCAGTTATCTGCCAGAGTTTGGTAAATTTGCGATTTGGAACTAGGTTGGTCCATATTCACTTCTCCATTCCATTCTTCATTCCAAACTTTTTGTTTTACTTTTGTCTAAGGTAAACCTATGGGAAAGCGTTCAATAACAATGGGAACTATTTTTTACTTAGGTACTTGCTTTCAAATTTAATTCTCAACATAGGTAGTCACCTTTGGACCCTATCGCGAAACCTATGGGTGGGTGCGTTGAGTTTAGTAAGTCTGACAGCTGGCTGACTTTGATTGGCTTAGACCTAGTCTAGACGAATTTAGTTGACGATGACTAGATTCTTGACTGTACCCATCCTTTATTGATATTAAAAATCAATGTTTTAAACGTCAAAACAACGTGCGGTTAGGTTTTGGATAGTGTAGCATACAGTTGGCGGGTGTTAAAAAGCTCTTTGTTAAAAGATTGTCCATGCCACAGGGTCAACTAAGGTAGATATTTTGCTTTCAGCTTTAAGGCCTAAAAGGCTTCGAGATTTTTTTATTACATATGCCTATGAAATTATAAAAAAATAAAAATAAATTGCTGCTTTTTTTTATTCTGCGGCTTGATAACTCTGGCGCTGTCACATTCATTGTCTAATTGTTATCAATCGACACGTCTGGGACTATTGTTTTGCTTATCTCAATGTGGACATTAGGACTTATGACTAAGTCTGACAGCTGACTGACTTAATCTAGGTGTTTCAAGTGTCAAAACTCAAAATAACCGCTAAAATATAACAACAATGAATAGGTACTCGTAGGTAGGTATTAGGTTTGTTGGACAAAAATACTACATTTCCTTCATTTCTTTTCCCTGTAAAATGGCACATTGCTATTTCCATCTTATTTACATTAAAAATATTTCAATAATAATTATTTATCATTTCCATATTTGCAATTAAATGAAATCAACAAATTAAAAGCTCTGTCCTGTAAAACTAGAGATTTTTGACTTATGTCACTGTCAATCCAAGGCAGCGATATGTACATATAAAAAAGTTGCCTAGAAAATGCGTTCTTATATGTACCCATTCTAAAGGTGACTAGTCTTGCAATAACAAAAGAAATAAAATGTACTAAATGTAACTGTCAGGCATACCTACCTAACCTATATTTTATTGTCTTTAAGCAAAAGGAAATACATAGTAAAGGACCACTTTCACTGTCTTAAACACAACACATCTATTCGCTTGATTAATTTTTGTTGGGAAGACTCTGCAGAGATGCAATGCTGTCTGTAGCTAATTTGTTTACCAATGTGTTATTTATAAGCCAGGTCCCTACCACTTTTCGAACTCTAGTATAATTTAATTTGTTGTATAATTTAAAAACCAATTAGCAAGAACCAAAGTCTAAAATCTGAGTCATTGTTTGGTTTTGTTGTTGGGTATAAGGTGTAACCCATATTCACATGTAATCTAACACCCATGGGGTTTTATTAGTCATTAAATTTATGTCTTGTTTTGTTTACAAACAATAGGTAGGTAGAAAGTCGTTGTAACGCATCACCTATGTACTTACGTGTGATTATCTCTAAATTATTTACAGGTCCCATAAGAATAGGTAGCACCTAGGTTTCATACGCCTATTGTCTGCCCGATATCATTCGCAAATTGTAGCAAAATTTCCAATTATATTATTGGGGTCTGATTACTCACTGCTCAAACAAAGCCTTCTTTCTTTTCAATTAAATAATTAGTAGATATGAACAAATCCGATAACAACTCACGTTTAAGGAAATAAATTAACTCTAAATAAATTCATTACCTATAAATCAATTACCTATAAGCATTATATACCAACCTACAAAATAATTTCAATTTGGTATAGGTAACCTTCGATGAGGTTAAGAACTATTATTATTGGAGCACACAGGAACAGGTCGACCATGACCACACTAGAGTTTGGTAAATACATAGGTTGTGACTCGGTATCAGACTCTCGGCGGAAAATTGATGAAACAAGATGCTTTTTTCTTGCTGTCTTGTTCTTTGGGTCTTTGTGCAATATTAAACAGAAGTTTTTCGGAAATAGCAACGGACCAATCAGTGCGGCATCAAGAACTCAACTATGTATCTACCTACCTATAACCTGAAAACAAAATAATAATAATTTTATCTATTGAAAAATAGAAAAGTTGTTTCTGTTTAACATTGGTAGGTCTTACTTGGGCCACCCTTTATAATAATGCAACCGTTTTTATGTTCGATCCACCTAATAAAAAATTATTGCCATAGCGTACCGACAGTAAAAATTGTTTATATACGTGCACTTGACAGCATCATTTGTCGCACATGATTTGCATTATTTAAACACCGTGATCTAAGTAAAGGGTTTTCCAATAAGAGGTGTTATTTTGATATTCAAAGAAAAATGACATTTTTTGAGCAAATGATCGGATATTTATTTCATAATAAAGAGGAAGGAATGCCGTTAATAAGGGAAAAACAACATCAACCAAATGGCCATCACGACCACGCTTACAGAACCATATCCTTTTCATGAAATTTTTCATAACAAAATAGCAAAAATTGCTGCCCTATGTCCTCGATAGACTCACGAATTCCATCTTTAAGGTCTTGAATCGACGCTGAGCTGTTGACGTAGACCTTATCTTTCACGTGGCCCCAAAGGAAGAAGTCGCAAGGAGTTAAATCACAAGATCTCGGTGACCAATTGTGATCACCTCTTCGAGAGATAACACGGTCCGGAAACTTTTCCCGTAAAAGATCAATGGTTTCGTTGCTTGCGTGGCACGTAGCGCCGTCCTGTTGAAAGTAAACGTTGTCCAGATCAATACCATCCAAGTCCGGCCATAAAAAATCATTAATGACGTTTGTGCAATGCCCAATTCCAAAGAACGACGCGGAATGGATAAACCTGGGTTTTCTTCAACACTACAGCTCAAATTTATCCACCAATTTCTGTATTGCGGTCCGACAAGGTGCTTCTTCATGACGACCCAAAAATGCTTTAGTTTTGTGAACTGCGACTGCGAAATTTTCACCATTTTTGTAGTGAATTTTCATAATTTTAATGCGTTGTTGAAGCGTGTATCGTTCCATTTTTAGTAATGGCGTAGTTTCTACTTGTCAAATGTCAAAAAATAACAGCTTCAAAAGTGACAGCTACCGAAATAGCGGGCTATTCAAAATAACACCTCTTATTGGAAAACCCTTTATAATAAGTCGGCGCAGTGGCTTAGTGGTAGTGTGTTGGGCTACTAAGCGAGGGGTCTCAGGTTCGAATCCCTAAAGGGCCAAATTACATCTTAAGGTTTTTTTCTACTGCGCCACCTCTCGCGAACGTCTGACAAATATCCGAGAGTAAAACTGTCATGAATGAGCTTCTCAATCAGCCGTTTGGACTCGGCGAAAAATTGTAGATCCCTTCCATTGGTCCCAAAAATTGAAAACCCACACAAAACGAATGGTTGTGAGAAGCTAGGCCTTGGGTCCCATAGACCTGTCGCGCCAAAATATTTATTTATTTATTTTTAAACTAATAATAAACATTTATTATTCTTCCAGATAATGCAAAACAACATGGAACAGTACCCTAGTTGCCAATTCAAGTTGACATTTAGTTGACAAGTCAATTTTTACGCGTTCGTATCTATGTATATCTATTCTAAACAAATATAGTTGACCTTCTGCATAAACTAGGTATCCCCAGTGTCTGAGACTTCAAAAATACTATACTCCTGACAGTTGCTAACATACCGCCACGCCGTTCAGAAATAATAATTGTACCCCCTTAGTAATATGCAAAAATATACGTAGTAGGTAGTTACCTACACTATAAAAGAAAATTCCGTTTAGAACACTATTTATATCCAATGTCCATTGAACTTTAGCAAAGTTCATCCAAGTGGTAACTGCATATACCTAGATGGCTGTTTAAAACAGTATTAACTAATTTTCATCTGATTCCATAATAAAATACAAATGGACTTTACATTCTTGTGACTTATCGTTTTCATGATCACTTTACCAGCACTTACATTCTAAAACGCAGCAATTTCAAATAAAACCTTAAATTCTTGAGAACAAAAACTCGAAAAACATTTTTTCTACGAGCTAAAAAAAAACAACAAATGAATCATTCAACAAATCGTAGGTATTCGCTATCAACGAAAAAACAACCCAGCACAAATCCTGAATAACAAACAATGAAGAATTCGTAATTTAAACCATTTAAACTTGCACCACTATACCAGCTTTAATATTAAATTTATTCCAACATTATGAAGGATCGCATTTAACCAAATGCAACAAATTCCAATTCCAATAAACATATTCCATATTATTCTAACTCATTATCGGAGTTACAAATCAAATCATCAAACCGGTTAGTGGACAGACAAAAGTCATCCAACCCGCACTATCGTTTAAAAACGTTCGAAGTCGAATTCGAACTATTTTTTATTGAGTAAACAAAGTAAATAAGTCGGAAGATTGACTCCTACCTATACATCTAGAGAAAACATTCAATAGAGATAGAGAGCCTCTATTCCATTCCATTCTTCTTATCATTTTGGCACACACATACACTCTTTCTCACTTCGAAATCGAAATAACAACGATAATACTTTTAGGTACCTACCTACCTAATTTCCAAAGGTGACAAATGGAATAAAAATATCGCGCTACAAACCGCAGCCGGGCACACGTCATGAAAACGTATTTAACCACAACGACAACGATATAAAAAGCGCGGTTGTCAAAAAATGATTCAACAATACACTGCCACGCCATTGTGAAGAAGTGAAGAAAAAAAAAACACGACTTGTCTGTGAGAGCAAATAGAAAACGTGTTCCATGTTTGAATGTGTGCACGACACTAGGGAATACTTCAATATGTCCACCAGATATTTCTTTTTCATTTGCAAGCGGGAATATTTTGTCAGCAGCAATTCATGTTGACACAATTTTGATGATGTGTCATTAATATTGTTGGTTAACTGCTTTAAGCGTCAATAAATTTCAGCAAGAGGGAGCTAAGGTCCTAATTATAATAGTGATTCGTCAAATGCAACCGAAAAAATTATTTTGCTTTATTTGACCACTTAGTTAATGCTTGAGCTCAATTTTGGTCTTAAAATGTTTCTTATGAATTTCTTATAAAAGTAAGTTTATCAAAAAAATGTCTAGAAAAAGAATTAACTCATTTTTCTGTACGAATAACGGTTTTTGATAAACTTCTCAGTTATTTTAACACAAAAAAACGAAATCATTTCACTGAAATGTGTCATTTCTTTACTGTTCCATCTGTCAGGAATTTTTTTTCTAATGGAATCTAATCAGTTAATTTGTTTGCATTAACAACACAGTAACAATCAGTTTTTCTGATTGCTATGATCGCCTTAACCTAAACCTAAACCCTAAAGCTAGATTGGTCGGGAACGTCACTTTTCCTACGTCAGCCACATATGCGAACTGTCAGTACTCAGTTACGAATTTCTTGACTAGATTCGTGGGCTACCCCTCCATAAACGTCAACTAACACAGCTGTGACCGATCTAGACCAATAAAAAGTGAGATACGTCAAGTCAGTCAGCTGTCAGACTTACTAAACTAGATTCTTGAACGTTCCCATTATTTGACGGGTGACTAGTTGTAACCTAAACGCTAAAACTAGATTGTTCGGAAACGTCACGTTTCCTACGTCAGCCACATATGCGAACTGTCAACTTAATTTGAGTTCTGTTCCTTTACTTTTAAATCTTACGAATTCTTACGCATTTTACTCAATTGTTGTTCCTCAACTCGAAAAATTCGTAAAAGAGAGCGGATTCGAGAGAGAAAAATATTTCCCCTCTTACTTTTACTCAACAAATTTCTTTGCGTAAGAATTAAAACAACTGTCAGTCGCCTGAAAATTGACAGCATCTGTCATTTTTCAAGGTTACTACAAACGCGTTCAACTTTTTCGTAAGTTTTCCTCACTGAGAGAGAATTCATCCCCTCCACTGTCATTTTGACATTCTTTTCCGTTTTTACTACAAAAGTAAAGGAACAGACCTACTCAGACACGAATTTCTTTATTCGATTCGTTGGCTAACTCTCCATAAACGTCAACTGAAAAAACTGTTCATGTGACCGATCTAGGCCATTCAAAACTGAGATTCATCAAGTCAGCCAGCTGTCAGACTTATTAAACTGGATACTTGATCGTCCCTACACCTCTTGCGAAATAACAAAATTGAGTCACAAAACCTAGCAGAAGTTGACTTTTGGTAAATTTGTTTCATTTGTATAAAATGCCTGGTGGAAATTAAAGTTCTATTCCAAAATAGGACAAGGAATAGAGACGAATTTTGCTTTCTTCTATTTCAAAGGGCCATAACCTACAATTTTCAATTTGTGAATGTCAGAAGTGTCAGAATGTCAGAAAGTTGAAGTGTCGGTCATGACTGGTGTAATTGTGGTAAAGAGCTGAGAAATGTGTTCACGAAACGAACCTAAACAGTTGTAGTACTAGTAAGTAATTGCCTCACTTGTCAGTCTCAGAAGAAGTGAAAAGTGATTCAACGTTTTTGTCATTTTATTTTGCTTTGCTAACATAGATGCTCAATAAAACATGGGACGATTTCGCGCATCCATAAACGATTTTACGTTCACGAAAAACGACCTTTCTCTACGATCCTTTTTTTTTCTGTTTAATTTCAAGTGTATATTTTGTGAATGCCCCCGAGTGTAACACAGATTCACTACTGCGGTTTTCACTCGCGCTGTCTACTTTTAACGAATAGAGCAGGGAGTGTAGTGAGTACTACGGTTTTCACATTTCACTCTGTCAAGCTAATTGCGTCCGCTCTAAAGGTGGTGGTTGAACGATAAACCATTTTTTGTACGTTCCAATGAATGCCGGCAAAAATAAAAGGAACCACGTTTTCAAATAGATACAAAGTCGTGAAGAGTAATAAAGACAACAACTGTGCAAATAATCTTATCTACATTTGTAGCGAAAAACAAAAAACTAATTCAAAAAGGGTTACCAAAATAGAAATCCAAAATTTCATCAGAATTCTGAGGTATTTCTGATCGGGTTCGGGATTTGCTCTAACCCAGATGTGTTTCAATGGTTTGTGTGAACTGTCAATGTCGTTTGACGTCCTTGATAATTATGATAAACGTTTCGCGACGTATAAAACGTAGTTTTATTTACAACCTACATAAATATCTACGTACATCTACGGTTATAGATGTATCTAGTTTTACCGGGTCTCGTTTGTGTGTCATGCCATTTGCCATGCCTCTTTTATTTATTTAGTAGAAATGTGTACTCATTTGAGTAGTATCTATTTTAAGAACAAACTATTTTCCCTATTTTTATGGCTTCTTGGGGTCAATAGGAAAAATGTTGATATTTTCTAATTTTAATAAAGCTGCTCTCCGCTGCTGTGTTTTTATTCGAGAGTACATTGAACCGTAAATAAAAGTTGTCAACGTAAATGGCCAGGAGGATTGTGAAATTCATGGTGCTAGAAGTCCTTGGCAGCATGATGCAATACATAAATGAATTCCTTCCAGGATGCGTGCAAGTGATAAGAGGGTGTTCTATACTGGTATTTCTTGTGAAATAGAACAAAGTTGGAGGAGGAACTTTTTTCGCGCTTTAAATGTGTACACATCAGTTCAATTAATAAGATTGATGTGTGGGAGTTTTGTAAAACGTGCTCGATGATCGCTTCATATCATAAAGATGAATTAACAATAATTTGTGTAATTTGTGACAAATAAACAAATGAGCGTGATGCGAGTTTGTTGGAGTTACATAATAGCCGAAGAGGAGTGAAAGTGTGACACATTTTTGAACGTTGTGGACAGTGGTGCTAGTAAGTGTAAAAGTTTTGTACAAGGAAAATCGGAAATGGCTTTGTAAGATTGGAAAAGATGCAGGCAGTGATGTACCACCAACATTTTTTGTAACGTCAAGCGTACCTACATATTGAAAGAAAAATGTTAACGCTTTTGTTAGCGCAAGTTTTTTCTTAAAGGGGAATTTCTCAATATAGCACTTCGCATGGTTTTAGGCCCTCGTTTACAGTGAACAAACGCTTAGAATAAATATGACGGATCTTATTTTCCCCATCTAATAATAATGTAAGCAAAGTCAATAACGTCATTTTTTGTTTCTCTGGTTCTAAAGCGTTGAGTGTCGATTTGGCTTATATAATAGGAATCAATTATCGCGCCAATAGAGAAAATCAATGGGACAGATTCGAAACAATTGTAAAGCATCAAGTAGAGCAGTACTTCGAATCTAATAATTTGTTCATTAAAAATCAGTCTGGATTTCGAAGAAAGCATTCATGTGAGTCAGCACTGCACAACGATTAAATCAGTTGGAAAGAGGAAATCACTGCAAAAAACTACGTGGTGACCGTCTTTCTTGATTATAGAAGAGCGTTCGAAACGATCGACAGAAACATTCTTTTAATGAAACTCTAATTGAAATGGTTTAAATTATTCGTCAACGTCCAGAAGTACGGGAACGGCACTCGGAGTACCACGAGTATCCGTTTAAGGAGCATTACTGTTCATCATATACATTATAACGATATTGCACAGGAACTTAAATTCTCCCAGCTCTTTGCGGATGTCGCCCTAATCTTTATATCGGGAAAAAACGTAGATAATTGTGTTCATAAGATACAAGAGGATCTAGCCAGAGTGAACATATGGCTTATTGGAAAAAGACTTAAGCTGAACGCTAGCAAATCTAAGTGTATGGTTCTCAAGCAAAAACTGAATATAAATCTCCAAATATAAAATGAATTAATAGAGCAAGTTGAACAAATTAAATACTTAGGAGCAGTGATAGACATTACATTAAATTTCAATGCACACGTAGATTATAATAAATTATTAAAAAAGTGTCAAAAGAAAGTTGGTTTTCTTAACAGAATCCGAAGTAGAGTCTCATCAATAAGTGCAATAAATATAACCAATTATGTATATAAATATAATACAATGATTAAACCGCAATTTGAATATTGTTCTTCGGTTGTGTTCTTATGTTGTGAAAATAAAGGGTTTTCCAATAGGAGTTGCTACTTTGAATAGCCCGCTATTTCGGTAGCTGTCACTTTTGAAGCTGTTATTTTTTGACATTTGACAAGTAGAAACTACGCCATTACTAAAAATGGAACGATACACGCTTCAACAACGCATTGAAATTATAAAAATTCACTACAAAAATGGTAAAAATTTTGCAGTCACGGTTCGCAAAACTAAAGCGTTTTTAAGTCGTCGTGAAGCACCTTGTCGGACCGCAATACAGAAATTGGTGGAAAAATTCGAGCTGTTGGGACAAGTTATTGATGTGAAGAATAAAACCCGTGCACGTCGCTCAATAAGAACTGAAAATATTGCTGCTGTAGCCCAAAGTGTTGAAGAAAACCCAGGTTTGTCCATTCCTAGTCGTTCTATCGAATTGGACATGATTAATGATTTTTTATGGCCGGAGTTGGATGGTATTGACCTGGACAACGTTTACTTTCAACAAGACGGCGCTACGTGCCACACAAGCAACGAAACCATTGATCTTTTACGGGAAAAGTTTCCGGACCGTGTTATCTCTCGAAGAGGTGATCACAATTGGCCACCGAGATCTTGTGATTTAACACCTTGCGACTTCTTCCTTTGGGGCCACGTGAAAGATAAGGTCTACGCCAACAGCCAAGCGTCGATTCAAGACCTCAAAGATGGAATTCGTGAGTCTATTGAGGACTTTGCGATTTTGTTATGGAAAATTTCATGAAAAGGATATGGTCCTGTAAGCGTGGTCGTGGTGGCCATTTGGCTGATGTTGTTTTTCGTTTTAACGGCATACCTTCCTCTTTATTATGAAATAAATATCCGATCATTCATCTCAAAAAATGACATTTTTCTTTTAATATCAAAAAAACACCTCTTATTGGAAAACCCTTTACAAGAAAACTCGGAAATGGCTCCATAAGGTTGAAATAGATGTAGGCAAGGCAGTAATGCACCACCAACGTCACGCGCCTAAATATTTTAAGAAAAAGTTCAACGCTTCTATTTGTGCTAGTTTTTCTTAAAGGCGAATTGCTCAATCTAGGACCTCGGAAGGTTGTAGGCTCTCTCCTACAGTGAACAAACTCTTAGAATAAAGGTGACGAATTGAGGTTACATTTTATTTTCGCCATCTAATAAGTTTGAGGATTGTACAAGTTAAAGTGAATGTAACCAAAGCCAAACGATTTTTGTTGCTCTGGGTCTAAAGCGGTAGATCGCTAGATCTCTAGCACGTATGGTTAAGTGTCGAGTTGGTAAATAAACGCAGTGTAACGTGCGGTGCATTATCTACTACCGGTCAATTATTGATGTTAAGCTTTTGTTTCCATAAGAGTTGTGACAAGTGAAATATTTCGCACAACTGTACATATTTGCTTACAATACCATCTGGTTCTATGTGTCTAAACAAACTTACCTACTTAAGATTTTGACAGACATTTCTATAGGTCTGTGTTAATGAGAATTTGTCTCGTAAAACAAGAAGTATTTGGTGCTAAAGTAGATCTTTTAATTTTAAGTTAAATAGCTTTGCTTCAGAGGTCCAATTGTGCACAACTCGACTTCAAGTGCGACCGGTTTCCATCTGTTTCAGCGAATGCGCAACATATAAAATCGTTTGTAGGCTGTAGAAAGCGAAACCGTTCCATCATTTTACCAGGACATTAACCCTGCCTCATATTTATATGCGGCTTGCCGCTGTGACATCCTTCAATCTTTTTAAATCCATACAAATCAATTTCAGAGTACCTATTAATAAAAATAACTTTAACAATTTTGGTTATCTAATCGCGAAATTTGTAGGTCACACTTTAATCTTTCTATTACAAGGCAACGTCTAACATTTTCCATATATTTTGCTCCCTCTCTTTCCAGCTATCGCATGCAATTTTGCTTCTACATGACCGATTGCTTCAAGAGTACGCAATCAAAAGTACCAATTGCGATTCACTCGCTGCTAAAGTCAATGAATGGGCTTACGAACCACCAGTAGAACTGCATCGTTGGTATCTAAAGAAGATCTCTGCACTAGCGATTCTCCGTCTACCTCATCGGCAATTACATCGCTTACTCAACCAGATTCTCTGCATCCAGATGCAGCTAATTCGGGCATCATGGCACCTGCTCTCACTGAGCCCCTAAGCCCCACGAATAAGCTTTCGTCGTCAGCGGCATCGGCGTCGCCGCGACCAACTGCCGCTGGCAGTCCAATACAGAATAATAACAACAACAACAACAATCAAACCACGAATAACAACAATGATAGTCACGAGTCTGTTGTAGACGAGAACTCAAGTATACAAACCAATTCGCTGTGCAACTCGAGTAGTAATAAGGAAAAACCGGCTGCAGATGTGGACATTGGAGTAGCGTCATCGGCGACCGGAACGAAGGGAGCCTTCCAACTGGCCTTCGAGCAGAGTGTTACTGGGCGCAAGTCTGCGTCGTCGTCTTCGTCGCCCTTGGTGTTGAATGGAGACGCATTGTCTGCGAACTCCTCTCAAATGGGCCCCATGTGTGATTCGAAGTCATCGCAACCGCCGCCTTCAGCCGCTAATTCTGCGCCATTGATCAAATCCCCAAAGATTTCGCAAATAGACGCTGAGACTGCAGCGAAAATTATAACTTCAGGATTTGAAGATTTTCCAAGCGACATTGAGGAAGCAATCAAGGCGGAGATTTGTCTAAGACAACAAAAGAAGGAAAAGGAAGTCGAAGAGTTGGTTCAACTGGGAGAGAATTTGCTAGAATTCGCCAAGGATAAGCAGATGGACGTCCCAATTGAGACAGAGCAAGATTGCACTGAACAAAATGAAAAGCCAACCGAGGAACCCGATGCAAATGAGGAGGATTCGGAAGAGGCGACGAAAGTCGCAGGCCAAAAGGAAAAATTAAATATTATCTCTGTGCAAGAGTTGCCTCCGCTACCGCAGGAGGCAACACAGCAGGAGCTGCCGCCAATCAAGACGGACTCCACTGTCACAGCCTCGGAAGAGGATGACAACATAGAAGGTGAGTATTGCAAATAATTGGGCCTGAATTGCGACTTTATCAATTTTATTTTGTTACTCATTGCAGAACGCTTAAAGCAACTGGATAGTACCGATGACTGTTCGACGGCCATCACTCAAGAAAGTGGTATACCGGCGACGCCACCGCGTACACCTTCCGCACAAATTATGGCGCAACTTACGCCGACAAGCCACTCGAATATCACCACCACTGTGTCTGTGTCCTCGTTGACACCACAAAGCACTACCTCAACCATGTGCGGTGGTGGCAACCAAAAGGACTTTAAAGACACCGAAATGGATCATGATATAGACGATGATCTCTTGCAGGTCCTTAAAGGCTTCGATACCACGACTGGCAATGATATTTGTGACTTGGCCGGTTTTCTCAGCGATTACGCAATGAACTACGAGGATGTTAATCCACCCAGCACCAAGGAGAACCCAAACAAGGAGGTGCAAGTTGAAATAGAGAAAAATCAGCAAACAATGCAGCGTAAGATTGACTTTCTATCGAGGCGGTTGCGTAAATTGCAAGCACGCTACATGACCAAGCAAGCGAGCGAGGAAATCTCTGGGCTGTTTGAATGGTCGGCGCGAACAACAAAGCGCAAGGATAGCGACTCGGATCATCAGCAACTTACATTCGCCGAGGAGAAGTATCACCCCGTGTCGATGACAACAATGCGAAGTGTTCTCAAAAAGATCGAGACGGTGACAAGCAATGTAAAGCAAAGCCCTCCAGCGAAAGCACAACAGTCGCAGATGCATTCGAGCAAAACAGATCAAATGGAGGTGGTGGTGCCGACGTACGACGAAAAGGTGACGGAGGAGATAGCCCATGTGTCTGGCCTGCTGCAAGCAGAAATGCGTGAGGTACAGAGTGCGATAGACTCTGATGCCACCGCATCGAGTTCGGGTGGAGAATCAGCGGATGAGATGGTCACCTACAACAATCAGTTCCAGGAACCTCTGGCAATGTAAGTATTATAGTGTTTTGGTTGCTTTTGGTATTGTTACTCAATTTTGTGCTTCAATTACAGATCAAAACGCGCAGCATGGCGTTACTCACGCGATCGCGCTTCGATTGCCTCACGATGGTCGTGGCTGTTGTCCCAGATCTCTGATTTGGAGTTCAAAATTCGCCAACACACCGAGTTGTATCAGCAACTGCGTCAGCGCAAAGGAAGGGTAGTGATGCTCAACTCGTCAGAAGCCGGCTCCCTTGCAGCAGTAGCGGGTGGTGGTTCTTCTGTGAACGGCTATCGTGGCGCATTGCCAGGTGCAACCTCAAAACCATCCGGATACGCAACAGCCGATGATACTGATATCGAGGCGGCAATTGATGCAGCACAAGAATCCTCATCGGGCGCTTGTCGAACGCGAGCCTTTCAAAGTAATTACTTTCGGAAGCGCAAGCTATTCCAAACGGCCAATGTACATACGATATCGAAGAAGGCCGCAAGGCCAAGGTGAGTTGGATAGATTTTTGTAAATGCGGAGAGTTTTCTCCCCTCTAACTTAATCAATCAGGCTCGCTCCTTTGCAACAAAATCTACTAAGGTTCTTTCCAAATTATTTTGCAGCACAATAAAATGCGGCTGTCAATGGCCTCTGCATCCGTGCGCCTTGTGCACTGGACGGCCCGATCCAACGGCGCCGCGAGACCTATCCGACACCATGATGATGTCTCAGAGAGTTGGCCTACTGGATCCTGGCTTCCATCCAGTCCTCAGTTTCCCGGAAGGTTAGTGCCCCCTTGATTTTTCACTTGTAAAATATTCTAACCATTCCCCCCCTGAAGACATTTCAAACACGATTTTCATTGAAAACACATGTCGGGATCCGGACTGGCAGAATCGTGCTGTACGCAGTACAGCCAAAACGGTAATAAAAGGCGCTATAGCCGCCCAACGCGCAGCCGAACGTGAAGAACAACGCGGGGTCTATGCCACAAGTGGACGAATAACACCGAGTACGCCACAAATTGCCGGCTCCTCAGCAATTGCTACGACGACAGGCAAGCGAAAGTACACGAAACGGAACCATCAGGACATCCACGGCGGCGGCAGTCATTCGACAACGCCACTTGTGGCCAACAGTAAATTATTGTAAACAATTAAAATCTGATAAAAATTTTATTAACATAAAACAAAAACAATTTCGCTATCCTCTCTCTCTTTCTTTGCATTGTGGTATCTTGTTCCATTTTTGTGTCTTTCTCTCTGTGTGTGCTGCCATGCCGCAGAACCGGGAAAAGGCTCAAAGAAGCATCACCGACACCGGTCGCCGGACTACTACTATCCGAGGAAAAACAACAGCAACAGCAGCAACAACAATCACCGTCAATCGTCGTTGTCTCACCACCTGCAGCGAAATGCAGAGCAATCCAATCATCACCCAGCACATTCATCATCGATCTACCAGCACTCAAAAAATAATAAGATACGCAAACTCTCATCATCAGCAGCAGCGGCAGCAGCAACACCAAACCAGAGCGGAACCTATCATAGTAATAATATAAATCCAAATCATCCCAACGTCAACAGCTACAACAACGAATTGAATTTCCTGCACTGCGACAGTCTCGATGGGGCCACACCCACAAACGGGCTAATGGGCCGCAGTCGGACCTCTTCGCCAACGCATGGCAGCGGGCCGACCAAGTATGAGAGGTAAGTTTGATGAAACGTACTCCGACAATTGTGTTCTACGACCATTTTGTTTAACTGTTGCAGATCTCTAGAGAGGAGAAGTCGCGTCTCATACGATATCGACAACATAGTCATTCCGTATAGTGTGGCGGCGGCGACAAGAGTCGAACTACTCCCCTACAAAGAAATCCCAACGCCAAAGTAAGTTTGACAATTACCCTTTGCATGCGAATGCACATGTTGATGTTCATTGTTTGTTGTTTAGGTGGCGAATATTGGACTACGATGCCGAAGATACCACCGCAGTCATCTGCGACGGAGAGAAGAGATTAGAAAGAACTGAGGAAATATCCCAAGTGGAATCCATTTGCCCATCCAATCCCGAGTTGAAGTTGAATGACTCTGCAATGGAAAATAAAGCGGAAGAGTCGAAGATATCCTCACACTCGGATGGCGGTGAGTTCGCCGAAGATGAGGAAGACGAGGACATTTCGGATGAGGCTATGATATTGCGTCATGAACGCGCACTCACTGAAGAACGCCGAAAGTTCCAAACCTTCTTGAAATTCCCGTGGAGTACTAGATCTCGCGCAAATCGTCGAATCGACAGCCGTGCCGAGTCGAGTGGAGCGAATACGCCAGATCCGACATCTCCTGCTCCGAATACACCAAGTGTAGGGGGAGATCAAGAGGTAGGTGGTCATACAAATCGAAACTGATTTATCAGAGACTCAAAAATTGTTTGCTTTTCAGTCGATTCCTTCGCCATTTGCACCATCAACACCAGTAGCGCCACTTGACAGTATTGCTGAAGGCAGCGAGAGCACAAGTAAGTGTTAAATTGAATGCGATGTAGACAAGGTGATAATTTTCGTTTGACTTGTTGTAGGTAATTTTTGTAATCCTGCAGCCATAGCTGGAACGCCCTCAATTACAAGTATATTGAATTCTATAAGTAAACGGCAAGAGCGTCGTCGAACTGTCTCAACCAAAAAGGATAAAGATGATCAACGCAGAAGCTCAACTCCTGACATACGAGAAGTGAGTAACAGTTTTTTTTTAGTTATGTGTGTGTTTTCCTGACAACACTTTGGAATGGGGCGCAAGAAGCTGTGGTTAGATTTATTGGGCATACTTAACATGTTTCTTAATAAGTCTGCCCCTCCGAAAGCCTTGTTGGACTTAGGTTCGGATATTGCTATCCTGATTTCCGGAAGTCCATAGCCAAAGATCATACTGGCTGAATGTTGACAGTCAGCGCCATCTACGTGTCTGTAGATCGTATTTCGATGCTCAACATTGCATGGCTCTCTTTAGGCCTTATACTCGTGGAAACCTCTTGTACAGGTGGACCAAAAGAAGTCATCCGATGTGGTTTGGCTCTCATTTTTTTTCTAAATGAAAAACTTCGATTCTGTTTATTTGAATCTTTAGAATTTTATTAGTCAAGTCGAGAAGATGATATCGGCTAAATAGGCGCTGTCACAATTGATTGCCATACGGGCTCGTTTTATGGCATTTTTCATTACTTCGGTGAGAATTTCGGTCGACAGATTCTCGCACTCGGGTCGAATGTTGTCCTTGAGGGCTTCTAGGGTTTTGGGTCTGTTCACGTAAACACGAGACTTCAAAAAAGTCCACAAAAAAATGTCTGGAACGGTTAAATCGGGCGGTCATGCGGGCCAAAACGAGAGAAAACGAGAGATGAGGCGACCCGGGAAAGCCTATCGGTTGTGACTCGCGCAGTGTGTGCCGTACCTCCGTCCTGTTGGAACCACATGTCCTCCAGTCCTAATTCGTCCAATCGCGGCAGAAAAAACTCGGTTAACATGGCCCTATAGCGCGCACCGCACCGTCCACCGTCGTTTGACCAGCGGTGTTCTCGAAAATGACTCCTCCAGCGTGAACAGCGCACCATGCAGTAACTTTGAGCGGGTTTAATGGCTCCTCGTGCATTACTCGTGGATTTTCGGGGCCCCAGAAGCGATAGTTAAGCCTCATCGCTCATTTTGTTTTTGGTCGAAAAATCGTCCACTTCGTCCACGAGATTGAGGATGGCTTGGGCGTAGGTTACACGCGTTTGGCGGTCGACAGGCAGCAGCTGACGTAAAAAGTTACGGGAACATGCGCAAGTCTTTGACCAAAATTCGCCTTAGGGACGACCGGCTGAAGGCTAATTGCGAGGCACGGCGTCTGGTCGATGTTTCGGGCGACAGCTCGACATCAACGTCAACAGAGGCGATATTCTCGGCACAACGAGCGCTCCGGGGCCGGGCACTCTTGGCAACGTCTCATGTGGTCCCATACTCTTCAAGGTTGGTGGCCAAACGGCGCAGTGTTTGCGCAGTCGGTGTCGGACGGCCGTGGCAACAAAATTCGCGCTGCGCCAACACTACAGACAGAATTGTTAAGCAAAAAAAAATAGACACGATTATTCCGCGTTCTTGGGGAGTGTATCGCTCCATGGCTTGTTCACTTTTATCTACATCTGTCTAGTCCACAAATGTCGAAACAGATTTGACATTGGCGGAGATTTGCGAAAATAACAGCATTTTCCAATAGGGTCTGTTGTATTTGCCGAAGTCAAAGAGCTGTCCATTTTTCAAATTGAAACATTGGACCCCAATGAACCTTCGTTGGTTTGACGCCCTTCATCGTGTCCCACATTTCTTTTGTTTAAATCTAGTACAAAACTCAACACTCAGTCCATCATTTTGCAACAACCAACCAACCATTTTTAATTTCAGCTAATTCCACCCTACGAACCGTTGGCATTTCCCATCCCAAATGATCTCTTCGATTCCATGCTTAGGATGATGCCTGACGAGTATCCTCCGCCACAAGAAGACTGCCCCAAATCAATACGGACAACATCAGGTGTACCATCATCATCATCGTCGTCTGCCACCGCAAATGGCATTGGTGAAGCCTCAACAACTGTATTAAATCCGAACAAAATCTGTGATCAAAAATTAAATAATAACAACAAAAACGCTTTCCTAACCCTTAACAACCAAAAGAGCATCGAGCATGTGACCGCTGAAGATGAATATGCAGATTTTGCCGGATCAATCAATGGCGGCAGTGGTATGATGGATATCGAACGGCAAGCCTGTTTGATGCCAGCGCCAGCACCCGTACACTCAATTCTACCGGGAATGGCCAAAGAGGTGGAATTCTCACCGTTTAGTTGTCGTAACAATTTACTCGGTTGCAGTGATACGGAATCGGTCGATTCGGAAACCGTCGACGACGATCCAAACGATCCCGAGTGGAGAGATGAACCCGAATGAAGGAATCAACTCGGATTCAATTTAATTTGAATTTTATTGTTCTTGTAACTTTTTTTTCGTTTCATTATTTTCTTCTACTTTTTTCATATTAATTTTATTTAGTTTGTTGTGTTTTGATTTTCTTTGCCGAAAGAGACGACCCTGTGGCATGGACTATGATTTTGTGCACAGATTCCACATAGATTCCACAAATTCGTATTTTTTTCTTTCATCGTTAATTTTGAATTTATTTAATGATATTCTTGTAAAAATTAACTCTACACACACAGAATAGATGGAAAATAAATGTAAAGAAAATATTATATGCTATAAATATCGTCTATTTTTGTAACCACAAATATTATGTATGTTGATGAAGAAACGAAAACAAATTTAAACAAAGGCAAATTAAATTAATTAAGTCGAGAAGAAAAGAAAGAAACACAGAAAAGAAATTCACCTATTTAAAGAGTAAAATGTAAATTAGGTTACATAGCGACGATTTGGTTTGGAAACTGCGCGTGAGGTGATGGGGAAGGGCCTTGGCATGACTTGGCTCGAAGGGGAATGTGAGAAAATTGCTTTTAAGCACTGTTTAGAATTGCATAGAATTGCTTAGAATTGTTCAGAATTGTTCAGAATCGTTGACTATACACCTTTTGCGATTGCTGTTTTCCCCAGACATCAGGACTAAGCCTCAGCATAAGAAATTGTGCTGTATTGACACCTATTTTCAGTTTTCCTTCCAGCTGTAGTAGCTCTTCTTGTTGATCAATGTATGGTTAAGATGCATTGTTTCTAATGTGCTTATTTCTTATGAATGCAGAAAAGATATCCGCGGACAACTCGCTTCTAACCCAAAAGTAGTAGCTTTATCTGGCAAATGCGCGCACTCTTTCTCACCCCTCTCGTCTCTCAGTTAACGTTTCCAAACTAGGTCACAAATTTATTACACATTATGTAGGTACATTATAATAATCGTGAAACTTACGCTTGCTGCTTAGTGTTGAAAAAAAAATTATTATTTTTCTAGCCATTTCCCTTTTATTTTCCCAATCATTTTGTTCATCAAATAAAAAAAAATAAAATCAGAAAGGACAACATCTTATAAAGAGGAGAGCAAAGCTTTCTTTATAACCGTTTCGTTTTAAATTACATTTTTTGTCATAAGTGTTTATTTAAACCAAGTAGTCGTAAGATTTTTATTATCGAAGAAGGTTTTCATAAAATCTTTAAAAACAAACAACAAAACGTGTAAAAATAAATCAAAAAAATAAATAATTATTTGAATAAGCTTATGTATATAACAAATAAACAATTAAATTAGCTTTACTACTAGATTTTCTTTTTTTTTAATTATTTGTTGGTAGTTATTTTTCCTTTTTTTTAATATCACTTATAAATATTTCTAAGATATAAGCACTTTTTGTTTGGATAGAACTACATATACGCAACAAGATACATTTTCTACATTTTTTTTTCATTTTCGTTAACAAATAATATTAGCATTCAAAGAATACTATGTGAGAAAATTAAAAGAATGCCCAGTTTTAAAATATATATATATTTTTTTCTGTTGTAAAATACACAGCTCAATAAACAAAAAAAAAACCTTTTGAGTTATATTCACAAAAATGAGTTTTATGTTTTAGTTAGTTGTACAACACGCTGTAATATAGGAATACAAGAAAGAAAAGGTAAAAGCAGTTTCGCAGATATACCTAAAATAGTTATTTTAATTTTAGCGATGCAGATTTAAATAAGGATGCATTAATCTGTATGTAAAGAAAAGAAACTTTTACAATTAGTTGGAAAACAAATATACATATTAACTTTAATAAATATTGGAAAAATGAATATATTTAACATAATGCAAGAAAACAATACAAAAAGATACAGAAAAAAACTAAAATAAAAGTAAAATGAAATAATAGTTACCTGTTTGTTTTTATTTTGTTTAACTGCAAGGAACTTTTTTCTATTTTTGTTCAGCTCTGATATTTGATGGTTGTTTTAACTACACGGCGGGCAACTTATATCACAGTTAATCAATATTGTATGATTTTTAGACTAACAGCCCTATTCTGCTATTCATCGGGGGGAATATTTCTTCAATTTTCACTGAATGCGATTCTACTATTCATTCGAATCGAATGCCCATTCACCTCGTTAATGTCGGTTATACTGTGCGGCATCCTCTTATTCACGTGAACGCATACATTCTATACAATTCAGATCCGCATGTCAAATGTTGCGGATTTGAAATTAAATGGATCGTCTGTCTGGTTGTTCGTTTATAAAATGTTTGTAAAAACTATTTTTTTGCTTGATAATTTGTTTGTAAACAAAGATTATTCATTTTACCAATTTACATCAATATCCTCAATGAAGTTAAACTGTTAAATTGTTAAAAATAATGCGAAAAGGCAACCCGAGGACACACGAACCGAACATATCACTTCCCAAAGACTTTCATAAGTAGAGATCAAATTGAACACATTTATTCCAATTTGCAAAAAACAAGCTTCTTGTGATTTTCACATGAACAGCTGTTAACTTGAATGTGAAATTGGTTTGGATAATGTAGTTCACCCGATGAATAGCAGAATGGAAAGTCAGAGTGAAAGGGAATCGAATGGGTTAATCGGATATATGATTCACGTGAATAGCAGACTTTGACATTTCAAATACGCAGCTAATTCATTGCGTATTCTGGCGTTTGTTGTGTTCGGTTGTAATTTTTTCCTAATGTTGTAAGTACAAAATGAGCAAACAGATTTGTTTAAAAAGTGTAAAAGAACAAAACACGAATAATATACTTTCTTATTCCAGCAATAAAACAACTAACCGAGACAATTTGTGAACGGATTAGTTCAATGAAGGAATCTCCAGCACCTCAGAAAATGTTGATTAGGCAATGTTGTAGTTCTTACCAGTACCATACTGAATAGTTTCCTTCAGCAAAAAACCGCAAGAAAGCAGCTTAACTTTTGGAAATAGAGAAAACGACTTCGAGTTTGGATTTAGCTCCTTTTTCAAAACATATGAAAGTGCTGCTTTATTTAAACGAGAGCATTTAGTAAATCTGAGAGATAAATAAACGTTATTAACAATTTCAATAACAATTGTATTTCAGAAAACTCACGTCGAATCCCAAAGTTCAATTATGTCTTTTTGAGTTCCTCTTAAATATGCGCGTATTTTTCTGTCGCAGGATACTCTTTCCATATTATCAAATATACTCAAATATAAGCCAAATACTATCCATTTATTTTAAATTTGATTATTGTAACCTAAACTCGGATTTGATTTGCTCTATCACTGCTGTCCATTTAATGCAAAACAGCTGATTTACCGACCAACTTTGTATTGAAAATACCTGTCGATAAGAGAGTCTCCCCGGCGGATTTCACGATGTACATGAAAAGTGAAAGTGAATCGAGTATGTGAAGTGAATCTCAAATACGCCATATTCCACGATAGGGATGTATGTAAATCGATTCTATTCGAAATTTGTTCCAATTCCTTTTTCTAACAGAACTGTGGTATTTAAAAGTAGAATCGGAACTATTTTTGAATAGAATCGAAAGTAGAATCGAATTACATAGTTGGCCCCCTGAATGTAATCAGATAAATTGTACCGAGTGTGGACAAATTATATAATTCATAGGTTATGAACAGGTAGTTCAAAAGTTTCCGGGATAAACTTGGTACGTTTAAAAAAAGATGGAACTTAACTAAAGAAGCGAAAAAAATTTACGCTTGATCAGTCAATTAATTGGCTTAGTCAAGACTACTAAGCGAGGAGTCCCCCGTTCGATTTCCGAAAGAACCAAAATTACATCTTAAGATCTTTTTTCCACTGCGACAACTCTCGCGGAAGTCTTTCAAATATCCGAGAGTAAAACTGTCATGAAAGATCATGAATGTACATAGATCACTTCCATTCGTCCCAAAAATTAAAAAAAAACTCACGCAAACAAATGTTTGTAAGAAACTTGGCCTAGGGTCTGTTGCGCCAACTATTTATTTATTTATACCATGTTTCCACCAACGTAATTTAGCTGAAGTAATTAACAAATCACGATAGGCGTTCCCACCGAACTTTTAAGTGTTTAAGTGTGACATTTGGAATAAGTTGGCAAACTTTCAATATCGTATATATCATAGCATTAGCGAGGTGATTTAGCTAAATCAAGTGGATTTAGCTAAATCACCTTGGTGGGAACATGGTATTAATTATTCGATAGACCGAAGTCATGTTTAACGTGTAAAACTGATTTTTTAAATGCAGTCGCTCGGCTTAGGGGTTCATTTAACAAATTGAATACCCGCTATATTCACTTCGGTTCCATAAGAGCAGTCTTTCGTCTTCAAATATGATTCACGCTGCGGTCTTCGTTTATTCGGGAGTGAAAAACGTATTTTCTTAATCAGTTGTCTATATCCAAGTTGCCTTTTGGACTCGTTACTGCTTGAATGTACTACGACGAATTGGAACCTTGGACACAGCTTAAGGAACGACAAATACCAACTTCTGCAGCTTATCTTACTGGTCACTGGCAACTAAGATACCATCTCAAAAAAATGGGACTTTCCGACGATGACTCGGAACAACGGATGACCATGGAACACATACTCTGCAAAAGCCCTGCTGTGGCAGGGGGTAGAGCGATCGATATTCAAGAGGCGTTTTTAAGTCCTGCACATATAGGAAACTTTGAACCAAAAAGGGTACTGAGGTTTATAAAAAGCCTCAACAGCTCCCTAGGTTCAATAATAGAGGCCAACACAATAGATCTCGTCTGTTTCGCAGTGTACAGGGCCTATTACTTACAATTACAACTTCTGAAGCTTTTTTTGCAATGAATGATAGAAGGAAGAACAGCGGTTGGAAGACCGGCTGTCAAACATGCGCGAATGGATCAACCTTTCGACTGCAGAAATAATGAGAGGAGTAAAAAACATACAGAATTTAAAAATGATTTCCCAACCTCCGAAATGGAGAAGAACTTTGAGAAGAAAAAGTGCTTGAATGCATAATGTACACTATGTAACCTTAACAATTGTAAAAAAAAAACGAAAAAGGCGTTTTTACTTCGATGTGAAAGTCTTCTCCGAGCGAAAGAGTTTCCTGCTATATTTACACCTGAAATTATTTATGGCTGACCGGATGCGGGGACACATTTTTTCGCAACACTTCTTTTTGGATAATTTCCCTCAAAGCATTCGTCAACCGGAGTCCGAAATGATGATCTAGTTTAGGTGAATGGCAATGGGTTTTAACATGTGAAACAAAAACAAATTCCGTCATGTAATGCTCGTTCACGGACGACGCGATTCGACCCCTATGTCGAAAACATAACCATAAAATAGCGCACCTTTCAAACCCATACGCACAATTGTAATTACGACAGTTTGTATTTCCGAAAATTTAAACTTTGTACTCTTAAGATAGTTTCAAATCACAAAGGGCCTCTATGGCTTTTGGGTGAAATTGCATATAATACAAACTAGCCCCTCTAACCAGAGATAGTTTCAATTGCAACAAAAGTAAAAATCGAGATGGTAGTTCCATAAACAAATAAATAGTTGACGCAAAAGAGGAACCTACGATTTTATGGCAAATCCGAACTGCTGCTTTCTAACAGTTATGCTCTTGGATATTGGTCAGACGTTCCCAAAAGACGACGTAGCAGAAAAATCATGTTTAAGCCTAACACCCCTCGTTCTAGGTGACAAACCACTGAGCCCAGTTTCATGCTAAAAGATCGTACTACAAATATGTAACACGCAACACATTTTTTTGTAACGCTAATGATTTAATTTCATTATTTTTCTACAATCGGTTTCGCTTCTAAAATATTTAACAAGATATTTTCGTCTCTCGCAGCTTTCTTCATCACAAAGAAAACCGAATCAATGCATTAACCGCTCCCTAGTAGTCTACTTCTTGCTTGAGAATATAGCATCTTTGGCACTGCCAGCCAGATCAGCAAACAATTCTTTTAGCTCGGACAGGCTAGTGGGGAAATTTGTAATCGGTTCCACGACAACCTCGTCGCCCGGCTTTACGCCCTTAACGAAATTATATGCAATTGCGACTCCCTTCCTTGTTTCGAGGAGTCCCTGTTGGGCGAACTTCTCCGCCTCCTTAGGATAGCACAGTGATGCAATACCACCAGCACCAATACCAGTGTAAATGATTTTCTTAAAGAATCCACCGCGTACGGCCAAAATAAGACCAGAAACACCACCAATCGCTATAGCACCAACTCGTGGCATAGTGTTATCCGGTTGGTTAAGATAATCGATGGTAGCTGTAAGAAATTTGATTAAGAATTAACGATGCAAAATAATTATGAAAATCGTTTTTCGTTACATTGTGAATGTGCCACTCCGGTGGCAATGAAATCATCAACGTTTTTTTTCTGGGCCACAACCGCCTTGTAACCAGCGGTGACTTCGACTCGTGCAGCTCGAATTCCACCTTCGATTGTTTCACGAGCCTTGGAGGGTTTGGCTGGGTGTCGCACTGGCTTGGGCCTTGTAAAGTAATGCAATAAATATTAACAGTTCGTTTGTTGTTATCAAAAAGAACACCTACTTGTTCAATGAATGCAAAGGAGCATACAGAGGCAAATCGGAGGGTTTGCATTTGTAATGAACCAGTTCGTCTCCCGCAGGAGCTGATTTTTGTGGCTCAGCTGCTGGTTTTACTGCTACAGCTGCCAACATTGGTGCTCCGATTATCACTTTTTTAAACATGTTTTTACTGTTGGAAATGCACTAAAGAAGGTACTGGTGGACTTGTTACAGTTCTAAGAATATTTAAATCAAATAAAAATATTAGTTATTTATTTTTTAGTTGGAAGAAAATGCGATTGAAATTTACCTAGGCCGATTGACATTGCATAACGGGTGACAGTTCGAATGACAGTAGAAAAATAAATTGACGTTTAAAAACTTTAACGGCTGTATTCAGACATTTTATCAAGTTTTTATTTAATTCTTGAGGGTACGATGTAAAAAATGTATTCGTACAACCATCTTTTTTTTAAATCGCATTTAAATCTGAAATATATCTGGACACAAGACAACTTGCATCAGATTTATACGCTACGTCAAGGCATTGCATCGGGTGAATCTGTTTTTGTTATTTATTTGTGTAATCAATCGGGGCGCAAATTTAAGCGGTGAGCGGAAAACACGTAGAAAAGTGTCGAGACCGCGAGAATGCAAGAAAAACTGAACTTACTTAGTGAAGGCGTTTGTATACCTAGTCCAGATAAATCTAGTTTTAATATTTACATGAACTAGCAACTAGGTGGTATCCGAACATCCCAATTGACAATAACACAATGCTATCAGGCTGAACTCACCCAATTTAATTGAACGTTCCTTGAAATGCTTCCATTTCGGAAACAAAAAAAATTTCCCCTTACTTGTGACAGACGTCATCCTGATTGAAACTGCAATCTGCAAGCTGATTCATTCATATTTCGTTTTCGATTCGCACCGAAGGATTTTTGTCTTGTGGATTGCTGATTTAAAGCTTTTGAATAAATTAGAAGTGAAATAAAATAGAATCGCATATCTTTACGGTGCAATGTCAAGTTTACACAGAAATGCAGAAGACCCGACAAACAGTGATGATGAATTTGAATTTCACGATGCCGTATCAAAAACAAATGCAGAACTTGTCGATGAAATAGTCGGCAAACAAAGTGAACTAACATTGGACGATGGCGGTGCCACCGATGCGGATCATAACTCCAATATCGAAGAGGAGAACAAGAAGTCTGCTGCCGATGAGTTTTCTGACTGCCACGATGACCTCATCGACGAGGAGCATCTTAGAGAACTAGAAAAGGACATGAGCGAAGAACAAAAGAAAATAAACAAAGCACAAGCCGACAAGTTAAAACAGGAGAGCAACGAACTCTTCAAAAAAGAACAATACACAGAGTCTGTGGAGGTGTACACAACAGCTCTTAAGCTATGTCCCCTAGAATATACCAAAGATAGGGCTGTGCTCTATGCGAATCGTGCGGCAGCAAAAATCAAATTAGATTCCAAGAACGCTGCCATTGATGATTGCAGTAAGGCGCTGGAACTCAATCCAGAGTATGCTCGAGCTGCTTTAAGGTGAGTAACTCCTTTTAAATATATATAAGAGGTGTAAAAATAATATGTATTTCTTTTTAAGGAGAGCTAAGCTTTATGAAGACACTGACAAGTTGGATGAAGCAATGGAGGATTATAAAAAGGTCGCTGAGCTAGATGTAGGTAATAAAGAAGCACAAGAGGCTCTAATACGGTTGCCTCCTCTCATTGAGGAGCGCAATGAAAAGCTGAAGAAAGAAATGCTTGGCAAACTAAAGGACTTGGGAAACATGATTTTGAAGCCATTTGGATTGTCAACTAATAATTTTGAAATGTGCCAGGATCCTTCGTCAGGAGCGTATTCCTTCAATTTTAATCAAAATAAACAGTGATAGCTGAAAGAGATTCTAAATTAAAATTAATGGGTGTGTTCCCCAACGATACTGGATTCGAACAAATTAGTCAAATTTAGTGGAACTTTGTTCCCTTCTACCCAACGTTTGAGTAAGGGAACAAAGTTAGACATATGTATTCGAATGCACGATATCGTTAGGGAACAGACCCCGAAAATTGTTTTCGATTCCAGAGACCATAAAATTATTATACGGACTTTAATTATAATAAAATATATATAAGAATCTTTTTCTATAACCAAACATAAAGGACTGTTACAAATTCTGGTGAAACTTATCATGCAGGAACTTTCAGAAAAATTATCCGAGGTGTTTAAATACACTCGGGAGGTGGGGGATGGTAAATACAGAACGTACAGGACCTGTGTGGTAATTCTTCTGAAGAGAAATGTTCTTTCTTGTGCGGGTGGCGGTAGCTGTTCAATTTCACAGAAGGCAGGGCATTTTCCGCGCACAGTGATGTCGGACACCTTTCGAACAGCAATGAGTGTTGTGTCAGCTGCGTTGTTTTAGGTCGGTCGTGAAGGATTCTTATATTTTTAATCCGGAATTGTGACAATTTTGTTTCAGGTCCAAATCTCATTTGTGTGCGACAATTCCATTTCTACAGTTTAGGTTATTTTTTTATATTAAAACAACAGCGTGAGGGGTATGTAGGTAGGTAATAACAAAAAAAATACTAAAAAAACATTTTCTAGTTTTGCTGTTGAAATTGCATCGCTATTGTTAATACAAAAAACAATCGAATGTTGGAACCTCAAACCATCACCGGTAAGAACCCATTGTTCTTAGTTTTCCTATTCGCCACAGTGAAAGTCACAGCGCATGTTTGTTCTTGCTTTTTAGCCAGGGATGTACACATTTCAAACCATTTTCAAATTTATTGCTGGTTTTCGTTGTCGTACAAAGGTGGATAAAACACTGCTCTGGGTAAATAAAATCTTGTGCGTTATTCTAGAAGCTTCTTTTTTGACATTTGACACTATCTTCGCGAAATGCTTCATTCTTCATAAACCTATTACCAAGGTTTGTTACATATTTCTTCCCACATCAGTTTGATGCGCTGGTAAATGGCATAAGTAAGTCCCAAATGTATTTACATGTTGCCGATATAAGTTACGGTTTCTTCGCCTCAAATTGTGCTAGTTAAATTAAACAACTCAGTCATATTTATCATGTTTTCTTTAAACACGTTTGCGAGGCTGTTAAGTTAGTAATGGGAGAAGTAATATTCGCAACACTTACGCGAGGACAATAGGTACTGCATCTTTATCATTTTTTGAGCGGGAAATAAGAAACCAGCAGATAGGCAATGGGGACGTTCAGATGTTTGGGTAAAACGTCAACTAGATTTGTCTGGACTAGGTAAACGTACGCGTGAACTAAGTTGTTTAGTAGTTGTTGTAAACGCGTTGTTTATTTTTGAATTTTGACACTTTAAAATGTCAACTGAGTACGCAGGCAGGATTTTCTTGACGGCTACCCCTCCATAAACATCAACTGCAAAAAGTACACGTGAACAATCTGGGCCAATAAAAAACTCAAACACATCTAGTCAGTCAGCTGTCAGACTTTACTAAACTAAAAATCCGAACGTCATCAGTTAAGTCTTTAAAGGGCCGGCAATCAAATAAATTAAGTGAGTTTAAGCACGAACAAATTGTATCTAGAAAAGGCGTTAAAGACGCACGTCGACCTATAAGATCTATTGTGCCCAAGGTTGCCAGAAATCAAGTTTAGGCCAGCAGAGTTTCCACTATCCTAATGTAGCTGAGAAATTTTTCAGCTGAGGAATTCATCAGTTCTTCAGGACTTAGTACTTCACGGAAGAAGAACTTCCTTCTAGTACTGGATAGAGCTGGGCATTCATGATGTGCTCAGCTGTTCGTCGTCTTCGAGACATCGCCGGCACTCCGGGGAGCTGACTATATGCATTTTGTTTCGGTGCTATCGCAAACCGTGGTGACCAGTTAGGTATCCAACAAAGTTTTTAATATCGTGCCTTCTGAGGTTTAGATTTTTTTTGGCATTTTTTTTTTTTGAATGGCAGGATTGTCCTTTTGGCTTGTCTGGGGACTGGGATGTCTTCCCACTGTTTGATACCTACTCATTTTGTGTTCCCAACTATTTATGATAGAGTTAATTGCTGATTTGGTGACGGCGCAGAAAGGTTCTGGTCCAATAAAAGGGGTCTCGCTCGAACTTTCAGCAAGTTCGTCAGCTTTTTCGTTTCCTTTAATAAACTCGTGTCCCAACATATTTTGGCTTTGTTTCTGGAGCCGAGAGTTTGGAGGGTATTGAAGCGCTGCTTAACTGTCTGTGATGTTTTCACCGTTTATATCTGAAAAAATGATGAGGATTGCGCATTTCTTAATGGCTTGGAGCTCTGTCGGAAATACACTGGGGTTTTTCCCCATAGGTATTGATATTCTGAGGTTATACTGAGGTTTTGACCAAGTATATCGGCTCCAACACCCGAGTCCATTTTGGAACCATTTTCATTTAGAAACTTCCGGAACTTGACATGATCTGACCGACTCCCAAAGACTTTATGCTTCAACAGAAAATTCTCCACGGAGATCATTTAAAGAGAAATCAGAAGTCTTTAAATGATCTCCGTGGAGAATTTTCTGTTGAAGCATAAAGTCTTTGGGAGTCGGTCAGTTACCGCGTATAGATAATGTCAAGTTCCGGAAGTTCCGAGATAAGGGACTTTGGCTCTAATTGGATTTACAACATCACAATCACACATTCTTGTCACGGAAGATTAAACGGATGTCAAATACTAAATAGCCGTCCGACTGCAAGGGACAGCACTACCTACCACGCAAAATACGTGACACGTATTTTGGTTGGCCATCTTGTTTACGTTTTAGAAACTATGGGAATTTCTGAATGTTGATATTTTTATAGCAATGGGAATTTCGCTTTCATTCGAAAAAAAATGGCTTCCGTAAGTGCTGAACGGACAGTCATTTATTTATTTGTTGTTGGTTAAATTTACTTAAACTAATTACGACTCTCATTTGACATCGTTTAATGGCGATTGAAGAAAAGAATTGCTATTTCTATGAAAAGAACAAATCTAGAGCGCTCTTTCTATGTTTTCCATGTTTCATTGAAAAAGAAAGTGCACTTCCAGGTCAATTCTCAACACAAAAGAAGTGCCCGGTAAGTCAGAAATAGAAAGGTTTTCAAGTGATTTTGGTCGCCGGAACTTGAGTTTATTTCCGTTTTACACTATCTATATTTATGGGTAGAACATCAATCACATTTAACATTTAGGCGTCCGATATGTGATCGCATTCTCACGCCATAATCTCATGAAAAAGCATACGTGGTGTAAATCCACCCTCACTTCAAATCCTTTGTAGACGTAGTTTAACCGAAAATGGCAGATAAATAAAATATAAAAAAATATGCTGCGAACTATAAACATTTCCTAGTGGTTCAATTTATCTAAGAAAGAAAACAACTTGCGGAATTATGAAGCTCCAAAGGCAGTGACCTAGTTGGAGCCCAGCAACAACCCACATTCTTAAAGTTCGAATCGCCTTCAACCCAATTTTTATTTTACATTGAGTGTATTCACCTTTCATCTGTGAAAGCTGATATTCCTTTTTGTTATTTCTCACAGGCTTATATCGATTTTTTGTCTATCGTCTTCTATGTGCGAGCTGCCTTACATTATGTAGAAAATAAATTGAAACCTTAAAAGTAATAAGCCGAACCTAACACCGTACTTGTTAGAATACGATTTCCTTTAAAATAATAGAAGTCTGCAGTCAGTTGTGCTTCAGGCACTGAATAGACCGGTCTTTTAGTTGAAATTCTTAACAAAAGTTTTATAATTTTCTCAAGAAAAGTAGAATCGCAAATTAAGGATGTAGTCGTTCGATTCTGAATACGATAAGTTTAAAGATGAAGAGCAAGCCCAAAAAAGGACCACCTGGTGCGGGGGGCAATGGAAAATCCGCACTAAATACACCTCGTGGAAATTTACCAAAAGCCAAAACATGCACTTTAAGGGATAATAAGGAACCGACACTAAAGGATACCACACTAGAAGACGATGATACGGATTTGAATTCGGGTTTTGGAGCTTATATACGATCTCCAGAAGGTGAGCAAAATATGATGTAGTCCCGTAGAATTTTTTTCCCAAGTCAAGTCGTTTTTGACAGCAAAGCAGTGTTTGATAAAACAATAGGTCCGTTCCTTTACCTCTTCTTACGAATTTTTACGAATTCTTACGCATTTTACTTAATTAAGATATTTCCCCTCTTACTCGTTTTTACTCAACAAATTTCTTTGCGTAAGAATTGAAACAACTGTCAGTCGCCTGAAAATTTACAGCTGATTTGAATTTGTTGTTCTATTTAGCATTTGGCATTTATGAGCTATCTGTCATTTTTCACAGGTTACTACAAAAGGGTTCCTTAACTTTTGCGTAAGTTTCCCTCTCTGAGAGAAAATTCATCCCCTCCACTGTCATTTTGACAGTATTTTCCATTTTTCCTACAAAAGTAAAGGAACTGACCTAATATCGATTTAAATTTATTTTGAAATGGATCTGTTTAAAGTTGAGTTCGAATGTTGATTTTATATTCTATTTCGATTGAGTTACTTGATCCATTAATTTAAAGTCATGCCCAATGCTCAGGATCGAATCAACAGTAATTCGATAATATTTATTCGAAGTTCCGACTTTCACTTATTTCGATTAATATTCATTTTGTTATTTCCTTTTTATAGGTGTTCTCTGTTTTAAGCTGAGTTTAAATTTCTTTCTCACAAATATTCGAATAGTCTAATTATATTCGAAATTTGTACGAACTTCGAAGACGAACTACTGTCACTTCACATGCACTTTGTCTGATTTGTTTATTTTTGACAGATTTTTTAAGGCTCTCGTCTATTCTTTTTATTTAATCTTCTGCGGATGATGATGAGAATTGACTCAGAAAAATTATTTCTGTCATAGAAAATTTGCCAGAGCTAATGATTAGTTCAAGTTCGAATTCGAAGCTCGACAAATTGTTGCGCTGATTCATTATAAATTAATGTTTTGCGATAAATGTTAAACATATTTGTTGAATTTAGTTAGTTGATATTTTATACATTTACGAAATCCAATTGCACACCAGTAATTTCTCGCTTTTGCGTTATAAATGGGGTCGTTCATAAAACGTCAATCCAAACATAGATTGCTTAGACTGATATAAAACTTAAAACTAACAATTAATATTCCGAATAACAATTCTAGCGATCGAAATGATGAAGCTGTTTGTGCTAAGCAATTCCGTTGTTGCAATTTTAACTATGGCTTGGCCAAACATGAAAGAAATTTATAAAATATTCGAAGAATGGTGGTTCTATAAAGGTCTTTATCAATAAACATTACCGCATTCGGATAGTACGAAAAGAAACGGAAACATGGTTGGACCGTTTATGCAGGGCATGCTTCTAATGGGAGTCATCTATTGGTATTCCAAAGGAATGTTTAATATGATCAATGAATATTACCGCACTGAGTTTCAAAAACAACTAGAGACGAACTCACCCAACCAACAAGCAACTGAGCAAGATGACATCGAGAATCTATTAACCAATGCGAACTTAGGAACTGCAACGAAATTATCACTGGCAACTGGTGACATTTTGGGAAAAAAAATTTGTGCAGCTACTCATCCGTTGGATATTTGTTTAAACGAAACTGAACTTCAACGATTTTTAGAGCTTACTTTATCGGTTTGTTTCAGTAATAATTTAAATATGCTACCAGTTGAGATAGAGAGTAATTTAAAGACATTTCCAAACAATTTGGATATTGTTATTACTACTTGACATATTCATTTAAATACATAATATATTCAAAGAAATATAATTCAATTACTTATTACATATATTGTTATTAAACATACTTAAAAATATGTCCAATATATTATTTATCTTTATCATCACTACATAATGAAGGTATGAAATTTTACAAAATGATGATATAGCATTTTTAAGTACATTAATACAAATAGGAAACATATAATTGAATAAATTTGTCCAATACACTATAATACGAATATTTGTTAGTTCATAGAACAAAAAATATATATTTTAACCGCATTAAATATTCGTGTATTTACGAATACATTCGAATACAGTTATCATAAATGTATAATCTTTTAAATGTTTAAGTAATAAAGTAAAATAATACAGCCAACATATTCTAATAAATAATATCTAATCTTTGAGCATTAAACATGATAATAGCAGCTATATGTTTATCGTATGCAAGTGCTTATAATGCACTTTAAAAAGCTATATTAATAAAATTAAGAATATACCAAAATATTTAAATACCACAATACTTAATATGTATCAACTAATTACTCTTCATATAATAAAACTATCTGCGTACTCAGAGAACTGTGTTGTTTTGCTTTTGAAAATATTTTCAAATATTGTTTGGTCTTAAGGTACATTATAAGGCTTTAAGCAATTTCAAGGTTTTAATGGCTAAATAATACTATTACTTATCAACCTAAACTTTAACGCCTGAATTGTAATATTGTGTCCTTTACGTCACCGGTTTGACATTTTGCTTACAAGAAATAGACCACGGATACGTATTCATCTGCAGACAGTTGTCTGTCATTCATTTCGACACAACGCTGTGTATTCCCGAATGTAAGGTGAAATGAAAACGCTCTCTTCTTCGCCCGTGTGTTTCACTATAAACGAACAGTTCGTGAAGTTTTTGATTGCAATTTATTTCTTGTTGTGTACAAAAAATAATAATTTTAAAATCACCGACGACTAAACTCTGTGTCGGTTTCTCGATTCTTCTTCTCCGTTTTCTCCTCTTTTATGCAAGCCTTTATCTTCCTAAAGTTTGAAAAGAGGGTAGAGGAAGAAACTGAAGGCTCCTACCCATCAGCTTAAGTCTAATGCATTTAACGAACCGAATAGTCGTCTCGCATATGAATCTCTTTTGAATCATAATTCAATGGGCAGAATGGCCTGGACAAAATAATTTTTGTATCCTTCTGCGTATCTGTTGAAATATGGCGGCCAATTGATGTGACTGAAAACATTGTTTCCAAATTTTTTATTCTGTTATCGTCCTCGAACTCTGGATAATACGTCGTGCCATTCGTTGTCGATTGTTGTTGATCTACATCGTCAAGATTGTCCCAAACCCATTTTATACAAAAAAATTCATAAACAATTTTCAGAGTTTCTTGTGGAAAGAAGCGCTTATTAATACTCGATTGAGGTGACCTTTCTGGTAGGTTATTTATTGAGGTGGGTATGAATCCTTCAACCCCGGGTGGGGCATAGGGCGGCGACAAATTTCTTCCATCCATCTCGATCTGCAGCCAGATACTTCAGCTGTGGCCACGTTTTACGCTGCGTTGCTGCTTCGGCCAATACGGTTGATTTTCACGTTGTTCTTGGTCTACCAACTCGCCGTGTACCTTGAGGGTTCCATTCGAAGGATTGCTTCGCGATGTTGTCGTTTGGTCTCCTCACCGTATGGCCAATCCAGCGCCACTTCCTCTGCCTAATTTCTGCATTCAGCGGGTTTTGATGCGTTATATGCCACAATTCTTGGTTAGATATAACTTCTAGAGATGGAGGTAGAGACTTTCCAGGTTTCGCAGGCATACAGCAGTACGGACTTGACGTTGGATTCGAAGAGCCTTAACTTGGTGCGTAGGGAAATTTGACTGGAGTTCCATACTGAGGATAACATTCCAAAGGCGCTGCGGGCTTTATTTATTCTGTTATTAACATCCAGATCCGTTCCTCCTTCGGATGAAACAAAACTGCCTAGATAGTTAAATTGCTTGACCTCCTCAATAGGCGTCTGTCTCAGAATAATGGGCTGATGTGCCGGGCGGCCAGTGTGCATTATTTTGATCTTGTTGCAATTGATCCTAAGACCAGCCATCTCTGCATTCACTTGCAGTGATTGACACATCTCATTCATCCCGCTGTTGGTTTTTGCCAGGAAACAGATATCGTCGGCATAATCCAGGTGGCTTAGCCTCTCAAATGGTCTCCATTAGATATGATGTCTTTCGTATGTACCTACGGTGGCAGTCAGTACATCATCTATCGCCAGTAGAAAGAGAATTGGCGACAGAATATCCCCTTGTCTTACTCCCTGTCGCACTTCAAAAGCATCGGAAAGCTGTCCATTATGTAGAACGAAGCATCTTGCGGCATGATAGGACTCCTTTATAACAGCAACAATCTTCGGCGGAATTCCTCTCCTATCTCAGGATTTCCAGATCCATTCGCGGTTGACTCGGTCAAAGGCCTTCTCAAAGTCTACGAACATAAGGTAGAGCGGTGACGTAAACTCGGTTGACTCGGTTAGATTTGTGTACTGTGACGTACCGTACCCTGACAGCAAAGAACAAGATCGGTCGGCAATGTCACTTTTCCCACGTCAGTCACATATACGAACTGTCAATTTAGTACTCCTCATTAGACGTCAACTGAAACATATTTTTATGTGATCGTTCTCGATTCTAGACCAATAAAAACTGAGACACATTAAGTCAGCCAGCTGTCAGACTTACTGTATTTATAAAATTAAATTTAAAACTTTCAACGGATTTATTGGACTTAAAACTTAAAGGTACCCTCTAGTGTCTAGCATTATTGTATTAAATATTAGAAATGTGTTGTCTAGCAACACTGTAGTAAAATGCCGAAAAGGATTTAAAGTAATAAAGCCTGGTACGCTGTTCGAGTGAAATGAAATTTTCCATACAAAATTTTCACTGCGAATTGTCAAAATTTCACCAGGCAGTACGCCGTAGAAGTGAAAAATAATTGTTCAAAAAGTGATATGTAGAGGGCGTTACTTGCTATTTCACTTGGTTTTTATTGTCCGTCGCATTAAATTTTTGACATTTCGGCGTGAAAATTTCACTTTCAATTTCACAGCAATTTCTTGGAGAGGAGTGAAAATTTCACTTCACTTGAACAGCGTACCAGCCTTAAATATTGAGAGACTTCATACGCCACTACAACAGAGAGAAGGCGTTATTATTTTATATCTGGAGAATACTACAGCTACCTAACAGTAACTCTACTTTAAACCAAACCGCGAGAGTGAGAAAAGTCCTAACTAGAGAGCCTGTAAGGGTTTAATGTGGATCGCTGAATCTACACATTGTATAGAAGAATCGCTAGAAGCTCACGTCTCTAAAAGAACTCCTTAGGGCGGGGATATTTCTCCACCGGGTTTGTATGAATCTTCCCATTTCCCATTGCTTTGCAGCAATTTTATCTGAACTGAATAGTAGTGCTACCGAAAACCTACGTGCTCATCTAGCCTTAAAATTACTAATTCCTGTTCCTTTGGCTAAGGTCTGTTCCTTTCCTTTTAAATCCTACGAATTTTTACGAATTCTTACGAATTTACTCAATTGTCGTTCCTCAACTTGAAAAATTCGTACAAGAGAGCGGCTTTGAGAGGGCAAGATATTTTCCCTCTTACCAGTTTTAACTCAACAAATTTCTTTGCATAATTGAAACAACTGTCAGTTGCCTGAAAATTGACAGCTGATTTGAATTTGTTGTTCTATTTGGCATTTTGGTGGGTGAACTATCTGTAATTTTTTAAAGGTTACTACAAAAGCGTTCTTTAACTTTTGCGTAAGTTTCCCTTTCTGAGAGAGATCTCACCCCCTTCACTGTCATTTTGACAGTCTTTTCCATTTTTACTACAAAAGTAAGGAACAGACCTAATATGGAGACTCGCTATATCAGGCCCTCGTGCTCATCATTCCATTTAAATCAGTGAAGTTGTTTTCTTTCTCGTACTTATCTTAAGATGCTTTCATGTTTAACCTTCAATTTATATATTTTGTAGGCCACAATATGCACAGGTCACAATATTACAATTTCGCCATTGTGAGTTCGAAAAATTTAGCCTGTCCACTAAAAACCATTTCTAGTAACGCGGAGTGACATCAACCGATCGCTAAAGTTAGCTAGTGTATGTAGAACGATTAGACGTCAAGCATACCCAAGATTCTTCTACTCCAACCTGTAATGCTAGTTATGCAACTAACTTTAGTCACCACGCCAATTTGCCGCTATATTATCTTTGGACGTTTGTATGAATAATCTTTTTTTTTTATTATTTTATGGCAAAGCCACTTATCCGGGTGTTACTATAATCTATCTACAAAACTGCGACTTTAAGGAAGTAATATTTCTAAAATGCCTTTTGAACTTTACGATTAGGTTTTGTCAAAATTTTCACTGAAGCAGTTAATATTTTTCGGCACCCTATACATATTTTCTATATAATATACATATAGGTATTTGTCCACCGTTTTAACAGATTCTATTTTGACCACCTGAAAATTATGATACATAATAATAAGGCGGAGTATATTATTGGAAATTGATTTAAGATAATATACCTACCTTTGCATTGTGGATAACTTTTCGGTTGCCGTCCGCATTGAAGGGAAACACCGATATCGATATTACAATCTGGGCGCTTTGATGACTGAGAATAATACATTTCAGCAGCTGAAGTGTACACAATTGGCGTAATTGATTTCTAAAGATAACCACTTACTTAATATAGCTAATTTATTGATATCTTTATTATTTTTTGGGGGGCTACTTAAGTGGTCCGCACGAAAACGTATTTTAAAGTTCTAATTTGATAGTTTGATAAAAAAAATATAGGTGGGAACTTTTCAAATAGGACAGTTGCATGGACACGTATGCATAAGTTTGGGTATTATCTACATTACAATTTAATTAGAATTGTATTGAAGTGCAGGCAATGATAATTAAGTCAGCTTATGTCAAAAGAAACCAGACATTAAAATTGTGCTTAAGAACTAGGTTGGTGGGCTAGTCACAATAGAAGATGTCAATAGACTTGGAGATAAGACTTTGGGTAGTATTATTGATAAGTCAAACGATGAACTAGTGATGAAGAATAGATAGAAATTTAGGTCGTTCCTTTACGCAAAAGTTGGGCAGAAGGTAAAACAAAGTTCGACTAAATTTGTAAATTTGACTAATGTGTTCGAATGCATTATAGTAAGGGAACAGAACTTTTATCACACAAATACAAAGCTTATTTATTTATTCAGCCTCGGGAAACACACTTCTGTATACCAGGCTGAGATGATTGCATTGCTGCATGCGTTGGATTACTTGCTTGAAGGTCAGGTGGAGGGAAGAAATATCCTTATAGCACTGGACAATCAGGCGGTGATCAGATGCATGGAACAGACAAATATCACAACATCATTAGCACTGGAATGTGTACTCAAGCTCAATAAGTGTTCATCTAAAAATGATGTAACACTGACCTGGGTACGAGGATACATAGGAATCGAAGGCAACGAAAAGGCGGACTCCCTTGCAAAACAGGGGTCAACCGAAAAGTTGCTAGGACCAGAACCATTCTCTTCAATTGGCAAAGGAATGGTAGAACAGCTGACTCACAAATGGATCACGGCAGAACACCTGAGAAGGTGGTCAACCGTGGAACAATGTAGACAGGCTAAAATGGCAATTAATTGGCCGACCTGCTCCACTCAAAGAAGGGTTCTAAGCATGAGTCGACGAACTCTGAAATGGGTGGTGGCTTTATATACAGGACATGGTAGTTTCGGGTATCACTTAAGGAAGATGGGCCTTAGAGAAGATGATACCTGTAAACTATGCCTGGAAGAATCTGAGACAGCGGCGCATATACTGTGCCAATGTCCGGCGTTGGCTGGCAGAAGAATGAGGATCTTGGGACATCACTGGGTCGAGACTCAGTCGATGAAAGAGATCTCCCATAAACAGATGCTAGCGTTAACACTAGGAATCGAGCCCAGGGAAGAACTCTGGAGAAATCCAGAGAGTCTCTCTGGGTAAGTTTTATAGTGGTAGAGAGACGAAAAGAGACCCGACATTAGTGGTCTGATTCGAATATCTCTCGAAATCTATGTATATATATATTTAAATAAAAATAAAATAAATAAAATAAATACAAAGCTTATGTATCCAATAACGAAAAAGAATGAGCAAGTTTGATATAATAGCGTATCGTTTAGTGGCTATCATTTTTGATGACAAGTAGCCTGGTTTCACATCCGAAAATGCAGACCAAAAGGTCGTTTCTCGCTGCCCCATTCCATCTCTAGGAAGTTTCCAAAATCTTCCGCTTTTCATTCGCATGAACTTTCTTTAGATCTAAAGGCTGGTACGCTGTTCGAGTGAATTGAAATTTTCACTCCTCTCCAAAAAGTGCTGTGAAATTGAAAGTGAAATTTTCACGCCGAAATGTCAAAAATTTAATGCGATGGACAATAAATGCCAAGTGAAATAGCAAGTAACGCCCTCATATCACTTTTTGAACAATTATTTTTCACTGCAACAGCGTACTGCCTAGTGAAATCTTCACGTGGAAAGTTCATTTTGACAATTCGCAGTGAAAAATTTGTATGAAAAATTTGATTTCACGTGAACTGCGTACCAGCCTTAAGTACTAATAGTTCTTTTCGCGAGGGTTTTGGCGCTTACCACGATATCAACCATTTCACATAACTGACATGTTATTTTTAGATGAACTCGCTGGCGAACGTCATTTCTTTCAGGAACGCGAACGATATGCGAATCGCCGGTTTTTGTTGATATAACATAAGCAATTGTTTACAGGATTTTATTCTTAAGAATGAGTTGTGGTGGATCCCCGGCTATTCTTATTCCAACGCCATTCGCCACGTCTTCAATTATTTCACGTCAAACACAAATATCGCTAGCGATTCTTAGATAAACTTGCTAGTGAATGAAATTTTCGTACCGGCTCTGGTTTTTACTAGCCAATATCGGCAGACAACTTGCTTGATGTTAGCTACGCTACACTAATCCACTTAATCTAAGATATGTCCTGTGCCAATCCTCATCGAATACGAATGACAAAAGCCTCACCCTCAACTGAAACCAAACCAAATCCCCTGATACGTTTGATCTTTGTCAGACAACTCGAAAGAACCAACTACAGTCCTGTCTACATTTTGGCTGTAAATACAAAGTTGCGAACCGATAACTGTAACTGATTGCATAACATATGTCACACGTGCTAAAGGTAACTATAGTGAAACCTTTTGGGTATAGACTACCCTATTCATATCTACTTGATGAACTTTATTTTTATTGCCTAATTGTTTCACCATAAATATTTGTATTTTAATTTTGTCAATAGTTTCGCCGTTCGTTATCGTTGTCATATATCTAGATTGTAAAAATGAACGATTTCGAGGACACCCTAGAAGAGGTTTTTGGTGAGGAAATTGAGTCAGAGGCCGATCCAGTTGGGGTAAACAGTTATTATAAAAAAGGCGATAAGTAAAATTGAAAAATTCTTTTCCAGGAATATTTGGGCGAACGAAATCAATTGGGCGAACGTCATGGAAAGGGTTGGGCCATACTACCCAACGGTGATCAGTATGATGGGGAGTACCGTCAGGGAAGGCGACATGGAAGGGGTTTATATGTATTTAAAGATGGCTCTCGATACCTTGGAAATTATCGATGTGGTAAGAAGATGGCACAGATTTAGAAAGCTCCTACCAATCCTCATTGTATAGGTGTAAAATCTGGACCTGGGATGTTCGTTTATCTCGACGGTACTGTATACGATGGCAACTGGCACCGAAATAAAAAACACGGCAAGGGGACATACACCTATGCCAATGGAGATAAATATTCAGGCGATTGGTATAAAGGCAAACGGCACGGTGTTGGTAAATACATCTGGAAGGATCAAGGGGTTTATTTCGAAGGCACTTGGAGGGATGGTGTTCGTGTCGGACCGTGCATTGTGCATTACGAAAAGTTCAAATTTCATGGCTGTTGGGATTATAAGTATCCTCAAGGACCGGGTGTTTTTAGTTTCGATAAGAAACATATTCTACGAGGATACTATAGATCGGACACCTTGTTCGCACAACCAAGTGGGAAAATAGATGACTTCGAGGCAGAAGAAGAAGAGAATGGAATTCTCGGCGAAGGAGAGGGCGATTCGTCAGTCGATTTAGAAGTGAAACCATCGAAATGGGTTTCCCAAGACATGGGAGAGTTTGACTATTCATTGTTGCCGCAACATCCAGTTCCGTTACCAATATCTGATTCCGAAGTGTCAGCTTGTGATTTAGATACTGTCGATATTGGCCAAGGGCCAGCGATAACTGCTGTCAGGCCAACTGTAGTAGAGGAAATGGAGGAGGAAGGAAATCGCGAGGAGGCTATAGATATAGAGGAGGGCGAATCTGAAAGTGATAATGAATGCGATTTTGACTTTGGCAACAAATGAATTCATTTTTTGTTAAATAACTATAAATATTGACATGTTTCACTAAAGGGCTAACAAATTTTTGACGTCTGTCTTTACCTACACTTTTGCTGACTAATTTCTGTCAATGAGGTTATAAACTTGCAAGATAACATTTCAATCAAGCGAACATTTCTTATTGTGACTTCGAACCCACAAAGCCGATATAAAACTATCTATTGTGACCTTCAAAAAATTTAAGAGCTACACAAAGCGCTCAGTGCTTTTCAAAGGTTGAAACCGATTATGACACGCATCCTTAGTTATGTGATCCTTGTCAATAATTTGTCTTTAAACTCTGACAATGACATTACACTTACCAATCGCGGTTTTGTTTGCATAATAACGTAGGTACCTAGGTATAAGTAGTTATTAAACCTCTTGTTAAAATATCTTACACTAAGATTGCTGGAATTTGCTCTCCTTCATCCCACAGAAGGTTTTTCGGAAATCCAGAGAAGACAAAGAAATTGCACACTTCACGAAACACGAACTATTTCTTGTCTGGAATCCCCTAAGTTGATAGCCATTCAAATGCGACAGTCAATCGTTCTTTTTCTACGAAAGGTGATCGCAAAATAAGTTAATCAATTTGGCATTACTTCATCGTTTTCAAAATCTAATTTTGTTTTTAATTGTCATTTCATTAGACGAATAGATTGCATTGATGCCATTGGGGACGTTCAAGTATTTAGGGCCATTTGCTGATACGACTCATAGCGAATTAAGTGCCACATAAACTCTTATGTGACAGTTTATGCCCTAGAAAAAGTAGCCCATAAGTATTTAAGTAGAACTTAAATCGTAAAGAGTCGTATGAGCAAACGGCCCATAGTTTAGTAAGTCTGACAGCTGACTGACTTGATGTATCTCTGTTTTGATTGGCCTAGATCGGTCACATGTGCTGCTGTGTCCGTTGACGTTTATGGAGAGGTATCCGACGAATCAAGTCAAGAAATTCGTGACTAAGTTGACAGTTCGCATAAGTGGCTGACGTAGGAAAAGTGACGTTCCCGACCATTCTAGTTTTTGCGTTCAGGTTAGTTACATCTCTTCCAGACCAATCTAGTCTATCTAAGATAACTAAGTTTTTGAATGTGCCCATTGGCCCGATAGATGACTAGCGGCATGTCAAACTTCAAATAAAAAAAATGGCATTTCACCATTGGCGCTAGACGTCTACCACTTTTTACCCGCGCAAAATTACCCGCTGCATTGAGATTGAAAAAAACGAAAATCGCCCAAACGTTTGCAAAACTGCCCACTGGCGCTAGGCCCTTCATCTGGGATATTTTGTGCTAGCCGTCTAGCGGGCAAAGGAACGCGACCAATGATACCTTACATGCATATGAAACCTACAACCATAAATAAATCTTTGATGAATTCCATTGGCCAACATTTTCTGACAATTTTGCTGACAATTTTAGTTTCGACTAAATTGTTCTTTTTAATTCGGGCAATAGTTTTTGCTATAGAATGCTGACCCATTGTTGCAGTCCAGTCAGCTGAGCTTAATTTAATCGAATCCCTTTAGCCAAATGCTACGCAGCTCCAGCTAAAAATCAAACTTTTGTTACCGAATGTCCTGCGTGTATCTGTCAAAATTTAGTGCCCCATTGGGCACATTCAAAAACTTAGTTAAGTCTTCTTAAGCTTCTTAAGTCGACTAGATTGGTCTGGAAGAGATGTAACCTGAACGCAAAAACTCGAATGATCGGGAACGTCACTTTTCCTACGTCAGCCACATATGCGGACTGTCAACTTAACTGCATTTGTATACGATTCTCGAACATAACGTACAAATATGGGTAATTTCAAAAACATTCGATTAATTTTTCCGTTTTTTAGGATATAAAATCAAACGCGCCGCGTCATAAAATAATCTGTAATTTTTCACAACCCGCGTTTCACAGCTACATTTCAACGCTGCGGTGGATTCAACACGGCGTTGAAAACGCGCTCTGTGTGACGGGGGATAAGTTACTGAGTATATTACAACGCGGCGGTAAAACGGAGCGTTAAAACGCGCTCTGTTTGACGAGGCCTTTAGTACTCAGTCACGAATTTCTTGACTAGATTCGTCGGCTACCCCTCCATAGACGTCAACTGAAACAGCTGCCCATGTGACCGATCTAGTCCAATCAAAGCTAAGATACATCAAGTCAGTCAGCTGTCAGAACTACTAAACTAGATACTTTAACGTCCCCATTTAATGGATAAGGACATTTTTGCAAGCTGACAGTTCGCTATAATCTCTTTAGCTGTTGCGTTAAAAAAGATGAGTGATTTCAATGAATACCTCGACGAAGAGTACCTGGAGTTGGAGTCTTTCATTGAAATGACAGAGAAGGCTCCAGAAAAAGTTAGCGATGCTGGTGGAGCAACATCCATCGATATGGAGCTTTGCAGATTTTGAATCGAGGAAGTTATTTTGAAAAAACAGCTGATTTTTGACACTTATCCACAGCGCTTTCTATGTCAAAATTAAGCTAAGATTTCAGCTGATGTTTGGAGAGAAAAGTTGGAGAGCAGCTAAAATTTAGTTTATTTGATAGGTACCTATTTATTTATTTTATGGTAAATTAAACAACCCCTACCTTTTTATGTTCAAGCCCAAGTAAAGTTGATTGTTCCTAACCTAACACCCCACAATAAGTCAATAACTTTAATTTCCAAAAATCCATAAGAAAGGTCCACTCAAATATGTAATTTTCGCAAACAAACGAAATATGAAGACCTATCTCTCTAATTCTACTCAACTGAACAACTCAATCTATCAACTGCGTGTCACTTTTAATTACATTCGTCAATTTCTTTGTCTAATAGAAGAATTATTATCACTTTATTTACTCACTTGATTAGGTATACCTAATTCAATACAAAATTTTCCATTTTCCCATATCAACCACGAGGCGATTGCCAATGCAAATGCGTTCACGCCGCAAGGCACATTGCATAGCTACAGCAACGAGATGAATCCCAGCCCAAGGTCATTGTACCATATTTTATCCCTGCCCCCAATTTAATTTATCCAATGATTTAAATAAGACTACAAAAGCATTCCTCAAAATCTCGCCACTCTTGGAGCGTATTGTGAATGAGTCACATCGCATTCTTCAAAGATTTGATTTTGTACTCACTTCCGTTCAAATTGAATTCGCCTGCGACGTCATGCGATGTTCCGAAAAGACGTTATTTTAGTTTTAAATTTGCATTGTATGTAGGTACTGCGTTTTTATATTTAAATTTAGAAACACAATCCCACATTATCTCTGAAAGCTTATTCTCGCAGCCGCAGGTATAATAGCTTGCCCCCCTCCGTTAGTATCCACCAATTTAAATCAATTAAATTGATCCCCAAACCTTATCAGCATGACGAGACGACACACCTTCATCAGCTGCACACAATCACATGAAAACGATTGCGCGGGGATATCTCCATCTTCAAGCGCCTAGCCGCGGATTCCATTGCACACTTTTCCAACAACAAAACTCTGTCTAATTAGACCACCTCTACACGAAGAAAAAAAAACTCCATCGGATGATTCCCTTCCCCATTTTAGCACCGCAGCACAACGCATACACACTTCTCGTGCAACAACAAATCGCCGGCACAACTAACGACTGGTATAAAACCCGCCAGCAGACGTCGCTCAGTGTTCATTCAGTTGTCAAACTTCGTACGGTGTTGTGCCTGTGAAATTCGAATTTTTCTTTAACCTTTCAACAAAAAATTTAAATAAATCCCCTTAAAAATGGCCGCTTGGGAAGGAAAGAAATACAAATTGGAAAACAGTGAGAACTTCGATGAATACATGAAGGAACTCGGTAAGTTCATCAAAGTTTTATCCCAAACCAAAATGATCAAAGTGATGAAAAAAGCGCAGGAATCTGCGATGAAAATTAGAAAATAACGTGCAAAGTGATGTAGGTACAGTTTGTCAGTTATATACGTGTGTGTATGAAAAAGGTGGTTCCTCCAGGAGATGGGAAAAATCAATTGACGCAGCCAGTGCTCCACTTTTTTTATTTGACAAAAAAATGCACTTTTTTTTTTTTTGACTCGTTGCACTTCTTCATTTTTGCTGTTGCTTTTTTAAATTGGTGTAAATTGATGCGTTAATTCTTTCCCCCCGTGTGCGCTATCAATTTGTGGCAATTATTCTGAAGTGTCCGTTTTATTGTTGGAAATTTGCAGCTACGTACTGTTGCGTTTTTTTTTAAAGGAGATGCTACCGTACCGTTCAGAAATGTGCGCCAATAAGAATTTTCGCTTTGGTATAATTAGCCGGCCGGCATGTGAGAGAGATGCTGTGCTGATGCTAAGTTGTGACGCGTTGGTATAATATAATAACTGAAAACTCATCTGCAGAATGGGGGGACATGGGAAAGGCAACCGGTTTTTTTTTGCCGCAGATTTGTCTTGATTTGACCCCAAACTTGTGTTCGTTCGGCTGAGATTTTGCGCGGTGATTGGCGATGCTTTTGCAAATTCAATCACAATGCCAATTTCCCGCGAATTTAAAAAAAATTGGACGTGCTTTTGTAGAGTTGTAAAATGTATATGGAGTAGGTCTGCACTTTCTCTTTATTTATTATAATATAATTAGTTATGCATTTGAGGTCAGTAGGATCATGATTTGTATAAATACATGTAGGTACACATTTTCGTTTTCATTGATTTAAATTCATAGTTAAACAAACGGGTGAATAATGAGTCTTCCGAGAAATTTTTTAAGTACATTATGTTACTGACTAATCAGCTGGTTTGGTTCCCTATTTTTACAGTTGTAGTTTTCTCCTGTGTGTTGCCTGTAGCTTGATATCATCTCTGACTGACTGTTCAGTGTTCTAACGGTTCTAAGATCTAACACAGTGAAATGTCTGTGTTCTATAAAAACACTGAGTTGTTGTGTTTGTTCGTAGGATTGTCTCCTGATATTTGGATGTCGTTTAAAAACGGCTATTTAGCGAGATGTCAAGGTTATAATGTAGGTACCTATACAAACGTGAATTAGGTTGGTCGTCTTGTTTGTGAAAAATGCAATTGACTGTTTTTTATGAAACAAAATGTTAAAAGTTAGAAGGCTATCGAACACGAATAAATGTCTGTCAGGAAAAGCGTTTTGTTCTCTTTACTTTTAAATCTTACAAATTTTTATGAATTTTTACGAATTCTTACGCATTTTACTCAATTGTCGCTCCTCAACTCGAAAAATTCGTAAAAGACAGCGGCTTCGAGAGAGCAAGATGTTCCCTCTCTTACTAGTTTTTAATCAACAAAAGGTTCGTTCGTGTACTTTTCGCATAGAAAAATGAAAAATGTCAAATCTCAAAAATCGAGAGAGAATTCTCTCAATTTCAAGAGAAGTACCTGATCGGTTTTTTTTTTACAAAAAGTTTAAGAAATGTCATTTTAACATTTTAATCTGGCTCTGAAGTACCTTGTTTACTTGTTGAGCAACTTTCTATTTAAATAATTGAATTTTTTAAAACCTAAATATCTATTAAACTTACCATTTTGAATGCGCTGATATGTTCTAGGAGAACATTTAGCTATAGCTTCCACCTCAGACATCGTTAAAGACGAAAATAAATGGAATTTGATTTGTCAAACTTTTGAGATGTCAATTAGTTGACAGTTTTCATTTTTCAATAAGCTGAAATTCGGCGAGTAGAAAATTACGAAAAAATTAAAAGAAAGGGGGAAATGGATTTCTCTCTCATTTCTTTAAATTTTCTCAGAACATGGTCGCATTCGCATAGTATCTTAGCAAATTTTTATTAATTTTACGTTTGCAAAAAAGTACCCGAACGAACCTAAATTTCTTTGAAATTGAAACAACTGTCAGTCGCCTGAAAATTTACAGCTGATTTGAATTTGTTGTTCTATTCAGCATTTGGGTGGAATATTCGCATTTGTGTTTAAAAGCGTTCCTTAACTTTTCCCTTTTTGAGAGAATTCATCCCCTCCACAGGCATTTTGACAGTCTTCCATTTTTACTACAAAAGTAAAGGAACAGACCTTTTGTGTTTAGGACTTCACTTAAATTAAGGCATGCATTTTGGAAGTTTTTGCAAAAAAAATAACATTCTGCTATAACCTATAAATTTCTGATGGATAATTCTGATCTGACAGTTGATAACTATTATAAGGTTCCATTGCTTTAATTCATGTAGGTAATAAACACAGTACAACACCAATTCTTAAATTCAACAAATGTTAACTCTGTACATATTCGTTCTTGCTTCTGAAAATCTTCCCAAATATGAGATGTAAGATGCCAGAGTTTGTACATGCAATTTAAGGCTGATGCTATTCGCACGTAGTTAGGGACACGGCTACGTAAAGAAACGTTCAAGTTAAATCGCGTTAAGTACGCAAAAAATACTCTAAACTTCAGTATAACATTTGTGCGCATGATCCTGTACGTTTTAAGGGCCAACCTTTTTTCCTAAAACACTATTTTAAAATACTATTACGAAGCCCGACAAACGTCAGTCAGTACAAAATTAACGTACGAATAGCCAATTCGGCAATTTAAACACTTTTTTTTTAATTGACGATGACGAACTGAAGTCAGTCATCTCTGATTCACAGAACATGAGAAGGGGTCATAGCACTTAAGTAATCAGAACTTAATTACAAGTAGATAACTTTAATTTATGTAAGAGTGGCTGTAGAAAGGGTTATGGCAGAAAATTGTGTGCAAGGCCAATCAACCTAACCAAACACAGAAATACAATGGTGGTAATTACAACGAACGAATTATGTTTTCATTGATCCAACAACGTTTTTCAGCTTGAAATGCCTAAATGATTTGGTGTTCATAAACTAGGTAAATACCAATTTCGGTTTGATAAGAATTGTTGGCTAAAGTATTTAAATATAGCCGTATCACCTTCCATTCGTTCAAAGTGCAAATAGATTAGAAAATACGTTTGGTATAGATTGTTGAAAGTAAATCGCGCTTGGGCAGCGGAAATGCACATTAAAATTCAATTCATCCAATATATGTGGCTTGCCAAGGAAAATTCTATAAAATATGAATAATTACCACAAATGCGGTGATTTTCTCTACACCAAAGATTTATTATTCCACATTTCACGTTCTGCCATCCGTGTTGAATGGGAAATTAGTTCGATGCACTAGTTTAGGATTTATCGGACGATATTCTCGAATCAGCTCTGCCCTAATTGGTATACGATTTGTACGTGACAATAAAGTCCCAGTTGCCATAAGAATAACACAAAGAGTGTCCTTAAAATCAATATGGGCAGTGTTTTTATTGGTCAGCAAACCTTCGTGACTAAACGTATCCCCATTTCTGAGCATGCTCACTACCTGGTTCTTAGCAGGCCACACAAAAATACATCTTTCTCATGTGTGATTAAAACCAAAACGTGAATTTCTAACTAGAAACTTCTTGGTGGCATGTCGAAAGCAATTAATTCATTTTCTAAAGCATGACCATTGACCATGTACATGTACATAGTTAGTAATTCAATTCGAATGCAGAAGAGTGGCGATTACTTAATTTTAGGGTGCTCTTGTTTGAGGTCTGTCGAAATGTTAAACAATGTGTAGATGTAGATTTACAGGGTTATACTTTCCAGTCAATTGGAGCCATCCAATACCTATAATGAACTTTACATAACATGTGTTAACGACCTATTCGATAAGAATCTAGATTCGATCGATTGGTTTGTTTTTATTGCCTTGACATATCGTACGTTGACATATTGTACAATCGAACACATTCATCGCACTTATTAGTTGCTAATACGAATCATGTTGGTAGACACGTATTTGTTGTGAGTGTTCTCTTGGGTGCGACATTATTTCTTTTGAACTTTTAGAGTTCAAGGACAAATTCAAATGAATCACATGAAAGTGTGCTGCGCGATTTTTGTTGTTCCTGATTAAAGCAAGAGCAAAGGTGATATGAATACTAATTGTATTTGAGTACCTTGTAGTATTTTCTAATGCTTGGGTATTGGACCTCAAACTTTTCCAATAGAAATACCCTTAGAGAAGAGTCAAGGCATATAGAGGCGCATAACTCTTATCTTCTATTTGTTACTTATGTCCTATATCCCCTTGTGGGTCCTAGGCCTACACGCCATCGTGTGCGGTTTCTGGCAATGTGCCTCGGCTCTCCTCAACTCTTTCCCAGTTGCCGTGCTTCTCGACTGTTCTACGCCATGTTCTTCTAGGTTCTAGGACCGCCGCGTATCCTGCCATCCTGAGTTAGCGGATTCCATTGCATCGCGTGGTTAGCTATGGACCTGTCACCTTTCGGAAAGTGTGACCAATCCACTGCCACTTTCGTCGTTGTATGTTTGTGGCAATAGGTTCTTGGCCGGTTCTCTCGATATACGGCTTGTCCAGAAAATCCTTTAAATGTTACGCAGGCACCTATTAACAAAAGTTTGCAGCTTTCTTGTGATAGTAGTGGTCACTATTCAAGTACCACATCCATATAGCAGCACGAACTCATCGGTGGAACGAAACAGTCGTAGCTTGGTGTTTAAGCTAATTGCATTACATCGCCAAATTTTGAATAGCATCCCAAATGCAGACTTCGCTTTACCTATTCGGTTGGCTACATCCAGTTCACTTCCGCCAACCGATGACAATCCTCCCAAGGTATTGGAAACTCTACTCTCTCAACCGTTTGTTCAGCAATGCATTCACCAGTATGAGATGATGAGTTCAGTCCCAGGCTGATCATTTTTGTTTTTACAAATTAATTTTCAGCCAACCGAAGTCTGCTTCCCTGTCCACATTTGCCGTCATTTGATGAAGGTCCATTATTCTGTGAGATAGTAGCCATACATCGTCAGCGTAGTCAAGGTGTTTGAGTTCAGATGTAAGAGTCCATAAAATTCCTCCATTTCCCATCGATAAAGCCGCATTTAGCAAATCGCTGATCACCAATAAAAATAATATCTGTGAAAGAATGCAGCCTTGCCGAACCCCGCTTTGGACTTTGAATTCCTCAGTTTTCTTCTTTTATTCTTTAATTCGCTCCAGAATAATGCTAGCTGTTATCTTAGCCACAGCAGGCAACACGCAGATGCCTCTCCAGTTTTCGCACTGCATTAGACTGCCTTTTTTAGGGAGCTTGACCATTTGTTAGTCGCCTCAACTTGCAAACCGCGCTGTCAATTGCTTAATTAACTGAAATCAAACACGAAACTGAGCGACAGGGCATTTTTTCGAACAATATAAATCGCTTGTATTTTTCACGGACGTGATTGTAAGGATTGTAAGTTTGTTTATTATTGTTTAACATTAAGAATGAAATAATCTGGGCATAAGCTAGTGTCAAAATTGGAAGGAAATGCACTCAAAATCAGTCGACCTCTTGAAATGGGTCGTTAAATGTATCACAGTCGAGACTCGCATTGACAAATTGAATCAATCCCCCAAACAATCATGGCCTTTAATACTTTTTTGCGTCTTTGGAATGTTCTACCCTGTATAAGCCAATTTTTAAGGTAGACTACATGAAAGTTCCTCCAAAATATGATACTTTTCGTCCGAAGCAATTTGGTTTTCCTCCAAATTGATTACTCGATCAACTCGCACCCTGCTCGTTTCAATAAAAAACTGCTTCGATAAACAATACTCCCAAAAAGGTATACCACAAACAATTAAGCTCTATATATAAGAACATACGCTTCATTAGAATCAATAAACAAATAACACATGATATCAACAAAACACATTCGTTTTAAAACGGTTTCTACTTCTAAAAAAGTAACCAAAAGCCAATCAAGTTATTAACGATTCGAGAAAAACAAACACAGAAATAATAAAAAAATTATTCCTATGGGGGGTATCAATATCAATACATTCAAATGGCTATCGCCCATCGGTTTTTATGGCTTTGCACCATGTACTTTCATGTACATAATTATCAACTACATTTATTTATGAACAAGAGTGAAATGCTATAATTGAAGGCAAAGGTTTAAGTCTAAGACTGCACTTTTTATCGACCTGTGCCTTTTGCGTCAACCGAATTATTCCTATTGATATAAATTTAAATGTTTATGACGTGCCCACTCTTGTTGGGTAAACGCCAATTTGAAATATTTAGCGCAAAGAATACACCAGCGAAAATAAGATAGATTAACGTTGGAAACTCAATTCCAAAGTTCAGATTTTTTGTTTTGTTTTAAAAAGAAATTAACATCTCACTAAAATGCCAAGTAAATACAGATTCTTTTATATGAAGTGATCAAGTGTTCAAGTTTTTGCTTTTTATCTATTTTTTTGGGGGAATTCTGGTTTCTGTGTGTATTCTCTGTGTTTTTTTTTGTTGCGGCATTGATGTGAGAATGACGGGAAACTTTGCATTTCAGTGGAATATGATAGGCGAAACCACTGTATAAAGTTGTTGGCTGTTTAATTGTTGAATTGGAATAACTTATGTAAGCGAGTGCTGCGCGCCCTTTGTACTTTTTGACTTGTAATTGTTAGTGCCTAGGTACAAAGAGAGGGGGAATGACATATGCGACACATATATCGTTTTGTTCCATATTAACATTAGTCAACTGATTTCTACGTTGCCATGAAGTGCATTTTAAACCAAATCGAAGAGATTTCTGAGGTTATGTGCGCTCTTTCTCGATACATTTCTTAGATTTGTATATTTTGTGGCTTTTGGATATCTTATCACATTTGTTATCTTAGGTTTTGTATATGAAAATTGATTAAGCAGTCTGTTTTGTAACCTTTCGTTCTGTCTTTTTGAGTGTGTACTACTTGTTCGACATAAAATTGTCTGCTCTACTTACCTATTCGCTGTTTAGTAACAGCCGCCTGGCAGGTTATCTCTTGTAAAGCCTTTTTGCATTTTGCCTCGGTCGGGAAGTGAACCCTGCACCTCGGCTTTAATTAAGCAAGCGATTGTAACTTGCGCCAGTTGAGCGACGAGCAGTACAGTAGGTCACCAATTGCCGAATACAACAGAGAAGATGGCAGCAGCAATGTATGTTGCTTACAAGGTCATGTAGGTCTTATTTAACCTTCTTCGTTTTTTGTTATTTCTTTATCGCCAGCCATTATACTTCGAAATCTACAGAGTCGTAAGATGAAAAGGCTCTATTGTTAGGAAGAATGCTTTTGCAAACGGGTTTTTTTACCAGTTGGGGTGACATGACATTTTTCTATGAGTTTTTTTTAGCTGTCACTTGATTTCCATTTAACGCTGACATTGGGTCATATGAATAAAAACTAGCATTTGCTTTGAGCAAAAGGTTTTAGCAAAGCAAAAGCCCTTGGCAAATGCTTTGAATTGGTAGGTATGAATAAAAATCTAGGGTCGAATTACCGCACCCGTGATCGTATTGCTCGATCACGGATGCGGTAATTCAACCCCTAGTTTGCTAAAATAAGTTCGAAAATTCCAAAATTGCCTTTACTTCGCTGTACGTGTACTTGCCTTGCAATTTCTGTCAAACTTGACAACTGACAACTATCCAGTGGTTTGTTTATTTTGAATTTATTTTAAAATTTTTGTGGCAAAATTATCAAAAGTAAAAAAAAATCAAAGAAAAACTGAAAAGAAATAAAAAAAAAAAATATGCTGAGCCACTCTTCAGAATTTCAGTAGACGATGAGGAAATTCCATCTACGTCGTCTACTCCCAAGAGTGACCAAAATGAGTTGGTGTTTGTTCAGGCCATAGAAGCTGTAGGAAAGATTTTGCTAAGCAAATCCCAAACGCCAAATATCATGACCTTAAAAAAACGCTGCGCTTAAAAAGTGTGATTTTTTTTACTGTCTAGGTGCAAATTTAGAGCAAAGGGTGAAAAAATCTGACATGACGGCAGCGGGAAATATACCCATTCGTTTGAAGGAATCTGTTGGTTTTCCTGCACGAACAAAACTTAATTTAACTATTTATGAACAAAACATCGACAATTCACAATATTCTTAAATTGTTTTCTGTTAACAAGTTGCGTACAAAATATTTAGCAAAAGTTCTGAGGCAGCTAAATAGCAGACTCAGAATATGCATAGCATTTGCTTTGTCTGATAAGTTTTATTCTTACCGATCTGAGTAAAAGGTCCGTGCCGCCGCTTTTCGAACATATCAAAAATTGGAACTAACTCAAAATGGTTTTTATTCATACGAAACGTAGCAAATGCTTCGATTTTGACATTTCTCTTGAGTAAAAGCAATTGCTACGTTTTATGTCGTTTTCAATTGGTTTACTCGGGGATTCACTCATTCTGAACTCCAATGAAACAAGAAAAGTGCTTCTGGTTGAATGCAGAAATGTATTGGTGAAATGCCAAAATATAATCTACGGCTGCCATCAGCTGACTTGTATAAAATACACAAATTACAGTGCTTCTTGAGAAGCAAATTTCTCTTCTCAGAATCACCAGAAGAGTATTTTTTGTGCCAATGGAACGGTTTCAGAAGTGATTTTTTCGATTCCAGACTCTCCCGGACGCTTCTTTTTGCCCAACGGAAAACGACATTATTCATACGACCCATTCTAATGTGATACTCGATTGGTCTTCTCAGAGCACTTTTATTTGCTCTAGGTCACTTTGTATGTTCGATTGGTACGAAAACAGCAATCATTCCAATTTTAGATCACTTTTGCGAATCTGTGACTTTTTCTCAGAGTTGCTTGACGTTTACCCATAGATGTGCGTTTGCGTTTGACAAAACTGGTGGAGGTTTTTAACGTTTTTTGGAGATTTTTCAACTGCAAAATAGGCATTGCATCGAGTGGATCTATTTTTGTTAATTCTGTCGTCAAAAGGAAAACCCGCTTAAGGGGCCAGTTATAGCGACACGAAAAATGCAACCGAACAAAAAATCTTTTGCTTATTTTAACCACTTAAACTTAATTGTTGAACTCAATCTTGGTCTTAAAATGTTGCTTAGGAATTGTAAAGTTAGTTTATTAAAAAGAAAAAAGTAAGTAAATTATCTTCAATTTCAAGAATTCACTAATTTTTCTGTACGAAAAAAATCGTTTGTTGCCCCAGGGCCTCCAAACCTCTAAATCCGGCCCTGAACTGGTTGTTATAAGCGAGGTCGTTATAAGTGATTTCCACGTAAAGGAATGAATGAATGGAAAACGCATAGAAAAGTACCCAACAAAAAAGAAAGCAAGTGCCATTTTTATGTCCGATTAGACTCACAAAATCTGAGATCTGAGTGCAGAGTCTAAGAAGTCCAACTGATGAATATCGTATAAGTGCTGCTAGTTATTCTGTGATTGTTGGAAGGCGGGCAGTGTCAAGAAATACTTTATTGGCGTCCGAGCTTTTGAATGAATTTTAGTATGGAAAAGGCTAGTTCCCATTGGAGACCCTTTTGCGTAGCAACCACCGCAACCGCCGCACTTCCCTAAGTGCCGAGAGAAAGATAAAGGACTAAACTCTACACCCTCGTACCAAATTCTTAATCACGTCACTGTTTACCGTAACTTGCTCTAAATTTCACTATAGTGGCCTGAGAACATTGCTATCGGATCGTTTTGTTTCAAATTGAGTCATATCTTACTTAAGGTGGCGCTACAGTCCGGGATGGACCTGGGCCTATTGAGTCATATCATGCTCAGAAATTATGTTTAATGAAATTCCTCTCAATTACATTTTCTAAATGGTCGCCGTCACTTTGTGATTCAAATAGAAACGTATACGTTTCGGTTGCACACTTGACCCCATGAGAACAATGAGAACATTCCCAACGGCAATTAAGATCAAATTTGAACGGCCTGAGATTTAGTGTCCAATGCCCTGTCCAGTTGCTTCTCGATTTTAATATCTCTATCTCGCTATGTAATTCAATCAGTGTATGAGTACTTCTTCTTTAAGCTGAAATTAAATTCAATTAAGCTCTCTTTTTTTTAACAGAGTATAAAAAATTATGATTTCCAACCTCCTTAAGAAGAAGAAGCTCTCCTCTTGCGCTGGCACGCTTGAGATGCAATAATTATACTTTCAACATTGTAATGGACTCATATTTTCTTACTTTCAAATCAATTGAAACAACCTCCTCCCCCTCCTATCACCAATTGGGGTATAAATTGCATTTGCAGACGTTGGGCACCACTTTTTTTGTTCGTTCCAATTAAATTGAACTCTTAGTCTGGCTTTCCCAAGGTAACGCTTCATCTACTTACAAAGTCCATGAGTCTTTATCAGCTCCAGACTGAACGGAGGAATTATTTTTAAACTCTTTCCTTATCGATGCGATGTGATAATTTCCAGCGAAAACGAAAACTGGGCACTACCCCGATTGATAACTGAAATTAGTTTGGAAATGCCCCCGCGTTTGCCCTTGAAATGCCGATAACAATGCATGCGACAATAAATTGAAAGAAATTATTTGTCGTCGTCTTATCGCTTGCAAAGCGAATTAAATTGCAATTGAAGCGGATCTTCTTGTTGGTATAATAATAGACGGTCAACGACGACCGACGCCTCAGTGATTAGCGAGCATTTTATCAGTGTGATGGTCCGTTGTCCGTCTCATTGTCCACTTAAGCATTCCGCCACCGCGAACAATATATATATAAATCGATAAATTGTATATGAGAGTGTGTGGACTACAATTATTGTCAATTTTATTTGTGGCGGTTTATTTGGTTTTCATCATCGTATACGCTTTATTGGGCGGCTGATTAGATTAGTCCTAATTAAGCGATAATGGAGCATGTTCATGTGCTGTTCGTATTGAATGAATTCTAACAGTGTGGCAAGGTTCAAGATGCATTAGATGTGATTTGAAACGAGAGATGTGGGGTTTTCGTACCTCTAACTTAAGAACCGACTTTGACTTGTTTGAGTTGTCAAATGTTTACTTTTTCAGAGCACCAGCTAAATTCCCTATTCGCCAGTACAAACTATGAATACAGATGACGCTCATAGCCAGCACTTGTGCATGTTTACTTGAATACTCCCATCAGGTTCTCATAAACGAATATGATACCGAAAAGGAACTCCAAGCCATCGCCACTTTTCCTCTATATTGCACATAAACGCTGCGAGTTTGAAATATAAATCGCTCACTTTGCAGTAACTCCATGTTCGCAGAAAGTTTGTCGAATCGCCGTCGTCGGATTACTGAAACTATATTGCTGCAGCGCGCCTCTGTATCTATAATTGCATGCAAAAAAGCGGATGTTCATAATGATCATGATAATGGACACTTTGGTTAATAAAGTCATTTTTTTTTGAATGAAACTGTATTGCAAAGGAGATGATAATAATGTGGGGAGACGCGACATAATGCGGAGGAGGAGTACGTACAGTATTGTGAATGAGGAACCAATTGTTGGCTCAAGTGTGTTCTTGCTCATTATGCACATAGTGCAATGATGCTTGTGCATTTTGAGTGGTGTGGCTGGCCTCTGTTGTTCTGCTCGTATATGATGAAGTGCAACCAACCTCTTAAGTGAGTTTTGTGTTTGGTAATTGAAGAAGTACTTGATGTCGTAACTATACACGGACGGGATTGAGGGAAATCTGTGGTTTGTGGTGGATTTATTTTTTTATGAGGAAGTGATTGTTTATGTCGATACGGGTTGGTGTCATATTTTGATCATAACGTCAGAATTGTACATGATTCCAATAAACTGACGAAGAAAGTTGCGTGAATTTTGAAATAAACACGGGTGTGGTTATGGGAAATGCAGTTCATAGGGAAAGTTTGACCGATTACGCGCGGTTGTTTATGAAGTTTTTTTTTTTTTGAACAATTTATGCAACCCATTGCAGGGTCAGGAGTCAACATTAATGGAGTGTTGTGTTTGCATGTGCAAGGTGCATGCAGTCACCTTTTGACTACCATTAACTTGGTGAGCAATGAATAACGTGTCATTCCAGCGACTGAATGACGCTTGACACGCAACAAACGAATAAAAAATGATTACGTTATTGCGTTGTGAAGCTCTATTGAACGTTTTATTTGCAAATCGTTTGATTTTTATTTGATTTAACGATTTAATCTAGAACTAAAAAGTAAACCATAACGTGACGTCCCATTTCAAGCCTTTAACTACTATCAAAAAATCACTATAGACTGTAGAGAATATACCTTGGTTACGTTCCTGGATATTGAGAGAGCATTTAACAACGTCGAACCAATAGCAATTATAGACGCGCTGACGAGCCTTGTGGCTCACTGGTGGACCAGTTACTTACTAATAGGTTCATCAACTCAAAGCTCGGAGATTCGTCCGCAGAGGGACACCACAAGGAGGTGTGATCTCCCCCCTTCTTTGGCACCTAGTAGTGAATGAACTACTCCTAATACTGGAAGGGAAAGGGTGTAAGGTAATTGCCTATGCAGATGACGTTGCTATTGCTGTCTCAGGGAAACACCTTAATACGCTTAGGGATCTGATGCAAAACACCCTCTCTAAGCTCTTCAAATGGACTTCAAAATGCGGCCTGGGAGTTAATCCCCAGAAAACGGAACTAGTCCTCTTCACAAGGAAATACAAAATTCCGTACTTTGCTCCTCCAAAACTAAATGGCATCTCCTTGGTGATAACTGGTAAGGCCAAGTACTTAGGCCTCATTCTGGACAGCTAGTTGAGCTGGAAACAAAACATTTCGAAAAGAGTTAAAAAAGCCACTACGGCTCTGTACTGCTGTAAAAAAGCTATAGGAAGTAAATGGGGTCTTCAACCTCGCATTACACATTGGCTCTACATATCGGTCATAAGACCTATACTTACGTACGGCGTGATCGTTTGGTGGTCGGCACTTGAAAAGGCCATCCACCTTAACTGCCTCAGTCGCGTACAACGATCGGCATGTATCTGTATTAGCGGAGCTCTCAGAACCACTCCAACGGCGGCTCTGGACATTTTATTCCATATGTTACCGTTAGATATCTATTGTAAACAGGTGGCAACAAACGCGGCCACCCGCTTGAAGGCAATTCATCTGTGGACCAGCAGACAAACTGGCCACTCGTCCATTCTGAATAAAATAGGATGTATACCAAAAGACACTGATTACACCCTCCCTCAACTTCAGTTCAACAAACACTTTGAAACCTGTATACCCTCCAGAGCTGACTGGGGGAGAGTTGCAGGTTTACGAAGGGAATCCATCTGCTTTTACACAGATGGGTCAAAAACGAAAACAGGAGTGGGGGGTGGTGTGTTCTCCCAAGATCTGGATTGTAAGATCTCCTTCCGACTTCCTTTGAAGGATTTTGTTGGCTTAATTTTACGTAGTAACATACTACAGTGGTTGACCCTAATGTCTGTTCTCAAGCTAGAGTGATATAGAGAAGACCAGTACTTGTTCTGTATGTCACAGTTTAGTGATTTGTCCAACAGGTTTGTAAGGAGCAACGAAGAGTTATAGATTAGGTCCCTAGTATCTAATAATTTAATCTCAATTACTGCTTGTCAACCGTCTTAACGAATTTGTAAGTACATTGTTGATGGTTGGCAACGCTAGTTCACTATAAAATCGACCAATGTTCTGCATAATTTTCTGATGCGTTGCTGATTTGTCGGTATAAAATCGATCTTAAACCTTGCACCACAAAAAAAGGACTCCAATTGCGTTAAATCGCAGCCCCGCTGAGACCCAGCGACATAACCAAAACGTCCAACTGCACGATTATTGAACTTTACAGCGTTTGACAAATTCTGACTTGAAACGCACAACTTGACCTATAGCACATCTCTTAAACCACATATAAACCCCGCTACCTAGCAATTTACTAAATATTTTCCATCCTATTCCATTCCATTAGACTTTAACTAAATTTTGTATTTTTTCTACTCGCAGGTGTTGGCCTGGTCCTCCGCAAGATGGGTAACAGCGTCTCACCAACTGTCGATTTGGCCAAGGATGGTGACACCTACACCTTTACCACCAGCTCAACCTTCAAGACCACTACAATTTCCTTCAAATTGGGAGAGGAATTCGATTTGGAAACCCTCGATGGGCGCAAGGTGAAGAGCATCTTCACTTTGGACGGCAACACTCTCACCCAAGTGGAGAAGGGCGACAAGCCAACAACCATTATTCGTGAATTCAGCGCCGATTCCTTGATCGCCACCATGACCATTGGTGATGTCAATTGTGTCAGGACATACAAAGCTGTCTAAGGTGATCCGCACTCAAAAGACCGTCCATTAACAACAACAAAATTAAACGCAACAACAACTGCAACTGATGAAACTGGACTAAATCGTAATAAAAATTAACTAACTAACATCACTAAGCGTAGATCGTTTTTTTTTTACATTAATAATTATTATATTATTTCTAAATCCATGGAAATTGACTGAAAGAACTAACAATTAAATAAATTATTTAACAAAAAGAAAAATAGAGGAACAAAAAAAATGTCATGTGTTCAAAGAAAGTTACATTCTGTGTGAAAATTTCCATCTCTGCTTTATATTGCACTTTTCATTTATATTTTAAACTTTAAAATAGAAATATTCCTAAAAATACTAAAGCGCTTTCTATTTTGTTATCTTTTTCTTTTTTTTTTGTAATGGTCGAATAAAGGTTCTGTATTATTTTCAATATAGAAGTCTGCACAAAAATTTGAGACCAACTTATCCGAACAAGTGTTTAAAATGCATTTATAGTTAGATATAAAAATAAATGAAATGAGAAAATATTTTACGATTTTTGCTATGTGAAATAGAGGAATAGTTGTGAAACAAGAAAATGTAATAAAAACAAGATATTCTCAGATGTTGTGTGGTGCATTTCTTCACTCTAAAAAGTGGGGTTGAGGTTAACCGATTGTTTTAGGTTGGCCGCAAACCAACTTTTGTTGTAAGTATCGGAGATTGAGAATCCGTTTGTATAGATAACATGCGCATCAATTTTATTCTGCTTGACTAAACCCATTATGTTCAAGAAATGGATGCCAGTCACTGGACTTTGTAGTAGAAGAGGGAGCATGCTAACGTGTATATTAGTAGAAGAATTAAAAATCCTCTTCCATGCGCTTGGTGTGAAGAAACATTTTAGAATGACGATCAAAGTTCGAGGGATTCGAATGCTTACTTACTTACGCTCCAGTCCGAGGTGGATCTGTCCTTAACCAGTACGCCTCTCCAGTTAGCTCGGTCTTTGGTTGACTGCCTCCAGTTGGGCACTCCAAGTTGGTTGAGGTCCCCTTCCACTTGTGCGCGCCACCTAAGGCGAAGTCTTTCTCTGCTGCGTTGGCTCTCTGGGTTGGAGTCGAAGACTTTTACTGTTGTCCATTCGGTCTACATGTCCTATCCATCTCAGATGGCGTATTTGCACTTTTCTGACCAGGTCGATGTCGCTGTACAGCTCGTAGAGTTCGCTGTTGTATCTCCTTCTCCAAATCCCATCAACGCAAATGGGACCGAAAATCACTCGAAGAATTTTGAGTTCAAAACGTCCAAGGATATCCTCATCCGCCTTCGATATTGTCAATGCTTCTGCAACATACAGCAGGAGTGGGATGATAAGGGTCTTATATAGAATCTCCTTGATGTTTCTTGACAAGGCCTCACTTCTTAATTGCCTTCTTTGGCCAAAGAAACAGCGATTGGCAAGTGTAATTCTTCGCCTGATCTCTGCTGTGATGTCATTTACAGAGTTTACAGCGGACCGAGGTAGATAAAATCCCTAACAACCTCAAAGTTACAAAGTTACAATTATGTCAATGTCATCTGCGTATGCCAGTAATTGTACAGACTTGTAAAAAATTGTACCTCTGGTGTTGGCTAGCGTGTTTCGCATAATTTTCTCAAGAATTATGTTGAAAAAATCGATTGAAAAAGTTTTCGAATGCACAAGTTCTTAAACTTTCGATGTTTCGCCGGCAGATCTAAATCATTAGCGCTAATCTCCTTAATGGAGATGTACGACTTGATTCAACCATCTCATTCTAGAGATTTGATGGCATAGATTATATAGCACGTCTTAGAAGTCGGTATAAGGACATGTAATCCGACAGATGGTTGTAACTGACAAAGCCAAAATATTAGAAGAACTCATGCAGAGTACAATAAGCACAGAAATATGTCTGAGCCATTGAATCCAAAGTGCAACGCAGTCGGTCAAGTCGAACACAAAAACTTAATATTATGCCGTACCTATATTTGATTGTATTGAGGTGGTCGCCAAAATTCTTGTTATATTTTAGTTTTAATAAAATTTGAAATAGGTACAGCGAGTTCTCGATATTTCCATCACTATATTCGAAACCACCATAAAAATTACTTCATTGAGAACACCTCTGCGAATAAAGGAAGGCTACTAGTACATTTTTTCTTTCCGTTCATTTCTGAGTGATTTATCATGTACCTGAAAACCTCTGGGGTCGAATCGCCTCGTCCATGAACGAGCATTACGTTGACGGAATTTAGTTGATTTTAAATGTGAAACAAAAACAAATTCCGTCACGTAATGCTCGCTCACGGACGACGCGATTCGACCCCTGGTCACTCTTGGGAATTGGGATTGTCGATTATTAATTTTATAGCGAATCGTTGTTTCTAATATCGGTATTCACCACGAGTCTCGAACAAGATCGATGACCTTAGGTCTGTTCCTGTACTTTTAAGTCTTACGAATTTTTACGAATTCTTACGAATTTTACTCAATTGTCGTTCCTCAACTCGAAAAATTCGTAAAAGAGGCGGCTTCGAGAGAGCAAGATATTTCCCCTCCTACTAGTTTTTACTCAACAAATGGAGAGCGTTCAAGTATCTATTTTAGTAAGTCTGACAACTGACTGACTTGATGTATCTCAGTTTTGATTGGCCTAGATCGGTCACATGGGCAGCTGTTTCAGTCAACTTAGTTTTCGAACCTGACGACTGATGAGGATGATTTTTCTTACCTTTGTGACTCCAAGCAAAGTCTATTGTTTTTACAGAACTGCTGATTCAAGTGCATATGTGACAGAACTAGTTCATGAAGACGAATCCATAAGAGATGCCCACAACCTGGTGCCCGATGTATTAATGGAACAGATATACCTACGTATGTGTCTAACCATGAAGAAGATGGGGATAGGAAACCGGTTCGGTCCGTAACGCAATGAAACTATTACTTATGAAACTAAGAAAAATTCTGAAACCTTCAAAAATGTCCCTAGTTCAAACTTTTTTCATAATCCAATGAAATACGAACAGCTTCATTAGCCTGGTTGTTACTCATTTTTCCGACTATTTTCCTACAGAAAAAAAACTTTGTTTTGAAATTGGATTATGCGAAAATTTTTATCAAACCGTTTTTAAAATTAACATTTTGATCTACAACACATAAGGAAATAAATTATTTTACGTCAATTGTGAATATGTCATCTCCTTTCAATTGCACACTTTCAGGCAGTTGTAGTGTAACCTGCACCAATATTTCTCTCGTAGATGGCAGCACAGCCATTTTCAAACGAACACAATTCATAAGCAAATCATATTGTGAACTAAATCAAACTCGCCGCAGTCGTTTGTCAACAGAAATGCGATTGGGGTTGAACTCGCATAATCTACTAAACCTTGAAAAATAGTCGTTTTGCCGGTTGGCGGTTGCGTCTTGCGTATGACGTTTTTTTACTCGTTTCGATTTTTTAGGGTCCAAGTCCATTAGCATTTGCCGGTAGATATGCATCGCATGTGCTGTGCACCTGTAGTATTCTAAAGTAATAGTTTTACAATTTGTTTTCTTGCAAGACTGGTTTGGTTACTCATTCCATTTGTTGTTGATTTTCTCAATTTGCTTTTGCATACGCAAAAAGGACAATTTACGTCGTGGTGACTGCGTATGAATGTTATTGGACAGTGCTTATTAAAGTGAGTGTTTTCAAACTGAAAGTGCATCGTGGTTTAAAAATTAAATAAAATACTATATTGAAGCCAAAGTAAACACAAACAGCATGTTCCTTGAAATTAGTCTGAATTTCAGTTATTAGTGCCAAAGCAAACGGTGAGTTAATGTACTTTAATTGGATGTACGGTGGGACTAAGAGTCAGAAGGGCGTTCAGTTTCAGTAAGTGCGCATTGATATTCAACAATTCAGAGCGATTACCTCACAGGCTGATTGAAAATTCAAAATATTGATTTTTCAATTGAAAAATTCTCAACCCTTTCGAATTCGAGGTGAAGGAGGGTGAACTAAAGTGAAAGTGCCTAACCTGTCGAGACAATGTCAACGAACTTTTTTTTTATGTATCGCTCCATCGTACATCATCGCTTCTGGCCAACTGGTTCTATAAAAGATGATGTCACGTGAATGAAGTGGAGCTGAAAGGTATCTTCAACCTTTGCTGTGTAAAGTGATTTTGGAAGAGTGGAAGTCAAGTTGGTGGAAATAACGCCGCTGGGTTTTTATTGATCTAAATTTTCAGTTAGGGGTTACATAAAGGAAAATGTCATAGGTCGTAAGGGGGGTTGTGTTGTGTACCTATGTGTGCAGTCAAGAGGAAGGTGATGTGTGTGAGAGCAGGAAGTAAAAGATGATGGGTACTTATACAATTTTTTTCCTTATTATGTAACAACACGAGGACCACTCTTCAGTGCGCAAAATTTCAATGAGGCTGTAACTTAGAAGTCACTTTGTTTTGCGAGTTTAGAACATAGTAGGTCTGTTCCTTTACATCTTACGAATTTTTACGAATTCTTACGCATTTTACTCAATTGTCGTTCCCTAACTCGAAAAATTCGTAAAAGAGAGCGGCTTCGAGAGAGCAAGATATTTCCCCTCTTACTAGTTTTTACTCAACAAATTTCTTTGCGTAAGAATTGAAACGACTGTCAGGCGCCTGAAAATTAACAGCTGATTTGAATTCGTTGTTCTATTTGGCGTGAACTATCTGTCATTTTTCACAGGTTACTACAAAAGCGTTCCTTTACTTTTGCGTAAGTTTCCCTTTTTGTGAGAGAATTCATCCCCTCCACAGGCATTTTTACAGTCTTTTCCATTTTACTACAAAAGTAAAGGAACAGACCTAGTATCAACGAATATTATAAATTTCATAAACTAGGTAGATAGAGTCTCGTAGTTTTTGTACTTAATTCGTGATACCGATAGAAACAGCTTCGGATTTGTGTGATTTTCTAGGACTGGCGAATTTTTATAGCATTTGCTTAAAATGTGTAATCATTGCACTTTGCTTTGCGAGTGATTATAACTTACCGATTGACCAATCCAATTAAAATATTATTATTAACGATACAGTTATTGAAGAGGTAAATGAAATTAAATAATTAAAATTAAATAAATTATTAAATGAAACTAAATACCTGGCTGTTGTAATAGATAGACACCTAAAATTCGATAAGCACTTAGATAATGTAGGTATGTAAAAAAAAATAGCTACGAAGACTGGTTTCTTTTAAAGAATTTGGAGTAATTTATCTATAAGTAGTGCAATTAAAATTTGTAATGTTTCGGTAAAAACCCACTTTGAGTACTGCTCAACTGTTCTTTTTTTTTGGAGATATCCAATTTCTAACAAGACTTCAGAGACTACAAAATAGAGGAATGAGATGTATACCTACTAACGAGCAATATGTTAACACCTATTCAGCAAATGGTTACAGCTTTAAAATGGTTAACTTAAAATCAAAGAACGAAAATGAATGTACTTTTATTTATCTTTAAAATTAAGAATAAGTTGCTTCCTAATTATTTAAATAGTCACATCGTTTATGTATCTGATATTCAACCCTATAATCTAAGAAATATAAATGATTTCCGACTTTCGGTTCCGGTTTTTTCCTCAAATAGATCGCAGAATGTGTTAATTTATAAAGGACTGAAATTATTCAACAGTCTTCCTAATACATTAGAAGATGAGCACTTTAGAACTTTAAAAAATATGTTAGTAAACTATATACAACTGAACTTTACATACCTAAAACACAAATTTTCAATTTATTTTTTAAATTTGTAATTTACTTTTTCATTTGTTTAACTGGCAAAAGAATATATAAATTAAGAATCTATCTTATCGAGCTTTTCAATTAGCTGCTTAGACTCGGCATAGAATTATTGATCCCTTACACATGTGAAAAGCTAAGCCTTGAAACAAAACTTTTTTTTTTTTACAATTTGAACGAAGCTCGAGCACGTTGAGCATGATCTGATTCGAGTGTGCTAAGCGCATCTGATTTAATTGTGAAATACATTTGAGTACTCACTAGTTACTAGATATCATATGGCTAGAAAAATTCTTTAGTCTGCTGAACTTTTTGTCGATCTACTAGATTTTTTTTTTAAATCGACTTTTTTGTCTTTGACAGCCAAAATATTCTGTGCTCAGATTTTTACTCAAACTGCTCCGAACCGAAAGAAGAAAACAAATATAAATTCAGAGCTCTGATGGGTCTGAGTAAAAAAAGAAATACGGCCTTATAGTTTGACAGATATGATTCTAAACTAAGAAAGAAAATCGTATAATGACAGCTGTAGATGAAAAAAGGGTGACTGCAGTCTTATGCGGAACGTTGATAACGGCTGTCAAGGAAAATGGGAGTTATATTGTTTAAGCAATTTCATTTATTGTGGAAGTCTCTTTGACAAATGAGTGACCTGCGTTCTGCTTATTGGCCAACAAGGTCGTACTATTGGCAACTGCTTGATTAATTTGTCTACAGTAATAAGTAATTGATCTTTGCGCGTATAAGCCATCAACGACGTTGCACGCTTTTTGAATACCATAGGTAAAAAAAGAAGCCTCAAATACCTAAAAAAAGTGTTACTTATGAAAAATAATAGTTTTACTTTAGAAACACAAGTCTAACAATTTCCGAAGTATGTTAAACCTTAAATACTTTTACACTACTAAATTAAAGTACGTATAACTTGTAGAATTTCGTAACTTAAATTTTAATAAGTGTTTATTAAAATAGATACAAAACCGGCCTTCTACGTGCCTTGAGCATTTTAAGTCTTGTAAATGTATTCTTTTAAGTACCTACCTTAAAAAGTTCGACTGACTCTGACAAGATTATTCTTATGATCTATTCTAATGATCTTATAATAAGAGTACTACGAGACCTAGTTTAAGTCTTAGGAATTACATTAGAAAAGTGTCCAAGTCTACTTTAAGGGTCTTATGAGAGGTTTTTGCAAATTTGAGGAGTTTAAGTCTAAGAATAATGTTATTTGGGTGTGCCTAAGCAGAAGTAGGTTAAAATGGGTAAATTCAAAATACTAGTTCACTAAGCCCGAGAAAACGACTGGCCCAATTTATTTAGGGTTCTTATGGACTGAATTTTTAACGAGCAGTCTTTGAGATCATGTACAGGGTGGTAAACGTACAATTTTTGAAAAATTGAGTATTCAGTTGACAGTCACATTCAAATGGCCATTTAGTTATGTTAAGATTACACTTTTGAATTTGGCAACATTTTTGAAAACAGAGTTTTTTTTTAAAACCGCATCTTCTTAAAATACTTCTGAACTTAAGAACTGATAAGATACAATTTTTTAAAGTAAGTAAATGGATATCAAAACATCTCCGCAAATAATGTCTGCATTATTTAATGAACTTATTTGACCTTGACATTCACTGCGCAAATTCACTCACAAAATCCATATACGGAACAGGTGGCTAGCTACTAAATAAAGAAACACTTTCATTACCCTCTTGACACTGCGAGTTTGCCTCCCTATCATCGCCATGCTAATAAATTGATAAGGCGTTAATTTATCGAATTATCAATTAGATGATAAAATGCGTGCATAACTAATTACACACCGCTTGGAATTATTAAAAAAGGAAACAACTACACTCATTTTTGTCCCCATTTGAGGGTGGAGGGTGACGTTAGTATCTTGCTAATGACGAAGGAAAAAACAAACAGTGCAGAAGTTATCGGCGATAAGGTTTGCGGAGTCATGCCAGTCACAATCACAATAGCAAACACAAACAGCCGACACTCTCAAGACAATGTAATGGTTGTTTTTCAGTTATAGCCTGGAATGGTAGTACGAAGCAACATACGCTTACGCATATAAAAGAAATAGAAATAGAAATTCTTATGCCTATTTGGAGAGCAGTAATTTAATTAAATACAAGCATAGTTGTATTTAAAGTGTAAGAATTAAAAAGTGTTGCCGATTGACACAAATTAAGTGTTTGATCTAGATTAAAGCCAGAAAAAACGCATTCCATTCCAACTGAGTGCATCAGTGCAGTGATTCCAACAAAAAAAAATAAAAAATTAAAAATATGACAGCTGAGAGTTCGGGGTTAGCAAATATAGACCGCTATACAAAAGAACAAATCATTTTAATTTTTGAGCAATATTTTAAAAATAAAGAAGGTTTGTCAGCTACAGACCGCAATTTTCGTTAAAAATAAATCCGTCATAGTGATTTTAAACTATATCAACTGTAAAAGGAATAATTGAAAAATTCAGGGAGACTCTAGAGTAATTGTTGAAAAACAAATGCATCCACAACGCCTGATAGTTTGGTGCAGATTTTTTTAGCTGGAGGCATTATCGGATCATTCTTCTTCGAAAATGCGGCTGGTCAGGCAGTAACAATTCTTTATAGTAACGCGATACCCCAGTTTTTAGTGCCTAGATTACAAGATGTGGATGTGACCAACATATCAACAGAGTAACAATTCAATTACTGCATGAGTCAATTTTTTCTAATCGTGTAATTGATCCTTTTTGCGATCAGAATTGGCCATCCAGATCTAGCGATTTAACGCCATTAGACATGTTTTTTTTTAAAATCAAAGGTGTATGTAAACAAAAGCCCACCACCAAATTTTAGCCTTATAATTAAAAATCTGTATTTCCTATCAAAATTTAACTTTGCTTGAATTGTGGGACACCCTTTAAAATAAATATATAAATATTTTGACGCGACAGGTCTGTGGGACCCAGGGCCTAGCTTCTCACAACCATTCGTTTTGTGTGAGTTTTCAATTTTTGGGACTGGAATTGGGAATGGAAGGGATCTACAATTTTACGCCGAGTCCAAACGGCTAAGGGGCCAGTTATAGCGATACGAAAATATTTCTTTTGCTTTTTTTAACCACTTAAACTTAATTGTTGAACTCATTCTTGGTCTTAAAATGTTGCTTATGAATTATAAAGTTAGTTTATCAAAAAAAATAAGCCAATTATCTTTACATTTTCGAAAAAATAACATTTATTAATTTTTCTGTACGTAAAAGTTTTTTCGTTGAGGAAATAAATGAATTCTTTTTCTATAAAAATTGAAGATAATTTACTTACTTTTTGTTTGATAAACTAACTTTACAATACCTAAGCAACATTTTAAGACCAAGATTGAGTTCAACAATTAAATTTAAGTGGTTAAAAAAAAGCAAAAGAAAATTTTTACGATTTGGTTTTTCGTGTCGCTATAACTGCACTCTAATTGAGAAGCTCTTTCATGACAGTTTTACGCTCTCGGATGTTTGTCATACTTTTGCGAGAGGTGGCGCAGTGGAAAATACCTTAAGATGTAATTTGGTTCTTTCGAGATTCGAACCGGAGACTCCTCGTTTAATAGTCTAATAAACTAACTTTAAGCCACTACGCCACTTTATATAATAAAAATAAATTTACATCCAAATATTTATGGTGGCGCATCAAGCCAGAGAAACAGACGGGAGAAAAATAAGTGCTGCCAATGTGATAGGGTTAAAAGTCGAAAAAATCGGAATAAAAAGGACTTAAATTTGAAACTCAATTTTTCCATGTGAAATTGTAGTTTGGGGTGAAAGCAAACGTAACTAATATGTTTTTTTCTGCTGGCTTTGGAGTTCTAGTGGGCGTGTCTTCATCAAGGACTTTACGCTGGAAGTTCAGACAGTCGTGGGGAAATTCGAATGGTTTGATTCACTTCGCGATTTTTATTTTGTTAATTGATACACAATCCGATCACCGCTGAAATGAGAATTTACTAAGACTGTTATACTTTTTGATGTTTATTAAACGTTTAATAAAGGCGGCGCAATGGGAAAATGCAATTTCCGTTTTCGGGGCTTTGAATTTGGAACCCCTCATTGCAAAAATTAACCACTGCACCCTTGTTATTGAACAATCCTTTCCAAGGAAAAGCAGCCAAATGCCACTATAGTAATGTCAAAATAGGAATCTGTCATAAGAAAAAAAAAACAAAGAAAAAAGGTGTATAAGTCATTGACATACTATACATGGACTGCCAGTGAAATGTTAGTTTCATACAAACCTGCGAGGAAAAATGAAGCAAACATAAGCACTAGCCCTTTTGGTTTGGTGCGGCGAAAGTATGAAACCTCTGAGCGCCATCGCTATTTTTTACATAGAACACAGTGCCATCCATTGTAGAAAAATTGCAACCGCGCAAAACAACGATTTATTCAAATTATTTCAAACATTCTTCTATTTACTACAGATGACATACTCAGCACTTAAACAAAATCACACAAATTGCTCGATGACATTTGAGTGTTTCCAATTCTCTCCGCCGTGAACCAAAAGGGCTAGTGCTTATGTTTGCATAAAAAAAAATTGGCTGCTAGTATAGTATGTCAATGCATGTATAGTATGCCAATGCTTAGCGTCCTTCATAGATACATCGGCAAATTGCGATTAATGTTTCAACATATCACTGTAGCGACTCACTTCACGCCAACTCAGCAACACTCCACTTGAAATCCCACATAGGTGTGTTCTCGATGGAGAATAATACATGTATTCCGGCATTGCCATCCCAAACAAACCAATCATTATAATTTTCTCTGTTCTCCACTCAGATCCATGACGTATTCTCTAGTAGGTATACCTACACTTTGTGGAACTTTGGCTATACACAGCGAGCAGCAAGCACTGCTGCCGGACAACGGTCTACTCGCGTTAGACCGGCGCTTTTGTCTCCAGTTGGCGATCAATTCTCCACGCGATCTAACGTCGTTGTTCGTGCTGTCATCACTGTTTTCATTTGAACCGCCAACAGTTGGTTAGGCTCCCCCCAATCCCTCTGCTTGTCTGGTTGGTCGGTTTATCGTGAACCATAAGCATCGTACGACTGTCGTGTAAGCATTATACAAAAAAAACTAATAATACCAACATTTTTGAAGTTCAACTTACAAGCTACATCATTTGTTCTTTGTCTGTGCTGTTTTGTTAATTATAAAATTCCCACGTAAATCGTTGTTTTTTGTGAAAATTCTTCCCCCCGCCATTGAACTATTTATCGACTTCGGCAGATGATATAGTAATTACCTAATCAAATTTATGCGCCCTGTGCCTTGTTTTGGTAATTCAAATGCTCAGATTTTACAGTCCATTTAAAGCGCGTTTATTGGTGTCACCGTGGCGTGCATACAGTTCACATTGTTTCGAGCAGTTAGCGAAATTAATTCGTCGTTACTGCTCTCAGCTGTGCGGTGTCACAGTTTTGTTTGGAGTGGTTTTGCGGTTGATGTGATTCGGCAAAAAAAACAAAAAGGCGATATTTCTATCGATATGAAGCGATCGAACCACTAAGTCAAACAAAATGTTTTTCGCTTATGTAATCGTAATTGAATTTTGCTACGATCGTGAGGAGACGATCGCATTTCAATAATTTAAATATTGCATGCGACGATAATTTGCCGATTAAAAAAAATAAATGGTTTAAAGTACGCTGAATTTTGCGATAACCTAGAGTAGGTAAACAAAAGTGTATTTTGTAATCGTGTCATACTTGACATAATATACGTGGGCTTGGAAACACCGATAAAGTTTCCAATTTCGGAAACGGTGACATTTGATCTGTGCAAATGGCAACGTCCCTTATAATTTTACAGATTTATGAGCTTTTGACATTTTTTACAATGAATGTTAAAACTCTTTTATGACTGGTTCTTAAAACAACATGTGACTGATGACATATTGCAAGTCAAATGGAGGCGGTGTGATCTTTTCGAAGTGCAATGTGAACGGAATTGATTTCTGTGCAATCGACTGCTAAAGCGAGTATTAGTCATTCTAGGTGTACCTTTTTATACATATCAATTCATGGTCAATGACTTTTAGAAATTAGTGTCAGAAGAAAAATATACCTAGACTCATACTTAGGGTAAACAGGGGCTCAGTCGGCATTCCGTCTTTTAAACATGATTTTTTTGTGTCAAAAAAACTTTTTTAAATCGAAAATCATCAAAAGTAAGTGCGAACGAAGCCTAACTAGTTTCAAGCTAAACAAAATTGCAATTAAATTAATCTTTATTGGTATCAGGCTTCTGTCAAATGTTATCATGTATGTACTCCAAATATTAATTCGGGCTTTAATATTGCATCTGTCATCTGTCAAATTCTGACATTCGGATACCTAGTTTGTGTAAAACGTCAACTAGATTTGTCTGAACTAGGTAAGTTGAGTTGTTGTTGTAAACTCACGGTTTATTATTTAACCGGATTTTCTTGACTAGATTTGTCGGCTACCCCTCCATAAACGTCAACTGCAAAAACTAATCACGTGACCAATCTGGGCCAATAAAAACTCAAACACTCAGTCAGTTGTCAGACTAACTAGGTTTCCGAACGTCCCCAATTGAACACAACACAACTTAAATCTATTCCAATCAACACACCTTCTCATTAAATCAAGTCATCAAAGTAGCGAGTGATTCCCCACTTGCGATGAGAAGTTGTTGTACTCAAAACATAACACTTTCCCGCAAAGAAAGAATGGACATTTTACCAATTTGTGCCTCAAAGCATTCCCTTAAGAAATATAATGTTTAGTCCAAAAATTTGAGGAATAAATCTTATTATCCAATGCCATCATGTTATCTTATAAAAACATCTGTTAATCGATCTTCCTTTTGACAGTTTATAATAATATATGGGGCAAAACAATACATTTCTATTGAGATTGTACAATATTTTAACTGACAGGAAGCTCGTATTTTCATTTTACACTTTTAACGACATATTGAAATTTACCACGAAATTCCCCATCACTGTTAAACGACTTATTCTTCTTTCGATGCATGCCGCGTTTCAAATATGTACGCAATTTAAAAAATGTCACGTAATTTATAAATATTTTGATCACCATAAAATCTTTTCTCTCTAACTAATGACGTTTTTGGTGGAAGAAAAAAAATGCCCTGTCACATCTAGAAGTACTGCTTTTGTGTTTTCTATGTTTCATTGAATAAAAAAGTGGAATATTTAAAAAAAAATGTCCCGATCTCATCATCAGACACTTGCTAAATGTCAAAATGGATTGTTTGTTTTGTTTTTTTAGTAACAAAATTTACGTGAAATATTTTGATTTGTGTTACAAAAAAACGTTATTTATATGGAAGAAACCAAATCAACAAAAGTAGCAACAAAAGAGCAAATCAAACATACATTTTGTCATCCTATTTTGAATGCAGCCCAAGAATGCGTTGTCACTTTTGACGAGTGCTATATTCAATCAAATTCGTTGGAGCACTATTGCAATAGTGATTAGTGATAGACTGTATGGTGTCTACTCGTCAAAAGTGACAGCGCATTAATGGGCTGCATTCACCATAGGGTGACAATATGACAAGCAATAATTATTATCAGGGACTTTTACGTTAATCGGCTCTTTTGATTAAATGAAATCAAATTTTGCAACAATCAGACACATTTCGCCAGTATGTGTTGCAGCTTCCCTAAGTAGCCAGCGTAAACGTAGAAAATATATCAGCAGCATGGGTGCTATTGATGATTAATGCTAATGGGGAAATGTTTATACAGATATAAAAGTCGAATGCCAGTACACGTCAGAATATGAGTATGTTTCGATCTCATTAAGTGCCAATGCCAAACAGATTCATTCCTGTTTCACTTTTAGAAATGATGTGTTTTACAGTAAATATAAATACACGCATTTAAAGAAATAAGGTTTGGTTTAAAGAGTCTTCTGTAATTCTGTATACAATCAAATGGAGTCTATTCTTTTCTAACACCATGTTTAGGGATTGTAACGAAAATAGATGCTTTTTGGAAGATTCTTATAAATAAATATATGACGAGATTTTTAGTTGATGATTATGAAGAAAGTAGTCTGCAATTCTAGTTTATAAATTGACCTCACATTCCGCTAGATGTCAGGCACATAATGGCCCTTTCTATTGATCACTAGATGACTAACGATTTGGAAAACTCCGTCCCCCGTATTTATAAAAGAATGTGTACAATATAGTAAGCTAACAAACGTCAGTTATATACAAATATTTGAAATAGGTGTGTAGCCAGACGTTGGTAACTTTAACGCAGCTTTTATAAATATAGAACGAATTTTTCAAGTGCTCAGAAAGATGAAAACAACATGGAAAAGGCGAGCTGTCAATGCAATTCAAATAAAAGTAAACAAATCTTAAGCTGATCAAATTTCATTAAGTTTCTCTGCCGCTATAGCTCGAGATGCTGTTTCATTTAAAATATAGATGGCGCATTAGAGTTCTAAATTGTCAATCTGTTAACACATATTATACGTGGTTATTGGTACAATTTGTATTGTCCACGTTAACTTTTTATAATATGTTTATTAAACAAACAAAGATTAAACTAGATTTTGTGCGATAAGTTCGCTTATGGGTACAGTTTTTAACTTTTCCGTTTCTATATCTTCAACCAGACGTTTATTTCGTGAACGTTTAAGTTGACATTTCCCATATATCAGTTACAAAATGGCGTTTAGATACATGAGAAAATGGGCATTAAAAAACCTAGTATTCTTAAGACGACTAGATTCGTCTCGTCTAGATTTAACGTGAAAGCAAAAACTAGCCATGCTGTCAACTTAAAACTCAGTCGTGAATTTCTTGACTAGATTCGTCAGCTTTCATAAACGTCAACTAAAACAGCTGTTCATGTCGATATTGGCCAAAAAAAAATCAAGTCGCATCACGACAGACAGCTGTCAGATTTACTAAACTATAGGTACTTGAACGTTTTCAATCTTGTATCCATTTCTGATATTTTCCCTTGCTTTACTTTCGGTACTTAAAAGATACACAGGTTGATCTACTACATTTACTTGATGAGGATCTGTTATATGACTTTCGGGGGACTTTCGGTCACTTGTGTCACATTAAATAACTATACAGAAAGAAGGAGCATGACTCTCAAATTTGGTCTGAAACTGTCATCAGATTCACTCGTGTTGTAGATTAGAATTTAAGTAAAAGTCAAGATTATCCCAGGTCATGGCATTAGGTTGCAATGTCAAGTGGCACACAAATAAATCACAAATCTACTCAACTAATCAAATACATTCGTATCACCTTTGACTTAATTTAATCTGATTTTTCCCTGAATGCGGGCAGTGGGTATCTGCCTTATTCTTACGCAGAATATATAAGTTTGAGTTGTACTTGATTTATTTACATTTTGCATGGGCTCAAATTCATTGTCCACAAGATAGCGGATGATGGGAAAAACATTTCTCAGACAGATGTCATTTTTCTTTTATAATAACAAAAGGGTGGTAAACAAGCCCGTCATTTCCTATTATTAGTAGGAGCGAATTGCCGCTTACTTTTTCATTTCTTTTTGAATTTTTTTCAATATTAAAATACTACGTAAACTTATACTCGTTCACTTCCAAATTGTCGCATACCACCTTATTGTCGAGGCCGATTTGAATGTCTCTTGAGCTTGTTATCATATACACGCCTTGATACGTTACGCAACGTAAGTGTAAGGTCTAAATTTGGGGCTGATAACAAAAACATTGGTTATACGAGTATTCGAAAACGTATTCTGATAAGATACTTGTTGCGAAAAGACTTTCACTGACAAAAGCGACTGTATTTGACTACCGTCGGATCTTTGGATTATTATTTAATTTTGTATAATCATGATTTTCATGTAATATATCAACATCTGCAATAAATAACAATTGTCGTGATATTTTATAAACAAATAAAACTGTACTGACAAAATAATACAAAATGCTGTCTTCTTATCTTAATCGGAATTTCTGGTATCTTAGATCCGCATCATGATTTACGTTTGGCCTCAGATAGCGAAAGTTGTTTAGCAGTGCGATCAGTAACAGTTCATATTCCAAAAATAAGATCATAACGGGTAGTGTAACCAAGGAAGACAAGGTAGTAGTTTTTTTCAAGTGTTTTGTTTTCTAAATTGATGATGGGATCGTTTTTTTTTAAGTTTAAATGTTCAACATTTTAGAGCACCATTTTGCTATATGTTTATTTTGCAGCGTTCGTGATAGTTTACGGGATCAAAGTACAAATAAGTTTATCGATTCGAACTATTGTTGAAATTGTGATACCTTGTAGAATGACGGAGCGAGTTTGGGAGAATACTTTTTGAATTTTTATTCGTTTTTTTGCATAATTTTCAATTTGCAGTGTCAAATACTTTAATATACCTCTCCATGTTTTCTTTTTTCCGCCTTGGTGCTAAAGCATCAGGTGCAATAATTAAACGGGTAAAGGAGACACTACCGACTTGATTAAGTCTACCAAAAGGGTTCTTCATTGACCGCTTTAAATTAAAAAAAAAAGAAGTGTGTCAGACATCATCGAAATTTTGTATTCGTCTAAAACGCCTATCGATGCCATTATGTGTGGAATATAACATTGTTTAAATGTCCCCCGCGGCTTCCTTGGGTGGCGCTCATCCGAAATGTCAAATTTTCCAAAACTCTTGCGCAAAAATCTGACTGAATTTGACCTATTGCATGAGTAATGCTGGCTTTGAGGGCCGCTGTGATTCGTAGCTTATTCACACAGACCTGCGACTTCAGAAAACCCTACAAGAAAAATTCTAACTGGGTTAAATCGCACGATCTCTGTGGTCAGTTTATCCTCCACGTAAGATGACCATGCCCTCGAATCGCCCGTGCAAAATTTGCAATGTGGCGTGAGCTGTGTGGTAAGTAGCGCCGTTCTGTTGAAACCAATTGTCGTTGGTGTCACTATCATCCAATCGAGGCCAAAAAAGTTGGTAATCGTCGACCTATAGATAATGATGGCCTTGCTAATTTCGATCTTAAAGAACTATGGACCGAAGACGTTGCCAGCCCAATATCCACACCAAACAGTGACTTTTTCGATAAGCATTACACGCTAAGGGCTTTCATGTGGATTGGTATCGTCCCAAATTCGACAATTTTGTTTGTTGACGTACCTATTTATCCCGAAATGGCCCTCCCGTAATATTGGCGAAGAACAACCATTTTGATAAAACAAATTTATCATTTGCACGTGACAGCCAATTTGAAAGAAGTTTAAAAAGTCAAAGTTCGAAAGTCCCTTTTGAAAACCTATTGTGGTCCACTTTATCTGTAAGAGTAAATACTAAATTCACCGCTCAAACTCGCTCCTATTCTTATAAGCAACGTCTTTAAAAAGACACATCAGGTTCCATTTTCTATTGCTTTCATAGTATACCTAATAATGTTTTAACAGCTAAAAGTCCAAGAATGGACTCAGATTTTCACTTCAAGCCTCCGATACCAGAATGATAGACTAATAATCTTCCTCACCTAGCAGCAGATAGCAGAAAAGTTAAAGAAATAGCTAATGTTACTAAAGAAGGTTTGTTTTTAAGGCACCCAACCCCAAAATGATGTCAATAATTTTTTAGATACACTGGGAAAGAATTCGATATCAAATATGGCAAATGTTCACACCAGGTTATTCCGACGAAATAAAGCACTGTACTTGCATCACATTCGGTATATATGTATTTGACTGATACTTAAGGTGATGTTTCAACGATCTCACTTAAGAGGATTTTGACCTCATGGATCTCACAGGATCTAAAGTTTATAGAATGCCGACCTTGATTTTGTCGGATTTGATCAGACTATAATGCAAAGCCCAACGAAGAACATGGTATGAAAGCTTTCGCCCTTAACAACAGTGATACTTTTAACCCATGAAGCATAAAAGGCTGCGCCTGCTGAATATGAATAGATCTTGTAGCGTCTTCGCCACGGTCCAATATCACATATTTTTAAGCTTCATTTTGAACCTAAATTGAAACACGTTATAATATTTTTATAGACTGATATTATTGCTGAGTATAAAAAAGCCTTGATCGACTTTTAACATAAGCAAGTAGCCTTATTGTAAACTCCAGACTTTATGGACCTCTTCTTTGACTGAAGCTGAATTTTGAAGAAGATTTCGGGTGGTACGTTCTATTAGAAGATTTTCGAAATTGTTTCGGGTTTCTGTTGCAGTCTAAAACCAAAAACATCCTTTAGATGAAATAAAAAACCGTTTAAACAGCATTAAAACCCCTCTTGGAGTTGTTCAGAAATCATTCAGCTTTTTACAAAGCTGCAAACTGCCCATTTAGGTTTTTTTACGGATATTCTGCTTTTCGTTAAAACTATTCAAAGACTTACTTTGGGATTTTCGAAACTTCCCTATTTTACAGACTCTATGTGGTCTCCTATGGTTTAGCTTAAAGAATTTTTCATTTGAGAAGAGTTTCCCATTCTTTTGTTTGACGAATAAAAGTAAATTTGCAAAATTTAAGGTTAAGGCTCTTTTAGTCAATTTAGGAAATTCGTAAGCCTTTCATTTGTTTGGATAGATATAGGTGCAATGTTTCAACTTCTTAAATATTGCCACCGTCCAATATAGACGTGTTTTTTTGAGATTCGATCTTTTTTTTCTTCTTTTTTTCCGAGGCAGGTGGAAATCTTCAAAAGAAACTATGAGAACAGACGGCGCGTATTGATAGTAGTGTGAGATTTTTACTCACCAAAATCACCTCCCACAAACTTATTTCTTACTGCAACTAAGTTATGACTTCGATCTCAGCAAGGCAAAGTAAAATAGGACTTGTCAAATGTTAAGTGGGACGTAGTTTCTGTAATTGCGTGTTGAAAATCCTACTTAACTTTGCTTCGCTAAGATCAAAGGCCAAAAAACACGCCTGGACAATATTTACTCATCAATACTGCGGAGAAGATTGAATGTGTTCTTGGATCCATTTCAAATGGAGCTGATTTTTTCAACTTAAAGGTTAAATTCGATTTGGAGATGTGCTCCCTTGTCATCAGTTCCATAATCGGAGACTATTTTATTTATATAAAATAAACCATTTACGAAATAAGTGCGTATGTCGCAGTGAGCCGTCAATTGTCAGTCTTGTTTACTCGAACTAGCCCTGCCATGTATAAAAACAAAAATAGTACGTATACGCCCTCGATTTCGATTTTCAGAAAAGCTTCGTGTAACCCATTATGAAGGTTTTCATTTAAAGAAAGTATCATTTAAACAATGCATAAAGCCCTTGTATGTTTATGAAAATGTTAATTTGAAGCCTCGATAGTTTGATAATCCAACCAACTAATTTCTAAATTTCCATATGATTTATGATCACTTTATTGCAATTTAGTGTATTAAGCTACAGCTGCGAATTTACTCGCATTGTACTTGCATCACATCAATTAAGCACACGTCTTCCTCAATAAATTTCAAACACCGAACAGATGTGCTAAATGATCTCTTCTGTTTAAAATTCGTTATAATTATTACTTCCCTGAGGAATATTGTTTAATAATTTTTATGTGTAGTCCGGCAAATGCTAGATCAATAATTTAAACAAAGGAAGAACAAATTCTTTGGCATAAAGAAAATCACGTGCTATATATAAATAGGTTCGAACAGAGTGTCATCTGGAAGTGACGATGTATCGCTTGGAAGGGGCACGGACAGTTTTTTTTTTGTTTCTTTAAGTTATCTAATTTTTTAATTTTTCTTTCTTAAAAAAGAAAACATCAACTTGCATAACCGCCTGGTTAAAAATAGCGGCAATGTGAAGGACAAATATGCTTTTTTAGAAAAGACGACTTCTGTTCAAGTAAATATTTGAATACTTTTGATTAGGAACTTTCTAATTTGTCCTCATGCTGTGCGTGTATGCTTATTTGGTTAATAAATATTTATTTCCCAATTTGCAGATTGTGTGCGATATCCTGTTCGAACTGGTATACTGCTTATTCGGGCAAAAATTAGACTAATTTGATCTAAGCCGCGTGCGATGTATTTACGGATAGCTCCATGTATGGAACTAATCGTGAGAGGTTTTGTATTATTATTCAAGCTGGATAAATAGAGCAAATAATTCGGCGAGTGCGCATTCTAAACAGTTAAATGAACCTTTGGTCTGGACCACCTTTATCTCAATACCATGAATTTGGGTACTACCGGCGAACGAGGTTTCTCCTTCTCTAGCTTGTTTCTTCTACAATCTACACCATCCGACGCATAGAGGGCGTTTCGCAGCTACTTAACCTCTCGCCCGACTCAACTTTATCCTGCTAACATGGGTCAAGTTCGCTTCTTCAGTTTAAAATCAGAAACAGTACGAACTTTACATCATTATCAATTTTGTACTCCTTTAAACTCCTTGTTAATAGAGACTTCCTCTTCTGCACATAAAATACAACATTCCGAGGAATTTTGTTTTGATGCGCATCACAGTTTGTAGTTCTTAAACTCAGTCTCAGATTTCCGGAACAAGTCTTTAAATATGCTACCCTTTGTGCCAGCTATGTCAAAAGTCATGCGTTTTCGACTCTTTCAAGCCTTTTCTAGACATGATATCGTTTTTATCAAAGAAGTAGCTTGGCAATGGCGCCCACTGTTCAAAAAAAAGAGCACACAAGTCAATTAACAGTCACACCTGCTACCTTCCTATATAAGAGCTTGTTCTGCATTTCTGAAGTTAGTTGATTCTGAGATGTAGAGTTGAGCACATCTACTTACTGTCACCTTACCAGTAGTTTATAACAGTTTTAAGTATTTGAGTATAACCGCGATTGTTTAACGTGTGTTCTTGGATGTTCCAGATCTCATTGCAAGCAGGTATTCAGTTCAGAACCTCTTCGTGTCACCCTCCTGATGAATACACAGCAATTAGCAAGCCTATGTGAATCTCCATATACATCGAAGAAGCTCTGCAAGATGTTCCTAGCATCAACTTCGAGTCTACGCATGTTTAAAAGAAGCCACTTTGTTATTAAATATTCGTTCAGTCTTGGAACTCTGATAGTTTCAATTTAAATTCGACCCACTTATATCTTCAAAATATAAATTCAATCAACTTTCGAAAATTTCCACTCGTTGCTTAATATTTCCTTCTTCTTTCAGATTTACTAGTCCATTCCACATCCGCAGGAAGCCCGTCGTCTTACTTCGAAAGCTTATTTAAAATTTACAACAAACCAACAAATTATGGATAAACGCAATTTCGTCAGTCCCTTCGGACAACGTCCTTGGATGGCGAATTCCGGTGCCGCTGCTCCTGCTGGACAGACCAAAGGCTTGAAGGGTATCGTAGCTGGTGGTATTACTGGCGGTATCGAAATCTGCATCACATTTCCCACAGAATACGTCAAGACACAATTGCAGTTGGATGAGAAGGGTAGGTCTCTATATATACAATGGCTACATGTGTCAGTATAAAAATGACTCTCTCCTCTCTCCTCAGGTGGAAACAAGCGGTACAATGGAATCGCCGACTGTGTGAAAAAGACTGTAAAGGATCGCGGTGTCCTTGGCCTGTACCGTGGCCTGAGTGTTCTTCTCTACGGAAGTATACCGAAATCCGCAGCGAGGTAGGCGAATGATACATTTTACCAAAGCTACAGTCTAACCACCGATTTTTTAGGTTCGGAGCCTTTGAGTACTTCCGCGCCCAATTGGTCGACGAACGCGGCCAGCTGAGTAACTCTGGAAAACTGCTTTGCGGTTTGGGCGCTGGTGTCATGGAGGCCATTTTAGCTGTGACTCCAATGGAGACCATCAAAGTCAAATTCATCAACGATCAACGCAGTGCCAACCCACAATACAAAGGATTCGCTCACGGTGTGCGGACCATCATCAAACAAGAAGGTAGGGTTTGCAAGTTTACTCCCAAATTCAAATAGTAATGGGGGTATACTTTTTTTAGGTTTCTCGGGCGTCTACAAAGGCTTAACCCCAACCATTCTGAAACAGGGCTCCAACCAAGCCATCCGTTTCTTCGTCGTGGAAAGTCTAAAGGATCTGTATATGGGCGATGATCGCAGCAAGCCAGTTCCTAAGCCAATTGTTGGTCTGTTCGGTGCTATCGCTGGTGCTGCGTCTGTGTTTGGCAACACCCCACTCGACGTGGTGAAGACACGCATGCAGGGTCTGGAAGCGTCCAAATATAAGAACACCGTCGATTGTGCCGTCCAAATCTGGAAGAAGGAAGGACCATTCGCCTTCTACAAGGGCACCGTACCCAGATTGGGTCGCGTCTGCCTCGATGTCGGTATCACCTTCATGATCTACGATTCGTTTATGGAACTGTTCAACACAGTGTGGAAGTAATTGCACCCAACCAGCCATTCACGTAGATAAGTTTAAGGTCCTAGTCGTTGAGCGAGCAACACCAAAAAACACACCCACACACCCACACACAAATCGACGAGCATTACTAAACATTAAGGGGGGAACAACAACTTAACGAAAACCTAACGACAAAACTATCAGAAATTATGCATTTAAGTGCGAAAAAACTTGTATATTTTTACTATATTTATGTATCTACGCAGAGAGTGATTAATTTTATGCAGAGATTTAAATTGTTTGCCCACGCCTACCATCAAAGTATGAACAAAGATTGTTATTGCTAATTTATGTTGTTCTAATTTTAAATGCAAGAATTTAAGCAAAATAAGAGTAAACATTTGTAGAAATTTATACAAAAAGGAAAAAAAATGAATAATAATAATACATAATTATAAAAAAACAAGAGACTTCAGTTTAGAATGCATAGAAGCCCATTTTGCTTACATTTCAAAATATCTCTACGAGATTGAGCTGTCCAATAGTAATTTTTACTTTTTTATGCAACCCCACTATAACCGAAGTTAGGCTCAATTCCAAAACGCAGTACGGCTTAATCAAGCATTCCAAAACGCATGCGGACTACTATGATGCAAAGCATACTTTTCTAAAACGTATTAGGTCTGTTCCCTTAGTTTTTGGGCCAATTTCGGCAAAATGTCAGATATATTCTCTCAGAAAAAGAGAATATAACCAAAAAGTACAGGAACGAAAGATTGGCATGACTTTTGTTAAAACCAATTTGCAGACGTTGAAAAACACTTGGATACAGTTGAATAGTTATTTTTCTTGCCGATTTATCCATTTTAAGTTTCAATTTTCAAAACTCAATAAACTAAACCGAAGTAAACAGCTACTTCAAATTGACTTTTGAGATATTTGAAAATGTTTTTTCTCTCTTTGCTGCTCTCTTTTACCCAACTTCTGAGTAAAGGAACGAAGTTTGACTAAATTTGACAAATATGTTCGTATTCATTATCGTTAGGGAACAGACCTATTGTGACCGCATCAACTGCGCAAATAAAAGCGTAAGAGGCGTAAGTAAAATAATAATTTTTGTAATAATTTGCCAATTTTAGTTTGATTTGTAAAAAATTGTTAAAAATTGCAGAGCATAACAAATGCAAAGCAGCGCAAAAGCATTAAAAACCTAGCATCAGAAAAGCAATGTGCATTCACAGTGAGCATTTTGTTGACGTTTTAGAATTCAGCCTATATTCAAAACTGAAAAAAGCCTATTGCATAAGGGTACGTACGTATGGATAAGAACTAGCATTTGCTTTGAGTAAAAGGTTGTAGCAATGTAAAAGCACTTAGCAAAAGTTAGATCGAAAATTCGAACACAGCATTTACTTCGCTGTACGTGCAATTGCCTTGCAGTTTCTGTCAAACCTGATCAGTAAATTTGAGTTTTTTTTATTTTTCCTTGAGGCTGGTTACGACTTTTGTGAAAAATTAAACAACGTGAACGAAATTGAAAACAAAAAAAACCTACAATGTGCGAGAAATCTACAGCTTGCACCTGGACATTATGATTTTTGTATGAAATGTTTAATTTCTTCTTCAGGTGCCGGGAATTGTGTCACATCATCGGTTTGTGGGAAATATTTTTTGACATACAAGCCCATTTATTAAAGAAGAACTAAAGGGTGTTTTTTAGAGGTATAGAACTTCGAATTGAAATAAAACACAAGAAAATCGTTTTAATGTCAATCAATTTGGCTTTATTGGAAGGATAATTTTATGCCATTAATTTTTAAATATGACTTCCGGCATGTGGCCGCCGCGGCTGGTTCACATAAAGCCAAGCCTCGACGTCCTATTTTTTTTTTTGTTATTGAAGGTGAAAATTTCGAAAGACACAATGGGGCTAGAAACCCAGAGTAGTGTGGGACTCTAACCGCACTAAAAACACCTCCTTAATCATGACCAATCAAAGAAAGATCGACAAATGATTTTACTTTCAACGTTAAGTTGCGTTTGAGAAGGTAGGTATTACAATTTGAATACGGGTTCTCATATTTTTTAGATAATAAGTTCGTGAGGCTTAGTTCTTCTTAATCTACGAATATTATATCGTACATTTAAGACGTCTATTATTTCAGGATTAATATGCATCTGCAGACGGTCATTGTGACGAATTGCGTACTTTTTAATAACTTCCGTTACAGGATCAATCTGCAAATCACGATGCAAGTCATTATTTCTAATATACCACGGGGCATTTACTATTCCCCGAAGGACTTTATTTTGGAATGTTTGTATTATTTGTACATTTGTTTTCTTTGTGCAACCCCATAATTGGATACCATACGTCCAAACAGGTTTTAGTATCTGATTATATATTAAAATTTTATTCTCAGTGGACATTTCAGAGTTATGTCCTATTTTCAACCACTTTTTCGAGTAATCATTTGGGGCTGTATGTCGGCAATAAAGCCACGAATGTTGGCTTTCAAGTCCCCTAACGTTTCTGGTTTGTTGGCCTAGGCGAGCGACTTCATTATATCCCCAAAAAAATAATCCAATGTTGTCAAATCACACGATCTTGGTGGCCAATTGACAGGTCCATTCCGCGAAATTATGCGCTCATCGAATGTTTTCTTCAATAAATCGATTGTGACGTGTGCTGTGTGGTTTGTAGCGCCGTCTTGTTGAACCCGCATCTCATCCAAATTCATGCCACCCAATTCGGGAACAAAATAGTCGGTTATCATAGCTCTATACCGGTCTCAATTAACGGTAACTGACTCCCCAGCATCATTTCGGAAGAAGTATGGCCCAATTACTCTACCAGCTCATAGAGCACACCAAACAGTCAGTTTTTGTGGATGTAATGGCGTCTTAAGGGTCTCAAGTGGATTCTCTTCACTCCAAATGCGGCAATTTTGCTTGTTGACATAGCCATTCAACCAAAAATGAGCCTCATCACTGAACAAAATTTTGCGATGTAAACTTCGCGAACTGAACCATTATTTTCGAAATAAATTTGCACGATTTGCAAGCGTTGTTCATTTGTCAACCTGTTCATAATGAAATGGCAAACCAAACTGAACCAAAATGCCATTAGAGTTGCCAGATTTTAACACAAAATGTCAGTTTTTATCTCTATTCGAAAAACTAATCTCTAAAAAGAACACCGGTTATTAGTTGCCTAGTGGTCTTTAAAATGTAGCCTAACCTATATACCTACGTTAGCAATGATTGTGTCTTTTTTTGACCTAAAAAAAATTGCCACACTTAGCGTGAAACAAAACAATTGCAAACAAACAAAATTAAAATTAACTATAACCGAAACATGGAAAATGAACACTGCTTAGATTGTTTTACGTATAAAATATTTAGCAAAAGGTCTAAATCAGCAAAGTAGCAGACTTGAATTTTCGTAGCAATTGCTGCGTTTTATTTAAACCGATCTGAGTAAATGGTAAGTGGCGTCGCTTTTGGAACATGTCAAAAGTTGGAGGAAACTCAAATAAGTCTCTATTCATACGAAACGAAGCAAATGCTTCGATTTTGAGTAAAAACAATTACTACGTTTTATTCATACCACGCAAGGTGTGATATAACACAAATTCGGCAATTTAAATTATATTATTTAATTGAACACCTATTTGGATATATTGTTTCTGAGTTGAAGTGTCTCGTACACGGCATAAGGATTCTTTTTGTTGCTACTAAAAACCACCCATCGCGATCTCATGGGAACCTGCTGAAATTAAAATCAAAAGAAAAAACCTAAAAACTTTCTCTCTAAAAGGACCCAATTTACGTACAGAATCTGGGGTCAAATTTCCGCATCCTTGAGCGAGCAATACGTCACTGAATTTTGTGGATTTTACATGCAGACAATAACATACTTAGTCACGTATTACTCGCTCACGGGTGTGGTAATTCGACCCCTGAGTTTGTCTTACCTAGCCTAGTTGTTTGCCGAAAGACATTTCGTGGACGGTAGTTTTAAGAAGGGCAAATGTTGTGCTACCTTTAAGAGTTTGATATGTCGACCTATAAGATCTATTTTGCCGAGATTGTCAGAAAACAGCACTTATGTAAGCAGAATTTCCCTAATTTAGATGATGATCTTTTCAGCAGAGGATTTCCTTAGTTCTCCTGGACTTGGTATTTTCAGCAAGTAGATTTTACTTTTTATTCTAGAAAGATAGAGCTGTGATGTACTCCGGGGATGAACTCCGGGGAGTTGGCTATGTATATTTTATTTAGGTGGTATATTGCAACCCGTGCTGATCTGTGACGAAGCTTACAAGGTTTTTGATATCGTGCCTTTGTTGATTTGGAATTTTGTTGGTATTGTTCTTAAATATGTATAAAGTTTGCCTTTTTGGTCTGTCTGACCCCTAAAATTGATTTACAATGCGTGATACACATATTGTTGCCAGCTATTGATGGTCGAGTTGATAGCTGATAAAGTGACAGAACAGAAAGGTTCTGGTCCTAAAAAATGCCCTTTCTGGCAAGTTCGACAGCCTTTACGTTACCTTCTATACCCTCGTGTCTGGGAACCCACAATATTTTCGTTTTGTTTTTGTAGCCGAGTGTCTGGATGGCGTTGAAGCAGTGCAAGACTTATTTTGAAAATTGAAGCCTGAAGAACTCAACTTACGTTGTAGGTTATCGATTACTGGAGACCACAGTAGACTGCGCATTTAGTAAGTTTGAGCAAACTATTGTACATAATATTCCACACCTTTGACATATCTTCCTTTACCCCGATCGTATTGATTCTCTATTCGATGTTATACGCATGAATGGTCCTCCCCACATTCGCATATATGTGAATCCAGTTGGCAAAGTAAAGTTCATATGTATTATCGATGATTATTACAACGCAGGACTTCTTAGAAAGCCCTTGCTACATCTCTTCTCGTATAGCCTTTAACGCCGTTTCAAAAGCGACTCCTATTGCAACAATTGTTGAGCGTACATTTGGGAAACTGTGTCGTTGTTTCTCTAGCTAAACTTTGAATTAAATTGGTAGAATGTTCCAACTCAATCATAAATCATGCGGTCAGAAATATACCTACCTTCATTTCATTACAATAAATAACCTTCTAAATTCTGAAACGTACGCAACAACTCGGGCTCCGTGGCAATCACCAAATGATTCGCCAAGCATTTCTTTTTAAAAACGCTCAAAGAGATGAACAATTTAAACGCTCCTTCCTGCTTGCGTAGGTTAGGTAAGGTAGGGTTCTAAGATCCTCACAAGAGACCTAGCTTGCTTGCTCTATAGAATGCATTATAAAAATCCTGATGCATATTAAATATAGTATTTGTCGTCCTAACAAATCTGTCAATACTAATTCAAGGAAGCCAACTATTTTCGGAACTTCTGCTACGACAAAATCTGCATTGGGGGTACTAACCTCTTGTTACTTATGAGCCTTCGAAGTGCTTGATATTGCATACTTGCTTCTGGGACCTATTTATGTAAACTAGGTAGACTTTTAGTTGCATAACTCCAAACGTGGAATCAAAAACAAAATTTGTGGTATTCTTGAGAATGCTTTGAAGTGGGGTATTCCTTTGCTCTTTACTTTACACAAATTTCTTGGCGATGAATAGTAAAGACTATAAATTAAACGACGTGTAATACTGGCTATAGTCCCCATGTTTAGTGACAGCGTTATCCGTGCAATTTCAGAATTAGTCGTCTTTCTGTCGAAATTATATTTCGTCGTCCATCTTTGAAGAGATAGGCGTCGTTAAATTACCTCTTATCGACTCCAGACGATCACTAAAATGGAGAAGATATTAAATTAATGAATTTATAGACCATTATGTTGAAGAACCGCTGTCGACCACGCCCTGTAAGTCGAACTGAATCACAAAAAAAGTCTATGGGAGCTCCGTTTCAAATCGCACCATCCAAAATTAACCGGCCAAAGTAGTTGAGTCCATTCATCATTTTCAACTCTGATGTAACACCTCCGCTCGACGATCATTTCTTACCCAATTTCTTCAAAATGCCTCCAATAGATCAATCTGTGAACAGAAGAAGCGCTGTCCGACTTTCGCAATGAAAACACAAATACCTTGGATGTATTTTTTTTTTATTATTTAAATTAATTCAATTCGCGCCAAAGCCAACACCTCAGACCTAAGCTGGCGAACAGAAAATAAAAACATAAATACTATTAATAATACGTGGTATACCATTTGAATATACTTTGCGGAGTCACACCCTTTGTCGACCCACAATAACAAACAGAAAAGAGGAGAATAATAAGACCGCTCAGTTTTACGGTCAAAAATCCAGATTTATGAATAAAATGTGAAACAAAAAGTTACATAATGTTGTACGGCGGCGGCGTAACAAGTAAAAATAAATTAATTTGCATAAATTGACAATATTTACAAAATAGATACGTACAGCGTTTCGCAATTTGAGACAACAAACAGTAGAGATTCGAGAATATGCTTCGCGCATGTGACTGCTTATCTGATAACATTTAACGGCAACGTGGAGTGAGTACTGCTCACCATCCGACCGATCTTGTCCTCCAGTTCGGGGCTCATTTCTTGCCAAACAGCCTTGCCGATGACCGCCACGTCTTCGACAGGTGGACGAAAGACGACCAGCAGTGTCAGGCAAATGCCATCTGTTGTGTGTGGTATTGCAGCGGGACTGTGCTCGACGGTCAGCAGACCATGGGGGCGATGTTGCGGCAATTCAGCTCCGAACAGCTCGATCATGAACTTCCTTAAAGTCGAGTGGAGACTGCGTGCTGGATGTACCTCCACCGTGGGCAAGTGATGGATATTCCTTTCGCTAACGAGGACGTTGAGGGTGTTGGTTGCTCGTTTGCGTATCACCGCCACAATTCGCAAGTAGTTCTTGTGATGGGCATACTTGATGGGCATTATGTCCGAGTGCCACAGTGAAGAGGACTGGGAGCGAGCCTTGTAGGCTTTTGTCATTTTGATGAGATTCAGGATGTCGTTGGCGCGCAGAGGAAGGTCGCCGATGTCAGCGAACCATTTCGCTTGAAGAGATTCACGGTCAGCCTGGTCGGGTATCTTGAGAGTTCCACTAACGACTCGGCCGGTGAGAAGAAAGCGAACCCATGATCCGCCAGCCGTCTCCACACCCACAAGTGTTGTCATTTCGCAATTGAGTCCAGTCTCTTCGTACACTTCGCGTACGGCGGCGTCATTGATAGTTTCGCCGGGCTCCATTCGACCAGCGGGCAGATACCACTTGCCAGCGCAGGATTGCTTCGCCTCTTGTATCATGAGCACTTCGTCGTCGTCGTTGATCATCACGACCGCAACGATGTATGTCACTGACTTTCCAATCACTGGAACAAAGTCCGAGGAGGCAGATGGCTGAATGCCCTGAGCTTCGTTGACAGCATTTTGCTCCTCCAGCGAGAAATCACACAGCTCTGGGGTTATATCGCCAAGTTCCTCACCAGCTACCAGCCTGCTGAGTTGTTCGTTGATTGACGAGACTGTCTGCGGCATGATTTTTGTATTGTTGTTCTTCGAATGCACACTGGAATGGAGTTCTTCTTAGATTCGCTAAGCCATACGTTTCCGGTGTTCCCTTTGTAGTTTCCTCGCCACTCTATTCTGACCTGGAATTCATATTTTTGGTCAGTGAAGAACGAAAACAAAAATTAATTTATGTTAGAGTGTATGAGTGAGTGTATTTCGGTTAATTGCTGCGAGTTTCACTTCAGACTTCACCACACACAACAACGCGACGCGCACAAGTTGCAATTATTATTTTTCTTTTATGGAAATAGCTTTGGTCAGTAGGTAGACAAGAAAACACTCGGACGAGACTGCGCTGCCGCTGTTGACTTGTACAAACAGTCAAGAGACAAGAAGCGAACTAAAAGAAAGAAATATGTACTCGGCCATAGTTAGATGGATGGACCATAGGCGGTCTATGCTAATGGTAATGATGATGACGAAGCTTGCGAACGACCACGACGACGACGGCGGCGATTGTGATGACTGCTAGAGGAATGCTGTCTACGCTAGTCGCAAGAGAAGTGCCAGTAACAAAAGAGATAACGAAAAAGAGACTATAAGAGACGATACTTATGAAAGTTTGGCTAGTATGGTGTGTCTTGGAGCGTGTAGACTGAGTTTGATTGGTATTAGAGAGGCTAAGAACGAGCGAATAGAGAGGGAGTGAGTGAAAGTACAGAGGCGGATGAAACTGATATGGCGCCCTAGTGGAGGAGAGTTGATTTTTTGGAAATTGTTTGCTGCGCGGAAGGAAGACATACGGAGCTTCTTCGCCCTGTGCACAAGGTAAGCCAATAAAAGAGAATAATGAATGGCAAGAGAGAGATACACAGCCTCCTTGTTTGAGGGTAGCAAGAACGAACCAGAGCCTCAAAGTTTACACCACCGCGAATGTCGGGAGCTTTGTGTGAATAAACGAAACGCTCACAGGACGGAAACAAAGCTACGCCACAAAGGCGGGTAAGACAGTTTTATAACGCATTTAATACAAACATTGTTCTTGAAGCAATTGTACGAAACTCACAAGCCACCACCAGAGGTACAATTTTTCAAAAGTCCGTTCAACTACTTGCCTATGCTGATGGTATTCGGCCCTAGCGAGGTATCCGTCGGAACGGAAAATTCTCCGCAACGCATACTATGTAGGAAACTCAAATCCAAATCGAAAACAAATTCCGCAACCAATTTCTGTGGGAGGATATCGGAACCTAGCTGTCAAAAATTGAAGAAAAAAATGCACTTCATCGCACTTCAACGTAATTCGCCGATATGCGTTACAAAATGTCGGAGAAATATTCCGAATAGATGTTCCAAAGGATACCTCGAACCAAAAATCTTCCGAATCGCATAAAATCAGAGAATTTTCCGTTCCGATGGATACGGATACCTCGCTAGGGCCGATTGACATTATTGGGAGAACGCGGCGAGCTATCAGTGGCGCATTTGCAAGCATCGAAACGGAGGCGGCGAAGATGGGTCTGGCTGTTAATGAGGACAAAACGAAGTACACTGCCGATCAACCGAATAGACTCAAAAGCTGTAATTTTAGTTTTAGATAGGTAAGCTGTGCAAATTCTGAATAATTTAACACAAAATGGCGCGTGGTCCAGCACTAACTTCAGAAGAAAGAGGCAAAATATTGGCGTATCGAGACTGCAGTCTTTCAACCAGACAAATTGCTGGAAACATTTCTAGAAGTCAGTCTGTTGTTTGTCATTTTTTAAGAAACCCATCGCCTTACGAAAAAAATATGAAAAAACCATTCTGGAAAGCACTTAAGCCTCGCGAGGAGCGAAAGATCCTTCGAGAAGCTTCAAACTCAAAGTACTTTGCAGCCAAAATTCGACAGAATTTGGGTGTAAATGCAAGTGAAGCTAACCTACGACGAGTAGTCCGCAAGGCAAAATATCTGTAAAGATTAAATCTAAGAAAAAACCACCGCTTACCGACATTCGTAAGCAAAGTCGCTGTCTGTTTGCTCGGAGTCACATGGCATGGAATAGGGAGTGGCATCAAATCGTTTGTTCTGATGAAAAACGCTTAAATTTGGATGGATCGGATGGATTCAAATATCACTTCCATTATATAAGAAAGGAAGAACACTATTTGACCGGTCACCATAGTCGTGAGGGGGGTATAATGGTGTGGGGTGCCCCTTCCTTTTATGGTGCATTTGATATTCATTTCGTTTCATCTAAGATGAACGATATAAGATACAAAAAGCTGCTCCAAAATTAATTTTCCCCTTTTTTCAACCTTTCTTGGACGTTTTAACAGGACAATGCCCCAATCCACACTGCTCGAGTCGTAAAGATGTGGATAAATGACCAAAATGTGAACTTAATGGAGTTGTCTCCATACTCTCCTGACCTCAATATTAAACAGACTTTGTGGGGATGGCTTTCGCGTAAAGTCTATCAATCTAGTAGACAATTTGAGGGTATAGATTATTAAAATCTGCCATTAAGAACGCCTGGAACGAAGGGTCCTTGGACTATCTAAAGGCTCTCTACGATTCAATCCCTGAACGAATTTTATGAAGTAATTTCAACTAAAGGTGGTTATACACATTATTAATTAACTATAACAACTTATTTGATACAAATTTTTTCAAAAAAACTGTGATTTATATTAAGTTTTTAACCTTGAGTCTATTCGGTTGAGCGATAAAAAGTGAACTTTTTAGGATCACTCACAAAAAAAAAAAGAATTTAAAAATTTACCATTGAACTTTTGTTTGTTTGTTTACTTAAGAATTACATAGTGCATTATAAAAAATACGTTTTCTAAATTATATTCTCAAAATGATATAATAAACTCCATTTTCTAAAAAAAATTCACTGTGAGTCTATTTGGTTGATCGGCAGTGTATATGCTGTCAACGAGAAAGGACTCTCAACTTCGGCGATTCGGACCAAACGTCACGATGGACAGATATAACTTCGAAGTAGTAAAAGACTTTGTATACCTGGGCTCCACTATCGCTGTTTCTTCGGGCTAAGAAGCCATCTAAGAAGTAAAGCCCTCTCTCATAGAACCAAAGAGGTACTATACAAGACCTTAATCATCCCGGTCCTGCTGTAAGGTGCAAAAGTATGGACCTTTTCAAAAGCGGATGAAATCCTTCTGGGATGCTTTGAGAAAAAGATTCTTCGGTCCAGTTTGTGACGATGGAATGTGGAGAAGAAGATTCAACGACGAACTGTACGGGCTCTACAGCCACGCTGACCTAGTCAAAAAGCTGAAAATACAATGGCTGAGATGGCTGGGACACGTGGAGCGTATGGACAACAACGCACCAGCCCGACGAGTCTTCGAATCCACCCCTAAGGGACAATGCAGCAGAGGAAGACCCCACCTTAGGTGACGCGCACAATTGAAGTACGACCTCAACCAACTTATTGTGCGTAACTGGAGAGACCGAGCTATCTGGAAGGGCTTGTTAGTTGAAGCCGTGGTCCACCCCGGACTGTAAGCGCCACCAAAAGTAAGTAAGTATATGTCAACTTAAAAGTAGGTAGCCAATTTAAAAAATATATCATTCTACAAAAATGCCACCGCTAGTGGTTGCCCACTCCTGCCAAAGCATCAGCTTTAGATTCCAAATAAATGACAATTTCCACCTGACTCAAGCGTCACGAAGATTCTTATGATTCATTGCAAAGATTGACTAATCACATCTTGTTTACAAAAATAAACAAAACACATTTCTTACGAGTAGTAGGTAGGGTGACGGTTGTATCAAACGTGATACTGACAAATACCTCTCCATTGATGCTTAAATGTCTTTAACAATACAAACACTTCCTCCCTTCATTAACTATTCCATTTATTTGAGAAGGCCCATCTAAACTTCGTCGTTTTTCGAATGAACTCACTAAAACTTGAGTCACCCCTTGTCGATGCGTATTAGCATAAGTTTGTGAATAACAATAAGAGTCCGTGAGATTTGTTTTTTTTAATCAAAATGCACGTTATGGCAATTTAAATGCTGTCATACCCGCCTTACTAATTTACATATAAAGGAAAGTGCTAACAAAAACATCAACGGAATCCGACTTAACTGCGAATTTAGCATGCCACTTTGTATTACGTATTTAAATTTAAGTCCAAACTGGTTTCGGTGGTGCTAGATAAATATGTAATTGTGTAAGTTTGACGGCAGTCACAATTTGGAGGACTAGGTCGAAAATGGATACTGTGGACATAGACATTCGTAGTAAAGATGTTTTTTTGAGCTAGCAACGAACCAAATGGATTGTTTATCGTTGTGCTCAGCGATGTTATGTGGTTAGCACAAGGGAAAACACTTCAGAGGGGTATAATGACCTGAATCGAATTTAGGGGAAATCGGTTTGAACTTACAAATTGTTATCAGATGACTGTTAAGTGAAGTGAAGTGAAAGGTAATCGAGCGCGTTGGCTCGCACCTACTCCTAATACGAATTTACTGCTTTGCAGAGTAAGGTCGCAGAATGAATGCCTTTGAATTTTAGTGGATTTTGATAAAAATCCCAATAGGGACTTCAGACCTTTGACAGTTTATAGCGGCTATATTGTTGAAGCCACATCTGTCAAATAAGCTGTCATTTAGGAAGTCTGTGTGGGCCAAATCATCATGGGCGGACATCGCGTTAAAAATGTCCAAATGATAAAATTCTTTTATCAAAAGCAGTTGTAAACTGATCCTAACTTTCATCGAAAAATCATCTACAGCGATGAGGCCGATTTCTGGATGAATGGGTACGTCAACAAACAAAATTGTCGAACTAGCCACGATACCAATCCACATGAGATCCAAGAGCTTCCAACACATCCCGAAAAAGTCACTGTTTGGGTCGATTTTGGACTGGCGGCGTCATCGTTCCATATTTCTTTGAGAATGACGTTTGCCAGACCATCGAGCGCTAGAGATCGATGATTTACAACTACTTTTGGCCTGAATTTGACGATATGCACACCAAAGACATGTGGTTTCCACAGTACCGCGCTACGTACCGCACAGCTTACGCCACACTAGGAAATCTGCAGGACCATCTCACGTGTAGCTGATGTGAACTGGCCATGAAGATTCTGCGGTTTAACTCCGTAAGACTTGTAGGGTTTTCTAAAGTTGCAGGTTTATGCGGCCTCAAAGCCGACATAACCCATGCCATCGGTCAAATTCAGCTTGATATATGCGCCAGAGTCATGGACATTTCGGATGCGCGCCACCCAGGAAAGCCATTTGAAAGTTGTTTTAATTCATTGTGGACATCATCTTTGAGAACAGAACAGTTGTACAACATGCTAGAGAAATGATATTGAACTTTTGCTTGCCACGGAAGGGTAAATTCATCAGTTTCCTGCGGCCAATGACAGCTCAAACAAGATATGAGTTTAACTCTTTCTATACCCCCCTTGATATGTTTATCATGGGGTGTACGATGAAACCATCTCTCGGTAAAAGAGAGGCGTCTTTGGTCCACGCGCATTGGAATTTTGGTGGACTTGTGCGAGAATTATCCTTTGACCCCTGTCTTATGGACATGCCGTCTGACGCAATGACACCAGAAATCCTACTGCGACAAAACGATCACGTCTACTTTCCTCAGGCAACGGAATGGCTTCGGCCAGACTTCTGAGCCAGGGAAAGAATGCCATCGTGTATTCACGGATGGCTCCAAAATAGGACAGGGGTCTAGTTCTAGAGTCTTCGTTGAAAGCGAGAACATTAGACTACACTACCCCTTAGGGAGCCATGCGTCTGTCTTCCAAGCGGAGATTTTCGCTATCCCTATGGCTATGCACTATATTGTGACAAACAGGTGGAGAGCTAGAAGCATTTGCGTTTGCAGTGATAGCCAAGCTGCATTAAAAGCGCTGCTCAACCCTCTTACCTCGTCCAAGTTAGTGCTTGAACTCAAGCTTTCTCTAAACTTGGTCGGTAGGCTAAACACAGTGAAACTTGTCTGGGTCCCAGGTCACACTGGTATCCAGGGAAACGAGATCGCTGATGAGCTTGCCAGGCAGGGTTCCAAAGAATCTCTCTCAGGGCCTGAACCTGCGTTGGGTCTGCCTGCATCTGTGGCTAGGTCATCCATTGATACTTGGGTGTCTGTGGCGTAACTGTGCTGGGTGTAGACAGACCAAACGACTGCGTCCGGACATCTGGACAAAAGGGTCGCGTCTTTCCTTCTGTCTCTCAGGAGAATCGACTGTAGACTGCTTGTTGGTGTCCTTTCGGGCCACCAAGCTATTGCCAAGCACTTAATGTACTGGGATTGAGCGACACCACCATCTGTCCTGCTTTTGGAGAGGACGACGATACAGCGGAACACTTCCTCTGTAGTTGTCCTGCCATTGCTCGCATCAGGTGGCGGATCCTTGGGGCCGACGTGCTGAGTGCCGAACATCTAAGCTCTTCATCACTGAAGCTGCTTCTCATCTTTCTTCGAATGACGGGAAAACTAAGTACGGTGTCTGTTTTGGCAGTACAATGGACCAGTAGTTGCGTCTGAGTGCTCCATCGAATAGTAGCAACCTCCGACAAGAAAAAAATTCATTGTGGCTTGATTGGATCATAAATTAACCTATGACTGACTGCAACGTCTATTACGATACAATCAGCTTCATAAAAACTAACGACACCTACTTTAAAAAGCGCATATCAAAGAGCAAGAGCCAATGCATCAAATCCTAAATCGCATCAGTCACCCAGCCAATAAAGCAAGCCACATAAAGTGAAAGAAGTTTCACATTCACGCTTGGAATTGCATCAATTGTGGTGACCACTGATGAAAGTTGCATCGTGTACGCAGGCGATCCGTCACAGCTGATTGAATGGCAACAGCGGCACCGATAAAAATCATTTCCCAGTTACAGATGGACCCACTAACAAATAGAAAACAACTTGTAATTGTATCATCCATTAAAGGAAAGTGCTAAAGCGATCCACTACTCTCGACTTTTGCAATAAAATCTAAGAGCCTGCGAGGTCTGTTCATACTTTCCGTTTCCACGCATAAAAATTCCCTGTTTGCAAATACAATCTCTCCTCCAATCGCCATTGAAATTAAATTGAGTGCATATTTGCAGTAAGACAAAACCAGTTCCCATCTAACAATATTCTAATGAAACCCCACCAGCAAACTGCGCGGCTTAAAACGAAAGCAAACGTTTCAATAAATTTTTTTTTTGTAATTAACGTCCACTCTTGGTTTCTAAGACAGTTTCTCCAATCGGTAATCACTTGATTGTCTCCTATCAAACGCCTTCTACAACGCATGATATGCGCATCTAATTATCGCCCTACAATCAACGCTTCGCTGACCTCCCCCCAAGCTATACAAACCCGAACAATGAGAGCAAAAGGTACTAAATCACCTACGTTTAAACAGTAAACAGTGTTAAGACCCCGTTTTAAAGCAACCGTTAGACATTCATTACAAAATAAACGACAACCTTCGTTTCGACTTAACTCTTCTCCTACACTTGATTTTCGCTGCTTCGCTGAGCCGTAACAGAAACCTCCTACAGTGCCACTCCTATATATAAAGCTAGCAAGTGGTACTGGTACTCGGGTGAGGTAAACACGATTAAAGTAACAAAAAAAAAATAACTCTTCAACCACGAGAACAAGAATCAACTGCGACGAACTGGTAAATGAACAAAAATGGAAGCTCTACTGGTGGGTTAAACAACATTTCTATGGCCGGTGCGCCGTTAATACTCAAGTCCGAAATGATTGAATCAGTTATGTGCAAAACAATCGTCTACAGTGTCTCAAAGAAAGTCGTTTAGGGGTGTACACCTGAATGGCTTTGGACAACTCGCGCCCTTTAAGTGAATGATATAATAAGCGGCTTAAATGGGCCACGTTCAGTCATTTAAAGGGATGTGAGGTTGCAAAATTGAAAATTTTCATACTTTTGGTTCAATATAGAAATTGCGCATCTTGTGTGGAAGTTTGCGACGCTTGAAAGTTCGATTTTCTGTAAAAATCACACTCATTTGAATGTCAACATTTTAAGCGAAAAACCAAGCACCATGTACAGTCACTGGCAAAATTATTTACACATTGCAATCCTCGCACAAGTCCAGTTTTTTTTTTTGTTTTCCCTATAAAAGAAACAGAAAAAGATTTCTTAAGTTGTAATAAGTTGTGTTTCCTCCTTTTGCCGCAATAACCTCTGCAACGCGTCTGGGCATAGAGTCTATTAAACCCTGAACTTGCTCTACTGAAACGGAACTACAAGCTGTTATAAAGTCCTTCCAAGTTTGATCTGCAGTTCTGCCAATGTTTACAGGAATTTAAGATTTTACCATTTGCCAACGATTTTCTATAACATTTAGGTCAGGACTTTGCGGGGGCCATTTTAAAACTTCTTGACCTATTTCTGACAAATATTTTTTGATGTTCCAGGCTGTGTGTATCGGCGCATTGTCCTGCTGAAGGATAAAATCACTCCCGATAAATCTTGAGCCTACAACCAGTGTAACATCATTTAAAATGTTCAAATAATGCGACTGTTTCATGTTATCGGAGCACCTTACAAGTGGACCCACTCCACTTTTTGATATGCAACCCCACAAGAAAGATCATGATAATCTTTCTTCCATTGGAATGTCTTGTGGGTTGTGTGACGGGTTGCTTGGCTTTCATTTTAGGGTCGGAATAATAAAACTTACGCCCATAGGTACTGTCCAAGGAACAAGATGTCTCATCCGTCCAAAGAATGCTCCTCCAAAACTCTGGAGGCAAATTGTAGCCTAACTTGCTGGTTTTTGGGTGATAAATGTGGTTTTTTTTTTTGGATAACGTAAGCTTTTATTTTGTTTTCTTTTAATCTTCGTCGCAATGTTCTCTCACTTACAATATTGTTTTCCCGATCTTTGTTTAGGTCCATGAGTACACTTTTAACACTTTCGCATGGGTTACTTTTAAAGGAGCGAACAATTCTAGCGTCTTCCCTTTTTGATGTTACCATTTTTCTGCCTCTACCAATTTTATTTTTCACACTACCAGATTCTTTAAACTTAGAATTTATATTGTATACAGTTTTCCGACTAGAACCATATTTTTTAGAAAGTTCCACTGCCGAAACACCTCTCTTGAATCCTGCGACAATGGCTGCTCTTTTTTCAACTGAAAGCTCAATCGTTTTTGCCATTTCGTAAAACTTTTCTCTAGTACAGACCTAGCAAAACTGATCGCAATATTTGGACACCGCGCAAAATATATTTAAATGAAGAAATTTAGAACTGTTACTTTCTCAACGCAGCTACTTGCATTTGTGTAAATAATTTGCATGTGTTCGATGGGTGTGTAAATAATTGTGCCACTTACTTTTGTATGATTTTAACAATTTTTTGTTGGAATTTGATTAGTTTTTTATATTTACTGTTTGAATAAAACTACAAACATTAAAAATGGGCAAAGGTCATTAACGATTTGTTCTTATTTCAAAAGTTATCCAGTGACCGAGTCCTTTAATGTGGCATGACCAACCAATTATGAATCCCACATTGCCTACGCAATAAAAAAAAACATCAGTAGGTTATGTTGCAAAATAAGGTCGTTATCGAATCCGACAACTAAATTTAAATAGGTACGCACTGAATGGACACTTGATAGTGATGAATAAACATTTAAATAATGTTCGGCTTCAAGTTCTCATCAATAACTGGTCAAAGGGGTCTCTATCATATCGAAGAACAAACTTCTTTCCACCTTACAACTGAAAGTTAGTTACCTGTCAAATTCCCAATCAGAATCAAGAAATAGTTTCGAAGCCACTTAGTTCCTAAACCAAAATAAACAGATAAAACCCGCACTCGCCTTCAACCACCTTTATGAGACACTGTACAGTGTACATGAAAAGGAACAAATGATATGTAGCCGCAAATCGAAATAAATGCACTACGGTCTTGTGGAATTCCGATTTATTATCCCACTCGCGTTTACTACTACTGCTGGCAATCAAAACACCGAAATTCAGCAATCCAATTGACTTTCCGTCGGCATACGATAACGATTTGCGTGCTCATGAATCGAAAACAGAAATATTCTCAAATGGGTCTGGTAAACTGTTCAAAGTTACTTTTAATTTGAAATCGAATAAATCTCTCACTTACAGGTGGAATGGGAATTTAAAATTGAAAACAACAACAATAACACACGTTCTCTAATGGCTGCACGATCTTAGATTACCCAGTCTAGTACCCAGTACCCACTGCCTGCTGCTGTCGTCGTCGTCTACTTTGAAATTTAAACCAGTTTCTCCCCGGCGTATGCGTTGCTACCGCTGGTGGCCATGTAGAGTAGATGTAGAATTCTGGTTATTCTTCATTTTTCCATTATTAGGTCACCCGAAGAGAGCACAGGTATCGCTGTGTCGCAGTCAGACAGCGCCTTCCAATGTCCCGGCCTCATTGGAGAAAAATGCAAAATATTTTTGTATTCACTTTGGTATTTGAGAAAGGTGTGCATTCTTTTGTGCAAACGACAACAAAAAAAAATCCATGAAAGTGGGTGGTGAACGTGAAGGTGGTGCATCATGTAGTTTCGATGCACTTTGTCGACGTACTCACCTGCAATATGCAAATGCGGAGATTCGGTTTTCAGTTTTCACTGTATCGGCTTTATGACGAGTAATCCATTCAGTTTGTTGATAGATTCAATATTGAGTGGACTCGTAATTGCTGCAGCGTAAACGAAGAGATAACACAAAATAATAATAATTCACACTTCCGCACGCGAAACGTCGACGACCTGCTACCACGGCTGATAACAACAAAAAAACAAAACAAACTTTTGAGTGGCGATGCAGATGCAGTCACAGTCAGTCAAGTCAGTTGGGGCCTGTGGAATGTGTTCGGTGTGAGAATTGTCAAATTGGATTGTGTGGATGTTGTTTGCCTTTTAGTGATTGCTGCGACATCTGTATATGAACAAGAAAGGCTGTGAGTTATTTGGTAGTTCGTTATTTTTGAATTTTTTCGTGAAAGTGGATTTTTAATCTGAAGAATAATTAAATATCAAGTAATAGGATCAAACAACTTTTAAATTTCGAGTCAATAAATATATCAAGAACATAAAATTTGTCAAAATGTTGCTTAGATTTTTGACCAGAGTCTCGTAGAATCCTCACAACTGCAAACAAATGTATGGAAAGCATAACTTTTTCGATCTATACTTCAAAATAAAGTCGAATTCTTCATCTAATCCATTTTTTGACAATCTTGAAATGATAATGACGCTTTGAATGATGAAAATTTAACCGAATTGTGACCAAAAACTTGCACAAAATCGATTGTAAATTCGGAAACTAAAGGCCTATATACTCAGTTGACATTTTGAAGTGTCAAACTCAAAATAAACCACATTTTTACAGAATAAAGGCTGGTACGCTGTTCGAGTGAAGTGAAATTTTCATTCCTCTCCAAAAACTGCTGTGAATTTGAAAGTGAAATTTTCACTCCGAAATGTCAAATATTTAATGCGACCGACAATAAAAGGCAAGTGAAATAGCTTAAGTAACGCCCCCTACAAATCACTTTTTGCACAACTATTTTTCACTTGAACAGCGTACTGTCTAGTGAAATTTTCATGTGGAAAGTTCATTTTGACATTTCGCAGTGAAAAATTTGTATGAAAAATTTCATTTCAATCGAACAGCGTACCAGCTTTAAGCATTAAGAACACGTTAGATATTTCATTTGTAGAAAGTAATCGTATTTTCTAGTAAAAGAGGACACCAAAGGTGGTTGTTTCTATTTCTATGTGTATGTGTTTGACGTTTATAGTTGCACTGCTAATGATAAAAATAAATATAGTTGCAGTGAAACAATTTGACGGTAGGGGCACAATTAATAACAGAGTGTTTACAATTGGGTGCGTTCTTCAGTTATACAACGCCAGTGTCCCATTGAATGCTAAATTGGCAGCACGTGTCAGATTAATGTTAAACAAGTGAAGTTACTTATGTCATAGTTTGCAGAAGGAGCTCGTGTCATAAACTGAGCCTACAATGCATTCGTTAGACGTTCGGATACCTAGTTTGTGTAAAACGTCAACTAGATTTGTTTGGACTAACTTTACGAACGCGTTAACTTATGGCGCTTTTCATTGAAGATCCGAGAGAATTCAGAATTGCTCTTTTCAATGAAATTCGTTGGAGAAACTTTGCAATAGTGGTAGAAACCATAAGCACATCATTGTGAAATTTGGTTTTCTTTTGCTACTTTTTTTTTGCTTTCTACATTAAAGCCTGGTACGCTGTTCGAGTGAAATGAAATTTTTCATACAAATTTTTCACTGCGAAATGTCAAAATGAACTTTCAAGTGAAAATTTCACCAGGCAGTACGCTGTTCAAGTGAAAAATAATTGTTCAAAAAAAGATATGTAGAGGGCGTTACTTGCTATTTCACTTGGTTTTTATTGTCCGTCGCATTAAATTTTTTACATTTCGGCGTGAAAATTTCACTTTCAATTTCACAGCAATTTCTTGGAGAGGAGTGAAAATTTCACTTCACTTGAACAGCGTACCAGCCTTAAATATGAATTTTTCCATGATTCAAATCAATATATTTCATTTGAAATTTACATTTGCACTCATAATTGCATATTTTTCGATCACATTGAACAAAATTTGTTTTTAATAGCACAACAAACATTTCAATCTGACATTTTGCTTGTGTGTGTTGGTGAATTCAGGGCACTTCTTTAAAAATATTTCGAACACTTCTTTCGTGTTAAGAATTGACCTGGAAGTGCACTTTCCTTTTAAATGAAACATGAAAAACATAGAAAGAGCACTTCTAGATTTGCTCTTTTCATAGAAAGGACAATTTTTTTCTTCAATCGAAAACGCCATAAGTAAGTTGAGTTATTATTCTGTAAACAGGGGGTTTATTTTGAGTTTGACACTTCAAAATGTCAACTGAGTATATAGGCAAGATTTTCTTGATTAGATTTGTTGGCTACTCCTCCATAAACGTCAACTGCAAAAGCTAATCACGTCACCAGGGATAATAAAACTCAAATGCATCTAGTCAGTCATCTGTCAGACTTACTAAACTAGAAATCTGAACGTCCTCAATTTATTTCTTCCTCCGCAATATTTCAACACTTCGCTGCTTTGATGGATTTTGTTTATTTTTGCACCAAAGTTAAAAGTCGGCCAACATTTTTACTCTTATCCAACTGTTTGTCCAACTTATTGGCGACGTTCAGGTATCAGTTTAGTAAGTCTGACAGCTGACTTGATGTTTCTCAGTTTTGATTGGCCTAGATCGGTCATGTGAGCAGCTGTTTCAGTTGACGTTTAATGAGGGGTAGCAGACGAATCGAGTCAAGAAATTCGTGACTAAGTAGGTACTAAGTTGACAGTTCGCATATGTGGCTGACGTACGAAAAGTGATTACCCCGACCAATCTAGTTTTTGCATCCAGGTTAAATCTACCTACTTCAGATCAATGTGCCCATTGCTTTCACAGTCTGCTGTTTGCATTTGATGGATCTTTTGACAGCTCCGCACAATTGCGGCTTCCATTCCGACTGGGCTATATTTGTCAAACCATGTTCGTTAGAAAAATTTGTTTTGACTGGGCTTACCTTGAATTGTTGATTATAACTTTACGAAAAACATAAAAATACAAAAAATATACATCAGCTACAATTTTTTTTTATAAATTTCTTTTCTTTTTATTAAAAATTACGAAATAAAGTGAAAAAAAAGCAAAACCAAACATGAATAAAATTAATAATATTGATGATGATAAAATTGATTTTTTTTTAATATTAAAACGTAAAATTAAGAAAAAGAAAGTCAGAAACAATATTATTAGTTATAAAAAACTTACAATTAAGTAATATTATTAACTTAAATCACAGATATCTATTTTACAATTGTTTTTTATTTTCTTTTTGTTGTTTATAATTTATTTTCATTTAAATATGATTATGCGTTTTTAATCCATTTAAAAAAATGCGTTTGCTTTATATATTTTAAAACTTTGTTTCATTTTCTGTTTAAAAAATAAATGAAACGACTATTTATTAATTCTAGTATGGCTATAAGTTCCCATCTGTTATAACGTTCTTCTCATTAAATGATATAAGTAATTGATAATGTTAGTGTTATTAAATAACCGATTACAAACTAGTTTAAGATTTTTGTTTTATAATTAAAATGTTTTAAATTGTTTTAAATTGTTTTATGAATGACAGTTAGTTAGATTGGCTTATTTACTTTAATAGATTTAAGTACAATTGCTCTTAGATGTTGCTTTTTAGGCAGGTGTCATGTTGGCAACACGTTTATGACTTATAGGTTGCTTTGTTACAATAAACATGTTTAAAATGAAAGTCAATTAAATAAAATCAATTTCTGAGACACTTTTGACACATGTCATCTAACATTAGAATTTATTGACTCGGTCGACGTCGGCCACCTTCCCATAAACGTCAACGTAAATCAATCTGACAACTACAACTTTGCGCATCATGACAGCTGCCAAATTTATGCGATATATGCAAAATGACTTAACTTATATGTTAGTGATATGTCTTAGAACAACGAATGATAGAATAACAATTGGGTAATGAATTTAAAAAACAAACATTTCGTTACTACTCCATAAATGCAGGTTGTTCATGAAATGATCTCGATTCGAACAAACTTATCGCAAATTCGAATTTGAATGCATTTTCTAACCTATAAAATGTTGTCTTATTCTACGCAAAAATAAAAACATAATAAGACAGCTTTCAGACATGAACCTCCGGACAATCTTCATCCTTGATCGAAGTGTAGTGTACCTTTTTCGAAACTGTGTCAAACACTGGCGTTATCATGTACTTTATTCTGTCTCTGCTGACATAAATCAATGCCGCCACTAAAGCAATCAGTATCATACTCAACACAATCAGCAAGAAGATCAGTGCCATTGTATGGCCTGTCATTGTGGATTTCGTTTTCGCACTGGCACACTTGCCATATTGAATCTCCATGATCGGTTCCGGTTTTATGCGATTTCGGAAGCACATGAGATTCTCCTTGTTTCGCACAGTCACCGCTGTCAACTTGATCCAGTCGTGCAGTACACTGATCTTGCAATCGCAAACAAATGGATTCAGATTAAAGTCCACGATCAGATTGGCAGAACGATCGGTTCGTTCCTCTAGTTCGTTCATTAAATCTAAATCTCTAGCCTTGACATATTCGAACTTGTTTCGTTCCAAATCGAGAAACCGAAGATTTTTCAGGCACTTCACATCGAAATTGATCTCTTTCAGATTGTTGTCACCCAGATGGAGATCACGAAGGCTGGGTAGATCACAAAATACCTTGCGATCTTTGAAATGTGTGATTTCATTCTGTTCCAGATGAAGCTTTTGCAGCTTGATGAGGTTGCTATTGACGAAGATGTCGTGCAGGTCTTCACTGAGCCGTGGCGATGTATTATCATCAAAGGCATCGGTCAGGTGCAGTGCCTCTAAATTGATGAAGTTCGAGAAGACTCTCGGATGATGGTGATTTACCTCATCGTCATCCCTGGATATGCTAAGATTGTTGTGATTCAATATGAGACGCCGAACGTTTTGAACGTGATGGTAGGCCTTGCCACGGATTTCTCTTATATGATTGTTACTCATGTCGACTATTGTGAGCAAAGTGTAGTCGTTTATGGTGCCGAAAACATTCCACGGCAGTTCAGGGATGTTATTGCCTGTGAATATGAGAATTTCAACTTCGGAAGGCATAAACTCTAGCACGCTGATGTTGTGCAGGCCCGCATTTGTGCAGTTTACTACATATCTGATGTCAGCTTCGTACTTTTCCTTTCCGCAGAGGCATTCGTCGGGAAATTTAGGTCCGCACGTACCGGCAAAGACTGTAGTGCTAATGAAAATTGTTGCCAGCAGCAAGGTGGTGATCGCGATTTGATGCATTTTTTGTGCTGAAAAGAGAGAAAAATATTATTTTTTAAATGATGACTTAAAATTCATTCAGCGAAACAGAGAGAGACAAGGAGAGAACTATTCAGAAGGAAGACCCGTTCAAACAACTTAAGCGCTTCCTATCTTTGATTTCAAATAAAACAAAAAGAGTGACAGGCACATCGAATATTTATATTCGTTTGAATTTGACGCTTTGAGGGCCGCTGTGGTTCGTGGCTCTTTCGCATAGAGCTGCGACTTCAGAGAACCGCACAACGGGGTTAAATCGCACGATCTCGGTGGCCAGTTCAACTGAGATGAGCATGCCCTCGAATCGCATGAAACCACGTGTCGTTGGTGTCCATATCATCCGATTCAGGCCAAAAGAAGTTGGTAATCGTTGACGGCGGTTGAAATATGGACCTTTATGCACGTGTTTTTGAACGCTATGTCCCTCCATTATGATTTGACAAAGCAGAAACAGACTGAATAAATGACAGTCAATTTGACAGATGTAGCTCCAACAATAAAAGTCCCTATTGGAGGGCGCTGTAGAAAACACCGGACAAAAGCCTAGAAAAAGAGCTGCCGAATTCGAACTGGAAATACCTTACTCCGAATCATAGTGGACGGCGAGAATGAAACGTTCAAAGACAGTTTTCAATTTTATGCATGAATTTTTATTTACTTTGTAAATGTTAACAGACTGGCTTGACATTCATGATGCTTTACTAGTGGAGCCAATGTCATCCACGTGTTCTTTACAGGATTGTACTCTAAAACGTCATTTTTGAAAAGTTCAGTATTATTGTAACAGCAAGCAATAAGTCGATGATTCCAAGAAACACATTGCCGATAAGTAAGATTTGGTCCCACGTATGGATTTATCACCGTCCACGTATTCGTCAAAGGATCGAAGCGCTCAACTGTTTTCCTTATCTGCCCGTTATGCTTATGCGTAACTCCCAGAGCATACAAATATCCGCCAACTCCAACGATGACATAATCTTTTGATCTCTCGTGTTTATGTGGTAATTGAATCCATTTGTTGTCAGCAGGATTAAAGCATTCAAAAGGAGAGTCGCCATTGCCCACAGCGGACAATAGTCCGCCGAAAACTGTCACCCTCACATCCCTAAGTGCTGTGTGCATTGGAGCCAGTTCTTGCCATTGACGTGTTCGAAAGTCATACTTCTCCACCAAACTTAACCAACCGCCTTCCGACAATCCACCAACAACGTACAAATGGCCATTCAATTCAGCCATTCCAGGATATGAACGTGCATGCAGCATTGGAGGTAAGTTTGTCCATTCCTTTGTTTGAAGGTCAAGACATTCAACGATGTTAGTGACATTAAAGCTTTTAAGCCGACCCGCAGCGACGATTAACTTATTTTCCATAACCATCGCCCTATAACCGAACCTTCTTGTTGGTGAAGGTGGTAAATCTTCGCAGTTCCAGATATTTAATTCTGGATCAAGGGACTGCATTTTCAAATTGTCGGTCCAATCTCCGCTTACAAAACCAAGTGTTTCTCTGTCCCTTCCTTTTGCCTTCTTCCGTTCGGAATGGCGTTTCGTCAATATCGTCCGTGACAAGTGCGATTCCAGCCAACTGAAAAGCAACTCCAAACACTCGTAAGTTTTGCTTAGTGACTGTCGGTTGTCGATGATGAATTTAGGCGTCAAAAACGAGAAACGCACATGTGACAACAGACCGATCATGGATTCCTCTCGAAGTCCTTTGTCATGTTTCACCCAAGATACCACACCGTGGAACACCGTTTCCTCCGAGTTCACGCACAGATCGTCACTTGAAATAAGTTCGCTCAACTGTTCCTCCGTGAGCTGCAGAAAGTCGTCTTTCTTACACATCTCCTCGAAGTTCTGCGACGCAAACTCAAAAGCCTTCTTATGAAGCTCATGGGACTGTTGTTGCTTGGCCATTGACGTGATACTCAGCCAGTTAGTAGCGTCGGTAGTTTCTCCAATGAAATCAGAGCAAGCAACCTTCAGTGTGTTCATTTTCAGGACATCTGCTGCTGCAAGTATGCGGGCGACGTTTTCCCAGCGAAGCTCAATCGTACCACTGTACATGAAGTCAACGACCACTTGGAGAGTTGTTCCATCAATTCCCAATTCAATCACGTCCGACCGGGCTTCCTTTAACGTACTGCAAAGCATTGCCAGGAAATAGTCGCTGGATGCGGAGAGGACATTACGATGAGCGTGCACCTTCATGTTGTCCGTTTTGGTTGTTAGGGCGATGTCGAAGAATAGCTGATCTCGGTAGAAGGTCTGTAACTTTTGCGAGATATTGCTGGCATGCTGAGCACACACGAAGGTCTTTGACTTTGACGACATTGTACAAATCTTTTTTATGGATAATCGGATGTGTTTCACTCGACTTCTGAACTAGCTTTGCATAAGTTCCTTTGGTTTCCTTCGTATATATCGAAATCGGATGTGTTTCTGTTAATTTGTAAACAAGTTTTGCTTAGATTCCTCTGGTTTTCTGTATGACAAACGTTTACACAACACAAAAGTCTGAGATGAACTGACGTGTACCTGCGAAGATACGCAGTCCGGGTGCGGATTATTCCCGATTCTGTTTTGCGGTTTTTCGCACACACACATAAACACACAGAAGGTAAAAGGTAATTACGGAACCGGCTCGCGCATTGGCAGGTACGCTTTATGCCCAAAATATGTGTGCAGAATTTCTGGACGTAGTAAAGGGTGAAGCACGCAGTACAGCAAGCAAGACATACGAGCAGAACTTTTGTTTGACGTTCCTGCAGTGAGAAAACTCATACAATAGCGAAACGTCTTTCTTTTGTTTACAGCTGTGGTGGTGAAATTTCTCCCTTTTTTATCCTTCAAGAATTCTATTAATTTTTCCTCCATTTCGTCATTCAGCCGGTTTTATTTGTACACAAAACATTTGAATTTGAAGTAAACGACAATCACAATGATGCCAAACCCGTCGAAATTTTGTTTTTTATTTCTCTGTGTTGTTATTTTTGCAGTGGATCTAGAAATAGAGACAACTTGCAATACTGCAACGCATAATAATTACTTTCACGGAACAATAAGTACTTTAGGACTGTGTCATACAAATTCGGTTAAAGATATGAAGAATAGCAGGTAAAAATCTGGACATACCTGTGTTAGACCTTCCTGAATTGCTGTCTTCTATGGAATAGAAACCCCATCCATTAGGGCCTCATCTTCGACAATCTGTCGCACTATAGCTTTTCCAATGTGAAGCAATTATTTTCTCTTCAGCGATTTAGTTTCACATAACTGGAACATAATACTTTTTACTTAACACCCCTACAACTATTTTGAATGGGCCTTACTAATGATCATTTTTAAATCTCTATGTACTAAAGAAAGTGACGTTATTTACTACGCTTATAACTCAAGATCGCCTGGGCCGATTTCGATGACCGATGACGGCGATGACCATCAATTCGGACTGGTTTCTTGCCAAACAAGAAGAATACCCAAAAAAAATTCCCTAAAAATGACCGGAACAAAAACTTATGAAGATAATTAATTTTCTCATACATTTTATATGGAGCGATTTAACGACGCCCTCTTCAAGATTTTTTACTTAATTTTTAAAAAAAGGATTCCAAATCCTGGAGCACTCAAAATAGACCAATTTATTTAGTTACAATTTACTTGAAAACGATTTCACGTTAACGTAGGGTTAACATGGCTGTATAACCAGTTTTTCGCTAAAAAGTCGAATAACGGTACTTTTGAAAATTGGCCTTATCTTGAAAACGGTCAATACGACTGTAACAAAAACTCATATTTAAGGTATTATGGCCACTCCGAACACGATAGCAAGCTCAGTTTTTCGCTAAATTGTTTATAATGGATTTTTTTTAAAAATGCATATTTTGAGAATTTGGTTTCCTTTTGTTTTACCTACATGAAAACGGCTAAAAAGATTTTGACCAAAATGTATACCTGGAGTAAAATTGACGTTTTCAACAATACTGCGTCTTTCATTTTCGATTCGAATAACCTGAAACGCTGATTTTCGAAAACTACCGAAGGGAGTAGGGGTTAGAATATACCCGACATAGGCATGCCTGTCGTAAAAGGCGACTAAAATCCAAACTCCGTATACTGAGTGAAAAAAAATGCAATGAACAAAACGAAAAGATTGATTACTCCAGGTGGCAGTCCAGCTTTACTGGAAAATCCACCCTCTTTGGAGGTCGGCTCTACGGATTCTGGGAAGAGCCGCTTATTGCAATCCATCGACCCTTTTATCAAAATTTCAAGGGTATCTCGATCTCCTCCATCAAGATCGAACAACTCCGGGAAAAGAAGTCCGCCGGGAGCGCCAGCGCGCGAAAAACAGGACTCAGTGAAAGATAAAAGTATTGGGGAAGAAAATAAAACACTCCGAATCAAACTTAAGAAAATGGATCTACTCTATCAAGATCTTAAGAAAGAGATAGATCTGTTAAAACAAGAAAATAAGGTTCTAAGGGACACTCATTTGGAGAAACAACGCGAATGAACTCCACCACGCTTAGATAGTCGGGAATACCACACCGACGAAGAAGAGCTAGAACAAGAAACGAATCGGGTCCATAAGAAAAGACCTAGTAAGAAAAGACGTGCCGGTTCTTCGCCCGAAGTCGAGCCCCTAAAAAAACAAAAGATTCAAGTACCGCAAGAAAAACAACTCCGAGCGCAAATTCGCGCACCACCTCCAATAAACGTCGTTGGGTTAACGGAGTATAATAAGTTGCACAGCCTCCTTAAAGGAACATTAAAATCGAAATTTAAGGTTACATCTTTGAGGAATAATGCGTGGAAAATTAACGTCGATAACCACGAAGACTACCGGGCAATATCCCTAAAGCTAAATACCGAAAAGATCCAGTGGTATACTTTCGAAGTAAAATCAGAAAGACCACATCGTTTTGTAGCAAGGGGTCTCCATCCCTCGTGTACCAAAGAAGAGGTTATAAACGACCTCCAAGGTAAAGGTTTTAAAATTCTTGATGCCGTTAATATCATCAAGAAAGAGAAGCAACAGACGGAAGAAAATAAGGATATCCTGGTAAGACGTGGACTTCCGCTCTTTATGCTCACCTTCGATAGGTCCGACAAAATCGAAGATATCTACCAAATAAAAACCATATTAAATATTGTGGTAAAAATCGAGCCCATGCGCAGAAATTTGAAAATAATTCCGCAGTGCGAACGTTGCCAAGAATTTAATCACACGCAAATGTATTGCAAAAAAGAGCCGCGATGTGTAAAATGCGCCGGAAGTCACTTCTCCCAAGACTGTGGAGCAAATAAGCAATCCTCCGCTACGTGTGCTAATTGTAAGGGAAAGCACCCGGCAAATTATAGAGGCTGTGAAGTAGTACTATTTACAATTGTTGTGACTTTTTTGAATCACTGTTTCATCGTCATGTCATATCCGAGATTATATTCGGACTTGTAAAACATTGCTGACTTTGAAAGAGATAGCTTACTAAGTCTGACAACTGACTGCCGTAATGTGTCATAGTTTTTATTGTTCTAGAATTCTGCATTGATTAAGGGAGCAGTTTTTTTTTGTTTGACTGAGAAACAACCTACACATCGAGCAAATAGTTGACATTTTAAATGCATGCCTGACTTATAAAAGGTGACTTTCTAATGACATTAATCTACATTTTTCGTTCAGAGTCCAGACAAAATTAGTCAACTTAAGGCGACTAGAATTTATATTAGTATCTACATTGTGCAGTTTGCATTTATTACCACATAGAGCAGAGTAATAAATTTATAACAGCAAAATCAGCAGCCACTCAGTGAACATAAATTCGATTAAAATGGTTTGGCATCACTAAAAATCACTAAAAATTTTATACTAGTTTTCACAAGTTGAAGCCAGTTTTAACAAGTTATAAAGGGTTTTCCAATAATAAATCGGGGGCTACGTCGATAATCAAAATTGTCGCATCTGGGGCTCGGAAAACCCAAGAGTTATTATTGAGAAGCCTCCCCATTCTCAACGTGTGACTGGGTAAATCTGTAAGCAATATTTGTAAGTCGCAATTAGCAACTCAGTTTCTGAGCCTCGATGGAGTCAGTCTTCCAGCCTTACTCACGCGGGAAACACAGTGGATGAAGGTCTTTCTTTAGGTGGCGTTTACAAAAGGAAGGGGAACTCGTAACTAGCTCAAAGATGGGGGCAGTTAGCTAAGCATCAGGCTAACTAAAGAGGTCTTTTAGTTAAGGCCTTGGCTTATCCGAACTTAAAAACCGCCAAGCTAGTAAGTAGAACAGATTTCATAAGCATTTTAAGTCGTTTCCTTTCAAGTTAACAGAATTTAAACTCTTAAAGCGGGTCATGGCAGGCAGGGCACGGTTTCGCAGATTGAAAATCACTTCTAGCTTAGGTTGAGGTGTTCGTCTTGTGTTATGCCGATGCATGCTAGTCTCTGAAACATTGCCTTTCCAACATGCAATTGACCCTTAACCTTAGTACGAGCCGTTTGAGCGCTGTATACGTGAATGAATTTCGTGAAAGCGTAGATGTCACATAGCGCTTTCTTTATTCATTCTTCTCTGTTACGTTTCGAAGCAAGTTCTGAGTCAAAAAAGGTTCCCAGCCACTTCTAAGCTTCTAAGGAAAGTAGATCATTCAAATTCCATAAGACCGCTAATACTAATGTCGGTTGTAAATTATCTACTGAAGTTCTCTACGATGATTAGTCCCACAGACATATTTGGCTTTTAAAGTGTCACATGCAGACAACTATTATAGGGAATCGTTGATGAGTTAAGTTCCTTGATTTCCAATTCAATACTGGTTCCATCCCAAACCCATTTCGTCACCTCCTCCCCCCGGTCTATTCAATCAAACTGAATTCATGCGACAGAAAGACAAAACAATCTATCTAATCGTTTCGAAATCGATACCTACACGCGTTTACTATTTCATTTCATCCAACAAGACACTCCCCGTTCATTGGCTTCAATTGATATCGCATCCATCAGTCGTTGTTGACTAGACATCCTAAAACCACAAACGCTGAATGCATTACTGTGCGATAGGTACCTACCTACCTACCACACAAAGCTACAAAGCAATGTCACCGATAACCTACTAACCAAGCAAAAAAAGGAACTTTGAAAACTACCTCGTTGAGGAAAAGCGGTTTGTTTTTCATTTTCCAAGTGAAAATCAATTTACAAGCGGATAAACCTGCAAACTGAAAACACCACAAAAGCAAAGAAAAAAAAACAAACTTATTCGATTTATCTTTTGAAATAGATCGATTGGTGACATACCTGCTAGCCACCCACTTTGACTTTAGGTACGGATAAGGCTGGTTGACCCCAAAAACACGGATAGACAACAGGAAAAAAGAATAAAAACACCGCCGACGACGCGACGAGCAGGTGAACAATATTCGAAAACAATTTCGGTACAGGGAAAAAAAGGACACACACCGAGTGCAAAAACAGCGAGAAAACTCAACACCAGTGTAGGCGTCGTTGTACGACATTTGTGTCACTTATTCATACAGCAAATATTCCAATCGCCCTCCTCCCGTTTGTTCATTTCGTTGATAGTTTTCCACCCTGCACAGAAAATTGAGAAAAAATATAAAAAAAAAATAAAAGAAAATTCAATCTGTGGATGTGAAATTCATAAATTCAGAAAATCCGTGTTTTTTTCTCCCGTCTGCCGGTCCTCTGTTGTCTTTTCTCCCATTTCGACATGATATTTGTCACCTGCAGATGGCGGGCATATACTGTACATAAATACGCTTCCAGCGTTAATAGGACAAAGAGTGGAAAAAGGAAATATACAGACTCGTGCCTGTTCTCGTTTAAGTCACGAATAGTATCCTATCTATAGAATAGGGCATTGTGCTTCGGGGCTTCATAACTTATGTGGTGCGAGACAACGAACGGTACCTATTTGTGAGAAGGTACATTTTTATTATAATGGGCTTGCCCCTAACACAGTGGCGACTAATAAAATGAGAACGAGCTGTTCTAAAAATACGCGTCACACAGTCACTTAATAAATTTACGCGCTCTTGTGCGTTAACGTCAGACTAGTGTCAGTTTAAGATTTTATTCTTGTTGGGTTGTCATCAATTTTGGGCAAATCCACTTTTATAGATGGTGGCTCGGTTCTTTAAACAGAGTGGATTTGTTAATTGAACTTTTAGTTGTGCGGTGTCAAAAGACTTAGGACGGGCTGCACAAGTTTTTAAGCGGCCCTAAGGACTGAAAAATGTTTAAAAATATCTGACAGAAAAATCATAAGGATATCCTCGAGGATATCTGCTAAGGTTTCAAGGTTATTCAAAAGCTTGTGTCCTAGTGTTCTTTCGTTAAGTTTACGGTGACATATTGCTACATATTAAGTTAAAATAAATACCAAATGTTTTAAAAAACTTTTCGAGATTAAATATATGGCACACCCCCAGGTGGCGTTGTAGTTACCGTACTCTTTTCTACTCAAAAAATTCAGTTAGGAGGCTTCTCTGGCTTTTTTATTTAATAAAATTGTTCCCTCGGTCAACTGCTTAAATCATTCACTCTGAAAATAACCTTGGCTGGTAATGGAGTTCCAGGTTGAGAGCGTTTTCCCTGAAAGATTGATGCAATATGATTAGTGGCATTATAGCAACTTAAAAATAGGGCCCAACCTCAGTTAAAAGCAGTCTACCCATAAAAAAAATGGTGTTTATACAATACAATTTAAGGTACATAGAATTGACAAACTAATAAATTAAAATTAAATTAGTTCTTACTCTTATTACTATGCGATTGCATATTTTCTTCAAACTAACAAACAAAAAAATATATAATAAAGAAAAAATAAATGTTTTAAAGTGAATTTAATTTAAATAGAAACGGAAATAAAATATATTTAATATTATACAATATTTTGTTTAAATATTTACGAAAATACACAAAGTCGAAGGCATGTCATTCATTTTCACAGTAGCGTTTTGTTTAACATCTAAAAATACAAAATATATGCACTTACAACGGTTGGTTGATTAATTTTTTCGCTATAAATTCCTTTCGACAACTGATGAAGGAAAAAATTGATATTATTTTTATTTTTAAACAATGCACATGAGTTGATGATTGAATTTGTTTTTTATTTTACACAGCGGTTATGTTGTAATAATAATTAGTGCAATGTGTGTACGAACAATAACGTGAATTATACTGTGCTGTATGTTTACTAATTTTTTTCTGTTGTTTCTCGAAGAGTTAAGTATCTTTCGCTACCCAATTTATTGAGCTGATGTTTGGTTGGTTTTATCAAAATTGTTTTTTTTTTTTTAACTAATGAACTTTTGTGACTAATCCGGGTTTAATCGACATTCGGTTGGAAGGTCACTGATCCCATTCGATCTCGCACGCTTCCCTTGTAGATGATGTTCTTGGCCCAGGAACGACACTCGACGTTCAAGAACTGATTCGGCTTAAAGGATTCGAATTGAACAGCAACAAGGGGACTAAGGTAGCCGGGTTGATTCCGGTATGGGTAGTAGAAGGAGGGGAAACCACGGGATGGGAATGTTTTCCTTGTCGACCGACCACTGTCCCTGGCAGGAGATTCAAACTTGTTGACGCATTGACTGGTCTAAGCTTTTAATGTGATCGACCAGGTCGGTGGGCATGTCCTCGGGCAAATCATTCACATCATCGTAGTATTCTGGCACCCAGTCGAAAATCTTGTTCAACTTCAGGAACACACATGGGCGACCATTGTTGTAACCCTATCCGTTACTGGGCGAGCAGGCTCCGAATGTGGTCATGTCCACAATGCATACTTTTTTGGGGTATTTTTTCACGCTAAAATCGCAGACCTTCCTACTTAGCCCGCCTGTTGTGTTGTAAGGTATTAGGAAACCGTCTATCAATTCCCTCCAGTATTTAGCTTCCTGAGGCTTCCTTGTGTCGAACTGTATTACTGAGCCTCTTTCCGTTTCATTACTCAAAGGTCGGAAGCCGAGTCCAGGATTGTTTCCGATCAGCGATGATTCCAGTTTCCACTTGGGCTCCTGATCGCTTAAGGTGGCGAAGAGACCTTGAAGGCAAATGGCAAATAGGCCTGCTAATATAGCACAGAAAATTGCATAGAAAACGAACAGGCGTCCCCAACTGTTTATTGTACGTCCAAAAAATGTGCCATCTTTTTTGTTGTAGATGAATTCGGAACAACTTAGTGCACTCGTACCGACGATGTTTTTTGGCAATATCGGTTATAAATCAATTCTCATATTTAGCGAGAACCATGGGGTCCTGACCCATGACCACAGTCACATCAAATTCGACTTGGAAGAATATTCTGTAAGAAACACAAATTACAGAAACCCGAAATCCTCTGACTGGGAGAGCTATCAGTTAGTCCTTAAATCAGAAATAAATTGTTCTCTAGTTCCAGAAGAGACCATTCCGGAGTTAAAAACCGAATCCGAACAGCTCCAAAAAGACATAACCTTCGCCTATGAAAGCCCTCAAAAATAGAAAAATACGAAGAAATGTTTTATGGTGGAATTAAAGACACCCTTGAGGAAACTTGTCAACTTCTTCTGGACACACACTTCCCAGAATACATCCGCATGGGCAACTCATTCGTGCCGATGAGGCACCAGGATCTCACGGTATCAAAATGGGATTATAGCCTATCCGGACAAATATTTCAGCAAGATTGGGTGAAATGGGCGATCTCGTTCTTCAGCTCATTTAAATCACCGGGAACCGATGGTATCTACCCCTGTTTACTACAACAGGGTATAAATCTATTGGTTTCTCAACTAATTAGGGTCTTTAGATCCAGCCTATCACTAGGACACGTGCCATTGAGGTTAAGGTTATTTTCATACCAAAGGCAGGTGGGAAATCCGAACAACTAGCGAAATCATATCGCCCCATCAGCCTTAGCTCTTTCCTTCTAAAAACCAATGGAGAAAGTCCTCGATCAATACGTAAGGGATCAGTTTCTTACAGGTAACCCACTTCATGCGAGCCAGTTCGTATACAAAGCCGGTAAATCTGCCATTCACAACCTCAGAACGACGATTGAAAATGCTCTGGCAGCAAAGGAAACCTCTCTCTGTGCCTTTATAGACATTCAGGGAGCGTTTGACAATACTTACTTCGATGCCATAAAGAAAGCTATGATAAGGAGTCGATACCCGAATGTAGGCAATTACCAAGTTTGTGGCTGTCTGCTTGATCAAAAAACAAGACTCAGATCGACGGAAGACATGAAGCCAGTCTTTTAAACGTCCCCAGACTCGACCTGGAAACGGAAATTCGCAAAAACCAGTGCCGATAAGCCGATAAGATTTAACGAATTTCAGTCATATAGACGATAAAAGAAAAGTTTAGGTACCTTAGATCTTAAATTCATAACAAATTTGACGGTCCAGGGCCTAGACGATTAGTTTTTTTTTTCAAAGTTGGATTATTCTATGTCCTACCTTAATTTTAAACCTCTCAGCAATATACGAAAAATTACCTAAGTTCAGCGCATTTTTTAAGCAAAGTGCACTTGCATTTTTTAAGCAGTTGCACTTTGGCTTAAGCTGGATTACACCAATTGAATATGTTCTCACTGAAGTCTCCTCGAAATTTTGTGATGTGCATTTTCTCAGGCCGAGGTTTTGCTCGCCGGATCCAGGGTTTAACCAAAGAAACACATAAAACTCTGGTTAAGAGGTACTATTTATTCGCAGTACTTTACTTAGGCTAGTAACAATATTTTCATATAATCTGCACAAACTACAGTATATCTTAACAGTAGTGCGATAATTTTTAAGCTACGTCTAAACTACGTGGCCCTTCGACGGCGTGGTTCATTAGCGGCTAAACGACAGCATGGTTCCTGGGATGGGGAACCGCCAAAAATTTAGGAAACAAAGACCGAAGTGACTTTCCAAACGGGGGCCTTATCTGGTACACCAGATTGGTACGAATCAAGGTATATAGAATACATGGTATGATATTGCGCATGTGGTTATCCTATCTCTTTCTGGCATAATACGTCACCGGGCGACAATTTTTGTGACATTTTACTGGTGCAGTTTGTTAATTTTGCGCGCGGAATTACATTTTGCAACTAAAAAAATATTTAAATATGGCAGAGTTATAACCGCCAGTGGAATGTCGGCCATAAAAGTGTGACGAACGGGGGACGTTTCGTTACAATTTGTCTGTAATAGTCTGACAAAAAGACCGTAAAAACTTAGAGACCCTAGATCTCATGAATGTTTGCTTTTAGCTTGAAAGGTGATGTGCTCAACTTGGAAAAAACCTTTAGCGAGCACATACATCTTTCTAAATTAAACTTTGTAAATAACGGCACTGGATTACCATTGGAAAATGAGATCCATCGAATGAAGACAACAATGCATTAATCAGTGCCTGAGTTAAAAGAAGTCTGGATAAAAAACTCGTTTACGTTTGTTTTTACAGTGAGTCAGTGTTATGCCGAACCCGAATGACAGAAGCATCAAATCAAAACAGAGTTGCATTTTCGGATGTTCGCAAGAGCTGGCACTGTGGTAAAAATCTTGATTGCAGAGTTTCTTTAATGACTACCTTCAACATCAAAGAGGCCCAGTACAACTCACGACTTTCTCCAAACCAACTTTTTTGGTTACGTTCGACAAGTTGGTTGGTTGAGATGTATATGTACTCAAATACACGTCGCTCCACCTGCCTCAACGCGGGCAACTTCCCTGTTAGTGGTATAAAATTCATCAACTAATACTCTCCAGGTGAATAAGTTCCGAGACTGTTTTTGGCATTGCTCAGCTTCAGGACAACGCAGGGGGATGTTTTATATCTTAAATGATTCAGGGGAAGATTTACTATTTTTTTATTTTTCAATCCGACAAGCTATTTCTGAGCCAGGCCTGTAAAAATAGAATTTTCCTTACATGTATCCGGTTGTTTGACTATTTTGTATGAACCACGTTATATTTCGGAATAAAAAGTATCCTAAGTCCCGACCCAGAACATAAGCAATCGCTATGCCAAGTTTCATTAAAATTCGTCCAGTAGTATCTGCGTTATGCGCGGTCATGCATTTTTTATTCTACAGTTTTATTATATGTAGAGAAGAGAAGAGAAGAGAAGAGATTTTTTAATGTCTCGCAAGTCGCATTTGCTGTCGACTGTGTCTAGGAACCCGAATTGAAAACGAATGATTTTTGCCAACTGAAAGAAAACTGTCATGGCAATGAAAAACCTTCTTACCGGTGAAGTGTCCGAAATATATTCATTGCGACTGTTACCACCTAGGTGTGTGTCTTGTGTATCAACAATGACAGTCACTTACGTCGAGTTATATTTGCTCTTAAACAAAGCGAACAAATATTGAAAAACAAGGGTGACAGACACACAGAAGGCAGAGGTGAAAACAAAACACCAACAAAAGAGTTTCAGCGATAGGCAAAGAACAAAACACGTACTTCACATAAATAATTAAATAACTAGAATACAGTACGTACATATTTAACAAGTACTCTGTGAGTTATCTGTCTGCAGCTCTATTTTCTTCTTGTTTTTGTTGTTCTGCTCTCATTCAATTCCAGTTTTTTTCTCGCTTATCTCTGCTAATTGTTTCTCACTACACACCATAAAAATATACCACACCCAGAGCCAGAACGTTGCTTTGGTCTGGTCTCGTGGAGATGACTCCTGACTCGGACTCAGCGTCACTCCTCTACTCCCACGTCAAACCTACTCTCTATATACAAGCACACCACTAAGTATGGGGCTAACATTTTTATTATGTTTCGTCTGCTATACTTCCAGCGGATAAATATTATCCCAACATCAAGGCGTAGAGATAACCAAGTTAAAGAGAAAATAAATCTTCTCCATGAGGTAACTTTCAATTGAAGCCGAACCGAAGACATCAACATCACTAACGAGGACTGTGTATAAAGAGAGACACAGCACATATGTATAGACATCCTTTTGCTCCTTTCTTCAACTTTGTATCTTATGATTTTCGCATTCTCGCAATGAAATTATGAAAACTTGCTAAAGTTGCACGATGAATACTTTTTTCTTGAACACTGAAAGTATGCATCTTCTTTATCGCTGAAAGGAAAGCGATCAGAACTTTATAATGGGCTTGTTTAAGACTATGCTTTACAAAAAGCAAACGAGGAATAATAAGGAGGAAAAAAACCCCGAACACACAGATACAAACTAATTGAATAAGAATGCGGAGTTCCCTCACTCAGAGGGTGGTTAAAGCTAAATGAGAGGTTAAGTGATTTTTAATTAATTGGAGTAGAAAATTCTAGTACGCCACACAAGAAGACACAAGACACAAGCGACAAGCCACGCGTCCTTCGGAGTGGAGTTTGAGTGTTGTCCCATTTGATGTGCTTCGGCAAAGAAAACTGAATTGAACAAGATGGCGAAATTAAATTTGGAAATGGTTTACTGTATGTGCTGGTAATTACTTAGGAGCGAGAAATAAAAACACGACAACCCCTCAATAAGATTGAGATATACAGAAAACCAATTAGTGAATGAAAACCTGCCCAAGGGAATGTCATCACTTAAAGACGGTCTCCTTGTCGGCGGTGGTTGCTTTTGATTTACTTGAGCCCTTGAGGCAGCACTACTACTTGGATTTGTACTCGTTTTTGTTTTAGTTGTGTTTGTGACATTCATCTCAAATAAAAAAAAACACACTCAAAGAAATTGTTTTAAGGAGATATTGGCCAAGGAGTACGTTAGGCTGATTAGTTATTTTTATTTTTGTTATATTCAAGTGTAAGCTACTAATGTTTCTTTGAGGAGACGCGCTGTGCCCTTTAGCCTTAATACAGAAATCGAAAGGGTCTTTCATTAGCGACTTGACAACTTCAAACTATCAGTGTGAACGCACCCTTAAATCGAACTGTCACTGTCAAAATATTCAGTAAAATCAACGTTTTCATTAGGTCTGTTCCCTAACGATAATGAATTCGAACACATTAGTCCAGTTTATACCATGTTCCCACCGACGTGATTAAGCTGAAGTAATTTACAAATTACGATAGGCGTTTCCACCGAACTCTTAGGTGTTTTACTGTGACATTTGAAATTAGTTGACGAACTTTCAATATTTTACATATAAAAGTGCAAAAGAAAAATCGCCTGCAACAATTTAAAATGAGTTTAAATGCTTCGGATATAATTTAATTTTAATTTTTTGACAGTTTGTTTTTGTGTAAACAGCTGAAGTCGATTATAGGCCTGTTTGATTTTATTTGTGTATGTTCGATTCTATTTTGTGTATGTTCGATTTTATTTTGTGTGGATTTGCACGTAATTAAAAATTAAACAGGAATAAATCACGTAATTAGTGATCACGAAAATGTATTAAGCAAATGTTGGGTAGAAGAGAGCCTCAAAGAGAGAACAAAACATTTCCCCTTTATAACAAACCTGCAAATATATTACGAGTATTTGCAAGAAATTTCTTTGGGCTAGTTTGTTATAACTGACTTTAGCTGTCAAAACTCTCAAAAATTCAATTTGAATTATGGCTGTTTATTTCGGTTTGGTTTATTGAGTGCTAAAATTTGATATTAAAAATGGATAAATCGGCAAAAAATAAATAAATATTAAACTGAATCCAAGCGTTTTGCAATGTCTGCAAATTAGTATTTTCTTAAACCCACTGACGTTTATTTTTGAATATTATTTTTCTTTCTCGCATATGCTTTTAACAAACGTCATGCAAAATTTTCGTTCCAGTACTTTTTGGTTATATTCTCTTTTTCTGAGAGAATATATCCCCACGATTTGATATCTGACATTTTGTTTTTACGAAATTGGCCAAAAAAGTAAGGGAACAGACCTATTTAGAAGTACTCGAAGGAACAACGTTTACAAATAATTAAAATTTACCTACTACCGAGATTCCGAGTCGGTGGTCGCAACTTTGGGAGCGTTAACGCCAATTTTTGGCCGTAATTGTCGTCTCAGTAGACAAGCAATTCATAGTCTAGTCTCTAGTGAAAAACTTTGAGTCAAAATATTCGCTGCTTGATGTTGCCGTGCGAGTGAGACTATATTTTGCCCGAAGTGTGGAGAATATTTCTGCCATACCTAGAGACTTCCGTCGCAAACGAGCCAAATCTTGGGCCTCTCCCAGACCATTACTGAGATTCATACTCAAATCTTGGTGTTTTTTGTAGATATACAGACTTTATATCATCAGCTACTCTCAGGACGAACTATAGTACCTGAACTCAACAGAGCTTTAAGACCCCATGAGATTCTTACTAAATCTATGGGGCTCTAATATCATAAGCGGCTTAATTATCTTCTCCAGCAGGTATTTAATGGATGGTCTAAGTGAAGCTGTGGAAATTGCCACAAGAGCACCAACTTACCTACCTACCTCGTCTGTTTTCGATTTAAAAATGACAGACTACAAGCAAAACTGATAATTCATTTAATATGGAATATGTCTTTAACGTTTATTTAATATGCGCCAATTTATATGCAAAGCGATGTAAAATAGTATTTCTTGCTTCATGTTCAGAGTTGTAGAAACCAAAATTTTTTACAAAAGTAGGAAAAGCGGGACAGTGATGGCCGCGGGACAGAGACATAAAAAACGGGACTGTTCTAAGAGGTATGGTCACTTTTCACTTACCATATTAAAATAGCATATCATTTTTTCGGTCGGCGCAGTGGCTTAGTGGTAGTGTGTTGGGCTACTAAGCGAGGGGTCCCCGGTTCGAATCCCGAAAGAACCAAATTACATCTTAAGGTTTTTTTTCCACTGCGCCACCTCTCGCGAACGTCTGACAAACATCCAAGACTAAAACTGTCATGAAAGAGCTTCACAATTAGCCGTTTCGACTCAGCGTAAAATTGTAGATCCCTTCCAATCGTCCTAAAAATTGAGAACCCACACAAAACGAATGGTTGTGAGAAGCTAGGCCTTGGATCCCACAGACCTGTCGCGCCAAAATATTTATTTATTTTATTTATTATATCATTTTTTCATTTTTGAAGCATTAAAACTCTGTAAATGGCATTCTTCACAAGAGTATTCAAAAAGGGCGTTTCAGCTCCCTTTAAAAAAAAACACTGTGAAACGTGGGCGGAAACTTAATATGTATACAACTTAATAAAACGTGATTTGGACAAACTCCTTGATTCCTACCAAAGAAAAAAATGCTAGTTAGAAATAAAATACAAATTTGTTATACTAAACTGAAGGGATTTTCAAAAGAAACGGGCCATTTTTGAAATGGAATAAAACAAGCTTGATGGCCTCACCAACGTAAATTTTAAACTACGGACCAAAGATAGTAGCTTTTCGTGGATGCACTGTCACCTAGTGAACCTCGTGTAGGTTGGCGTCGTTCCATATACCGCAATTTTGCTTATTAACATAGCCATTCATCCAAAAATGAGCCTCTTCACTGAAGACGTTTTTTCGGCCAAATTGGGTTCTGCAACCATACCGTCCGAAGCCTAATCAGCTATCAAAATGCGTTATCAATATTAATTAACTTCGATCTTCTGGGTCAATTGGATCTTGTGCGGAGCTAGGCTCAAGTCCTGATGCAAAATTCGCTAAGTTAAAGTCTTCAAAAAATCGACTCCTAATGCGACAAATTGATTGCCTCGAGCTCTCCTGGTACACTTTCACAAACCGTATGTTCTCGGCCAATCTGGCGTTTCTTTGAAGTAAGTTGGCTGACCGAACCGTTGGAGAGTCGACCTTGAATAACCACCGCATCTGCCGACGAACACTCATTTTGATGATAAAGTCGGACGTGCTGATTAGTTGTGTAACTTGCCCTGGTGATTGGGCATCAGTGACTGAATAATTAACACTGACAGATGCCACCAAAACAACATGGCCGCCAAAGGTTGCCACCCATCCCTTGACAATCAGAGTTGTACACCAATTATTTGATTAATTCCTAAACTAAGTGTGGCATTTTGTCTCACTCATTGAACCGCCTAGGTCCCGCACGTTCACAACACCGCACTCACATATCCCCACAGCGACAACATCATTAAGCCGGAACCCAATTCACCCTCAAGTGTCTAATTGCCCGGCATGGCAATGCATATGCATGCAGCATGTAGATAACCCTCCTCTCCGCCCCTCAACTTATGCAAGCATTCCAATTAAAGACAATAACTAACCTCAGCTAACCTAAAAAAAAAGTCTTGCCAAAGTCAAAAAGGTTCCACAAGTCTCATTCGTGTGCGTGGCTGGCAGAAGACGACAGTCAGGTCGACACACGAGTAACTTTGTGCCACCGAAGACCGAACTAATGAGCTACAGTACAAAAAAACCACCGCAAAAACGAAAAAAAAGACACAAGTACACCAACTGTGTGTGAGTGTGTGTGCCCTTAATGCGACAAAGGCAGTTAAGAGCATGCCAAGCATCTGCTGCATTATTGTAGTGTCAGTGTGGCTTCGCATTTTGCATACATCGTGCCAGGAGCTATGTTTTCGAAGGCACCTTATGCCCTCGCGCTCATTTGTGTAGCATTTGCCAAGTGTTTCCTCTTCCTCCCCCTGATATATCTCCTGACGGTTGAATTTGCCGCCAACGTGTCTCACCCTTTAAGCTCTAACTAAGGCGGAGAGTGTGCTTCGGTTTGATTTATTCGTGGCACCGGACTAGTTACCTTCTGCCCCAGCCAGTGAGCCGTTTATAATTAAACGACTCAATTTCTACCGGCGCCATTACGAATGTGTAACTACTACAACAAGGCGACATTAAGTGTCTATGTAGTACAGCTACAGTGATGTGTATCTTTGGCAGGATGGCAATGGCAGTATGGCACAGCGAAATTTGCTGGGATCATGGTTCAGCTTAACTGCGCCTTTGACGTGTTTAACCTTTTTGACATGACATCCCAACAACTTGCTGTACATCATTTAACACGCTCTTCCAGGATGTCGCTACCCAGCATACGCGAGTGTACGTACTTTGTTTATATACGGATACGGTCGTCATTATAATGATTTTTGTATGAAGAAGCTGCGAGAGGTGGCCAAAGGGTTTTTCTGTTCCGAAATCAAATTCATAGAAAATTGCTGGCCGCCAGCGCAAGGCAAGGGTTAACCATCGTCAGTCCTTTTTGACTTGGTTTTCTTATTTCAGTCGAGTTGCGTTTGAAAAAAAAAATGTAAGTATTTCAAGGATAGCACAGGCAATGTGTTTGTGTACCTATACCAAAGTAATGAATTTTCCGGTGGAAAGTGTTTCGTTTAAAGGTTAATGTGTTGCAGAAAGCGATGTCTACTTGGCGTTGTAGTGTCGTGTCAAGGCGGGTGTCTTTGCGTGCAATTAAAATGTCTTTTCACTTGTGTGTCAGCAGCGCTTACCGCATGACTTTTCATGGAATTTTAATGAACACATTTTGAGGGTGAGGAGGGGAAGCAATTTCTGACGATAGACAGACATTTAATTTGGGAAAATAAAAGGGTTGCGATTTTTTTGGGTATAGAGTTTCCATTTTGTTTTTGTGAATTCCGTCTGGGATATTTTTAATCAGCGAGAGACCTAAGAGACTTACATTAAAAAGGGTTATCGACTGATTTCCATTATGTTTAAGAGGTATACTTTATTTTTGAAATAAGCTTTTTGAAGTTAGGTAGGTAGGTGGGTAGCTGTGGGTTCATCGTATGGGAAGGCAGGTGGAGAACCTTTGGGATAAGTGACAGTTTTGTCAAACTTCATTAAACATTAATCGCTTTAAATTATCCATATTTGACATGTGGAAAGGTGTCTGGAGATATAGACCTTTTTTGCGATTGTATTTAATGTTTGACGTTAACCATGAATCTGACAGTAAATTATGTAAATTTTTAAGAAATCAAGAGACTAATTCTTAGAACATAAAGACTTCATTCATTTGTAGAGCTAGTTCTTACGAAAAACGAACTCCATGCAGAAATGTCAAAAAAGTGACGTTTATCAAACGTCAGACAAAAAATTGACGTCGACCCCCATATTGACAATCTGGTGCAATACTGTAACGCCCATAGCCACATCAAAATCTCTTCCACAGTTGTTGTTTCTTCTGTCACATTCATAGACGTCATTTCGGTGAATATTCCTTTTGACGGAAGTTTCATCTCTATTTAAATTTCATTAGGTTTTGAAAGAATTATAACTGAGTTTTACTACAATTATTTTAATAAAGTATAAACACTGTTCATAGAATAGAAAAGTTTAAGTTTGATCCTTACAAAAGCCATTCAGGTAAAAGAAAACTTACGTCACACGTCAATGCCACCTATCAATATTCTAAACCTACGTTGATATTGGCAAAGCTGACGATGCAATTCGCTCAGTTGCGACAAATTGTCTTGGCATAGAGATGCGTAAGCTAATTGTTTTGGCAAACATTCCGTGAAGTATAAATCCAAGTGTCTTTTTGTTGAATTCAGTGTGATTTGGAACCTTTTTTTCGGGTTTTTCAATACAATATTGGAAGGTTTCTTCAAAAAAGGTAAAATTCGTTTTGTATACGTAATGTTCCTCTGTGCCTAGACGTGATATGTTCCGTCCACATTCAGGGATGTTTTTATATTTACTGACATTTTGGGGTAAAATGCTACTTTTTTTCCACACCAGCTGGCATTTTACCCACCATTTGTGACTGTACTTTTACGACAAATTGGGACCAAGATGTGACTGGGTCCAATGCTCTAAATGTCAAAAATGGATGCACTAGGATTGCTTGGAAAATGGAAGCTGCCCGATATGTCCCATCGATGAAAATTAATTACCATGTTTGCTGGCATTTCACCCCTTCAAAAGTAGCGTATTACTTTCACGTGTGGGTAAAACGCCACTTTTTAAGATTTTTTAAAAACTTATTTTAATATATTTATAAGGGTTTTTGTTATGTGTTTTCTTTGTTTATTTGTGAAATAAAATAATACTCCTATGAAATTGAGAAAATCTTGTACTAAACTTGTCAGTTACTATTTCATTTTATTTGTTTACTGTTAAGTGTGCCATATTACACCGACTCACCCTATTTGTTATTAGGAAATCTGTGGTTCAGTCAACATACCTGAAAATAAATTAAATAAAGTACATATTAGCAAAAGGTATCTATATGAACTTTTATAATTATAGAAAATTAGAACTTAATCGATGGCAAACATCACATTCACACTTTACAAAAACTAAAGAAAAACAGAGAAGAAAGATTGTAAAGTAACGAGTAACGAGTAATTTTTTGCTTGGCATCAAAGATCTTAGAGAATGGATAAATTCGCGACTTTCTATTAGCTCCATTTGTAGTAAATTAAATTTCCGAGAATTCATTGACTTAAACCGGGTCATTGAACATGAACCTATCATTAATTTACAAAGTTTGACAGATATTGTGATTGTTATTGAACGAAACTGTTATTACTTATTGCCAAGTGATTTTTTTATCGTTTTATCATTGCCAAACATTGCCATGGCATTGACAGCTGTTTTCTACTAGCGCTTTCATTTTGAAACTGAAATCTAAAGGAGACTGAGCAATGAATCAAAAAAGATTTACTCGCGTAAGTTTTGACACCGAAATGTATGGAATTCTATATTTTGACGAAGCAATTTCTTATTTTGTGACGTATTAACATAAATTAAGAGAAAATGCAAAACACTTGTGGCGGAATATTTAATACAAGGCAACAATAACGCAAAAGAAATGATATCTCCTTCATTTATGAGACTCATCTGTTATTTATGTATTTACGTCTCGGTTTTTGTATAGATTATAATTGCAGTCCCAAATGCACTAAGTTTTCCAACGTTAAGATTTCACCCTTCACTACAAAGCAGATTTCGGCTCCTTTATCTCTAGTTGGGTGTTAGTTTTCACTGTTAGTAAAAGACAAAGTGACGTTTTGCTTGTCAATTTCCAATTGCTTTCTAAATTCATTGGGGACGTTAAAAACTTAATCTGACGGTAGCCATATGGCTGAATTTTTATTTGTCTAGATTGACCACATGTAGAGTTGACGTTTATGGAGGGGTAGCCGACAGATTTAGTCACGTATTTTTCGACTAAGTACACACATTGCGCTTGTGTAGTTGATGTAGTAAAAGAAACTTTACATACCAAGTTAGTTTTTGAGCTCAGGCAACTCTGGTGGTCTTAAGAAGCCTAATGCTTTTTCCATTTTTCTGAATGACATAAAAAACTCAATTTGTCAATTGACAAAAAGAAAAAAATTGACACACTCCTGAATGTTCTTCTTTGGCTTTCTCTAAATTCCAAAGATTCGAGGTGCCTATTCAGTGTACTAAGCCTGACATCGTCATCCGTCTTCAGTTTGACAATATTTAAGTACTTTTGAACGATTTTGTGACGAATTGCTTAGTAGGCGCAGTGGTTTAGTGGTAGTGTGTTGAGCTACTAAGCGAGGGGTCTTAGGTTCGAATCCCGAAAGGGAAAGGGAAGACGTTCTCGCGAACGTCTGACAAACATCCGAGAGTAAAACTGTCATGAATGAGCTTCTCAATTAGCCGTTTGGACTCGGCGTGAAATTGTAGATCCCTTCCATTCGTCCCAAAAATTGAAAACACACACAAAACGAATGGTTGTGAGAAGCTAGGCCATGGGTCCCATAGACCTGTTGCGCCAAAATATTTTTTTTTTATTATTTTTTACTTAGTTGCCATTGCAGTGGTCAATGAAATGCGGCCAACATTCTAGTTAGGAAATTTTTGCTGAGTAATCCAATATCATGTTTCACTTTCAATGCGTCAAAGTGAAAATTAAAAAAAAAACTATTGCGGCTTAGATATTATTTTTTTTTCAGCTTTGTATGGTAATAAACGTCAACCTGAAATTATATATATGAAATATGACCATCATCATCAATTCAGGGCGATCAAAAAAAATCCTACTGAATGCTTTCAGACTAAATAAACTGTTGACGTATCAATTAAAAACTCTGACAAAGAAATACGTAGTTGTAAGAAATTTGGTCTAGAGTCAAATATTGATTTGTTGTAAACAGTGAATCACTATTTTTTCTGAATTTAAATGATTTGCGAAAAGAAAACAGATTACAAACGTAAGAAATCTTTTTTCTATCATTTTTGCTGGACAATTTTTCTAAGCGAGTCGCTTAAAGCGGCTAAACGCTTAGGCCATACTGTCAGTTTTTTTTCCTTTCTTGACGTTTTTCGCTCAATATACTTTAAACTTGATTTGAAGCGCTTGGTTTTGAGAAAACCCGAATATACGTAATCTCTTTAAAGAAAACTGACAACAGACAAAGTTCAATAGAGAAGCCTTAATTATTCAATGACTGTCATGGTTCATCCAAAAAATAAATGTCGTACAAATGTTGAAAACCGCTATTAAATCGACTATCATAATCGACCTGACATCCAATTCTTTCAATTTAACAAGGACATGGTTGTATCCAAAACACAATTATGAAAATGAGAGCATTTGTTGTAGATTTTACAACTAGAAAATTTTTAAATAAAATTTTTTAAAATGTTGCTTAGAAATTGTTAAGTGAGATTATTAAAAAAAGTAAGTAAATTAACTGCAATTTTTATAAAAAAAAAAATTCATTAATTTTTCTGTACGAAACCAATTTTACGTACAGAAAAATTAATACATACATTTTTTTTTAATTTGAATATCATTTACTTACTTTTTTGATATAATTCCTAAGCAACATTTTAAAACAAAGATTGAGTTCAACTATTAAGTTTAAGTGGTTAAAAAAGCAAAAAGTTATTCGTATCCTTATAACTGCACCCTAAAGATAAAACAAATAAAATACACACGGAACACAAACAAATTTATAGCTTGTTTTCCTGCTAAAAACGGCACAACACTTTTCAACAACGTCTAATAGTAATTTTTTTCGGTAACCGAGTTTCCTATGACGGGATTATTCTGAACTATGTCCTTATAAAAATTGCTGGCTTCCACATCCTCAGCATTTTCAGACAAAAAAAGCAAATCAGAATTCATTTGAAAATAAAAAAACGTCACAACATTGCACTATTACAATTCGTCCTGTTGGTTCCAGGCTTGATGACTAAATGAACAAAGAAATGTACATCAATCACTCAAATGTTCTGCTGGCTGGGCAAGTGGGTTATGGTTAATGCAGCTGTCATATTCACAACTCAATGCACAAATGCAGTACCAACTGAAAATTATTTGAATGTATATGTTGTGCATTTTACAAGTTGTACGTATATACTTTTTACAGCATTTTGGTTATAGATTTAACCAATTCATACATGTACATTTAACAATAAAAGTTGACAACGCGCTGTCAATTTTACAACAAGAAATTGCGATCAATTTAACAATTTCATTGCTGAAATGAAAGCGAATGCCGGTAAAACCCGGATAAGTGCCTCACCTTAAATTCCCGTTTTAATACGCACTTATGCGGGTTAGGCAGTTATACAAAAATCCGCCTTAAGTGCTCAGAATTTTGTTTCTCAAAAAAGGTACTTACACTTATCCGGGTTTTACGTATAAATTATAATTAATTGTGAATATGAACGCATTTGCTGTCAAATACACCAATCATTATATTAATACGTAACCAACAAAAGTTTCCGTGCACTTTTTAAGTATTTATCATGAAATGAGGAGAATGAAACTTATATCATTCGAAAGGTACTGCGCCATAGATGTGCAGAAACAAAAAATCGTAGGTGTATGTCGCTTTTGGACTGGTAAAATAAAGTTAAGAATGTCCCATACAAAATGCTTAGCAGTTCGAAAGCATTTTGTTGCCATTCAATTTGTCGCCGTCATGTTTCCATAGTAATGAATTTAATCATCTTAGATTAGAATCTGTTGGAGAGTCTCACTAACCCATAAAGGTATGCAATTTAATTACCCCTAAAAGTAAGCAATCATAAAATCTTATTTTAAGGGCCTTGCAGAGTTATTTGCGAGGTGTTACTATGGAAACGAACATTCATGTTTTTCCCTTTTCCATTCTTTTTTTTTATAGCGGAAAGGTATATGAATTAAGATTTAGCATATAAATTAATTAAAATAAATAATAAATAAATTATGTAAAAATCAAGTTGGCTTTCGTTACTTTATCTACAAACAAAATTGTTCGAATTTCGACCACGGGCGGTACTAGTAAGAATAACTACGTCTGAATTGTTGAAGCTTTCTTGAAAGAACTGACCGCTTTTATTGAATAAAAGTCTTCTTAAAGTATAAGTATTATTTAATATACAACTTATTGCAAATTTGACTGCCACATTTTGTAAAATTGACAGTGGAAATTTTTTGGGTGATTCGACAACGTCTCAAATCAAAAAAAAATATTTTTATTGAATACCAGAACCTATTTTCAAGAAAATAAAATACAAAACCAATTTGGTGTCACTTAATTTCTTGAGCAATTGTCACTTTATTCGATCTGTTTGTTAAATCGGATGTTTTGTTTCGTTTATAAAATCGACTCCATCTTCGCCCGTGACAGCCAATTTCGGCCGAACATAATTCATCTCACAATCAAGCAAACCGAAAAGGCAATCATAGATGTTATAACAAAAATTATGTGCTGCATCACCAAACATGCGTACCAATGGCTAAAGAGATGAATGGTCCCACACTATCAATCACCACAATCGTCAACTGTAGACATTTCCCCACGTTCCACTAATTACTATCGCAATTCATTACATCGCACATTTGAGCCAGTGAGCATACTCCCTCGATCAATCATTTCCGAGGACACAAAATCGACGATAAAAACCCCAAACTATGTCCTGGTCGTCGAAGCCCTAATTCCATTCAAATCTAGTTGCCTTGCCAAATCCGGATGACAAGAATTTACATATTCATACGCCTACAGCTACGAAAAATTAACTATTCAGCGCGACTAATTGTCGTTTTCTCCTCTGTCCCTCTCTCCCACTCTCTCGCTCATGCCAAAGTGTCAAAATATATCTAATTGGATGACATCCTGCAGCCGAAATTTCAACAAACAAAACCCCACCCACTTTATCCACAAAAACTCAATTAAGATTGCGCTCCCAGCTCCCACCAACTTCTGCTTCCGCTCCCACACACCCTTCGAGCACTTAACCATTTATCATCATTGCCGACAGTTGGCGAAAATTCATTGAGTGTACGATTTAATCGATATTTAATTGTTAACTAACCGGGAGGATTTGCAGCTCGGAACTCACTGCAGCGGCACTAGTGCTCGTTGGTTACCAATGCCATCGGTCGGCATATATGAGTTACAGTCCTCCTAGTCCCACTGTCATGTGAAGATATCATATTGCCGCACACGGTGCGGAGCGCGTTGCACCATCATTAAAGCCGCCCTCGTTCGGCATATACAGTCCCTGAGAACGGAGCAATGAATTTTAATCATCAACGGAACATGCACATCGCGGCTTGCCGAACTAGGAAGGGAATTTCTATTATTTTGCTCCGGTCGTGTCGAGGAATAGACAGGATACAATATCCGTGCTTATGCACGGATGAATATTACGGAGGTTTTGTATGTAGTTTCTTTTTTTACTTGCCAGCTTCATCCTTTAAAGCCTTGCAGCAGACGAAACAATAGCGAAAACGCTTTGCTGTTATCCGATGGCAAATGAAAGCGTGGTGTAAGGGAGAAGAAACACAACAGAAAGGCGTCGGTTAGAGACAAAAAAAATGGAGTAAAAATAGTAAAACTGGTGCAGGCGTAAGCAATTTCACTCGTCGAGCTGTGTATATCCTGTTTGAATGGATGGAGGATGACATAGACAACGCAACGCAGGAAATTGCCGATGGCGTGTTGGCGTTTTAAATTCGAAAAGAGATAACAGGGAAACACATTTGATGGAGATGAGTTTTTTTGTCGCCGGTGCGAAGCGTGTCCTTCTGGTTTAACCCGCTCCATATCAGGACTGGCAATCGATAAGGCCGCTGCAAATTGTTACCAAGGAATTCATTAAAAAAAAGTGAAACAACAGCATGACAGTCGGCCAAATTAAAGGGTCCTTGTGTGTGGACACCTACTGTTGTCAAAGTTGATGTGCATTTTGCACAAGTATACGTAAATGGATTTTCAGTTTGCCAATCATGGTGGCGTTTTACAAGCAAGTTTTTTTTAATTATATCAATGACAGGCAATTTGCACGATTTTCTTTTCTGTCAGAAGCTTGGTGCAATCGGAAACTGGTACATTTTACAGGGGCATTTAACATTCATAAAAGGCCAAGGGCCTAGATCTTCTTCTAAATCACACCGGCTTGTGTGAGTTTATTACTTTTTAGAAGACGAACTTCTTCTGAGGCTGGGCGCACTCGTAACAAAGAGATCGAGACCTAGTTAAAGACGCGACGCAGATCGCATGTACTTTTCCCCGATTGATTTTAAAACCAACAGCGATCATCAACAAACGTCACATTCACACTGCCTTATAACTAAAGAAACACAAAAAAGAGAGGTTACAAAGTAACGAGTAACGAGTAATTTTCTACTTGGCTCGCTCCAAAAAGCTTCGAGAATGGATAAGATCGTGTCTTTTGATTAGCTCTATTTGTCGGAAACTTATGAGAATTCATTGACTTAAGCTGCCTTAAGCTGGGTCATTGAGACCTAGTTAGTCGAGCGACAAAGATCGCCTTTCCCGATTATTTTTAAAGTCATCAGCGGCCGTTCCGGTGTATATTAACAGACGGAAATGTATACCGGGGTGGTGTTTGACGTCTTCTCCGAACCGCTGGATCTATCAAGATCGGTACGCCTCCCAGGCCAAAGCTCTTGGAACGCAGCACAAGGTGTTGTTCTTTAGGGTTTCTGATGGACATGAAATCGTTTCATGCAATGAGAACGCGGTCTTTATTGGGAAGACAAGGTTCGTCAACTGATTCGAAACAAGCTGATTGCTCTGTCAATAGCTCACTTTGCAAGCTCAAGCTTGGAGCATGGACAAAAGCTAGAAAAGAGGTGAACGCTAGATGGACCGCCATGGATATGTATATTAATAAAATGCTTTGCTCGTCGTTCAGGGATTCCAGGACCAGAGAGACTTATGCCTTTCTACTTTCATTGGGATTTAAATGGGACACAGTACACTGCGGTACTACATGAGGAAAATGCACCTGACAACTGAATACCTTTCAAGAGGAGGTTGGCGGTGAAAATTAAGCCATTTAGGACACAACCCTCTTCCATGGTTATACTGTCAGGGACTCAAGTATGCCAGGAGAAAATTCCTTGGGAGGTACTTCTTCGATGACCAAGGCGATTTTTCTGGCGCATCCATAGACAAGATAGAAAACTTTATCCAAACTCCAGGGGACATAAATCCATTATGGACTTATGTCCTATTTAGGTGGGACGTAAGTCCAAACTTGTATATGGATTTATGGATTTATGTCATTTCTGATATGTTATGTTGGCGCTGCGAAATTAGGCCCCAATGAAATAAAAGAAATATGAAATAAGACTCCAAAAATTAATACAGGAAACAACAAAAGCGATTTTTAACAAAATTTGGGGTGTTATTTCCTAGTTAAAATTGGGGTCTTATTTCATTATGAAATAAGTCCCAAATAAAGAAATGAATAAACATCCCAAAACCAGAATTTGGGATCCTATTTCATTTTCCTAATTTTTGCTTAAATATGAAATATAATCCAAGAACTCCATTAACAGTTCATTTTCTTATCTGCAGGTGTTCTTAGACTACGATTTTTTGTACAGATGTACAAAAGTACCGTTATAAAATTAGCTCAGTGATAGTTTTGAATTTTTAAAGACCAAAAACATGCTTTTTGTATATTTTCGTCTTTAAAAATAATAAGCGAAATATCTAATGGAAAATATACCACCGCCGAAAAGAGATATTCGGCCCTAGCGAGGTATCCGTCGGAACGGAAAATTCTCCGCCGTGTATACTCTGTCGGAGGCTCAAATCCAATTCGTAAAAAAATTCCGCAACCAATTTCTGTCGGAGGATATCGGAACCTAGCTGTCAAAAATTGAAGAAAAAAATTCACTTCATCGCACTTCAACGTAATTCGCCGTTAGATATGCGTTACAAAAATTTTCATTATTTCTTAATGTTGTAGATAGTTTATTTTATTAAAAATACAAATTTTAAACTATTAACAAATTTTCTTTTAGTTATTTCCATTATTTTTTTTTTTTTTAAATAATGAAAATGTTACGAAGAAATGTTGCAATTATTAAGGAAAATGCAAGTCTTTATTTAATTAAAAATACATATATAAAGATTGTTAATTTATTTCTAAGAAGACAATATATTGAATAAGAAATGATATACAAAAAAAAGACAACAACAACAAATTGGGGTGCTATTTAATTTTTGAAATTGGGGGCTAATATCATTTTCTCTCTCAGAATTAAAGAAAATAAAAGTAAAAATTCCAATTACATAGGTTCTATAGTACCTATTTCCGTTTTTATTTTTGATACGCTGTTTTTTTTTCCTTGAAATAAACGTTTAATTGTTATAGATGACGCTAATGTTTTAAAAAATTAGGTTTTATTTCATAGGTACTTTATAAAGACAATTACTCAAAATTGTGCGTTTTGGACTTTGTTTTCTGATAACTTCTTGTAGTTGGAATTATGTCCCATCTTTAAAAAATAAATTATGGACCTATGTCTCACCAAAGTGGGATATAAGTCCATACTAAAATTTTAAATTTATGTCCCACCCAAATGGAATTATGTCCCTGGGCCATAAAATCCTTCTCTTGACAGACATCACAAGGTCTGCATTGACCTTATATAGGGCACAGGGTACCCCTCCAAAACCAAAAAAAATCAAACCTATGATCACAGAGAAGCGCTGCGCATTGATACTGCCCGACCATCAAGATGGCCATGCAGTCGGCGATGAGCTAGAGTCCTCAACTACAAAGCCTCCTAAATTGTCCCAGTACCTAGCAAACTTATCAGGTTGGGCACTTGGTTGAGGTCTCTTTCTACTTATGCGCGACATCTAAGGCGAGGTCTTCCTCTATTGCGATGTTCCTCCGGCTTAAACTTGAAGACTTAACGGGCCGGAGAGTTGGTGTTTATTTTTTCTAAATCGCCTAGCCAACACAAACGACTAATGCGCAACTTTTTGGTAGTTCGTCGTTGAAACTTCTCCTCCATAGCCCGTCAACGTAAACGGGACCGACACATATTTAGAATTTTTCTCTCAAAGCTTTAATTTGATTTATAAAAAGTTAAAGCTTAGACGGCATAAAGAAGGGCTGGAACTAACAAAATCGTGTACAGAATCTCCTTTGTTGTTCTAGATAGAGCTCTACTACTCAAGCGCCTTCTGAGCCCAAAAAAACAGCGATTGACTATATTTATTTTCGTTTAATGTCTGGCAAGATATTATTGTCAGAATTTCCAGCAGAGCCGAGGTAGACAAATGACAAAGTTCGTACGTAACTAAATCAAAACTCTAGCTGTCGATTGTGACATTCTCTCCGGTTGATTCATCGACTCTTCTTTTGACAGCATTCTTATTTAACATCAAAGGTTTCGATGAGGTCTCTATCGACCTTTAGATATAGCTCTGTCATATAGGCGGCTTTAATGAAAAGATGGTGCGCATTTGTTAGGTCTTCTAGCTTTTTTTCCAGGATCTGATCTGATCGACGACGTTTTTTGGTTTAAGACCGAACTGACAAGGGTCAATCAGGTTGGTGGCGATGGCTTTTATGACAGAAAGGGTCTTGTATGCGATGTTAAGGAGACCGATACCTCCGTAATTGGCGCACCTTTTAAGTAGTCCGGACAAATGATGCTCCATTTATCAGGAATGCCTTAATCTGACCAATTCTTTAAAATGAGTACCAAGCTATCAGTCAAAATCTCGGGGAGTAAACCGTCAGGGAAAGCTTTTTTTATCCTTAGCTTGGATATTGCTATCCTTACCATCGTTGTCGTTGACAGCGAGAATGCTTGGACTACTCACAAACTTTTAGGCAAACCTGTTTATCCCCAATCATGCATAAGTGACTTTTCAAACGCACTTACCACTACACCATGGCCACCGCTATAATATTTTTGACATTTTTGACATTTCTGAAGATTCGCGACCCCAGATATAAGCACCAGAAGTTTAAGGCACCAACGCCGGCCTGTGGCAAAGGTCTTTGTCTGACTCTGACAGATCACTACTTAATTTGATGCCTCGCTCCACAAAACTTCTCAAGTAACTCCTCGAGTAATCATAAAAACTTCCCGCCTGTCACAGTAATTAGCAATCTAATACGAAAAACTGTCTTAAACGTCATAATTGCCTCCCCAAGAGTTCAAACTACATCCACAGAGTCATTAAATTGACTGCCTTGAGATACACTCGTCAGCACCCTCCACATGCCGTGCCAAAAGTGTAAAGCACAACTTTGTTGTAACGAGTGCTTGATGTTATTGCCGAAAATTCCCCTCAAACTATAAATTTCCCAGCCAGACAAAGGCGAAAGTGCATTAAACTGCAACACCCAATTAGGACTAACCACCCTCCAGGCTTCACAGCACACCATGTGAGATGTGACATCCTAAAAACTAAGCTAATTGCCTCCAGGCAAGCCAGACGATATGTGCACTGAAAGTCATGAAATTTTAATTAAAATCCTGTAAGGATAACTTCCACACAAGGCATGATGAAAGATGAAACCTTTAAATTTCCTAATTAAGGACTTTGCATTTGTGGGTATACGTTTCCTGACAGCTAGTCATTCTACCATCAGACATGTCAAAATATTCAAAAGTAAACGTCAATCGGAGTTGATGCGACTTTGTCCCGCACGGAAGGAAAATCACTTAGTAAGCTGAGCCAATGAAAAGAGAAATGTCCTCCTCGTTCCACTTTATCCAATTTGCAGCTAGTGGCTTAAGTGGATGTTACACTATATAAAAGTTCCTGTTTCTCAGTCTTTACTCCTGTTCTGTGTCATTATTTCGCCATTATAACTGAGAGTGCACTTCCATTCAATTTATGCAGAACACTAGGGTACGATACAAACACCATCCGCCACGTTCCACTCTCCACATCTAAGGCGCGTGGTGAAATTAAATTCTCGTTCTTCTAAACCGGGGCGAATTTGTCGCCGCCTTCCTGTGGGCCTGATCCATTAAAAGTTGTCCGTGTGTGTGTATTGAATTTATAGCGAAATTATAGCGCGAAGACGCAGAGAAAAAGCGTGCAAGGTGCAAGTCATTCACCGAGAGAGCTCATATAAGTTAATTACCATCACCTAGCTACGACGGCACCGGTGCAGTACTTACACTTAGGCTCGTGGTGCATAAAGGAATCAAATCGCAAAAAGGCGCACATTCAAAAGGAGGCAAAATAAAAAATAATTATAATCACTTTTACAATGGCAGGTGCGGCGTGTCGACTGTACAGAGTGAAGTGTAGGGCTAGAGCAGTTGAAAGAACTTTCATGGGATCAAAGTTATACATATTTTCTTTTGTTTTTGCTGTCACTTTAAGTTTGCCTTCGACAAAGGAAGGAGAAGAGGAAGTAGGTGTGTAATGCGATTTGTACCTTTTTATGGAAAACCGACAAACGTATTTATTGCACAGACAAAAAGTGGGTCATGCAAATTGACGGGTTGTAAATACACCTTTATTAATTGTTTTTTTTTTCAAATTGACAGAGAAGACGTTTGAGTTATAGCGTACTCACGAACGCAACCCTGTGTCAGATGTCTACAGTCGGTAAAATGTCACACACTTGAGTGAATTTTCGTAGGTGAAGGCGCCGAATCAATTGAAATCGGAATTTAGTCCCATTCCCGTTGACATGTCGCTCTTTTACTTACCCACGAATACTAATGCATTGTAGCGCGTAATGGAAGGAAATGGATTCTATTTCCGCAATGATTTACATTTCCTGGTGCTTGCGTTCGTGCGCACCTTCCAATTCAGTGTATTGAACGAGTAACTGACGTTTGACGACTGCCTTGGTGCGAAACTTGTGATAGAGAGAGTGATCTGACGTTTTGCTCTGAATGACAGGCTGAAGCTTGAAATGTGTCCACGAAGCGACAATGGTTATCTTCTATTAACTGCAATCGATTTCGCAAAAGAAAAAGTTGTCTTAAATCCAAGTTAAATTTTGACATAAGGTAGCGTTTTCGAGAAAGTGTGAGAGTAAATAACTGTCATTCAAGTTTTTATTGTTTGACATTTAATCCACTTTCAGAGTCGAACTTCGTAAACTTTTACAATTATTTCTAAATACAATAAAAACGAGAAAGTTAAAAACAAAGAATGACGGAGCTGTCAAAAATTATACAACACCCACAGGGCGTTGTGAGGAAGAATTGTCAAAGGATTATACAGCAGAGGCAAAATCATGAGAATTTGCGTTTAGAAAGCGCTAATGGAGCCTCATGGTGTTCCACTTAGCTACGCCGCTGACACGAACTGTCAAAATGCATACCATCCGAAGGTCGTATTTTAGAAATAATTTCGAAGCGGGATGCATCTGTTACCAATTCATGATTATTTTTATACATAAAGCAATGATGAACCGTTGCGGATCCTCACTTATACACGCCGCTGACACGAGCTGTCAGAGTTAAGCTTGAGTAAATATTTCGAGCGAACACTTAAAAATTCAGTTGTGATAAGTCGACTAAATTTATTTTGACTCGATCTTATCTAAACGTAAAACCTAGATTAGTCGATGATGTCAGTTTTTTACGTCAGCCACATATACGAAATGTCAACTTAGTACTCAGTCAATAAATTATTGACTTAATTTGTGGATCACCCATAAAGGTCGCCATAAACGTCAACCGAAAATAACTGTTCACGTCACCAATATAGGCTAATCAATTTTAAAGCACATCAAATCAGCCAGCTGTCAGACTCATTTTGCGAATTTTAAATTTTTGTCTCCACGAGTGGCTTAGCTAAAATGTTGCCAAAGAAAAGAAGTGTAGCCAACTATTTTATACAGGTAAGTGTTGCGAATAAAACCCAAATACGTTTCTCTTGATCTGTCAAAATGGAACTTCTAAAATGTTCGGCATTTTTAATGCAGCGAATACACAGTCCGAGACGGATGTAGACGAAGAGCCTTACCAATAATGATTTTTAACCTTCACCTTTTATATTTTGTGGATCACAATATTCAATTTTATATATAAGATTTCGCCATTGTGATTTTGAAAAATTAAGCCTGCACACTAAAAACGATTATTAGTACCGCGTGAAGTGCCTAATCCTTGTGTAAAATTAGATAATTCGTATTAAGCTTTGTCAAACCTTAGCTCAAACAGGACATTATATTGAAAAATTGAATTGACGTAGTGGAATTATTTGCGCATGTAGTGTACGACCACCCTGTTAATGACTTGTGGGATTCATTGGAGTTTTTTTCACGTCTATTCCGCTGCTTTAGGATCGCCGAAATAATGCGTCATTCCAAGGTTTCTCCCCACAACCTCGCTAAATGTTCGCTTAGTTTTGACAGCTCAAAACTGGCATGAACATTATCTTGATCTGTCAAAAGTTGTGGGAGAATTCTATTTTCATTTACTCGCTAGCTTAAATTTCGTGGACACTTTTTGCACAGTGGAGTATAAATTAAGCTTAAACTGCGCACTGCTCAGTTTATTTGCTTTCCTTAATTTTATCTGACAGTTTTGTATGGATGCTTAGTTTAGGCGCGAACAGCACTTGGCTATATAGATAAATTATAATTTCATATCGGCAGTCTTATTGGCTTACCGAGGCTTAAGAGGGGATCCAAAATCGACACATTATTATAACTGACTGTCGGTTAAGGCAGACGCCACATCTTAAAGGCATTAATAGGCTGTGCGTTTTTTTTTGTCGTACCGATTGCGGCGTTATTTCAAAACCGATTTTTATGAAATATGGACTAATTGAAAGGTGTATTTATGCAGGTGATTTACCGCACTTATTCTTTTGTCACAAACAATAAAAATTAGGAAAACACGGATTGACACAAAAGAAAGAACACGTTACCATTGCGATCGAAAATAACTTGCACATTTGACGAAATATTATTATTTGGTAAACATTTTTTATAGAATGCGGCTAATGCGTTTTCTAGTTTTTAATTAATATATGTACCCCCAGTCTTTTCTACAATATGAATACAAAGGCGCTCTTTAAGTAGTTGCATGCGTTGTCAAAGTAGAGTACTCTTCAAACCACCGGATCCAATACAATGGGTAGCGTTCCCAGCCGTCCTTCATTTGGGAGGACAGTCCTCCTTTTTATCTATTCTTAAGGTAACTTTGTATACTATACGTCTTTACCAATGGCAAATGCACATGGAACACACCTTTTTTAGCTGCACGTATTCACTCCCACTAATTCTACTGGACGCGTTCACTTGGCTGTCATATAGATACATTCCAAATTATGATAGACGTCACTTTTGAAATAATTCATTTATTCTTAACTTTTAATTTTTTGTTTGTTTGGTTTCTTTAAATTTAACTTTAGGTTTTGTTGGACGTGGGCCCAGCGATGCCAGATGGGGGATTTTTCCCCATTTTGGGGAATTTTTGAATAAATGGGGAAAATGTTGAAAAGTGCTATTAAAATGGGGAAAAATTAAATACAGGCATGCTTATTAATTTTGCATAATTTAAAAACAAAACTCGTGTAGGAAACTTATCCCAAACATAATGACATCGCCGCGTTTATAGAATCTAAGCGTTTTAGCCATAAATACATTTCGAACTGTACACCACCTTTACTCACATGTGTCATTTTCACATTCTTTTCACTAGTTGCAACCCTTTTGCAAATTTAATATCAGCTGTGAAGTCTCTTTTTTAATATTAATGGGGACGTTTGGATGTCTAGCTTGTGTAAAACGTCAACTAAATTTGTCTGGACCGGGTATACGAACGCGTTAACTAATTAAGTTGAGCTGTTGTTGTAACATTTGGGTATATTTTTTATTTTGACACTTTAAAATGTCAACTATGTATAGAATTTTATTTATTTATTTAAATGTCAACTGCAAGAACTAATCATGTGACCAATATGGGCAAGTAAAAAATCAAACACATGTACTTAATCAGCTTTCAGACTTACTAAACTAGAAATCCGAACGTCTTCCATAGCTTATTCTATATTTATTTTTTATTATTATCCCTTTTTATTGTATTGTATTGTATTAAAAATGGGGAAAAAAGTGGGGAAAAAACGGATATGAAATGGGGAAAATTTTCAAAAATATTCACCAAAATGGGTAATTTCGGCAAAAAAATCTGGTACTACTGGTGGGCCCTAGTGCGCACAAGTACTCACTATGCTTACCCTAAAGTGTTCGATATAGCACTCAACTCAACTCAACTCGCCCTAGTACTGAAAACCTGTATTCGACTTCTATGGCGCCCTAGTTTTGCCCTGAACTGACCCCAGTTAATTTGTCGGGGCAAGAATTTAGTGCTGAGTTTCGCTGTCATTTTAATTGCATTCATTAATTTTTTAATGTATACCCTTAGGGCGGCATATTTTGCGCTCGATATAGTAGCCGAATTTTCAGGATTATGCACCATGCAGGGTCTATGACAGGCGTGAAAATTAGTTGACACTTCTAAGTCCGCACTAGTGGCCACCAGTGCTAGCCACGTCAAACAAACTTTTGTTTGGGAAGGTTAATAGTTATTATTGGAAATTCGTTAATTTAGTTTTTTTTTATGAAAACAAATGCTTTATATTATTTCTCTTATATTTAATTGCTACTTTTTTAGTTGAATATTGAATTAAATTTAACAATAAATGTATCTATACAAAAAAGATTTAATTTATTTTTAATACTAAGGTTTTTGTATTTTTTTAATAAAACAAAAAACGTAATTATATAATTTTTGTTTTATTTGAAGCAATTGCGTCTTCCTCTCGTTTCGAGTCAAGTTGGGAACCCTAACACTGGGTGTCAAGCTGCGAGAGTTTAGCCTATGAAAAACCTAGTAATTGAGCGAAGAGCCACTTTTCCAACCGGGGTAAAAGCCTGGGTAAAATTCAAACGATTTCGGAAACAAAAATGCAAAAGAATTTATGACTTTTAGGGATTTCAGTACAAATAGCTCGATAAATCTGACAGCTGTCACTTGTAGAGGGTGCCTCAAAAGTCACCTACTAATAAAATGATGTAAGCTTGTTTTTTAATAGTTTCTTCTAGAGATTTTAACTCAAACAATAGAGTTATTGAGTACTGCAACCTGGTTCTTAAAAAAAAAAAGGTATTACATATTTTTAATCAAACAAAGTGCATTGGAACTGCATTGCATTCGGCGAGTTCCTCGCCTATTTGCTGTGACCAAAGTCCCTTTAAAGAACAAATAAACAAAAAGGTTCAATTCACATGTCGGGCGCACAGACCAAAAGTGTTTGCATTAATGTTTCAAGGATCACGTTTGTTTTCACAATTTATTGCCTCACTCTGTGAGTCCTGTCCTGACTTCCCACCACCACTAACTACCGCCTGTCTCCGTAAATTCCCTCTCTCGTTTCTTGTATTTATATTTATTTTTATCCATTTTCCATAAGCGTTTTTAATTCAAAAAGTCCTTGCCTCGGGTGTTATAATGCGTGTGAAGCAGAACTGTGTTGTGGGTAAAGTGGCGTAAAGAAAACCAGCCCATCCTCTTGCTCTCGATTTACCGCATGTAACCAGAACCAGACCCAAGTCAACAAAAAGCACTCTCGAATAATTCGCATGCTGTAGGTTTGTGTTTTTTTTTATTATTTATTTTTTTTGTTCCTTTCCAAGCATAAAGTGAAAAATGTTCGCACGAATTGTTTTTTTTTTTCCAGTCCGAGTGTGTGTGGAGTGAGCGTTTGAAGATCTAGGTTTTGGGTTAAAAAAAAGGAACTCCTTTATGTCGCTAGTACCCCTCGTGGTATAGTATTTGTTTTGGGATCCTTATACTCGGCATTACTCATGCAATGTGCAGCTTCATATAATCTTATAGTATGCATTTTTGTTTATGGAAATGTTGGGGTTAGATGCGGTGGAAGTATAGGTGCATGTACGCCATTTAACTTATTTTTTTTGACAAGCAAGGACTGAGTGTGTACGTTTAATGGATGAGATGTGTTGTGTTGTGGCGGTGTACATAGCTTTGTGTGTGGGAGAAAACTTAAGAAGCGAATTTACATAGCTGGCTGGAGATGGACTCTTACAGGTCACGAGGCAAATAAAATGGATTTCCATTGTCTTGCGGGGCCTCAGTCTAGTGCGGTTTGTGTTCTTCGTGCCGTATGTCAAAGTCGTGAGGATGATTTCATATCGTTGCGAATGATTACTCACTCTTCAGTCTTCAGTCTTCATGCATGCGTTACTCGTAATGAATAATAATTCGAAAACGTGACAGAGGAGATTGATGGCACGCCGTGGAGTGAACTGAATAAGTATCTTGGATGATTCTTCAAAGATCAAAGTTGAGTCATTCGCATTCGCTTTTGGTAGAAAATCCATCAGCAGTTGCTTACTAATTTGTTTGAGTGGGTTTGAAGACAGCAACCCTGAGCAGAAGTCACTTAGCATGGCTGTATAAATTTAAGCATTGTTTGTAGAGCAGCGGTGGGAGAAGTCCTCAATGCACCACTGACCAGTGATGCTTATACCAGCCAAAGGTTGAGTCTTCTCGAGTACCTTCAGATTGGAGCTCTTCTCCAAGGCCGGCCACCATGCCACTATGTCGTATAGGATAATCGGTCTAATGACCGCGGTGTAAAGCCAGTGCACTATGCTTGGTTGGAGGCCCCATCTCGAGCCTACAGCCCTTCTACAGGAGTACAAAGCCACCAGGGATTTTCTAGCTCGCTTGGCAATGTTATCTCTCCATAAAAGCTTACTGTCTAAAATCATCCCCAAGTATTTGGCGCTGTCGTGGAGTGCCGTTGAGATTATGAGGGGTTACTACAGGTGTCTTAACCCTTCTGGTAAATAAAACTAGCTCCGTTTTCGTCGGATTAACGCTTAGACCGAAGCTTTTGGTTCAGGAGACTAGTTTGCGTAAAGCGAGTTGCAGTATATCGGAAAGTGTCTGAGGATACTTTCCTGAAGTAAGTATGGCGACGTCGCGTCGTCCGCATAGGCCACAACTTTGCAACCGAAAAGCTCCATTGAGATCAATAGCTCATTAAGAACTAAGTTCCACAGTAATGGAGATAGCACTCCCCCTTGGGGGATACCTCGGTGCACAAGTTTTTCGACAGCGCTGCTGCCGAAGGTAGCTGCCACCCTTCTACAGGTGAGAATGTGCCCGATTAAGCGGCATATTTGCCAGTCAATGTTCAACTTTTTTAGTGCTTGGATTTTGGATAATCGATCGGGTCTTAAAGGTCCCCTCTATATCCAGGAAGATAGCCATTGCATTTTCCTTAAATGAAAGGGACCTTGCGATCGAACCGACAATTGAGTGGAGTGCAGTCTCGGTGGACTTGATAGGCGTGTTGAGAGCTAGAAATAAGCGTTTGGTCAAATGTACCTTTGATGTGAAGATCGATGATCCTCTCAAGTGTTTTCAAGAGAAAGGAGGACAAACTGATTGGTCTGAAGTCCTTTGGAAGTGTGTGTGAGGTCTTACCTGCTTTTGAGATGAAAACCACCTTTACCACCGTCCAGTTTGAGGGGATACTGCCCAGGGCTAGGCAACCTGCCAGAATCAACCTGAGACTGTCCTTGACAATGTCAAAGGCGTTCTGCAGTTGCGCCGGAAAGATACCGTCAGGTCCTGGTGACTTATGCGGTTCAAAGCTATTTACAGCCCACTTTAGCTTTTCCTCACCTATGCTGATTGTGGTAGGAAGGGACCCATGAGGACCATCCCTGCTACCCTGACACCAGTTACAGGCGTACAGCCAGGTAAGTGGGCATCCATGAGCAGATTCAGCGATTGTTCTTCAGATTCTGCCCATTGGCCGTTGGAATCCATTAGTACACTAGGTACCAAGGGGGATTTATATAGGATTTTGCGCAGTCTTGAGCTCTCATTAGAGTTACTAATGTTCTCCCAGAAGTTACGCCAGGAGGTACGTTGTGCCTTTCTGACTTCCTTTTTGAAGAGTCTTAGGCTAACTTTGTATGCCTCCCAATCCGTGTCTAGCTTCGTTGTTTTGGCTTTATTCAAGGCCTTCCTGCTTAAATAAAACATTGTACTTAAATCTTTTAGCTTTTGGTGCTCCATGCACATTTATTAGGTATTTGGAACGATAGCTTAGGATCATCGTAAGAATAACATTTACGCAAAAGACTGTCGTTAAAATGTAGCTATTCCCCATGTCAGATGTGGTTAGTGAGAGTAAGTCTTTCTTTCTACTTTTTGCTGATTTTTGCAGTGCGGTACGCTCTGTAGTGATGGGACTCGACTCAACTTTTTCAACGCAAGTTAAAATCAATCTCTGTTAATAAAAATGAATCGTTAGATTTATTGGACCAGTGATGGGTCTCGATTTAATTAAATTTTTTTCGAAGCTTAATATTTCTGCAAAGTATCGAGTTTGTGTTTCAGCGATGGGACTCGGTTAGGTTTTTTTCCCACACGTTTAAAATCGTCTACAAAAATTTCCCAGGATATGATAAAAGACGACCTAACGACAAGGTTTATATTCATACTAGTGATGGGATTCGATTTAAATTTGAATGCTTTTCAAGAGTAAAAACTTTCTCTGAGTAGCCGAATGTTAAGCATGCGAGAGCATTGGCTTTATTAGACTAGTAATGTCGCTCGGTTTGAAATTTTAAACGAGGTAGAACCGAAAACGATAGTTTAAGTGACTCGATAAATGTTTTTTTCATGCAATGCGAGTGATTCGCAACTATTTGAAAATCACGCGAAAAAGACACAGAAGGCAATTGTTCGTCCACTTATGGTGCAAAGCGGCTTAAGTCTTTTATTTATGTAGTCGAGTCCCATCACTATCCCTTGCATAGGCTATATTTGTCAATTTAAAAGAGGGAAACGCAACAAATTCGAAAATACCTACCAATGAGGCTCACACCAAAAAGGACTGATGACGAGCGCAGTAGATGCATTCAGGGCCATGAATCGTAAACCTGCACAAAGCAGTTTTTATAAGGAAATAGACAGTATGTGCCAAAAGTAACTGCAGAATTTATTTGAAAATAAGTGAGCAATTCAAAACGACTACTAGAACCTTATCTCATGTAATGTCCTTAAAGAGCTTTCAACTCAAATAAGGGAATATTATAGTTGAGACCTATGTGGTTTCAAAAGACTGTTTCTGAAAAGACTGTTTCTACACATGATTTAGTGGCTTTTAAAGCAGATATTCCGGTGTTTCTTAGTCCAGTAGCCATATCACACTTTGTTAGATGCAAATGCCGCACGGGATCAAGTTTAAAAAATTGTTCTATCAAGTCTAAAATGGAACAAGGAAGCAAGGCCTGATAGCCTATGAGCTTACTTCTTGTTTAAAGCTAGTTTTTGTAAAATATGGTCCCACGATTGAAGCTCTAGTACCCTAAATCTGAAAGATTTACTTCACTTACTAGTGAAGTTTAAGCCTTCCAAATACCGCTTACAAGACACTTGCAAGTGCACTATAGCTCAATTTTGCATTCCTCTATACAAATGACAATCTGTTTTCTCCACACATGTCGATTATGAAGAATTTCCTTTCACAAAATGTATACTTTTGAACTTTCCACGACATAACCTCTCCCTTATAGACATATAAACCTTACAGCAACCCCTCCCACAAAAGATCACATTAAACAAACTTCCGGCAAATGCATCAAGTTTGTCAAAACTTTCAAAAACTCAACAGCGCACACATTAGTCTAAGAAGTTGATGTTTTTGTTTTTTCCCCAGCAAAACTCTCAAAACCACGATTGCCAAAATATATATAGAACAACTTCCGTCTTCAATTTCCACATTTTCTATGACAGCGCACGTTTCCTCGTGAAGTAGTTTCAAAGATAAACATGTACACATACATGCTTCCGAGATAAATAAACTTTTCGCCAAAAACTTCCAAACGCAAATAATGAACTCCATATAGTCCTTGCCAGTTCACTGTGCTCGAGAACTCGTTCGTATTATGTATTCCAAGAGAGAGAGTGGTTGCCGCACCAACTTTTCATCACCGTCAATCCAATTTCAATCTTCTAATTGCAATCGCAGTGTATACCCATTTTTGTTTATCACCAACTTTCGGGGTCCAACATTCCTGTGACAACTCCTAGGGCGAACAAAAGTTTGCACTTGACTTTTTTCAGGACCTGTCTGTCACCGAGCTTTGCATGAGTTCTCCCATTTGAAAAGTTTAAAGCTAACACGACCGCGCCACTCGTCCATATGATTAACAATGTCGGTCTGTGTTGTCATCGAGAGACCGCAGAGTGTCCACATGCACACCCCAAGGAGTTAACCAACTGTGAAGGAAACACGCTTTTCGACAATGGCCAAGCGGAACGGGATCAATGTTGGGTGGAAAACACGGCGTTTTTGCAAGTACCCTTGGGTGTGCGGAAAGTTTCTTCTTCCACGGGATCATCTTACCTTCTTTTTTCGCTGACAAAAGAAACAGTGGCTAACTGTGTCGACGGTGGTAAACAAAGGAAAGAAAAACGAAGAGAAGAAGTGCAGAATTTCCGCCACAACGGGATACATTTCCAAGGTAAAACATCAGCAATGAAGAACACTCTCTCTCTCTGTCTTCTTTTGCGTATATTTGTCACCGCGAAGCGACTTGTGTAACTGTATCCCCTGCTTATGGTACGATTTCCCAGCGGGTCAAAGCAAACCCTCCACCATTTGAATGGGAAAACGCTGGAAAAGACCTAAAAACCGCTTTCGCTATCATATTTCAGTTGGCGGCAGTGGGCCATGACAGAGTGTACGAAATCAAAAAGCCAAACTGACAGCAATGTCACTGCACGCATCACACACTTCAACAGATTTGACGGGTTGCCATCTGCCGTGTGGGACGAAAACTTGTCAAATTGGTAGTGCGCGGAACTGACGAAGCTAAACGAGCTCCCTCCAGACGGGGGGTAATAAATACTCTCCCCGATGACAGGGATGATCATTTCAGTTTTAATTCCTTCTAAAGATGGCGCGGCGGTGACAGGCCTCACTTGTGTAGGTATACGTATATCTTGTTTACGTGAGGTGAACACTTATCGACAATTTTACTAATGTCATTCCGACGCAATTTGAATACGAAATTTGTTTACTTAATTATTCATAGGGAAGGCGTGCTCACGAGTGGGAGAAGTTCAACGTCGGCATCGGCAAACATTCACGAACGCTGCCATTTCGGATGTTTTAACTTTACATTCTGGTTGAAATCGTCGTCCCATATTGCCAGAGGGATACACGCGCGAGGAGCATCAGCTTCTGAAATTTAGATGGCTGGTTGGCGGGAGCGATTCGACTGAGGTATTGAATGATAACATCTCGAAATTCGCAGATGATGCTCATTAAGGTTTCAGCTTGTCTGTTGACAATAACATTGTCAGCATTTTGTTAGACTGATTCGGCGATGGGGGGGAAGCTCAAATTAATACGTAATGAATGTTTGTGATGATGTAGAATGTGTGCACGTCGGCCATTTGTTGTGATTTGCTGTCAAGAGATTTGTCGTTTACATGCGGTTTTCCATTTTAAGTTTGTTACCTTGAGTGAGAATGACAGTTTTTTTTATTTGGTTCAATTTTCACGCATACGTCAGCGAGTTTTCTGTCATTTTTGCAAGTTTGTTGCCGACGATTAGTTTAGCTGTTGACAGTCACACTTGTTGTGTCAGATATTGCATCAGCGTGGTCAGAAGGTCACTATCGACTCCTACAATCAGCACCATGTTGGTGGTAGCACTGGAGGTTTTTTTTTTATCCTCAACTTATTTGAAAGGTCACTAAACATGGCGGTCTGCAAATCATCAAACCGTCAACCAAATTGATCATGTAGCGATCGACGTAAGGCTACCACGCTGGAGGGTAGATTGCACGAGGTCGAAGGATAGCAATTGGCTTTGTCGTTATAGTTGCGATCATCTGTTGGAATCGTTCTGTCAATTGTCAGGGCGAGTTTGATGATCAGGGCAAGCGGCTATGTATTTTTACTGAACGGGCTCTCGATCAGTAAGGGGTTTATGTCTAGCGGTTCAATTTCTACGATCCTAAGGGCGTTGCTTGAAGGCAATTCATCTGTGGACCAGCAGACAAACTGGCCACTCGTCCATCTATATATATAAAAATAAGTTGAATTGTGTTTGTCGCCAATGTTCTCTGTAATGCGTGAACCGATTTTGATTCTGGAAACTTCCCACGAAAGGTGACGTTAATACCATGGTTTGTAGGCATATATCGTCTTTATAGGTGTAATGGTTCATGAGTTATAGGGGCGTGGTACCGCCCATACAAAAAATACATTCAAAATCTTATATTTCGAAAACCACAGAATCGATTGAGTTAAAATTTACACACAATCTAAGGTATTGGCCCAAGAGTGTTCCTGTGTAGATTGGAGAGAAATGGACAAAGGGGCGTGGCACCGTTCATACTAAAAATACATTCAAAATCTTATGTTTCGAAAGTCACTGAATCGATCAACATTAAATTTACACACAATCTTAGGTATTGGCCCTGGAGTATTCCTGTGAAGATAGGTCCACATTGCACAAAGGGGCGTGGCGCCGCCCATACAAAAAATACATTACAAATCTTTTATCTCGGAAAGCCACCCAATCGATTTCTGATTCGAGTGCGTCAATTAATCGTAATGGACTTCACGCTGGAAATTTACAATAAAGCTTTGATTTGTATTGAAGATTTCTTTTTGTCGATTGCTAATAAAGCATTAGCACAGTTGGGAATGCCATCACCTAATCGTGCAGTGCATGCAATTTTTGATCTAGAATTGCAACGTGAACTACAGTGCCATCGCAACGAATTGAATGATTTTGTTCAAGCAAATCTTTCGACAGTGAATGCGGAGCAAAATAGGCGTACGATACTATTATGCAAGCTGTCAATAGCGATACCGGTGGATTTTATTTTCTAGATACGTTTTTAATTTCATTGTTGTTGGCAACGATACGTTTCCAGTATTAAAATTCGTTGCAGCTATTTTGTTAGATGGTGGTCGGACAGCACATTCTGCTTTGAAATTGCCTATGAATTACGAACTTATTGAAACTCCAACATGTAACATTTCAAGAGCATCTGGAACGACGAAAACGTTGTGGTATCATTATTTGGGATGAATGCCCTATGGCAAATTAGAAATCTGTTAAAGCTTTGGAAAGAACAATGAAAGAAACATTGCCCGTCATTCCTAGATCGACCACTGCTGATGAAATTAACGGTTGCTTCGAGTCTTTATATTTTTGGAGATTTTTTAAGTCGATGCGATTCCATTGCCAAATGATTTTTGCCGTTTTGTACTTGATTGAAAGTGTTTTCCCTAACATAGCACATCAGTGCTACCATGCGTGGTTGAGTGATAGAGCAATTTAAGCTGCTAAGAACAAAGATGTCAGTGAATTAAAAATGGGTATACAATTCAAGATTCCTGGCGACTTGGTACACCGAAAATGGAAAAACCAAATATAGTGTAGCACAAAGCATTACAATAAGAACTATTTATGAATGAATTTGAATTTGATTTTTTATATTTCTATTTTGCAATACGAAGTGTGCAGGGGGTCCGCTAGTTCTGAATAAAATAGGATGTATACCAAAAGTCACTGATTACACCCTCCCTCAAATTCAGTTCAACAAACACCTTTAACTCCAAGACTGCCCTCAATTGCCGCCTATCTCTCAACGAGATGGCGGAACAATTCAAAATTCACCTTATTTGGGTGCCGGGCCATAGGGACATTCCAGGCAACTGTACGGCCGACGAACTCGCGAGACATGGTACAACTGCCTCGATTCTACCGGAAATGGAGAATCTCTGCATGCCTCTCGCTACTTGCAAACTTCTTATCAAATAAAACGCTACTAACCGCAGGTGGGCAAACTGCATCACTTGCTCTATCAGGAAACAAATTTGGCCCCGGTTGGATCTCAAGCGCTCCATTAGTTTTATAAGATTAAAGAGATCCGACATAAGCACACTAGTAGGTGTGATCACGGTGCACTACATAATAGGGAGACATGCCCTCACGCTGGGTCTTCCCGCTAATGACTTCTGCAGAAGTTGCATGGATGAGGAGGAGGAAGAGTCCATTCTTCACCTCCTAGCCACCTGTCCTGCTCTTTCAACTCGAAGAAGATTACATCTCGGAGAGTACTTCTTTGATAATCTTGGTGAACTCGATATTATTAATATCAATCGCCTCCGCCGCTTTACCTTGAGCTCCTGTTGGTTCAACGGGTAGTTTGACATCATTGATCCTGTGGTGTAACAATGGGCCAATTCTGGCCTAAGTGTGGCTGCACTTATGTGTAGCCTGCCACTATAACCTAACCTTACCTAACGGCGTTAGATTTTGCGTCTCTAACTTTGAGGCGGAGTTTCGAACCATTTGCATTTTAGGTTACAAAAACGTCAGGCGAATTTTCAATGCTTTCATGCGCCACACGCAGAAAAATAACTTATTTAAAATCAACCGATTTTCGGTTAAAAACAACTAAGCAATACTGTTAATATAGTTAATTGATTGTAAAGAACTGACTCAACTTGTTTAAAAACCGATTTATCAATTTCCTCTCCGAAAGAATTTAGCCACCTTACTCTGTTGTATTTAACAAACTGACTTTGTTATTATTAGCCAACCAACTTGGTTGAGTTCAAGCGATTTAATCTGTTGTTATTAACCGACTCACTTGGTAGAATTTAACCAACTTATGTTAAAATTAGTCATCCAACTTGAAAGAATTTGTTAGTCTTTTGTTATTAACCTATTTAGTCTGTTGTTATTTGCCCATCTTCTTGGTTGCATTTAACCAACTAAAAGGGTTAAATTTAACTAAATCACTTGTTTGGAACTAGCAGTTCTACTTGGTTGAATCACACTTAGACAAGTCTCCCCGAATTACATTACATTACATTTGTTTTTATTGAACTTTTGAATATACAATTTGACTTAATGCTAGGTAACAAATGATGGTAAATAATTAATATTTGAAAGTGTTGGCTCAACAACAGGGGCCCAACGGTTTACAATGTTTTTAGTTTTCTTAAACCTATTAATTAATAAATTGTTAATGTATTCTCAGATTCATACTGGTTGTATGCATCGTTGTCAGGGTTTACCTCAGGGTGTTCAAGTCCGGGTGTAAGTGAATCTCCCCGAATGGTACTTTCATTCGGGTACTCATGCTTGTCTATCCTATAGGACAGTGTGAATTTTACTGACCAATGTAAATTCTGAATGTTTCAATAACCGCCAGCGGAATGTTTATGGCTGGCTGTGCACGGTGACAGTGGCGGACATCAAAAGTGTGACGAAGGGGGACGTTTCGTTACAAAGTGAATTAAATTACACTTTGTTGCAAGTCTAAGATATCTAATTCCTGAAATAAAAATAGGATTACAAATGTAAAGGGAAGAGTACGGGAGTACTTTCGGCAACACTGAGCGGTGAAATTTTCACGAGTAAAAGGGATAAGAACAATCTAGTCGTTGCTCGTTGGTTGCGTTCAGGCAACATTTATGGGTTGTTTTTAACAGAGTGATTGTTAAATTTTTCGCTTGGTTAATTTAACATGTGTTGCATGGTAATAAATAACCAATCAGTGTGTTAAAACATCAAATTTAGTAGGTTTTTCTTCCAAGGTACTTGTTTGAATTTAACCAAACAAGAAAATGAGACTGTTTGGTAAATATTAATAAAGCAACTTAATTGATAACAACAAGTTAGTGTGTTATTTTTAACAGCATGTATTTAAGCTTTTTAACACAGTGGTTTTTAACAAAAAATACTCATATGTTTTCGACCGAGACTTGGTTCATTTTAACCCAATTTTTTTTCAACGCAGCAAAAATTGCACTGTTATGGTCAATTTTGGTGCGTGCACTATAATTCGATTTTATTTCAAGGTACTTTGGACCTGGGCAACTGAATTTTTATACACATTTCCTTCATTTATACAAAATTCGATTGTATTGCTGCTTAAAAACTGACAGTTCGATCAATATGCATTCGCGTTGCCATACAGCTTTTTTTGTTTAACCGCTTTATGGAGAGAAGATTCAAATTCCCTCCTTAAGATGTAGTCCTTCTTCTGCTCAAAGTTCAAATTCGATAAAAACACGACGCCTCAAATAAACATTTGTTTCAAATCCACAAGTGATTTGATGCTAATTCAAAATTCAACCGCCGTTCGCCGTTGAAAACTCAATTTCAAAAATAAACAAAACTGTATTTGCTTGTCGAATGCCGATAGATAAACAGGTCCACGTGCGTAGAAGGGGGTAAACCAAATTTGGGATAACAAATTCCCAATGCATATAGCATTTATCTCTATACACAGATCGACCCCAGCCGAAGGCTAGACGCACACAAACGAAATTGATTGACTTATTGGTGATTTTTGTTATGGAGCTTCATTTACATATATTTATGCAAGCTCAGAGCTCAGACTGCTCGTGCTGTGCGTTTGCATGACGAAATATGAAAACGATGTTGGAATAATAATTCCAAAGCAAAAAAACGAAGCAGCTCGCCTGCTGTTCAATCATTTATCCTTCTGATACCATAATCCACTATGTTTGGCAAGCGATTTGTCATCGGGATGGGGTTTTTCTTTTTTGTTAAATCTCTATGATGGGTATAGGGTATAGGGTATGTGTCAGTTTTGTCACGGATAGAAATGGTGACAGAAAGAAAGAATAAGATGCCAAATTATGTAAATGAGTATTGTGCGAAGAATTGAACCTGTCGGAAGGATTCTAGTCCATTTGTATGTCTTAAGTTCGACAGTTGTAAGGCCGGAATCTGTCAAAAAGACTGCTTAAAGCCCTTTTAGGTTACCAATTACACTCAGCGAGAAAAAGTTGAACGTTGCACTGCAAAGAGAAGCAGACAGAATTAAGCAGTCAGTCGTCAGTGTATAAATCGAGCGTGGGTTCTGAATTCAAAATGGCGGACTGTATTATCGTTCATCATGCGGTTCTAGAGGAAAAGTAAAGAATATTCCATAAGAAGCGTGTTTAAGCTTCGCCTGAGTCGCTGTGCACTAAAGGGAGAGCCATTATGTCCGCGAGAATAATCCCGCTTAACTCGGACAGAGTTAACAGCTCAATAGTACAAGGTGGGCAAAAGGGATCACCCTATTGAAAGATGCTCTTATTTTCGCAAATGGGCGCCAATGGCAAATCTGTTTTGACATTTGTGGGCAAGACAGATGTAGAATACAAGTGAACAAGCCATGGAGCGATACACTCCCCAAGAACGCGGAATATTCGTGTCTATTTTTTTGGCGTAACAATTCGTCTGTTGTGTTGGCGCAGCGCGAATTCCATCGCCGATTCTACGGCCGCCCGACACCGACTGCGCAAACACTGCGCTGTTTGGCCACCAACCTTAAAGAGTATGGGACCATACGAGACGTTGCCAAGAGTGGCCGGCCCCGAAGCGCCCCTTGTGCCGAGACTATCGCCGCTGTTGATTTCGTGGATGTCTAGCTGTCGCCGGAAACATCGACCAGACGCCGTGCCTCGCAATTAGCCATCAGCCGGTAGTCCCTAACTCGAATTTTGGTCAAAGACTTGCGCATATTCCCGTACACAGTCCGGTCCGTGTATCAGCTGCTGCCTGTCGACCGCTAAACGCGTGTAACCTTCGCCCAAGCCATCCTCAATCTCGAGGACGAAGCGGACGATATTTCGACCAAAATCATAATGAGCGATGGGCTAATTTCCAACTCAGCGGGTACGTGAACAAGCAAAACTATCGCTTCTGGGGCACCGAAAATCCACGAGTAATTCACGAGGAGCCATTACACCCGCTCAGAGTTACTGTATGGTGCGCTCTTCACACTGGAGGAGTCATCGGGCCATTTTTTTCGAGAACGCCGCTGGTCAAAGGACAACAGTGGACGGTGCGCGCTATAGGGCCATGTTAACCGAGTTTTTTCTGCCGCAATTGAACGAATTAGGACTGGAGGAGATGTGGTTCCAACAGGACGGAGCTACGACACACACTGCGCGAGCCACAACCGATATTCGATATTAAATTGAAATCGGTTGAGTGGTTAATACGATTGACAAAAGCGCCACCTATCGGGTCCAAAACTATCCTATCCACCAAGTTACAACCAACCATACCCACCCACAAAATTTCATTGAAATCGGTTGAGTGGTTAAGAAGATCGACTACAGCGCCACCTATCGGGTCCAAAATGATCCTATTCATCAAGTTACAACCAACCATACCCACCCACAAAATTTCATTGAAATCGGTTGAGTGGTTAAGGAGTTTTAGGCGGTGCCATAGCGATGGCGACAGGCCAATTTCCGTCTCGTACTTCCGCTTGGTCATTTCCGCTTTCATGAATCGATTTTACTCCCAAGTCGCGCCATAAGATGTTTCACATCAAAAAGTAAAATGAAACTTTAGTTAAAGTACGGAAACTGTTGTCGAAGCGTATTTTTCTTGGTGTGTAAAATACATATTGGATAGTGTGATGTGTGAACACCCTGGTTAGCATGGACAGCCTGTGCAATAATTAGTTCACGCTACCCAGACAGTACTGTTGTATAATCCTTGTGAGTTTCCGACAAATGCAAAACTTATAAATCAACCCGACAAAAAAAATGTTGGCTGACATTTTAGAGAAAATGTGACAAATGTCATACAACACAATAGCACTGGATCCGTTCCCGAACTTTTCTTTAAGTTCAGCTTGTAAAAATGTACGGAAACGGTTTCAATAAACATTTTACGTAATGATAATGATAAGTTAGCAAGGATGAAATACGTAAACTTAAGTTTATTTCAAGGTTATATTTTGCAGGTTCTAATTTTGTATATCTACTGTGTGTTATGTGTTGGAAAAGAAACCGAATAACCACTTTTCTAAAATGAAACTCCGCTTTTCTAAAACGTTATAAACAGTATTTTATTTTTGCGAGTTGGTCGGTTAAAACAGTGTGATGGCGAATGAATCATTTTCTTTTACAAAATTGACATTTATATACAAAAACAATACGACATTTGATTTAAAATTTCGATAACTTTTGACATTTGACATATAGAGACCTGATTAGAAAACATTGACGGCGTTTACATCTAACATTAAAAAATTGAGTGACTTTAAATACTTAAATACATTATACATTTATTTCATAATTTAATTCGGAACACTGTGAATATAAACGAACAGATATTTTTTGGGTAAATCCCAGTAGACTGATCTTTCGGAACGAAAAATCCCATACAAAAGTGACGTAACGAAATCATGAATTTTCGTTTTTCAGTACGCTGCTTCGCGGAATGATGGCGATAATTGGGTAGTTGTAGTAGTACCTAGATTGCTTGGTACAATTTTCCACTTTCTGATCTCTTTTCGCACACATTTATTGTCAGATACATTAATGGCTTGCAAAAATTTGACATTTATTTTTCTTTTTCTAGTGGCTACTTTGGTAAACAGTTTATCTCAGAAAGTGGATAATATAAGTACTAGGATGATGGCCAACCAGTACCAGAATAATTTTAAAAATCATTTACATCAATTACTGCAAAATACAAATTTTGGCCGATGTCAAAATGTCACTTGTACTTGTGTTTGGAGACCACCGGAAAGTTTTATTCCGAAAAGGCAGTATACTCGATTAATCAATTCACAAGGACATTTTTCTCTCTTGGTTAGAATGTCTTTTACAAAATTCTCGCACAGAAACTGAATTCAGTAAAATTTTGATCATAATTCATAAGATTACGAAAAACTCAGCCAAATACTGTAATATTTCTTCCAATTTACTTTGATCAATTCAATTCAGTTCAATTTATTTGCATACTCTTCGCAAATTGTTCGCATTTTGTTCTTCCGCGTGGATTTTAGCAAATGGCCGGCGATTCTTCGAAATTCGACGCGATTCATCATTGCATTGCATATCGATTCTCAGATGAAGGAAATCTTCTTCTGAGGAACTCAAGGCGAATACAAATGCAAAGCGCCTAGTTTACTACTGTTGAACGAGGGAGAGCATTTCTTCTAGTGAAAAACTCGACATTAGATATCTTTGGTTACATTTTTCGGATAGTACTCGCTTTGTCGAATTTATTAAACTAGAGTTTCCCCATTGGTAGAAAATCTGGCATTATATACGAAACATATTGGAAAATAAATTACATACAGCATTGCACATCTAAACAATCTTTCCAAACAGAGAAATTAGGCGAATGTGTTTAGGGCAGTGAAAGTGGTTCTTAACTATTTGCCCTATTTATGCATATATAAGGCCTGTTCCTTTACTTTTAAATCTTACGAATTTTAACGAATTTTTTCAATTTCTTACGCATTTTACTTAATTGTCGTTTCTCAACTTGAAAAATTCGTGAAAGAAAGCGAGATATTTCCCCTCTTACTAGTTTTTACTCAACAAATTTCTTTGCGTAGGAATTGAAACAACTGTCATTCGCCTGAAAATTGACATCTGATTTGAATTTTTTGTTCTATTTAGCATTTAGCATTTATGAACTATCTGTCATTTTTCATAGGTTACTACAATAGCTTTTGCGTAAGTTTCCCTCTCTGAGAGAGAATTCATCCCCTCCACTGTCATTTTGACAGTCTTTTCCATTTTTACTACAAATGTAAAGGAACAGACCTATAACATTCCATTCAGCTACAAATTTTAGAGTACAATGCCTCCTGCCACATATAAACTGCAATTTTTCTGCAATTCGTTTTTCCAAAGTCAGCAAATGCCTACCTTTCATTTTTGAATTCGCTGCACCCACTGATACCATTTTTGGAGCCAAAAAAAAAAAGAACACCCCTTTCCGGCGTAAACCTGCCGCTGTCAGCCATTTATTGGATAGCGACCGTTTAACTCAAAACACACAAACGGATATAACGTTCATAAAAAAAAAAGAAACGAAGAAGCGACAGAAACGATTGAAATTGATTTTGTAATAATCTGCGCTTCAATACCATCATCCAACCTATACCGTACGGCATGCGCCATATTTCGCTGAGACAATGAAATATGAAATGGAATCGTATACCCCGGATGATAAAACGCCAATTGACAGCTCAGTCAATTTCGCCGCGTCGTCACATTTAAATTGAAAAATGTTAACGAACGATGAAGTTCTACTCGTGTGCCTCCTCGTATCTCGTATGGCTAAACAATATTCCCGTCATGACTACATTATAATACGCCAAATGATTAATGGCGTGCTTGTGCACGTACCAACAGCACAAACAAATAAAAAATAATGCGACACCGCATTAGAGTCTAGACGCTAAAGGTAAACACATAAAGCCAGAGCTTAACCTAAGGGCTCTGCGGCGGGGTACTATTTCACAAGCGAGGTAGGTATACGACCCCCGGTTACAAAATGAGACATTTGTGAATTTAAATTACGTTTCTACAGGTAGGTCTATCTTCATATGCAAATAATATTTAAAAAGAAGGCTAGAGGTCTACGACCCACGACGGCTGTAAGTGGCGCCCCCTAACGTGCAAATAAATTCCATGTTTCGTAAATTTACGAATCCGATTTAAGAGCGCCCTTCTTATTCGTAGAACTGAAATTTAATTTCCACCATTGATAAGCCGTTCGGCAACGTGCTGTAGCTGGAACCTGGAATATAAAAAATAACGGCAACCCACCCATATGGCACCTATTCCCCCCGCCGAATATGGAAAATCCTTTTACCCGCAACATTATTTTAGCAATTTTGTTCGTCGAAAGTGGGTGAGGGGGGCGGTACTTTTCCTGCGTGCCCTTTTGCCAGGATGAAGGATGAGCCGCTGCAGGGGTAAATGAGTTTTTCGAAACCGTATTTGGAGTACGTAATGAAGAGATTTAATGGTGACATGAATTTAATAAATCATTTGGTTGGGTCTTCAATGGCCCTGGCTGTGTATTAGATTGGAATTGTTTTGTGCTGCCGAGGGGGGTTGTGTGATTTATCTTGTTTTTGTTCTGTCATAAAATGGAAGCTCTCTTCCGTCATAATGCTGCGGGAATATGAGAGATTGCCTTGGAATAGGGTGGGATGTGTGCCGCCTAATGAGCTACTCTAATTGAATAGAGGGACCAGTGATACTTGAATACGGGATACACGGGAGCGTGTATTTAAATTGAACAAAAAGGGTTTAAGGACATTCGAATGAAATGTATTTATTTGTGAATTAAAAGTTTGGACAATTGTTTGGAGTGGATTGATGCATTAGCATTAGAAAATGAGCACGCCCTGTCGGAATAGTTAAACGAATTGTTTGTGAAGGGTCCTTTTGGCGTTTTCGTTACGCGTTTAATTGGTTGGAATTCATTTAATTGGTAGTTTGTTCTGTTTCGTTAGCAGTTCAGATGGAAATGAGTATGAGGGTCCTTTGATTACTTAAGTAGCCAGTTGGGAATTTGTCCCGAATAAATGGAAGGAAAGTGTCCATCATTTTTAGAGGCGGTCCTATGCTTTGCCTTTTAACTACTTAAGTGGTAATTGATGCCTTGTAAATTTTTAGTGTTTCCATTAAAAATGCGACACATATTCTTCTTCTCTGTGAATTTGCATATCGTTCCGGGGACATTTTTGCATAATCTTCCTCTATGCATTCGCATTATACTCTTCCTTTTTAGGTTCGCATTTTGTTCTTCCACGTGGGTTTTGACGAATCAACATTCGCCGCTTTCCCGACCATTTAACAAGACACATGCATCCCCAGGGATTCTTAGATGCACTCCCCGGCGAATAAAATGCGAATCGCATCATCTTCCTCTATGCATTCGCATTTTACTCTTCCTTTAGAGTTCGCATTTTGTTCTTCCACTTGGGTTTTGACGAATCAACATTCGCCGCTTTCCCAAGCATTTTACAAGAAATATGAAACGCCAGGGATTCTTAGATGAACTCCCCTGCGAATAAAATGCGAATCGCATAATGTTCCTCTATGCATTCGCGTTATACTCTTCCTTTAGAAGTTCGCATTTTGTTCCCAACCATTATTTTACGAGACACATGCATCGCCATTGATTCTTGGATGAACTCCTCGGCGAATAAAATGCGAACCGCCTGGATTGCTGGGTATATCTGTTCTCTGTTCTGTTGGGTGATACTGCGCCACATCCATTGCCCAATGAAAGCTTTCCAAACTTGAAGTTTCATTATTCTACTCCACCTTATTTTGTAAATGGGCATCAAGTTGTAACACAGACTGTGTCAAACAAAAGCAAAAACATAATTTCACGCTTCACAGCGCAAGTTTCCCTTTTGCCGACATAAATTTAAAAAAACTCTATTCAGCCACTCATAGGAAATAGACCGCGACGCATATACCACCAGGGACCCAGGCAAATCTGCGATCCCCCACCTAAGACCTAACCCAAAGATCATCAAAGCGGTCCGCGTTAGATTTGTCTCTCGCTGAAATGTAATCAAAGTCGTAATGGTTGCCCCCCCCGGACCAAAAATGGAGCTCTACCGTCTTCGAAAATTACCCAGGCGCATTCAATGAATATAATCGCCCACCTTCGGTCGGTCGAGACTTGGTTGCCGAGAAACACGTTTTACGGTCATCATCCAGCTATTCGACGCTTGATTGCACGCGCAATTATAAGGTTTCTTCTCGAACAGATACAGATGGAGATATATCTTAATTCCAAGGTGTAGATGACTATGATTGTGCGTGGGGGCTGGGGGCACCAGCTATGGGAAATTAGGATTACGGTATAGGTAGGCAAAGGCAGCAAAAACGTGTGTATTGATTGGAATCTTTCTTCTCTTCAATTTGGGAACAATCCATGTCAGATTTCCAATTTGTTTTCCCAACTATGTGTGTTTGTGTGAATAAACTTTCCCTTTTTCCAGTTCTCCCTGTTTCTTTGATTGCTTTTGTTATCATCAAATTGGAATTGAAAAGAACCTTAAAGCTTTGTTTAGGTATATATCGTAAACTCTGCATACTATCGGGTGGGTAAGTTTCGAACTAACTCGTTCAAGTTAACACTCTTGTGTCGTTCGTATATCTACTTCAAAAGTCTGTCAACATCCGGCTATTTAGGTCAATAGCATTGCCAACATTATAGTGCAACTCACTCTGTGTGTACTGTGGAAGAATGAAATTTGAAGTTGCACACATGCTGCATCATCGTGATTCTTATATATGTAGAATAGTTGTGGCAAGTCCTTGTGACCAGGATCACGTTGAATGGACTTTCAATAAATTCGTGACAAACTGCAAATTGGATATTGTTGCAGGGGGAATGCTGTATGCCTGCCTGTGTATGGTATGCAAGAAACGAATGGTGGTTTGGCTTTTGAGATTTTTGACTAAAGCCAAAGGACCACGTGCACATAAAAGGGGTCTGAAATATACGGAAATGGATGAACTTCCATTGTAGCTGGATAATGATGTTTTATGGACATTGTTGCGGTTAATTTATTTCAATGCGCCTTCGGGGGAGTAGGCTTTTTAGATTGTGTCAGTTTTTTTGCTTTAAAAAAATGGATAAATGTCATTTGACAGTATTTATGGGTGTCAGAGGATAACCATTCGCATTTAGCTCATGTGTAAGAGAGAGTTGAACAATTCTTATATGCATTCTAATATACTTCCTCAAGAAATGTTCGCAATTTGTTCTTCCGCGGGGTGTTTTGGCGAACTTTAGGCGATTATTCCATTTCGAAAAATATTGCTTGGGATTCTTATATGAACTCAGTGGCGAATACAATGCGAATGCGAATTTATTTTTCATAAATCTGTTACTAGAGCAGGCTCCTCTTTATTTCCTTCGTTCACTAAGACTAAAAATTACAAAAATCATTTCAACTATGGAAAACGATTTTGTGGTAAGTATTGCAGGTAGGTATACAGTGATTGATGTAAACGAAGTGTTGGTTGTAAGATGTAAGGTGACGGAATGTGCTGCTCGTGGGTATGATCACCTTCCTGTAGGATGATCTTGTGTGGAATGAGACAACTTGCACGCAGGAAGTGCTGTTTATGCAAACATCGTAAGGATCTGTTTAAGCTTCATAGTCATAGGTCCTCCTTTCTGGAGAGTAACATCTTGTAAAAAAAATCTAATTGGAAATGCCATACATTCCTTCGAAAGGCCGAAAAAAATTAATTCCCTTAAGTGGTCACATTTTTTTATTTGCATTTATCCATAGCACGGAACTTGTTTTTGTTTAGCATGTAAAATCGACTTAATTCGTTGAACGCATGGCTTATTCACTAATGAACTGATTCGGACTCAGGTGTCTATTCCAAACTTTTTGTATGTAGCATCGTCATGCAACAAATATGAACTGCGTCTTTGCACAGCTTATATGCCGAAGTTGGCAAGATATTGTGATACCACCAACTATATGCACATACACACCGACACCGGTCCGATACAGATAATAATTATGGATGACTACACCTTGATGGCATCATAAATCATGTAGAGCAAAGCAATCTCCCGTCGGAAATGTCAATAAAATGAGTCAACATTCCTGAAACCCAGCGCAACGCACCTACGTCTGTAGATACTCAAATTGACTGCAATTGATGGCTTCAAATTACACCAATGTAATGGTTTAAATACCATACTCGCAGTTACTCCCTCGAACGTTGCCACAGCAAAAATGGGTCATTCGCACTCGAATAGTTTTCCTCGTCCGACTGTCTTCTTCAACAAACACGAAAGGATAGCGTTAAGCCACTGCTGGGATCCAACCTAATTTTGTGGCCACATACATTACCCCATTGTTTGTTTGCCACCATACTAGCTGTGTACCTCTGCCATATCCGAAGAGATTTATATTCCATCATGACATGCGGTTGAGGTGAATCTTTGGGAAAAGGATTTCTCCATGGACACGGCAACAGGTTTACGGATTTTGCACTTGCAAAAGCATCATGTATGTAAAGTAGGTAGTAATCCGATTCCTACTTAAATCATTTTGACAATATTTTATCTCCTGACGCCAGCAAGCATCATCACTCTGCCTTTTCTCGTGTGCGGGGGAAAACAGTGCCGGTCTAAAACTGAGGTGCAAATTGCCAAGGTATGGTTTTGATGTGTGTACAAGGGGTATTTGTTGAGATTAACACACCTACCCTAGGCAAAGTTACCCATCACAGATACGACTGGCATTCCAATGGAATTATGTAATTCATAGATAAATTTATTGGCAATCAATGCGAGCTATTCCATATACATAATTCATTTGGCAAATGTATTTAAACCAAAGGCGGAAAAATGCAGTTCTAATCGGATCACAATTTATGATGGGTTCCGGAAGAATACGGGTTCACGCACATAAATTTCAAAATAAAGTAGCGCACTCGGTGGGATCAATTGACCTATGAAACAACAAGAACTCTGTAGTCCACACGATGCTGGATTGGAATTAGAAGCTCCATTAACGATGGGATAAGCGATATGGTGGAAACTATAATCTCTTGTATAGGAATCTTTGAGATAGAAACTGTTCGTTCAGTGTTAATTGGCTGAGATCTGTGCTTGAGTGGGGTTCTTTGACGTTAGTAGATTAAAAACAAATTAGCGCTACTCCGAAGTTTGCTTATTGTTTATGAGAGTAACATTTGTTTCATTGATTAAGCGGAACGAGTTGTTCACACCAAAGGTGGTAATTACTCTGATCGTCGTTGGTGGTGGCCACAGGGCTTGGAAAACTCGGGAAAGAATCGTTGAAGGCATTTTTAAACTGAAGCCATATTTTTTAAAGGTGTTACAAATAGGTTGACGCTTACACATATTGGAATTTAGATTTAATAGAAAAGTGTGTCATTTTGTGGGTTTGTTACCGCATCAGGTTGAAACTACTCACCCAATCCGTGCTGATTTTTCATATATCCCAAAGGGCTTATTGGAGCAACATTTAGATCTAATTTTATATCAATGGGGCAACTTATTCAGAAGATATACAGATTTTATTTTAAAAAAATAAAGAACCAGTAATAATTAAAATCTATTCGAAATAAAGCAAGAGGAAAGCGAGGTTCGAATCCCGAAAGGGTCAAATTACATCTTAAGGTTTTTTTCCACTGCGCCACCTCTCGCGAACGTCTGACAAACATCCGAGAGTAAAACTGTCATGAATGAGCTACTCAATTAGCCGTTTAGACTCGGCGTAAAATTGTAGATCCCTTCTATTCGTCCCAAAAACTTAAAACTCACACAAAACAAATGGTTGTGAGAAGCTAGGCCTTGGGTCCCACACTCCCACTTGATGATGTTGACGTTGAGGGCTCGGATCGAAAGAACTGTTACATTGGTGTCTGTATTGACTTGTTCAAATGTTTCGTCCAGCTCTACTGTATCGGAAAAATAGTAGATTCAGCTCTTTAACTTACTACGCTTTCTATCTAGAACTTATTGAATTTTTTGGGTATCAGCTTTGTCATTAGCACCGATCACCATTTTTCAGTCATTTCTGGTCAACTAAAAATGATCTTTTACAACAGACACTTTTTTTATCCTTTACACAACAACAGTCATTAGAAGAATCACACTTACACAATGCAAAGTCAAACTTTTTTTTAAGAAACAAAAATTTAAAAAAAAAATACCTTCTCAAGTAGGTACGTACAGAAATTGTTGATAAAATATCTACAAAAAATAGGTAAAATTTATATCTACCTAATTAGTTATTTAAACAAAATAAAAATGTTAAAAAAAAGAAAAAATTATTGAAAAGTACCATCTGATTTTTATTGGTTTTTTGTCCCGTAATATGCTATTCAATCCGCAACTTTTGCGGGGCCTTTCGTTAAGATACTCCAAGCCAAGAGAGCAGCTGGCCCTAAAAATTTAATAAAACAGCAAGAATATTGAGTCTAACTTTATAAGCGCAAGCTTAAAAAACTGTTCGATCTGTAACATACTGTATGAGATCCCATCGTAATTTACTGCAGCTATCTGTGTAGAACGAGCTCTCAAGAAATCGCGAAAGCTTCATCTTTGAAACGGAGGTTAGGTCTTTTTTATACTGGCCCCATATTATGTCCTTATTTGTGCTTATATCGTCCCACATAACAACCTATGTATTTTCTTCAGACAAAGCAAATCCTGGAAAAGCCCAACAAATTTCAAATCGAGGCTGACCAACTTGACCACGACTTCAAATCCACATATGACAGCATTAATCGTCAGGAGCTCTATATGGCAAAGTCTGAACTTGGGATTCCCTCATAACTGAACCAACTGTCTCACGGGACTTTGAAAACATGCCTGTTCATATCTTCCGAATTAGTTCAAAAATGTCACCGGATTTCGGCAGAAGATGCGCTCCCATGTGATTTCTTTAACCTAGTTCTGGAGCATATAGTGCGCATGGGCATGGTAGGTGTCAACACAGGAGGCATTGTCTTATGCAGGAACATCAACTCCACGCGAATGATACTCTACTTGGGAACTGGTAAACCTCATCTTTTGGTACTTTAAAAATAATTTGCTGCAGCACATTCTGTATAGATGGATAGACGATGGATAATTTGACGTGCGTCCTTGTGACTAGCTCCTTTGCAACACCATCATGCAGTCAACGGTTTCATATGGGTAAGCATAGCTACCTGAAATCAACTCTATAAACTCTTTTACATTAACAACGTTCGTGACGTTATGATGTTTGAGTTTAAAGTGCTTTTAGCTCTGCCCTTGAATTGAAATTGTAATTATGTTGAGTTTCTTTACAAGTTAGTTGGGTACATACTTTTCGTTCAAGCATGTTAGGTCTAAGTAGGTAGGTATGTCAAGAGGCATGGGTAACCTTAGAAATCAATTCTTAAATAGCCGAAGTTGTTGTGAACTAAATGATGAAAGAAGGAAAAAGCCTGATTTCATAGCAATAACTAAATAAGCACCAGAAGTTTTTGAAGCCTTAATTTCAACTATCCGGTCAATGCAATCTACATAAATGGTATTTTTGAAATGTAATGGAATGGTGTGAAAAATACCGAGTTATCCTTTAAAATACACAAAGCTCGGCGAAATATAAGACAACTGGGGTTATCTGGAGGACCGAACCTTGAATGAGGGCATAGCGTCCCACAACAATTCGCTCAGAACTGATGGCTATACACGCCCACAAAGAGGCTTCGTAAGGCAAGGTTTGGTTAGGTTGATTGGCGAGACAGGAGAAACCTGTACCGGCCGCTCGTATCCTGGGTTTTATGAAAACCTATGGTACCGGCTACCGGGTTTCATAGCCATTCCGAGGCTTGTCAGAGAGATCTTCTTAGTCTTTGAAAAGTGTTTTCAAAGAATTCTATATCTGATGCCGCAGAGTACCGAGCAGTTACAAAAAGTGTGGATTACCCTGCACAGATAAACGCTTTTGATTCTCATTTTCTTATTGTGATATTTCAGCAAGAGAGTATAAGGACTGTTTGCTGACTTGTAGGACTCTCCCTGTCTTCTGTCTTAGATTTGCCACATTTTCCTGGCTGCGACACAGACATAGAGTTAGCTCCACCTATTATAAGTCGCTGCCAGTATTTTGTTCTCAATTGCTGTCTGACATTGTAGGCGGGAGTCGACACTTGACAGTGTGGTATCGGCCTGGTAAAGTTCACATCAAGAACCCTTTCTTGCCAGCTCATCGGGCACTCCTTGGTGTCCGGGGATATAGCAGATTCTTAAATTGTGATGAGCGCCAGGAACTTGTAGCTCTTCGGAAAAACGAATTAGAAGTTTAGATTAGATTTAATCTAAACGACTTTATTGCCGCTTGACTGTCAATGAAAAAATTAATATCTGCATGAGGCATTGCCAACATTACTTATGTATTTGCATTAGTTTAGTTTAGTCTTGACATGATCCGTCAAGCTGTATTTGTAGCTGTACAAAAAGGTCTAGGGTAGAGGTTTTTAGATTTAGTATAGGTACACTGCTGGTCCGATAAAATTGTGTTTCAAACTTGATTTGCTCAAAAGAATTTCACTAGTTTAGATTCATTTATAACTTAAATTAATTTTAACATAGACTAAACAAGAATTCATGTATTTATAATTAAACTGAAGGACTCAAAAATCTAGAAATAAAAAAATTAAAATGGTTGTCAATATGTTTCTGAAAATAAAACGTTTTCCATTTCCTTACCCTAATAACCTGAATATCCCCCTTTATTTTCCCGAACCTTATCAATTCTTCGTGGCATTGAATTGGCCAGTTTTTGACATGTTTCCAACATGTTTGACATGACAACCTGTTAGTGAAAAACTGACCACTTAATCTCCGCTTTAACTTATTCCACAAGTTCCTAATTAAATTAAAATCAGGGGACTGACCGGGTCACGGGAATAGAGACACTTCATGAACAAGAAACCAATCTTTTACTAGGCCCGATGTGTGTTTCGGGTCATTATCCTGCTGGAAGTGCCATTGGAGGAGTAAGTTTTCCTCAGCATATGGAAGCATGATGTCCTACAATATAACCCTGTATTCAAATCGGGTCATTGTGTTGTTGATTCGAAAGATGGGACCAACACCATTCCACGAAAAATAACCCCACTAAAGCGGGGGTCAAATTCCTTCCCTTTTGGTCTTCGCTCGCTGCGTCCAGAATCGGAGCAAAATAAATTGATTTTTGTCTCATCACTCCAAAGGGTGTTGTGCCATTTTTTTATTTCTTCAGGTCCGTTCCACTCTTTGTGGCTTAAAGCGAATTCTTTTCAAACCTTTAAGTTCTTTCCTCTCAAAAGTCAAACTTTCCTAGCAATTCTTCCTGGCCAGATTTGCATTTTGGAGCCCTAGACGAAGTGTACGCGCACTCCCTGTATTTCCGATTTGTGAGGAAATCGTCTTTGAACAAGCAAAAGGGTCGGATTTGGAGAGTATCAAAATGTGTCGGCGAGGTTTTTTTATTTTTCCCGATTCTCATTCGCTTTCAGTGGCTTTAGGGCATTCGTTACAAAGTTCTGAGACCGTCCCAATGCCTCAGCTATGAATTTGTATGTTTTGCCCGAATCCCTTAGCCGGCGAACCAAATTTGGCTCTTTTTGGGAGCAATGAGCTTTTCGTCCTATATTGAACCGCTATTTTAATGAAATATTAGCTAAAAGTACTTGATATGATTAATATTAATATTAAACAAGCAAAACACGAAAAAGCACATGCCAGAATTTAAATGACATTGGTAGCGTTGTAACCATAAAATAAGAATCCACAAACATTTCATTGTTGTTGCACGATTTGCAATGCGAAAATAACTGCTTCAGCAGTATAAGATTAAAACACCAGCAGTGTACTTAGCCAATTGACATTGTAAACTAAAAAAAGAAATATCAATCACGATGTTCCCAACAATCTGCCTCAACATTTCGCAAATTCAATACCACAGGAGCTTAAGATCTAAAAATAGCCGCCAAAATGTGAACCCCACTCATCGTCATCTCCTCATTGCTGCGCTCCTCCATCAAGATCATCGAAAAACATAATTAATTTAATTATAATCACAATATATAGGTAGGTAGGTATCCATCCACTTAAGAGCCAGTTAGCAAGCAGTTTCTCAAATGTAAATTCCAAAAAAAAAAAATGAAAGACAACCACAAAAAATCATCCGGCAAATTCACATTTTTCTTGCTCTCCCCTCTGTCCGCAAAGACACAAATCCAGTTTTGCCAATCTAAATGAATACAAAAAAAATTTAAGAAAAAAAAGAAAAACAAACAGCGACAGACCGAAAACCGCGAGCACCGATTCCGCATGGCCATCAATAATCTTTGGAGTTTGATACAAACAATATACCGCAGCAGACGATGATGATGATGAGGTAGAGGACTCTCTCTCTCTAAACAGACTGGTTGTGCATTCAACAGGGCCCCAAAAGACCCTCCATAACCCACTCGATAACCTGCCCACATAACTTGTCCCGTCCCGAACCGGACTGTCTACCATCCCACCACCAACCACCGTCCTTTTTTCAAGAATTTGCCTGTAAATCTGTTTTTCGCTACATACACAAAGCAAATAAAGAAAAAACAGATGAAACTGATTCACGAGCACACCGGTCAACCAAAAAAAGAAAGAAGAAATGTGCCTCCTATAAATATTCATCATTCCCATCCCACACACACAGGATTCACAACTCTCACAACGTGTATCTAGAGATACAAAAATGGGAAAAGAAATCGCCAAACTCACCTCGTTTCAACCGGAAATTAAGAAATTCCAAAATGTAATCCTTGTAAATCCTTGTCTGCCAGAGAAGATACCAATTCCACGCTCGTATCTACAGTATTTTTAGTGTATCTATCGTATTTTTATTTTCGAATTAATTACGCATTCCACACGTAATCCACATTAATGCATTCAAAATAGAATCGGAGACAAACCGAAAGTGCGCGACAAACCAACGCAACGCAACGATCAAGACGATTCCTCTGTATTCACTTCACGACAGTTGAATGTGCGTATCATTGCGCGTACTGTCGCCCCACTCAGGTCGAATACACCGCACTTGTAACTCAAAAAACACTGCGTTTTCAACTACAGTGCAACTCAAGTAAAAAATTTGATTTTTAACAACAATTCCATCTGTTAGAGAGAAAAAAAATAACACCACACAATTAATAAATACAGTGCCCACCGCGACGACGAGTCGAATCTCGGATTGTATTCAAAACACAAAACACCATTAACCGAAACTGAAAACCAAAACCGAAAACCAAAACCAGTAACAGTACCAAAGATACGCGAACGAGTACGCTACGTACGACGAGAAAATCCACACTGAGATGAAAATCCAACGTGGAGCTGTGCAGTGCTGGCCGTTTCGGAACCCCACCCGTAGACCGGTTATAAACAGACTGACTTGACTACCAGCGGCGGATGGTGTGCGATGCCAATGCGACTGAATAAAGTCAAAGTGAGGTAAGTTTTCGAGCCGACCATCATCGACTAGATAGATATACTACGAAACGAATGCGAACGATGACGAAGTCGATGATGATGGTGACGATGCCCTCGTTCCTGCCAACCTCCCACGGTGGGACCAACCAAATAGCTCCAAGCCAACAGCGTTCGAAACGTTTTCAGATGGGTGTTCTGTCGAGTATAGTCAGTGAGATGTTGTTGGTATCGTTTGCGTTTCTTTATTTGCACACACATGTGGATTGTGGAGGCGCATAGCTATATGCGTTGCCCTATACCGTATTGTATACGTATTGCTATGATGCTGGGGTTGACTTGACTTGACTGGCGGAGGACGACAATTACGGTGACGCGATGGTGGAGCGAACAGCGAAGCAAAGAGATACACTTTCGAGACACCACACAGAGTGGAGGCGCACGCTTGCACGAGTGGGGAGTATAGAAAATCCATTTAGAACCGGCACCGGGCATCTAGATACCCAGGGATGGAGCTGGGGGTATAGGTAAGTAAGGTCAGGGCGAGGTGGGTTTCTGTTTGGGTAGCCCACACGCAAAGTAAACAAAGTGGTTGATAGGTGAAAGTTGAGGTTATTAAAAAGATGGCCATGGGTTGGGATTGAGAATGATTTTAGGGATAGATTCGGAATGGGGGTGGGTGAAAATATTGTTGAAGCCATGTGATAGGGGTCTCGATTTAATATTTGTTTTGCTTCAGATATACAAATGGACTTTAATCTGCGGAGCAGGGCAGATAACAGACAACAACCTTAGAGCAAAAGGGAAATGTAGTTACACAGAAGTCTCGCATGAGTTCATCATCGAATCGCCTCGTGCGAACCCATTGAATCGGTAGAATGAGAAAGCTGTGGGCATAAATTAAGTGTTGGTAAGGTAGGCGGTTGGGCTTGGGTCACGTTCCCTTTTTTTTTTTAAACAGTTTAAGGCAACAACAAGCTTGTTATATTAAGCTACTTACCTTTAAGGCGGTTCATCTCCATTTAAATTTTTTTTTAAGTTACCATGAATCCCAAATTTGTTGAAATGTATCTGCTGAGTATTTGATTTGATTTCGAGTGTAAGCTGTTCGGTGAAATTCATATCAAATTTGATGTTCATCGTTCTATTCGCCGGTCCTTATCAGGCTTGTCGGGTTGGGCTATTTATTCAAAATTTGCGTATAATTTTTACTAAATTTCGAGCATCAAAATTGGCTTTTTTATCTATAAATTTATTAGCACATTTCTGCCCCTATCCCTAAACGAATTCTAAAATTGGAACTATTTTTTATTCACTGAATTCACTCATCCTTTTCACCCAACTTATGTTATACTTAAAGGAAAGCCTTCAATTAAAGAAAAGAGTTCATATCTACATAAGTTTTACGTAAAGTGGTGAAACTAGTCCCAGAAAACTATTTAATTTTTAAAACAATTTGCTTGGATTAAAAGTATGCCTAAACGAAAATAGTCCAAACTTGAAGGATCTCCCTTCGGTGATTATTCTACAGAGCAAGAAATCCGATGACAAAAAAATAAATAAATATTTTGGCGCGACAGGTCTATGGGACCCAAGGCCTAGCTTCTCACAACCATTCGTTTTGTGTGGGTTTTAATTTTTTGGGACGAATAGAAAGGATCTACAATTTTACGCCGAGTCTAAACGGCTAATTGAGAAGCTCATTCATGACAGTTTAACTCTCGGATGTTTGTCAGACGTTCGCGAGAGGTGGCGCAGTGGAAAAAAACCTTAAGATGTAATTTGGTTCTTTCGGGATTCGAACCTGAGACCCCTCGCTTAGTAGCTCAACACACTAAGCCACTGCGCCACGGTAGAAATCCGTAGGCGGTATAAGAAATTTGGAAGAACAATGGAAGCTTCCTCTATTCGACTACAGTTCGGTGTATCCATAGAAAATTCCTACAAATTTTGAAGAATTTGGAATAGTTTTCAGGGATTTGGCATATTTTGTTATCCAGTTACTTACTTTGCCTACGGCAGTATGGATCGGGAGGACATTTTCTTTTATGAACTATGAAAACAAAAGCAAGAAATCGTCTGACAACTGCAACACTGTATTTGCGTATTGATGCTACAATAAAAAGTTTCCTGTAAGGACTTAGCACCCTCATCAGATATGCTCAATAAAAATAACCAAGCAATGTATAATGCGATAATGATTCTGACCATGGGCATAGACTCTGGTGAGGATCACAGTGTTGTTGATGGTTCGAATTTATAGACCCACAAACATATACAAAAATGTAATAGGACTACCTTTTGGCTCCGATTTTGGGCTACAAATATTTTGAATTTCGCAACCCTGGCCCTTATATCTACTATTACAGTCCATGTACATTATGTGACCGAAAAGTTGCATGGTTTTCAGTCACAGGCTATATAGGATAAGCTTTTTAGCCCACTTTCGGATATAGACATTTTCAAGAAACTGCATTTCTACGAAAACAGCAAAAACACTTTTAGAAATCATGAAGGTACATATATCCGCAAGCATCTCGGGGCGCTGTTTAAGTGTTATAGGTAGGTTCGTCTTTTCCGAGGGAACTGATAAATAAAAACAGCTTGGTGATTTTCGATTTTATTTATGAAACGAATACAAGTTGAGTAAAATATTCCTTCTTCATCGGTAAATTTCCCTGAGTATCTCTAAAGCTGAGAAAAATAATCGTTGACTCCAAAGAACTTGCGCATTTAGGAATGAATGACTCGAATTTACAGATTTTAAACAGGGAATAAAATCATAATCCCTCATGTATTGCTTATTTACAGATAATTCACTTTTATTCTGATTCATTTTACTTTGTTAAATGATATAATTGACCTGAACTTCTATAAGCAAACGTTTCCAGATGCAACCTCCCAACAAAATCTTAACATTAGGTAAACTTTTTATCTCCACTGCCTAATCCTCGAGGATGCCCAAGTCCGAGAGTAGTACTTTTTGAAGCCTCTTCATTCAGACAGACGTTAGTAATGTTGTTGGTTTGTCACAGAAAATTTAAATCAAACTAACGAAGAATTATGAGATGGTAGGTCTGAGGTTATGGATGGAAATACTGCGACTTCCGCCACTTCCTTCACCTATTGATGACGTAAACTGCATTTCTATGATACCAATATGCCCTACCTTGAGGTCAAATTCCTTATTGAGAAGTAAATATAATTGTTTGAAAATTAAAAAAACTGGCGCCCTACCTACCAGCAAAATTTGTTCTCACCTTCAACCCGCACTGGTGAAATACGAATGCGCCTATCCAAATAAAAATAAATAAAAAAAAACGACACTTAACTCGATTGTGTGTATTGTATTGTGCTTGTGTGTCGCGCGCCATTGATGCTGCCGAGCAAAAAAAAAGTTAAATACTGGCAAACTTACCACACCTGTCCATGCCCACCCCCTTGCTCTATAATCCAAAGCCAAACGTGTAGCAAATCTTTTTTCGTTCAGTGTTGGTTTTTGTGTAAAATGCTTTGTTTTTGGTTAAGTTAGTGTTGCCATTTGCCTTCGAATGTGTGCGCTTAAATATTTTTGTATTCTGTAAAAGTTGTTACCCGAATAAAAAGCCATGTGTCTTTTAATTTAAATAATCTACTACCATCTACTACTTGTTGCCTAATTTTGGCGTTGAAATAACCGAGGATGATTTTCACGTGACATTTCTTCTGTCATTGTTTATAGGTTTCGTCGAAGAGCAGTCTTTAAAATCCTCAGATTTTTTACCTTTAAGGGCGTGAGTGCAAAAGTTGATTTTACTGAGTTAAGCACTGATTCTGACAGTCATTATCCATTACTAAAGTTCGATAAAAAATCATAAAAGTCAAGACTTCAAACTAATGTCTGCAGCTTTTAACAAATTCGCATTCGCAATGTCAAATTTTGTTGATGTTTAAGCGTTAAGCTGATACGTTTGGTACTTTAGTTTAGTGAGTCTGACAGAAGACTAAATTTATATGGTGACCAGTGACAGTTAGTCATTACTCAGTAAACGACATGATTAAAACATATTTTTAACTCCTACCCCTATTAATAAATGCTGAGTTAAGGTAATCAACTGGTTAAGCATCAGTTACCTCGGATTTTTGTTTTGCTAACTGACGTCTTCTATCTATACATAGTATAATTATTATCTACTATAAAATAGTAGCAACAGTTCTGATGAGTAGCAACAGTTCTGCTGAGATATTGTGGCAACAAGGAGTAACGACATAAGTCAGTTTTAGCAATTTTTAAGGAATTGCGATTTAACTGTTTGGCTTGCGATTACAAATCAAGTACAAAACAGAAACTATTAAGTGTGTGGTTCATAAACCGCAAGAAATAAAAATACGAAAAAATAAATGACACATAGAATCGCTTATTGCGCATAAGATTGTGTAAAAATCTCAATTTCGACATAAGTCTACTTATGATGTTATTCCTTGTTGCCACAGTACCTACCTATATATTTTTATGAAGCTTGTGTTACTCATATGTCAGAGAAATGGAAGTGGAATGGAATGATTATTGGACTACATACCATGTAGTTCTCTAAAAAACGCTTCATCTAAAAGTATTTATCATAAAACAAAGCCAAATTTAGGTTTATTTTTAAGTTGTCTGACAGTAAGAGCTTAAAATACATGAGGAAACTGAAATATTAAATTATTGTCAATCAACAGTTTAATGGGTTTATTCATTTAGGACGATCAATCGGTTTAAGTATGTAGTTATCTTCGGAATTTTCTTACGATATAATCGCTTACGATATTTCGCAGCGATTTTTGCAGTTGTCAAAAAATGATTCTTCTATTCCTCTATAAGGCCAAAAGGGATCACCCTATTAGTAATGCTCTTATTTTTGCAAATTGCCGCCAATGTCAAATCTGTTATGACATTTGTGGGCAAGACAGATGTAGAATACAAGTGAACAAGCCACGGAGCGATACACTCCCCAAGACCGCGGAATAATCGTGTCTATTTTTTGCGTAAAAATTCATCTGTAGTGTTGGCGCAGCGCGAATTCCGTCGCCGAATCCACGGCCGTCCGACACCGACTGCGCAAAAACTGCGCCGTTTGGCCACCAACCTTAAAGACTATAGGACCACACGAGACGTTGCCAAGAGTGGCCGGCCCCGGAGCGTCCCTTGTGCCGAAAATATCGCCGCTGTTGATTTCGTGGATGTCTAGCTGTCGCCGGAAACATCGACCAGTCGCCGTGCCTCGCAATTAGCCATCAGCCGGTCGTCCCTAACTCGAATTTTGGTCGAAGACTTGCGCATGTTCCCGTACAAAGTCCAGTCCGTGTATCAGCTGCTGCCTGTCGACCGCCAAACGCGTGTCATCTACGCCCAAGCCATCCTCACTCTCGAGGACGAAGTGGACGATTTTTCGACTAAAATGAGACTCATTTTCCCCTCAGCGGGTACGTGAACAAGCAAAGCTATCGCTTTTGGGGAACTGAAAATCCACGAGTAATGCACGAGGAGCCATTACACCCGCTCAAAGTTACAGTATGGTGCGCGCTATAGGGCCATGTTAACCGAGTTTTTTTTGCCGCAATTGAACGAATTAGGACTGGAGGACATGTGGTTTCAACAGGACGGAGCTATACGGCACACACTGCCCGAGCCACAACCGATATTCTGAAGGCGGCGTTCCCGGGTCGCCTCATCTCTTGTTTTGGTGATTTGCACTAGCCCGCATGACCGCCCGATTTAACCGTTCCAGACTTTTTTGTGGGGTTTTTTGAAGTCCCGTGTTTACGTGAACAAGCCCGAGACCCTAGAAGCCCACAAGGACAACATTCTACACGAGTGCGAGAACCTGCCGCCCGAACTTCTCGCCGAAGTAATGAAAAATGCCATCAATGGCAATCAATTGGCCGATATCATCTTCTCGACTTAACCAATAAAATTCTTAAGGTTCAAATAAACATAATCAAAAAACAGAATCGAAATAGAAACAAAAAGGAGAGCCAAACAACATCGGATGACTTCCTTTGTCCCACATTGTATTTTGACGTTTTCATTCGCTTGGGATTTGGTCTGAACGTTTAAGTCAAAATAAAACACAAAATTTCAATTTATCAAAACCGCGAAATTAGTGTAGTTCTGTTTTAAAATTGGCGTTTGGTTAACTTTTTTATAAATACTTACTAACATTATGTGTCAGATAATAATTTAGTGCAAACGGTAAACAGTAATTCCAGTTGTGTGAAAACGCGGCAACACCGAATACCGACCGACATTAAATATGCTTTACTAACATTATTTTCCCGCCATTATTGTTGCTGCTGGAATTATTATTGTTACTGTGTCGCATTTTATTGAATGGTATTGCGAAAAAAAAATGGAAAGCCCAACTACAGCTGCGGTGCAAGCTGCAAAGTGTTCGTGCATTGACAATAAAGCATTCATGCGGAGGAAATGCGTAGGTACGTGTGGTTGCATGCATTTCACCATGTATGGTAGGTTTTCATATAGAGTTGCCATGGCGTTTTTATAAATTTATTTAGTCACAGATAGGAATTTTAAAAGTTGTAAGCAGAGGCCCTGAACTTCGACGGATTTCAAACAAATTTAAAGGAACTAGCGACAAGAGAATTGCGAGTTGGGGGTCCCAGTGCACCTAGCTTCCAGTTGTCAGCATTTTACTAAGTCAGTTTGTCATATCTACCTATCAAGCCATGTCACTGACTGTGTTAGGTTATGTTAGGTTAGTGGACTGCCTGGAGATACTCCGTTCCACACTCAGGTCAATACTGACCCATTGTGATGCCCGTTGGGGAAAGAGTTTGTCCCTTACCCATTATGACCCTGTCTAAGTGTTGTAATTAATTACTTACTGTGCTGTTACATACAAACCATCCTGTGGATTTGATGAATCCCATTAACTTGTCGATTGGTGCGCTGGAAAGTTCTTCTAGGTCACGGAAGAAGTGTCTTCCTAGGAGTCTTGAGCAGTGGCATAAGAAGAAGAAAGCGTCCTCCAGAGCTCCCTCATCACCGCAGCCTCTACAAAGTTCTTCTTCCGTCAGGCGCATTTTCTTCATATGGTACCGTATAGTACTGTGCCCCGTTATGATACCTACGAGAGTGGAAAGGGATTTCCTGTCCTTCCGTATAAGACTCTCAGTTCTGGCTTCATTGAAGGTCGGCCATAGCGTTTTTGTGGTCCGGCAAGTTTCTTGTGCAGCGTTCGCCTCTCTTGTGGCTTTTCTCCCTGAGTTTGAGTGTACAAGGCGGGATATTCACAGAGGGATCAGCTGGTTCTAAAACAGCTGTCGAACCTTGTCTTGCTAATTCGTCCGCTTTCTCGTTGCCTGGAATGCCTCCATGTCCCGGGACCCAGCAGAGCGATACCTTGTGCTGAGTGCCAAGAACCTTAAGTTCTTCGCGACAGCATTTCACAAGCTTGGATTTTATTTCTGGTGCAGTTACGACTTTTATTGCTGCCTGGCTGACGATAAAAAAGGTATTGCCCTTACCACAGACTCACGGGCTGCTGTCAATGCCAGGACCTCTGCTTGGAAGACACTACTGTGGTCAGGAAGGCGTACCGATTTTGATATGCCCAGCGTTTCGGAGAAGACGCCTGACCCCACCCCGGTGTCCATTTAAGATCGGTCTGTAAACACGGCTACGGATTGCGTGCTAGGTACGAGTCCGTCTCTCCATTCTTCCCTACTGGAATACGTGCTCGAGAAAGGTCTTGTAAATTCTAAGTATGGTGTAATGTAGTCCGTGATAGGACTTTAAAACAATCATATATCTATGCTAATCGGTAGTAAGGGACATTCAGCACATAGAAAATATTCAACCATAAATAGGGAAGGGACTGCTACTTTTGTCAGGTGACAGTGCTCATTACAACCTTCATAGGCCCGCATCAGAGCCAAGTTCCATTCTTCTAGGCCCATTCGTCTATTTCACAATTTAGAACCAGCTCAAAGTGTGGTCCCATGCATAGCGAAATTCATCAGCAGATTTCAATGGGCAGTCACCGCCAAGCTATAGCAGCATCATCCACAGCACTCGTCCTATTGTCCCATCCGACCATAGAGACTAAAGCCATCTGGGTATAGCGTATAGGTATTCCAGAGGTAGCTCCCAAAACAGATTATCGAATGCAAATCGCATCTGCAACTGTGCATCTATATTTCGACCCAAAAAAGCAGGGAATTGTTAATTGCCTAGGTATGCCGTGCGCTGCCCACAACGTCATCCAGCTAACAACAGTTAGGTGTAACCAAAAAGTGTCGTCATTTCTCACAGTTATACACTTCTAAACCGGATGGAATGCTATAGTGACTGACAGACCAAATGGAATCATAAAGAACACAAAAAACCGGAATTTGTCGGTAGATAGGTATAGCGAGGCACACTGGCTATGCCCTCTATGAACTCTATGGGTGCATAGATGTGTACACAAAGATATTTCCCAGCGACAAATATGGATGTCTCCGGTGTAGATACTTAGAATAGAATAGAATATAGATATAGGTAGATTCGCCGCGTGCGCTACAATGAATATCTTTTAGATTTCTTGTTGATTTTATTTTCCCGAACCGTCAACAGAATTTATTAGCATATTTAATTTCTATGCAAACAATTTGTCGAGTGGTACAAGAAAACCACTCCCACGTCGCACTCTCTCTCACTAAGTTGAACATGAGATTATGTATCTGTAACTTTTCTTTTATGCTCAAGTAGTACTTAATGGTTGATGGCGATGGTTATCTTTAACTGTACGCTCGAGCAGCAGGAGATTTATGATCTATATGGGGTTTTGAGAAGCTGCTCATCGCATCATCACGAGTTAATGGCAAAGTATAACGTCACTAAGTGCGAGTCGTTTAATGACTTTTCTCCGCAAAAATGAGAAAGAAAAACCAAAACAGTGAACGACTTTGGTGAGTTTAATTTTACATGAGTGCCAGGCATCGACTGTGCGTTGTCTCTTCGCTGATTTCAGATTTCAGATGCAAAAGTATTGAAAGATCTCCAAGTGGAAGATAAATCGGGAGTCATTCGTTATGCCAAGTCGAGTGGTGGGCATTGGGTATATGGTTATTTTTGACTTCGAGGAGGTAAAAAAAAAAAACAACCCGAACTTGTGTCACATTTGTAGGTCCAATGTTTGTCGATTACAGATGCGGGAGATGGATTTACATATTTTTATTCCATACCTATATAAGATTGAAACGGCTTGTCGCATGCACTCTGAAATTGAGGAGAACGAGGAATGTATACCGATAGCTCTGATTTGTGTTACCTAATGTCTATAAATACTTATACTGTGGAGGAAAGCAGAAATGTCATCATTTATCTAAAACATGGGATGAAATATTCGAAATAATTGAGGGGGACCATGAGAAGGGACTGCAGCGGGCGTTTTAAAAATAAATAAAGTTTGTATAGGCAACTTCAGCTTGGAATTTTGATTGTTTTGTTAACTGGTTTTAATCGAAAGCCCAATTTTAAAAGTGAACTATATTACAATTGATGTGACACTTATAAAGGGTTTTCCAATAAGAGGTGTTATTTTGATATTCAAAGAAATATGCCATTTTTTTGAGATAAATGGTCAGATATTTATTTCATAATAAAGAGGAAGGTATGCCGTTAATAATGAAGAACAACATCAGCCAAATGGCAATCACGACCACGCTTACAGGACCATATCCTTTTCATGAAATTTTCCATAACAAAATCGCAAAGTGGCTGCCCTATGTCCTCGAAAGACTCACGAATTCCATCTTTGAGGTCTTGAATCGACGCTGGGCTGTTGGTGTAGACCTTATCTTTCACGTGGCACCAAAGGAAGAAGTCGCAAGGTGTTAAATTGCAAGATCTCGGTGGACAATTGTGATCACCTCTTCGAGAGATAACACGGTCCGGAAACTTTTCCCGTAAAAGATCAATGGTTTCGTTGCTTGAGTGGCACGTAGCGCCGCCCGTCTTGTTGTAAGTAAACGTTGTCCAGATCAATACCATCCAAATCCGGCCATAAAAAATTATTAATCATGCCCAATTTCAAAGAACGACTAGGAATGGACAAACCTGGGTTTTCTTCAACACTTTGGGCTACAGCAGCAATATTCTCAGTTGTTCTAGAGCCACGTGCACGGGTTTTATTCTTCACATCAATAACTTGTCCCAACAGCTCGAATTTTTCCACCAATTTCTGTATTGCGGTCAAACAAAGTGCTTCACGACGACCCAAAAATGCTTTAGTTTTGCGAACTGTGACTGCAAAATTTTCACCATTTTTGTAGTGAATTTTTATAATTTAAATGCGTTGTTGAAGCGTGTATCGTTCCATTTTTAGTTATGGCGTAGTTTCTACTTGTCTAATGTCAACAAATAACAGCTTCAAAAGTGACAGCTACCGAAATAGCGGACTATTCGAAATAACACCTCTTATTGGAAAACGCTTTAAAACCAGACGGTCTCACCTCAGAGTCTGATATCTGAAATTATTTCTTCGATCGTTAAAGCCAAAGAATACATAAGCGGGAGTTTAACTACCGCCAAACCGTAAATTGGTATGAAAAGGATCATAAATAATGTCAATTGACCAAGTTTCCGTTCTTACAGCTGTCCGTGAATAAAAAAATTAATGACAGGGGAACAGGGGCATAGATTATAAAGCTCTTCCAATTCGGGATATCCGAATTTTGACAGTTGTAGCGGCCATATTGTTGAAGATAAAAATAAATAAATAAATATGTATGTGATATGAATGTGTAAATCACCAAACAAAATAAACCTCATCGGTCAAATTTATTTGATGATAGTACGATAACCTGAGCTCCAAAAAGTGTTTTTTTTTTGTAGAGGGGTTAAATATAAGCATTTCTTACTATGAGAGGGGGGCTATCTCGGTCAGTTTAGGCGGAAGGGATAATTTAGAAAAATAATTAAAACAAAAAACAATGATAACACTTACAATAAAGAACTATAGCATTTTTAATAAATTATTTCTTTTAATAGGTCGTTAAAAAAAATACTTTCGAAATTAAAATTTAAGGAAATAAATTTAAAAAAAGGTGTATGCTTTTTTTATTTTGTGAACATAGGCACAATGGTCGGACGAAAGTATGTCTGATGAATGGAACCTCAGCATCGTTTACTTGATCCAAAAAACGGAGATCCTCTGAACTACAGAGGTATAAGTCTCCTCAACATCGCCTATAAGATCCTATCTGCCGAAATATGTGAACGCCTGAAACTATTTACCAACAACCTGATCGGCCCTTACAAGTGTGGTTTTAGCCCAGGAAAGTCCACAACTGATCAAATCTTCACACTTTGGCTTTGACTTTGGAAAAAACCCAAAAAGTCCATATCGATACCCACCACCTATTCATCGATTTCAAAGCAGCATCCGACAGCCTTTATAGATACGAACTATACAGAGCCATGTCTACTTTTGGTATACCGACCAAACTCGTCCGTCTGTGCAGGATGACGATGTAAAATTCTCGCCGCTCCATCAGGGTCGGAAAAGAGCTGACGGACATATTTGATACCAAAAAAGGACTTGCATGTGACTACTTTAATTTGATTCTTGAGAGAATTGTGCAAAACTCCCGAGTCAACACCAGAGGCACCTTCCAAAATTCGATGCTGCTTCTTCGGTCTAGGAAGGCAATTCAGAAGTCAAGCCCTCACTCGAACTACTAAGGAGATCCTAATCATCCCAGTCCTGCTCTACGGCGCTGAAGCATAGACCGTATCAAAAGTGGATGAAGAAATCCTTCGACGATTTGAGATAAAAATTCTTCGAAAAATCTTCGGTCCCGTTTGCGTTGACCGGCTATGGAGAAGAAAATTCCTATTTTCTATATTAATTTTAAATTTTCTAATTATTAAAATAGTGTAGGTAATTAAATACTTCATTGATTTTTCGAGTCTATTAATTTAAAGAAAATTTGCATGTACCTCGCATTACGCACGTTAAAATGCACATTCTGGAGCCAACTTTAAATTTTCCTAGCCACCCTGATACCGGACCTGCCTCCTTAAGTCCTTATTGACACAAACGAAAATATTGCGTCATTTACATCAAGTCAGTAGACGACTTAAGTTCGGGCCAAGCGGCCATATTTTTGTTAATTTTTACTGTGATCAAATTCTTTAGATGGTATTTTCAAACATTTTTTATTTTCAAAATAAATGTTCCTCTTTTTTATTTATTATATAACTATCTTTTCCTTTTTTACTTTTGGTTTGAAAAACATATAAATTAGTAATTTCCTTAGTGAATGATCTGTTTTTTTTTTTTGCTATTTATTGTTTAACTATTATAGTATTTATTTATAATATACAAAATAAATAACTTTTATGTGTTTTACTATTCATAAATCTAAATTTAGAAGCAAATTTTCACACTGGTGCAAATGGGGGGCAGATCCAAACCTTAAAAATTCGCAGAAATTACTAATAATGTTTATTAAACTGAAAACTTGATTAAAAAAATGTGAAAATACCTATGCATTTTTTTTAAATAGCATATGAATTTAAAACATTCGTGTAGAAGTTAATTTTTCAAGAACTTTTTTTTTGATGACCCATAAAAAGTTAAATTTGGACTTGTCCCCCTTTTGATGCAAGGTCCTCAATTGTGGAATAATTTTTCAGCATTTTTCAGTATTTATTATAAAAAGAGGGGTAGATTTTACACTTCAATCGATGCTAGTATAATACTTTTTTGATTTCGATCCGAAACCAAGTTTGAAACGCAAATTCTGTAACTTTTTATGCACGTTTTCTTTGGATTTAAACAAACATTGCACATACCCAATCTCGCGTCCACCCAAAACCCAACAGTGATGCCAAGCAGGGGGCTTGCATACATATTTCATGGTACAAGGGTAAAAATGCGCGACTAAACAATAAACATACTCTAAGCGGAACAGCACTTAAAAGTAATTTTTCAAATTGTCAAAAACAGATCCATCTGTTTTTTAGTGCTAGATTTGGAATTAATTTGGCCGGTAAAAACTACAGAAAAATTAAGTAGGCATCTAATTTCACAATATTGAAAAAAATTAGCATAGGGTAAACTGTCCCACAGTGGCTCATGTCCCACAGTGAATCTTTTAAATTTACAGAATCTCTACTTATAAGAGAAAAACGAAATAAAGAGAAAATAAACCGCGTTTCGATCCTTTATGAATTTACCTGGCAGTTGAAGTAGTGCGCTCGTCAGTGTCGGTTGTATTCGAGAAAAAGTGAATTTTACTGGTAAGTAAATTAGAAATCGTGCTTTTTATTTTTCTTCTATTTCAAAAAGTAATGTGCTTAGTGAGATTTTTTGCATACAGTTTAAAATGTTAATTATTATTATTATTTAAAATTAACATGTCAATAAAATTTGTGAAATAGTTTTTTTTATAAAAATATTTTTCTCCATAAAGTCACTATGTCCAACAGTGAATCAGATCATAGTCGTACACAGTGAACCATGATATTAACAAAGCCGCGTGAACATGGTAGCACTTCCAGGCTTCAGAACTCGGTATTTTCATTTATAAACGACCTATCAAAATTTAACATTCGTTAATGTTTTTGTGTTTTTTTTTTTATTATTTTTTACTATTATTATTATTATATTTTAACTATTATTTTGTGATATTACTGAAGTCCTTGAAAGTCCATTTTGTAAATGTTTTGTTATTTTTTATTGTTATTACTTTTTGTTGTTTTTATTATTTATACGTTCTTGAATTGTTTACTTTTTTTAATGTTAATGCTAAATAAAAATTGATTTTTATCAATTACTTGTTTTCGTTCTTTATTTTTCTTATGAAATAATAAATAAACAGAATTGGTTCACTGTGAACTACCCGGTGGTTCACTGTGTCCACCCCCTAGTACACAGTGAACCAGTTGAGGTGCGTTTTAAAAAACTCAAAATTTACTATTTTTCATGATCTTTCTAAAGCTGCATGTGGTGAAATACAAAGCTAATAAAGCAAATAATAAGTACCTTTAAACCGTTTAAAGATTAAACCAATAGTTTAAAAACTACATCAGGTCAAACGTAAATTGGTCCACTGTGGGACTGTTTACCCTACAATGCTTTCCTTAAATTTCAAGTTTGAAAGTATTTTTATTTTTTCAAAACTATTAACAGAAAATTGAAATAATATGGAAGAATAGATTCCGAGGTCTCGAAAGTGCTATAGTCCTTTATTGTAAGTGCTGCCATTATTTTTTAATACTTTGACCAATGTTGACGCAACTTTGACTTTGATCAATGGGTCGCCGGTCTCACGTACCGGGGTTTTCAACTGAAGATTTTTTGATTTTTTTTTTAATTTATGCTCTTTGACAATAAAACAAAATTATTGAGTCAATTTAAGCTCTTTTATTTCAACATTCAAATCTACAAAATTGTTTATTTAAAGCATTAAAAGTAACAATGTTTTTAGTAATACATTTTTTAAAATTAAGAAAAAAATTAAAAATCACATACCTATTCATACAGGAAAATAACGTTTTTAAGTCTTTCGGCATTCGTAACTTTTACACGCTCATAGCACCGGCCAATTTTTGTAGGACCGGACCCGATGTCCAATTATACCTATCATTTATACGTTAAATCTTCGACTTACCTACTTAACTTACATACACGGCGACACACGGTCTCACGCACCGGGTTAGTAAAAAATATACACAACATGGCTGCACCACCTCACTAAGCAGTTTAGATGTGAACTGATGGTGGGAGACATGCAATGCGGCAGCTACTCTAAATTGCAGCAAAAAACATTAACGGAGGATAAAGCTATTCGGTTTTTTAACAAAGCTGGTCTCACAGACCACTGACCAGTAGGTCACCACCATTAGCGGGTCGACCGACCACCCTCCGATAGTAAAAAAATTCTAGTACTTAAACCCTCTCCAAAAAATGTTCAATTTATTAATTTTATAATAACAGTTTGCAGTGGTATGCCATGCTAGGTTTACGAAAAACGCGGCAACAATACCCCCATAGAGATCTGGCCTCATCCGTTCTTAGCACTTCCAACTGCTGGGCCACGCTATATTTCAAGATCAACACCCATTTTAAGTCCTACAGTACGGCCCCACCGCCCGATCACTGTTTCAACTCGCTGCATACTTCTAGGAGGGACAACATCGCTGAAACTTTTCAACTAGAAAGCTGCGATAGTAGCTTGCTTGATTATTTAATTGGCCAGTCTTCTGCTGCACAACAAATACTATTAGAAACCATTTTTTCAAAACGTGGTCGCAGTCAAATTATGTTAAATTATTCTTTTCATGGGCACGTTTCTTCAATCTTCTAAACAAGCACACGCACCCGATTTTTTTATTATACAACTTAATACCCACCAGAACTTGATCTTCCCGCCTAAAATAGAATTCGAAACTGAAACTCTTAAATGTGTGCCTACACACGTTTCGTCATCACGCGACTTTGTTGTACTTTTATTAGATTTCCTAATTGTTTCTTCATCGCATAGAATGTTTTAGTTCTCTTCTAGTTACTAGTTCAGTTCCCTTTCACACCCCTTTCGTCCGCACAGAGATAACGCCAAACTGAAAGAAATCGTTTTTATGTCGCTTGGCTTTCTGTTGGTCTTGTTTGTTTTTGTTTACGCTCTTTGTTATGTCAAATCGTTAAATTGCAAAAAAAAAGCTTAAACAAACTTGCCTCCACACAAAGAACACAGTATCTGTATACAGAAAGTGTATCTGCATCGTGTCAGTGTGTGGGTGATATGACTATGCCATGTCTGAGCATGCCGCACGATCAGTTTGAGTTCGTGTATCGCAGAGATAGGTGCTGTTTCGAATCGTAGATACAACTGTCAAAAGAAAATAAATTCAAATCGAAAGTTACAAGTGAAAGAAAAAAAAAAAAAACCCCTTCCCCACAGTGCAGTATCTAGATACAAAAAAATATTTTTAACTGAAAACAAAAAATGCCTCCGTTCGCGTATTCTCTTCTATGCAGCGCGGTTCTGCTGCTCGCGGGTCCCGAGTGCATAAATGCAGCACGCATTTTGGCGATTTTCCCCGTTCCATTGCGCGACCATCAGATCGTTTTTCGCCCCCTAATGGAATCCCTAGTGCGACGTGGTCACAACCTAACGATCGTAACGACAGATCCGGACAATTTCGCCCACCTGACGGCGGTCGATGATGCGTCCGTGTCTGTCGATTTGATTGATCTGAGTTTCGCACATCGATTGACGGTCTTGAACAAGCTAAAAAATCACGAAAACATGATGAGCGGATCGGATATGTTGCGCACCGTGTATCACGTAATGCGTACCGTCGCTGAGGCTGAGCTGAAGTCGGCTCAAATGCAAGGCCTGTTGGGTCACATGGATCGCGGCGAAGAAGAATACGATGCGGTTTTGGTGGATTGGTCGGGACCGGCTATGATGAACGCATTTGCGCACAAATTCAAGGCACCACTGATCGGTGTCACACCGGGCGGTGCTTATATTACGTCACACGAGGCGATCGGCAATCCCAATCATCCGGTTGCGTTTCCGAGCATATTCATGCCCTTCAGTGAGGATCTGTCGTTGTTCCAGCGTGTCGCCAGTACTGTCTTCACATTGAAATACAGGTGAGTTGTCTGTTCGTGCGTGTGTGTGAGTGATTTATTTGCAAACGATTTCACCTGCGTTTCTTTCTTTATCGACGTCTTTGCTTTCGCATTATATTTTGGCGAGGGCCACGGTTTTGGGGATTTTTCAAGAGTTTCACTTATCGCGTGGAAAATTCCGATCTATGAATGAACAGCCCGGCGGAAGAGTGCGTTATATTTAGAAAATGGCGAGCGTTTTTTTTTTTTATGTATCGCAAACATAAGTTGGTGGGTGAAGGTGACTAAGGCATATGCCTCTGGGAGGGGAGGTGGTGGTATAACTCAGAACCACTAAAATCGTGATTTGGGGATTTTTTCGATTTCCTTCTTGCTGTCTTTCGTGATGGATTGGGTGCGATGGCGAATTTGAAAAAGCATATGTAGGCATATGTAGTCTCATGACCATGGTGTTGAATAAATCCAGTTTAAGGCTGCAGACGTTACTTGATTACCATGGGTAGGTATCTGCGGCTTCCTTCGCATGTGGTTTTTATTATGGACAGTGATCGTGACCGATAAATAGTGCGTCAAAAATTGGCGATCGGAATTGGAATTTGTTAGTCATGGGGACAATCAAAGATCTAGTTATCTAGTCGACGAGATTGGTGTGATCTAGATGTACCCTGAACGCAAAAACTTAGTCACGAAATTCTTGACAACTGATAAAACTGTTCTTGTGATCGATCTACTAGCCGATAAAAACCGAAAATCCGTCTGACATACAAAGCTATATTTTTAAACGTCCCCCAGTGCAATGGTGTTTGTTGGCACATAAAGTTTGACAACTTTTTTCTGTATATAAAAAGGTCTGCAAGCTTGCTTTAATAACCCATGAGGAGCATGGACACCAGAAGTGTTAAGACACCTGTAGCCACCCTCATAATCTCAACGGCACTCCACTCGTGTTCACAAAAAGCGCCTAATACTTGAGGCTGATTTAAGACAGATAACATTGCCGAACGAGCTAGAAAATCCCTAGTGGCTCTGTACTTCAGTAGAAGGGCTGTAGGCTCTAGAGGGGGCCCCTTACCAAACAAAATGCACTGGCTTTATACCGCGGCCATTAGACCGATTATCCTATTCGGCAAAGTGGCATGCGGTGGCCGGCCTTGGAGAAGAGCTCCAATTTGAAAGTCCTCGAAATGATTCAACGCTTGGCTTGTATTAGCATCACTGGCGCATTGAATTAGCGAGAAAAGGCTCTTTCGGCGTTGATAGTATCAGTCTGCACATCGAGCATGCACCGCTGTCCTACGCTAAACAACTCATTCACACGGAAACAACAGGTAAAGCGAGTCACAGATAGATCTCGCTAGTCGCTAATGTCATAACCGGGCTTGTATTCTGGGTAGACACGCGTGCAGAATCGGACTGCCATACAATGACTTTTGCAGAAGCTGTATGGATGAGGAGGAAGATGAGTCTGTCACCCACCTCCTCTGCAGCTGCCCCGCCTTATCCAGTTTAAGGAGGGCTTACTTAGGTAACTACTTCCTCAATGATCTAAGTGATCTAAGCTTCATCAGCGCTGCTAATATTCTTAGCTTTATCAATTGTAGCAAATGGTTTACATGAGTAACCGGTTATAAGGAACCCCTAACACCAGTGGTATGCACAATAAGCCGACTTACGGCCTAAGTGTTTCTCTCAGCGAGATCCACTTTAAAATGTGGAGAATTGGTGTGCATGCTCCTTGGTAACAAATTTAATGGAAAAATTCATGTGGCTAATTAGGAGATAAGACAGTTTTTGACCTTCAAATGAAACCTTTCATTCGCCAGGTTCGGTCTCAACAGTCTTACAAGATGCACGACGGGACACTGCATCATAGGATAGCACGACATCAGTAAAGGTCTTCCTGCAAATGACTTTTACATAAGCTGTATAAAGGAGGAAGAGCAGGAGACTTTTTTTCACTCCTATATACCTGCCCAGCACTTTCAAGTCGAAGCTTTCTATAGAAAAATGCTTCTTCGATAAACTCAGCGAACTCCCTTTAGTATGAGCATCATCTGCCTCTGGGACTTTATTTTAAAGGTCTGGTGGTCCAACGGATAGTTTTAAAATCAAGTTTAAAATTAAGTGTATCCTTGGTTAGGTTAGATTAGGTTAATAGGTGGATACAACAGAACGAGCCGTCCTGTAGTACCCAACTTAGGTTCAAGTGGACCCATTGTGATGCCCTTGTTGAGGGGTTGTCCGCTGTTGTTGGCGATGAAAATTCTTCCCTCTTGCAGCTACTCGACCTTGTCCAGCCATCCCGATGAATTTATGAACCTGCAAAGATTGGTTAGTAAGGCATCAGGGAGTTCCTCTGTATCATGGAAGTAGTAACTTCCAAGCATTCTATTCCTCAAGTGATAGAGATTAGGGCATAGACAGAGGAAGTGAGGTGTGTTCTCATGAGCATCCTCGTCTCCGCAACCCCCGCATATATCGCCATCTATGAGATTTAATTTCATTGTATGGTTCCGTAGAAAGTTGTGACCTGTTAGGGCCCCTACCAGTTTGTATAGCGCCGTTCTATCAAACTGCATTAGCTTTTTGGTCCGACTTATACTATATTCTGGCCATAGCTTTTGTGAAGTTTCGCAGGTAGTTAATTCTTTCCACCTTTTGTTGGCTTTCATATGCGTTCAATTTTCCACTCTCCCTCGGAGATTGCAGAAGGGTGGTTTAATCGACTGAAGCGCCCGCTCTTAATCCATTACAGACCCATTTTTGGCCAGTTCATCAGTCGGTTTTGTTCCTGTGTCCAGGGACCCAGCAGACCCCTCGCTTAGTAGACCAACACACTACCACTAAGCCACTGCGCCGCCCTTTAGCCGTTGGTAAACTCGGTGAGATTTTCTCGCAGTTTTGACAGGGATGACAAGACAGCATTTGGTATTGGAGAGTTGATTAGGGCGTCAGGTTAAAGGGAACTCCACATCACAAAAAATAAACACAATCAAAAAAAAATAATTAATACACGCGCTTGGCCTCACTCTTGTCTGTTGTTGTTGCGCCATCTCTCGGTCGGAGTCACAGCTTGTGGTCGTAAATAAACGACGTCCCCTCAGCGCTCGAGGATTAGATTGTTTTCGGTCTAAAAAGATTATATTATAAAAACGGCAGAGCCCTCAAGGGGGCTATGGCACTGCGGCTTCTTAAAGCAGCCTATTGTGCCTTCCCTGGTAAGGTCCTAGAGCAATCTTTTCACTCCGGAGATAGTCAGAAAGACAATAATCTTCTCTGAGTGTATCGCAGCAAGAGTTATTGAAGTGACGATTTCCTCGCCAAGGATGTTTTTCCTAAGGTTGAGTAAAGCCGGACATTCCATGAGTATATGAAGAGAGAATTCGTCACTCTCAAGACATAGTCTGCATGTTGGATCCGGAGACACTTCAATGCGGTGTAGGTGTTTTTTCATGAGGCCGTGGGCAATGATTATTCCTGTTAGTATTCTTGGGTTATTTTTGTCTAGATTGATCAGGAAGTAGGACTTCCTGGGAGAAAAATTTTGTTGCAGTTCTGTCCAGAAGCTTTAAGCCAGACTTCATTGGATCAACTACGTGATAGCTTTTTAATGTAGCCCTTAAAATTTTTGCTGACTCCCCAGAAGGGTTCAGGTCCGATAAGCGGAATTGTAGCGCCGATTTTAGCTAGTGAGTCAGCTTCTTCGTTGCCAACAAGGCCCGTATGTGCTGGAATCCAGCGGAGAATGACTAGGTTTTTCCTAGAAAGTTCGTAGAGGACTGCGAATGTTTCTAAGACAAGCTTCGATTTCATGACAGATGAGCCCAGACCTTTGAGACTTGCTAAATAAATAAATATTTTGGCGCGACAGGTCTGTGGGATCCAAGGCTTAGTTTCTCACAACCATTCGTTTTGTGTGGGTTTTCAATTTTTGGGACGAATGAAAGGGATCTACAATTTTACGCCGAGTCCAAACGGCTAATTGAGAAGCTCATTCATGACAGTTTTACTCTCGGATATTTGTCAGACGTTCGCGAGAGGTGACGCAGTGGAAAAAAAACCTTAAAATATAATTTGGTTTTTTCGGGATTCGAACCAGGGACCCCTGGCTTAGCTTGGCTGTCGGAAAAGATGACTATGGTCTTTCCACGTGTGTTAGAACTTAGATTTATTCTTTCGCAGTGGTTGATTGCAAGGACTTCAGCTTGGAATATAGATAAGTTATTGCCAAGGCTAACTGACAGGTTTCCTGGAGTCGCCTCTCTAAAAAGTTCCCCTATTGCATATTTAATCAAATTTTAAAGCGATTTTGTTTGTTTGTTCATCTTATACGCTTCAACGCCTCAACCCATCATCATGAAATAAGGAACAAGGTTAGTTTGTGTCACGGAAACGGACATAGACTACATTTCTTCGCGATGGAAGTAGTAGTTTCTATAGAAAATCTCAAAATATAAAAGTCTCTCTTTTGGGTATACAAATTCCACGCCAGCAAGCATTTTTCATAGTTGGGAACACTTTTGCGACTCAATCAGCCAGTCATTTCCTACACTGCGTTATAGAGTTTCCATCTTAATTCTGTTTATAACTTTTCCAAGTCAAGTCAAGATAAACCAGCTCAGTATACCTGGTGGCTACTACCTCCTTCTCCTTGTGTATGAGGTTGTTACAAAATATGCAATCGCCCGGTCGACACAGTGACAACACTATTCATCATCCAATCCAACCTACAATCCACCAGAATCTAGGAACAACAAAAAAAGTTCACGTGACGGGTAAAACTTTTTTCCCACAACATTGCAAACAAAAAATACGCATAAATTTAGCGACTGCGAGACCAGAGCGAGGACTATTTGAATCACAAATTTTAAAAACAAACGCTTTTGTTGGCTTGACTCTTCATTATCAACTTTAAAATTATAATCGGTCGCATAAATATTAAAAATGTTTATCACGAAATTCGAAGAGGAATGTCACAAACGATTTCTGCTATCTAATTGGACTTTGCACTTCAAAGCGCACCTACACTATTGTATATATGCGGTCTGATTTATACAAAAATTGTTTCCCTGATTTTTTGACCAAGATAGCTCATGTTTTGAAACCCCTCTCGTATACGTAAGAACAAGATATTGTTTATTACTTGTTCGATAACACCATGCCCACTGATTGGGCACACTTAGCACTTATATTTTTACTGTGAATTCAGAAAACAAAGTAATTTATAGAAAGAAGGGAAAGGGGGTGACACTCGGTGACACTTCAGCCAGACAGTGATAAGGATAGGATGGTTGCCTTAACAAAAAGAATCCCACACACTTAAAGAGTAGTGCATTGCTTGATTAACGAAATCCAAAAATTTGAAGTAAAACTTAAGCAACTAGGTGCACACCTACACACAGCCAACTGATAAGGTTTAGACTTTGGCACCAAGAAGAGTGTTTAAAATTATATAATGACGAGGGTGACTGTGTAGTAGAACAGAGAGATGGAGAGTACAGCAGGAAAACCAAGTCATTGTGGGTGAGTCACAATCACAATCAAAATCCCAACCATAAATGAACTGAAGTAGTTTATGATGGAAGTGGGACACAAGCGAGAAATATATATACATACAGCTGTAAGGGGTAATGTTTTTTATTGGGGAATTGGTTAGTAACACTTGCAGCGATTGCGGACAAATTTGTCAAAGTTTTTAAATACTCGTTTAAAGACAAAATTGGTGAGAGATTTGTTTGATCTATTTTAAGGTGGAACAAAATGTCTGAGAAACATTCCGAATAGATGTTTCGAAGAATACCTCGCTAGGGCCGACTAACATTGACAGTTACTGTGCGCTTTTTTTATATATATATTTTTAGAGTTTATTAACACTTAAATAGAACCTAAATTCTAACATCGTGGGTATGGTTGGTTGTAACTTGATGGAGAGGATAATTTTGGACCCGATAGGTGGCGCTGTTGTCGATCGTTTTAACCGATTTCAATGAAATTTTTTGAAAGATATATTTTTTAAAGTGAACTGAAGAAGCTATTTTTTACACAGGCACTAGAGACTAGACTACTGAATCAGTTGACGATATGAAAACAAAATGTAAACAAGAACTCTCGAAATAGAAATAGAAAACTTTGGATTGGATAAATTAATAAATACTGCACTGTATTAAGATTATCTCTTCTTCTTCTTCTTCTTCTTCTTCTTCTTCTTCTTCTTCTATATATATAAAAATCTCGTGTCACAGTTTTAGCGTTAAACTCCTCCGAAACGGCTTGACCGATTTTGATGAAATTTTATACGTATATTCATTGGGTATGAGAATCGGTTTATAACTAATTTTTATACCCCCAAGTGTTAAGGGTGACTCACCCCAAACAAAAATTTACATTGTTTGGACGATTTTTCATTCGGTCCTTAATTTTCACCCTTCTACCACTAACCCCTACTTTTAAAAGCATTTGATATTTTCTATTTCTATTGTATTATTTTAAGTAAAAATTAAAAGAAGTATATGCAGGGCTGTCATTATTTCCTATTTTATAAATAAATTCCTACCGACTACTAGATTTTTTTTAAATTTCCACCAGTAAACACTATCAACCAAAAACCAAATATGCATGAAAGCTTACCAATTGAATTTAATATTCACAAAATGGTGCGCACACGTAAGCCATCAAATAAATACCTATTCATCCATCCATTATCAAGGCAAATCAAAGGTAACCCTAAATATGGCGGGTTAGATTTAAATTTAGATTAGATTGCGGGAGAGCCCTCAAAGAGAAGCCTTTTGTGCCTTCCCTGGTAAGTTCCTAGAGCCATCTTTTCACTCCGGAGGCAGTCAGGAAGAAAATAATCTTCTCTGGGTGTATGTCAGCGAGAGTTGCTGAAGTGACGATTTCCTCGCCAAGCATTTTTTCCATAACGTTGAGTAGAGCCGGACATTCCATGAGTATATGAAGAGAGGATTCATCACTCTCAAGACATAGTCTACATGTTGGATCCGGAGAGGCTCCAATGCGGTATGGATGTTTTTTCATTAAGCCGTGGCCACTGATTATTCCTGTTAGTATTCTTGGGTTATTTTTGTCTCCCTGGGAGAGAGTTTGGGGAAAAACTGTCTGGTGCAGTTCTGCCCATGAGGTTTAAGCCAGACATCATTGGATTCAATACGTGATAGCTTTTGGATGTATCCCCTGAAATGGTTTGTGCTGACTCCACGGAAGGGTTCAGGTCCGATAAGCCGATTTGTAGCGCCGATTTTAGCCAGTGAGTCAGCTTCCTTATGGGCTGGAATCCAGTGGAAAATATGTCGGGTTTTTATTTGTATCTCTTTTTTTCTTCCCTAAGTAGAGTAAACTATGTTTGACACCTCTTGGTCATGCGCAATCACAGAACAGGGGGTGCAGGTATGTAATATGAGGTGTGTGGCAGTGTGGGCCGCTTCATACAATTTTTCAATGTTTTTTTTTTTTAAATCTACCAACCTTTACATGTCGAGCGTTAGCAGCTAAGCGGGATATATATATTTTTTTATATTTTGCCATTTTTAGCCTTAGTTTGTAAGTCACAGAAATCTGAAAAGTGCATTACACTGTTTTCCATATATACACATAATAAAACTGTACTAGTACCGCCCGTGGTCGAAATTCGACCAATTTCGTCTGTAAATAAAGTAACGAAACCCAACTTGTTTTTACATAATTTATTTATTATTTGTTTAATTTTATTTATATGCTAAATCTTAATCCGCTATGAAAAAAAAATGGAAAAGGGCAAAATATGAACGTTCGTTTCGATAGTAACACCTCGCAGATAACTCTGCAATCTGCAATGCCCCTGAATAAGATTTTATTATTGCTTACTTTTTGGGGTAATAAAATTGCATACCTTTATGGGTCAATTTGACTCTCCAACAGGTTCTAATCTTAGATGGTGAAATTCGTTACTACGGAAACATGAAGGCGACAAATTGAATGGCAACAAAATGCTTTCGATTAACTGCTAAGCATTTTGTATGGGAAATTCTTAACTTCATTTTACCAGTTTTAATGGCGACATACTTACTTACTTACTTAGGTGGCGCTACAGTCCGGGGTGGACCTGGGCCTCAACCAGTACGCCTCTCCAGTTAGCTCGGTCTTTGGCTAACTGCCTCCAGTTGCGCACTCCAAGTTGGTTGAGGTCCCCTTCCACTTGTGCGCGCCACCTTAGGCGAGGTCTTCCTCTGCTGCGTTGTCCCTCTGGGTTGGAGTCGAAGACTCTTCGGGCCGGAGCACTGTTGTCCATACGCTCTACATGTCCTAGCCATCTCAGACGGCTGATCCGCACTTTTCTGACAAGGTCGATGTCGCTGTACAGCTCGTAGAGTTCGCTGTTATATCTCCTTCTCCAAATCCCATCAACGCAAATGGGACCAAAGATCACACGAAGAATTTTTCGTTCAAAACGTCCAAGGATATCCTCATCCGCCTTCGATAATGTCCATGCTTCTGCACCATACAGCAGGACTGGGATGATAAGGGTCTTATATAGAATCTCCTTGGTGTTTCTTGACAAGGCCTTACTTCTTAATTGCCTTCTTAGGCCAAAGAAACAGCGATTGGCAAGTGTAATTCTTCGCTTGATCTCTGCTGTGATGTCATTTACAGAGTTTATAGCGGAACCGAGGTAGATAAAGTCCCTAACTACCTCAAAGTTATAGCTGTCTATCGTGACGTTCTGTCCGACTCGTCGATGTTGTGTGTCCCTTCTTGTTGACAGCATATACTTGGTTTTGCCCTCGTTAACCGCTAAACCCATTTTTGCCGCTTCTGTTTCTATACATGCAAACGCACCAGTGACAGCTCGCTGTGTTCTACCAATTATGTCAATGTCATCTGCGTATGCAAGTAATTGTACAGACTTGTGAAAAATTGTGCCTCTGGTGTTGGCTTGCGAGTTTCGCACAATTTTCTCAAGAATGATGTTGAAAAAGTCACATGACAGCGCGTCACCTTGTCTATGGCGACATATACCTACGATTTTTTGTTTCTGCACATCTATGACACAGTACCTTTCGAATGATATAAGTTTCATTCTCCTCATTTCATGATAAATACTCAAAAAGTGCACGGAAACTTTTGATGTTTACGTATTAATATAATGATTTCAAATCTTTAACAAAATATCAAGGGCTTATATTTAAATAAATTAGAAATCATAATATGCATTAAAATATAAGTGCCCCTTTAAATTTAAACTTATTTAATGATAGTTATTTACGTAACGAAAAAATTAAAATCACTTCGGATCTAGAACAACATCGAGAAATAATTACTAGTAGGTACCTACAGTAATTATAGTAAATAAAAGCTTATAATAATAATAATAATAACCTACAGTTAGTCATTAGCATTTTTAATTTCAATGACAATTTATTTTTAAATTTTTTTTTTAATGATCAGAATTTTTTTTTATTATGGGGTCTGGATTATTTTCAAAGATGACTGACGATATGAAGTAGATACGTTTGAATTTTCAATTATACCGGCCAAGTGCAAATGTTTTCACTTAAAGTTCTTGATTCACAAGCACTTTTTGACTGCAAAATTTGGCTTATGAATTTTTATATTAGTAAAAGAAGTTTTGTGACTCTTAAAAATATATGCCTGTAGTCCTGTATCCTGTTTTCTCAGATTAATCGGCGAAGAACTGCACTTTGCACTGAGCTATGGAATTAGTAAATTTGTTGCTGCCCACCTGCCATTCGCATTACCACAGCACAACTCTTGAAGATCAGTGTTGCCGCTTCGAAAAAGCGAATCCAAATGACCGTTTTTTTTTAAATTCGATCAAAAATTAAGATACAATTTTTTTAACTAGAAATTTGATCAAAAATAGAGTATACCTAGTAAAATATTTTGACTATATAAAAGCAAACAATTCATTAAAAAGCTTTGCATTACAAAGTTTTGTATAAAGTTTAGGCATACCCAATTTAGTACAATTGTCACTAAGCATACAGACTGAAAAATTTCATTTATATTATGGAAATCTTTCCTTATGTTTTAGTCAATAAAACAATAGGTAATATTCATCTGGTCAAAAAAGTTTTTTCCTGTTAAACAATTTTTTCGTTTAGGTCAAAAATCGGTTGGATCAGATTTTAAAATATTAAACAGCGGCGGTCAGGGTAAAGATAGGAGCGGAATGCGTTGAGAATGGCAGAATTGCTAAGCTTAGCTTCCCTGATGAAAGGGACCGACGATTTTATGCCGAATTCAAACGCCTGAGTTGGGAAGCTTTTTCAGGTCTGTTATTCTTTTGAATGTTTTTCAGACGATAGGTGGCGCAGTGAAAAAACCATAAGATGTACCTGGTTTGCGTTTTCCCGGGGATCGAACCTGGGACCCGTCGCTTAGTAGTCCATCACCCCAACCACTGCGCCCAATGAAATTCATTAATGTCAAAATAAATTTAACTCTGCTACAAAACAAAAGTTTCGGTTAAAAATAATGAAACAGAAAAGTAACCCGAACACATTTGGATTTTCCCGACGCTTTTGGATTTCCCTATTGAATGCAAAACTTGCATGCAACTTAAATGGGAGTTAAGATCACCCCATTGTGATGAAAGATGAATCACAACTTCTGTACCCCACTCACGCTCTGGCTTACCGTTTTGTTGTTACACCTCAATGTTCGCATGTCAGCCCAGCATTACCCAAGAGTCCGAGCAATTTGCGAGTTAAATTTGAGAAGTTAATTAACCCCTCACATGCAGCTGCTTGCGTCAATCTTTCTGCGAGATAATCGTCATTAATAAAACATATTCATCCACCGACACGAGTGAACAAATTTATTTAAAAATCATAATGATCTGGAAACTTCTACCCACACAACCAGTGTATTCAACCAAAATCCATTTCCACTTGGAACCGCTGCGAGTCCTGAACTCCTGAAAGTGGGCAATTCACATTGCCTTTTCATTTATTGTTAATTCGCTTTTATGATTGCAATAAATTTTCGCGAGTTGCCAGTTGAAATGCAATTAAGAGCACTGATTTCCATGTTTGCAATCCAACACTTGGGGCAAATATTTTTACATCATTACTTTGCAAATTGGCAGTCGATAGTCGATGCTATTATCAAGTTCAGAGGTTAAACATGCGACTGCTGCAACTACTGTTCAGTTCGGATTAATTTGTGATTAAATTAAAATTGTCATTTAAAATGCAAACAGAGGAGGAAGTGGTTGCTGTTGATGGTAGCAGCAGGGAGTTGGAATTGGCTCTCAAAATTCAGAATGTCATTACGTTATCTTTTGGCATTTACATTTAAGTGCGATAACTGCTAAGAATTTATGGAGGTAGTATTTTTGACAGATCAGTCCGATCGACAAAGACGTCGGTGGTAATGTTAAGTGTCAAATGCAGTACGACTTGTATTCTTATAGCCTGTTTCGATAAGCTATGACAGCTTTCAATGCGGGCTCTTTCCATTCTTAAAAAGGTTCTAAACGGCTTTATATTTAAGACTTGGGTAGTGAAAATGTTTTAAAAAGCTTCGCAAGCCTGTTGATTGGGTTCATAAGCTCTTTAAAAGATTCTAATAGGCCTTTTACGGGGTCGTACTTACTGAACTTACTTCATTTGTTGGTTTACGTAACATAAAGGGTTTTCCAATAAGAGGTGTTATTTTGATATTCAAAGAAAAATTCAATTTTTTGAGATAAATGATCAGATATTTATTTCACAATCAAGAGGAAGGTATGCCGTTAATAAAGAAAAACAACATCAACCAAATGGCCACCACGACCACGCTTACAGGACCATATCCTTTTCATGAAATTTTCCATAACAAAATCGCAAAGTGGCTGCCCTATGTCCTCGATAGACTCACGAATTCCATCTTTGAGGTCTTGAATCGACGCTGGGCTGTTGGCGTATATCTTATCTTTCACGTGGCCCCAAAGGACGAAGACGCAAGGAGTTAAATCACAAGATCTTGGTGGCCAATTGTGATCACCTCTTCGAGAGATAGCACAGTCCGGAAACTTTTCCCGTAACAGATCAAAGGTTTCGTTGCTTGTGTGGCACCTAGCGCCGTCTTGTTGAAAGTTAACGTTGTCCAGATCAATACGATCCAACTCCGGCCATAAAATATGGTCTTATGACGTTTGTGGAATGCCCAATTCCAAAGATCGACGAGGAATGGACAAACCTAGGTTTCCTTCAACACTTTGGGCTACAGCAGCAATATTCTCAGTTGTTCTTGAGCGACGTGCACGGGTTTTATTCTTCACATCAATAACTTGTCCCAACAGCTCGAAATTTTCCACCAATTTTTGTATCGCGGTCCGACAAGGTGCTTCACGACGACCCAAAAATGATTTAGTTTTGCGAACTGTGACTGCAAAATTTTCACCATTTTTGTAGTGAATTTTTATAATTTTAATGCGTTGTTGAAGCGTGTATCGTTCCATTTTTAGTAATGGCGTAGTTTCTACTTGTCAAAAATGTCAAAAAATAACAGCTTCAAAAGTGACAACTACCGAAATAGCGGGCTATTCAAAATAACACCTCTTATTGGAAAACCCTTTAGTTGCAGCCTTATTTCTAGTAGGTACCTCATTCTGATCTGATGGTGTCGGAGATTAAATTTGGTCAATCCACAAAAACCCCTTCTCCGGGTACAGAGGAATATTTCTTCCTAACATTTTGTACAATATCTCATCTGTCAAGAAGACGAATGTTCGAACCCCTTCGTTGGAAACCCGATTGGCCTATATCCGTGCGGTTTATGGGTCAGAAAAAAATCAAATTTAGATACTTTGATCGTAGATCATGCAAAAAAAGCAAAGAAGCATCAAGCTTAAAACGCCATTTTTAAATTGGGCATACCTGCAAAACTCAGAACTAGAAGGATGGCTATCGAGAAAGAAAAGTTAACCGTCAAAATTAAGAAATCAAGACAAGGCGGACGCGCAGTCATGTGCCTCTCTCAACATCATACTTGAAAGGATCGTGTAAATATGCTGACAAAGGCCAACACAGAATGGGGTATGATCTTTCAAAAGTCGGCTCAAATAGGTACTTGTGTCCAGAAATTAATTGTTAAAAAATAGTGGACTGTAATTGAGGCTTCAAGCCAGTTCCCTAGCCACTTAAATTTTCAGTCGTTGAAACGGTAGACCTCTAAACCTAGCCACTAAGTGAAAAAAACTACGAGTTTGAGAGCTTCACGTATATCATTCTCCCAACATCAATAAATGGCAGAGAACATCACACTTGACAGCTTATAACTATATGAGGTGTTGTGTCAACACTAAAACACTTAACAATTTAGGTAAAAAGAGACAGAAGATCTGGACCGTTGCATGGTAGACACCTTGCCAATCGGTGTATCTTTGGAACGCATTTCTGATCACTTCCCCCAAAAACTTTGTTAAAGTTCGAATCTGAAGACTCTTTTAAAGGTGGATAAAGACGCCCTTGGTCGTTTCGAGACGTACATTTATCTTAAGATTATCGGTCCCGAGGGTTTTTAGATAAAACGATTTCACGCCATCAGCTTGTTTAAAAAAATATTAGTTTAAGACGGCCAGAGTTAATTGAAATCAGTATCAGACCCGTAATAGTCTTCAATTCAAATCTTAAAGTTTAAAGCCAGCTGAGAAAGATCTCGCCTAAGGTGTGCATACAGTTAGTAGACCCCCTGCAGTTTACATTCGGAGGCAGTGGGCCTCTGGATAACTGAAGAGGCTTACTTTTTAAGCGCCTTTTAAAACAGAAGACAATGACGATCGCAGTAAAAATGTTAAGTTCGTTTTACCGCGCATCAGAAAAGCAAAGGAAGGCACAAAAATCCTCAATAAAACAGTGACTTGCTCCAAATCAGCCTTAATGTATGCAGCAATTTTTGTAAAAGTGATATAAACTGGTATATTCTGTTGTGAGTCTAAACTTTTATTTTGATTTATCGTTCAACTAGACTTCGGGCACTGAAAGAGAATGACTCTAAAAGAATTTTAGTAACCTAGTCATGCACACATCCCAAAAAGGTTTAAAGGGTATCGTGCTGTTCTCGAATCAATTACACTTGGAATAGGGACTCGGAAGTATCAACAACAGTGTAGGTAGTTATTTTTGCTTAAAAAATAAATATAAACAAATAAATAAATATTTTGTCGCGACAGGTCTGTTGGACCCAAGGCCTAGCTTCTCACAACCATTCGTTTTGTGTGAGTTTTAAATTTTTGGGACGAAGATAAATGTTCAATAAAACACACCTACTGCCGAATGTGGATCAAAATTCAATTTCAGATCGATAACTTCCACAAAACCAATAACTTGCCTTCGAAGACTCTCTCGCTCATCCCGCATCCCATAAATGAATCTAATTGACTTGCTAATTGAGAATTTAGAGCGATTCGCCTGGCAACGAACAAGAGATGCGTGTGTGTATCTTGTTAGACATAAATTTGATTCGATCAGATGCGAGTACTTTTTGCTGTTTTTTTTTTCAGGTTTCAATTTGGATACGACGATCGTTACTAAACACAAAATGAAATATCCAAGCACAGCGCCTGAGCTTCTTATGCAATTCACCTGTTAACAGATACAGCCGAAGCATGTAGTAGTAAACAACGATTATGTGGGTATCACAAAACGTGGGGCTAAAACCAGTAATCTCCGTGTTTTTGTTGTTTTGAAAACATATCGCATTTGGGTAAACAACATTTGCGCGGATATCACGTAACACACTCACACTTGTGTCGAGATCGGATTTTTCAATCGAGATATGCGTATCAACAATTTTATTTCATTTATGGTTGTTTGTGTGTATTTTCATATAGATCTAGGGGGCTCGGCTGATTTTGTTTTCAATTGCTTACTTCGATACGACACTTTTTGGCAATGAAACGGGTCAATGTTGGTTACGCGATAAACAGAGATAACCTTCGATAGAAGTTGAGTGCGGGTTTTGTTTTTTTGCCCGCCAATGAAGGGAGTTAAAAGTGATAGTGAATACATTCAGTTGTTTTCGAAACTTTTCCCACGTGTCGCAATGGTCGTTGTACTGTATGACATTCAGCGCAACAATGATAACGACATGCGTAAACAAACTGAAGTGTAATGAAGGTAGGTACCTCAAACGATTTAAATTCCTTATCGGTTAACAATGGGTTGCCTTTCATGCGAAGATTTCCTTATTTTTAAGTACCTTGAGGTTGAGCCTGAGCTGAGCCCCTGAAAAATGTTTCTTTGTTTAAGTTCACACGCTGTGATATAGAGCGATGGCACAGGGATGTGCCTGGCAAGGTTTCTGCAGCTGATTTTCAAAAAAAGACCAAGCCCAGGTGGAAAATATTTCGTTACAGGGCATTGTTTTATTGAACCGTAGAACAGCACCAAGTGGAGTGACTTATTTTTGGAGTCTAATCTGATTTGCGAGGTCGTCAAAAACCATTTTCGTCGAAAAAGTCAAACATGCAGTCACAGTTAGAACCCCGCACATTTTTTTTTAGCTAAGGCATCAACCAAGAAAAATATACCTTAAAGGACTGATTGACTCCACTGTCTGCTCAACATTAGGTTTGTTTTATTGAACACCTACTGTTAAACGACGCCGACGATGATTAAATTCGTTAATATAGAGACATGACGGCGACAAATTCAATGGCAACAAAATGCTGTCGATAAACTGCTAAGCATTTTGTATGGGACATTCTTAACTTCATTTTACCAGTCTTAATGGCGACATATACCTACGATTTTTTGTTTCTGCACATCTATGGCACAGTACCTTTCGAATGATATAAGTTTCATTCTCCTCATTTCATGATAAATACCTAAAAAGTGTACGGAAATTTTTGATGTTTACGTAATAATGATGATTTGCCCCCGAATTACCCTGGAATATATGCAAGCATTTATGGCAAAGTGCTGTAAAGTGGCGTTTCTGGTGCATGTCTCGATTTTTGGTTTAATTTTAAAAGGAGCAATGATGTCAACTTGGTCCATAGATTTCCCTAAGCGCTCAGGATTTTGCTGCTCCAAAAAACACTTGTTCTTGGGATAAATACATAGAGCGATCCTTAGAAGTGTCAAGTGGATAGATGTTTTTGTAACAGCCTTATGATGATCTTATATGACTTTGGTTAACTGGGAAATGTATGTCGACGCAGTGGCTTATTGGTTAGTGTGTTGGACCCCGGTTCGAATCCCGAAAGAACCAAATTACTACTTAATTTTTTTTTTCACTGTTCCACCTCTCGCGAACGTCTGAGACAAACATTCGAATGAAAGATCTTCTCAATTAACCGTTTGGGCTCAGCGTAAAACTGTAGATCCCTTCAACAGACCTGTCGCGCCAAAATATTTATTTATTTATTTATTTATAAACTGGGAAAAATGTTTTCTCTAAGAACCGCCATTAATTTCGAAGAGCAGTGAGTAACCTTCGCAAGTGTATGAACTTGAACTCGTCTCATAGAATTCACACAATATTTCTGAAGGGGACAAACTAAGAGACCAGCCTCAGTGTGGGCATGGTCTGCGGGTGCAAGATGCTAGTTCGTGGGACAATACGCTAGTTGGTAGACCTCTAGATATTTCGGTGGCCGCCACTTTCTTCCGTACAGTTGGGCTGTACTGTACTCACAGTATTTTTAGTTGTGTTTCTTAAACGCACATTCACTTTGTTCGGGAAAGGCGAAAATACCTTCCCAGTAGTTCGCTTGTCTTGTTTAAAGACCCATCACCCATGAGCTATTCGCTTTATCGGGTTTGATTTTCACTAGTAAGTCACTCTGTCGACTGCAGAGGGCGGCTCTGGCCTACAAAAAGGTAGGATTTGTATTGAAATATTGTAAGGTCTGTAATAAGAAACTAAGTTTCCGGTTCAACCCATTGAGAAAAACACATCATGCTTTAAGTTTTCGTTTCGTTACTTTGCCGCCTGTTTCAAAAATACGGGAGTAGAACTTTCCATATAGCTGCTCGAGTTCGGCATAGAATTGCAGGTCCCTTTCAGTCGTTTTTAAAATAAAAAATTGCAACAAGTGAATGGTTGTAATTGTGAGAACTAAGCCGTCCTTTATGCACCTGCTAAGCCTAGAGCCAGTTATGTATTTATTTAAAGAAAGTCTTTTGAGAACCCTAAGCTTAGTGCCTATTTGAAGCCGATCACGGACACGACCAGCTTTGAAAATTGCACCATCACTTCCTCTGCCAATGGAGAGCTTAAGATGAGATAGATAATTGAATGTCAGCCAAACTTACAATGAACGAGAAAGTTTCGTGCGAACCGGTCTTGTTTTTCCGACTATTGGAAGAATCAAAAAGGCTATGAAACTTTAAAGACAGATCTCAGCTTGAGCGTAATAGTGGTATCCTGGCGTGGCGTAGTGGTTGGAAACGATGAAAAATGTGTATAAGGAAATCAGTCGTCTTTAAATTTGCATAGGATTCTGAACAAGTTGGCCGATTGCTGTGAAATAGACCATTAAACCCTCTTTATGTTTGAGAAATCCCAATGGATTGAGTGGGTTATTTCAACATGATGCAGTAACAAATCCACACACTTACTTACTTACTTACTTAAGGTGGCGCTACAGTCCGGGGTGAACCTGGTCCTCAACCAACAAGCGTTTTCAGCCAGCGCAATATTTATCTAGCTGTCTCCAGTTTCGCACGCTTAGTTGGTTAAGGTCCCCTTCCAGTTGCGTGCGCCACCTGAGTCGCGGTCTTCCTCTACTGCGCCTTCCGGACCGGAGCATTTGTGTCCATTCGCTCTACATGACCTAGCCACCTCAGTCGTTGGACCTTCACTCTTCTGACTAGGTCGATGGCGCTGTACAGCCCGTACAGTTCGTCGTTGAATCTCCTTCTGCATTCACCGTCAATGCAGACGGGACCAAAAATCACTCGAAGAATTTTCCTCCCGAAACAACCTAGAGTTACCTCATCCGCTTTGGATGAAGTCCATTTCTCAGCTGGGATGATTAGGGTCTTATAAAGGGTCACTTTAGTTGTTCGAGAGAGGGCTTTGCTACAATTGCCTTCTTAGCCCAAAGAAACAGCGATTGGCAAGAGTAATTCTACGTTTAACCTAAACGCTGGTGTCGTTGTCTGAGTTCATAGCGGAGCCTATGTAGACAAAGTCCTTAACCACCTCAAAGTCATATCTGTCTATTGTGACGGTCTGTCCGAGCCGTCGGTGTTGGGTGTCCTTTAGTAGACTTCGTCTTGCCCTCAATAACCGCCAAACCCATCTTCGCCGCCTCAATCTCAATACTCACAAACGCGCCATTAACATCAAGCTGCGTTCTGCCAATAATGTCAATGTCATCGGCGTTTGCGTGTAATTGGACGGACTTTTGAAAGATCGTGCCTCTAGTGTTGGCGTTTGAGTTTTGCACTATTCTTTCAAGAACGATGTTAAAGAAGTCACATGAAAGCGCATCGCCTTGTCTAAATCCTTTTTTGACATCGACGGTCTCGGTAAGTTCTTTACCGACCTTGATGGAGCAGCGTGCATTCTCCATCGTCATCCTGCACAAACGGACGAGTTTGGCAGGGATGCCAAAACTAGACATTGCTCTGTATAGCTCGTCCATATAAATGCTGTCATATGCGGCCTTAAAATCGATGAAAAGGTGGTGGGTATCGATTTGAAGTTCCTGGGTTTTCTCCAAGATCTGCGGCAGTGTGAATATTTGGTCTATGGTGGATTTTCCTGGCCTGAAGCCACTCTAATATGGACCAATCAGGTTGTTTACGAAAGGCTTTAGGCGTTCACACAAAACCTCAGATAAGATCTTGTAAGCAATGTTTAGAAGACTGATACCTCTGTAATTGGCGCAGTTCAGAGGGTCTCCTTTTTTGTGGATCGTTTCATTTCGTTAAGTATAATGAATAAAAATAATTGGTGCAATAGGTCCCTGGGCCTGTTCTCCTACGAATCCAAGCGGTTCAACTGAGAAGCTCTTTTTGATGACAGATATATTTTTGAATAAATTGTGAGACATTCCCAAAAGATGGCGCAGTTGAGAAAACCTTCAGTTGTAAATTGTGTTTGGCCGTGAATCGAACCTGCAACCACTGTGCCACTTCGTAGGTCCTATTGAACTTAATTGTCGGACATGAAACTTTATGTATTTTCCTGTGCGGTTTCCATTTTTAAAATGTAGATTTTCAGTCATTGATGCACACTCACCCTATCACAGCTGCTTGTGCTCTTAAAGCCAATCAAATTCCAATAACAAGTATCAAGATAAGTACTACGTTCAAACAAAGTTGCAAACAATTTCCTACAAACTGCGACACTACTGCTCAAGTGGGGGGAAAAAAATAATAATTTTTCATTCTCAAGTACGCTCTTATCACACATGCGTAGAATGGGTTTTTTTTTACCACACACAAATCTGATGGGAAAGTCCATCAGTTAGCTGTTCTGTTTACACTTGCTCCGATCGATTTGCAATAAATTTATCTCACTTTATTTTTTTTTTCAATCAACAGATATCTGTACTTCAACGAAGAGCTACCCAAACAGGACGAGATAGTGAGAAATGTCTTCGGCACGAACACACCGTCCATTTGGGAAATTGAATCGAATGCAGATCTACTGCTGGTAAATTGTTATCAGGCGTTGGGTAATGCTCGTCCAGTTGGTGCCACCACCATCTACATGGGTGGCATCCATGCGATTGGAGACAAATCACTGCCATGGCATTTGCAACATTTCTTGGATGGCGATGCAGACACAGATGGCGGTGTAACCGGTGATGGTGGTAACAACGTAGCGTACATTAATCTTGGTGCGATGCTGACACGTGCATTTGTGGACAGTCATCGGATGGAGAAGTTGGTGAAAATTCTGGAAAAATCTAGTTTTGATGTTGTACTTAATACGAATGGAATTGAGGGCGGCTACGCATTTAATACGAGCGTGAGGATGTATCAGGGTGCCGATTTTGAGCAGGAGAGCGTGTTGGGTAAGTTGATTTTTATCCTTCATTACGTTGGATGGTTGTCACTTTCGAGAAGGTTGAGGGGCTACTTCGATTTGGTGGATGTGGCAATCGCAATGAACTATTTTGAATGAAACTATTTTGAACTGTTTTGTGGAATAAAAACAAACATTGGATGCATCAGGTCCATGTGAGTTCCTGCAACGAAAAGAGTCTGTAATAGGCCGAGTTTGAATGTTTTCGCATGACTGTGATGTTCTCGGATATTTGCTAGACTCTTTTCTGGGAGTTGAACCGGGCACCTTCCATTCAGTGGCCCATCGCACCAACCTGTGCAAAACTCTGAGCGCGACTTTTCTACATTGAGCGGGGTTTACAACCTGACTAAGTACTACCCACACTCTATGCCAAAATGGAGTACTCAAAGTTTTAATTGTGTTAAACGGGTCTTGGCCATAAACCAAGATGCTTCTTTAACGAGATCGATCCACAGCTACCCTTAGGCTGAACCCGCTACTTTTACCTAGTTCCTTTCACTACTTCTCTTTGGGGAGGCTAACCAGTGGGACCTCAACAACTTCCAATGAAGCTTGCAATCTGTGTAAGCTCTGCATTTAAATTGTTGCAAGTTGTGGTTATTTATTCTTAAACTGGTGGAGTTGCTTATGCGTAGACTATGAGTGGTTTCAATAATTCAAAAATATTTTCCAAAGTCAGCTTAGTCGGTTCTTGTAAAGAGACATTAAGAGTTAACTATCCTAACCTACATACAGCGGGATCTTTTATCTTGTTAAAAAATACGAAGAACGTCCAGGAAACAAACTTAATGGGCAGAGTTGCCAGAGCAATTTTAAAAATATTTAAAGTCCCCTGCCAAACTTGTATAACCTGTCACGTACTATTTAAAAAAATGTTTTTGCTACACATGTTTTAAACCTGTAAATTAAAAATTCCATTTCTGCCATCTTACATTTTTCGTAAACATCCCAAAATAACTGATTTGTATTACACCAAAGTTTATTTTAAAAACGCCTCCAAAAGTAGGCGTGCTCAAAGACTTTGCATGGGCTAATATTTGGACATTTTTGGTTATATTTTATTACTAGCTGACCCGTGCTCGCCTTGCTTCACCCGCCTGTCATTTTAAAGTAAACAAATATTTTCAGCAGTTTTTTTAATTCCTAGATACTAAAAAGTCTACACAAAAAAGATTTGCGCAAAGTTCTGTTATTTCCCTCTTACCCACCGCAAATGTCGACGAAAACAAACAACTCGAATGAAACAACATGACACACGAATCCCGCCAGCCCATTTCCAAACTTTTCTCAATGAACAACACCAAAAAATGTGTTCAACCTGAATGTGTGCGCTGAAAAGACACGGCTGCCCATTGAATTGCGAAACATATGATCACGTTAGAGCGCGCACATAATTATCACACACACACACTCCTGCAACGATGCTCACTGCTGCATGACTACTGACAGTGGTAGGTATCCACTGAAAGAAAATTGTGGGCGATGTTTTGAATAATTGTTTTGAACATTCCTCCGCTTGAGGACAACGCAGCGGCATATTTTATATCTTAAATGATTGAGGGAAATATTTACTAAATTCACCTTTTTTCAGTCCTATAAGCCATTACTGAGTTAGGTCTGTATAAATAGAATTTTCCTTTCATATATTCGGTTTTTTGACTATTTTGAAAGAAGCACGTTATATTCCGGGATAAAATGTATCCTAAGTCCCGACCCAGAACATAAGCAATCAATATGCCAAGTTTCATTAAAATCCGTCCAGTAGTTTCTGCGTGATGCGCGGTCAAGCATTTTTTATTCTAAAATTTTATTATATGTACGGATAGGGATAGGGATAGGGAAGAGAAGAGATTAGTTTATGAATTAAGTAATGGTTATATGCCTTTTTTACTATACGATTGCGACGGCGATTTCCTTGCACAAGAGGGTAGACTGGGAATATTTATTTTCATTGGTTAAGACGCCAAACTAAAGGCGCAGTGGCTTAGTGGTAGTGTGTTGGGCTACTAAGCGAGGGGCTCAGGTTCGAATCCCGAGAGGGCCAAATTACATCTTAAGGTTTTTTTCCACTGCGCCACCTCTCGCGAACGTCTGACAAACATCCGAGAGTAAAACTGTCATGAATGAGCTTCTCAATTAGCCGTTTGGACTCGGCGTAAAATTGTAGATCCCTTCCATTCGTCCCAAAAATTGAAAACCCACACAAAGCGAATGGTTGCGAGAAGCTAGGCCTTGGGTCCCATAGACCTGTCGCGCCAAAATATTTATTTATTTATTTAAGACGCCAAACAAAACCAGTCACAATCCAGTTCACTTATTTAAAAATGTGTAAAAAAGCGACGATTTAAATAAAAAGAATGGTGAAAATGAATGTTAGACGTTAGATTATTCCAGTACTTTTTGCTTTTAAAAGTTATGTACATAATAAGTGCTGAGTTTTATCATGTTAAGTACGTTTGTCATTGTTTAAGCTCACAACTCTTTTTATTTTATCCACTTAAGTAAAATAGGAATATGTAAACATTTTTTAAAAGTACAAACTAAATGCCGGTTAGGTCTAGGAAAAATAAGGGATCTTAGTTTAAGCACAACAGTCCTTGCTTATCTACTTTTCCTTCATTTTATTAGTTTTTCACAGCTCAAAGGGCTCATACAAAAATTTTTCAAGGCGAATAGTTTCTTAATTTAAGAAAATACTGCTAAATATTCGACTTTTGTAATAGCCTAATTTGTTTTTAAGCCTGAATATAATTTTATTAAATTTGACATTTCTCTGATAATGCATGATATTTCAGGCCTTTGTTTAATCACTTTAGGATAAAGTGAATGTAAAACAACCTCTACCTACTATAAATATTCTTCCTCAGACTACAAATTTGTTACCTGAAGCCAATAAGCACCAAAATGCCCTAAAAATGTTGATTCATAGAGCAAATGCGTTGCTCTGTAACCAGCTTAATGCATCGTCAAACAGAGCGCGTTTTAACGCTCCGTTATACCGCCGCGTTGTAATATACTGAATAACATATCCCCCGTCACACAGAGGGCGTTTTCAACACTGCGTTGAATTCCCCGCGGCGTTTGAACGCGGCGGTGAAACTCGGGGTTGTGAAAAATTACAGATTATTTTATGACGAGGCGCGTTTGAAATAATTTTTTGTGGTTTTATATCCTAAAAAAAGGAAAAATAAATCAAATGTGTTTGAAATTACCCATATTTGTACGTTATGTGTGGGAATCGTATACAAATGCACTTTTAAAGGGAGGAAATATCAAAAGAATTTCTCTTTTTGTAAATTTCGTGCACCTAAATCCATTTTCTTTTTAGGGAATTACATATCACGGCAAAAAAAAAAGCAATAATTCTTCCTCCGAGCTGCTTGACATTTTTTTAGACAATGAAAACCAACAGTCATGGACATTAATGAGATCTTTCTGTTTGACGTCCTCTAACGCGGGGGTTAGAACGTTGCGTCAAAATAATCTTACCGTCGAGTAAATTAATCCCACCGCGGCGTTAAAAACGCTTTCTGTTTGACGAAGCCTTTAGTTATTATTGAAATAGGGAAACGCGGATGGATGCAATCGAAAGAGAAAATTCGAATGACTTACTGTATTTGCGTCATTTCATTTTCTTAGTTTTGTCAGAAAACAGAAAGTGTAAGTACTTTGGACAATTATTTTGCTTCTATTCAGAGCGCAAGGGAATTCTTTAACATAACCTCTGAGAAGAGAATTTCGCTTCTTAATTTCAAGATAGAATCCACTGGAGCTGGGCTTATCCAAGTAAGGTATGCTTTTTATACAATATTTGACATTTCCCCAATACATGATTGAATTCAGCCAGAAGTAGTTTTGATGTTCCATTGAATTCCAAAATAAGTGCATCCCCGAGTAAAGCCAATTAAAAAATACATTAATGCTGCATGCACACGGTCACGTTCCTAATACGGAAGAATTAAGGGATGCTCAATAATAAATAGCTGTCAGACTGAAAGGGACAGCACGCAAAATACGTGACAATTTTTTTTGGTTGGTCTTCTTGTTTACGTGGTAGGAATTATGGGAAAGCCCTGCATGTTCATATTTTTTATTTCGAGGAATTTTGCTTTCCAATAAAACAAAATGGCTTCCCGAAGTTATTAATTGACAATAATTTATTTATTTCGTTATAATAATTGATCGATGATTTGTTGATTAAACTTACTGAATTAAACCACTCTCGTTTGACATGTACCTAGTCAAATTATTTTCATGTGATTGCAGAAATGCTGGTCGCCGGAACTTGTATTTGTTTTACATCCATGACACCTTCATTTGTGATCCCATTCTTACGCCTTCATAAGCTTTGACTGCTGGCAAACGGATCTCTCTGTCCCATCTCGTGCGTGAAGTTGAAAATGCAGTCTATTTACTCATACTCCTTGGGCACATTCAAAAACTTATCTTAAGTCGACTAGATTCGTCTGGACTAGATGCAACCTGAACGCAAAAACTAGATTGGTCGGAAACGTCACTTTTCGGACGTCAATCACATATGCGAACTGTCAACTTAGTACTCAGTCACAAATTCCTTGACTAGATTCGTCGGTTACATCTCCGTAAACGTCAACTGACACAGCTGCCAATGTTACCGATCTAGGCCAATCAAAACTGAGATACAAGTCAGCTGTCAGTTTTAATAAACTAGATACTTAAACGTCCCCATTCACATTCAGCGAGACATCTGCGGCTTTCTGCCCAAGTTCACACTCAAAATTGACAACCACAAAGTAACCCACAGCACTTGACAACCGAAACATGAAGAACGCAATTCTACCGCAAATAGTTGCATGTTTTGTTTATATCTCAATTTGATAAACAAAATAGCGCACAAAACACTTCCTAATTTTATTTCTTAATAGAACAACAAACTCGCGCGCTGTAATTGCAAAGCGACGCGCCTAGACGTAAATAGATTTTGCATGATAATGCATTTTGTATCGGTATTTTCTGCATTTACTTGCAAGTGTGCGTGCAAGTAGTTGGCCATTAATGCATTTGTTTTTTGTTTTTATCTGTGTAATCGGCGCGTAGTCGGCTTCCTGTTGTTGTTTTCGAAATTCTATTTTACTTTGTTGTTATGATTGTGCTACTGAGAGCAACTATTTACGCGGTAAAATGCATTCATGTCATGCAACATATCTTCACGAAGAAGTGGGCATTTTGTTTTTGTTTACACGGTTTTTACCTACTTTGGTTAACACAGTTCGAATGAGGTAATAATTCCGCCGTTTGGCTGTAAGATGTTATGCTTTAATGAAATGCGGGTTTTTTTTTAGATAAAAATAATACAAATAACTTAAGTGCGTCATAAGTTTTAGGTTATGTTATGTATAATCGCGCCCATTTTTTGTGCGGTTATGCTGCGCGAAAAATTGCTCGGAAGATGTTGCGTGGAGTTAAATTGTCACATAAAAGTGAAACTTCTGGTGACTAAGTAGTCAAACTTTTTCGTCATAAATGGCTCAACTCTGCGGTGCTTTTGGACATTTGAAGTTTATAAAGAGGACTTTGTCGATTTCGAACAGACAACCGTATAGTTGTACCGCGGACCATAGAAGAGACCTTACAAAGTAGAGCCCCATTTTCGAGGTATCATATCTTTAAGTAGATAAATAAGCAACTTTCGGTACTAAGCTTGAAGGGTACTTCGAAAATTGGAAGGTGGGCCTAGTCATACCTATCTTGCGATGATATTGCTCAGAACGGCCTGTGGTGTTAGTTATCACTTATCACATAAAACCAGCATTAGCAATGCTCATATCCTGGATTTATTTTGTCCGTATTTTAGGTCGATCACTTACCTAGAAACTTCGACTACATGTACGTCTTCCGATTTACAAAGTCGCATTCGAAAGTGCTCATTTGACAGGTGACCATTAGCGCCATAGAAAGACTGATTTCAAAAGCTTTAGCAAAGAGATTGATAGATCTGTCGATCTATCCATTAAAATGAGAACAAGACGGGAGATCGAGGTCTCCGTTTAAGACTTAAGTAAAACAATAATCGACGTCGTCCACGCGGTTCATTTAAATTCATGTCCTTAAGAGAAGACAATGGGCATTTATCTAACTATAGGGCCTTTTATTAAGCGCTTCCTATCTTTAAATTTAAATAAGACAAACTGCGTGTGAGATATCATCGACCATTATGGAATATAACATCGTTCAAATGTCCGCCGCTACTTCTCTGGGCGGCGCGAATCCGAAATGTCCAAATTTTCCATGACTGGCGCATAAATGAGGCTGAATTAGACCGGTGGCATGGGATGGCTTTGACGGCCGCTGTGGTTCGTGGCTCATTCGCATAGACCTGCGACTTCAGAAAATCCCACTAAAAAAAGTCTAACTCTCTAGGATCTCACGTACCGTGGTAAATTCGACAATTTTCCTTGTTGACGTATACCCGTTC